>OX388308.1:19463617-20756997 GCA_947579605.1 Athripsodes cinereus | reverse complement strand
AATGTTACAAAAACGAAAGACAGACTATACTTGACTCATTTTTGCATTGAATTAAATTGTATGTACCTAACCAATTATTATTTTGATTTTTTTCTTAAAAGTTTTTATTACATATTTGTAATTTGTATGATAATTTATATTAACTATATCGTCGCCGCACGCATAATTTGACTTATGTGAGCGCGCGATGCAAAACTACAACGCTACAAGTGCCGCACGAGTAAGAACGCATTTTATTACTTAATTATAATATCCACAAGTGATAAAATGCCTTCGTACTCGTGCGGCATTTGCAGAGTTGTAGTTTTGCATCGCGCGCTCACATAAGTCAAATTATGCGTGCGGCGACGATATGTAATTTACAGTTTCAAAGAGTTTATAAAATAAAATTATTGAAAAAAATATGCGTTTTTTAATTTTATGTGTGTATCACTGGTTAATGGCCTATGTTTCCAAAACCAAATAAATTAATTTAAAAAAAATGTGAACTTTGCTTAATTGGGACAGCCGCTTAATTGGGACAAAATGCCCAAGTCTCGATGTGTCCCAATTAAGCGGAATTGAGTGTATTGTGAATATTCACTAGATAAAATGGGACATCAAATCCTCATTCATTTAGCTTTGCATCATGTTCTTTACAATTGTGGCAGAATAGGAAACACAAACTTTGTTTTAAATTAAAACTTTACAGTAGAGCAGAATTATAATCATCATCAACATCGCCCTTAACGCTCCTCTCGGGAGCACAGGGCAGAAACCAGCCTCCTCCATTCAGAGCGTCTCTGCGCCAATTGCGTCACCTCTTTCTACGACATTCCTTGCGCTCTGATATTGTTGTTCTATGAGAATTATAAACAGGTCACTTAATAAACAACAAATTTAATTTTTAAAGTAAACAGTTTCAAATATATTTGTAAGGACAAAACAAATGAAGGATAACTTACTAATACAGATGCTCTTGAATATAGACTAGTGGAATTCAATGTATTAAAATATTCAATAAATTGTGGAAAATTGCAAGCATTACAGTTAAATCTGTTTTGTGATAAAGTTCTGCTAAACTTTTATTGTTTTTCCTCATAAGGACCCTGTCACAACAATTGGATTCATTTGTTGTTGTTGTTCCTTATCACAATGCACACATCCAGTAGCCTTGTATGTTCACTTACCCTGGGTGTATCTATACATATGGCACTTAAAAAACCTTATGACACGACACTACATTGAGATTTTCAATCCACATCCTAATTACATTTTTTCGACTTTCTTTATGTTGTATGTATGAATATTATATTCTGGATTAGAATCATCATATTCGCAACAAAGTGTATTTTCCTACAAGTATCTCATTCAATATTTTCCTGGCTGCGCAATGGAGCTCTTAAACTTCAACTTCAACAAAGTTGATATATTTTGTGCTTCCTCTCTTTCATAAATTCCTCTGGAGTATTACAGGCTATGATACATGAGACCGTTGCTATGGGTTCAGCAACAGTAAAATCCTTAAAATTCAGCTTCAATAAAGCCAATACCCTGTGTGTTATTTGGTGTACGTTTCTATCATCAGAGTAACATCAAAAATTATCCTGCAAACAGTCACTGGTCAGAAGTCATACTGAACTGAATTCAGAATTATCCCGTACAGTTACTCCTGGTGTCTCAAAGGTGGTACCCTGTTAGCAATCTGCCAGATTTACTATTTTAGAATCAGTTTTAGCTCTGACACTTGCTTCTGCTATGTACTGTTGGAACTAGCCAGCAATGGTAACGAGACTCCTCACTTCAGTCTTTTCTCGAGAAATGTCCTGCATTTTCATGAAAAACCACCATCTTGATTACAGCAGACATTTCCATAAAAATAACATTGTCACCCTAGTGTTGCATTAATTTCAGCTAGAACAATGTCATAAACAAAGAAAAACTATTCCTCTTCACCTTCCTTTCTTAGTCCAGGATTAGTATTCTATTTAGGTACTGTTCCTGATGGCAGATTTTCTACAGTCCGTCCTCGTAGAAATTGTCATATCCGGCTCCCTCAAAGGTTGTTCCACAATAGATTTCTTTTTATTTTGAGCGGCAATATCTCAGAGCAACACCACATTTACCAAATTCAGTGTTCTTTTTCTAGATTCAGTTGGAGTATGAGTCGCAAAGCGAGCGTAAAGATCCTGGCTTTGTCTCCTAATTTCTGGTCAAGACATTCTATGGCGGTATCATTTTTACACTTCACTGAAGTTTTTACAGCAAATCTTTCCTCATCTGATGAAGAAATCTCAATTGATGATGAAGAAAAGCTGGGTGTGATATTTTTGGTAAAAGTACTTTTTTACAACCAAGTGATCACCTAAAAATAGATCTGTAATTATTAATTTACATATGGGAATCTACACTTTCTACTTCTAACAGAAACCTGTACAACTTTGTCAAATCAAAAAGATTTTTGTGTTCTTTGAGATACAGTAATGCTTCCTAAGAAATCTGGCAGGAATTAAACATTGTCAAGAAAAATCATATTTTGATATTTCATAGAAAACAAAAATGATGCAGTTTGTATAATATAATTAATATAAAGTGATTTTCAAATATTTTAAATCAGAATACTAATTAACACATTAGATCAATAACAACTAGATTCATTATAATACAAAATTAAGAACAGTACAAAATTCACACGTGTAAACTACAGTTACGCAATGGCCAGTGGAGGATGGTCGGTAGTTTCTGGAGGTGGAGCAACTTTCTCTAAATGTTCATCCTTTTGTTTTTTCTCAGTTGATATTCCAACATCGATGGGCTCTTCAGGCCTGCAGAATGTCTGCCTCGATGGCTCTCTCTCAGGGATCCAGTCGGGTACTATCTTATCATGAAGCCTCCAGACTCCATACAAATTGGAGAGATGTCTTTCAAACACGGCGTATTCCAACACATCTTTAGCTAGGATTTCACTACCATGCATTAGACGTCCAAATCTATCATATATAGCTAATTGCTGTTGTGTATGGAATCTTACTGTGATCTGAGCGAACAAATTGTCTTTAGAGACGAGAGATGTGTACTTGGCATGAACTATCTTAGGAGGATCAATGGATTTTATAAACTTCCATCGTAGGGTCTTGTCGAGTACATTGTGACGTATTATAGGGTAGCACTTTTCAGTAACAAACTCTCTGATTTTTAATCTGTCTCTTTCAGCAAGATAAGTATGAGCTTGTATATAAATATCCAAAGCTTTAGCGGGAAATTCTTTGGCTTCAAATTCATCATCATATGTACGAATCTTGCGAAGAGCCATTAACAATTTACTTTTCTTTTCCATTAACTCTGCCCTTTGCTTAACTCCTGGAGTTGATATTATGGATTTCTTACCATCACCTTCTGGAGGGACATAAGGCTCAAAGATACCCCCAGTACAAGCCAAAAAGAATGACCTCTCCATCCAAGGTCTTGGAGGCACAACTCCCTCCTCTTTCATCCTACTTCTGATTTCTTCTTCAGTATAATCTTCACTTTTCTTTGATAGATCGGGTAATTTGATTTTGAACACTTTTGCTGTCCTATGTTTCTTGAATTTAGGATTATAATGCTTATGATGTCTGACAGAATCAACACAAACTGCTGGGTATATGTTTGGTGATAGAAGTCCAAACTGTTTCAACTGTAATCATAAAAATAAGTTTATCATTATCTTAATTTTATTGATTTAATTTGGGAAATATCTACGAACTATATGATTATTGAGAAACGATTTGGGAAAAGAGCACATAACCTATAATTACTACAAGCTCACACATCATAATTTTGAAGTGATAGAAATTTAAGGACTGAACAAAAATATTGAGGAATTGATACCTTCAAAAGATTTAACGTCACCCGTCCACTCAACGCAGCCATATCTGATATTGGAATAATGTTACTTTAAAAACACTTTCTAAACACCACCACCATTAACGAAAATTTGAAATTGTCAAAAATCAGCAAAACCAAAATCTTTGCTCATAAACCATAGACACGTCGCTACGCACCAGATTGATGAAGCGCAGTTCATATGTTCAGGCTGAGACAATTTCATTGTTTTTTTTTTAATTTTTTGTTGACTTCTAATTTAATTTTCTGTGTCTTAATCCATTATACATAAAATGTATAATGGATTACAGCATATTATGCTTTATAGGACGATTACAGCATATTATGCTTTACAGGACGATCGTGTACCTATAACGCAGGAACACGTAAGGTCAGGTGGGGTAAGAGGAACTATGGGGCAAGAGGGACAGTAGTTTGTAAATCAAAAACTATTGGTTCTAGCTCTATGGTTACTCGGTCGATAAAGCAGTATTGTACAATTCATTTTTAAAAAAAGACACAGATGGCGCTAGTGTTTGGCAATCCGGCAATATGACACAAAAAAAAATTCAGTTGACTGACTACGAAAACGCGAGTTAGAGGCATTTTTATTGTGTGGTCATTTAAACACTAAAAAGTTTAGCTAGAAGGCTGTTACTGTGTGTAAGTATTGTTTAAACTTCAATTTTTATATTTTTGCATGTAAAATGTTATAATATCTGTTTTTAATGTGATTCAAAACATAACATTAAAATTGTCAAGTGGGGTAAGAGAAACTGTCATGGCAGGGGTAAGAGGAACATATGTTTCTCTTTCCCGGTGTCAGAAGTCATAAACATTTTAACTGTCTTTGATATATTATGGACCGTTTATTTAAGTACCTACCCAATGCTACAACTGAATTAGTTAAAATACCACATTTGTTACAGAAAAATGAGAAATTATTCAAGAAAAACTGATAGAGCATCATACCCGCCAGAAAAACTACAAGAAGCAGTAAGAGCTGTTAAAAGTGGGGCCTTATCTGGATACGCGGCTTCAAAATATTATAATATACCCAGATCAACAATTATAAATCGCGTATGTATATGCTAATTATAAAACTACTCTAGTACGTAATGAAATGAAACTTTTACCTAATGTAACCCACATAACATGCAAGTGGCATCCAGCAGCGCCCTTTGGATTTGCTGTTTTTCTGTAAGATCATGCCATAATATAATATATAGGGGTTTTTTTCCTACATTTCAGCCTGCTAATAGGAAAATGAACGAATCCAGAGTACCTTGGGTTCAGGGTAAGGTCCAGGTGCGTGTTATGTGCGTCACATTAGTTACATGTATTTGGTATGGAATGCATTATTTCAGTAATTAAATTTTTATTTATATTCCTTTATTTGGTCTTGTTTTAGGTATATGATCGTAAAGGTCTTATATCTAATTCTTTGGGAAGAGCCGCCGTTTTGTCACGGGAAGTAGAGGAAGACTTGGTGAAAAATCTTCATTCTATGGAAAAATGTGGCTTTGGTCTGACGAGAAAGGAGTTATTAGAAACCGTGGGTCAGTACGTTTCAGCAAATAGTATTAAAAATCCATTTAAAAATGGCATACCTGGCGAGGATTGGTTTCTTCAATTTAAAGTGTAAATGTACCGACATATATGTATGTCGGTGTTCTCTACGTCTTTGTTTATTAATAATAACAAAATAAGTACCTATTATTTCTTATTTCAAGAAATAATTTGATGCAGTAACCTAACAGCATTTTGACGTTTCTAAGACGTCAAATTACGAACTTCTCTTTGAAATAAAGGCTACTTTACCGTAATTTTTGCAATTTAACTGTCAAGCTACTGCATAGAAATTATATCTTGAAAATTTGAGACTGTATTTTATGAACAATAAATAACAATAAGAATACATCACTTTGTTTATAGTTTCCTACCCCTGAATCAAAGACATATGTTCCTCTTACCCCAAATTCCGATTTTTGTTCTTTATTTTGTATTGTAGACCTTATTTAAAATGGCAATGAGTTCATACTTGCCTGACACCATTTTTTTAAAAGAGATGGTCTCAATTCAACCATACAGCTATTAAATTTACAGAGTTATGTCGACTGTTCCTCTTACCCCAAAAACCGGGGCAAGAGGAACAAAAGCACTAACCTAACGATTTGCTATTTTTTGACTATTAGCAGTGAAATTATCTTAAAATGTCATTCAAATTTGGGAAGCTGACACACATAGGTATAGGTTGTGTTTATCAAAACCACAATAGGACGTTACATTTAGCAGCAAGAACTGATCAAAGAATTTGAAAAATAAACTATGTTCCTCTTACCCCACCTGACCTTAGATAAATTTAAGGCTTTTTTTTATTTTGCTAGTCATAAAATAAAAGTAAAATAAATTGAAAAATAACGAAATCAACTATAGTTTTATTAAACTATATACTTTTTTCCTTGAAATATAATGACATTTTTACATTTTGCTTTAAAAAGCTATCAAAGTGTTCAGGAACAATGTCAAATTTATATGGGGCGCAGAATGAAGGGTACTATTAAAATTCAAATTTAGTTGTTATAAAGTGATGAAAAATTAATATCTTCCGATAGTTACATCAAAAATAATATGTAATTAAATCATAAGTTTTTCGCAATGATATTCGTATATTTTTTTTGGCGTTATAATATTATTATGATGTTTTAAGGAGTATTTAAACTTGTTCACTTCAGTGATCAATTCAATGATCCTACAATATAATATATTATGTTTCGACCATTGATGTACACGTGTCTCATCAGGAACATCTCACAGAATGGCCGACACATCAAATCCAGTATCCAGTATGCGAAGAGGATCGCATATTATGAATGACTGGACTGTATGATGGTATGATCTAATTTTCATCCGAAATGCATGTGCATGTGCAACATGCATTCCATGAATGAAAGATTATATGGTTTTTCGCAGGAGATACATAATAATGAGGTGAAGGTTTTATATGTTTATATATTAGATATACGTTGTATTATATATGTAATGTTTTTATCAAATCCAATAGTAAGTTTTTTTTATGCAACTGTTACTTTTGGGAATCAATTGTATAATTAACTTTCTTTAAACGCAGAAATTTGTAACGCGGTATCCAGATCATGGAATGGATTTGAGATGAGACTTTCAGCAAACGTAGTAGAAAAATAAAATTAAAGGTCATATTATTGTAATTGTATACCATTCGGATAAAACTTTCACGGCTTCCAGATATCCGGTTTACATTGGAAGTTTAGTCGTTTAGTGTGAAATTTAATGAAGTTCGTGTGGATCATCCATTGAGTACAACGTAGGTCATATTGATACTTTTTATCATGTGGCTTCAAGGTTACCCTGCAATAAGATAAATAATTTTCTTATTGCTTTAATTTATAAAAAAAATATACTTGATTATTTCATTATTTTAAAAATTCATACTATATTTGTCTTTTTATGCATGATTCTCGTCAACCAAGAAAACTTCTTTATTTTGTACAGATATTAAGATTCACATTGACTATTAAACCGGATATCCGTGATTTGGTACAACACGTTGCTCCTCTTGCTCCTCACACCGCGTAGTATAGTACATTTTGTGAAGTCTTCGGTAAGGAGTCGGCTACTCCTTGTTAACTTGTCACATTGTAAGTTTAGTAAATAATTCATTCTATTTATTATTATTGTAGAAAATTCCAATCCCGGTTTTTCATAAAAGTACGAAAATATTTGATAAATTTATTGCGAATTCTAACCTTGGCACATCTTCTAGGTCTTGTTGCGGGCGTGCATGATTTATTATATCTGCGTATTTCTTATTTTTCTACAGTATCTGTAGTTCTACGCACTACTTTAAAGTATATTCGTAGTTTACTATTAGAATTATAATCTTCGAGCGTGCCACGTACATAATATTCAAAGATATTTTGTGTCGGCCGATGACCCTGACGGTTTGTGAATTTCACTTTGGAACATTGTAGAAATGTGAGTCATCGAAAATTCTGTCATCAATAACTGTATTTACTGTAGTTTTGAGAGAGAATAGCATCGTATTCGTTTCCATAATATAAACTTCGTGAATTGAAAACATTTAATTGATGCGGTACACGCAGTTTAGTAAATATTTATTCCATGCTTGTGAAAGGTTATTAATATCACTCATGTTTTATACTTGATTGTTTCAGCAATATATTGTATGAGTCAGAAAACAGAAAAACCAGTGCTATCAGGTCAACGCATCAAGACCAGAAAAAGAGGTAAGCCCTTTGGGGAATACACAAATACAGCATGTTTTATGCAAGTGCATGTGACCCTTTCCACTTTTATTTTGTCATGTTGCAATTGATGTCGATCTGCAATTCATCCAAATATTCAGCTTTGTGTAACAAATAACTTGCATTATTTTTAGTACGTGTGTTAAAATCATACATTGAGGTTAGGGTGTGTACATGTGGATTACATGCTTATATAGAAACACTTGGAATGTTGAGAATGTTAATTTCTATGTATCCTCAGTAACATTGGTTCTCAACTGTAATATGTTGAATATAATTTGCTGATATATTTTTTTCCAGATGAAAAGGAAAAGTATGATCCAACGGGATTCCGCGACCTGGTTATTACAGGTCTGGACAAGGCGGGACACGATCCAGAGGCCATTTTTAAATTTCTAGATGCGTTTGGATCCAAGCAGGACTACCGTCGTTATGGAGAAGCCTTATTTGACATTCTCATAGCTGGTGGACTGCTGGGTATGCACTTTTACTCTTTCATATTATTCTTAGGCCCAAAATTACAATTCAGGCTTAAGATCCTCCTTAACCTTAAGGAACACATTAAATTATCTGAGAAGGTAAAAAATCTCGGTATTACGTTTGATCAATTTCTCTCTTGGCGACCTCAAATATCTGAATTAAACCGAAAACTCTTCTACTCCTTACATTCACTAAAGAGACACCAGAACTTTCTCCCAAAACCGACAAAGATCCTCCTTTCTCAAACCCTTCTCTTACCTCTTCTAGATTATGCGGACGTTGCATATATGGATATTACATCTGAACAAACCATGAAACTAGAACGTCTGCAAAACGTCTGCATTAGATTCATTTTCGGTTTGAGAAAATATGATCATATCACTGACTTTAGAAATGAACTTAAATGGCTAACGATGACTCAGCGTCGTCATCTCCATATTCTCTCTCTTCTTTTCAATGTTCTGAATAATCCTGCTTCACCTGATTACCTCAAGTCCAACTTCACACCCTTGGCATCTCATGGCTTATCTCTACGTTCAAGTGGACGCCGTTTGTTAACCATACCTTCACATCACACATCTTTCTTCACTTCTTCTTTCACTACACACGCGGCTAGATTATGGAATAACCTCCCACTTCCTATCAGACTAGCTCCAACTATTCTCTCTTTCAAAAGTAAACTGAGGCATCATTACCTTTCCTTAAATAATCCATCTAACTGACAATCCCGTGTTTCCTTCCTTGTCCTTCATCCCATCCACCTATTCATTTATATATGTATTTTTATGTAGGTATAAGTATTGTATATATATATATTTATTATTATTATTTATATTTTTCTTCTTTTTCATACACTTGTATGTATTGTATATATCAAATTGATGTCAAAAGTGGTTGGTTGGCAGAAATTGCCCACGGCAATAAACCCGCCATTTGAAATATTTTTTTTCAATAAAGTTTTTATTTATTTATTTATTTATTTAACACATAAAGCTTCGCTTACCAAAATTAGGCGAATTACAATGTCTCCTTAGCACGAATTTGCAGCTTAAGCTATTCATTAAGTTATGGAATACCCGGGGGTGTCCTCAACAATGTTAAGCTCGCTTAATTAAACTCAGTTATTTTTTTCATCACCAGGAGGCGCCACTAGTTACAATTAGAACAAACTGACATTAATGTCATATGTTCGCGCCATCATTACGCTTTTTGTTTGTTGTTGCTACGGTTGTTTAATTTGCGCTTCTATTTGGATTTTTTTAGTTACTGACCCTGTTTCGTCGGTAACGAGATAATCTAAGAGTGTTCACGAAATCAAAACAACACGAAAAATGGCGCACGTCCCCGTTAACATGACAGATGTAAGGTTAATGCATAGACAAAATCACGATAAAACAACTAGTAAAGCTACCAACTAAACCATATTTGCGGCTTAGTCAAGTCGCAGTCGAATATTGATTGAAATTCTTGTGTGAGCAGTAAGCTCGACTTAACTTTTAAGCCTCCTCACCAAAGCTCCACGATAAGCTACTGATTGTAATTTCGGGCCTTAGTTATCCATAACAAGTTGTTGAATCTTATAAAACTGAGCTTATCCCGGACAAAGCTGTCACCAAATCTCACCTAAGCCTTTTTTTTAACATTGAGAGTTCACTTTGATAAAATTACTTGTTTTCTTAATTTTTTCTTGCTATATTGTTAAAATATTTTTTTGGTAAAATTTAATGTTGCTGAAAATGTCTAGAAACCTAAGCTCCCCCGCTTTCTGATTCGATAGTATTGCAACTTTTTGTTTGTCACCATTTTGAATTGTGTGTTACAATAAAACACTCTGTCATTTTTCACATTGGTATATAATTGGAATATTACTTCAAATAAGTAAAATCAACGTCAAAATAAATAAATAAAGTAACTCTCTCCGTCAACTTCTTGGAAGTATACTCTTGGTATGCCTTCCTCACAAGGAATTTTTGTAGCATTTTACTTCCTTCAAAATCCTTAATTTTTGCAGCATATTTGGGATTGCAGAGATAGCTTTGGCTGGGTCACAGCTGGTTTTAAAATACATGAGAAATGTATTTATTTTTTATACGGAGTTTTTAGCTTTCATATATTTATTTAAATGATGAAAACTTGGCTAGAGTCCTGAAGTCATGACGACACACCATTTCGTTCATACAAATCTGATGATTCTTTAACTTCTGTTATATTTTTATTGGACTCGATTCAGATTCTGTGTAATTATTTTTTTTCCTTTGCAGTTCCAGGCGGATCTATATCTCAAGATGGAGAAAAACCACACACAGATACCTGCATATTCTGCGCTAATGCAGATATGGAAACTATGCGTAATTTTGAACAGGTGATTGTCAAAATTAATTTGTATGTTTGAACTAATATATTCAAAGTTATTTTTACAACGTTTCTAAGGGGTTTTATAGGTAAACTTAACACATAAATAAGGTTTAGAGACGACAACATCACCCTTTTTTGGTTGTTGTGGCTGGGTTGTGGGGTTCCTATCTCATATTTGTTTCTTCCAGTAATTAGTTATATATGCTATTTTTACCTAGGTACCATAATAATTATATATTGTACATCTTAATTTTTCTCGCCTGTCTGAAACATAAGTATGAAGAAGGATATTGATACATTTCTAAAATTTATTTTCTGATGATTTTTTCTCCTGTTTAGGTATTTGTTAAGATGATGAGGAGATACAAATATTTAGAAAAAATGTTTGAAGATGAAATGAAAAAGGTCCTTGTATTTTTAAAAGGGTTCAATCCCGAGCAAAGGATTAAACTTGCGAGGATGACTGCCCTTTGGATTGGTAAGAAATTCATAATATTAAATTAAAACACTGTGGAAAACATAGCAATGGTATTTTTTGTATTACAAATGCCCTCAAGTGACATAATCATACATTGTTGGTGCACTTTATTAGAACTTTTATACTTTTATAGAGTGTTAAAGTGTTGGAAAGTGCAATATTAACAGATGGGACAATCCTACTGATGACTACACTATGTAATCACTGGTTCCTAAAGTCTCGTACAACTTTTTGATTCTTTTGGTCTAAGGGAGACTATACAGTCAAGATGTATCATTTTTAGTATGGCCGTTTATAAAGTTTTTTCGACATAATTACGTTAACTTCTCCCATGTTTGTTCTCAACACATGACCGTCCTGTACCTCGGGCGTCCACGTCTCCGCAAGCATCATTCCTCGCAGACAAATAAATCTTCTTAGTCATTCTGTCCTCATTAATTCTTTCCAGGTGCCCAAACCACCTTAACTTATTTACATTCATCCTTGTAATTACACCAACTTTCATTCCACATTCCTTTCGTATATCAGTGTTACGCACACAATCTCTTAGACTTTTAGCACACATCCTTCTCAGCCATCTCATTTCTACTGCATTTATGCCACTTTCATCCTTTAACTATGTCCACGTCTCACTTGCATACGTAAGTGTTGGCAATAAGATAGCAGAGTGCACTAACCTTTACGCTGTCTTAGATATGTTTCTATTTGCAATTATTGGTCAGATTGCACCATTTACCTTGTTGCCAGCAACTTTTCTCCTTTCAATATCGCTTTCACACTTCCCATCTCTCGTGAACAAACTACCTAAGTACACACATTCGTCAAATTGCTATTGACTGTAACTAAGTAATAACTTTTTAAATGAAAATTATGTGACTTGAATTAGTATTGTTTCACTTTGAAAAATGTTGAAATAATTTTTATTCATAAATATCACATAATAATATGTATACTATTAAAAAGGGCATAACGAGGACTACGTAGTTCTATGTTCACAAGTTTATTTACTCAAAAATTTAGATAATATAATTTACCTGTAACCAACAGAATCATCAATTTGTCAATGTGGTCATTGGGCATAATATGCAATTGTTTATGGTGATGTTGTTACTTTTTAGGCAATGGATCAGTACCACCCTCAGTGCTACTGGTGCTTATCAATGAACACTTGGTGAAGGATAATCTCGCCCTGGACTTCCTCATTGAAGTGTTCATCACATACAAACAAGAGAAGGGCATGGCTAGTTTAATGACTGCACTTAAAAAGGGACAGATTGAAGGGAGGTTCGTATATATCTGACCTATTATGTCAATTGATTATTTTACAATACTCCCTGGATTAAAGTTCATATACTTGTTGGATGTGAACTATAATTATCTGGGGATAAAACAATCCGATACTTTTACTGACATGCACTGAATTATAGGTGAATGTTATCATAGTATCTTGCAAGTAATAATTACTGTTGTATATGCTCATGTGAGATAGAGGGAATTGATAGAATTAAAATAAAATTGTTTTTTAAATGCAGGTTGATGGAGTTTGTCCCGAGTAATAAACGTACGGAGGAATACTTCAGTACACTGTTCGCTGAGAAGGAACTGGCTGAGGTGGTGAGACTGCACAAGGCACAGGCTAGTCAGGAGGCTTTAAGAGATCTCACACAGGTATGTAGTGCATTATTTTACACTCTTGTGCAGGTGCACTTAATTAGAACTGGCTTCATATTTCAATTGTGTAATCAGTGTCGAAAAGTGCTAAAGAAAAGTGGAACAATCCTACTGATGGTCATCTCTTTGGGCCATTGGTTCCTAAAGTTTCAAACAAAAACATTGTTATCAATCTTATTTTAATTACTCTTCAATCTTATTTAAATTACTCGTTTATCATGACACCATATCTCCCACTAGTAAGAGAGCCTGTGGGCGAACTTCATATAGTAAACATGTTAGTTATTCTTTTCTTGCCAGTTTAAAAAGTAAAATGTTCAGATTGAATGACATATTCACCACTTAAAATTTAAGATGTTAAATGTTTTACTTATGATTCTTTTACAAATATTTGCCTTGTAAACTTACAGGTAATACTGGCAGACTTTCTTCATTCTTTCCTGAGCTTCGTACATCATGTAAATTACTCTTTTTGAAAGATGTGTGTTTTTATTTGCAGGTTTTAATAGATGATTTAGCTGATAGTAAACCACATAGGGAAACTGTTGCCGACCTCAAGGAAATGGCACAGAAGAGTAATATTCCAGAACATGAAGTTGTCGCTGTTGTAAGTATTTCCATAAGTTGTCTTAGCTATACATCTATTTGTGACATTGTGTTTTGTTGCAGTTTTATTGGATTTCAGCCAAATATGCGAAAATGTTGTTCATTGTATATTTGCATCAAATTTATGAAATTTCTACACCAATTTTATGCATTTTTGACTTATGATATTTCATAATTTTACAAGAATTGTTCTAAATGTTGTAATAATTTTTTATGATGAAACCGATGACGAGACTGAGTGGTTTGTTGTAGCGCGAAGTATGTTGGATGCAATGAGTATTTCATTGCTCTAACATTCTGAGTGCAATGTCAGCATTCTTACTTTGATGATTTGGCAACCTGATTCTACTTCTATCTACATACAACCTTTGCTAAAAGACGTTGTGTAGTGTAATAATGATATTCTATTATCAATTGCAGATATGGTCTACTGTTATGTCTCAAACTGAATGGAACAAAAAGGAAGAACTGGTTGCAGAACAAGCTGTGAAGCATTTAAAAGGATTGACTCCTCTCCTGGCTGCTTTTTGTAGCCAGCCTCGTGCACAGCTTCAGCTGTTACTGAAGGTCCAGGAGTTCTGCTACCAGAACATGAACTTCATGAAGGCTTTCCAAAAGATTGTCGTGCTGCTCTACAAGACGGATGTTGTCTCCGAGGAGATCATCCTCAAGTGGTACAAGGAGGCGCATTCTGCCAAGGGAAAGATGTTGTTTGTTGAGCAAATGAAGAAATTTGTGGAGTGGCTCCAGAATGCTGAAGAAGGTGAGACATTTAATACCTCTTTACCCTTAAATACACTGGGTGTCAGATGACAGACTTTCCTTCAATGAGTAATAATGACATCACCCAATACTTATCTGAATTGAAATAAGAATGCTTTGGATTTTTTTTTAAATAATGTTGCGCATTCTAACTCTTTACCAAGTGTTTGAAAATCATAACTGTCTACAGGTCTTTTAGCCTTTATGATCTAAATATGAAATAATCTCAAGTGATCAGCTTAATGATTATTAGCTGGAATGTCTGAGGATTGTTCACCCATGGATTGATAGAAGTAAAGAATGTTAGATCTTTTAGTCTTTGTATTTTACTCTTATTGTGATCATTCTAAATACCTCTTTACATTGCTCTTGAGCAGAGCTAGCTGTAATACGGTGCTGTCTTTGTTGATCTTTTACACATATAAATTTTTGATGATGTTTATTTCAGAATCTGGAAGTGGGGAGGACGAAGATTAAACAATTTCAAGACACTGCAACACTGACAAAAGTAGATTTTGTAATGAAAATAATTTCATACCATATTTATTTAAATACATATTTCACAGTGGTTCAATTTATTATCATTTTATTGTCTTATTTTTTTTTATCAATCAAATATTACATCAATTAATCATGAATATAAAATAATATAATCTTTTTCTTACGTTTGTTTCTTACAACTCTAGACCTTCCAAAAATATTATTATTTTATGTTATTTAGTTTCTTTTGGTGTAATAATGTTCCTTAAATATTTTGATACAATAAAAATAATAAACATAATGTTTTTATGACCTACTACTATCTAATAAATGAATGTGCTGGTTGAAAGAAAGATAGTTGTGATTTGGGCTTCCAAATTTGGATTCAAACACCAGAATGGTTGTAATTAACAGGTTTTTTCAGAGTGATTTTTCTAAACTTCAGACGAGTTTGGTTTTATCCATCTTTTCACCAATGCAGAGGTTGGTGACAAAAAGTTTTCGAGTTAAAATCTTACAACTTCAGGAATATTATATGAACTCAAAAATAGGGTTTTGAGGGAAAAAAAATGATTTTGTCTTGGGTATTCTATTATGAGTTTGAATTTAAAATTAGAATTTTAATTTGGAGTTTTTAAGCTTCGAAACTCCGGATTTGGAAGCCTTACTAATCGTTATTAGTTGTTTTGCACTGTATTGTTTATAAATATAAAGATGTTTTGTGATGTTGATGTAACGCAAATAATGAATATATTGAATATTTATTGAGAATTAATAAATACCTTATAGGTAAGTGGTAACAAATAATACTTTGTTACGATTATTTACTATCAGGGAATGATGTTAATTTTTACATTTGTACGAATTTATATACAGAACACACTTGTTATAATAATGTATATTATACTTATAAAATGAATGTTAAAAAAATATTTATCATGTTTAAAAGAATACAATAACAGTATTAATAAATGCAAATTCACGTAATAACCCTTAATGACTGCATAATATCCTTAATAGTTTTATATCTTTTAAGTGCAATGGACAGACTGTAGTAAACCAATGTTTTTCGTAATAATTTTTTGTACATCTTTTATAAACGATATCACCATACACTGTTGTCATTCCCTTTTTATTAATATTATTATCAAACAAATGAATAATAAAGAAAACAATTGCTATTTAATAACAAAAAAAGGACAACATAATATTCTGTTGTAATAATCTTTATTATTATAATAATAATAAATACAAAATTATTAATTATGGAATATCAAAAAAAAAGTGGTGGAGAAAATATATCTTTTTTATAAAATAACTTGTGTTTTAATTTGTTTGATACCTGTTATGGAAAAGTGCATTTTGTAATTCATTCTATCCCACAAAAATTGAAAGTGTTTTTTCTATCACCCAAGAAGGATATATTTGAAAAAATGGTTTTGCAGAGCATATTAAATGTATAGTAAATTATAATGATCCTCTTTTGGGTTCTCTATGTACAGTTAGTAGGCTTGAAAACGACTTCAGCTGGTCTTGAGAAAGATTGGTTTCTTCCTTACATTTCTTGCCGGACTAAATCTGATGTGAGCTGGGAAGGTGCCAGGCTTCAGTGGTGTGGGTGTTGATGAGCGAGAAAAAAGTCTTGCAAGGCTACTGTGTGCAGAGTTCCCAAAATCAATTGTATATATATTTTGGGTTACAATCCATTGGATTCGTCTGCGACAAATTTGGATTTTCTCCATTGCTTCCTATTTTCTACGTAAGTGCCACAGCTTATGTCCTTCCTCACTTGATCAATGTAGGTGTCTCTTGGTCGATCTCTACCATTCCTGCCTTCTGTCATGCCCTCCAGGATGGTGATGAGCAGGCCTGCCCAGTAATTTTTTACTATTATCTTTAATGTAAATATTTAGTATTTCACCTGAGGAATAATTCTCCCGAAGTACATAGCTGTGTTGATTTGTTGAGCACAAAATTGATCGTTTGTATTTTTCGTACGCGTTTAGCATATCGCAAGACGCCGATATTTTCCAATATTTTTGATTTTATGTTGAAAGTAATTCTTGCCTGGTTTATCCTGACTACGATTTCAAATTTTGAGCGTCCATCCTTAGGATTGTATTCTACTGCCTACGCACATGAATTCTTTTACCTGCTTGATATTCACTCAATTTATGACAATGACCGTAGTCTTCACTCCTCTCATCTCTCCCACCGACCATAATGTACATTTTGTTCTGTCTTTTAGTGCTGAATTATTGTTAACTCTGTGACCCAAGGAGGATTTTTTTTGTAATAGTGCTGAATTGTTCACTCATATGACCAAATAATTAAAGAGCACTATACTAACTACTTATTTGAGAATTATTATTTATTTATTCTTTTTGCACATTATAACGCTCTTTTTAACTTGTTTTGCCTTCAACTATTGCCAGATAAGTACTTTGTCGTCGACGCTGTTAATCATATCTTTTGGGTTATTCCTCAGAAATGTATAGGTACCTATTTCAAAACAACGGATGAATCATAGGTAACTGATCCTAACTGAATTATTATTAGTATCAAAACTAATCTCATTTCTAAAGGGTTCCACAACAGTCACGCACCCTACATATTATACCTACACACTTACGGATAATAAAGCCATTGTCACGAAATAAATGTATGGTAGCAGTTCTATGAAATGTCAATCGGCTGGGATATCAAAATCTACATTTCTATTGTCACATCACGTAGGCGTAATAGAGATAGATACATAATATATATTTATTTTATATATATATTTATTTATTTATCCCTTAGTACCTACTATGTCATTCGTGGGGTGGTCAGTGAGGACGGAGCGCCTATATACTTGTAGAAGGGACTGACTAAATTTGATTAGCTCGTTATAACATTGCTTAATCCTTATATCCGATACTCTTTGATTAATATGCACTATTTGTATTAATTTGTCATCGAGATTTTTCCTGAAGTTTGCTTCTGAATGTGGCAGTAGGTTGGTTTTCTGGTAATCGGTTCCAAGCAGTTGGCTATGCGACGAAATGAAGGTATCCAAAATTTTATCCTGCTAGGATAACGTAGAGTAAATAATAATAACTTAGCTGCTCTTTGAAGGATACGCTTTGATGTCATGCACAGATGTATTTTTGAAGTCTGCTAACCAATTTAGATATTATGCCAGCACGACATCTTAGTAGCCAGTAGACTGTCTATAATAAACAAGTTAGTTGTCCTATCCTTGCCAATAAAAGACATTCGGGATGAGTGACATAGTACCTTATCACTTTAACGTATACCTGTGTCATGTTCAGAACTTTTGGAAATGAAAACTTCGATTTGCAACAAAGAGCGGGAGATCTATTCTTCGCCGGCATTCAACGGTGAAAATTTGTAGAAATAATCTTGTACCGAGACTGTGTGTTGTATCTACCTAAAAAAAATCTGTCACAGAAAACTACATTACAATTCAACAAAAGATCTACATCAGCTGTATTAGGTATAACAATAGTATCGCAATAATAATGGCTATTTGCTATTGTGCAAAGGATTTGCAAAAATATCATGTTGTTTTTTTTTTTAATTTCTGCACATTTTTCCAAGTATTGTTTGATAGAAGTTACCTACATAGATAGGTAGGTACCCCTACAAAGCGAAACGATTTCACGCTTTGCAAAACAGACGCTAGCTGGAAGGAAACTACATTTCGGGATAAAAGTTGGCAAACAAAAAATATATATTATTTGGTTTACGTCGCAATGTTTTCAATTTCTTCTTATATGCAGGCCTTCAAAAAGGGTAGTCCCGGAGATTTCAGAAAAAAATTAAATATTTTTGTTTAAGTATAAAACATACATACATACATCACACCACTTCCCTCACGGGGTAGGCAGAAAGGAACGAGCGCCACTTCCTTCTACCCTTGCATACATCTTTCGCTTCCGTCACTGTCATACAATTCCTCATGCATGCTCTCCTGTTCAATGTGCTCAACACGTGACCGTCCTGTAGGATTTGATTTAAATGATCTTTCCATTTGATCCTCGGACGTCCAAGTCTCCGAGCATCATTCCTCTTAGCCAAATATAAACATAATTTTTAGATAAATCATCTATTTACTGAATTGAAAGTGAATGAGTATTTCAAATTAAAATACATCTTAAACAGTGCCTCTAGGACCAGCATGATTTTTAAAATCATGTTTTTTAATTTGTGTAGGATTATTTTAAGCAACTTTCCTTACTCCGGTTTTTTCAAAGCGAGTTGTCTATTATGGTTTCCAGGAGTTTGACAGGCTTTGGAGGTCTTAGGATGTTCCTACATCAGTAAGTGATATCATTATTTGGGATCAGATTCTTTCTCATCCTGGACTAAATTAATGTTAATATTCTATTCTATTCTTCATAAGGTCCGTTTGCGAGTGATTTAGGCCAATAATTAATGTTAATATAATATATATGCATCTTCTGAAGTAAAAGTAATGGGAGTGAGATATAGAAATTGCTGGCTACCCCACTTGTGTAATATTCCGTGATGGTGTAGTAATAGTAGTATAATAGATGTAAGAGTCGGTGGATGGCGCTGTAGTTGCCTGAAGCCTTTGACGTCTCGCTTTTAAAAATAAAAATAATATTATTGTCTGAAATCGATTTGTAACCACAAAATGTATTTTTATAAAGAAAAAATACTATTTTAAATTAAAATAAATGATACATATTACAAAATTATTAAGATCAGTGAAAAAAAATTGTGACAATAAAACTTAAATTCGGAACTCATAATATAGGTATCATTTGACAAAAAAAATTAAAAAGAGTCGGAACTCATTTTAATACTTAAATATATTAAAGAAACCTTGTAGTAAATTTATTTATAAAAATAATAATTTGAATAAAAATATATGTGCGCCCTTGCGTTGATTTATGATAAAACGACGCAAACCTAGTTGTCTAGAATATTATTATACAAAAAAATCAAAATTACATAGTATTTGGTGGAATGTGCCATTAATAAAAAAATACGTAAAAATTTGAAGATACAAAAAATTATATAATGGAATAAAATTCATAGGTGTTGATGAAAAATTCATAATTCGATTTCGGAACAGATTCTTATGTGAGTAAGGTCTTCGTTTTCCATGGCTAAATGTGCATTTCTGTGAGTCCATGATTGTATAATATGGAAGTATGGGTAAGTAATAAATCTTATAGATTGTTAATAAAACGATTTTATCTCATGCATGTTTGTTTGAATAAAGGTTTTTGTCATTGTTACCTACTATTATGTAATTCACGCTTATTCGTGGTCATTCTAAAGTAAGTAAATAAACTAGTTTTGCTATCCTACAGAAAATAATATTAGTATTTAATAAGTATTTGAGTCCATTTATAAATGTGTATTTATGTTGTATGTCCTCTATAGTCAAACTCTCAGGCAGACACGCAGAATAATTAATATCCCAAGATGTATCTAGGTGTGTACGTAATTATTTAACCTATTTATTGGAAAAGCAGTTGTAGTTTTTTTGTGATATTTTTGAAAAAACATAAATTTTTATACTTAATAGCATGGGCAATAGCCCCATGGGCAATAGCCCCATGGGCAATAGCCCCATAATAATGTCAGACGTAAAAACATATTGTACTGCCCTAAGAGTTCGAGAAAAAAATCGTGATGGGAATAATTGACCACTGTATGAAGATGGGTTTGAAACTGTTGAACCAATAAAGTATAAAGGAACAATTCATCATTCCCTCTGTTCCTATTATAGGCAATATTAATAATGGCTTCTTTGCTGTAAATCTCAAGTAAAAGATCTATTATCACAATAATATATTAAACATAATGTATAAGTATTGTTCTTTATATAGAAAGTATTTATATTCATATTATACATACATATCACCATGATGTCTTTTAACGAAATAAGGATCTGCCGATAAACACGTAACTTTTCGTTAATATTTAAAAGTTCTTCTTCTTCATGTTAAGCATTGAATAAATTAATCAAATAAAGTGCTAGTATTCGATACGCAGATATGAAAAGACATACTAAAGATTATTAACTGCGCAAAGAATTTTTATTCTGGCAATGGTTTTTTTAATCATGCAAATATTTATGTAGATGTTTTGTAACCAGAATATTACTCACTTTTTATACAGATTTCTGTTGGTCCTGCACAATAAACACGCATGCTGTCTTCTGTGTACCAACAGAATGGGTGCCAAACCTCATCGCTGAATTTAAGATGTAAAACGTCTTTATTTTTTCAAACGTTTGCCTTTTACAGTACACTCGAAAGGTTACTGATAAAAGTGGGAGACCAATTCTTTGCCGGATGCTCCACGGAACCTTTTCATCAATACTTTTCTCTGGGAACTCTGTCCATAGTCCAATTACATTCAGTACCTACCTAGTTAATTTACTAGCTACCCCTCTAGCGGGATATGCTGTGATGGTATAGATAGATATTAGGAGCTAAAGCTCTTGAAAGGTACTATTCTAAAATATGGAAAATACTGACGATGAGAGCGAAAGCTCTTGAAAGCCGGTTCGCAAACAATTTTTTTTTTTTAATATATTTTTTTTTATTTAATGAAAATAATATAAAGAATATTACAATGAATAAGAAATATTTACAACTTAGGATAATGAGTCACGCCAAATCTAAAAGATTTGTCGGCGTGTCAGCGTCGGCGATAATATCGCGAACAATGGAATAACTATAAGATATTATTTTAACTTATTAAAAGCTTCCACCAAGAACCGTCTATCGATAAATTAAATTCAAGATAGACAGGAACTTTTTCCCTGTTCCTCATCAAAAAAATGTGTATATCCTGGAGACTAGAATAGTACCTAACTAGTTTTGCGCTGGCTACCCCACTTGTGGGATATGCTGAGATGGTACAGTAGAAGTAGTAGAGTAGTAGGTAGTGTAGGTACCTTCCATATTATTATGTACGTGTAGACACTAAATTATCAGATAATATAATATGTGTCTGATTACCATTGCAGTGGTATATAAAATAATGTAGACTACATATTCACCGCACTATTGCCTGAACTATGTAAAGAATATTATATGTATACACTCCACCATTATACTTACACCTTTTTCTATTGAAATTTTTTGTATGGCCCGTGCCACGCTAGGCATTTGCAACCACCATTACACAGGGTCGATGCTAATCTTATTATTTCTCATGTATCAGTTTTGTAGATAAAAATTTTCCTTAAATTTTTGTATAACCTCAAAGTAGAATGGATTTTAATGTTGATCTCACTTGCTATATATAATTAATATAATATTTATTTTTTTAGGTTAGCCTTTGACATGTTAACAATCATATTAAAAACAAAAAAACAACAACAAAAAACTACACAATTAATGTGTCATATCAAGAACAGTCTTACAGGTAAAATAAATGTAAGTGAGATAATTATTATATGTCAATCAAAAATATTAAATAAATTAATATTATCAATTAATTAATAATTATTAGTTATTGGTACATCGACTTCGATGGAAGAGTAGAATAGAACCAATAATAATCAAAGTGAAACAAATTTAACTTTTAAAAATCACTTTCAATTGATTAGAGATTAATAATATAATGAATATTGTTTCATACAAATATTTATTGTCACCCTGAGCCGTAGCTGATTTGAGGAGTAATCTTATTAAAGCCTGCATCATCCCTTCCTCTACACGGGATCCTATCCTATATAATAATTGACCAGCTGTCGTGAACATCTGTCGTGGGCCTCTTCAAGGACTAATGAGGAATTAATTATATACACAATAGCAATCGTAATATATATTTTATACCTTCATAGTTCTATGTTATTTATATAGGTAGGTACTTTATATGAATAACATAGAAGTATGTAAGCTTATATAAGTTTCGTGAAGTCTCCGGTAAGTAATGGGTCTCCACAATTTTCTGTAAGTTTTCTTGTGTCACTAAAATTCATAAAAGGCAGGTGTTTGTAGAACATCACAAATGAGACATTTAACATTTTCAATTCAGCGATGAAGTGTGACACCCATTCTGAATTTCTTCCAATTTGTTGAAACTTAGAGGACTATTTGCACTTTTATTGCATGAAAACGGTCCCCAAGCTACCCGATTTCTGGGAGATGCCGTGATGGTATAGATAGATAGAATTTACATTTCCAAGATATATATGAAGAAAACTCTTCCAATAGGTCTATCTATACCATCACGGCATCTCATCATTATCTACACTAACCGCATGTAATAAGTATGCAAGTGGCTCTCTCCGTTTCAAAATATCATAAGATATTCAGGATGGATGGCATGCTTATCGGTGTATTGAAGATTTTAAATGACTCATTTATGACGTTTTACAAATAACCTGCCCTTTACCTATTACCTTTCACAGGACGTTCGAAAATTTATTGAAAGGAATAGGAGTTTAAAATATTCTTTATCGGGAACTCCATGGAGCTATAAATACGGAGAAATTAAAAATCACCCTAGAAAAGACGTATGTTTGTACCAAATTACCAATACATCAGTAAACATCGACTAGTTGGTACTAAACGTGTTACACACCAACGAATGGAGTGATAGTTACCTTTCCTCTTTCTAAGAAAACTTCAATATTAAGATAAATTGAACTGAATCAAACATCCTCAATAGTTGGGCACCCACCTATTTCAGACAAAATTACATAGCATATAAGATACATCAACATCAAAGTAATATAATTTGGGGGAAATGTATGTAATTTAGCAGTGTGATTTCTTCGTTTCTGAGAATAAATTTTAAACTAAGGCACATTTAAAAGTTAATTTTATAAATATCTAAGCCTATTTTTGTGTAATTAATTTAATTAGCATTTATTTTTACATGCGATTTTCCATTTCATTTTGTTATCAATATTGAATGAATCTTCTCCATCCTGTTTTCTTGGAATAAAACGAATAATTATTATTGTTGTACGATATCTTCATTGAACTGTTGGATTAGGACTGATGCAGAATAGTTTGTTTCTTATTCTCACCACTGTTTCTTATTCTTAGTTTTCTTACAACAAACTTCATAAATTATTGCGCCATTTAGTGAGAATTAGACATTAAAGTGATAAAATATAAACTCCATAGGTACCTACCTATGTAACTCTAATGATTTGTTATATAAAGACATTTATATTATAATATATAATATGTCTTTGATGTAACTGTGTTTATTCCTAAAAAAAAGTGCAAAAGATAGAGTAGATTACCCAATGATTCAAACTTTAGACTTTCATTCGTGGTGTTTCGCAAGTAGGTAAGTTAGGAAGGTTCTACACATTACTGTACATTGATATTTCAATAACTTATTTATTATGTAGGTACAAACATTGTCACACCACGCGTTTGACTATAATAATTATATAGTTTTTAATTTCATAAAATTTTCTGATTTTTATTTTATATTGATTTAAGCGTAAGGAAGAACCTTACTAAAGCCTTTGTATGGAGCATTCTGCTTTATGGTTGTGAGGCGTGGACCATCTCCAATTCTTTTTGCCAATTCCACTCATAATTTGCAATAATGATGCAAAGAGAGTTGAAAGAATAATGAAATTGTCACGTAAATGGATAAATAGAAGTCCTTGGACTCCTGAAATATCCGGGAATTTTAAAAGTTATTTATTTATGTAAATTTAAGCTAAAAAAATTCAAGCTAAATATTTATGATAAAAAAAATTCAGCTAATATTTATGATAAAAAAGGTAATGAAATAATAATTTATGTGCAAATTGAAAATGGAAAGAAAAATAGATAGGTACCTTTATTCATAACCTATTGTAATATATTTTTAGAAAAATATACATAGAATTAAGTATGATTTATAATTTTAGTATTAACACTTAAAATAACAATAAAATAAGCAAAAAGAAAAGAAAGAAATAATAATATATATTTTCAGAAAACTTTTGTGAGACATTGTAAGAATTCTATTAAAAAGTGAAAATTAAAAATATGATGGGTGTAAATAATATTTATGAAAACCTTATTATTGTGGGTGTTACTTGGACAATGTCCTTTGTTTTAGTGATAATACATAACAAGGATAATGTTATTGAAGTGAAATATTAAGGTTCATGAGAAGAACGAAAAAAACAATGATTTTTTTGTAGTGTGTCTGATTTTAAATGAATCGCCGTCACAAAACACCGCTTCCTGGAAGATCAGCAAACAGACCTTCTATAGATTTCTCTAATAAAGCACAAACGTTAAACCAAAGGTTCTCTAAATGTTAAGGACAGACTTTAGCAAAATTAAAAAAAAAGTTTAACATTATATTTCAAAGATGTGGGTATAATAATATTTGCCATAGATACATTTGCTAGGCAATTAGTAGGAAAAGTAATGTTCTTTACGCATATGCATACGTGCTCCCTTTGATCGAACAATTAGAAAATATATCTACCTACGTACCTTATTTCAATTTTGACAAAGAACTTAGTATCTCTGTCAGCAGTGTAGCGTAAATAGGGACGAAAAATTACTTAATTTATTTTGAAAGTTTTTTCAATACACGTTGAGATGTTGTCAAAATGTACTAACTTAGTTTATTTATTTATCAATTCACGGCCTGGGCCTTTTACATATAAATATTAACATAATTATAATAATGTACACAAACAGTATTGACACACACAACACATAAAATGGACAATAAAATAAGAACCACAAATGAATAAAAATTTAAACATTTTTTTTTTTTAGATTTATATGTCAACTTGATAATATCTTTTACATAGTCAGCATGAAATATTCTTAACAAAACAAATGAGATGTCAAAAAAATACAAGTAATTTTAAAAATTCAAAGTCAAAAATTAAAAGTAAAAAGTCAAAGGTATGTAATATTTTTAGACCACCTGAGGAATGTCAGTCAACTATTAGGATGGAAAATTTTAAATACAAACTAATTTAAACTTACTATCATGACTCAACAATCTCCTTATTCTTAATTTGTATTATACAACTTAAATATTTTATGATTCTTAATTGTACATTCTAAATTGAACTGAACTTAAAAAGGTAATGATTAGTATCGTACAACTTGTAACACGATGCATTTTTAATTGTAAATGTTTGAAGAACTATGTTTTGTAGCTACCTGCTACCTGTAAAACAATTATCTCATAGCAAGATTTTCTTCTTCGATCATGGATCAAGAGAAGAAATTCAGAAACATTGCTAGTAGGTATATTATATATTTATCATCCTGTGATCATAGATTTATAAATATTAAAAAAAAAATTGAAATATTCCATTACATTGTTGTTCTTTTCTTTTTTAAACACAGAAATGGTCTATGGTTTCTAAATCACCCATAAACGAGTGGACGGCCTTAATAAGAATAGAATAGCCTATGGTTATAATATGATATTGAGGTTAATGCAGATCAATCATTATTATATCCAAATATCGGTGAATGACCAGAGGTCCTGAAAACAGCAATGGACAAGGATCATTGGGATAAGTACCTACCTACCTTACAAATACACAGGATAAAGGTAACAAGATGTAGTTTTGCATTATATAAATGATAAAAGTCGACGTGTAAAAGTTGTAAAAAAGTGTTTACTCGACGATCAATTGATAATGATAAAAAATAGAATACCTACGGTATTTTGTTATCATGAATTAAATCAAACTGATCTCTTTGGTTTAAATTTAAATGCGCTAGAAAATAAAAAAAAACAGGTAAATTATGATGAGAAATCATAGAGAAACTAGGCAAGATGCTTATCATTACAACAAATATGTTTCTTGTTAATTAATTTATTGTTCTTTTTGGGGGGCCACGTATCTATATTTAAATGAAGCTTATAATATAATTATCGTAGAAGATGGAAGGTAACGAAAAATATTTATATCAGAGGACATTCTTCAAAAATCAATCAGTAAATCACCGCTTTGTTCAAATACCGCTCGTACATTCCAACAAAATGTTTTTTTAAGTACCTACATATTATTATAGTGATTATGGTATGATTTTTAATAGTTTTAAACAATTCAGATTTCGCCTTGTTTAAGTCATAAATTATTTGGTACATGTAGAACACACAAACAAGGTCCTTGTTATGTCTTTCACACGCCATTTGATTTGATGCGGAAGGCGGGAGGTAGTCTATATATATATAGTATACTAATTTATGTAGGTATCTAGTCCTTATTCGAAATATTATAGTTAGTTATAAAAAATTAGACCTAAACAAGATTTGTTCATGTGATCACAAATAGTGTGGCAATGGGCAGGTCATCTGGCTAGACAGGGAACGGATAAATGGACACCAAAAATCCTAGATTGGAAATCATGGGATAAGCAAGGTGTGTTAACAGTGATATAATGTATCTTTGGGTGTGTTGATGAAATTAATACAACAATAATGGAAAACTATGGAAAAGGCCTACATCCAGCAGTGGCGAGATGGCACAGGAAAAAGAAGAATAATCCTTATTCATAATATTAGGTCGGGGAAAAAGTCTTTTCGCATATAGTATGTATAAACTTGTAACAAAATATCTTTGGCTGTACTGTTATCTGGCTGATTTTCATGGCATTAAAAAGGCGACATTTCAAAAAAAGAATTAAATTAAGAACATTTTGTTTCCCGCTTTTTTCATTTGTTTTTCTTTCTGTTAAAATGAGCGAATCGAATGAAGAAATTAGATACATTTTAAAATTATTTACAAAAAAGGAAAAAATTCAATGCAAGTCGCAATTTTTTTAATGACGTTTATGGACCTAATGCAGTATCAGTAAGAGTAGCACAAAATTGGTTGAAGCGTTTTCAATCCGAGAATTTTGATGTCAAAGATGCATCTCGCTCTGGTCGCCCTGTTACGGATAAAATGGACGCTATTTTTGAAAATGTGGAGCAAGATCGGCATACCTGCAGTTAAAACATAGCTGAAGAACTGGGAATTGACCACAAAACAGTTTTGACCCATTTGAAAAAATCTGGGTACACAAAAAAGCTCGATATTTGGGTGCCACACGAGCTCCCTGAAAGAAACCTAATGAACCGTGTACTCATTTGCGATTATTTATTGAGACGTAATGAAACCGAACCGTTTTTGAAGAGACTGATAACTAGTGATGAAAAGTGGATCACGTATGTCAAGAACGTGTGAAAAAGATTGTGGTCAAAGGTCAGTCAGGCTTCACAGACTGGGGCAAAACCTGGATTTACTCGCAATAAGAGTTGATGCGATGTTTATGGTGGGATTGGAAGGGCATTTTTTATTATGAGCTTTTACCGCCGGGCAGAACCATCGAATCGGATCTCTACTGCCAACAACTGATGAGATTAAAGCAAGAAGTTGAGAAAAAGCGGCCAGAATTGATTAATAGAAAGGGTGTGGTCTTTCATCACGATAACGCTGGACCACACACATCTTTAGCCACTCAGCAAAAATTAAGAGAGTTTGAATGGGAGGTATAATGCATCCGCCATATAGCCCTGACCTTGCACCTTCAGATTTCCACCTGTTTCGGTCTCTTCAGAATTCTTTAGGCAGTGTCAGGTTAACATCAAAAGAGGACTGCCAAAACTACTTGTTGCGGTTTTTTTGATCAGAAGTCCCAAAATTTCTACAGCAACGGGATCATGTCTCTACCTACAAGATGGCAGAAAGTCTACGAACAAAATGGCATATAGGTATACATTGTAATTAAATGTTTATTAACTTTGAAAAAAAATTACTTGAATTTTCATATAAAATGCGAAGAAACTTTTTCCCCAACCTATTATCTATCTAGTTGCAGTCCTTATTCGTGATTTTCTTTTATTTTGGTGAGCACTGAGTTGGCACTGAAAGTACCTATTTCCTTCCTCGCAACCTTCCCACCGTCTGTTAGCCAATTCCGACGTTTTTTAACTACCAAACTACGTATGGCTTTTATAATATTTTTTTGTATTTCCCAGATGACTTTTACGAAGTGTTACTTATTTTTCCGAAAAAAAAACAGAAAATTAGCTAACCAAACATTTTGTTTGGATCATAATTATCTTATATTTTCTTTATCGCACTTTTTTTTAATAACGACCAATCTAACAGATGATTAAGTTCAAAATAATCAAAAAATTATAGAATATTATATCCCTTCCTTTTTTCAATAATTATTATGAGTGGTGTATGGCAAATACATGACGTGTATCAACTTTTTGATACAACATTACAAATTATACTATACCTACCTATAAAATACATTATATCCTTATTCAGAATAAAAATGTAGATTTAATCTAAGCTTACTTTAAACTATGACACGTCAAAGTTAACCCTTATTAAAAAAAAAAACTAACTCCAAAAACTATTTGTTGGATATTTTACTGAAATTAATGTAATTTTCGATTTATGTTAAAGAAATAATTTAAGTAGGACATAAATACTATACTATACTATACCCTCACGCCATGTCCCAAGTGGGGTAGGCAGAGAGAACGGAACGCCAAACAGATCTATCTTTACACACTTCCTTCGCTTCCTCCACATTCATACAGTTCCTCATACACGCACGTCGGTTCTTCTTACTCAACACGCGGCCGTCCTTGAGAATTTGATCCACGTGATCAAGCCACGTGGTTCTCGGACGCCCGCGTTTCCTCACACCCTTTCTTTCAGATAAGTATATCCTCTTTGTCATTCTTACCTCGTTCATTCGTTCAACATGCCCAAACCACCGTAGTTTATTCACGCGCATTCTGTCCACAACAGTCTTCTTGCATCCGCTCATTCTTCTAATATCCTCATTCTTCACTCTATCACGCAGCGTTTTACCAACCATTCTTCTCAACGATCGCATCTCTACATAAATTTGGAACAATGCTAATCTTTATTTGTGAGTAATAAGGTGTCACATAGTGAGGATTAACGATTGGAATACAGCTGTTTTTATTCTTTGTTTGATAGTGAGGATGATGTAATAAATATTTGAAAAGCGATATAATAAATAAGATCAAAGATGCCGTCTTGTAAAATGATCTTAAGGAAACAACAACAGTGGGTATAGTAACTTTGTTATTTGATATGCATAATTAAACGCTCATTAACTCTAATGAGATTAACACGAGATTAAATAATATTTAGGCAACATAATTATAATACACATAATATTTGTAGCTACATATTATATATGTTTGTAATTAAATTATCTATTAATATATTATTCAAAATACCTGATAATATTATTATAATTGTTTAGCTCACCTTTTCTGTGAATGACAGCAAAGGTAGCTAAACTGAAGCATGATACTGTATTATGTTAGGTTGAGTACCTAGAAATATAATAGGGTTATCAAAATGATGTGCCTTGGTATGTTGGTACCTACCTGTAATTGGTCATTGGAGAGTCCCAGGAATAGATCTCTCCTTTTTTTGAATCTTCGAATGTTTTGCTGTAAGAGGCAGAGATTGGATCCCAAGACCTTTATAGTATTCGAAACGTCAATTGTAGGCACTTGCTAATAATGTGTCGAATGCCAAATTTCGACATTCGTCTATGCGAATTATTCCGTGAAAAACCCGGAAAACAATCGTTCTCCCACTCTTTAATGCAAGTTCTCGAGTGTGCTGTAAAAGGCAGATGTTAGAAAAAGCAAAAACATTATACATTTTAAATTCGGCGATGAGGTGTGCCACTTATCCAGAATGCCTTTCTTTTGGTACAGAGATGACAGCTTGCGTGTTTATTACTTGTTGCCGGTCTGCTACCTCACTTGTGGGATATACCGCAATGGTATAGTAGTAGTAGCTAAGTCGCAAATATTTGCGAATGTCTAAAAATGCAGACGTGAATATTACATATTGTTCAAAAATACGCAAATATTCGCGTGAATAGTGTAGAATACGACTGTCCATAAATATGCGAATATTTCTGTAAATATTATACAATACGATTGTCCAAAAATATGCGAATGTTCGCGTGAATGTTATACAATATGATTGTCCAAAAATATGCGAGCAAATACCTGCTCGAATAAACGGTACACAAACTAAATGTACGTATTCCTAACTCAGCGATAAGGTATGTAATAAACACCCTCTATTCTAAAATCTCAATTCTATAAAACGAAGTGTTCAAAATATGTATTCTTTATTATATACCTACTAAAGAGATATAGAAAAAATAAACTTTATGCCTACGTCAAACAAATTAATAAAAATAAATGCAAATTACATTATTAATAATTTAACACGTACCTCCATTTGATCATCAGCTGATAACAATATGTGATAAACCAGAATACAAAGTATTATTCCATTTTTAAATGTCGCTAATCCTCAGATTAATAGGGTGAACAAGTCGTAAAAAGAACGTTCTATATTCAATTTAAATTATGTGTACCATCGACAATAACAGCGCAACAATGTAGAAGTAATTTATTATTATTAACTTTGAATATGAATATAGGTAGGCACCTACTTGATAATTTATTAAAAATCAATGGTTAGGAAAATATTTCTGTAGATGTGGCGGAGCGAGACTACACATGTCACGAGACGTCATTTTCAGTAGGTACGGTCGTTCAAAGTTTTTACAATTACCCACCTAATACATTTTGTTTCTAATACATCTGTCAAAATGATGTGGTGATGATTTGCTTATTTTAACGCCGTTTTATGAAACTTCGACCATCTCTACGGTGACGGTAAAAGAAACGACTTTTATTTGGGTATCATGTGAATCATTGCTACTAAAAATCGCACTTAAAATAAAATTAGCCATATAAAAATAAAAAATAAAAATGATTGGTCAAAATTTCAATATAAACATACTACAATTGATTTAGACATTGGACGGACTTGTTACAGAGCAATATCAAGTGATTAGGTTTTTTTAAACAAAAATTGACCCAATTTTTTTTATCTACTTATAGATATTATACAATATAATGTGTTCTCAAGATAATGAGGACTACCTGTGTACAGACATATTTTGTTAATGTCATTTTGGTCAAAATTCAACATAGTATAGTTCTACTCCGACATACAGATATTTGCTACAGCAAAAGGTTAGAGGTAATGATTTTTATCTATTTTAAATTAATATTCGTTATGTTCCCCATAAATATACCATTAGCATAAGAAAATCCGTCTTGAATTTAATTAAAGTGATTCGTATTTAGGTAATGGGTATCATTTATTGAGCAATACTACTAAAGTGATTATGAAATAAAAACAATTAAATATCTCAAAAATAGACATGAGTAATTTATTTTGTATGTTTACAAGGAAGATAGAAAAATCTAATCTAGCCTTCATCTGTCCATTGCTGGACATAGCCCTTTTCAAACTGTAGTCAATATTGTAGAGCGATGGTTAATTAATAAAAAGCAAAACACTTATATTCAGTACATACATTCTAGACTCTAGTCTAGAGCTTCGCCGCTCTCATCATCAAGCTTACGTAACTACTTTTCAAACTGTTTCATTCTTTTCTGTCTCGAACGACACGAACCCATTTCCTTCCATTATTTGAATAATGCCGTTTGCCCATCTTTTTTTAGTTCTCTCTGCATTTCTCACTTTTCTCCACGACCATTCTAAGAATTCTGATGTCCTGATGTAAACATAATGTATGAGAACGATCTACGTATTCCACCTTTACGACACAAGCATAATATTGGTTATTGTGATGGTATTTAGGGGAGTATTTTAGTTTATTTCGACCCTTTTATTATAAAAAGAGCCAACACCAATTTGACATAATTACAATCATTGCTAATCATCCAATATTGTAACAACTATTATAATTATTCATCCTACGTTTTACAACTTTCGGTATTATTGTTATTTTATTTTAATATATATGTATGAGAACCAAATGGGCTTTTTTAAAAATAATTTTACATACTTATAAATATGACTTATATTGGGTACTCCTTGTCATTACATGGTCTTTAATTGTGCTAGATATATAATGTATTGTTTTTAGTGTTCTGTTTATTAAGAAAAACTAAGTAGGTACCTATAAGTAATAAAAGCTAATGTTAGGTACATACATATTATATCTGATATTTAATTCGAGAACATATACTTAAAAAATATGATAAATACCTGATCAAAAATAAACTGTATTATGCGAATCAATATAATTTGATCTCTTGACCGGTACGGAGCTACATTTTGTAAGGAACATGGTAAAAAAATAACATGTTACTATTTTAGTGTAGATACTAAGTGAACCTAATGATTATATTATGCAGTCATAAAAATAATATTTTTTATCTTAGCACATCACACAAAACACTGTAAATAGGGCTATCCTCACAAAGAAAACGCATTTAAGATCTACTGAATTAGATCACTATAAAGTAAACACAGATTAAATGAAAAACTATTGGTACTCACAACACGAGACAACTTATAATGCCGGGTTAAATCAGAAGAACTTTTATTTCGAAAATTTACTCAATAAGTACAGCAAAGAAAATTCAAATACAATCTTTATCAATACAATTTATTGTTCCTTACTGTCATTTTTTTTTTCAAATGAAAGGCATATTTTTTATGTACCTACAGAATGCGTTAAAAACAATTGAATTTATAAGGAACGATTTTAGCCAATCTTTGAGTATTAATCTCTATTTGTGAATAAATTGTCACTAAGTCAGATCCAACCATAGAGTAAGTATTAGTTGATCTTTGGATTCAACAGTTGTAATAGCATTTAATCCTTGTATATGTTACCTATATATATAATGAGTTACAATCCATTAGATTGGTCTGCAACGAGTTTTGACTTATTTCTCCACTCCTCCCCATTCTCAGCCAGTCTCTTCAACTCCATATATGAGCCACAGCTCATGTCCCTCTTCAGTTGGTCCATATAGGCGTCTCTCGGTCGACCTCTGCCATTTGTGCTTCGGTCGGTCCTGCCCTCTGCGATTGCGATGAGCAGTCCTGGGTGCCTGATGTTGTGGCCAATCCAATTAGCTCGTTGTTGGCAGATTCTTTTGAGGAGTTGCCTTTTTTCGCCAACCCTGGTTAACACTTCTTCGTTTTCGACGTGTTCCGACCAATGAATCTTCAGCATGCGTCTATAGCACCACATTTCAAATGCCGCTAACCGTCCGCTTTCCCTCTTGCTGATGGTCCACGTCTCGCACCCATATAACAAAATGCTCCACACAAAGGCTTTAGTGAGATTCTTCCTCACGCTTAGATCAATATTAGGGGATTCTAATATTTTGGATTTTTTGTTCAAGGCAATTCGTGCCTGGTTTATTCTGCTCACAATTTCTGATTTGGAGCGTCCGTCCTGGTTTATTCTGCTGCCCAAGTACACGAATTCCCTTACTTGTTTGATGCTCACTCCATTTATGGCAATGTTCGCAGTCGCTTCCTCCCTTCCAACGATAAAAAATAAAATCTGTATATTTGATCCATTTAACAAAATCATGCGAGATGTTATGTAACGTCGGCTAGGTAAAATATTCTATATGAAAATTATTTATGTAGACACCTAACTATATTTTTTTCTTATTTCATATTTGTATATTTATTTAGAGTTTTTACACTATTTTACGACCAATAAGTATTGTATTTGCTAGGTATTATCTATTTATTTTCAATTCTTTTTAATCATATATTCGTAAAATAACAGAAATCCTGCTTTTCTAATAAATATGCTAGTTGTCCTCTCCGTGTCAATAAAATATAATACATTCAGAATGTGTGGTATACTTCATCGCTGAATTAAATATATTAGATATCTTATTCGTGATGTTGTACTAATAACTGCCTTTTACAGGACACGAAAACTTACAGAAAAATAGTAGGAAACCTATCCTTTACCGAGGAATCCATCGTGTGGAGTAAAAAATATTTAGTAAGAATATAAACTTTTAGAATTCACTTTGTTCAAGAAGTAACTTACTATTTATTTACATACATTGTTGATCGTCTTTCGTCATATATTCAATTTTACTTTGCACACGTTCGCATATTAAATCACGGACCATGAAAATATAGTTTAAATATCATAAAAGGATAAAACGTCCAAAATGTATAATGTTATAACTACATTTTACCAGGTAATAATATCTTATTCTCATCCTTGTAATGTCATTTTTTATCGCATGCTCCTTTTGCAGATTTTTTGTACGTGTTTTATTTAACCCAGATAAACGGAAATATTGTATTCAGCAATAACAGAGTGTTTTACTTAGTAGTTACATTATAATTATATTCTGGTGTTTGATACTTACCTAATTTACAAGGTGACCATTATTTCAATAATTGTAATGTTTTGGTGTTTACACGTGAAAATTCATTATTAATTTTTAAAATAAATTAAGTACCATAAAAACACTGTTTTAATTTCATTACATATATTTTTTTAATTGCCTCAAACGTTTTCGTCTACACTATAGACATTTTCAAAAGTCCTCTATAAGTGTAGACTATAAGTGTAGACGAAAACGTTACAGGCAATTAAAAAAATATTGTGAAAATAAAACAGTGTTTCTATAATTAATTAATTTAAAACATTATTTCAATGTTTATTAAATACGCAATTGGCGCAAAGACGCTCTGAATGGAGGAGGCTGGTTGCTGCCCTATGCTCCCGAGAGGAGCGTTGAGGGCGATGATGATGATGATGATGATTATTAAATAGTAATTCCGACGCAGTTTTTGTCTAGAATCATAGTAGGTATCTTACTGTGCCACCAACTATCAACCATTATAAACATTTACAATGCTTGTGAACGGCTTATTCATGCATAGTTTCCTTGCATATTCGTGTATATTCGATGAGTTCTCGGTTTTTCTAGATACATCACACGGATGCATATATCCATCTCTTTCGTTATCTAGTATCCACATCTAATGTCTTGTTTGTACTCTTAAATATCTTCAGACTGTTTGTCCACTACTGTACGAACCTAAGAACGTAGCCATAGAAAAGTCAAATGGACAGAAAATAGGCTCTCCAACCTCAACAGTACCAAATGTGGATGGCTCATGGCATACCTTACTAAAAACACTTGCCTTTTATCATACACTCAAAACTTACAGATTGGGAACCTATTTTTTGCAGGCAACTCCGAAAACAATGATTATTTTTGTTTAGATCGAATTTTACATTGTAGTCACCCTATATTGTGGCCAGTATTATGTTTTGCAAATTAAAGTTTTTCAAAGCAAAGAGTCGGCAAAGCAGCGATAGATACCATGCATTTACCATAATGATAGGTGTAAATATATCTAATTAACTTGTCATGTGTTGACATGAAACAAAAGCTACATACATCTATCTGTCCAATGCTATGTCCATACAAGCTTCAAACAGGGATGACTTCCTAGAATATGAACACCTTCACAATAAGAGGCAACTCTACATAACAAGTAGGTATGTACACAGTTTTTCTCATGATTTTGTTAGATATAAAAGCATACGAATGATTTTTAGGTTACCAAGTAGTACCTTAATAGAAAGATATAACTTTTATATAAAAATAATCAAGTACTGCTGGTAGTTACGGTATTTTCCTAGAGTCCCCTGCAAAGAATAGACCCAGTTTTTTTTTCTTTATTTTGATTGGAACAGAGAGGAAAACCTACGCGTTTATTACATACATTTTGCATATTTTGCAAATTTTGCAAATTGCTTCAAAAAGGTTTTCCTTGGTCATTAATACATATTATTAATTATTGTAATCTTCTAATGATTGGTGCAACTATATGTTTTTTAAAATAACTAAAATAATATACAATATATTAACAGATAGATTACTAAATTTTAATTTGGTAATTAAGTTGTACATACCTAGAGCAATACAGAATAAAAAATGTATGTATTTGTCTTTTTTTACATTTTTTGTAGTTAAATATTCCTTTTCATTGCATATTTAACAGATGGATAATATGTTTACCTTTATCAATATATTATCATCTTGATTAACTGCTTTGGTAATTAAGAATAGATTTATTAACCTTATTCTACATCCTTTTTACATCATCGGCATTAACTTAATCTAATCCTAATGGTTATCTATGTGTAAAAATTAAAAAAAGGTATGTTACACCTAAGAATAAAAAATGTATTTGCCAAATTCAAAATATACAAGGATTTAGAGTTGGAGTATACGAAAAATAGATTTGAATGGAGGAAACATCAAACAATGAAGGGATTGTTTTTTTTTGCAGACTTATCCTTGAAAAGTCCTAACACACATATTAATGTTTATGTAATAACGTGATCCAGACACTACCTTGCAATGAGGTGTCATATTTATTTACTAGCATTAAACTCGACTTCACTCAGAGAATAAAAATTATTATATACGAGTATGTTAAGAAGATAATATTTTTTCGTTTCACTGGTTTAGAGCATAACATGCAGATGATAAAACTTATCCAGCAATCTCAATTGGGGACCTATATTATTATTATTATATTGGATGATTTATTCGGCGCCGTTTAATGGAGCATCCATCTCAAGGGCGCGGGAAACTATGTTGGAAGAGCGAAGTCTTCAGCTTGCTCCTGAACGTTGTAATCGGCTGGTTTTTAGGGAGGTCCTCGGGGAGTCGGTTCCAAATGACGGGTCTTGCGACGCCAAAAGCCCTATCATAGAAGCAGGACTTGTTTGTTCTGTTGTTTTCGTCCAGCATGTTGGTGGATGTCTTAGCTGAGCGTAGAGGTCTACTTGCAGGTGTTTTGAGAACACAGATTTCAGAAAGTGACTGAGGTGCCATTTTGTTCAAAGCTTTGTAGACTATAAGATAAGGCACAGTTTGTATTGGACCCTTTCACCTACTCTTAACCAGTGTAACTTTTCCAGCAAAGGTGTGATGTGGCAACCCTTATCTTCGCGGAAAATAAGCCTTGCAGCGCTATTGAATGCCATTTGTAGATGATTCAGTTGAATTTGCGGCAGTCGTACATATAGTATGTTGCAGTAGTCAAGTCTAGAGACCACAAAAGCAGAGATTAATGTTTTTATGCTATCAGGAGTGAGGTTTTTCGACACTGAGCGTATTTCGCGGATGTGGTAAAATACGGAGCTCACCGTCTTTGAGATTTGGGACTCCATAGACAGTGCGCTATCGATTCGTGCCCCAAGTATCGAGACTTTACTGGAAGGTAGAATATCCGTGTCGGCTATCGAGATGGGATCTCTATCCAAGAGATGTGGCTATAGGCTAACTTAAATGATCAGTTTCGGTATCCTTAGACAATGTTCACTATTTCATACATTCTCACTTGTTCATATTTAATTTTATTCATGGTTCTCCTCTAATTAATAAATTGAAGGAATTTATTTTTGACTTATTTTTCACGCTTCAATATCCCTAACGTAAAAAAGTCTCTAAATAAATAGTTTTGAATCTAACGAAAGGTTTCCGGATTCCTTTAGGTATCTAATTGCTAGCAAGTACCTCTGCCAATAAATTTAATGACAGCACACTTAATGGATACAAGATTTAAAAAAAATAGTTTCGCTGTTATTTGCTTGGTGAAAGCATGCGTAGAGGACATCAAAACACATTGATACATCAAATTATTTATTTTGTTCTATTTAAAAAACAATAATAATAATAGGTTCATAAAATTTAAATAATCAACTACAACATAGTAATAAACCATAAGCATTGCCTCAATCAGAATTTCTCCTGGTATAAGGGGTCAAGCTGCAGTGTCCTAATTTGGCATACCTACTCTATTTGATAACTTATTTTAATTAAATTTCATCGCTCACTAATCACAAAATTCTTCAATTTCCTCTTAAAGACATCAAGGCTCGCTGTGCACTTAATTACTTCTGGGAGTGAATTATATTTAAATATCAGTGATGCAGTGTATACACACAACCAAATCTTGCTCAATTCGTTCTCATATAGATATCAACGAACAAATTAAAATATTTATACAGGAATTGTGAATCATAAATGTAAGAAGTCTGATTTTTTGGCGGCAATCGTGACGTTGTATACCTGCAACGAGTATTTTGATATGTCAGACTTATATTATGAATGTCGGCGTCAGTTGTGCAGACGTAAAAATAATTTGGAATCTTGTTACAGTCTTTATTGAGAGCACGATACACAACATGATAAGACATCTCAAAAATATATATAATTATTATCTATACTATCACGGTATCTCCAAGATGTGGAGTAGCTAGTAGACTAACTGTATGCCATAAACATAAGAGCTGTTCCATGTGTGCCAATAAAAATAAGGCATATAGGATACGTAGCATCCCACTCATCCCTGAATTGAAGTCTTTTATATGATGTGAGTTTTCAGTAAATACTTAAAAAGTAAGCTATGTCGAAAAAAGAAAACGTAAATCTGCTGCCTTCTCTTCTTACTGTATGATCGGACTATTGACATTTTAGCTTAGCTTGCAGATTTATTCAATCGTATTAATTATTGTCTTTCTTCATTTTCTCGGGATGCTTACATCTCAGCTTCTTTTTATGACGAATTACTGGTACAGAGATTTCTCAGAGTATAAAAAATAGTAACGAAATTTAATGTCATAAGAAAAATCCTTCGTTCATAAAATAACCTTTAAGTACAACCATATAATGTGGTTGCTTGTGGGAGTTTTTTTCTGTAATAAAATAGTAATATAATAGAATTTTATTCAAGTACGTAATTTATTACCGGATTGTTTCAGTCTATTGCAGTAATCCAGTTGCAACTGTTACTGAACTTCTTGTGTGGTATGGTATTGTGTATAATAATACTGTATATTGTAATATAAGTTATATGTAAAATATAACATATAGCTTATTACATTTAGGAACGATATCTTACACAACGAACGTTTTTTTTTATAATAATTAACATAGGCGCCAATATTTGATATCTTTATGTTATAGGTACGATAATAATATAGCTACTGAACAATAAATCTCCTATAGGTTTACCTATAGGCATTTTACAGTAATATTATATTGCTGCTCGTATGAGTATTGTGACAATTAGAGTGATAAATACATTATTAATTATTGTGTGTAAGAGTAGTAGCCTGTCGCCAGTAATTAAATTAATTAGTGACGATGCAAGACCGAGACTCGGGAATATAAAAAGCCCGTACAAAAAACTTAGTTTTAAGCAGTAATATCCTAATTCTACATATGACACTTTATATTTATTTATATATATTCATTCTTTACTGTACATGGATTACAATACATTCATTATAGAAAAATTCATTAATACAAGATATTATCAACATACAGAGGGCGAATTTATGGCAGAGGTGCGATCTCTTCCAACTACCCCAACTAACTTCACTTAAGATCATTGAAACATTTTCTTTGTCTCAGTTTTCTTCTTAGTCCTGACTTAGATATCTAAGATATGTACAGGATAGTGAAGTATTTTATTATAAAGTATGTTAAAGTACAAAATTCAGGGTTAAACAGCTACTAACGATGCCTCCATTGATTTCAAACATATCAAAAATGCAAGTGAAAGATTTATAATTTTCTTATTCTTACTTTAATGAGGTTTTCTGATGCAAGATAAATCGAAGACGCCAACATTACCTTAGCAGGTATTTGGTTAGGTACATATGTGCCATTAAATAGAGCAGTCCTATTGATGTCTCTATCTTGTAACCAGTATTGGAAGATTGTTATGCTATTTTACCAGACATCGACCAGAGTGATGTAAAACCATCAACCTATATGCACATAATATTATGTACATATAGGTTGATGTGTAAGCTGTAAAACATAAATGGTTTAACTATTATGCATCCAGTTTGCAAATGGGTTTGTTATCTAGTTAACTGAATTATAGGGATTTTGATCACAAATATTGTAATCATCGATTTTTCAACGAATTAATGTATCACAGTTAGAAAAAAAGCTTCTTCAACAATAAAATATAATTTTACCTATATCTCAATCTCATCGTCACTGTTCTCTCCTACATTACAAAGACTACAACACTGTTTTGAGTGCTTTGCCTTACAGTATCATGAAGATGATGCTTTGCAACAAGTCCGCCATTTGACAGAACACTGTTTTTATATATTATGTGTAGTTTGTAAATATATGTATTATGTTCTGTAAATAAATATTTATTATTAATATTATCATTTGAGTCATGCTTATTACACCTATATGTCTTTACCTTCACGTCGGATCCCAAGATTTCCTAGCGGGCTAGTAAGATAGAATGGAACTCCACATAAATCAATCTTTCCATACTTATTTCATTTCCTCTATATTCATAGAATTTTTCATACATGTATGCTGATTTCCATTGCTCACCACGTAACCGTTTTTGAGAACTTAATCAACATGATCAAATCACGTAGTTCTCAGGCTTCTACGCTTTCTCATACCTCTTCTTTCAGATAGATGAATCCTTTTCGTCAGATTTTCATACTCTCCACATGTCCAAACCATCGTAAAATGCATTACAGTATATCCAAAACACACCTCTTGCATCCGCTGACTCTTCTAGTATCCTCATTCTTCACGAACGTTTCTTCTCAGCGATCATATCTCCACTGCACTTATTCCACTTTCGGCCTTCTTCAACCACGTTCATGTTTCGCTTGTAAACAGAAGTGTCGGTACCAGAATGGTATTGTCCACCAACATTTTTGTCATGTGCACTCTATTACCGGTCACTTTCCTTTTTTCTATGTCCCTATCGCATATTTCATCCCTCGCAAATAAATTTACCAAATATTCGTGCTTATTAACACCGAAAATTTCAATACACTGTCATAACTACGAGTATGTTATTGATTTAACTTGTATTCCGTTATAATAGAAATCTTCATTTGTCAAATTAAGATGTAATCAAATATTCATAGAAATTCAAAATAACGGTATTAGGTTTTTACACTAATAAAAATATAATACAAAAAATACGTATTCAAAATAATAATATGTTATTAGGAATTATTCAAACAAATAGAAATTGAGAAGACATGTCATATCTTTTGAGAATTTTTTGTCCTATATTATGCATACTATAATAATAGACTTGTAAAATGTTGATGTTCGTCTCAAAACACAAGTGGAATACAAAGACATGGATTTTGTCTTTTGTCTCTAACTAACAACGAGATGATGATAATATAGTGAGAGTCGTAAATGCTTCCCATTTCAAAAGAAATAATATAATTTATGGTATGTCTATGAATTTATGTTCCTATTTATTATCTAAGCGAGTACTTGGTGTTGTAAAACATCTCTTTATATGTTTAACATTAACATACAATTACATTGAGATGAATAAAACTTATCATAATTATAATTTACAGCGAATAGCCTACATTTAATTTTACATCTTTTGATTTCAATACTTACACCAGCATCTTTCTTGTATCTAGTGTTGGATAAAGACTTCCCTTTTGCACCTATCGGGTTTTCTCAATACTACGAGAGTCAACATTCTCTTCAATCGTAGCCAGTATAGATTTTTTACAATAGTCCGCTACTATTGAATAAATATATTTATGTGTGCTTTCTCAGTCAGCAAATCTAAATGTAAATGAAGACATTTATTATAGTCCAGTTCTATCTCAATGTAGCTGACCTTTCAACTCTGTTAGTACAGAGGGCGAGTTTATGGCAGAGGCGCGATCTCTCACAACTCACAACTAACCCAAAATATAGGCAAACATAACTATGATAATGTTTCAGAATACAACAGGATCTTCTATTTCTGATCCTCTACGTGGTTCAGGATAGACACAAATATCTTCGGACATAAGACAAAAGGACAAAAGATATAATATATATAGATGGAGACATACCTATATGTATTACCTATATATTGTTTAGGTTGGTATTTTCTAATTTATTGTATTTCCTAGTCGCATACATTGCTACTGGACTATTGTAACTTTACAAGTCTCTGTTGAAGGCTACGCTTACTATAGCGATAATTAAATTTATTGTAAACAATTAACAACAGCCTCTGTGTATCGTTGCATTGCATAGCATGTAAGTTCTATATCGAGGAGCAATGATAAAAAGTAACGGGTAACTATAAATGTTATTTTGCTGCATGTGACAAAATCGACGATAAAAGACATTCCATTTTCAAAAGCTATCACAAAATATCAATAGTTTTTGCTGTGTTTCATTTACTGTTTTAATCTGTCAGGACTCTGTAGAAAAATGAATAATAAATTAAAAAAATTGATTCATGAAATTCAAGTACGCAGAGGAATAAATACTTTTAGCACAATCTGCTCTCCTTTCCCAACTCATATCTGGGTGCCTCATGATATCTTGTAACACTATGCAGTGAAAGATAATTATAATGAACTAACTAGTGTAGTTTTACGCGGCTAAGCTTAGGAAATAAACATCAAATTGACAAATGAACTCTTGCAAATAGTATAAATATTTTCCTAAAAATACAAAAATGAAGGACATTGTTTAAAAACTGGCAATACCACGATTCGAACATTTTTGACGGTTCCATCCATGTTCTATCATGATTTGACATTACTTGCAAAACAATATAATTATTATTCAATTCACATATAAATTTGATTTCGCTAATATCTCTGTCATTATACAAGATATTTATAATATTTTTAGTCTAAAACCTGCATAAATGACGAGACCTTGTATAGAGTGTATCAATTTTACTCTATATTATCTAATCACGGTGTCCATTGAGTACATATAAACACATAGGTATACGAACGGACAAAAATATTTATTAGTTTCTGTAAATTTAAAAAAGCAAATATTAAGTAGTTTGTAATATTAAGTTATAAATAGTTGACAAAATTTCAACAGTAAAAAAGCGTATAAAAGAAAAAAATTCTCATAAAGGTACCTGCTTAATTTCATTGTGATAATTATTTTTCTTCACCTCGTTTGTATGCCGGAGTGTGTCGGAGTTGTACAGTCATACACTTTGCAACTACACACTATTATACACGAATGGAAGGCAATAAAGTAAGGACAGGAACAGAAACAGCATGCCGCAGAACACTTTAGTTGGGAGGATGAACATGCAGAATCCAATTAAAGTAACAAGTGAAATAGGATCGCTGGTATATTTAAGTTTAATTCAATGGATTTTCAAATAGACAGAGTCTTCAACGTAACTACCAACATACATACATGCAAACGGTTTTAAGTTGTTTGGAATCTATAGCACCTAATTAAATCAAGATTTCTATGAGTCCCCGGTAAATAATAGGTCTCCAGCTGTTTTCTATAAGTTTTCGAGTGTCCTATAAAAAGCAGTTGAAAAACATCACGAATAAAGCACATGAGGTTTGTGGTTCGATTCCAGGTGCCGGAAAATTCCCCTTTCACAATACAAGCACGAAAAAAGGTGTACAAGGTTGTATTTCGGTTGATAACAAAAACCCAGATAAAGCTATCTTAAAAAAAATTAACATCTTTGATTCAGCGACGAGGTATTCCACCAATCCCAAAAGTCTAACTTTTATTGACATGGAGAGTACGACTTGCATGTTTTATCCATGCAGCTAGTCCACTGACTACCCCGCTCGTAGGAAATGGCGTGATGGTTTTTATGATTGAATGAATAAAGATTTAGACTCGATGTGAATAAACCACTCTATATCTTCGAAATGAAGGACTGCAAGCCCCATACTGATAGATCTTGGGTGAAACTGTGTTTAAAAGCTTGTAGGTGAAAATATAAAGAGCTCCTATATTATTTTCATGTTTCTAGTTCACCGACAGTCTGACCGTTCCGACTCATTGATCATCTATAGCTGTTATTTATTATTGTTAATATTCATTGTAATAGCCGCACCCTAAAATATAAAAAGTACCTACGTACGTACCTACTAATTAATTACGTAGGAATATAGTTACGTAGATTATTTGCATTGAATCTACAATAAAAATCAGATCATTGCAGAGTAGCGATCCCGAGTTTTTGATTCATCCTATTAAGTGTCGAGTTATGATGTCGTAACTTCTAATAATACCAATTTTATGTGTGTGAATGTGAGCCACGCTCAGACTTTCATTCGGAAGTTCTTGGGTTCGATTCCTGTTGCTGACCTTCTCCACCTCTATGACATAAGCATACTGTTTACTATGTGACTGTCCGGGGTATATTAAGTTAAAAAAATAAGGAGTTTTCATAAAATAGTAAATATTATTAGGTTATCAACGGCAGTAGTTTATATGTAGGTATTCTTTAACATCAAGCCTTTCCTACAAATCAAATAATATAATTTATAATCTGATATACATCATCAAAAGAAGGTAGTCATCGAGTACCACATGTTCCTTTTAACATAAGCACCTACCCTACTGCAGACATACTAGAACATCCTGAATAAGGCGGTACTGGGTACCTATTATTCCACAGGAAGAGGGCGTTTTTTATCCTTCCTTCAACCTTGCCTACACTGTTCATCATCTCCTCTTCTTAATATTAAAATGGATAAATAACCATTATTATTGTTAAGTATAATATGATCAATAAATAAAATGTTTTATAAGATGGGTCTACCTAATATTATTATTCCATGTGTTGATATAATATAATAATATCTTGCAATCGAACTTTTATAACTGTATCTCTGTGACTATTAATTTATGAAATAATCTATGATAAATAATTATAAACTGTCAGGTTTATTCTTATAACTTATTCTTCCTCAGCCATCTCTCCGCAGCTGGATGTAAAGTTCTTCCAAATGTTTCTATGCTTCTCTTTATTGGGTTGCTCCCGTCTGTTAAGGCATTATAATATTGTCTGTTTATTTTTGACGACAAATCTGTTTAATTCTTCTGTTCTGTTCTGTCAAATTCTGTCTATTCAGTTCTGTCAAATTTTTCTTCCCAGAGTCTGACATGAATCGATTTCTAGACTTTAATCAGTGCGATTTTACCAATTTTTTTCATAGCAACAAGTTTTTTGATTAAATATTAAAAAAAATCCGATAAATAATCAATTTATTAATGTTCAACTGTTAAATTATCATGATATGTTTGCATCCCATACTTATATTGAAATACGTTAGTAACTGAACCAGTTTCGAACAATATGATTCTTCAATGTATTTTTTTCCCGATCTTGCTATTTCATTTTGTTCGTATTTCGCAAGCATTTGTGCGTTATATATATCAATCACTCCTCGTACAAATATTATGTAGCTGTGAGTATAATAAACATACTTATCTTATAGTTTGATATTATTGTGATTTGTTTTTATTGCCATGCCATTATCCATGCTATATAAAAATAATGATGCTGTACGCCGATACACCCAGCAGAGATCTGTAATCTCCGTGATACAGGAGAGACGATGGTCATGGCTGGGTCATGTTCTGAGAATGCCCAATGCTAGTTGGCCAAAAAGAGCACTGTTCTTCCATCCGCATGGGTTCCATCGGCCCGAACGTCCCTCTTTCACAATACACCATTTCTATGACAACGACATCAGAACGCAGGGAATGTCGTGGGAAGAGGTGACGCAATTGGCGCAGAGTCCCTCTAAATGGGGGACGTTGGTGTCTGACTTGTGCTCCCGAGAGCACAAATGATGATAAAAATAATATATCGGAATAGGCAGCTTGCGTCATCGCTGAAATTAAGAGGTTAAATGTCTTGAACGCGTGATGTTTTACGAACACTAAAATAAAACCTACGTAAAAGAATGAGAAACCTATTCCATCAAAATGTTTTGATATTTATTTATGTACCTGTTTTGTTAATTATTATTGCAATGCTTTTGAATTGAACGCTCACGATTCACGTATTTATATTTTTATTCTACCTTGATCTTGATTATTGACCAAATACTAGAACGACTAGGTGCCGTTTAGTTGCAATATCTAATCACATCGGTCACTTTAAGAAATTCGCATCTCTGACTAGTATCCGACATGGAGGCGACCAATATTTTCATTATAGCAATGTGTTAAAAAACCTATCAATTTAATGTAACTATATAATGCATGCAAAGTAGTAGACACAAATCACTTGTCAGGGTGGATTGCCAGTAATAAAAAAATGTGATGTATCATGCGTAGGCACCTACATATTTTCAATACGAATTATTAATTTATTAATCCACGGCATGAGCCCCTTACATGTCATACAACACATAAAAAAACAAATCAAATGTTAGATTGAAAACTCACTATGCCTCACTAGGTAGGTACTAAAAAATAACCACTACTATACCACCACGACATTCCCACAAGCGGGGTAGCCAGTGAACTAACTGGATGTATTAAACATGTAAACTGTCCTCTTCGTGTCAATAAAAAAATATTATATACATTCTAGATCGGTGGCATGCCTCATCGTTGAATTGTAGACCTTATATGTGAGGTTTCATAAACACTTGCTTTTTACATGACGCTAGAAAAGTTACAGAAAAGAGTGGCGGAGCTTAGATTAAAATTTTCGACTGGTATTCAGTACACCAATAATAGTGTATACATAGAGAGTTTTATAACGTGCTTTTTAATAAGAACAGAAGAATATAACGGGGCTAGCAGCCATTGCAGTATAGCAAATACGGGCACCGTTAATTAAACATTTATCTCAGTTAATCGACGTTAATCCGTTAACGAACAAGTTAACTTCGTTATTAGCTAAGCCGTTTTTATAATGTAACACATGTTAAAATTAATCACAATAATTAACTCCAGGAGCTAAAAAAAATAATTTAAAACGTTCTCAACGCGGAGTCTGGAATAAATTTTTTGAAAAATTCTTCGACTTTTTATTTTGACAGCTGGGAACCAGATTTTTGACAGCTGAGAGACCCCTACGCAGAAAAAAATAACAGACTTAATTTAACATTTTTTAAAATTGTGATTAACTTTTCTAGGTATATTTAGAAAAGTTAATCACAATTTTAAAGTAGGTAAGTTGTAATTAATTCAATGAACACTAAAAATGATCAGTTAAGCTAAACTTGAGCCAATTTGTTAGAGTTGGGACAGGTTTCTTAAACTAATTCTACCAAATGGATTTTGTACAACGTTGCATCGTGAAAACATTACTCTCCAATCGAGATATCCAATTGGTTTTGTTATCAGTGCGTTGAGCCCAATCCAGTTGAACAAAAAAAATATTCCAAATTTAAAAGTTGCTTATCAGATAGTTAAGTATTTTTTTTTAAATTAACACATTAATCTGTTAATTGTTAATGCCCGGGTATGCATTTTAGTAATATAGATAGTGACTGGTGAATGATACAATCAAAATACATACATATTAATAATTATTATAATTTGTTTGTTATTATATAACACCGTTATTTTATAGTAACAGGTATTTCAAATATCGGATACAAATAATATCTATAGGTTAACCGATATACTCAATACACCAATTGCTTAACAATTAGGTACCTACATCCTACATTATGCATTTTTAAAGATGAATCTTCGTTTGAAATACACATTAATATTTTATCATATCACATACCAACATGCCATATTCCACGAGTGGAATAGACAGCACAAGTGCATGCAATAAACATGCAAGTTTCCTGTCCGTGCCAATAAAAAATTAAGACATTTATGGATGAGTGTCATATGTCATGTCTTAATATATAGGATATTTTACGAGTAATTTGCCTCTTACAGTGACAGTCGAAAACTTCTTCTAATACCTATTACTATTGTTAGCCTTCATCTCTCCACTGTTGGATACAGGCTTTTTCATTAAACTAAGTAATATTTTCATCTAAAAAATAGAATAATTAATAACCCAACAACAGACATAAAAAGTAGAGTTTGTAGATATATTGTGTATTTTTTTGTGTATATGATTGATATGTCTGTGAGATGTTTGCCCTAGTACAGGATCTGCCTAGTTGGGCAGCATCAATATAGTATATATGTATAAATTGTAAATATTGAGAAGTAAATAAAAGTCTAAAAAAGTATAGAAATGATCTGGTGACATTAGTAGAATTGTTGGTGACTGCTGGTAAAAATTCCAGAACAGAGATGCCTGGAGAATTAATAATAATAACTAGACAATTTATTGTGCACCGTTTTGTGTAATAAATTCGCTTTAAGGGCGCATCCTAAAATATTGTGTTTATACCCGTAATTTAAGCCTAATACATATAATATGTTTATAAGCATATAATAAAACTAAACATATATAAATAACAATAAGTTGTGCAATTTATATCATTTACATGGGGAGGTTTTTGTTCACCAGTAGACAGAATTAGCTGTTAATATAATTAAGTGAACAACAGACATATTAACATCTCACAACTCTGCTGGATAAATTAAATTAGTTAAATTGCTTTTACCGCAATAATATACCTAGTAGTATCGTGATATTGGACGTAAGAAGATTGGCAGGTAGTTAAGTCATAAACTCCGCTACTTTTATAGGTGCAATAACTCATTATGTACAACTTACAAGTAGGAGTAATCATAGTTTACTAATAGTGACCATAAATATTATGCTGATTTTTCCAGTAATTTGCTATCATCTGACAACAAGTAGAATAATTATTACAGGCGATCCGCGACTTCCGCACTACTACGTTCGCACTATAATGTTATCTATAATTATATTTTGTAAATTTTCGGAAAACACGAAATGTAAAAGACACTTTATTATACTACGCTAACGTAAATGTTGAAGTGGGGGTACTTATTTCAGAGCACAAATGAAAAAGTGGTTAGATGGAAGAAATCACTATAAAGTGATAATCTCGCCACTGTATATCGTCACATTTTTTCTTATGTTAACTAATTTGTTGATTTTGCTATGTGTATGATGATATGCAAGAAGAATAAATTAAATAAACGAATAAATAGATGTAGGGAGCGAAAAAGTTCCTCTACAAGCCTCACTACGGTTAAATTTTTAACGTGCAAAATAGTCATGTGATTTGCCTTTCACCAGGATCACGTCGATCTACCTACTTATTAATAAATAAATTATTTAAGAGTTTTGTTAAAAGCCCAGTTTTTAGTGCTTATTTTTATTACATCACTCTATTTCTCATTCGCATCGGAGAGGACAGCCTGCATGTTTCTTACATGCAGCTGGTCTGCTGGCTACCCCACTTGTGGGATATGCTGTGATGGTATAGTAGTAGTAGTATATATTTCTGGAAAAAAATACATTATTATGTGCATAAGAAACCTGCGTAAATGAAGGCTGCCTGTACTAATAAGTAATAATACCTTCAATAAGGATATTTTATAACCGTATTATCTTGCATTCTATATTGCATCAGCATTTTATGATTTATTGTTCAATAGAATTTGTGGAGAATTTAGGTAAAGTTCAGTGAAAAACGGTTATCAAAGAATTTTTTTTGAAGTTAACTATTATAGCATTGCACATAATTCTTCGCAAAATTAATGTTTTTATTTTTATTGGAGAAATTAAAATTTACAATTAATATTTCAAGATATCAATTTTTTTTATAATTATTGTCTCTGTGGAGTCCCTGGCAAAAAATAGATCTGCAATTTTTTCTGTAAGTACCAATGTAAAATATGTCATACATATATAAAGCATTAAACAGTTTAAACGCCTTAAATTGAGCAATGAGGCATGCCACCCATTCTGAATAGCTTAAGTCCGAGATAAGATAAGTCTCCCATTCTTTTCTGAATATTTTCGAGTCATGTAAATGCCAAGTATTCATAAAACATATACTTAATGGGGTGTTCACATTTGGCGAATATCGCCAGGCGAATTTCAAAATATAACGCCAGGCGAACAAACAAAATTCGCCGTACGCCCATTGATCATCACACCTGTTCACACAGTTCACCGATATTGAAACGATCTGTCAGATGCGCTTTGATTTTGACATTGTTTTCAAAATGGCGGACGTCGAGATGGAGATCGCGAAGTGTTTATTTTTAGTTGAAAATGTTATAGTAGATGTTAAAGGTGCCATTTAACTAAGGTAACAAATGCCACAAACCAACAACAAAGATAATAGCTGTCACGAAGCGGGAAATATTATAAAATTTATAAAATTTCTAGGTTAGAAAGTTTTTACGGACGCCGCGCACATCTACGCATGCGCAAATCGTTCAACCAGAGAAAAAGTTGTAAGGTGGTCAACTCGAGACTATATCGTTTCTACTTGTTTTTATCGTTTCAGATAAGCTGTCATTTTGTTCACACGGTTCAAATGGCTGGCGATATTTAAGTGCCCTGGCGATATTCGCCAAAGTGAGAACACCACATAAGAAATTTAACATTCAGCGACGAGGAATATACTCGTATGCTATCGGACTCATACACAAGTTTGCGATCAAAAGGAAGGATTTTACAGAAGTCGTATTACGTAAGAACGGGCTTTTGCCGTAGAATAAATGATTAAATTAATTAACGATGATTAAATTATATTACATTACATTACTAAATAATATTGGATGTGATTTGATTGGTTCAGGATATGATTCTGTTATAATTGTTATCACTACCGCCGACAGAATCAAAGGAATTCCCTTCCTTCCTCACCTCAGCTAATAAGAAATAAGTATATATTATAAACTGTAAAGAAAGTGTCGTCTTCCGTTTCGTAGGCGTATGTGGTAATTGTTAGATGTATCTATGTATGTATATGTACATCAAGTGGATGAGAGTATGCTTGTGATCCTAGCGCTGTCCAACGATCATCATTTTCATTTTTTGACATATTTTTGGTAATTTATTCTACAAATAACCAAAGATATTACCTATGTCTCGCAGCGTAATGTATAATATATGCTCCGTGGATACAGATGTGCCCAGCAAGAAATAGGACTCTGCGAGTTAAGTGTCATTTAATCAGGTCTAGACTATGTAACATTTGACTCACAGACTCAGATAGCTGTTCTTTTGTTTGTAATTTGATGTAAATTTATCAACATCAACTCAATGCAGCTCAATCACTCTTCAACGCTCCTCTCGGGAGCACAGGAAAGAAACCACTCTCGTTCATTTAGAGTATTGAGTCATCTCTTCACATGACATTACTAATTTTCTATTCATACATGACTGTTTAGGAGAAGTCATGGCACCCTTGAGATGGTCACAGATCGTTAGAGGGCGCCATATGTAAATCGTCCCTATTATTATTATAGGAACGGTGTATTGTGAAGGAGGAACGTGACTAACTGTAATTGGACGTTTTCAAAATATGACCACCGTTTTCCTATTTATACATTGTTGTTAATTATTGTTGAATACAAGATGTCAAATGTCTTGAATACTCTTTTAGGACAGTGTAAAAACATACCTACTCAACCATTGAAAACAAACACCTTTATGGTACTTTATAGACTATAAAGGTCTTTCATTGAAAGCATTATTTCGTTTCTATGTTAATACATACATTATGCAGAGTGGTTATTACGACACTTGCAATATACAAGTACATAATAACGATGACGATAATAATAATAATAATAAACTCCAATGGTCGGGAGTTGAAATTTAAATCTGAGGTCAACGAAGAACCGGTAACATAACTGTATTCACTACAGTCAGCAGTAGTGGTATAGGAGTCGATGTTGTACGTATGAGATCCACACTTATAGTGGATAATAGCTCTGTGTAATAGTTTGCAATCATGGGCGTACTCAGGGAAACTGGGGCGATTGCCTCCTCTCCTAGAAGCTCAAAAATAATAATAGAAGGAATAGTATGAAAAATTGACATCAAAATGGGTAACTGAATCCCCCTAAAAGTTAGACTAAGTAATATAAGATGGTTGCAATTTTTTTATACGAAAACGATGAGACGTGAATCATTTGAAAAGGTAGGTACTAGGTACCATATGACGAGGAGTTAAAAAATTTGCTTGTTGTATACTAAATTGACAATATTGTGAAAATTGAGAGAAAAGGTTCACGGTGGTTAAAATAAATATTTTCTAAGTTGCTGTCTCCCTCTAGAAAAAAATTGGGTTCGTCCTTATTTGCTTTGCTGTTGCGAAGAATCAGGAATAATATACGGAGCTAACTATTCTTGATGCTTCACAAAAGCATCATTCATTCATACCATCACGCCATTTCTGTGAAATGGAGGAACCAGTAGACTATTTGTACGTAACAACATCTTCATCTTCTTGATAATAAGAGTTACCTATAGACATTGTTCTGAGAATGCCCAATGATAGTTGGCCAAAAAGAGCACTATTCTTCCGTCCGCAAGGGTTCCGTCGGCCCGTTCGTCCATTTTTCACAACACATTGTTCCTATAACAACGTCATCAGAGCGCAGGGAATGTCGTGGGAAGAGGTGACGCGATTGGTACAGAGACGCTCTGAATGGAGAAAGCTATAATTTCTTCCCTGTGCTCCTGAGAGGAGCGTTGAGGGCGGTGATGATGGTGATAATAGACATTTAGGATGGGTGGAATACTTCATCTCTGAGATTTTTCAAATCAACCAAAGAAACATACAAGCTTCAATGCTCGGTTTGAAGTTAATTTCAAAATAATCATCAAAAGTGACATAGATTACGTGCACGCGTATAGGTACATCATTGTAAGTTTTGCGCTCAGTTCTTAGATGATTGACCATTAGATATATAGCGAAGTATGGAGTAAAGCTTTATATATTTTTTACTGTTTATATTTTATCGTCGTATCATCTTATGAAAGCTAATAATGTAAGTCATAATATTACCAATGAGCTTTCCATCAAAAGATATCAACGCTTACCCACGAAACCTCAGCGAGTAAATTTATTTAGTTGCTTGTCAAAATTTAATACGATTGCTGTCTTGGGTTAATGCAAGTTATAGTACCTACCTACTTGAGTAGTAGACACTATCAATTTAAAGCAGTAATCATTACTTATCTAGGATGATGATTATATATCATTATCTCATATATATATATATTTTGATTTCAGTCTAAACTATCCTGAACATTTTATAAAATATATTATCTTTTATATAGAAGTCTAAAAGTATATTTACCATTATGTAGTAAATTTATATCAAACATAGCTTTTCAACAATTTATTTTACTTAATTTTTCCCGAAATGAATAGGTATTCACTCTTTTTTGTCAGGTTTCAAGTGTCTTGTGAAAATATCACGAATAATACATTCAATTCGTAAATACAAAAAACGGTTCGTCGGTAGCCTGGAGGTAGAGTCTCGACCTCAAGAACAAGGGGTCCGTGGTTCGATCTCAGGTGCCGGCAAACTCTCCTTTCACGGCACAAGCTTTTAGCTTAGTGTGAAAGGTGTATAAGGTTGTATTTGGGTTTATAACAAAACCCAGATACATCTTTTTTAAAAAAAAAAAATTAACACCTAACTAATCGATAGCTGTTCCATTCTGGGGTCCCAATATTTTCAAGCATTATGATATAATAATATCAAATCCAAATATTATGAATTTTGACAATATGTTTGATTTTATTGAAGGCGAGAAAAGTATACTAATTGACGCAAAATTTAACGGTACCTATATATATATAATGAGTTACAATCCATTGGATTGGTCTGCAACGAGTTTTGTCTTTCTTCTCCATTCCTCCCTATTCTCAGCCAGTCTTTTCAGCTCTACGTATGAGCCACAATTCATGTCCCTCTTCAGTTGGTCCATATACGCATCTCTGAGCCGGCCTCTGCCGTTTGTGCCCTCGGTCCTACCCTCCGCGATGGCGATGAGGAGTCCTGGGTGCCTGATGTTGTGGCCAATCCAGTTAGCTCGTTGTTGGCTGATTCTCTTAAGGAGTTGCCTTTTTTCGCCTACCCTGTTTAATACTTCTTCGTTTTCGACGTGTTCCGACCAATGGATCTTCAACATGCGTCTGTAGCACCACATCTCAAAGGCCGCCAACCGTCCGCTTTCAATCTTGCTGATGGTCCATGTCTCACAACCATAAAGCAAAATGCTCCATACGAAGGCTTTAGTAAGGTTCTTCCTTACGCTTAAATCAATGTTTGGGGATTCCAATATTTTAGACTTTTTGTTAAAGGCAATCCTTGCCTGGTTTATTCTGCTCACAATTTCTGATTTGGAGCGTCCATCCTGGTTTATTCTGCTGCCCAAGTACACAAACTCTTTTACTTGTTTGATGCTCACTCCGTTTATGGCAAAGTTCGCAGTCGTTTCCTCCCTTCCAACGACCATACATTTTGTTTTGTCTTTATTAATTTTCATGTTGTACTTTGACAACAGTGTACTTTCCATTTTTTGTAAGGCTTCGTTCAGTTCTATCTCGGAGTCTGCGAGCAGAGCTATATCGTCAGCATATCGAATCATGTCGACCTTTTTCCCATTTATTTTTACTCCTGTCCAGTTCTTCATTTCTTCTCTCATACCTATGGCGTTAAAAAATAACAAATTTCATCAATTAATTAGTTAGTTCAAAAGTTGCAGAGGCAGAGAGAGAATATGAAATAGGTGACTATGAGATGTTATTGTTGATAGCAATTACAGATTACATAAATTTATACGCACTAAAATCACCCTGTTTGGATTTATTATTTAACAAGAATATTGTCACTCTTAAGGGAATAATTGCCATCATATATCACAGGTTGGTACTAAGATTTATGTTTTCAAAATAATAAAATATGCAACAACATTATGTAAACGTACCAATGTATAAACTATAAAGATAATTGTAACGTTGAATTAAAATTGCAGTCACAATTTTTGTCACTGGTATTTTTCACATAAAGGTAATGTTGATCATGAGATATCATTATGATAAAATATAAGCTTCAGAAGAAACAGTAAAGAAGCAGTCTAGAATATTTTATTTTAGAAAGTTAAAGAAAATATTCATATTGAAGGTAAGTATTTAATATATTTTTGTTTTTACATATCTAAAGATGGTTTGGGCACGTGGAAAGAATGAATGAGGACAGAATGACTAAAAAGATATATTTGGCTGAGAGGAATGGTGCTCGGAGACGTGGACGTCCGAGGATTAAATGGCAAGATCATTTAAATCAAATCCTACAGGACGGTCACGTGTTGAGCACATTGAACAGGAGAGCATGCATGAGGAATTGTATGACAGTGACGGAAGCTAAAGATGTATGCAAGGATAGAAGGAAGTGGCGCTCGATCCTTTCTGCCTACCCCGCGAGGGAAGCGGCGTGATGGTATGCATGTATGTAAGTATAGATTATTATTATTTTGAATTAGCTCTTTTTTTCTTTTGGTATGTATTATTGATAATATAATATATAATGTGAATTTCTTTTAATTGGGTGCATATGCTATTGCGACGTGTCAGATGGAAGAAATCATTAAATAGTGATAATTTTGTCAGTGCATCTCATTTTAGTGTTTTGAATTTTGTATTGTTTTGTTAACACTGTAATAGTTGAAATAACTTGTGATAACAATGCCAACGCCATTTATTTAACATTTCAATAAATAAACAATAAATTTGTAGTATTTGCATTACAAACAATTAACAAAAATAGACTACAGTCAAAAAATGTTACTGTTCTTTTCTACAGCAAGCACCGAAGTTCAACAGTGAAGTAAGTTTAAATTAAAATTAATGTTCCTATATTGTGTGGTATACGTAGCAGTAAGGAATATAATATTATATTATAATATCTATTATTGCGTATTTATTTATAAAGGGGAGACCACAAATAAATGAAACTAATATCGGAATTGAATTCGACAATAAATCACATTTCTAGCCCTTGTGCAAGTCATTCAATAATACATTATTTCTATTGGTAGAACTTCTCTAGGGATGAAGATGAAATATCACCAGCGTTTTTAGTAATATGTTACTGTCACTTGTAAGTTGTAACTATACCATACCCTCATAACACCCCGATTCCCAGGTGGGGTAGGCAAAGAAAACGGAACGCCACATTGATCTCACCTTGCCAATTTCTTGCCAGCAAGAAACTTGCTTCCTTCACATTCAGCCAGTTTCTCATACATACAAACCGATCTTTCTTACTCAACTTTGAGACTTTGATCCACATGGTCAAGCCACGTGGTTCTCGGACATCTCTGCGTTCTCTCACTCTTTCAAATAAATTCATCCTCTTTGTTATCTATCCTTTATAATTAGGTACTATATACATCTATATTTTTCAATATACCTTACTATCCTTACTATGTGCTTACATATTTAAAATACTTTTATCAGTTTGCAAAACAGCCACAAATCAAGTTTGGCACACGACTTTAACTTGCAATATGTTGCTTCCTGGTGATTTTGTTCTTCAGATGGGCTAAACCATTATTTTATTCAGAATACATTCCAATAATTTATTTGTCAAAGATTACACTATTAGATCTTTTATACTACATTCACTCTTTCTGCCTGATAATGCTTGCCTGACAAAACAATTCCTCCAATCCAAAATATCTTATGTTTAAAATACCATCAAGCATGCTTAAATCATTGCACGAGTATGAATGTGTAATAAGATGAATTTACTAACCTTTATAAAACAGATTTTAGTATAATATTCTAGGTTCTCTAATCAAGAGTAATGAGAAAAAAATATTGACAACATTCATTAATTTTTTTTATTGTAAATACATTATGTATACCTAAGCAAAATCGAAAAACTGTAATTGTTTATATACAATGTTTGAATTACGTTGTTTGTTAAAGTTTAATTTACACCTAAGTAAGTTTATTTGACGAATAAATGCATTGAAATATTTCTGCATGTCTGAACACTCAGAACCTCTGCTTTCCATAATCATAATAGGCAAAATTTACAACATATAGTGTAAACAAAATTTGCTATATCATTGCAAAACATGAGTCATCACAATCAATGCACAAAATTTGATAAACATTTAGATAGTGTTTGGGCAAAGGTGACGGCTAGATGAGGTTACCAACCACTGCCATATATAGGGACAGCTGATACAGAACTTACCTGCCAATCCACTGTACCAATAAATTGGACATTATTTTTACACGGTGGATGTTTCATAGAAAAAAGCGTATACAAAAAATATAACAAATCAATAAAGTTAACTGTCTTAAGTTGAGTGTTTTATAATTAATCGATAGTATAGTTTTGGACTTTGAAGACATGCGGATCTGGGTTTCGTATATCATTGTCTCTCTACCCCATTTTTATGGTAAAAGATTTTTCCATGATCTTTATAATTTTAAATTTTTGTGAAATAATATTTTTGAAGACATATATTTTACGGGATGAGGACAGTTTTTTAGGTATGTTGATCCTTTTCACATGATACTACAACAAATGTTGACAAAAGTCCAAAATATGTAATCCAAGTCTCATTAAATTAAAGCTCTCCTTCGCCTTTCTCCGTATTTCCAATTTTGTATTGTCTCATGAAATAAAATTATAGTTTATTTTTTTTTATTTTTGGCAGTAGTATCTATCTATTTTTAATTTGAATTGTACACTGCATGATCGTCATTTACAAAAAAAAACAATATTTGATTCATCGAATTATTTGAATACCGTGTTGAAAAATATCGTGTAAAGGAAAAACTTGGTGTACTTTTGTGCAGTATGTACTTGTACAATAATGTTATAATAAAAATAAAATAAAAAGACTCTTTTTAAAGGAAGACAAATACAATAGACAGATTATAATATTATTGTGTACATGTATGTAGAATACATAATAATAATAATAATAATAATGCTTATGTGCTCCTTCTTGTGTATGAAGATTGCAGAAAGCAGCTGTTGTAGGTATTATTTTGGCAATATACTGGTGTGAGATGGCAGGTGGTCAAACCAAGCTGTACTAAATACTAAGGATATATATTATTATTGTCGAAGTTTAATTTAAATTTGAAAATGTTCCGATGTTACTTATTACAGGTAATGAAATATTGCTAAAATTTATAAGCAGATCAGGCCCAATGCTGAATGTCGGTTTAAATATATGACCATTGAAAACTATGTTATATCTAGAAATCGTGTATTTTTCGCAAATAATTTCACGTCTACTAGTGTTACTAGGTATACTGTAAAATCTCGAATGGAAAAAAGCATATTTCCACTCTACAATGCCAGGGAAAACGTTAAAGTGTGGAAAAATAAAATATAGTTGGTTTTGTGAGAAATCTTTGAAATATGTATAGTTTTTAATCAGTTCGAAATTATATTATCTTAATCAGCTTGGCCCAAACATCATTTACCTCGATACGTGTAAGTGAGGTACCCAGCGATGTAGTAGGTAGGTATTGACTGTATTAATAAGCATTTGTATTGTAAAATTAATTGATTAACTTTTATTGAATTTATGTAACATTTTATGGATGAATAGAGAATATTTATATTATATTTATTTATTTTGATCATCTAATTATTCTAATTCATTCTTCTTATGGTCGCGCACGGATAAAACAACAGTAATAAGAATTATTATGAAAATAATGATAAAAAATTTCCTATTCACTAAATGATAAAGTTATTAGTTCTTATTATCTTATTATGACCGTCAATAACTCTCAAGCAGATGAAAAATAATGCAGTGTATATGAGTACTTATAAAAATACTTTCATTTTGAGAAATCATCAAAATTTATGATCACACACGCGCGGTGTTCATTTATCAGCTGTTTCTGCCACGTGGCACTAAGTATCGGATTCCCAAATTTATTCGTACCCCGCAGGGGATGCAACATCACGCTATGTTTGAATAATAAAGATAATATAAAAATATTGCAATAATAACCCCTTTTGAATAATTTGTTGTAAATTGAAATTTATTTTATTCATTTTTCATTTTCCTATCACGTCATTTCCTACAAGTTGCATTTATTAGGTCCATTACACGGTAGGCAAACTTTGTGAAATAAATAATTAATACATTTTCATATTAAAAATGACTAACGATATTCAACAGTAAAGATTCCAAATTGAAATAAGAATTAGCTGGTCATAGTTAGAAGCCAGAAGAGAGGATGGTAGGCAAACTTTGTGGATGGATTTTGAAATGAAGATTGAAAAGGATGTGTACGATGATCTCAAAAATTATGGACTTACGTTAGGTTCAGTTCAGAAAAAAGTTCCAGCAGTGGGATAGCAACATATTATGTATTTTCAACATAAATATGAATTTGAGTTCGAAATAAACGCAAATAGATACTTGACGCTGCTACGGTGAGAGTGTGAAAGTGAACCAGGTTGGCAGCGGATAGAATCGAACCCGTGATCTCTCAATTGAACGCCTAAAACTACACCATCAAGCCTCCGATTACCTCATTTGAGATGGATAGATGGAACAGTCCAAATAAAACTCAAATTCAGCAACTGAGAGATATATCATAAAATTCTGCTAATGTGTAAATTGGATTTGCGATATGTAGCTTGCAACGATTCAACGGCCTACCAACCACCACGCTTCTCAAAGAACAAAGCTTCCTTTTAAATAATAGGTACTCCTCAGGTATAAAAATGTGCATTTCTCAGCTTACATACATTTTTGCAGCATAATTGTGTATTATTGTTTATTTTCTTTACAAAAGGCACGCTTCTAAAACAATGCAAAATTGCAAAATTTCTACGTAAACCATTGAGCATAGTATAATAATATTAGAAATATACCCATAAGTCATATTATATTATTATTTTCTTTGCGAGTCCATTCATATAAAGGTGTTCTGAGAGAATTTATATTGTGTTTTTATGTAAAGTAGAATAATAATATGAAATATGAGTTTGCAAACTACTACTACTACTACACAATTTCTCATATCAGTGTAGACATAATAACAGAATGCCAGGAGCAGAGAATCACTGTTCAACATATTTTTATATATAATAATATGTTCGTTGTGTGCTCATTGGACTTTGATTAAGAATTTGATATAATGTTAAAATATTAACACATTAAAAAAAAAACAGTTTATGGTACTTATGTGACTACTAGAAGAGAGGCAACTAAATGGTAAGAGCACATAAGGCGCAGACCACGGGAACACACTGTTAACAAAACTACATCAATATATCTCCCTCGACATCCATCAAGAGGGAGACTAAAGAATACCTGGATGACACAATGCAATAGAATCCTGCGGAGAAATGGCCTGGATGAAGATCATATAGGAAACAGAAGAGTGTATAACTTCAGAACGAGAAGAGCCGACTCCAACAGCCTTCAGCGGCAATAAGTTGGGACAGTGCCAGGATGAAGAAGAAGGTAGGTACTTATGTGATAGGTTTGCAAGGTGTCATGCATAATTTTCGTAATCGCTCCATTCAGCTAATCAAAATATCGTTAAATTTATAAATTTTCGCGGTGATTGGTGTACCTACACTAATATTGTTCCTCGGTATTTACGGGTTTGCAATCGCTAGTGTGTTGGATTTGCATCTCAAGTGTCGACCCAAGAATCGTGTCGCCGAAACGTTATGTTGTCAGATACCTACTCAAAGACTTTTTCTTCATGTTTAACCAATTTATCCCTCAAAGCGCGGGTTTTGCTCAATTTTGAGGGTAAAATAGATATTATAAAAATTGGAAATTGTGTTTATTGTATGTACATATATATTCAATTCGTTTATTATTATCTCAATAAACATTTGAATTTTAATTTACCACTGCTAGATATTCGAGTAGGTTGTATCTTACATAATATTCTTAATAGGGCATTAATAGGGCCTCTCTTACCCATTGCTGTGGTCGATTCATTCCCTTCTGTCTCCATTTTGGATATAGAGTAAATGACGCTAGTACGTACTCGTATAGGTACATATTTGAATGTAAAACGTCTTGATATGAATAGAAGTACCTAAGTAAAATATGTTGTTGAGCGCCTAATGATTTTGTATTGGTTAGTGGTGTTTGGTTGGAATACAGCTGCTCCGGCTCTTTGTTGTGCAATTTCATGTAGATTATTATTGATATATGATGTATGACTACAGAGGCGAATCCATTTATTATTTTATGAATGTTTAACATCAGCTTTAATTCAGAGATGAGATATGTCACCCTTTCTGGATGTATTTTTATTGTTTGTTACATGCATTGAGTGCTTGAAGGTGTCATGAAAATTAAGATAAAGATGTGAACAATACTACGAACTTAGTTTGGTATGAAGATATGCCAACAATGCCAAATTTTGAAAATTGATATAACATACCCATGATTTACCTATAAATACTTTATTATTACACTTAGTATTATTGTATAAGACGACAAATATTAATATTTTTGCTCGGGTCGGCTAAACAACTAGATCGGGCCCTGCATATAATAGACAGTCCTATAAAAGGCAGTCTTTGTATATATCATTATGAAAGTACTGTTCTGGATAGATAAATATTACATAAGTTTACATCATTGTCAACAATGAGCGTCATATTATGTACCTACATCATATCAAAGACATAGGTACAGTACCTTATATTCAAGTGAGCAAAGGTATGACAGTAGGGTCACTACTTCACTACATTTAGCAGGATTTTAGCAGATGTTATAGGGATTACCTCAGTAGGCATTCAAAAGAATTTTGGCTGAAACAAACTTCAACACTTATGTTCATAGTTCTAAAAAAGTAACCATTGTTATAACAGAAGAAAGCAGTAGACACAAGCTCAGAACACAATAAAATGGGAGATTAAGAGGGAGGCGTATGTCCAAAGATGAAGGCTAAATCATAATTATTATTGAAAGGATGTCAAATTTTATTGGAAACATTACAACTTTCGGTCAATGCGATTCCAGAGGAACGGGTTGAGGAAGAAGAAGAAAATGAACAAAAATATATAGATGTTAATCAATCAAATCTTGAAAGTATAAGTTGACAATAACGATAATGATACCAAGATTCAAGGGCTGATAAATATGAATAATGGTCACTCTACATATTTTATATTTTGGTGCAAAATGGCTTTTAATTTGTGATAAGTTAAAATTTACTGGATAAAACGAGGTAGAATTAATAATAAGGTCGTCCTTAAGATATTCCTATTCAAATATTGGACTCAACGTGCATCAGCAGGTTTTAGCAGTTTTTCGTCACGTATTTAGGAAATAATTTCATTTAAATTTGGTCACCCTATATCGCACACTTACTCAGATGGCAGCTGCTGGGACCAATGATTGATAAGACCGAGATCCTCCACCAGTTTTGATAAAGAAATAAAAATAATAACAAAACATATTGTTACAAGGAACCTATAGGAACCTACTCACTTATCAAAGATCCCACTATCTATTTATAATATATTTTTTTTGTTTACTGGCAACAACAATACCGTGTAAAACGACAGATGTTCGAATTTCGAATTATGATTTGAATTATTTTTATTCTTGTTCTTTGGCACGTGTCATGCTTTTAGTATTGTTCTGAATGAAATCTACATAATTGAAGTAGGCATATATTTTTTCAGATGCTTATGAGTTTTCCAGGTAAAGATTTCTAAAAAGCAGTGTTACTTTTATCATACTGGCTTATGTATAAATGAAAACACTAGAGTATGGGTTCGATTTACGGTTAGATCATGAATATGTCATAGAAATTGCAAAAATATTTTTCTAAGTATGAACATATTAATCATCTTACATATCGATCGCCTAATATGGAATAATGTTGTGGAATTTTATTTTAACTGTAAAATATTTATATTATCTAAATTTAAAAACGTCAAAACACTGTATTTTCCACTTCTATTTTAATGAGCTTAACGTTTTCGAAACTTGCTGTTTCATCGTTACATCGAAGAAAGTTAAGCTTTGAAGATAAATAGTTTAGTTTCGAAAACGTAAAGCTCATTTAAATTAAAAGTGCAAATTACCGTGTATTTAATTTTTTAACTTATAAAACATAAACAGTTAAAAACTACTTTGACAGTCAAAATACAACTTACAAAAATAAAACATAAACCTCATGTTTTTATTAATCATTATCCAAAGAACAGTTACTCTATAAAAGAAAACAACTTGTTTGAAATAGTTAGTCCCCCAAATAGATATGAATTCTACGATAGATATTATTATAAGTTATAACCAAATGTGTATTACCTAGCTAGTAGCTGGGAATTATAAAACAAAACCTGTTACTCAACAGATTGGCACGCGCTGTTAAAATAAAAATAACTTATAAACCCTAATCTTTAAACAGGATGTTAAACATTGGAAAATCATATTATGAATAATAAAGAAAAAAAAACATTAATTTGTCTTCGTCCTATAAAAAGGTTTCGATTCAATAAAACTGTTCGAACCAACAGACTACAGCGTTGATATCCAAGAGGAACCAACTAAATCCATTTTTTGAGTTATTGAGTTATTCACATTTCATACTACCATTGAATTGAATAACAACTAAATTTTTTTTTTGAGTTTATAAAATTATTCTGTTGGTGCAACAATAAAATGCAGAATAGAAGCGGCACGAACAGCATTTAATAAAATGAAAAACCTTCTTTGTGACGACAATATAAACCTAAAGCTGAGACAAAGAATGATCAAATGTTATGTATGGTCGGTCTTACTTTACGGTGTAGAGGCGTGGACTCTTAAAGTTAATATAATTAACCGCCTTGAAGCGTTTGAAATGTGGATCCACCGTAGAATGCTAAGAATATCCTGGACCGATATGATAACAAACATTGATGTTTTACGTAGAGCCAATGTAAATAGAGAATTGTTCACCACTATTAAGCTCCGTAAAATATCATATTTTGGCCATGTAATGAGAGGTAGCAAGTACACTATACTCCAGCTCGTCATGAAGGGGAAGATCGAGGGCCGCAGAGGGGTTGGCAGAAGACAGCTCTCCTGGCTTCGAAACATTCGACAGTGGACCGGTGTCAGAACCGTGGAGGAGCTGTTTCGCGCCGCCCAGGACAGAGAAGCTTTCTCTCAAATGGTCGTCAACGTCGGGGAGACCCGGCAAGACACATGAAGAAGAAGAAGGTGCAACAATGCGGCGAACATAGTATTAAATCATGCTTACATAATTCAAAAAAATATGCGAAATACAACAGAAAGAAGTGAGGAAGGCATCCCAATCCTTACAAATTGGTAATTACCTAGGCTTAAGTAGATCTTAGCTCGTTAGAGTGGAAGAGGCAGAATTGGTGGATGTTGTCCATCGAAAGCTAAAGTGATCACTTAAGCTACATAGTTTAGAGCCAATTTATAAACGTTGAGACGTCTTTCTCACTTCTTCCGATTTAATTTTGCAGTGTCGTTGCACTTGGAAAGCATGATTTTCCTATTGGGATTAGATTTGCCATTTGTACTTTGTGCCCAAACCCATTAAAAAAATCTAAAAAACTATAATAGTAAATATTTTTCATCGTTTGGTATATCATACATATTTCTATTTTATCTCATAGAAAAATTATTACAATTTTATTTTCATTTTATATTTTTCAGTCAATTGTCTTAAAAAATAATTTTCCAGACTTGGGTTTTCTTCTACATAATGATTGGAAGTATGCTATGCACCTAGTAAGTACTTGGCTGGAAATATTATTTTTTGTAACCATAAAAAATGAGTTTCTCATTATCATTACGTAGTGAGCAGATGTTGTCTTTGGGCCGAGTATTTTTTTTTTTCCAATTTTGAATTATAAATTCAAGGTTCCAAAGACAAATTAGAATCTTTCATTCTTCTTTGAATAATAATAATTGCTACACTGATTGATGTATGGGTGTTACGTTTGAATATAGAAAAAAAAACATTTTGTATTACAGTATTACATTTTTGACGTTAAATTTCCCTCGTCGAATGTAGATTTCTTGGGGCTTAAGGGAATCTCACCACCCTGACAGACGTCAGGGTGGTGAGTGAGATTATAATCTACCAGTGGGAGACCCCACTGGTAGAGTATAATCAATGAACTAACTGCTTGTAATAATCATTCAGGCCATCCTTTCCATGTCACTAAAAAGAAAAGAAATTCAGAATGGGTGGCATACCTCATCACTAAATTGAAGATTGAATAGGCAGGTAATATTTTTTAATTAAATATTTAATTATGACGAACTTTCACAGTGTTTGCTCTTCAAAAATAAATAAATTATTATTTGTGATGTTATACGAATACCTACCTACTTGTTTTTTCAGGACACTCGAAATTTAAGTGAAAAAAGTGGGAAAACTGTTCTTTAGCGGTGGACTCCAGTGGACATAATATTTAGTAAGACTGTATCAGATTGCTACACTTACCCAAGTATAAATAATTACGACTGCGTTTGTTTTGAGTAAAATGTGAGTCAAAGTAAAATATTTTTGATGTGACTTAGCTGGTACCTATAGCTGGGAAGATATTACTATACATATACTTACCTACTTTATACCTAATATTTGTATTGTATAAAAATGTACTTTGGATGTACGTCCATTTGGGTTTGAGTCTTGAGGCACTTCCGGTGAGAGGTTCCTACTACTATCGACTCTTCAATAGGTACTTTCTGGTAGGGCGCAGGGCAGTTGGTGAGTGGCACAGGGTCTGTTTCATTGCCCACCTGCCCGACTGACGGTACATTATTATGATATATTTTATATTAATATATTAGCTATAAACAATCCTAAATTCTCGAATCGGCGTGTTTTATATAACACTGAGTTATTGGTCTTCTAATGAGCGGCCTTTTTTACTAACTAATCAACTTAATAAATAAACTTCTTATTTCAATGATAAATATTTGCATTGGATTGTATAAACTGATAATTTTTGTGATACTCTGAAATTATGGATAATCAATGTAGGTACAGTAAAGAACACAATAAATAAATTCACAAATCGGTGTATTTTCTATGATACCTTTTCTAAAGCCCTAAAAATCTAATATTCGATTTCATAGGGATTTATCTGCTTAATAAGACATCAACGCAAGTTAGTTTAAAGTACATACAAAAACCACGTAAATATGAACCATATTCCTCTGCGCTCCCGTATTAAACAGCGATGTTCCTTCAAGGATGTTAAGGCACGGATTTTCAATGAAAATCTTGAATGATATTATTATTTTATTAAATAGAATACATGCTCAGTTTTATGATACAAGTAATGAATGACTTCAATGTTAAATTAACATATTGCAATACGACTACAAAAATTTACAAAGAAAATATGTTCATTTACTGAATAAAAACCAAAATTATACATTGCAATAAACATTTTAAAAAATGGGATTAAACACTGATACAAAGAATGTTAAGAGTTGAGTTATAAAGAGATAAGTTAATTGAAAATCACGTTGTCCACATTTTTTCCTAAACTATCTATCTATCTATACCATCACGGCATATCCCACAAGTGGGGTAGCCAGCAGACCAGCTGCATATAAAATATGCAAGCTGTCTTCTCCGTGCCAATATAAACTACTTATTTTCCTAAACTACTTATTTATAATTAATCGATTAATTACGGTGATTGTCGCATTTACATAAATTTTTGTATCATATTGAAGAACATTGTCCTAGTTTACATATATTTAGAATTTTATTAATATTCCTTATAAACTACATTTAAAAACCTTTTTAAATTTGCCTAAATTGGTATCCTTGAAAATATATTTTGTCTCGTAAAAAAAACGAGCGTAAAAATAGGTGTTGTTAATTTTTGATACAGTTTATTGAAAAACGATGTTTGACTGGAGTTTATTCAAATCGCAAGGTGGCGTTAGGATCGGACATCTGTCTCGGATTCGAGCAGCTGGTCAGATTGGTGGAGCGATCGCGATCATCCGATCTTCGTCATTCTTCGGGCGAGTGCGTTCGAGTTTGGTTGTGCGCGTCGTGTGCTAGCGCAACCTCTATCGTCTTGATTTTTTTTTCTCCAATCTGCAAGAAACGCGCGAAAAGTGTTTGGTGTTTTGCAAAATAAACAGAATGCACTAGAAACGTAACAAAAATATGTGTGAACTATACCGCTTGAATAATACTATCTTCAATCAGTGATTTTTTGTGTTGTTGCAAATTTATTTACAAATAAAAATATTCATTTACTTTATTTGTTTGGAAACTTTTTGAGAATAATGTGTTGCATATCTCCAGGATACCTACCTACCAATGAACCCAATTTAACTGATTATCGGTAAGATTTTTGTTTTTTTTTTCATTATTTTGAACATAACTTAAGCAATTGTTGGCTAAATAGTAAAGATTAATATTTTTGGGGTTATATTTGTCGTTTTTTACACAATCTTAACATGTGAGTGTTAACGTAAAAATCGGTCAATATGAAATTCCAAGAATTTGATGAATTACCTGGTGTTTTTTTAGTGTTTATTTCGTATGGTCCGGTATTGGGGCATATATTTTATTTTTGAACAATATTGCACCAGTCCCGGCCTATATGAGGTGAGCCAGTATCAACAGTTCTAATAACAAAATTAATTTACATATTATTTTCAACTTGTTTGCGTCATTCTGTAAATTAGAAGAAATTGTAAAACCGGCACAGAAGGATTAATAAATAATTCATACATACTTTGGTGTATATTTGGATTGTTTTGTTTTTACCGATGTAATTTGCCGCCATTATGAATGACTTAACGATAAGGGTTTGTGCAAAAATGAGGAATTTGTGAGTTGAAATAATTTGTAGAAATGTTACTTTATTTTTAAGAAAATTATGTAAGTTGACCAATACCACCAATTATTTCTGCTTCAATCTGTATTTTTCCGTCTATACTATCACGGTGTTTCCCACAAACGGGGTAACTAGTAGGTTTACTCGTCCTTTGTGCCAATAAATTAATTAAAATAATCAGGACAATCTATGAATAATGTAAGTCATTCAGGATGGGTGGCATAACTCGTCACTGAATTGAGGTTGGTAAATGTTTTACATTGTGATGGTTGACATTCCTTTTACAGAATACTCGAAAACTTACAGAAAAGAGTGGAAGATTTATATTCCTCTCTCAGAGCTCAGCGGAAATACAAATTTCCGAAGTTGCACAACTTACCTTAAAATATAATAAAACTCAAGTACTAAGTATATAGGTACTGTATTGTATGATATAATTTGCATATGTATACTTAATTAAGTACCCAAGTATGTTAGCGAACGATTGCCAGATGAATCATGCCATTCTTAAACAATCACACACACATATACATAACAATATTTAGATTATAATATTATCTATGTACAATGATTCACCATTCTTCTCATGAGTAGGTACTCAGTACATGGTAAACCTTCAAATACTAAGGAACAGTGTTTATTATAATTATGTAGTTAGTTTATTGTATAGCTGATTAAAAAAATATTCCCTCACGGGATAGACAGGTAGGATGGAGGACTTCCTAAATAATATTATTCACTCCGTAATCTTTATGTATAGGCATTTATTAATTTATTTCGATTTCTTGTGCTGTAAAAGTTTGATTACTTGCCCCATATTATTAAATCTGCTTAAAATGTAATGTATTTTTTTTTTATAATAATATACATACATATATGGAAAATTCACAAAAATTTACCTAGTGCCAAACTAAAATATGAATCTTGTATTATGGGTATACCAACGCGACGATAAACATTCAACACCAAGACGCTGGACAAATTGAAAAAGGCCATTCTTCATTTTGCCTTGGCGTAGAATAGAATCTTAGACGACGTGACTCAAAGTCAAAACCAGAAGTTGTGGTGTTAGTCTCAAGCTTTCAGTCGAGAGATACCGGGTTCTGTATATTGCCACGACACTATCTGACCACGAGACATTGACATAAAACTAGTAAAAAACAAATTTACTTACAAAAAAAAAAATATGTAAAAAATATCAAAACACAACAAAAGAAAAAAAAAACAAAATTTAAAATAATATATTTGACACACACCCAACATGTGGTAGGGATTATGGATCAGAGGAGGGGGGAGGGTAGGGAACGGATACTGAGTTAGAAGGTAGCATTTTTTCCTTAACTTAAGATTTAAAAACATTGAACGATTGTGAAACTCTATGCGAAGAAGGAAGATTATTCCAACAACGAGCACCATAAACTGAGAATGATTTAGAGAAATAATTGGTACTGCTGTGTGTAGGAATTGCCAGAAGACGCTCGTTATTGGATCGCACTGGTAGGCCATGGCTCGCTAAATACTCGAAATTTTCTTTTAAATAATAGGGAGAAGACGTGGAATAGAGTATCATTTTGTAAAATATAATATTTGTAAAATATCCTTATAATGAGACATCAAATATGTTCAATTTAGCGATGAGATATGGCATTAAAATAACATGTATGCTATAGATATGTTTTAATTTTTTGGCAAAAAAGGGACGTTTTGCTTATTATTACATATTACGTTAGTTAATCTTCTGATTACCCCCTGCTTGTGGGATAATATGTCGTGACGATAATGTTATAGATAAAACGGCAAACTCTGGTTATGTTTGGCGAATAATACGAGTACATTTATTACAGTATTATTATTATAAATTCTCGACCATTGGTTGTCGAGTTGTGAGATGTGATAACGGTAAACGGTAAAGTCGTTATTATCATACTTACATATTATTATTATATATACATATATGTAGGTCTTTACATAACAGAACTGCATACCTAGGTAATATTTGTGATATTACTGTATTCTGTCTCTTACTCTTTTCTCTAAGTTTTTGAGTGTCTTGTTAAAGACAGGTGTTCATAAAAAATCACGTAGCAGACAATACAATCCACTATTCTGCGATAAATATGCCACCTATCCTGTTTGTTTTTTTTATTGTCACGGTGAGAAGGTTGACTTGCATGTTAAGAGTATTACTCACAGACACCTCAACTGCACAACCAACAGTTTGTGCGAACTTAATTTTTTTATGAGAAATTTGTTTGAATCTCTGACTGCTGCAATGTCATAAATAATAATAAACTATATTGCACAATATATATTGCACAAAAGCAATTACAAAATTGTTTAATAATTAATATAAATAAATGATATTGTGCGATGGGCGAGTTTATCGCGGAAGAGATACCTTCCAACTAAACCAAGTAATAAAAAAAAACTCTTTATTCCCAGAAAAGTTCGCATTTAACAAACTCCAATTTTCGCCGAAGAAGAGAATTTACGGCCTCAAGAAATATCTGTCTGTTTAATTCTAAAGGGATTGAGTAACAATATGACTTCGGGGTCCCATGGAGTTTGATCATTTGATTCTTTTCTTCTCTACCGTCTCTACTCCCATTTCCAGTCTCATTCTTTTATTTCCTTCTTGATTGGAGATGATCAATTACGTGTGCTTTAAAGGTTTTGTTAAATATTTTTTGTGAAATATTTGTTTATTCGTGTTAACTACATGTAATGTTTGCAAACTTTGTTGGTTTTCTAGTTTTAATTGATTTAGCTGTATATTATTAATTATGTTAAAATTATGTTTGAAAAACACGATAAAATAAAATTGATCAACTTATTATTGTAAAAACAAAAAAAATAAACCTATTAATTATTATAATAAAAGTTTCTCAAGGATTCTCTTAATGACGTATTGAAAAATCAGGCATACTTGTGTGAAAAGAATGGATATACATTGCATTCATCTCGAATGTGTGAAACTCCGTAATGGTATGGATTAATTATTCAGTTATTAACTAAAAATAAACGTTTGGTAAATTTACATTTTATTATGTTCACTCTGCGTGTAAATTACGTAGATACTTATTATGTGTTTAGTGTTAATAAATGTTAGTGCAATTGTATACTTTAAAATATGTAATTAAAATTGATTTTGATTGAAATATACGATAAATCTGTATCATTAAAACATATAATTAACATGTTGATTACCATGGTGCATATTATTAGACACACGTAACAAAGTAAAAAACATTGTATGTTCTTTGTAAACAATCAAATCCTCTCGAGTCACTAATCAAAATGTCAGCAGTAACAGTGGTAAAGTTCATAACAAAAAATGAACGGTTTATTTTTCCGTTTTGACATTAGATTAGGCTATTATAATTTGTATAACAGCTATTTTAATCACGTGAAAATACATTGCATTTCATGTAGGTATGTGTTAAAAGTGTGCTAATCTATTCAGTACCGGTGGTCACAGTGGAACGCTTGTTATCTGGATTTGGGTTTTTATTTACCTTCTCTCCTTTAACCTTTCTTTTCAAGGCATAGTCTTGATATTCGAGGGTATCTGTGTCGATTCAGATACACTCCAAATTCATTATATTATGAACGGTAATTGTGACAATAAAATATTAGAAAATTGGTGTAGGTACATAGTAGACGAATATACATTTTTTTAAATTCATTTATGTCATTAAACTTCCAAAAAGTGGGGTAATCAGCGGGACGAACCACGTGTGATAAACATGCAAGTCGTCCTCTCTGTGCTATTTAAGTTAAGACATTCAGGATGGGTGGTATAACTCATCACCAAATTGAAGGTGCTAAATGTCTTTTTTTTCTTTTTTTTTAAAAAGATATATCTGGGTTTTTGTTATAAACCCAAATACAACCTTATACACCTTTCACAGTAAGCTACTAAAAGCTTGTGTCGTGAAAGATGTGAGGTTTTACGAACACCTACCTTTTACAAGACACCCGAAAACTAACAATAAAAAAAAGTGTGAGGCATATTCTTTGCCGGGGATTAACGAAACAAAACAATTAATTTTTGCATATTTTGGATATTTATAGAATACGACCCAGCGAGAACCATCATTTCTCCTATATTAGAATAAACATAAATACGTCTCAACTGGTTTTTTATTATTATTATTATTAAATATCTACATATTGGGTAGTTCAATTAATGTGCACTTTACTGTTAATTATAATACTTTATATATTATTGAATGCAGTTATAATAATGTTTTATTGTTTAAACAATGTGAAATAGAAAACTGGGCTATTATTTATATGAATAAAACAATCAACACTATCAAACACATCTATTATATCAAACACCGTAATTTGTTTTATAATAATATGTATTAGTTTAAATACGCACAGTAATTTAAACGTCGTAAAGTAATGATTATAATTTTACTTTTTCTTTTTGGATTTGTGGAGACAATTTATGATAATAGGATGAGGAAGAGAATGTATTAATCAGAAAGAGAGGTGTGAGAATGCGCGGAAATCCTAAAGTTACGTGGCTTGACCACTTGAATCAAATTCCCAAGATTGGGGGTGCGTGTTGAGTAAAAGAAATAGACATGCTTGTGTGATAAATTGCATGAATGTGGAAGCGAAAGAAATATGTAAAAATATATTAAATATTAATATGGCGTTCCGTTCTCTCTGCTTACCCAACTTGGGATACGGCATGAAGATATGGTATAGCATTACGCATACCATTTTTTCTTCGTCTTCAACTATTTAGCCAAACCTTTGTTGCGTATGGTTAAGCATCCCATTTTGATTATCTGCATACCCATCTCTACTCCCATGTCCATACCACCACTTTTTTACTGCAGTTGAAAAAAGATGTGCATTTTAGAGACAATTTAATTACGGCACAGATATTTTACCTATCTATTTATCTATACTATTATCGCATTTCCCACAAGTTATGTAGTTAGTAAACATACCAGTCGTCATCTTTGTGTCATAAAATAAAAACAAAACATTAAGGATGAGTGGGATATCTCATCTCTACATTGATGATCAGATGTCGTGTTTGTGGTGGTTTATGAATCCCTGCCTATTACCTGACACTCAAAAGACTTAAGTTTTTTTGGGAACCTAGAGGTTGAAGATATTTCAAGTTTGTTAATAATGTTTGTCTAAATACCGCAAGTTTTTTGACTATTCTATAAATATAAATTATAATTTTAGCTCAGACTAATACTGTATTATAGTAAATCCTTTATACTTGTAGTCCGTCTAACATAGATAAAAAATTTATCTTTTACATCTGTCTTTATTGCAGGTGTGTAAACAAAATGTTTTGAAGAAATAGGTGATAAAAGAGGTAGAGATATTTTGTATCGATGAACGTTAACGCACTTTGTCAGGTAGTGTTAAAAAAAACATACAAATTTTGTCCATACATCTATCCATACCATTAAGGCATTTTCCACAAGAGGGGTGGCCAGTAGAACAAATGCGTGTAATAAACATGAAAGTCGTTCATTTCTTGCCAATTTACTTTATATTACTTTTTATAAATATATTTTCTTTATATAAATATTTTCGTAACTAAGTGAAAATTTTAAAAGATATTTATGTGTCAATTATTGTACTCGCTCTGCTCTATTAAAAAAAATTGATCTAGAAAGTAATTATTCACAATTAGTGATGTGATAAGAGAAAATTCTCCAAAGAAATTTCTTGAGAACGAGAAATTTCTCCGAGAATTTCTCCTCTGATGGAAGAGAAATTTATCTCTATAATTTTTCTTAGTGGTATTATGACCTTTCGCCCAGTACACTTTGCAGCCAGCCTGATTAATCCAAAAGTTTGTGGGGCTGATTAAGGCCCAAATCAGAGGTTATTAACACTTTTTTCCACGTACGTACCTACAATTTTTTTTAACTTGAATATGGGTATGTGGGGTGTCAAACATCAAGATTTTTCATCAGTTATTAGCACTTTTTTCGTACCTAGGTAGGTACGAAAAAAGTGCTAATAACTGTTTTTCGTTTGTTTCGTTTTTAGGTACCTAACGTTTTTTTGTTTCCATAATTAATTGTAGCCATATTGGTGATAAATTGTCTCAACTTTTGTACATTTTATTGATTGGTTGAATAAAGTATTTATTATTATTATACTGTTAAATAAAAAATAGAAAAAATTCTCCGAAAATTCTCTACTCCCAGAAATGTAATTAAATGAAAAAATATTTCTTGATAATTCCACAACACTATTCACAATATTCTAAAAACCTTGAAGAAGCCTGGAAAAGCAAGTCTAGCGATGGAATTATGAATTTATTTGAATTTATTTATGAACTGTATGTGTCCGGACTTCAAATTATGTTGTTACAGAGCTGTATTATGGGGTGTTCACATTTGGCGAATATCGCCAGCCGAATTTCAAAATATAACGCCAGGCGAAAAAACAAAATTCGCCGTACGCCCATTGATCGTCACACCTGTTCACACAAGTCCACCGATATAGAAACGATCTGTCAGATGCGCTTTGATTTTGACACTGTTTTCAAAATGGCGTCGAGATGGAGATCGCGAAGTGTTTATTTTTAGTCGAAAATGTTATAGTAGAGGTTATAAGGCGCCTTTTACTTAAGAAAACAAACGCCACAAACCAACAAAAAAGATAACAGCTGTCACGAAGCGGGAAACATTATAAAATTTGTAGGTTATAAAGCTTTTACCATAGATACAAACGCCGCGCATATCTGCGCATGTGCAAATCGTTCAATCGGCCGAGAAAGTTGGAAGGTGGTCAACTCGAGACGATATCGTTTCTACTGGTTTTTATCGTTTCAGACTAGCTGTCATTTTGTTCACACGGTTCAAATGGCTGGCGATATTTTGGTGCCCTAGCGATATTCGCCAAAGTGAGAACACCACATTACTATTTAAAAAAAAATGCAATAGATTTTAAATATGATGATATTTGACTCTATGTATAATGTTCCTTTGTTGTCGCGTTTCGATTTGAAAACTAGTATTTATACTTTATATTTTCTTTGTTTGTCATTATTCATAACTCATTTCTTTATCTCTCTGCTCCGGATATAGGAACAGATGATTAATATTGTATTGGTTTATCTGTGGAACGTAATATAATATGACTATTATGTATGTGTGCTCAAGTAAATAAATATTTACAAATCAAAAAGGTAATATAAGTTGATGTGTTGATATAAAGATATATACACACGGCTTTTTGAAACACATTTTGTAGATGATTTTCGGTTTCTTTGTAATACCTATTTACAATTATTGTCGTAGATGTTGTTGATATAAGAATTGAAAAGTAGCAGTCACATTTTCAAAATACCCGCTATTTAAATTTTGAGTAAAAAGTCTTCCAGTTGCATATACAACACGAAAATCCCAATAACTAGACTACACAATAAAGACCGTAAATTTAAATTAATGCTAAAGTAAATTAAATATATTATATTAAGATAAAAAATATAGTTGATTTACAGGACATTGAAGCAATTGTATACTTGTAATTGATTCCGCATGTTTTATCGTTTAGATATTTGTTCAACAATATATATATATATTTAGAGTGTGAGTACTCTTTCATTCAGTACTGTATTTATCACCATTATTTTATTTACTGAAGTAATAATACCCGTTTCTTTTTTCAAAGTGAAACTAATAATGAAATCGGTATTTTTTGTTAATACGTATGTGTATGCATTACCATTAAAAGGCGAGGAATGCGATTGTTACGCTGCGGATAGCCGTAAATATTAATTATCACTGGTACATACAATAAGTACCTGTTACAAATGTGTAGGTGAATAAGAAAGAGTAATGATACTAGAATAACGTAGTAATTGAATAACAGGTATCCTAATGGCATATCTTTTCTTGGTTACATTTCACATTAATGATTTTTGCTTTGCATCTCTGGCTAGTATGCGATTAGTTGGGAAATTAAATCGTTCACTCCACATTTGGTTATTCAAGTCGTCTGAGAAAATTGATTACTCCAACTATTATTTATTTATTTTATTTTACATTGTGTATTTGTTACAACACAAGACAGTACCTAAAATCAATTCTACACCACAATGTACAGAAGAAGAGTTTGCCTCTGTGATGCGATACCTTTCAACTATCCCGGACTACACAAATTAGACGTTCCTTATTAAAAAGGAAAATATTATGGATTTCAAATAAATAACCTCAAATTCTCTTATCGGTAATTAGCACTCTTGTGAATTTCTATTAAATATTTATGTTCGATTTTCAAATTTGGATGTTACCGCTATTCGAAATGTTATCTCTATTAAATTTTGTCTATGGTTAAAATAATCGAAAAAGGAAATATATTTCGAATATTATTTGCGTTGTGTAATGTGAAGGCCCCCTTACAATAATTGTTAATGCTTTGCTGAGGTTACGTAGATTTATGCATTATATTTTTTTTCTTGAGACTGGTATTCGACCTGCGAGTGTGAAAGACTTTATAGTCACATATTATTTAAATAGTTTTCAGAGTGATTTGATGTATTACCTTTGCAGGTGTTCTTCTCATATCATTGCATTTTCCCTCCCTACAACTTACTAAAATATCTTTGTTTACCATCTCAGTACGTTTATAATAATAATATTATTAATGTATCTTCCTTTACATACTTGTTTGTATTTACCCCACACATATAAGAATTATCAAGTTTGTCGCAACATGTATCTGTTTTGCAGGAATCTTGCGTCTGGAATCAATAATACAACGATTGCTAATTTATTACCGTTTCTTATTACAGTATTTAATTTCTTATTATGAATACCATTATTCTTATCTTGTCTAATACTAGAAGTGTTTTTTTGGAATAATTTATCATCTCTGTTGTAATTTATAAGATATTTGAAATCACTTCTGACATTCATGTAGTTAATCAAACCAATGAAAATTATTAGTAGATAAAATTCCACAATTAGTTTGAAAATGACCGCAAACCAATAGTTTTTAGAACATTCATGTATAAATATTTTCTTTGTATCAACAATTATTATCTTATACGTGTCGGCGATTCATTCTTAGTATTTTTAGTAACATATTATTAAAACCGATTCTACAAATAAACTAAACCACGTAAAAAATCACAAATTTCTTAGAAGACCGCATTGGGTCGAGTCATTCTTCTATCTTTGTGAAGATATAATTTATTTTTAAATACTTGATCGAAAGTTTATAAATGTTTAAGGAAAACCTCAGGAATATCCCAATTTGTTTTATCAGTTAAAAGGTAAAAGGCATGTAGGATTGTAGGTATGTCATGCATACATTAAAAAAATATTAATATCCAGGCGCTGTGATACAATGATAAAAGTGCATTTCCCAAAATTATCGACAGGAATAAAAGATAAGATAGAAAATTGATTGATTACAAAATTGATAAAAACTAGTATTTTGTGCAATGGGCGAATTCATTGTGACGAAATGAATTTTGTGCGAAAATGTCTCCCGACTATTCCAAATGATGTCTGATACCATTATCATTGGAACGGTTTTCTTTGAAAGGGAATCTTCCATTGCTGTAATTTTTAAGAGGAAAATGGCGCTCTTTTTTCTTCTTACCGTAATTAAAGAGTCGCGTTTATGGGTCAGCCAAGATCATTGATAATAAATCAAGATTTATTGCTTCCTACAATGATCATTCTGGATGATTCAGTTTTGGCGCCGTTTATATGTCTTGAGGTCGTCTTAACGACCAATACAATAACTCTTGTATGAATAGCTATTTCGAAACAACGAATTTCCATGCCCTTCAATATTGTGCAGTGGATTTATTTATTTAGGTATTCTTTATTGCACACTGATTATATGCAACTTTACACAAAATAAAATCACATTAAATACAAACAATGTAGAGACATCAAGAGTAAAGAAAATGCGGAGTAACTTCCAACTTATTCAAATTATCATTGCTAATTGCCAATTTATGTAACCCAAGAGCTTTTGACTTGGTTAACTTAACGGTTAACTTTAAAATACATAAGTATCTATCTTATCGATGTATTATTACATATATAGATATGTAATGCAAGTACAAAATATTATTTACTCTTTCCTAACAAGTTGTTTATTTAATGTACAAAATTTCTGTAACGACATTTTGTTATCAATTTTTTTGCAACCGTTTTTTACTGCTTAAATAAATATTTTGTTATTTTTGACATAGTATACCTTCCATTACTTTTTTACTTCTCATTTCACCATTCAGTATTCCTCAATAGAACACGCAGAAGTCTTTCGTTCGGAATGACTTTATGTGCCAGTTTGAAGTACTTTTTTCGCAACATATGTGACTCTTGTCACAATAAGAGCGGTGTATTGTGAAAGAAGATATTTTTGTTGTATTCTAGTAGGTATTCATTTTTGTTTTAATTCACATAGATTAAATTTATAATTAAAAATTACATAGACCTTTGTATTATATCTAAGTATTTACTCATAAATAGACACTTGTTTTTACATGTAATTTATTTTGTCTTATCTGTCTATACCATCAATACTTCTTCCACAAGTGAAATAGCAAGTAAGCTAGCTTCGTGTTAAACACACGCAGATTGTCCTCTCTGTACCAATAATAAACAAGACACCTCAGGGTGTCTAGCACAACTACTTTTTTAAATTTAAATAACTTTTATTTTTTATAGACAGTATGTATAATAATAACTCAATTACCATTTAAATTACCGAATATAATACATAATTAAAACATAATCACCTGAGAACGTTTTTAAAGCTTTGTTTGCCATGTACGATACAAATATATCATACCAGTATAATAATATTATAATCTCATGTACGATACAAATATATCATACCAGTATAATAATATAATCTCATCGTCATAGTTGCAATTCATAACAATTAAATTGAAACTGACGATATTGTTCATGAACCACTATTTTTAATGGTGACACAACTATCACCTTTCACTGTGTACTTGTAGAATAATATTGATTCTGATGATATTATTATTATTACATTGTATAATGAGCAAGCGATAACTTAATCCGTTACTTTGTTGTCGCAGTTATGAGGTAACGTTATTTTGTTTTTATATTCAATTATATCTACTATCATTATTTGTGTTTCGTATAAAAGATACTTACAGATGGTGATGACTCGTGACTTTGCTAAAATACAGTAGATTCTTACCGGGTCATTAGTTATCACGGTACCTCAAAGTCGAGCATCTCCGATGACAAAACTTGAGTGTTTTGAACACGTGCTTATTGATTCTCACTTGTTCGTATGTTGTCTTCACCTTGTGTGAACAGATGTTTTAGGAGACGTTGGACCGTATTTTCTTCGGTTTCTCCATACGGGACGTAATGTCTCTACCATGTGCCTCTGGAAGGATTTTGAAAGGTGATTAGATTATATTATGCATAGTTTGCTTATAATCTATTTTGGTACTTACAAATAAAGTTTCAAAATTAACACAATGTATGTATGTTCGTCCTTTGTTTTACGCATCGTTGACGGCAATTAAGAGCAGTAGGTACTCATACAATATTTTACGTAGTAGGTATGTGTGTAGTAGTGATGTAACGAATATTCGCATATTTCAAAGTATTCGCATTCGTATTCGCAAAAAAACATGCGAATGTTTTGCGAATATTATTTTGGTAATAAAGTATCGGATATTCGGTAAAAGTACCGGATACTTTCCGGGACATTGTAGAAAAAGGTACTGCAAGAAAATATTCTTTAAGAAAACCGAAGAGTTTTGATATATTTTAAATTCCTATACCATTGGTTTAACTGCTATTTCAACTGTCATAATATTATCTGTCTTAGTGTCTGTTCGCTCATAAACAGAGATGAGCGTTGTTCTATCCTTGTTGCTCGACCCAAATTATTACTCCTTATAATTGTCAACTTAACGATTTGACGTATATTGACCATAAAACAATAGTTGACATCTGATTTTTTTTTATTTTGTTTATTTGTCTCAAAGAATTAGCTTTATAAATTCGCTTAGAGATTACCAAATACAAATACAGCATATTATGTATTATACTCGTATAACAAACAAAAAATATAAGTGTACATCAAGAATATTACAACAAAACACAAAACACGTTGGAAATTACATCATTATCCATGAACTACAGTCGATCCTGAGGGTTGTTTGCAATAAAAAAAGTTCAAATTACAGTATGGAATAATATTATTGTATGAAACGTTTGAATTTTCGGTATAATATTGAATAAGGGTAGGATAGAACACATTTTTTGTGAATGAGATTTTGGTTTAATCAGGGTTAACAAATTGTATTGTTGGTGAGGTTTTTTTTATGTAATTGGAGTTAACCTTAGACATCACTTGTTAGGCAAGTTTATAATTATATGCATTCTCTGTGTGAGTACGGCTTATTATGTTTGTGCAGTACGAAATATTATTATGTAGGTTTATCTCCTTTCTTACTGATGAAGTTTAGTACCTACCTTCCTATAGTGTTGTATGAAGTACAGTGTAAGTATTGGTCATTTGGTATTTGTACGTACACCTAACTGCATTATTCTCTATAACACATGTGATTGGGAAGCAGTTAAAAGGTTAAAGGGTATTGACTCTGATATTATTACCTATTAATATTATTATGGTATTGCTGCCCATGTAACACAATGTAAACACATTTACATCTTACACACTCAAGGAATGTAAGTATTTTAATATGCTGTTATATTATAAATATTTCAGTATATGGAAATAACTTTTTTCTGAAGCTTATTATAAGAGTATATTATTCTTCTTTGTTCTGCCTTTAATTTCCTCTTGGGAAGATAAAGAAGGTATTTTCCTTTTCAATTCAAAACGATTTTGTTCCTGTTCAAAAATATTTTTCGATAACTGATGAAAGAATAATAAAAAAAATCATTAAACCTACGCACTTTATATACAATACTTCTCACAGACTTTGTAATTTAACTGTGTCACAATTACGTGTTGTTTTCATTATAATGCACGTACTGAGGCCTCCTTAATTGTGGAGCTATCAGATCTGGTTATATGTTTGTAATTTGTGTACTGTCCGTTTTTCCTTGTAATTGCCCCTTGTAAAATACCAAACTGAGAGAAAACAGAACGTCCTGTCCTTTACATTAAAATCGGGTGGCTTAATTGTAACCATTAATGTGCAACAAAGTTGGTACTACTGGTTGATAAAAATTGCAAAATAATTCCCTGTTTGAAGAATTAGTATTTTGTGTAAGGCTGGATTAATGTGTGTTCCGAATAATATTCAAGACAATATATTGTAATCCTTTATAACTAAACACCAAACACATTTTTATAGTCCATTGTGTCAAATTCTTCGAATAATCTTAACTTCCTGTCCTCAGCTAATAATATGTGACTTCGAGGAAAGTTATTTATATTGTTTAACATCAAGCTTTTAAAGTTTACCGTCAAACTTAAGTTGATATGTAATATGTATGTATTTACATAGGTTGGTATATGTTATGTAATAATGAGAGAAGACTATATGCATTTCTTCTGTTTCAATTTTGCGAATAGGTATGAGCGACTAACAAATTTGATAAATATCACAAATTCATATTTTTTAGGCTTTAATTTATTGATTGTTCCATAGAGTACTCTGCATAGAATTGGTCTCCCACTCTTTTCCGTAAGCTTTCGAGTATCCTGTAAACGGCAAATGTTCGAAAAAATGTAATAAAACATTGCGTGTAAGACACTTGACATCTTCAATTCAGCAATGAGGTATGCCATTATCTCGTTTATTATCGGTCGGCTTGGAAACGACGTTAACCTAACCTAGATGTTCATTACATGCAGTTAGTCTTCTGGTTACCCCGCTTGTGGAAGATTCCGAGATCCCAAATTTTAATATGTGGTTGCTAAATCTAGAGGGTTCCTTCGAGACAGCATTTACCTCTTCAAGAGGTAAGCTCCAGGTTCGACACGAGATTTGCGGTGGGTGTTGCTCTTAAAAAAAAAAATGCCGTCATAGTATGGATAAAATTATATTTTACATCAATGATTATAATGAAAGATACTCGTTACGTGTTGACAATAGACTATATGGCATTGCTACTAATAATTCAATACTTACATATTATCATAACAGTTATTATCTACTCAAGTATGATCAACTTGACATGACAATACTACATTTGATTATCTATACTTGCTAACCTAACATTCTACGTAATACTGTATAATGTTTTATATCCATCATATTTTTATTATACAATGTACACAGTAATACACGGAGCAGGATGGATACACACAATAAGAAAATTGATATCGTTATTCCTCAATCTCTTAACGAAAAATTTTGTATTATTTTTTTTATATTTTAGAAATTTGAAAATTCCATGATGCTGTTTTAAATGGTAGTTAGTGATGGTATGCATATTTTTACTAGGCAATTATCTTAATTTTAATTAGTTATATGTAAGCATTCCCTTAATAGTGATAATCTCACTACCGCATAGGTATTATCTTAATATTTCTTATTAAATTGTTAGTCTTCTTGATCACTCATAATCTAGTGAATGGTGTATAAACATAGAAAATAATATTATAGTAGAAAATTATGGTAAAAGAGCAAAAAAATAAGCTTCGAACAAAACTTTTTGTTACGTGGAATATAACGGAATATTAATTTTTTTTTTAACAATTGGTTACATGTTTAGGTAATTCAAGTCGATTTTATATATTTTATAATTCGTTAAATAATAATTAACTATTTATTAATATCCAGTTCTCTTATATTTTGAATTTGAATTGTTGGGATTTAATTTGGTATCTACATACTAAGCACGTATATAGGTACGTTGATATCTCAATAAAATTATTACTAATACTTACAATATGACGAGTTATTGTCCGTTGATTTATTGCCCGGGACTCATCACTCTGAAGTATGTTCGTATTGTTGTCCGGGAGTATATAATACTTAAAAGGTACATATGTATTCGCTGAATATTATTATAAACTAGCCTTATTAAACCCGGCTATGTTCAGGGAACAAAATAGATTTTGTCATTGGCTTACTTGAATATAATAAATGAAATAAAAATTGAAATATTCTGAGAAAATATTAAATTTGACGGTTTCTTCACTAAATGTGAGTATCTCGATAAAACTATACCTAACGTCTTTATTTTAAGACTACTTTCCACTCCTGCATGTTAGGCCTCATCTATATCTTCTTAGGGCCTCTGTTACCTACCCCCTAAAATGAATATCTTTATTTTTCTCGGATATTTCAGGAGTCCAAGGACTCCTATTTATCCTATTTAATGAATAATAGGAATACTGGTATATACGTATTACCTACTTACGATTTTATTATTGTTAAATTTAAACAATTATTTCTTTTGTTTTATTCATAGCCGATTGTTTTTTCATATAGCAATTTCAATTGTTAAGTTTTTTCGTTCTTCCACATTAACAAAATTATAGAGAACACATTTATTTATACATATATATGTAATAACGAACGTAAGCAAATATTTATAAGATTAGATTATAATATTATTCTTTATTACGGTGTGATGTTATCAACGGGTTGTTACCAAATTATTCATGTATTCATTCATTCATTTATTCTTGTGTCATTGTCCTAAGAGAAATGTGTTTTACACGTACTGGTGTCTACTTATTTGGTTTAACTCGGCAGATATTTATACTGCAGTTACTTCAATGGTTACTCCACTTATGGGAGAAGCTGTGGCGAGGGTAAAGGTCTTATTAATAAATGTGGATCAATCTAGACAATCGTTCATCCACCGATCATGTAAAAAATAAGGTATTTTACTTTGATGAGTGGTCGATGCTTGCATAAGTTGATACAAATTTGAGTGAATATTTCTTCTAAAGTCAAGTTACTCGTTCTTTCATGAAAATTTCTTTAAAGACCTCGTTAAAGAAATAAACTTCTTTCATCCTGAGTTATTTGAATAAATCTCTCCCATTATGTCTTCGAGGAGATATTAAAAAAATTTGAACAGCATTAACCTTTGGTAGGAGTGTAGTACTCTGAAACATTTCAGATGTATTGTCCTTTTAATATATTCAACAATACTTTATTTATGCGCATAGATGATGAGTATTCTAAATGTAACTATGTAGGTACCTACTAAGTAATGCACATAGTTAATCATTTTCCCCATGTCCAGTCACGAGTCACACGACAAAAGTGACACTCGATATCAATGTAATATCACAATTTACAAACAATTCACTCGCATCTTTTGATGGATGACCAAGATGACGGAAGCGCATGCCTCCTGTCACACGTTTTATCAGCGACTATCCAGATTATCATAATATAATATGTAGATAAAGGTTATTCAAGATATATTCCAACCCAATTACCCTCTTACGTTTCTCTTGGTAGTTCAGAGCAGAAACCAACCTCTTCTATTCATGTATATGTAAGCGAATCACATCAACTGAGTTTGAATAGGGGCCTCTAATTGGCTGAATTCAACTCATGAGGTAAAAATTTCTCATGCTTGGTTGTTACCATCGGCTCGAGTCAATCGGTCAGAAAGTGCTCCAGCTTATAATTGTTTTGCAACATCTTAGTCACTCATTCTTTTTTCATTCATTCTTTCGACTAGTCTTAACCACCTTAGCCTATTCAATTTCATCTTGGTTATTCCGCTAGTTTTCAATCCACATTTTTCTGTTGCATACTTTATCTATCAGACTTTTACTAATCATCCTCATTTTTACCGCTTCTTTTTCTTACATTTTTATATTCCAATAACATAATACAATCTAATATCAAGGGCATACTAGAACATTGATATAATAGTATAAGTCTAAAGAGAGACAGAGACTTGATCAATTCATAATTTGAACTATTTTAATCTTAATTGTTTTAATTTTTAATTATTTTATATTCTTATAAATTCTATTGTAGTGTAATTTTTAGCTATTCATTTTCAAGAGGTTTGTCTTGTTTTTTGCATTTGATATAGGTAGGGTAAGTATGTGTTATAACTGTTTACTTGCAACGTGTTCGTCATACGCTTCGGTAATTTGCGGGACCTTGATTGGTTTGTTTTCTGGAAAAATATGACTGTTAATATTTGTTAAGTTAAACTGTTTGTGTCCCTTAAGAAGAAATAAATAAATAAAAGTATGGGTGTATATTTGAGTGTAATTCATAAACATTTATTGAGTTACTCAATATTTTATTAATGCGTTAATCGTTTAACGATATTACATATTGTAGTACTTGTTGTCCCTATGAATCATTTTTATTACGCCCGTATTGATAAATCATCATTGGATTGACCCGTGTTTAAAACGAATGAATGTAGTTTAACACCATGACTTATGTAAATGTATACAGCTCGTTCATTGCTTCTCCCATACCTCGCCTTGCCCCGATACGTCAATTCTACATTATTAATATCACCAAAACGTAAATCATGATTTCGTTTTGTGTACACATTACCTAACTTATTTATATCCATTACTAAAGGCATTGAAGTAACTATCGGTTTTTAATGTTTTGAAAATATATTTTTGGATTCTATGTCCCCATTTTATTTATCCATTGATGACTTACCCTTTAAATAAATAAAAACATAATTGTATAAAATATTCTTGTATATTCTAAAATGCGATAACATTTTTTTATTAATTTAAAAATTGGGGGTGGTTTACATTCGCGGATGTAATCAACACTGCTATTGTTAATAATTAGAATGTAAATTTTACCAGAGAAGTTCAGTTCATCTCATATTTTGAGAATATGTCAGATCATAACTTACCATAATTTATTTATATCTAGATAAATATTTTTTTTATAATTCCTTTGAAAAACATCAGAACTGTCTTACATACATCCAAAAAAATCTATTAAAAAGTACAACCATGCATTTGATATTCAGTATTTATATAAAAGGTTACATACAATCCATTGGATTGGTTTGCAACGAGTTTGGATTTTCTTCTCCATTCCTCCCATTTATCAGCCAGTCTCTTCAGCTCTACGTATAGTACCTATTTTACGTATAGTACCTACGTATAGTACTTATTATACCCTTCAGTATTAGCAAAAAGAAAAATAAATTATTGTTTTTTATATCCATACAAAAATTACTGTGATTTTATGACTATCACGCTACGGTTCATGACAAATTTGCATACATACATACATACACAGCAATCATTGATATTATATTACGGAATCCCAAGATCAATAGTATAGTAATGTTATGTGTACCTACACATCTCTTGTTTTGTGACAATGCACGCAGATTGTACATATAGTAATAATACTCACTACATCTATGTATACATACACAATTATATTATATAATATATATTGCTATCATATTGTAACATGGATATCATACGTTTTGGATACCGTTAATCGACCACGACTTTTAATAACATGTAAGTATATCTACATATCTTTGGACATATATTATTAATATGACGGGACTTATACGGTTTACATTTATAATTATATCTTCTTATTAATTCTCAGCTGGCGTTTTTGTGTACATTATATTATATAAATGTCATACGTTTTTTTTATGATACATAACATCATCTGTTTTTGTTTCGTACATATTAAGTTTTATAATTTATTAATGCTCTGGTTGTATGTTCTGTGGTGATGATTTTTGCGATTACGATTCACAGCATGTTGTATCCTTGAATAAGGATCGATTACAATTACACAATAATGTACATAATTTTTCCTCCAAATCCTAGCCTCTGTTATCCATAACCAAGGCATTTTTAAGACTTTTTTTCTTTTCTCGTCATGGACCGCCTCGCCACACATTTTGCCTTCACTAGACTACTCCTCGTAGTTAATGTTGTCTGATCAATTCACCCAACACGCCTCAGTCTTTATTGCTTCCACCACTTACAGTTACTGGTATACCTTATTTGATCTACTCACCTTTGCAAGAAAATGTCCTCTGCTTCTTGTCCCGTCTAAATCTGAGTGAAAAAGGTCATTAAAATTATACATACTTACTTCCGATGGCCGAAGAGCCCTTGCAGGACCTTTTTCTCCGAAACAAAAGATCTCCAAGCCTTTCTGTCTTAAGCAATGGAATGCCAGTCATCTAGCTCCTCTAGATCTCGGTTGATGTTATCTAACAATCTTTGTCTTGGTCTGCCCAACGGTCTTCTGCCCTCGGGTATACCCTGCAAAATACCTTTAGTCGCACTTTCTTCTCCGGATCTAATGACGTGGCCAATCCATGCCAATCTTGTGATGAAAGGTTGGTTAGTTGTGGAGCGAATTTCTTCATTGCTTTTAAGCCACCAGGTTCCTTCTGCAATACCCGGTCGTGGACCCGATATTTTTCTTAGAATCCGATTTTCAAAAGAGCAAAGTTTTTGTAAAAAATATTATAAAATTATACCAAGAAATATGAAATACTATCACGTGTATTGAGTACGTACATAAATAAAAAGGTGAAGTTTATAATAGTCTGTAGTTAGGTATGTAACGTAACCTCTTAAATAATGTTTCACGGTCTGGCCGGGCCACAGATAGAGAGAGAGGGAGAGAACAGCATCTGCAACGGTTTATTTAAAAAACCAGAATTCGTAATATGTATTATGTATGTATGTATTACGTATCTTCAATGTCGACTTGAGTTCAATCACCCGTTGACAGATTGTTCGGTTCACCGGTATAAAATTACTTCAGCATATAACGTAACATAAGAGTATTTTGAACATAATTATTATTATATGCGGTATTGAATGTCACTCGATTCATGCTTTTTACGTATTCGATGTTTTGAGGTTGATATCCAAAATCTCACACACCCCTCTCGGAGTAGGAAGAAAAGATCATGCGCCATTTATTCAACATGCATGCTCTCCTATTCGTTGTAATCAGCAGGTAAACCAGACCGTCTTGACGATCTAGTTTGCATGATCTAGCTAATTTTTCTTTCTCCTCAGCCACACAAAGCGTCTCTCCAGTCTCTCCACTTTGTAGCACACTTTCAGTATAAGAAAAGAAATCAGTTTATAAAGTATCATATTATGTAACACACAAAATATCATCTTTAATAGTTTTCTATATTCGAATTATTACGGAATTCTTATATTTCTAAAATTGAGTGAATTCAAAGTGCCTTCTTCTACAAAAATATAGTATAATAGATTAAGTAATAGGTACCCTTCATATTGTTTGTCCTGTATCATAGCCGTCAAAACATCCTGTAAGTATATAATTCTAGAATTGTTTTATTTTAAAAAGTAAAATATTAATTTTATCAATTTTCCAACCTTATTTTACATTACAATACATGAATTATTATAATATTAAAAATATTACACAAATTACTTCCCATCAAATAATACAATACGAACGTATGCAAACTACAAAAACGCGATGCAATTACGGTTTGTGAAACATGTAATTTTAATCCATATAATACAATGCCCTTTAATCTTGGTAATAAAACCGAATTTATTTCGAAGTGAGTATAAAAAGAATAAAACAGTCTCAAGAATGCCATTATAAAGTCATTGTGAGGATCTCTGTACTATTAAATTGTCCTTTGAAATTATTTATCATTACATGAAAACATACCTACTTGAAACATTTATGCTGGCTAATATTTTTTGTACGTATCTCCATAGTCTGAGAAGAATTGTCTCTGGTATCCAAATTTATTCAAAATAGGTAGGTAATTATGTAATGTCATTGATTTTTTGAACACTCAGTCAGATCAGTTTATTTTGTTTCATGAGATGTATTTTACAATGCTGTTAGGTCTTATGAACAATACATTTGTACATCTTCTAGAATAATTTCTTAAATTTGGTTTTGTTCGTTTGCATTTTATTGATCTCGTGGTGTCCCTAGTGGAGAAAGGTTCTTTCTGTTAATATTGGAGTGTTCTGTATAGTGTAAGTATTCGTAAAAAATCACGTATCAAGGTATTTAACATTTTCAGTTTAGTGATGAATATGTCACCCATTTTGAATGTCTTAACTTTTATTGCACGATAAGGACAACTTTCATCTCTGTTACGTGCAGTTGGTGTTCTGGCTACCCCATGTGTAGGAAATGCCGTGATGGTATGAAAAAATGATTTTTCATTAATTTCTATTAAAGTTTTATAATTTACGTTATTATGTCGTCCAAATTATATAATACTATTTATTGCATGTGTTTTTTTAGTGCGGTTATTATGAATATCCTGAAGACATACACTGCTTCGCTTGAAGACAATATCTAGACACTTGAAAATCTAGAAAATCACATCAACTGGGATTAAGACTGGATTTTCTGGAATATGGAGCTGATTTTTAATTAATAAATCAATACTGATAATGCGTGACTTATAGGGCGAGTGATGTGCAACTTGCTAATATTTGAAACAATTGCACAACTCCCGGCCTGCATGTGCGCATTTTGTCTACAAGATCGAATTTTACTATTTTATGTACCATTGTATATTATACAAAGCTCGCAAGTTGAGAAATTCTGAATGCAACGATTTGCTCATCGTGTTACGCAACATTTAATGTCTCCATTTTCATGACGAATGGGATTGATAATAAATAACTGTATGTTCATATTACAATATTTAATTACAATTTTACGAGTATCCACTCGAGAATTTCAATAAATAATATCCACATCTGCCACCTACGAGCTACAATATGAACTCTAGAACTCCACATGAGGGCAATATTCTATACACTGAGATTTAATAGTATGGTGTAACAATTGCATACTATGGTGCAACCTATCGCATATTATTATTATCATTGTATCGTTCATTATTAATATTCATACTTAATCACAGTGGGATATCAATGCAACATGAGTTACTATCGTCAGACGTTTGTTAATTGAAATTATTTTGTGTGAACTCGGTTGTATTATTGTATTATAAATGTTTGATGTAATAATAAACATATTATTATTGCTTTTATTAATTTTGAAATATTGGGCAATTAGATGCTAATTGATAATAACCTATCTTATTTGTATTACTGTTTACATCTCTTTGATTTTAACCCTTTTACTCGGCTCTCTGCTCATTTTTCTTTTTCTATATTTTCTTAATTTTTATTTATTGTTTTTATATTGTTTTTAATATTGATTTGTTTTTCTAGGTTAAGGAAATGCTTTTGTAAATATTGTTAGTTTTATATTGTGAATGTATTTGCTTCTCTCGGCTAGAGGGATATCGAAGGAGTGTAGTCAAAAGATTCCACACATGGAGGTTATGGTGGTTTGGTGGTTTTTGGCCAGCCAGCCCCTCAGGCTGCCCACTATGGCGCCTCCTGTGTGGACAAAATTTGTGTAGTGTAGAATTCTGATAAATGGAAGTCCCCAGACTTCTGCGCTACCCGGGTGGTCGTTGGGTCTCCTTCAATATTTAACCCTTTTACCTATTTATATTTTAGATTATGTTTTTATTTTACTAGGTATATATTTTATAATAAACCTTAAATTGTAATAAGCCCGCCAATTACTCATGCTTTTTTTTGATCAATTAAGTGTCATTATTTTTATTAATTGTTTTAATCAGGTATATATGTCAATGTGTCATGGTTAGATAGAAGAAATCTCTTCATAGTGATAAGCTCGCCACTACGAATCGTCCTAGTATTTTTAATTTTTGTATTATTTTGTTAACACTTATAATTATAATGATTTAGTGCATAAATAATAAAATAAATAAATAATACATAAATTTAGAATTTTGGAAATATTCTTGTAACCAAACAATGTAATTGTAAGTAAGGGAAAGCATCGTGCGTAAATAATAGTTAATTTTAACGAATCTGACAGTAGGTAATATTTATTTATTTTATTTATTTATTTTTATTTACAAAAACAGTTTTTAAAAGATAAGTCACTAATGTCTACCTAACTGGGCATGAGCCCGTATATATACAGAGTTAATATTGAATGGTATCTAATTTGCAAATTCGTTATAAAATATAAGAATATTGTGTACAAAGCAATTCGCACGTTACAAATACATTATGAATGAACGTTGTTATCCTTTCTATTTGAATATTAATAATAAATTTCAATTGTAACGTTTTTTCCATTATGTCTAAATAATATTATTATAATTGCAAAATCGTTTTCGATAAAAAAAAAATAAGATAGGTACCTATTCATGATACCGAACACTTGAAGTTTGGGACAAGAATGCTCTACTTCCTAAATATGGGATATAGGTACTTATATTATACAAATATATCTCTGACAATTAATATTTAATAATAATTGTAAAGGAATATAATATTTTTCTATTGCATTATAATAAATACTTCTATTGTGTAACAAAATTATAGTATCATAGAATACCCTTCCGTTTAACCCTACTTAGTAAACAGTGAAGTTATTGAAAAAAAGTATTAAAAGAGAGAAGCTTTCAAGATTTTTGTAAAATTTACATAAAAAAGCAAATTATATAATTAATAATTAGTGTTTCTAATGTCTTCGATTGTTAATGTGAAATGAAGGAACGATTTGTTCATTTATTTATTTATTTTATTCTTCACCGTACATTGTTTACAATTCAAATTCTAATATTCAAATATACAAATTATATATACAATAATATAAATTATCATAGAAATATTCAAATATACATATATACAATAATATTCAAATATACAATAATACAAATTATCATAGAAAATATCATTTATACAATTCAATGTACAATTTACATGCAATAGTTCTGTTGGCAATCCTCATAAGATATAAAATCGAGTAAAAAGCGATTAATTTCGAGAGAGAAGTTTTTTTGTCAATTTAGGCATTGTCAAATTATATGATAATGAATTTTGAAATGTGATTCTGAAATCTTCGAGCCTGAGATGGTTTAATATCTTTATGTATCTAGTTCCTACTACCTATCAGACTCTTTCAAGGATATATCAAACCTTCAATTTTCTTTTCATTTCCTATTCAATACGTACATGCTTAAGTACAAGTAATTGAAATTCTATTTAATAAAAGAAGTCTGACTAGACGATTTTACACACGACAAACCCCAATAATAAATAACGACAGTAAAATAATTGTTTAAAATATATAATATTCATTTATTCACCTATCTCCTCAAAGTCCCCCTTGTAACTTAAACCCTAGTCCTAGTTATGTTGTAGGTATAAATGTACTATTATATTTTGTGTAATTTCCCCACACGTGTAAAACAGTTTTCAAGGACTCGCCTTGTCTGATTGAATAATATTGAATTATTTTTAAGGGAGAGACAGAATGTATGTAGATTCATTCAACGTTCCCCCTTTTTCGAATCAAATCTTGTTACCAACGGCCATACAATATGTCCACACTTACTTATATTTTTGTTCTTGCTGTATTATTAATGTCAACTTTTATTTAGTGACTGGCATGATTTCTCTTATGTTTGATATTAATCCGGTGAAAGATATAAGAAAATATACGAAACTTTTTATTAGTTCTGGCTTATTCTTTATCAGGTACTGCAGGGGACTGTATAACTAACTTCACCTATTTCGTCAGTTATATTATTTATATCAATTTAGATTTAAATAATGTAGAATCATCGTAGCCTTTTGGGATTTCTCTGTCATCGGTTTAGAATTATTATGCAAGTACTGCTATTTTGTTTTGAAGTGTTCATCTCATTATTATTCATGAAAATCGTTTACTTTCCTATCACTCCAGGGTTTCACACTGTTTTACAAAGTCATTCTGTACTTTTATTATTGCATATTTAATGGAACATTTCACAAATCTCTCATAACGGCTGGAATGCCTTATATGAATAATATTTAATTGAACACTTTAAAACACGATCAAAAATGTAATTGGGATAATGTAAGATAGCTTTATTAGTTCGGAGTGTTCAGAGGTCTTAGAAATTGTAAATGGTATGGGTTTTGGAGGAAATTCTAAGATGCAATCGCCCCTTAACCTTACTCGGGAAATGTCTATAGGTATATTTATCCAGTTTTCGTTTTAATTATATTTCAAAGGTCTTGATGATATTTTTGTTTTCTGTTGTATTTGTTTGCTTCCCTCGGCTAGAGGGACATAAAAGGAATGTAGTACTTACTTACTTTACTTTTCGTATGGCCCGGTGTTGATGAATCGAAAATTGTAGTAGTCAAAAGATTCCACACGTGGTGGTTTTGGCCGGCCAGTCCTTTAGGCCAATGTTCCGCAAAGCGTGTTCCGCGGCACACTGGTGTACCGTGATCATCAGTTGGTGTGCCGCGGAAAAAATGACAAGGTTTTGAGATAAAATAGCTGATAGCTGTAAGAGCGAGGCGCTTTGTTTAATAAACATCCTTTATTTCTTTGGTGTACCTACCTCTTAAATTTCTTGATTTGATAGGTGTACCTTGAACACAAAAAGTTTGCGGAACACTGCTTTAGGCTACCCACTCATAAAATATGCAACCTCCCTTGTAGATAAATTTGTTTGTGTGATAAATTAAAATCGGATTTATGAAAGTCCCTATACTTCTGCTTATGCGGCTGGTCGGTGGGTCCTCCAATTATATTTTTGCGAATTCAAGAAGAAAAACACCTATCTGTTCGACTGGGTAACCTTATAATATATTAAGGTGCATTTATCATTTGCAGTATATTAATCTACATAATATTTATTTATCGGTATATTCTTCTAGCAAAATGCAATCAGAAATGCATGTAAGTAGGTAGGTACGCTATAGGTGCATGGGTGCGATCAAATAGATAACACATTGTTCCGAACGTTTGAACGGATATGGGTAGGTATTGTCATATAAGTTTATTTTTAGATAATTTTTTTATATTGTGTTACTAACCTTGGACATAAGAGTTAACACTCGGTTTATTGGCTAAAAACGAATACCGCCTTTGTTTGTCACTAACACCGCTAAGGTATAAAGTAGAAACATGGTAATCTATAAAAATAAAAATGACGAAATCAAATTTTGTCGTTAGTTTCCTAGAAGCAAAACTTGATATTTTGAACTATGTGATATACTTAATGTGACAAAATTATCTATACCATTGCGCCATTTGTTCCATAAAATGAGGAAGCTAAGACTAACCGCATGTAAACACACAGATTGCCCTCTAGTTGCCAATAAGAAAATTAAGAAATTCAAGATGGATGTTAAATGTTTTATTAGTGTTATTTTACCACGGGACTAATTTTAACACCCTGCGTGTGTCGTCGGTAAGGTAACAATTTAACAGTTAGTCTATGAACACCTACCTTTTATAGGAAATTCAAAAAGTTACAAAAGATATTGAGAGATGTATTCGTTGCTGAGGACTCTCTGGAGCAATAAAAGTAGAAGGGATATAGGTATTATTTTTGGCATAGATAATCCATGTTTCATCAAAATATTGTGGATACGTTGGCAAAATACTATGTAGGTGATGTACTTTCTGTGGAATCGTGCAGACAATACACAAACAAGAAAATCTTGTCCACATTCCTCAATATTAGTGGACTAGAAGTTTTGCGATATTTTATCCATTTATCATAATATTTTGTACTTAATAATTTATTACTGGTATCAGTGTACCGTTATTGCTGTAATACCGTCAAAAATCTGTAGAGTAAGAACCGAGATATCAGATTTTATTCCAAACAGTAAAATATTTTAGTGCCAAACTACATAAAAGATTCAACACGAGAATACTCCTTTTTATAGAGCTTCCATTTTGAAATGAATTAAATGCAATGAAAAATATTTTAATAACGAAACCTGGTAATGAGTGAACTTTTGTACATTTATTTAATAAATTTATTTAAATTTTTAATATCTTTGTCAATTTATATTATGTTTTTAGACAAAGCTTGATCAAAAGATGAGACATGGTATAGTAATTTTTTTTTACTTCTGTCTTTTCTCTTTACGGTGTTTATCGTGGACATATTAACTAACACATGAACCGACTAAAATAATATAAAAGGATTCGCAGGGTACTTAACCTGTATTTCTGCCAGCAATTATTACTTTTGTATAGTTTTGTGTTTGTAGCATCGGTTTGCATATGTACATGGCAAAGACGTAACATTTACCAACGCAAGTAGTACTTTGCAGAAGTATTTAATCTTCGATTGTCACGATTCTTCGCATTGCTTCGTTTCGCCAATCTGTACATCTTATCCACACACCATCTGTTACTACCCGCGATGGAGACGTGATCTCTTGACCAAAAGATATTTTGATAAAACTGAAAAATCTTTCGCAACAGTTCCATTTAAATGTTTTTTTTTTGAGGTGCCATTAATCAGCCCATTTTTATATCGCTTTTGTGCCACATCATTGCAAGGATTTGATTTTACTATGGAATCCGCTTAAAAAATGAATACCAGAAGCATAGTCTTACAATGTATTTCTATTTTAAAAATCACTATAACGCAGGAGAGAAACAAGACTTTTTAGCACATTTTTTGTCGGCTGAGCATATAGCTTTATCGTTAGAACGATATATTGCCAAAGAAAGTCTTCTGTATCATCGGGAATCATGTGATTGAGAAAAAGTGTTCATTCATTGGAGATTTTCGAAACACGATCCAGCATGGACTTTCGTCTCTCTCGCATTTCAGAGATCAATGGTTTTCGCAGACTGGGATGAAAAACAGTCTCAGCAAGAGATATCATTTCATATTCTTATTGTTCTCTTTCATGTCTTATAAAATTTCTTACAGAGATAATGTTGTTAGCTATCCTATATTTCCTGGAAAAACTGAAATGATCGAATAATAATGCAAGTACTACTACTGTATCAATGCTCTTAGAATGAGGTATTAGAAATTTAGTGTCATATTAAGTAGGTCACCACAAGATTTAGAAAGAGAATTCCGATGTGTACGTTACATATTATATTCTGTTTCTATGTCATGAATGATTAACGTCAATATAACCAAATTATTTCAATTTCACTAGAATAATGTTGTGATTGGTAGATAATGTGGTGTTCTCACTTTGGCGAATATCGCCAGGGCACCTAAATATCGCCAGCCATTTGAACCGTGTGAACAAAATGACAGCTAGTCTGAAACGATTAAAACCAGTAGAAACGATATCGTCTCGAGTTGACCACCTTCCAACATTTTCGGCCGATTGAACGATTCGCGCATGCGCTCGTATCTATGGTAAAAACTTTATAACCTATAAATTTTATAATGTTTCCCGCTTCGTGACAGCTGTTATCTTTGTTGTTGGTTTGTGGCGTTTGTTTCCTTAACCCTTAATTGGACCAAATGAAAATACATCCCACATCGTATTTAGGTGATTTAAACTTGTAAAAGGAACGTAATTGCCACAAAATGCGTTTCGGTCGAAGCTAAATATATTTGTATACTCATCGTTTATGCGCAATCTTATACTGAACCGCATTATCTTTGGTTATCAATTTTAACATTTGGAGGGAAGATTTTTTCCTGTCATTTTGCGTTAAACAGTGCTTGGTGTGTAGTTTTTTATTAAAAATGTCTCGGAAAAATACGGTAAGTAGAATGTTTTTTAATATAATGGTAGATTTTGAGTTTTTCTATCACAATTATTATAATTATAATTATCATCTGTTATATTTTATAGATTATGCATCCATAAATCTTGTGGGAAATATTTGCCTATTGTCCTTATACTACCTATTATAACTGTACTAAAAAAAGTAATCTTCATACAGAATTGCACAAATTATCCTAAATTACCCGCTTTTATTACTAGATTTTACTGATTGTATATTTATTGCATGCATTTAAATATTTTTAGTTGGATGTTTGTGAAATTGAAGCAGTGCTTATGAGGGATTCATCTGATGATGATTTATGCTCTGATGATAATGTTGAAATAAACGAAGTTATGAGCACAGACATCACCAATACAAGACTTAATATGATGCAGCATGTGGACACACTAACAGGTGAAGATTATTATTAGTAATTTATATTTTAAAAACGGTAATTTTATTTACTATACACAATAATTATTATACGTAACATATCTGTTTTTCACTTTCAGAAGATGCGTCATTGGAAACAGTGGAAGAAGTCGAAGCTGAAAGTTATAAACCAAGTAGACGAAGCTATTCATTTTTTTTAAATAAAAATAGAGAATGGTCTACAAACATTGATGGCATATATTGTCCCAAAACATTTGATTCATTATTGCAACCGACAAGAATACACTCCAATAGAAATCAACCGATTGATTATTTTTATGATCTATTTCCTCAAGAGTCTATTCGCATGTTAGTAACTAATACAAATATTTATGCAAAACAAATCAACTCAAAACATTGGAATGATGTCACTGAGGACGAAATGTTGGCCTACATTGGGGTTATCATCATGTTGTCCATCAATCCCATGTCTGATACACAGCTTTATTGGTCAACTGATGACTTTTATAGAAACGAAGTCATTTCCAAAGTAATGACTTTGAAACGGTTTAAGAAAATAACCGAAAATATACACATTACTGATATTACAAAAGAATTGCCACGAAGTTCTCCCAACTATGATAAACTTGGCAAAGTAAGACCACTTATTGATACGCTAAATAAAACATTTTCAGCAGCCTGTGCACCATCCCAAACGCATAGTGTTGATGAGGCAATGATAAAATTTAAGGGTAAAAGCTGTCTAAAGCAATACATGCCGAAAAAACCCATCAAGCGGGGATATAAGTGTTGGGCCAGGTGCGAATCAAAAACAGGTTATCTCTATCAAATTCAAATTTATACTGGGAAGAATGGACCAACTAGCGAGGACAACCTAGGATATAGAGTAGTCATGGATTTGTGTGAACAATTGCCTGAAAATACTTTAGTTGCATATGATAATTTTTTCACAAGTTTGCCGTTACTTGAAGCATTATATGAAAAGAAAATTTATTCCGTTGGTACTATTCGTAGCAACAGAAAAGGTCTACCTGATCCAATTGTGAGTAAAAGTAAAGACAACAAACTTGCTACAGGAGAGTACATATTTCAGTATTCGCACCCTGTGGCTGCTCTGAAATGGAGAGATACAAAGGATGTGTTCGTCTGCACCACAGCATTCAATCCAAAAGATGTATGTATCATAAATAGAAAGCAAAAAGATGGGACTAAAAAACAAATGTTTATTCCATTACCGATTAAAAAATACACAGAATACATGGGAGGAGTCGATATTTTTGACCACTATCGCTCCTCATATCCTTTAGGTAAGAAGTCTAGAAAAAACTGGCATAGGATATTCTGGTTTTTACTAGAGGCATGTCTAGTGAACAGTTACATATTGTATATAAATTCTCATTCTGCCGAAAGAAATATTCATCGAGATTTTCGTTTGCGAATAGCCCGAGCACTTGTGGGAAATTTTACAAGTAGAAAGAAATCTTCATGTATTTTTAAGACAAAAAAGGGAGGGGTTCATGGTGTTCCTGATGCAATCAGACTCCGGGATGTTGGATGCCATATGCCAATTCTCAAAACATTTAAGAGGTGTCGATTTTGCAGCACACGTGCAAAAGAAAGACGTTCTAAATATGAATGCAAAGTTTGTAAAGTATCATTATGCGTTACTCCCTGCTTCGAAAATTTTCATTTACCAAGAGAGTAGTAATATACTGATTTTTTTCATTTAGTACACTAGGTTTTATATTTTTTTGTAATTTTTAGTTTTAAAATTAAATAAAAAATGTTTTCCAGTTACTTTCTTTTTTATTTAGTTCCAAACTATAAGACAATTACAGTAGCAAAAGGAAAATATTTCCCACCAGTCTCTTTGAAATTTAACAGAATAAAAGCAAAAGGTAAATATTTCCCACATTAGATTTATGTATGAAAAAAAAAGAAAACAAGAAATATTTTTTTTCTATTTACTTTCTATCCTAATTAACAATATAAATCTGGCAAAAACTTTTACGTTTTACATTTAGTTTAACGGGGCCCAATTAAGGGTTAATTAAAAGGCGCCTTATAACCTCTACTATAACATTTTCGATTAAAAATAAACACTTCGCGATCTGCATCTGCATTTTGAAAACAGTGTCAAAATCAAAGCGCATCTGACAGATCGTTTTTATATCGGTGGACTGTGTGAACAGGTGTGACGATAATGGATGTCCGACGAATATTTGTTTTTTCGCCTGGCGATATATTTTAAAATTCGCCTGGCGAATTCGCCAAATGTGAACACCCCATAACCAAGTGACATAAATATTATTGTTATATTGAAAACATAAAGAAAAAATGACAAACCTTCGTGCACAGCTCCGCTTTTTTTCATACTCCATTTCATCCACACTAGAAAAAAGACCTTCTCAATATTTTCTGTCTCGAACTTTTGAAACTAGTGTATATTTTTATTTCAACGGCTCATTATCAATTGCAAATGAATTGTTTTAAATGGCACAAGTAAGCCGAATTGGCTGCGCTGCCCAAAACCTAAACAAAAAACGAAAAATAATAAGCCAAAAAATTGTTGAATAAGAAAAAATGTGTATATATTAGTGATGTAACGAATATTCGTATTCGCGAATATTCGCATTTTTCAAAGTATTCGCATTCGTATTTGCAAAATAATATGCGAATATTTTGCGAATATTATTTCGGTAATAAAGTATCGGAACTTCGGTAAAAATACCGGATACTTACCCGGTGCATTGTAGAAAAAGGTACTACAAGAAAATATTCTTTAAGAAAACCGAGGAGTTTGGAAATATTCTAAATCCCTATACTCGTACCATTGTGAAAATTCGGCGACGGGGGGGTAGAGATTTTAATGATTGAGCAATATTGTAGAAATCTAAGCAAGTCAATATTCGCATTCGCGAATATCCAAAATCACACATACGTTACATCACTAGTATATATGCACCTAACAAATTTAAAAGAGGTATTAAAATAAATAAACCACATATTTCTTTATTATTGTACTACCACGGTGATAATTTCACAGTGGCAGTAACATATGTAGTCGTTGTGAAAGTTCTAATAAAAAACTGTTTTAATCCTATTGATTTAAGTTAAATCATTAGTAAATAAAACAAAAAGGTACACAATGTATCTGTCTATACTTCTTTTCATTGATGATGCAACACTTGACTGAATTCTAGTTTGATCGTTGACTTCCCTTTTTATTAAGTTCTAGTTTTGATAAAAGAAACATTAAAATAGAAAATAATGAAATTAGCTGTGTCTCTCTCTTTGCGTTTTGTCGGAGGGATTCAAGATGATTTTTAGGGACCTGTCTTACGTTAATTATATATCGAAGTATTTAGGACAAGGTTCATTTTCCAACCGGTTTCCATCAAAGAACCAGCGATGAGGAAGCCACCCATCCTGAATGTCATATTTTTTGTTAGCACAGAGAGGATAGCTTGCATTTTTATTAAATGCTGCTTGTCTGCTGGCTTCCCCACTTGTGGAAGATCCGTGATGGTACAGTAGTGTTAGTAGGTAGTAGTAACTGTTACCCACAAATATGTACCATAGTTTGTGAGAAAACTACAATGTAATATTGAGTTTTAAGTACTTGTATGAAATTTTACATCTTATTTGTCACAGAACCGTAAAATCGATCATCGGGTACCTACTTAATTATTGTCAAAAATTTAATTAAAATTCTTTTGTGCAAGCGATTAGGCATATAGCAGATACTTGCGGTATTATTAAAATTAATCATTCGCACGAACCTAGGGTAAATGGTGTAGTAAAAAGCCAAATGATTATTTATAGTTTCGCAGCTTCTGGTAATATTTATATTTTCGGGTGTGCTGTGTGGATGTTCTATGTCTACTCTGTATCTAGCTTTGTACGAAAAGTTTTATTCCTGAATATGACTTAAGCCGTAACTGAAGCTCAAATGAAGGAAAACACTAAACGTCCTCGCAACACAAACGAAAATACATTTTAATTCTATTTAAATTTAATTTAAAGATCATAAAAAAAAGTTTTGAAGTAATCATCTTTATATTACAAACATATTTTTGCTAGTGAATGATGATTATAATGATCTGTTTAGATTTTTATTTATAGGTATATTTACTTTAGAAATTAAATGTCATCCATATTGGAGTCGGAAGGAGTCGTTTTTCCTGGCATCAGAACATCTGCGCGTGAACATATTATATTATGAGAAGTATAAGAGGTGTTAACTAGGGTAGGAGAAAAAAGGCAACTCCTTAAAAGAATCGGCCAACAACGAGCTAACTGGATCGGCCACATCAGGCACCCAGAACTGCTTATCACCATCACGGAAGGTAGAACCAAGAGACGCTTATATGGACCAACTGAAGAAGGACATGAACTGTGGCACCTACGTAAAACTGAAGAGACTGGCTGAAAATAGGGAGGAATGGAGAAGAAAATTCAAACTCGTTGCAGACCAATCCAATGGGTGGTATCTCGTTATACAGTATATAACAATAATTGTTTCACGCTCAAAGATAGAGGGCGTTTCTCATATAAAAGGTGGGGACACATAAAAAAGAAGATAAAATAACAAAATATAATATTTTGACAGAAAGAACGTGGCTACTTATCACAAGGTTCACTCGATGTTTTGATGTAGCAACTAGCAATAACATTTCACAAAATAACAGCATTTCGTATGAACAGTTATCCACAACCGTCCCGTACCGTCCCAATATGGTGTCGCGCAATAATAATACAGTATACCTAATACCTATTATAATATATATATTATATTATTATATCATAACTACATATTATTATTATTATTTTATTTCATTTTTATTTTTACTTCTCGGCGACAACGTGTTTAGTATTTTTAATAGAAATGACAGTTAAGTCAAACGCACACATTCAAATCAATAATATTGGACGAGTTCTTCGTTTTTTATTTTAAATGTAAAGATACGATGTTTTCATGAAAATGCAAAATTTTATTTTGCTTTGTTTCGAATACATATTAAATATATATTCATTTAACATATTTAACGGCATAAAAGCCTTTTTTACAATGACTGACTCGTATACACGTAATAAATGCAAATAATTTCCATGGAATGTGCTGCGTTAATGTAAAATATTTAGTAGCGTTATAATTACATATTTACAACAAGTTACAGATGTACAATTAAAATATATCTGCGTAGATAATATGTAAATACGATTGAACAATTTCAGCTTGGTCTGAATAGGAGTTATCAAAATTTAAGATACTTTCTCTTACTGCTAGCCTTTATCTCTCCACTGCTGAGTATAGAAATCTTGATTTTTTTCTTAAATCTGTCTCGAATAACACGAACCCATTTCTCTCGCATCATTTGAACAATGTCTTCAGCAAATCTATTAAGGGTTTTTCAATGCTTTTCTTGCGTTTAAGTTATAATGTGATTTTTGATCAACAATAAATCCTTTTAATCTTTTTTTTTTAGTTTTTATCGAACACTTTTTTAAATCCAAATAAATTTCGCAACGACACCCCTTTTCAGGTTGGAATAGAGATTAGGTATAACTTACTATAATTATAATGTGTACGCAGCCTCCGAACTTTTGTGTTTTTGTAACACGAATAGGATTTTTTTTTCTTTTTTTATGTATTATTGATAATGTTAAATATGGGTTTATTCGTTTTTATCAGGTACCTACCTATATGTCTTTGACGTGGTAAGATTGAAGAAATCACTGTGATATCTCACGGCTGCATATCGTCCTACTATTTTGAATTTTATATTTTTTGTTAACACTTTTAAAAACTTTTGTTAACTTTTATATGATGTGTAAAAATAATAAATAAAAAGTACTATTTTACGTAAATAGGGTAATACGTTGTTTATATTTTGTCTCTTGTATATTATTCTAACTTATATTTATTATCTGAAGTGTGTCATAGGTAAATAAATAAACAAATTAATAATGCTTTTACAATTTTCGATGATTTGAATACAATTTACTTTGAAGTTTAGCATCGTTCAAATTATCTGAAATTCAATACAACCTTGTTCTGCTACAGAAGTATTTAACACACTTAAAATATATACATTTATGAAATTACTCTATATCACCAAGAAATTTTAACTATTTGATAATGATTAGGTAAAAAAATCATTAAATAATGCAACAAATTCCATAGAAAATAAAGTCTGTATCAAGTTACATCAAGTTCTTACTTAATATTTCTTTTGCCATTTTTATTATTATTGTACTTGCAACAATGATACTTTCAATTCGATCGTCGTCAGAATGAAATTCAAATTTGAATTCAATTGTTTGAGTTGATTCCATATTTGATTTGTGAGATACTATAATAGTGAGTATTATTAATATCTACGTATTCTATTTCATCATGATGCGCGATTTGTATGAAAACGTTCCCGCCGAATGTAGAATACAAGGTTAAATGTCAAACTGTTTTTATTAGTGGATGCCATGATGGTTCCTACCTTCATCATAAAGAAGCATGCACAGAATTAAACGGTTAATTGCACACATTAGACGTTTTTTATGCATCATAATATTGTATTAGGTTCCTTACACATTACAAGATTTGTGTATGATATCCATTTCCCTTGCAACTTTAAAAAGATTCATCATTATTTCATACTTTTTGCGCCATAATAGTTTACTCTGATTTTCAATGTTAGTGATAATTCATTCGATTTCCGAATCCTTATTTGGTTTTTGTTGTTTAGCATTTGAGACATCCCCCGACGTGTCGCCATACTTTTTCTGTGTATTGCCTTAACGATGAGGTGGTTTCAGATACCATATTTATTATTTCGACATTTGAGTACCCACCTGTCTCAAATTTACAGTCGTGTGAAGACGTTACGTTGGATTGAAATTCATTATCAATCTCCATAGAGGCGTCAATCATAGATTATTATGTAGGTATATTATATTGAATATTGACATAATTTCTTTTTCTGTCAAAACCCTGTCAGGTTTTTCTCAACATAAAGCTGGAAAAAACCAAGGGATGGCTACATTTTCCCAGTTTTACTATCCAAAATGATCAAACAAAATATTCATTCAAATCTTTCATCTATGGCGTTGTGGGTTTCATAGATATTATGAAATGAAAATATCGATGCGATGCGTATTTCATAATGTGAAACGTGTCTTAGTCTATTATATTATTAATTTGCGTTGTTTCCATCCAGTTAATTCTTTTAGGAGACTGAATAGATATTTTCAACAATCTATATATTGATATTAGATATAATAATATTATGTAAAAAAATTAAACAAATTCTTGGGCAAACGTATTGTAATACGAGTTAAAATTCCTTTTGTAAAAATCCGATTGAAAATCCATTGTTAAATAATGATTACCTATTATTTTGGACATTCACAGACCACCGCTATAAGTTAAGCTTTAGGTTTACAAAAATAAAAAGACTATAATAAATCTATTCTTCCATTTTATTTTTTATTTTCTTTGTGCGAATATACAAATAAAAATATGATCCAGAAATATGTATAAGCGAATATTCACAATTTTTGCAATTCTTTTCTACTACACACTGCAAGTCCCATAGATATATTATTTACCACGGAATAAATGCTATTCCGTTTATTATGTCTGGCTAAGTGGTAGGTACGTTATCCACAAACAGGAAGTAGCGTTATTCCATCTTAATGTCTGGTTAAAACTTTATTCCGGCTGTCAATTTTATTGTTCTTGGCGTATTCTGACCACATAAAAACAACTGTCATTTGAAAAATACAAAAGCGACATTATGGAGCATAATTTATATAATATGTATTTGAATTTTAGGTTCGACTTCAATACGTTTTGTTTTCTTCTCAATCTTATGTTCAATTCACTTGATTTAAAGTGCTTTTCTGTGGCAGGGATGAAAAATATTGAATTAGCTGCACCATAGAAAAAAATATTTTCTGCGTAATGTTTTGGTTTCACTGCGAATAACTAACCATTCTAAGATATGCCATGGCTAATAAGCATAGACTAAATATGTTTTTTTTTATTACCTAGTGTTAAGAGTTCTATTCACCGTTGGTGATTGTGCTGGACATAGAGCTCAATTCATAAACATCTAATAGATTGACAACTATTATATTACTATTTACGTGAAAGAAATTCTAACTATTGTTATACACACTACATAAATTATAGTCCAACGTTTATGCAAATTATTTTCTGTGCATACCTCATATTGTAATAAATCTCATTCATAGCTTTGAATAAAAAAATAAAAATCTTCTGTGTGGTCTTCGACAATAAACACTTTTGTTATATTATAATATGAGTTTAGTGTGAAATCAGACATTTCTAAGCAATTACGGCTTCTCCCATGAATGGGTCAGCCAGAGAACTGATTGTATTGATGAACAAACCTACATAATTTCCTTTTTGTGTCAAAAAAAGTTATTTAGACTGCATTTTTAAGTGAATAATGTGTAATGAGTGAAGATTGTTTGTCTTGTACAGCGCTCTTGAAAGTGTATAATAGTAAATCTATATATTTGTATATTATATATATTATCTATACCTACTACCACATCTCCCGCAAGTACGGATATCAGGAACTAACTACATGTCAATGAATTTACAGGAAGTTGTTTATATGTAAAAAGACATTCAAGATGGGTGATGTACCTAATCGCTGAATTGTAGATGCTAAATTAATGTGTAATTTATGATGTTTTACAGAACACTCTGAAACTTACACGAAAGGGTGGGCGCCCATTTCTTTGCCGGGTACTTCGCGGAGTACATTCAGGAATATTTTGCACATATTATAGGCATTACTAATATTTAACAATTTTTCCTTGATATGTATTGCAAAGCAAAGTTACGTCTATTTGATACGCTAATCAGAACATAATTTATCTTATATTTAAAACTAGTTACTTACTGTTAAGATGTAATGCTTTATTTACCCGGTGAATATTCAATTCACCGTTATATTCATCTATGAACATTATTACTCTTTTTATTTGTTAGTGGGTAATATAAATATTATTCTAGGTACCTACATGGAGTTATCTTTTACATTTCCTATATCATAATTTTACGAATATTATTACATAACATCAGGAATGATATATGTTTAATAAAATTCTACTTATAGGCAGACTGTTCTTGATGGAAGTTCATAATAATAAAAAATAAATGAAAAATGTTAGTTATTCCACTATCATATAATAAACTATAATAACGACACCTTACTTGGTAGCGCCTTGGATGGGATTTCAACCCGCAACCCATCCTTTTCGCGAGTTGTGTTTTTTTCAAATAAGCTAACAGGAGACATGCAAAAGGCCTCGAAATTCTTTCTTACAAACCACAATGCCAGCTTCAGCAGCCGTAGTCAAAACACATTTTTTCCTAGCTTTAATTAATAAACAATGACTTGTTATGCGTATTTTAGCTACGAAATTGATACTTTCTCGCAAAGTCGTCTATAGTCGAACGACTACATAACGCTAAAATATGTTTTGACTAAGGCTGCAGATGTAATTATTGTTCTAGCATATCTAGTATGGGTAACGCATGCTGGATACTTCCAATTTTAGGTAGATAGAATTGCATGTATCTATCATTACCTATGATTATTCTAGGTACTTTTCTATCGATATACTAATATCAGTATTTGAAGTTATTAAATGATTTGAATTAGATGTTTTAGATGTTGTTCCATTCCAAACTCATAATGGTCTACGACAGGGAGATGCATTAGCATGCCTCTTGTTCAATATAGCCCTAGAGAAAATTATCAGGGACTCAAATATAGATATCAGAGGCAATATATTCTTCAAGTCAGTTCAGCTGCTTGCATACGCAGATGATATTGATATCATCGGACGATCCCTCGAAGCTACCCGTGAGGCGTTTGTGGCACTGGAACAGAAAGCTAAAATAATGGGACTCACCATCAATGAAGATAAAACAAAGCTGATGGTAGCATGTAACGCAAATGGTCCGATTCTACGAATCTTCACGGCTGGTGGCTATAATTTTGAGGTGAGCAAAGAGTTTACTTACCTGGGCTCCACAGTAACTAGTAACAACGACATACAGGATGAAATTAGGAGGAGGATAATGGCTGCAAATCGTTGTTACTACGGTCTCCAAAGACAATTAAGGTCAAAACTAGTCAAAAGAAATACCAAAATTGTATTGTACAAAACCCTGATAAAGCCAGTCCTGATATATGCTTCTGAAACCTGGGTACTAACAAAAGCTCTAGAGAGATCCATTGCAGCATTTGAGAGAAGGATCCTCAGAACAATCTACGGTCCTGTGAGAGATCATAATGGTTGGCGTCGTCGATACAACAAAGAGCTTTATGACATGTATGGAGAGCCCGATGTGATCAGCTCCATCAAGGTGGGGCGCTTAAGGTGGGCTGGTCACATAATCAGAATGGACGACGATAGCCCTGTAAAACGCCTCACACTCCTCACACCACAAGGACGAAGAAGACCAGGAAGACCCAAACTGCGATGGATGGACTCTGTCAGCGCCGATGCATCCACACTGCAAATAACTAACTGGAAGACAAAAGCAAAGGATAGACGAGAGTGGAAGAGACTACTAGATTCAGCCAAGGCCCACCCAGGGCTGTCGAGCTCATGATGATGATGATGATCATCATTACCTATGATTATTCTAGGTACTTTTCTATCGATATACTAATATCAGTATTTGAAGTTATTAAATGATTTGAATTAGATGTTTTAATATGAAAATTGATCTGCCTTTTACAGGACACTCAATTCTAACAGAAAAAAATGGAAGACCTATAATAAGCAATAATTGATATATAATATATTGGCGATGATAACCAATATTAATTTAATACAAACAATAAATTAAGCCTCACTAATTGCAAAAAAGATTTTCTCACGTTATGTTGTGATAAAACATCTCATTCGTAAGTTAGTAAGTCTTCAAGCCAGGAGACCATGAGATCTTAAAGATAGTGGCACGGATAAGTTATGAAATTTCCTGATGAAATGTAACATTTAACGTCAAATGTGAGTAATAGCGTCAATTCAAAGAACATGGGGAGAGGGACGGGATCAAGACACGCAACCAGGAGATCATGAACGTGTAGGAGGTGAGATATTACATGATGGTCAGGATTTAAACTTGTTGAAATAAATACGACATTGTTTCATAAACTATGTGTGCATATTATATTTGTCCAATATTAGACTACCTACCCAGTTTTAGGAAGAAAACAAATTATTTCCTTTTTTAATAATGTATTAAGTTTTTTTTATCATGCAACACTCGATAAGATTGTTTGGTAATATTTATTATTTTTTCCTTCTGATGACTGACGGGGAATACCTCGTTTCACGGTGTATAGATTCCATTTAAACAATATAAAAAATATTGGTAGTTACTGAAGTTGTAATATGGAGATAACTATGTTGACACATATCATTGTTGTAAAAAGAATTTATAGTGATTAATTTCCTGTTTTTCGATAGGAATACCAACGACGAAGATCGTTTACGAATGACTACCTACGTTTATTCACTAATTTATAGTAGGTATCTAATCAAATACTCTAATTATGAAAATTACGACGAAAATATCGTAATAGTCGCATGCTTTTCAAATTTTGTCACGTGAAGCTTTTAGTTACTGTAATTACAAAATAGCACTTTTTATTCACGTGGTCTCCTTTCTCTCCCTGGTCGTATAGTAGTAACCTAGTACATAATACATACATAATATTACCGAAATACTTCAGTACCAGGTGCATCCGTGTAAATACAAAAGCCTCATGTTATTCAATACTATACCTTTGCCAAATAAAAAGAAAACAAAACAACCTACCTACAAGATTCTCTCACATCTGTCCTGTAGAGGATTTAAAATAATAAAAAAAATATAAGTACTTGATAATGCGTTTTTGTATTGAAATGAAAAAAAAGATACGTACTTACATAATATATAACTCGTACATTGCGTTATATGAAGGTAAATAGGTACATTTTGTAGATGGTAAAAAAATATTTAAGTGGTCGGAATAGATAACTAACTATATTATAACTATCAAGTATTGTACATTCTTTAATTCGTCTTCTATTCTGTTTAGCTCTAAATCTTAATTTATTAAATAGGTGCGTGAAAGTTCTTAAGTAGCACATAGAAAGCTCGTATTAAACGAACATTACCTAAAATATGTATATGCAATGAGTGTATGATACCCTTTCTCAATATAGTATAATATTGTGTGTTTTATTAATTTATTTAATCGAATGCACAGTTTCGTGTAGGTGCTATGCTATTCAGTATAATATATTGTGCAGCGAGTCTACTTGGCTATCACTATCACATTTGTGGTTATTTGGGTCTAATCCCAGACTTATGTAAGTGTATAAAATTATCTAACAGGGTTGGGTGAACTTACTGGGTTTAGATACAGTACAATGTGCAGATGACAAAATTGATTGAAATTTGCACAATGTTACATTGTGTAATTATGGTATTCCAATTGAGATGTCTAATTAGCCAACTATAACATACCTAGATATTTAAATGTATTTTAATCATTCGTTCATACTTACATTTCCCACAAGTGGGGTAGTCGACGGACTAACTAGGTACATCTTATACACATTAAAGCCGTTCTCTCCTTAACATTAAAACTGAAAGCATTCTTGATGGGTGGCATACCTCACCGCTGAACTGAAGATATTAAATATCTTAAACGTGATGTTTTACGAATACCTGCCTTTTACACGACACTCAATATAACTTTTCATCCATATTTTATGGCAAGCGTAGGTTCATATTTTTTTACAATAGGTACTCCAAAATAAAAGTGTACCAGCTTATTCCACTTGTATGTTATAGAGCCTTAAGTTTAATGCACTTGAAGATAAAAGTCCAGTAAGTATGTAATTATTATTATGAAATGAAATATAAAACTCTGATTTTGATTCATTTTTTAGTTATATCAAAACCGGTTGGTTGTCATGATGTATTTTGGTTAAAACAAATTTCTCGCACGAAGAGAAGTACTCTCAGCAAATAATGCCTCTACTGGGGCTACGGGCTTGAAGCACATCCGAATAGATGCCATTATTTTTCAAGTAGTGCCAATATTCTAACGCGTTTTGTAATTCATGAGAAGATTTATATCCAAATTTTAACTTCTATATTAATGCTTTATTAGATAAAGAATTGTCGGTCATTGTATTTCGTTTATTCTTTCTTACAAGAAACGTCGAACACAAAAAATGTAGTAGGCAATATAAAAGATTCGAGCTGTTTAAGCCGACCAGACCCTTACACTGCTCAAATGGCTCGCTCGCAAAGAAATTGTTTTTTTTTGCTTTGCAAGTGTGGATACATAGGAGTCACCCCTTTTCCGAACCATCTGGGTACTTGGTAGAAGTCTTACTTTTTATGTTTTTATCATTTTTAAAATCTACGGAAATCTTAGTAATTTTATAAGCTTAAAATCCATAATGTTCTTGTATAAATATTCGTAACTATGCAACTTTGTAGATGTGAATTTGATTTTTATTGCATAAAGAATGTTACACATTCTTGCTAATTATCGTTGTAAGATTATCATTTGCTTATTTATAATTTGGAATATCTTCGATACGTACTGTAATACAAATGCTCATGTTATTATCCCAAACTTGTTTGAGTCATCGAACTGGTAATGTATGTAGCTGTGGATCGTCGGCGTCCTTCGAATATTTCAGCAATACAACAATAATACAACCATATTCAACTTCTTCAACTATACCCGGATCGTGAGTCCAGAGGAAACGAACATCTCTTTGATTTTCTGTAAAACAGAGTTAGTGTTTTATACGAAATGTGATTTTTTCAAAATTATTGATTAATTGACAAAATTTAATGGTCATGATGCTAGGCTAAATGATCAAATATGGACGAAAGAGTTATGGAGTGGATACCTTCTAATGATGAAGAAGTAAGGTTATTACATAAAAATAATTTCTGGTGATTGATGGCGCAGAAAATTAAGAATAGAAAACTAGGAATACTTTTGGGGAATGTCGCGGTGTGTATTTGAAAGAATGTGTTTACCAAAATAATTTCCCCGGTGATTTTCAAATACGTTTCGATTGATATTGAGCATTTTGTATGCGGTTTAAATCAATTTACGTATATTTTAGATAGGTATTACGTTAGTAAATTTCATAATTTTATCTGTTTTTGTATAACTGTCCCGTTCACATTATCACTTTATTATATTATGATAAAGGATAATAATAATAATAATGTATGAGATTATCATCAAATGAGATCTTAGATGTTAAGTTAATGTATGAAATTTATTGGGAAATACAGTAAGATGTGAGTAATCGGTCAAAGAACTCTAATATTTGTTAAGACCTGTTGACAAACACACTATGGTCTTAATACTGTTAACGTGTTAATATGTGTGGATAACACTACACTACAGAACTTTTTAAAATCAGCTTTAACTATTTTTTTCAGTGGTTGCTGCGTGTAGACTCAACACTTAGTCAAGTATAATTATATTTTCCTCCATGAAACCCTCTGCACGCCCTTCAGAGTCACACTTATTTATTTATTTATTTATTTATTTTGGACAATAAACGGCATTTGCCTTTTACAATACATGACAAATTTTCTACATTATACAGTCTTCAAACATCAAAAAATGTACACACTTCAATTAAAAATATAACAAATCACACCATAACAGAACAAAACCAATAACAATTCAATAGAACTACAAATAAATATTACAGGCATCTTTCGGTTAATTAAAAATAACACTAAGTATAAGTACATAAATACGCATCTATAAGTTGCATTTATAATGGCATTTGGTCATCAATAATATAATGTAATGTAGTATGTACATATACATTTATTTATGCTGCATACATACCTGCAGAATACAATTATATAGGCATGCACCCATCCGTGCACATTATAGATATCTGTCCAATCTCACTATACCTTAGACCAGTGTTTCCCAACCTTTTTCTCCTCGCGAACCAAAAGTAAAATCCAACAGAATTTGGCGAACCCCCTATGTAGTCGTTAATGATAGGCAAAAAAACAATAAAATCTTGTAGAACATTTATTTTACATATTGCACAAACATTAATAAGACTAAAATGATTAATATTGTATCTAAAATATTTGTAACTCAATGTAGTATGGAACTTCTGACGTGGATACCTTTATGTATCCAAGATTTCTCATTTATCTATGTATTTATCTATATTTATAATATAACGTGGATGTAATGTCCTAGAATTCATGAATTGTACAGTGTCCTTGAGGTGCTTCGGCACGTAAACGACACTTTAATATTGTCCAATAATAATAATAATATTAATAAAACTAAAATAAGCTATAAAAATTGAATAAAAAATAAATTTAAGAAACTGGTTCTTATTTCAGCACATGTTCCCTTTGAAAAAGCTCTTAATGGGATATTTTTGGCTGTTTCATGGAACAAAGCAATTGAATGTTTGGCTCAATATTTGACAATTTCAGTCTTAGACCAGGTTCTGCATTTAACCTGTTTCTATATTTACCTTTCAGATAAGTATATGTTGAAAATCCTTTCTCGCACAGATATGTTGCGCAGAATGGTAATAGAACGTCTATGGCTTTTTTTGACAGAACAGAATAATTCATTTTTTATACTGAACCAGAAGTCAAATAAGGAGATTCTTTGGCCATTTAAAATCCCGCCATTACGCTTTTATTTTCGCGAACCCCCTTTGTATACATAGCGAACCCCCAGGGGTTCGCGAACCACCGGTTGGGAAACACTGCCTTAGACAATATAATTTTCACCAATACGTCGATGTTAGGTAAAAAGACTTTTTGAATTTTTTTACGAAAGAATTTTTGTTAATAGTCTTGAGGTAGGCTATTACTCTATGTCAAACGACTGGTAAAAATATTTATCATTTTCGACTGAAAAACATATTATACAGAACGATTAATAAGAATTTATACATAGTAGATAATAAGAGAGAGAGGATAGTAGACGGACGAAGAGAATCCTGGAATGGAGACCAGAGAACCTTAAGAAGACCCCAGAGGGCGGATTATATTGTTCAAGTGACAGAAAAGGAGAGGGTTTTTGCTATCCGAGATAGAGGAAAAGTTTTGGAAATACGCATTTATGTATTTCCACTAGTTGGAGATATGAAGGGTAGCAGTGAATGCATAAGTAGACAGTAATAATTGTAAGTAACATTCTACTTAATGAAAACATGTAAAGAACATGAGCACATTTGCAGAAATAAATTAACAGGAAGACGATTCAGAATGAACATTATATGTCTTGGGTGAATGATCAATGTAGGTACACAACAATAATTCTTGTAGTTGCTGCGTTTATATTGATGATGTCCATTACATGTCGGGGAAGTTTATGGGATAGCAGAAACATATCCAATAATATTATGTTAGGTAAAATTTAATGTCTTCAATCGAGTGGGATGTTCCTGCAATTGTTAAATGCTTGTCTGAAGTATGCTTCATCGCCTACTTCGTTGCAATATTACCGCCTACTTCGGAATTAAGATTGTTTAGTTTATTTCTGATGTTTTCACCACACCTAGTTATTTTAAGCTTTAATGATACGTTTTTATCATTATGAATGTTTGTTTATGGCCTGTGATGTTCTTTTAGCTATCTTTAATATCCTTTTAAAGTCATATATAAGGACATATCGGAAAAAATATTAATGATGATGATTTTGGATGATTTTATTTTATTTTTGACGCCGTTTAACAGTCCCTAGACCGTCTCAAGTGCGCGTTTTTGTTTACGAAATTTGAATTATTTGTCTTACCGTAAATTAAATTCTTGTGTGGGAAATGCATTCTCCTAAGGTACAGATAATATTTTCATACATTCATATCATCATGCATTGTCCACGAATGGAGAAGCCAGTGATGCAATATAGTAATATGAAATATGCATGAAAGTCGTCTTTTCCATACCAATAATGTTATAACTTTTAGGATGGGTGGAATACCTACCCAATCGTTGAACAGAAGACGTTACACGTGATGTATTACAAATACCTACCTTTTACAGGATACTCAAAATTTAACAGAAGGAATGAGAAATATATTCTTTGTCGGGACTATTGAATACTATAGATAATATCAAAGGATAGTATAGAAATATATAAGTTAGGATATCGATAAAGTATCACTAAGGCTTATTATGATAATAAATTAATTACATGCGTTTCAATCCTTACATTACGCAACTAAATATATCTAAGTAACGGGAATTTCAATGACCATAAAGTTCACAATAATAATATAAATACGTACCTACCTACTGTTATTATTATTATATTTTATTAATGGTGTTCTTATATAAACATACGACCATCATTCTGTGCGCAAATGGAAAGAAAGGGGAAAAGTTGTCTCATCCACAAATCGAGTTTAGTGCATTAATCACTAAAATATCGTTCAAATGCGTCGTGGAGAGTCGATATATTTTGCACATTAGACACCTTATTTTAATGTTAAACTACATTCATATTTAGAATACTGTGCTGCCGTGGAGATTTAGATAGTTTTATTTAAAATGTATGTATTTATTTAAAAAAATATTTTTAAGCCGAGTTTTGACATAGTAATAATTGGTAACGAGAGAAGTTATCCATTTTCTGCTAATACATTTATGTGCTTGATGATGATGTTCTTTGTACTATAATAAAATAAATAATATAATATCAGTGGATTTTCCATTCATTGGAAAGTATTTCATTTCAGAAAACATCGTAGATAAAAGTGAAGTTTATCAAATATCTACAAATGTTTGAATGAATAGAATAGGTAAACTTCTTCTGTAGATAAGAAGGTTTATTTTCTGCATAAAAATGATTCTTGGGCGATAAGAGGCTCTAAAAATATTAAATCAAGAATCTTTAGTACAATGAGTGAAATGATTGAACAGGAAATGTGCAATATTGCAGCTTAAGTCAATACTTTGTACACGTGGGCAGGCGATACAATGATAGTATGCGATTGCGATGGCTCAATACGGCTCACGATAAACCGTGCCACATTTAACTAGAAGGTGGATTAACATTGGATGAATAGGCAGCGCAGCACTGATCTTGGTATTATTAATAGTTGGGTATCTATAGAGTAGTTATAAATACACCTCCCGCCTTGCCTTTACCTCTCCCAGGTGAGTCGGCAAGACACCATCATCCTCCGCAACCTCGAGTCAGCTGAAGATAACTGTATCACATACAATTCACTATCATCCGCCGGCTATGAATTGAAATGCCAATGATTCATCGATGGTACAAAAACGATTCGTAGATATTTTTAAAAAGTTTGTAGATTTCATTGTACACACTTACTTATATTATTGTCATCGATGTAAATATAAGTACTCGTATATTATGTCACGAAGGATAACTAGAACCTCTGATACCTACTCTGAGATATTTCATCTTGAAGCGCTATGACGGTTTACGAAAACCACAAGTAAATACGCGTTTCTAGTATACGTAGACGTACCTTATACATTTTTTGTTTCATTTTTTCATTTTTGTTTGTGTAATTGAAAGAATATTATTTGGGTTGGTTGGAAGAGATCGCGTATACAAGAAGGATGCCTTTCTTTTTATCATCATATTATATGTTTGTTCTCTGTTCTTATGCCAATAAAGTCTTATTTATTTTTATTATTTTCTACATGATAAGCCAAATTCTCGGTTTGGAATAAAGTATAGTTGTTATATTTGCTGGATATAGGCCTCTTCAAATCGTCATGATCTTGTGCTCCCGACATTCATTTTCGCCCTGCGACTGCGGTCATGACCTCGTGTGGTCTGTCAATACTTCTGTACATATTTGAGAATTCTAGGTAATAGAGAATGTTCTGTGGATTATAATAAAATAATAGTTATTATATTTTTAGTTTTACATTATTGACAATGAAAAAAGACATACATTATGTTGCATGACTAAATCATACTTGATCAGCAACTTTATCAACATAGCAAGTAAGTCGCTGTCATCGACATGCGGAACATCGAAATCTTTCACTTGCCACTTTGCATCTCTTTTCTTGGCCCGGCCGGCACCTTCCGTTATAATAACACGAGAGGTCATTATTATGATTGTAAATGTTGATCTGTTTGTATGATTTTGTATTTAACACTACAAACTCCAATCTCTACCCACTGTTAAAATTCATTATTCCATTTCATCAATACGGAAAACCTCAATCAGCGACGCAATGAAAACAAAATCTACCTGAGTCCAACGCTTTGTTTATTTTGAGAACAATTTACAAATTAACACATTTAAATTTGTCGCTAAACTAAAAAAATTACAGATATTATTGAACTGTGAGAATTACGAATAATGAAATACTTAATTCTGATTTTTGAATATCATCATCGCCCTCAACGCTCCTCTCGGCAGCACAGGGCAGAAACCAGCCTCCTCCATTCAGAGCGTCTCTGTGCCAATTGCGTCACCTCTTTCCACGACATTCCTTGCGCTCTGATATCGTTGTCATAGGAACGGTGTATTGTGAAAGAGGGACGCCCGGACCGATGGAAGAACAGTGCTCTTTTTGGCCAACTATCATTAGGCATTCTCAAAACATGTCCCAGCCAGGACCATCGTCTCTCCTGTATTACGGAGATTACAGGTCTCTGCTGAGTGCGCCGGCGCACAGCATCAAAATTAATAGAAGATATTAAATAATTTTGCACATACGTACATTATCAATGAGATAAATTTATATTATTTGTATTAGACTCCATCGATCTAATTTACCGGAGACAATTGCAAATTTTCTAAGGTAGGTAAGCACCTACCTTTTTTATTTGACTTGAAATATACATACCTAATTTGGTATGAAATTATTTATAAAAATAATTATTTATTTATTTATTTATTTCATATATCTACGGCGTTAGCCTTTGACATGGTAACATTCATATTAAAAACAGAAAAACAACAAAAAACTACACAATAAATGTGTCATATCAGGAACAGTATTACAGGTAAAATAAGTGTATGTGAGATAATTATTATAAGTCAATCAAAAATATTCAAATAAATTATTGCAAATAGAGGATTCATAAATATATAGTCATACAGGTAAAATAAATTTAAGTGAGACAATTATTATATGTCAATCAACAATATTCAAATGAGTCATTCCATTGTAAATAGTCATTATGTTGTTTTTACTTATTTTTGTGCTTTTCTAGTGTAATTAGGAATAATAATATTTTAAATAAAAACATAAATTTTATCGCAGATTCCCCGGCAAAGAATGCGTCTTGCACTCTTTTTTGCTATTTTCTTATTTCCTGCAAAAGGCAGGTGTTCGATAAAAACCATGTTTAAGACATTTATCATCTTCAATCCAGCGATACATCTCGAATGTCTTTACTTTTACTGACTGGACTGCAGCTTAATCACAAGTTTACGTTACTTTGTTAGTAGGTATCGAAAATGCATTCGAATATTTAATTCTAAGTTTTATATATTTTCATTGATTTTGAATTATTCGAAGTTGTGAAGTTACAATTTCAGATACGAATGATACAAATAAAGTAAGCTTGTGATCAACATTCTGGTCAAATTTATATACTGTCTGTAATACCCATTAGCTTGTCCCTTGAAAGAACCCCTAACAAGTTATATTTATGAATAGGTATATTATGACTATGGTTTTACAGAACAATATTAGCGCTTGCGAAATTCTGTAGGTATATTTTTTGCAAAGTCCCTATCATACGCAATAATAGATTTCTACTTACATATTTCAAAACTTGTACAGACATGCTTCGTACAGGGTGCAGAACATCAACTTATTTTGTATAAATACTAAAAGTTCAAAAGGAAAATTGGTAATGCGACCAAACAATTTTTGCGACCAAAATGATTTGATATCAGTCTTAAAATGAGCGTTAAATTTGTTAAGGTAGGACGTTAGTGTCTCCCTCGAGTCCCATGTTATAGATGCATGTATTTTATTTATTTATTTATTTCTTTATTTATCTCTTGGTACAATTATAAATACAAACATATGTATACATTTCATTATTATACTTATCAAAATTAAATTACTTATTATTTACTACCCCGTCTTTGTATTAGGGTTCATTTTGCTGTGAAACACCTCATTATTGTTTTTTGTTTTTTTTTGTTTTTTAACACAAATATCATTGTTAAAAACCCGTTGTTCCATATTGGCCTAAATCACTCGCAAACGAGTGGATGGCCTTGAGAAAAATAGAATAGAATAGAAAATTAAATTACAAACAAATGTTACTATTACACTAAATATACAAACATACATACAATTATATCAGAAAATGAGATTACAACTTAATATTCTAATACATACATGTATACATACAATAGAACCATACATCATCTACCATGAGATCCCACCAGGCAGAGCCTGTATGTGGGAATACCTACTAATATCAAGTTTTATATTCCTACCTGTATAAAAGTATGTTACTGTTAAAACAAAATATATTGAAGATCCATATATTAGAAGTGCACTTTCTTAAACGTTTTTAACAATGATTGCCTATAACCACAGTTTATTTTAATATGTTTATATGGGTTCACAATAACTTACTATTTTTATGGCTTTGACAGGTATTAAAAAATATGTACAAGTTTTGGGTAGATGGCGCTGTTGTGCTGACTGAACCCATAACTTCTCCAATTTTCATATTAAAAATAACAGATTCTATTTTGTAGGTGACAACAAAAATAATAGGTACGAAAATGATAATCAAAAGGAATAGTTAAATATCGATTAGGTTTATAATTTTTTATTTTTTGACTAATATAAGGTGTTTTTTTTTTCGTTTTTTGTGTTTGTTGTCTTTAAATTAAGTGATAAATTTTAATAAAACAGTTATATAAAATTAAATCTAATAAAATTTTTGACAATAAAAATAGTTAACATAAATTTTTTAAATTAAAGTGACAAATAATAGTGTAAATGCGCTCTTGAGGTGATTTAATTACAAAAACGGCGCAATATAAGTAATCCAACAATATGTAAAAAAATTGGGTAGGAAAGTGATAATAAGCATCTATATTAGATCAATGGAGTGAAACAGTATATTTTATTATTATTAATGTTGGAACATTACTTCTGACAAAATTAGAACTACGTTATTAATCCAAAAGGTCAATGGTGAAGAAATACATCTTCTATTTTTTTGCTGTACCAATATCTAAGTATAATATCCACATATTATTATGTATGTATGTGTAACTATCATTGTACATACAATTCTCTTTTCTTATTGTGTGTATGTAGGAACGTATGTACAGGAATGGTTAACCAACAATGATATCGGAACCCTGTTTGACAAATTCATATTATGTCTGGTTACCAAGGTTACAGGGATTATAAAGAAAGAGCAGACAGGGCCTGTTTAGGGAGCACAGTGAAACTTGAGCACTTATTCATCAAGTTAGTGGTCTTCTGAAAAAAAATCAACGATAGAGATAATCACATGACGAAAATGTATTTTATACTTATAATTGATTTCAATATAATCATGTACATATTAAGAAGACAAAACGCAGGTATCTGTATTTGTGTATCTTTGAATTAAAATGATCGAAAAAGTTAGAACTGTCAATTTTCATCCTAGAATCAACGTTTCCATACATCATATATATCGTATTCATTAGTGGGCCAATTTATAATATCTATAAAATATATTTTTTACACACATTTAGCCCACTTCAGAGGTAATGACCGGTTCCACTTATAACAAAATCAGACTTCATTTTATCTAATCTTTCTGTACTATCACGGTATGCCTCACAGGTAAGATAGTCAGTCAAAGTAAGATAGTCAAGTCAAACGAACTGGGACAAACATATGGGTTGTCCTCTATGCGCCGATTAATTAAAATAAGAAATTAGGATGGTGGTATATATTCTTATCGTAGAACTTAAAAATATAGACGTACAAAAATAGAGATATTGTAAAAAGGGAACGAATAATATTTATTCGAATCTACTAGAAGAACAATAGGTATTTGCACTACCTTTAAATATTTTTTTAACCTTATCTTGTCTAAATTATTTCACACATTACCAACATAATTATGCAAGTCATTTTAAATTTGAATACAATTTAGTTCAACTTCATAGCAGCCCTGCGTAATGTATTTTCAAGGTGTAAACGAAATAAAGAAAGAGTTGGGTAGGTACACATTTTTTTACATACATAACGGTAATTTTCTTGTCTCCCTTTGTAAATATACAACATTCAACCCCTAAATATAAATAACAACAATACCCGAAGCTTTAGCGTACTACGTACAAGTAAAGTAACTAAAAATATAAGCAAGTAAAAAGTTTATACCTGACTTGAAAGCTTATTGCCGTTGCACATTTAAACTAAGTTATGTGGCATTCAAATATTTTTGACACACAATTTTTTTTTGAAGAATGATTGTACAAATATGATTTAATCTCATTTTTTGCTATATATTTCTGTTCAAACGTTGACCAATTCGCCGTGATTAAGAGGTTGAAGACCACTACCTTATAGAATATACAGCAAGGTCAAACTGAGGTAAACGGAGAGAGACACAATTCGACTCTTTCTTGCAAACTACTTTCGCTTCCTACTTATTCATGTAGTTCCTCGTAGATGCATGTCGATTACATTTATTATTGAATAAACATAACATTTTATTTCATTTTATTTTGTAAAACTTCATATAGGTATATCAAGAAATTAAATGTGAATATTTAGTTTTACTTTATTAAAGTAACTCGAGCTTCGACATGTAATATTGTATTTTTCAAAATGTTCCGAACAACGAACATACAGTTCATTTTATATTTAAATTTACAATAATTGGGAAACAATCACCAAAACTAGTAGAGTCACTTCGATTTAGTAACTTATTGTTAAAACAAAATAAAGTAGGTACTTATATACTCATATTTTATTTCTTGTTAATAATATATTATCATTTCAAACATAAACATAGTTTCAGTAACGTATTTAAGATTAAAATTTAATCCGTGTGAAATGTCAAAATTTCAGCAACATCACATGACGCATTTTTATTGTGCTACGACAAAATGTTAATTTCAGATAATACATTCATACCTGCTCTATGCTTTTAACTAACAACAACCAACCAGAGTGTAGCAAACAAAAGATGATACAAATATTTGAATTTATTCTCCCTTCGAAATGAAAGATTCCAAAATCAAAATCACTGCAGTTACAAAAGAATTCAATACTTATTTTTAGATTTGTGATATGAATGACAAATAATATTGACATATCTTTTTTTGAAATTAAAATCTGTTTAAATGTGGGTCTCACCATGGTCTCACGTCTCAAAAGCGCTACAATGTTATGCTTTTTTTATTGATTTTAGATTTAGTATTATTAATTGTATGAATTATGGTTTAGTTACTTACTTTTTCACTATCTGACGCCTTACAATAATCATTCAGAATGTCATTCAGCCAATATCTTTGAATAAATAGGGGTTCACAAAATCTACAAGAAGAATTGGGAGTATCACACTTTAGGACCTTTAGGTGACCTGAAAATTTGACGCTGGTATTAATGTATCAGCAGGGTTACTCTTGACAAAACTAAACGCGATCTTAATCTAGTCTTGATCTTGATCATACGACGCACGAAGGGACTATGGTCAAAAACACAGCGCTACCACTAACGCGCGATCGGTTTGCGTGTATTTTTGGCCAATAGTCACTTCGTGCGTCATATGATCAAGATCAAGACTAGATTAAGATCGTGTTTAGTTTTATCAATAGTACCCCTGCAGGTTATGTTATAACATATCGTTATGAGTTACATGCAGCTAATCCACTGGTTACCCCTTTTGTCAGATTTGCTGTGATGGTATAGTAGTAAAGTAGTTAATGTCATTGATTTTTGATACCTGTTTTTTTATTTAACCTACAGACTATATAAAAATCTTAAATTGGTCGATGTTGGCAGGTCGATGTTACCATGTAAGGACAAAAGAAGCATTGGAAGACTACAAAAAAAATGGGTGGATAATGACGTTGTCCAAGTGGTGGGAAAGAAGTGAAATCGTTTTGCTCAAGCTCGAAGAGGCTCGCATCCAGCAGGACAAACTTAAAAAACGGTTAAGTATAAATTTTAATTTTTTCCAAATTCTCAAGAATCTAGTCTTTATTATGATTATTCGTGTAAAGTATTGCAATCTAGCTTTTATTTATTTGCTAAAATATTATACCTACTCAAAAATCTTATACCTTATCACAAAAGTTCTAAAAATATTTTTTTGGAATTCACTGGTTCGTTAGATTTAAGTCTGCCGAGCAAAAAAATTAATTATTGGTTTTCAACCGAGGCAGTAAAATATCAAATGCACAAGTTTTCCTCTAACACTTAATGAACATGCAAAACTGCAAAACACCGCTTGTGACTGTAGATGTAATGGTATAATATTATTGTTTTGTACATTATTATTTAAACCTTCTCACTTTAAATACATACAAAACATTCATTATATTATTATTGTAGTAGACATGAGTGAGATTTGTGTTCCGGGTTCATATAGTATTACATCTACCAACATCCTAATATTATTTACAATCTTATCCAATCGCCCCTCAACACTCCTCCCTGGAACACAGGACACAAATCAGCATACTCCACTGAGTGTTTTTGCGTCAATCGAGTCATCGCCTTCCACGACATTCTTAACTCTGCTCTGGTGTCGTTGCCTTAGGAACAATGTGCTCTTCGTCATAAGTAAGTGAGGGAGTAAGATATCCCAAAACTTATAAAATATTTCATAAATTCAAAGATTTTAACGAGCATAAGACATTGTTACATGTATAGTTTAGAATTTAGAAATGTATACGTACCTACCTCTTAAAAATGCGATGAGAAGAAATTTCTAAACTGGCGATCATATGAGTGAGGCTATTAGTTCAATTGTTTTTTGAAATATATATAATAAATACAATCTGTATTTCGAACGATGTTTGTATTTTTATCTCATTTGTTCACATTGCCAAATAAATCAATCAATTAGTAGACTGATTATGTATCATAGTTGTGGGGACCTGACAATTCCGCAATTATTCAAAGGTTTCAGAGGCGACATAAGAGTGTATGTAGGTCGGCATTGAAATATTAAACTTTGAGAAACTAAAGTTACCATTATGTAACCAAAGTGAAATAATATGTAAACCGAATCGGCGAAGCAACAAACAAAAATATGATACCACACGCAAATTAATCTACACATACATAATATTATTATTATAATATGAAACACTGTAGCTATTAAATTCATTTCACATTTCAGACGAATGGATTATATTATTATGTAAAGAGGAGAATTTATAAAAAAGTCTTCTAAATTAATTATTGTCTCAATGAGCATCTGTTTGGTAAATTTATTATTTTTATATACTTCCACGAGATAAATATTGTTGTACCTACCACAGAATAATAATTGTGCATGTGCAATTTAAAGCAAAAATCTTTACCCACATGTATTAGCAGTAGAGGGAGCTGGTGGGTTGAACTAGTGGGGGTGCATTGCAATTATAAAAATAACTATAACATATAAATTTAGGAAATAGCGAATTCCTTTCTTGTTTCTCACCCGTGATAACGAATAAAAATACAATGTATAGCTTATTTAAATTACAAGCGGCCGGCGTGGCGCTGAGGTAACACTCTTGCACAAATAGTCCTGGGTCTGGGCGTTACATGTATGTTTTTCTGAAATAACCACTTTCTTCCGACTCTTGTTTATTTGGATGCTGTAGGTATTGTTAATTTAAATCATCAACCTATATTGTACTACCATAGAGGAAAATGATTAAAATTAGATAAATAGATAATTTACAAATGAGGCATGCCAATGCCAATCATTCTAAATGTCTTATTTTTTGGAATGAAGAGGATAACTTGCATGTTTATTACATACAGTTAGTCCGTTGGCAACTCCACATGTGGGATGTAGTGGCATGGTATAGAACAAGATATTATAATTACTGAATTTATATAAGAAATTGTGCCGCGTCTACACTCCTAAGGAGGAACCACTGTTGATTACTCGTAGGTATATTTTAATATAAAAATACATCGAATCATGTTATGCAAATATTTTGTCGCAAGGACGATTTTTTGTCAATATGTTTAATAATTAATTGTTGAAGAATAAAAAAGTAAACATACATCAATTATTCTTTTCTGGTTCAACTTTTTGTTGTATAGTTTTTTTCGTCATGTTGACATTTATCAAGTGGCGTCATTGGTCCGCAAATAAATATAAAAATCTTAATTGGTGAACCATGTTTATACGAGAAGTAAGAAAGGTCTTCCGATGCATACGAATTGGTTTTAAGCAGGTTTATTAAGTGATTTTGATTTGTAAGTAGTCGCTACTAAAAAAAACAAAATCTGATTGGGATTTGTTCGAAAGTTCACAAAAAAGAAAAAAATTGCCTGCAGGAGAATATGTGACATGGTGGATGTAGTGAAATGCAGTAGGAATAGTAGACGATTCTCGAGAGACCGTATAGATCGGATGGCTGACAACAAGATCGTCTATATCTTCTATTATTTGAGTTCGACGGTAGCCTGGAGGTAGAGTCTCGGCCTCGTGAACAAGGGGTCCTTGGTAAGATACCAGCTGCCGGCAAACTCCTCTTTCACGACTCAAGCTTTTAGTAGCTTACTGTGAAAGGTGTATAAGGTTGTATTTGGGTTTATAACAAACAAAACCTAGATATATCTTTAAAAAAAAATCTCTGCATTGGAGTACTAGCTAATTCGTGTCCGTTTGGAAAGTCACCAAAAAAATGAAAACATTGACTACAAAAGAATTATAGGTACATCTTCCGAAGCAACAGATAAAATATGATCCACAATAAGAGGCAGAAGAAGAAGATTAACTTTTTCCTGTTTAATTATTTATTCACTGCAGTTCAATTTATCAGTATGTTCACTGTTGTTTTAAATTCGACCGCAGAAAAAATGTAGTTTTATATATTTTTTTATTGCATCGCTACGTATCGAATTTAAAACTGGTTTTTGTGATTCGGTTAGGTATGGCTTTACTGTTACCTCGCACCTTCCCAACATTATTCTCTGCTGTACTTATTATATACTTACTTGGTGTCGTTGTTCGTTACTTTGGACTGTACTGGTAACACTTGTCGATGTAACGGGTATGGTACAATCGGGGAAAATAGATCGATACAGTTCAAAAACAAAATTCCGTGCACCTAAGTAAATATGTGTATGAATATAGTAAACTTAAGTTTTTTAGCCAATCATGGGGAAAACCGTGAGAAAACAGATATTTTGTTGTGTTAATATTTTAGGTACATATACCTACTTATAAGTATTATTACAAATACCACTACACAAATCTGAATGATATTGATTAAATATTTATTATTATTTATTTTTAATTTAGAAATACACGTTGCAGAGAGCCTTTTACATACATGTTTCAATAAAAAATAAATATGATACATCACAGTACTAAAAGAAAGTAATAAAATAAAAATCCCAGGTGCCGGCAAACTCCCCTTTCACGGCACAAGCTTTTGGCTTAGTGTGAAAGGTGTATAAGGTTGTATTTGGGTTTATAACAAAACCCAGATATATCTTAAAAAAAAAAAAAAGTATGCTAATAAACCTCATTTTCTAAATAAGCATTGCATTTGAACAAGAGGTAAGAGTAAGAATCTAATAGTTTAACAAAACTTATCGAATAATTAAATTTTGAGCAAGAAGCACTTCATTAATTTATTTCAAGGAACACTTTCAATATATGCGAGTATCCATTGATATTGTTGTTCCTTTTACGATAAATGTATCTATGACGAATATACAAATATGCATAGATAAATTTAAAGTTTATTTTTGCAAAGATGTCGGTTTCGGAAATAACGGAGAAGAATACCGATAATCGTCTTTTATTTCGATCTTTCGGTCAAGATTACGTTGAACTTTATTTTATTTACTGTCTACCTAGTGCAAATTACATTGTGTAATGGGATATTATTCCTATAGCATCGGTTTATGGTTGTTTGTTTATGCAATCAGGTAGGAAAAGTGATAGATACAATATACTGTAGTAGGAACAAACGGGAGAAGAAGGTAATCGATAAGCCGTGTCGATAAATTAATTAGTCGACAAGTAATATGTGCAGTTTTATGGTATGATAATATTATATATTTTAATGTTAGTATCAAGGCAAAATGCCACGTGTATCATCCCATTTCATCTTTATATACGGCTGTGCTTTTTATAAGTTTTCGTGTATCCTATAAGGGAAGGCATTCGTAACTTCTTCGATTCAGCGATGAAGCATTCAACCGATTTTTTTTATTGGCAAGAAGAGTATGACCTGCTTATTTATAACATGCATTTAGTTTTGTTGGCTGCCTCACTTGTGGAGATGTTTTCGTGGTATAGAGTCTTGACATCTTACCAAGGCTCGGGAGAATTCTAAGAAAATAAATATCTTCGGAGGATATCGATTTTTCGGCGATATGAGCATGCACTAGTTCATGGTAGTTCATGGAATACAATACAGAAGAGACAATAGTTCTGACTGGGACTTTTTTTAAATTATTCTTTTATTCACAAACTGCCTGAACACAGCTGTTTCACAATACACTGTTTCTTCAAGAACGACATAAGAGCATCAGGATATCGTGAGTAAATATGATACTGTTGGGTTAGAAATGCTCCGAATAGAGGGACAGGTTTCTGCCATGTGCTCCCGGGAGGAGCGTTTAAAGGACGATTAGATTAATGTCCACATGAAAAGCCTGCAAATACATAAATCAATTTGTATCACTTGTATGATAGTACAAGAATAAGTAATGTCTAATAAATCATACATATTTTTATTCAAGTATAAATACACTATAATTTAATATGAACATGATTTATGTGTTTATTTATCATACCTATAAATAGTAGGCACACACATTTTAAATCCAGGATTGTGTAGTTAATTATTGAAATGGATATCGCGTACAGTGAATACAGTGAGTCGAAAAGGGTATTTCACTTGTAGGAAATACTGTGATGATATAGATATAAAGATAGATAGAAACTTGCGGTAATAGAAATTAAACTTTATTTCTCATTGCTGAGTTGAAGATATTAATTTTTTTATACGTGATATTTCACGAATTTCTGCCTTCTACAGGACACTCGAAAACTTGGGTTGGTATAGAAAAAATTGGGAGACAATTCTTTGCCGGAGACTTCCAGAACAAAATATAATTATTTTTATTGAAAATAAAAATACACTGGTAATTATTTGTTTTATGTATGTATATGTAGGACTATTGTGTCATTAGTGTTGATGATATAAAAGAGTTCCCACACAAATAAAACTACTTACACAGTAGTGAAATTAGAGCACACATGTTAATCATTTTATTTATAAACATGAAATAAAACGGAATCATTTAGAATAATAAAATTACATGCCTACATACAAAATTACGCATGTTCTATATTATGGGTAGGTAGGTACCTAATTCTGTATGAGAATCTTGTGACGGCAAAAACAAAAGGAAAAATATTTCTTCATTGATGCTTTTTGTGTATTTCACATAAAATTCCTGTCGAGTAATAAATTTGTTAAATTTGTTAAATAATGTCAGACGTTCACACAACAAAAATCAATCGTTGCTATTATTACAACTAACCATTGTATGAGGTTATGTATGTAAATGTAACGTTGTCTTTTCTAAGCCTTATGTAGTAGTTCCATGTGTTAAATTTACAAAAAAAAAATATCATTTAAAATTGACACACTAGATAAGTATGTGTAAAGTTAATCCAGACTAAATGAAAAACTTTACTCACGAAAATGCTTTTTTATTCTCCGGTTAAATCAAACCTTTACACACAAAACAATTTGTTCTATTCAAATTGGAACATTGCTAGTTTCTGTTTGTGAGTGAATTTGTCTCAGTCAGGCATAACAGTTGGGATACTAGCTATTTCTTGTTAGTTAGTCCTTCAAAGATACCTACATATTTTGTCGTGTATGCCGAGATAAAATAGTAATATATGTTTAAGTGTGCATAGATATATATTAAGGGGCGTTCAACTTTGTTCACTTTCAGTGATCACTCTGGATGATCCTACAAAATGAAAAGGTGTGAACAGGCGTTTCATCAATAGTGATCACTAGCGATGACGGAGGAAAGAGATTACCACTCGTCATAATTTTGATGAAAGGTCATTTCACTGAAACGACTATAAACAAGTTTTATCCTACTAATTGTCTTATTCTCTATGAATTTATATGCAAAGTCAAAATCATGGACAAAATTATCATGCGGTCGAGAACTACATTAATTTGTTTTAAGTATTATTTTTTTTTTAATTAATTATTTTTGTACGAAAATACGTCAAACTACATAGGTACAACATGACTGAGTGTTGACATGGCAGTGAAAGCATATGATGAACAAATGTGAACAGACGTGATCACTTTTGATGAACAGATTTGACCTTGACACTCTGGATGATCATCCAAAGTGAAGCAATGTGAATGCTACTTTAGATACGTTGCACATCGTTCATACATGCGTTAAAATTTTTACTGTGCAGTGTGCACCATAGTGTTTTGTGACTATTAGCACAGGAACAATCACTTTGTTATTATCATCAAAACAAAACTGTTGCAACTTTATCTAGGTACAGTAGTACCTACCTACTTAACTCATATATTATTATTAGAGATGCAACGAGTATTCGGCAACTATTCGGTAGTCTGCCTATTCGGCAACATTTTTACTATTCGGCCGAATACCGAATATTTGGTCTATTATTCGGTATTCTGCCGAATAGTTTAAATGTAACACTGGAAGGAACTAATAGCTTGTAGATTGTTGCTATTTCATTGTCAGCTCCAGATGCATAATTATTAATCCTCAAATATCTAATTAATTAATTTAATTTGATATGGAGTGAAAAAACATAATATTATTATTGTTATTTTTAATGTTGGAACACAAATTTAGAAAAAATGTACCGCGCTGCAAGTCACTGCTACACATAGTGATGTGAGTAGAGAAAATTCTCGGAGAAATTTCTCCGAGAGTTTCTGCTCTGATGGAAGAGAAATTTCTCTCCATAATTATTCTTAGTGATATTTTTTATTGATCATTGTAAAAATGATCAATAGAAAATATAAAATAAACTATAATTCTCCAAAAATTCTCCACTTCGAGAAATTTACCGAGAAATTTCTCGGTAATTTTCTCGGAAAATAATTTCTTGAGAATTCCACAGCACTAAGTACACATGTCTATGATATACTTACACGAAGATGCGCGGTCGGGAATACCGCAGGCTCTCGCCATTGTTTTGCCGAATATTCGGTTATTCGGCACACGATCTTGCATAATATTCGGTATTTGGCAAATATACTATTCGTTGCATCTCTAATTATTATTATTATGCTCACATATGCACTGCACTACAACTCTACAACGTACAAGTTATCTATAATATTATTGTGAATATAACAGTACCTATTTATTATAAACAATATTATTTGTTATTATTAGTGTCCTATCCTAGTAAAATATGTAAGCTTTATCAGAGGTGAGATGGTCCAAGAGGAAATGCTTTTTCTTATGTGTGAAGCAATTACAGTATTGTGAATATGGAATACTGGATAACGATTAATCGGCAGTCGAATGTTCGGCCTCTGTTATATTATGATGCTTTTGAATTGAAAAAGAATGGGTAAGTTCTAATGTAGAGTAAGATCCAATATTTCAATGTTGCCATATGACCATTATTTTTGTATTTTATATCTGATTTATTTGATTTACGAGTACATTCAGTGGTGACTACTTGCCTTTATGACTGTGTATTTTAATATTATTTCTGAAATTGGATTAATTTATTTTATTCTTCACTGTACATTGGTTACAGTATTTCAAATCAAAACAAAGGACCTATCATAAAAATATAACAGCTATGCAATTCAATGTACAGAGAGCGAGTTTATTGCTAAAATGCGATGTCTTTCAATTAACCCGGTTAATAAGAATCCATTTTTCGTTAACATTTTACAACTCTGTGGCCACTCTGGTCTCTTGGATTTTAATAAGATAATTATTGGGTAGATGTCTATTTAATATTTAGAAATATTCAAGATATCGCTGCTACATTTGTGCTGTGACAATCACTGTTATTAATATCGTTTCTCTTATAGTTAGAGGTACTGTGTGTTATATAACAATCAGTACAATGCACGACATTACACATATTACTATTATATACAGCAAGCAAGTAGCAAATAATGGAATGTTAATGCTCCCAGCACCAAGCCCATATCTCTTCATACATTTCATACTATATTGTATTGTAATAAGCAGAACACTCGCTGCTATATAGCCAGGTAAATACCAGTGGCGGAACAATTTTTTTTAAATCGGTCAAGAATTTTATTACGTATTTTTCACATATTTTATTAAATATTTTAATTTCGGTCTCGGCTTATCAGCTTTCACTATATTTTCTTCTGCACTGTCACACTTCTGCACTAACTATCCTTCAATTTTCAGATTTTACTATTTGTTAGAGAAATTTACGATAATACTATACTATTCTTTACTATACCCTCACGCCGTGTCCCAAGTGATGTAAGCAGAAAGAACGGCACGCCATATAGATCTGTCCTTCATTTTACTTTCGCTTCTTCTATATTCAGACAATTTCTCATGCACGTCGGCTCCTCTTACTCAACACACGGCCGTCCTTGAGAATTTAATCCACGTGGTACTCGGACGCCCATGTTCCTTCTCACCCGTTCTTTCAGACAAGTATAATTTTTTTCCCAAATCTTCGTCGCCAAAAATTTTCGTCGCCAAATCTTTAATTTAGTACTTATAGGAGTTCGAGAAAAATCACGATTTATACAATTTGAAACTAGATAACATATTATGAAGTAAATTTAATAAGGTTCAAGAAAATTTGCAGTCACGCATGCTATTTTGCATGTTTGGAAAACACAGTACTGGTTTTACTTACTTACAAACCAAACACAAACAAACTGTTATAACATATTACGATGATTGTGTACCTATGTATCACTACTGTGAACTGCAAATTTCCTACATGGTATTCTATAGTACCTATAGTCATGTAGTGATAGTGAGTGGTCGTATGTAGGAAGGAACCTAGATAGGTACCTACTTGCTCAGTTAGGTGACAAATTTGTTATTTTGTGGTTAGGTCGTAATCACTCATGTAGGTACCTATATATAATGAGTTACAATCCATTGGATTGGTCTGCAACGAGTTTGGATTTTCTTCTCCATTCCTCCCTATTCTCAGCCAGTCTCTTCAGCTCTACGTATGAGCCACAGTTCATGTCCCTCTCAGTTGGTCTATATAAGCGTCTCTTATACCCCACGTCACACGTACCTGTAAGACAATAATTATCGTCTACTATTCAGCGATCAGTATGCCATCTTGAATATTTTATTTTTCATAGGTACGGAAAGGATATCTGAATGTTTTTTACATGCGGTTAGTCCGCAGGTTATCCCACTTGTGGGATACGCATTGATGGTATAGTAGTAGGTAGTTATTTGTTAAATTGATACATTCAGCAAATAATGCAAATAATCATTTCTCAACTTACATTAATTATTGTCTTCTAGCTCAGTATCCGTTCCCTAGCCTCCCATCCTCCCCCGATTCCCATCTACAATCCTTACTACGTATTAGGTGTGTGTCAAATATTATTTTAAATTGTATTGATAATATTATGCATAGGTATATTTGTTTTAGTTAGGTATATGTCAATGTATCGTGGTAAGATGGAAGAAATCACTTCATAGTGATGATTTTGCCACTGCATCGTCCTATAGTATTTTAAATTTTGAGATGTCTTGTTAACACTGTTATATAATGATGAAGTGCAAAAAGAATAAAATATATAGATAATTTATGAGAGTTTCAATCAAGTCATACGACATTACGTAGTGGGTATCATTTTTTTTTTTTTGTTTTTCTGTGACGTGCTCTGACATTATTACGTGTAAGTAGTATCTACATATTTATCCATCGCCGTACCCAAGATGGCATACGGCATCCGAGTTATTCCACATATCAGGACATATACAAATTACATTTATAATATTCTTGATGACAGTTAAATTTACAATACCTACCATTATAATAATGACATATAATTCCTTGAAGTCTTGTTCTTTAGGGTAGTAATGCTGATTCGATGTTGTGAATATATAAGATTATTAAAACAAAGATAATCATGTATGTTTGAAAAGGTATTTTCGCAGACCATATTGTATGTTTGTATAATTATCATTTTTTGGAGTGCTGTACATAGTAGAATTGAAAAAACTTTTAGTTGGTCTTAGAAAGACCATTGACTTCTGCCCAGAGTTTCGTACAGAATTCAACCTGACACCAGCTGGGGAGTTGAGGGACGGTGGTGGACGGTGTTGCGGAGACAGCAGACTACGATTAGTGAGATCGTATATATATATTTATATTGTTTTTATACAAACTAGATTTTTCTGAACGATTTCAAGATAGGTCGTGATTATCTAATAAAGCGTAGGTATCATTTTCAAAAAAATAATTTAAGATAAAATAAAAAATGTTTTCTTTGTTCAAAAGTCAATTTATTTTTATAGGCCAATGAAAGCGTCTCAAAAAATAGATTCAGAAGATCCAGGGTCCTTATCAAATGTAGGTATACGTATCTATTGTTTACTATGAGAATGTTTAGTTATTCATTAGATAATATTAATTTGAAACAATTCACAAAGTTAGATTGAGTTTGTAAAAAAATATTTTTATATAGGTACCTATAATTTCGTATCTATGTGTTTTATTAAAGAATCTTGTATGTCATAAAATTGATTTTTAGATCACCAATCAGTGATATGACATACTATACACAGGTGTAGGCTCTGTAGAATATTGCATTTTACAATTATTTACGTGTTTATATCGAAGAATTTACAGTGTTATATCAGTTGAAATTCGATGTATTTTATTCACCTCCGTATGAGATAGGCACATTTCTTAAATTTTCTTCGATTTGATGCCATATTGTGGACAACGTATTATTGTACAAAAACACATAATAAGTTTGTTATAAGTATACCTGTGTTTTATTTTACATTTTTTATACATTTATGAATTTAAGAGGGTAGCTGGAAGAGTAATATATTTAACTCTTTGGAAGTATACCTTCCTACTTATTCATTTAGTCTGGATAATGGTGATATCACACGCCACCTGTTGTTGAAAGAAGGTGAAGAAATTACCACCTGCCTGGTTTTATAAAATTACATGTATGTTATTTATTGTTTCGGCTCCTTACTATACCTTCTCGTATAATGCTCTTCTGTCTATATATGGCCGGTTTCAATAATCTATCTATCCGCTACTGTCGATTGAAATCTATTGTGTTCTATATTTTAAATCATACATTTCAATCGACAGTCACGGATAGATAGGTTATTGAAACCGGCCATTAGTGTACTAAAACTCACCTATGTTTAGTCTGATAGATACTACCATCAAATGTGTGGACCTTTTTCAGTTCCAGTTTTCACGAATTGGTTATTCGGTTTACACCTAAAATTTCTACATCTTTGTCGCTAGATAATTCCATATTTCATCATCACCGTTACACTACTTTTCTTTCGGAGTAGGTAGAAAAGATCGAGCGCTACTTAATCGTACCCTTACATATACTTCCATCACTCTCATAAAATTTCTCACGATTGCTTTCCGATTCATTGTGCTCAACACATGACCGTCCTGGAGCAAATGGATGACTATGTTTCCGAGCACCATTTCTCTCACCCATATATATTTTCTTTGCCATTCTCTCCTTATTCATTCTTTCCACGTGCCTAAATCGCCGTAGTTAGTTCACTCATTAAAAATTATAAATGAAATAATTATATTTTTTTTTGGCTGTCATCATATTTGCATTTATGTTTTATTTACAAAACAATAAGTTTTAACAATGAATGTACATAAACAAGTTGTTATTATTTCCACTCTAATGACTCCCCTTACAATAATCAACAGTCAATTAGTTAATTATTATTATTATTTTGATTCATATCACATTAATAAAAACATTCGTGGAAAAGCACAGCGGTACTAGGAAATTATATAATTAGGGTTTAGTCAAAATTGTGAGAACAGTTGTTACTAAATACAATAACACTCTTAAATCACATTGCTATTAGGTATTATAATATCATAATAGTAGTGAAATGATCTAGAGTTTGTGTGTTCACATTGTGAAAAGACATTTTAAACATATATTTGTTATTAACAAAAAAACTGTTTACTTTTCACTTTTGATTTATTACTCGAGTACTTTCGTCAAGTTAGCTTGACATTTTCAAGAGAATTAATATAATTTTTTTTAAAAGTCAAATGCATAAACAAATTATGTAGGTACATAAAAATAGAAAGAAAGGGGTAAGGTAGTAGGAGGAGTTATGACAATATACCTTTCTACATTACAGAATCATTATTATACAATGCACCATTGTGCAAAATATAAGCGGCAGAAGTGAAAATGCGTCCCGACACTTACGAATAGGCTAGGGCTGGCTAAAGTGATCATTTTTGTTCATAACCAACGTTCACTTAGATATAAGGTCGTTTTGCTTCTCCAATCGAGATGCATGATTGGTTTTATCATCTACGCATTTTGACCCAATACAGTAAAATAACAAAAAAAAATGTTGGTATTCGAAACTGTTACCTACAGCACACATTAATTGTTACTAGACACATAGCTACCTATTCCGTGTAATTATTAAATTGTGACTACTACTACTACTACACCATCACGGCACATCCCTCAAATGGAATAGCCTGTAGACCAACTGCATCTAATATACATGCAAGTCGTCTTCTCTGTGCCAACAAAAAGTTGAGACCTTCAGGATGGGAGGCAAACCTCAACGCTGGATTTGAGATACAAAGTTGTGACTGTAAAAGGCCGGAGTTCGAAGAAATAAAGACGTTTAACATCTTAGATTCAGCGATGAGGTTTGCCATCCATCCTGAATGCCTAGATTTTATATTGGCACTGAGAGGACAGCTTGCATGTTTATTATATACAGCTGGTCTGCTGGCTACCCCACTTGCGGGATATGCCGTAATGGTATAGTAGTAGTAGTGATAAGTTGTGACTGTTCTTTTTAATTTCAAATTGATTACATCCCTAATGAAGGGGTGATGCGCTGTCCATTATTTTGGTAAAGGCACTATGGGCAGGTGTATTTTGAACCCTGAGCAACACGAATGATACGCAAGCTGCAACATTAATCTCTACTACATACATACTAGGCATTATTATTTTTGTATCATTTTACAGTTTTAATAGTAAGGGGACTCGTAGGACCTTAATGAGGCATCGGATTTTATCGACTTTGTGATCAGTAGATGTTATAAAAATTATACAAAATACAAGTTTTTTTATAATATATATTTTACTACGCAGACATCTTTTAAAGTTTTATTATTGTAGTTAGTTATGTCTAGCGCCACATGGATAAAATATATTATTATTATGAAAATTTATTTATAGAATGGACACGTGCCAATTTTTATTATTATTATTTCATTATTAAAAAGATTTATATTTTGAATAATTTATACAGTTTTGGTTTATTGGTAAAACTAAACTAAGCTGAACTTTTTTGGAATAATTTTATAATAATTCTACGTTATTTTTTAATTTATAAAGGTAGGTAGATTTTGCTTCTGTTTTCGTATTCGCGATATTTTGTTTTAATTGATTAATTTTATTTGATAATTTTTTTGTTTCACTCTTGATTTCTTTTGTTTTTATTTTTAATTATGTATGAAAATCGAATGGACTTTGATATAAATAAATGGAATAATATATGGACTTTTATAAATTGGATATTACATTGTATACTTCTTGTTGGTGAGTGTATTATTGTACTAAATATATGTGTTTTATCTGTAGTGTTCTATTGATTAAATAAATAGGTAGGTACCATTAAATTTTAACTTTAAGAAACTTTAAGCGCTACACTCTTAACTCAAACAGATCATACGTTAAGAAAATATTGAAATAATATACTTAATCCAATATAATGTTTTTCTTCAAAAATTTTGAGTTAAAAAAATGCTCATGAAATAAGCGTCCATTTGTGCCAAGCAAAAATAAATTTGTATCATGTGCATAGATAATAGTATCCTGTCACAATTATCGCAGTTGCAGGGTAGGCAGAGATAATCAAACGATATAAAATATTCTTCATTTACTATCCTCATACACTAATTTCTTGCTTCCATAACATTTGAATTTACAGTGCATCCTCATGCATGTTCTCATCCAATATAATAAAATAATTTGTAGCAGAAAAAAAACAAATCATTTTTGCATTTATTAGTAGACCTCCTAGTTGAATGTTGGAGTTAAGTTATATCTTTAATTTAGTTAAGTCTCATATATTTATATAGTAATAATATACGATACAAAGATTAACGGTCTCATATAAACATGTCATCACACAATGTAGGTACGTAGTACGGCAGTAGTGGATAGTCACTGCATGTACATAATATGGAGTAATAATACTAGAAGCACTTCAGATGAATACATGTTAACATAATCTCCTCGCAAATGAGGAGCTTTTCACTTTTATGAAATATAGGTTGGATACCATATTGCAGATAATAATATAGTCAATATCTAATTACTTGTTAAAATTAAACACTAACTGTCTTTCTGGGATGCCAAAATCCGTCAACAGTTTAAGAGTTGCCTTTGTTGAATATATAATTTGTAAATATATATAATGTTAAACCGTTTACATAAAATGGTGAAATTAGGGATTCTCTTTTCTGATCTTTATCAGCTATTCACTACATTCTGCTTTCGTAAACTGTGATCACTATTTACAAACTTTTCGATAACCTACATTAGGAAAGGGTTGACTCGATTGCCACAATATTACTACGAATCGAAGGGGACTTGTTTTTGATAAATTTATTCTTCCACATGTCGCCGTCATTGGAAAAATCTCAAGATATTGATTGTTTACTACTCGGAAATTTTGTGGTAAATAAATAATATGAAAAGGGCCTATTAGAGGTGCTACGTCAGTGCTACTATCTGCTTATACCGGTGGTATGGCAGTATTATGAGAGACATTGTATTTTATTGCCTGCAGATTCAACTGTTGGAATGGGAATGTTGAATAAATAACATACATAATCCCACTATTTTACTAATACATCTTGTAAGAACATCCAGAGGAGAGAACTTAATGTGGATGAATATATAAAAATATAATATTATTATGTAGTACCCACCTAAATGAAGAATTTGCTCTTTTGCGTTATTATTGAAAACATGAGATGAAAATCAAACTTCCTTATTAGAAACGATTTTTTCCTCAATGAAGAGATTCTTAAAACTTTTCGCTATTTTTTACCTAATTTAAATTCTTCATAATATAGAAACAATCTGCAAGGAAATATCATCAGTTGAGATAAAAGGTGCTATTTTCTTTGGGTTGGTAATTTATGGAATCAGTTATAAAAATCAACTTTTAAAATCTATTATCCGCACATTTAAATCAAAATTTGTTCTCACAGGTCATTGGATAGACCTGAGGGTCGTCCAGCCAAAATCGCCATCGTGGTTTATACTCTTCCTTCAATGTCCCTTTTAGGAAGTACGAAAATTTATTAAGAAAAATATATATTTATACAAATAAAAATCAAATAAAGATGAAACAAATTAGGACATAAGTAGTAAAAAGTAGATAAAAATAAAATATATAGGTACCTATGCAGTTTTGTTTTTAAACATTAAAATTTGGGAGAATGCTCAGGTACGTCAACTTCCTCAAAATTTTCAGTTATTGTAAGCAAGGAGTTCGTTGGCTACCTTTTACAAGGGAAATACAATCACTTTGATTAACTTCATTCCTAATTGATGATATTTTTAATCAGTAACAAGAAAGTACTTTTACATGTAGTTGGAGGTTGGAGTAATTTGTGCGATAAGTGTAGTGAGTGCCTGTGTAGTCCTATTTCATATATTTATGTATGTTAATAATATTCTATACATACCTAATAATATTCTATACAATACAGTGTACCAATATTTCTATCACACTAACCCGACATAAATGAAACCTCGCTCACACTGAGTTGTCTAGATTTTATGCTAAAGTTAAATTATTCCTTATGAATAATTTTGGCGCTTTCTGACCATAGAAAAGGTGCTATCTTTTTTGAAAAATTAAAAAAAATATATACCTATGGAACAATATCTATGTGTATGAAAAAAATAATCTACGGGATGATATTGAGTAGGTACACAAAAGAACAAATTGTATGTGTGGTTTCGATTTCACCGGGTACATAAATTGTTTTGTCTGTCTATTTATACCATCACGACATCTCCCATATGATATGATGACACAGGTCGTCCTGTCCGCGTCATTTAAATAACCTATTCAAAATGGGAATAAGACATTCAAGGCATTCAAAATATCTCATCGTTGAATTTAAGATGTGTTTAATGTCTGTGTGATTTGTGTTTTGTCTCTTGAATAAGGCCTTTATTTAGTCAGGGTTAACTTTTAACGTGTCTAGTTAGCCAAGTATAAATATGCGTTTTCTTTGTGAGTACATCTGAAGATGTTTTCCTCCATCTAATTATATTAAGCAGATTGTATAATCTTAATGTCAGAACTAAGTATGTGTTATAATTTAGAAATTGCATGCAGCTTATCACTATAGTGGGCTGTGGGTTTCTTTACAAGTATAATAACACTCGTAATTATTTTGTCTTCTAGGTGCAAATTGTTTATTGATTTTATCAACCCACGGTGTACGTATCAAAAGTTCTATCGTATCTCTTTAGAAATAATTGCATATTCTCTTAATTTTACTTTGCATTTTGTAATCGTATCTAGGAGACTACAACGAGTTGAAGAGATGAAACTTATGGGGTGTTCACATTTGGCGAATATTACCAGGCGAATTACAAAATATATCGCCAGGCGAAAAAGGAGACCTGGCGATATTCGCCAAAGTGAGAACACCACATTAGGATTGCAAATATCAATTGTGTCGAGATTAAAATTAAAATTACATACATATACCCAAGTCAGTTAAGATCAATAAGAACAAAGGTGTTTAAATCAAAATTAGATATAAAGTGCATGCATACCTAAAATACATATGCAGTTTTGTATGATTAATATTGATATTTATTCATTCAGTGATCCCATTACGGAATCGCCATCGAGTGAGGTAGCTTACAACTATCTTCAAGTATTTAACTTACGGATCGTCCTCACCAAGCCGTAATAAAATATGACTATTTTTTTAAATTATTTTATTAAAAAAAGATTAAGTTTGTTTTGCTTATTTATGATAAAGCCTTTGTATCTAAATACGTCAGGTAATAAAATTGTTTTCAAAACATGATAATAGAACCAACGACATCAATACTTCGTACTAAAATATCATAGGTTATAATCATACGCGTAGTAAGAAATTATGATAGTATTGGATAAACGATTATTTGTTTCAAGAATAATTAATTCTTCTAATCAATACAAACATAACCTTCAATAGTTGTCAATTAATTTTATGCAGAAACTTCTTACTAATTACAATACTAGCTAAAAATACAGCTAGGCTCAGAGCATAAACATCACACTGAAAAAATATAATGCGGTTTCCAATAGTAATCTCCCTGTATCTCAGCGAAATAAGTGGAGATCTTTTTTAAACATATCTATTCGCTCGAATAATCCTTTGTATGTAAAAAAAAACACTCAATAAACCCGATATTTGCCTGTTGTAAAAGTTTCAAAAATTTCGAAAGATGGCGCTAATATTATCTTTCACAATATCTATAGGTAATAATTTTAGTATTTTTCATAATAAAAAAGACAAACATATAAAAAAAAAACATGTTTCATTAGTGGGCATGAGTTTCGCTCTTACTTTATTGGTAAAAGCATTAATTAAGGATAACCTAAAATTATTATAAAATATAAAAAAACATACGTACATTCAAATGAGCAGACTCTTATATTTCTTAGATTCCCGCTATAGTTATATTAATAGTCAGTCAATTAAAATTATACTTTAATGATAATAGTTTATAGTATTTATATGCAATACATTGTAATCGATATAGTGTAATTATATTTGAAATATTGAAGATTCCGCTTGCTTATAAGTTTTATTGCAGATTTAAATACCGCTTTTCACACTACTTTATGTGGGCATTTCCATTTAGTAATTATTATTAAAGTTATTATCTTTGTTTGCTGTCCACAATAACTTCTCTATCAGAATATAAGAATACAAATACTATACTACTTCGTTTTATGTCACTGTGGACTAAATGCATGAACTTAATTAGCATAAAGATTATCCAGCTCTTCGTTACACAGAAATATTAGACATTCAGGATAGGGGCCTTTATTTTAAAGGCTTTTCGAAAATTTACAGAAAAGAGTGAAATTTTCTTTATCCAATTAATTGGAGAAATAGGGTATTTGGACACAAAACGAGCACTGAACTGATAAAAAAGTTATACAGATAATTAATCATAACAATAATAAATTTTATTGTACAAAATTAAGTATAAAAAATAAATAATGAAACGGTACCAATAACTTTGTGCAATGGGCGAGATTATCGCTGGAGCATGATATCTTCTAGCTAAACCGTTGTCCTAGGGACTATGACGTCCGCATATTGATTACATAGAGATATTCAACTGCTTATCTTACTAGTTAGAGATTACAAAATAGGATAGAACTTAAAAAGTTAATTTAATTATTGTGTTACAGACATAATATATTACTAAGGCGAAATATTTTATTTTCGTTACATTAATCGAATCTACGTTAAGCGGATGAATCAAGTCTTATTACTATCAAGTCTTGATATAATTACATGGTATTCTACATGATAATCCCTTTGCCAAGATCCGGAGAACTTCCACCCACTCTTATTAAGGCCCCACACCTGTGCTAGCGACCAGGTGCATTAGCATACGTATTACTATTATCCAATGGAAAACATTTTCACAAAGCACAATAACCTGATTTGAAACATGGAAATCCATAAAAAGGTCAGAATCTGTTGCAAAATGCGGGATAGAAATACGTAATATTAACTTGTAACTTTTTGCACCATAGTATAAAGGAATTCGGCATTTAAATCCCGGTTCAATTAGATATTTACATAATATACATACATTCTACTTATTATTATTAAGGAAAGATTTGATACTTGGTACACCTAATGTACTGACTTTTGCATAATACCTACGTATGGATATAGTCAGATGTCGTAAATATATTTGAAATGTCTCGTTTCATTTGCTTATTTCAAATCCAAATTATAGGCACCGGTTTTACAATAATGAATAATGACTTGCAGGAATACTAAACTATTGATTCTGTGTATCAGAATAGTATTTTATTTTTTGACGATATGATAAATCGACAATTCTTCAATGTTACCATAAACGAGTAGTAAATAGATATTTAATGGTTTCATGCAAAGAACAACTAAGAATGTTTATTATTTACTCTGTTATTTCATGTAACGATTTTATGTTTTTTTTGACAAAAAATGACAATATATGGGACATCTACGAACATCAAATCTTAACAACTTCGCTGCCTCCCAAGCATAGTTGAATCTTGAGGAAATCCGCTCACGGTTTTTCGTATTATTCTATATAAAAAACATTCTTTTTTGGAAATTATTTGTCATTTTTACTTTTTTTGTTTTTTATGATTGGAAAAATAAAAATAAAAAAAAACCGCATATGTGCGGAGCTGGCACTGACAATGAAAATTTCTACCTCAGTGCCGATCACGCACATGTGCGGAAATCATTTTGTTTACAAAAAGTTACTTTATTTACGAAAATATAAACCTAAATAAAATAATTCTATGAAAAATTCACTGTGCCTATACCTAAACATTATTTCTCCGAATATTCTAATTGAAAACAATCTTCTAGTCTTCCAATAATCTTGTATACGACTAAGATACTCGTACGACTAAGCTGTATAGTCCCCATATGAATAAGTAATCCAAAAAAAAAAACTGGAATGGTTAGATCCTTCCATTTAGTGATTCTGGATTGTTCTGTAACTCCAGGTATTTGAAATAATATCAATACTTGGGTATTTGTCTCTAAATCTAAACCATCACTAAAACTTTTCATCAAAAAAAAATAATCACAAAATCAATCGGAGTTGTTCCTGGATTGCCGAAAAATTCATTCTGCTTAGTAAATAGTATGTTATTAACCATATAAGAACTCGTGGTCCATGACGTAGTTGAACCTTCGAGAGAAGATTCCACGGTTTCAGGACGATCAGTAGACGGAGGAACATTTATTGCCACTTGATTGAAGGTTAGTTGTTCATGACCTTCGTATTCGTCATCATCATCTGAAGACATCTCATTGTCGATATTATAATCTTTATCAGTGTCATCTGAACATAGTTCTGCTTCAATATCACTGTCAGTTAATTGATAAATCATTGATAATTTCACTCTTTTAGGTCTTGACAAATTTTCTTCATCATCCATATTCGCAAGCGATTTCAGGCGGTATGAAATTCGCAAAGTAAAATCCAAACACCATAATAATATTTTAAATGTGTCGTGAGCAGTGCCACACTACAATAAACATATCATTACGAATGCCGACTTTATACTGAATCATTCAAAGACCATGATTCGATCACGCACAAGTGCGGTGTCGGCTATAGGATTGAAAATCGTACTCCGCACATGTGCGGAGAAGGCAGCGAAGTTGTTAAAAAGACAAGTTTGTAAATTTGAATTTTATGAATTCTTTGCTTTTAAAGGATTGATGATGGTTATTATAAGTTTAAAAATCTATATGAATATGTCGAAACTCGAATCTTTCAGATGCATCTCTGTTTTTTAAATTAAATAAAAATTAATGAATTATTCTAAGCAAAAAATAAGTCATAATTATTAAGAAATGACAAGGGGTCCTCCTTTAAATTTTTTGAGTTATAGTTCTGATTGAAGCTAAATTGACATTCGCAGTGTGCAGATTGTGGCTAACTTCATAGGAAAATGACAACTCAAATACTTTACTTCAGTATACCGCGAGTGAATGAATATGGTTAGCATCTTACTCGCCCTTTGATTCTAGGGTTTGTTACCACATTAAACTTTTAATAAGTACTGCTACAAGATATACTTCAGAATAAGATTTTCTGCATTCAATTCCGCATCATCGATTCTATAGAAGCGTCATATTATTGTGAAAATGTTGTTCTTTGTGTTAGGAAACTCCTATGTCATGCATACTTTATTCATAGTCAAAGTAACATTCTATGTGCAAGGAAAGGAATATCATGTAATCCTGACTTAATATCTACCTAGTTATAATATGACTATTCGGAACTCATTGAGTTGGTAGGCCCCAATGTCAGATATCTGTCAAATATAGTTTTCTATGGAGGAAAATTGTTGCTACAATAATATTATTTGGATTTTTTGTCGAAATATTTCTTTTTTATTATTTGCAAAAATAAAATCTAATTCGAATATAAACTTAAGGAAATTTGTATTCGAAGTAGATTTTTGGCAAAAATAAAATCTACCTCGAATATAAACTTTAGGAAATTTGTATTCGAATTAGATTTTAATTTTGCCGGTTTTATTTTATTTTTGCTTATTTTATTTTTGCCGGCAATAATAAAATGAAGCCGGCAAAAATAAAATCTAACTCGAATACAAATTTCTTAAACTTTGTATTCGAGATAGATTTTATTTTTGCTGGTTTTATTTTATTTTTGCCGGCAAAAATAAAATAAAACCAGCAAAAATAAAATCTAACTCGAATGTTAACTTTGCTGGTGTCGAAAAACTTGGTGCTCAAAAATAATTAAACGTGGTGACCAAAAAATAATTCTACATATGGCAACGATTTTGTGAATATTACTTTTCCTATGAAATCTCACATTTGACAACAGTGGGGCCTACCATCTCATATAGTGCCGACTATTCTATATTTTAACTTATAAACTTTATTATCTATTGGATATATCAAGCAGGATGATTTTAATTTTATCCTTTGTGTGAACGTTGAATAGAAAATAATCATGGTAAATATACTCTTGAATAACGTATCTATGTGCATACCTAGATTTTCTACTATCAGAAGTTTATGATAAGAAATAAACTTTGTGTGTGTATTATGTAGGTACCCTTTCTAACGGTTTGCAGCAATAAAATATTGTTGAGGAATATGTTATTTTACCTTCATTTGTGTATCACAGCATCTTCATCAAGTTGATACTCGTAGACAATACCTTCATAGCATATCACTGTATAATGAAAATGTGTACTTAGTTACTTAGAACGTCTTTTTTGTTTACAATGATATATATATTTTTGATTATTTGGGTAGGCATAAACCTATTTTTTTAATATTAATGTTTTAGGGTTGACCGTAAGACGTTGCATTGCAACAAGTCTGCCTTTTGGCCTAATTTTGTTGATTGTCACGTTTTGTAATGTTGTATTTTATTGTTTATGTATTTGTGTAAAATAATGGTCAATAAAGATTTATTTATTTATATGCAAACAAATTCTGACGGATTCCGTAGGTGTTGCATGCCAGATGACAAGTTACCCTTTGAATTGTGGAAGTTTTGAGAAAGGTGAAAGATTGGTAGGACATTTTAAATGAAACCGGCAAAAGCTACTGGTGAGCATAGTGAACAGTTGATTCGGATTGGCCAAATGTCTTGAGAGCTATCTTTATTCTTTATTCTTTATTCTCCAACATCTCCCGTAGGTCATTTACAGGACACATGGGTTTATCAACATTACAATTATAGTACAAAAGAAGGAAAAAAAAACATCAATACAACAGAAAGAGCGCAGTAAAGCACAACATACAAGAAAAAATTGAAAAGTCAAGACACAACAATAAACAAACATAAATCCATAAATTCATTTCTTCAGTACTAAAAGGATGTAAAAGGTCCCTTTAGCACCATGTCAAAGTACAAACATAAATACAAACATAAATTCATTTTTTTCAGTACTAAAAGGATGTAAAAGGTCCCTTTAGCACCATGTCAAAGTGTAAAAAATATTTCATAAAAGTAAATAAAATAAAAAAGAAATCCACAGCAAAAAACAGACGATAGTCGCAAAAAGCAGGATCCAACAAGAAAAAGAGGAAAATGTGTGACTATTATGTAAGATACGTGCATCGGACACTTGGAAACAAAAAAAATAGACCTATTAATATGATAATTAAAAATATAATTAATTGTTTTTTATCGCATGTGTTCTATCATATTCACAAAACTGTATATTTAGACATGATTAACTAGATATATCAAAAATGACTGGCCGATGAAAACCTTTACTCATATAACATTTTCCAATATTATTCACCTACTTAATTTTTTAAATTTACATTTATAAGGGATATAAAATGACACTTGTAAGATATAAGTCTTAATCAGGCATAAAGTTGTAACTATGTTAATATCTTTTAGTAAGGTATCACTTAATCGGTCTTGCATTTGGAATAGCAGTAATTCTTTGTTTGTTATTACAACTGATAGACTTTTGTATACCTACTGTAAGATAAGATAAAGAGAGCAGACGAATATTAGACACAGTTCATTATGACATGACCAACAATAGTACCAGATATCCAGTACTCGTATGCCCGTACCGACATAACCGTTCCTCTCAAAGACAGTTAGTTAGTTACAATAGTATAGTTACTTAGGTAATACTATTATGTATGTATGAAGTAGTACAGGTACTCGTGTCTATTATTTCAAAGAAAGAAACTATGAAGAACCGTATAATAGTGGTATTATGATTGTGATATGATAGCACTATACTATATCTACATATATGTAGCACGAGATGTTATAATCATTCTTCAAACTAATTTAGTTTGTGTGTCTCGATTTTGACGGAAGTCATATTAATAGTATTACTTTTGTATTTGTTCCGTAGAGTCTCCGGTAAAGAAAAGGTATCTGATAGGTAGGTTCTCCAGAGACGTATGTAAGTTTATTTTGATATGGAAGAATGGATGGTTCTCGCTGGGTCGTATTCTGTAAATATCCGATAATTTGTCCAAAAAAATATTTTTTTTGTTTCGTGGAATCTCCGGCAAAAAATTGGTCTCCCACTTTTTTATTGTTAGTCTACGAGTGTCCTGTAAAAGGTAGACGTTCGTAAAACATCACGTTTAAGATATCTTCACTTCAATAGTAATGAGGTATGCTAGCCGTTTTGAATGTCTTATTTTTATTGTCATGAAGAGGAAGAGATGCGATAATAGTCCGGATGGATATAGTATTATTGTTGTGTAAAATAGTTCAGTGGTAAATAGTAGATATCTCTATCTCTGCTAGCTATAATTGTATCGCATCTTTATTCTTTACAACTGGGTATGTCCTTTTTCAAAAACCTAAATAATGCCATCAATCTAACTTTTTGATATCTTCTTACTCCTCTGTTGACCTCATTAGTTTCCACTCCAGATTTACAAAGTCTACCTTCCAGTAATGTGATCAGTTAAACACCACCAACAATGTCAACCACTTTTGTTTTCTATCGAATGGTTTCAGCGTCTCGATCCTTATTTTGTTCCTCTAACTAAGATCAGATGATCAATGGTGTAGACACTGTAGACGTGCGAATCTTTCCTATGAAAAATAAGTAGAATGATTCATTTTAAACAAATTTATATGTTACACATATTTAGTCACCAGCTCTTCCCACGACATTCCCAGTGCTTTTTTTGACCATCTATCATTATTGGTATGTTCATTTAAATATCTTTCTACTATAATACCCAAGTTAATTATTATTCTATTACAATGTCATAACATAATTTCAACTAACTATATCGTTAAAGAATAGATAATAGGTACATAAATAAATAGGTAGATCGTTAGTGCAACGGTATATTTAAAATTACGACCAATATTACCTTTATTTATTTTAGTAAAAATATTATCACATGAATTTAAATGTGTACCATGATAAATATACCTACATAATATTAGTTGATAATTTTATCTCCGACTTTTCTTGTTTGTAAAATGCTTTCAAAAAATATAAAAATAATTTTAATTACCTACTAACTTACCTACACTTCGTATGTTTCCAGATGAGTAGGTATAGTGTATTTTATTTAGGTACGTAAATATATTTTTTTCTTTGTATTTTCTAAGTGTATTTGTCTTAGTATAAGTAATAACAATACAAAAGTCTATTTGTATTGTTAGATAACATCAACCGAGATCTGGAGGAGCTCAATGCTAAAGACGACTGGCAGTCCATTGCTCAGGATAGAAAGGCTTGGAGATCTATTGTTTCGGAGGCAAAGGTCCTACAAGGGCTGTTCGGCCATCGGAAGTAAGTAAGTAAGTATTTTCTAATGATAATTTGTTATGATAGTGCATGTTTCTATTATTTTTTGCCAACTTTAATTTTCACTGGATATAAACAGGCACCGCAAATTTCTAACCACATCGCACAAATTTTCGATAAATGAATAAAACGATATGGATTCTATTTTTTCGGTCGTAACTTTAGGAAAATTAATTTTTATTAATATTAAAATGATTAAGTTAAAACACTGTTACTTTCACTGTATAAAAAAATATTTTACAGTGAACGTTACAGTGTTTTAACTTAATCATTTTAATATGAATAAAACGATAATATCTCAGTTCAACGTTTCTGTACTGTATAAAAATGGATTTAATTTACAAATAATTTTGGAGTTCAACATTACTAAAGAAACCACGATTTGTATATAACACATTTTCATACTTAGCCTGCACACTTTAATAATTTATTGATTATCTTTATTTCGCTCTTTTTGCATAAAATCCGATCTCTAGTAATCAACTCAATCACTCTTCAACGGTCTTCCAGAGAAAACAAGGCATAACCATCCACCTGCATACAGAGCATTTTTAACACCCAGCGCATCTTTTTATTTCTCTGAAATCATAGAAAGAGTGTATTTAAAAAAAAGGGGCATCCAGGCGTTGGAAACCTTGTAGTCTAAATATTAAGAACAGTGCTTTTTCTGGTCTCTAGTAGGTAATACTACCAACTAATATTTTGTATATTAGCGTGTTATATGTTATTATATACATACAATTTATTATTAAGTACTGTTTGTTGTTAGTATAACGGGAATATTGATGGTGTTTTAGCTTATTATGTATCTATTAGTATAACTATTATTTGGTATCCATATCTATTATTGTCTATCTATAATATAAAGTGTAGCAGGCAAATGCAGCAAACGTAATGTGCACAAAATATATGTACAATGTAATCTTCTTTCTTTCCCTCCGTTTATTTGAGTCGAGAGTCCGTTGCGTCTAAGAACTTACTTCAGAGATCCCTGTCCAATGCTGTTATCATGATTTCTGACCATTCCAAACAGTCTTTCAATCATTTCTGGCGCGCGAAATTATGACCTAACCATTGCAACGACAAAAATATAATGAAATTAAAGTAAAAGTTTTTAAATTATCAAATGAAATAAAATAAATATTTATTATTATTTTGTTTTGTGTTACTGTTGAGTAAGACTAACGCACGACCGGTTTCGCGGACTCCGAGTTCGCATCATCAGGTGCTGATCTATACTGAATTAAACAAAAACAAATACAAAAATAATAACTCGACTAAAACAGCTATTAATAATAATAATCTTCCGAATTCGTCTCCCTTACTACAACTATTCCCCATCTCATATTCCAAGAACTCCACGCCTGAAACCAACACGACCCCGCCTACCCCTACACCCTCACTGTAAATCCTAACGAACTTTTGTATTTGTTTTTGTTTAATTCAGTATAGATCAGCACCTGATGATGCGAACTCGGAGTCCGCGAAACCGGTCGTGCGTTAGTCTTACTCAACAGTAACACAAAACAAAATAATAATAAATATTTATTTTATTTTATTTGATAATTTAAAATGAAGTGTTACAAAGTAAATGCCGATACAATTAATAAATTTTTTTTCTGCTTTAGGTACTGATTTTTATCGAGAGATACGTATTTAGTTTTTTAAGGACGTTTTCAATCTCAAGAAGAAAGACTTTTCTTTCAATAAAAAGCTCCCATTTGTTTCTTATTTTATTATGGAATTTTACTGCCAAAATACCAACACAGGGAATAGCCAACAATATAATTTTAATATCTGCTCGTGAATCTTGAATCTCTTCTTATACAAGTGCTGTATATCTACTGTCCATTATTTAAAAAAACTAACATTACCATCAAGTTTGTCGACTACGGATGTAAGGAAACTAGAAATACTATTGTAAATGTTTGTTTTCTCTGAGATCGCATTGGTCAAAATCTGTAATGGTCCCAGTAGAATATGGTGTCATTTTAATAATAATGTCTTAATTTATTAATAATAATGTCTGCATTGTAGAAAAACATTCAAAATAATGTCTTTTCGGTCTTTTGTTTCCAAAAAGAGAGTTTTCTATTACGCATTGAATACCTCCTCGAATACTCAATAAACTAACTTGAATTGTGAATGTAAATTCAGAAAAGAAAATTCAACTAAAATTAGAAGATTAAACTTTAATCTGCTTCTTCTACAACTTCCATTTCCATTGCTGGACATTGTCCCTCTATTTGGCATTTCACAGATGGTTATTTATGTTGTATTCGTTGAGACCATCTATTTATAGGTATAATCTGAGATTTTCTTGAATTTAGGCACAGTGACATAGTATGGTTAGAAGTGTAACGCTATTGCTAGTAACACATAATGGGTTTGGTCTTTCATGTCGAGTTACGTCATAAAAACTATAATGCCTCAATAGCGGAGAAGGAAATAGGTATATACCGCTGGTATATCTACGAAAGTCAAATAGTGATCAAATTAAAATATTTAAAAAAGAAAATGTAACTACGATAATAAATATGAGACCAAAATAAAGATGAAAATACGTAATACAGTTATGTGCTTTAAAACTTCATACTAAATTATTAAGCTTTGGTTTTTCTTTGTTTACAGATTTATTAAGAGTAAAATGTATTTTGTTTTCTTACGGTACACCATATTCCTAGTTTTTGTCAGCGGTTTGTTCTTGAAATTAATTCATCATTCATTCATACCAACATGACATAAACACACGAGTCGTTCTCTCTGCGTTAATAAAAATAAGATATTGTGGCTGAGTGAGATACTTCATCTCCGAATTGAAGATGTTAAATTCGTGACGTTTTACGAATACCCATCATTTGCAGGAAACTCAAAAACTTACAGAAAAGAGTAAAAACTAATTCTTTGCTGGAGACTCCACGAAACACATAGATAATGTCTGTCTTTATTATTATATACTTCAAAATAACGATATGTGTCAGTTTGCAATCAAGATTTAACAGTTAAAATATTGTATCAGTTTAACTTTACTAACATGCATTTTAACAAATCACACAAATTAGCAAGACGTTTATTGAACATTTTATTTGTGAAGATATACCACCTTGATTGACTAGCAAAAGTAATGTTAATTTTAATGAAGCTCATAGCACGTAAGTACCTACCTAGATACCCATTAAAATCACTTCTTGAGAATATTTCCCCACACCATTTTAGCACCAAACAAACCACAATTTGGACATTTATAAACGCAATTAAATTGTGTTAATTTATACGCATTCCTATATTGCACAATTTAATTGTAATTTTATAATATCATATTGCATATTATAAACGAGATAGAAGATGTGTAGTGTATTTAATAAGCATAAATTTGCAGTTTTATAAGGTCTGTCTCTTCGCGTTCCAAGTAAAACCATCGAGAATCGCAAGTAATATTGAAAATATGTAGGCATAACATTGTACTCAGGTATGTAGTTGTTTTTAATTTTATTCATAGAACGACAAGTTATTAAAGATGCACAAATTTAGTAGAAAGGTTTTCTTTCGGGCTTAGTGGCCGTGGTCTCCAGGGCAATTTATTTCCCAACGTTGTGTGACGCCGGCCGTGAAAGCCTACAAGAAAGGCAGACCCCACAACCATGCGGGACCAATAAGTGCCCAAGGAGAAGAAGAAGTAGTAGGTACCGTACCTACTATAGTTATTCAAACTTTTTAAACAGTTTTTTTGTAAACTACGAGTGCATAGCTAATTATGTTTAATATCAAATGGATGACTCATATTCATTATCGTTATTGCCCATCTTAAGTATAATATCAAAGTATTTAAGTTTATCCAAATGCAGTAATGTATCTAGCTAGTAATTAGTGGGTTGGTATAAGTAAGATAATATTGAGTGAATTACCTTAAACCTGACTCAGAGCAATATCGATTGAATAAATATCCCGCAAATTGACCGCTGAGGAACACCGTGATAATGTTAATAATATTATTGATATCACGATAAGTAGTTATAAGTAGTATTATCGTAATTATAACCTACTGCAAGGTGCAAACAACATAAGTGATTTTATAATCGTAATGTTTTCTTTAATAGTTATAGCCGCAATTTTATATAATGAAAATCACAATGCACATAAATATCGTGACTTATCCAATGTTTTAGTGATGCTGGTATTGCTATGAATAGGGACAGAATTATATGCAAATGGAGAGGCTGGATTAAAATATGTAAATGCATATATTTTGCCTTTTATTAGATAATCACTTATAAGACAAACAAACTTAAACTCAACAATGAAGTTAGCCACCCATCTTGAATGCCTTAATTTTTATTGCCACGGAGAGGACGGCGTAGTCTACTGGCTACCCCCATTCGTGTAATATTTGATGATATAGATAGATATAGTCTTAGGAAATCATATTAAAATAAATTTTTGAGTGTGCTGTAAAAGGAAAATGATCGAGAGAAAAGGTATTTTACATCTTGAATTCAGCGATGAGGTTTGCCATTGCCACCCATCCTAGATATCTTAATTTTTTGTTGGCTCAGATAGGACAGCTTGCGTGTCTATGCAACTGGTCTGCTGGCTACAAAATGTGTCGTGATGGTGTAGTAGTATTTTTAGGTGTTCAGCTAAGCATTAAATATTATACCCTCACGCCGTATCCCAAGTGGGGTAGGCAGAGAGAATAGCATTAAATTGAATAATAATCTTTTATTCTCGATAATAATTCCAGTTATTTCCCTGACCTCTATTACGAGTAAAGTTGCATGTAAAGTTCTATTGAGTAAACTAAACATTTGGTTTATGATCTATAATTTCTCAGATTAGAAGTAATAATGTGCATTACCTACACGACGTACCAGAAGTAATATAATACTATGATAATGCAAAATATTCACAAGTGGATTTCTTCTCAGTGGGCATGCATTTAGCTATCAATAAATGTCTTGTAAAATAATAAGGAATTGGTACTGCATGATACGTGCATCACGTACCTATGTACGTGTGGTAGGAATGGAACCATAAAACCTAGTCATTTTTGCCTATGTAAAACTTGTTTTAAAGGCATTTTATTGGACACCTATGTGACTATCCTGCGTGGAAACGTGGATCAGGAAAATTATATTATTAGGAAACGTTCTACACTATTGAAATGTTTTATTCATTGTTCAATCAAATTTGCAATGATTTGTGCATGTGGAGCGAATGAACGATGAAAGGATAACGAAGAGATTGTATCTATGTATCTTAATTAAGGGGTGTAAATAAAAACATGGACGTCCAAAAACTACGTGGTTTAACCATATGGAACAAATTTTCCAGGACGGCTGTGTTATAGAACAGAAATCGGCGTGCATGTATGAGAAATTGCATGATTGTGGTGGAAGCGAAATAAGTATGTGAGGTTACAACAACATATCGTTACGTTCTCTCTATCTATCCCACATGGGATGTGTGAGGGTACAGTATAGTGCAGTGTAATACCATTTAATGGAAATATTACATCAGTTTATAATTTTACGTCTTTCTTTAACATTGTCTTTGATAATAATACTGAGTGGAAAAGTCTCATTTAATTTATGGAACAATTTTCTGTCTGTGACACATAAAGAAGATCTAGAAGATATAGTTACGAAATTCAAAACTAGACACAAGAAAAGACTCAAAATAATGTTTCCAAAAGCTTCATGTAGTGAAGGTGTACATTTGTCTCTCTCTCTGGTTTCAATCTTGGGATTGGTTTGCAGCAATTATCTCTTTAATTCTTCTCCTCCACTCCTCCCTGTCTTGTGCGGTTCTTTTGAATTCTGCATATGATGAGCAGCGCATGTCCACCAACAGGTCCTCCAGGTACTCTCGGCGTGGGCAAAAGTAGGTACTCATTTGTAACATATACATATTTGCACTTTATACTTATTTCTTAGTATCGAGTGTTATGATGGTATTACAAGACATTTAACATTATACACATTATAACATAATGTGTAAATATTAACTGCCTACAACATATTGTTAAGATATAATAAAATAGTAAAATACAAATCTTCTTGAATTGTGCACTATCTTTAGCCGTATTTGATGGTATCTTTGATTATAATAATTATTATGTTCTATCAAATTAGTATACAGCATTACAATATGTACAGTAGAACTTTGTGAACAACTATTTATGTAGTTCTGTAACCTAAAGGCATCCTATAGAGGGTTTTTGGCGTCTCGCAGAACCTCGATAGATAAAGGAAAATGACTTTTATTCTCCTTTATCTTGTAAGGGTATGTTTATTTTATACCCATTTTATACAAATGTATTAATGTTGTTGGTGGGTTGGTTCAGGAGGGTTCTCTTGCGATGTGGAAGTCCAGTTCTCTATTAATTGTGTTCTATAAAGAAAATGTCGTGTCATTTAAGTAATAAAATAAGTTGACGACAGTAATAATTGCCACTATAATAAGTTTTAGACTACCTTCCAGAATCGTATAAACATCTTAATTTGAAGTGCGGGCGATAAGATAAGAACCTCTACAATTCGATATTTTTGCTGTCCTTATGTGGATATACAAAACTTCCTGATGATATCTGGACAATATCATGTTCCTTCGTTTTGTATCTCAAAATTCTCGAACAACGGCGAACGCATACTTTATTTTAAAATTTATAACAAGAAAATAATGTAGACGGTCTGATCTTAACGGATTTAATTTTTTGACTTTATAGAAAATGTCAAAACCTCTACGACTCTTGTTTTTCCAATGGTCATTTGAAAATCAATTTATAGATGTTAGCCTGTGGTATCTACAATGAATAATATGTACAAATACTTTAATATATTATTTTATAACCTCTTCCTCTTATTCATTGTTTTGTTAAGATAAACTTGTGTTTTCCGTTAAAATATTTACCCAATGAATGACACAACAACTGTCATGGAGTATTGGGCTATTTGACCCATGAAGTTAAAATTTCACATAATTGATTGACGCGTTTATTTTAATCATTCTTTACCTTCCAGTCGTATCCCAGGTGTAGTAGGCAGAGAGAACTAGTACCTACGATCATCGATGAACTAAAGTATTTTACGTAATATTTGATTTACTCACGTAAATAAATGTTCACACAAAATTAATATCTTGTTGTTATTACAGATTAAGGATTACAGATGATTTATTTTATTGATTCTGATCATGAAACAACAATGTTGCATGGTGCAGGTTACTTACTAGTGCATCTATTATTTATAATGATTGCTTTCACAAGATAAATCCAATAATAATAATATGTCAATTGGGAATGAGATTAGGGTAAAATCGGTAATAAAATAATACGATGAATTATTGCGTGAGTATTGAAGTTGGAACATTGTTTCTTACAACTTATCACTAAGTTTTATACACAGGAAACGTATGTTTTGTTTTCGTTTCATTCCGATGGTAATATGATGATTTATTATAAATTTTATTTATCTGCTTTGCTCATGCAACAAATTAATAAACGTGTTAAGAATTTGTTCATGTTACGGGAAAGTCATAATGTAAATATTATATTCGAAATTATTTCCAAAGCCATGAAAAAAAACATTAATATATTTCTTTTACATGTTTCCCGTGAATTTCCTGCCAAAATATAGGACTCCTAATTTGTTCCTGGTTTTTGATTATCCTGACATTGCATATCTGAAATTCAGGAATATTTTTTTATTGCCACTGAGAGGTCATATATAATATATGATGTTTAGAATGATTAAGTTGACCAAATCTATTTTATTTACAAGATTAAAAATAACATTTGTTAGCATTTATGATGGAAGTCTAAACTAAATTTCAAAGTTTTTTGGCATCTTGTAAAATGATGCTTTGCAAGCACCTTTTATGTCAAAGTTTTGTATTGAGACCCACACTCTATTTTTTTTGGAATAACGATTTTTGTTCTTTAATAAACATGTTAATTGTCTTATTCATAATGTTTTACGAATAATAATGCTTTACAGGACACTCGAAAACTTACAGAATAAAATATAATCTGAAAAAACATAATAAAAATCAACCAATACTGGAAGAATCCAGGTATCTAGCTTATAAGTTGTTGCGATGTATGATATATGTAGGTACTTATATGAATTATGAAGATGTGCATTGTACACCTACATTTAATGTTGAATTAAGTTTTATAATATGCAATGAACACAACCTACACTTGTAATACAAACTGCATAAATGGATAATACTCGTACTAAAATGAATCTGAATTGCTCTGTTATAAATGCAATATACTCACAAACCATTCAGATACAAAAGCTGGAGCCGCGAAATACAGCCTAAAGCTTATGTCGTGGCTATCGTATATCTCATAGAAGAACTGTTTATAGTCTTCACTCAACACTTCCGGGTTGTAGAATAACACAGAACATAGAGCTTACATCATGTATAGCCTTTATTACAAGTTCAATTAATAACATGTACTCACGTATTTAGTACCTACCAAATTCAAAAATGTTTGTTTCGCTACTTTTAAATACTTCACGAACTGAGAAAATAAATCACTTTACGTATAGCAATTCTTTTGTAAATTTAATTACTTAGTAATTCAGTTATTATCAGCATAATAATTTTGCATATACAGCGAAAGCTGAGCTGCACAAAAGTTAGATATGAACTTCAAAATTTTCTATTGAAAGATATAGAGGACACTCTTATTGGGCAAATTGGAAAGAGGAGACAACCAAACCTTTCCAAATGACCAATTCACATAGCATTTTAATTGATTTTATTCTACCAAATAGACGAGCAAAAATGTATACAAGAGGGCAATTACCATATTTTTTTAACTGTGTGACAGGACATAGATGTTGCCAAAAGAAAAAAAAACATCAGGGCTGTTTTATTTTTATTGCAATTTTAATTGTGTTGGATGTCCTGTCTTTAAAGAGTTTAGTGTAGATATATAATGTATCTATATATATACATAATATTGTATTGCAATATAGCCTTAGGTTGTCTAAGTGGTTAATAAGATTTATAAAGTAATACAAAAGAGTAATAAATCCAAGTTGAACTCCTCTAATGATAATAATATGAGATCATTATATTATATTACATACATCAATGACATTAATACTAGACTAGATACGCATATGAAATACCGGTCCTTTCCGTCCAATAAGTAAATTTCATTTCAATCAGTCTTAAAAAAGTGTTGGTCGGGAAAAGTTGCTCTTCATCTCGCTTATTCGTAAACAAAGTATGTTACTATTAATTTGTTCATAATTACATTGTGAACTGCACCTTATAACTATGAAATTAGGTTGACCGACCACTAGGTGTAGTTACACTAAAAGACACTTGAAGAACATTCATCTTATTCATTGTAGTAGGAGTAGATGTTTATTTTGTAAAAAAACGTTATTTTGTAAAACTCGCACGTAAAAAACAATTTGCTTTAGTTTTACTACTACTAACTACACCTACAGTGTAGTAACCAACAAACCGGCTGCATGTAATAAACATGTAATTTGTCCTTTCAGTGCCAACAAAAAATTACGGCATTCAGGATTGGTGGCAAACCTCATCGTTGAATTCAAGATGTGAAATGTCTTTATTTTTCCAACACCTGCTTTTTACAGGATACTCTAAATGCTTATGGAAAAGAGCAGGAGATCTTTTTTTTTAAAATAGAATGGGAATTATCAGTTTATATACGTATTATAGCGTTGTTAACAAATTGAGATAGTTGGAAAAAATGGCGCCTCTGCGATAAACTCGCCCTCTGTATGATTGTATTTGATTTAAATGCATTTTTGTGTAAATTTGCTTGTATTCAATGTACCGTAGAGAATAAATAAATAATTTTGTTATGTCAGCAGAGGATTTTCTTATATACGTGTCCAGATCTTAAGTCTTGATAAGTACATGGGTATAAGTATACCTAAGTATCTTAATACATGGGTAAAGGTATCTTAATACATGGGTGTAGGTATTTTAATCATATTTTCTCAGCAGTGAATGAAAACATAAATTAACTTGAGTGAAGCAGTCCCTTTTTCATAAAGCATATTAATTGTGGGTACAATAAATGCCAGCAATTACCTATAAATACTTGATTGATTTGTGGTGATTAAACTGGCGCTTCTTTAGTAGGTTTTATACATTTACAGTCGCGGTTCTTAATTACCTGCAATATTAGTATATTGCGTACTTATATTTGCAACTGTATTAATTTAAAATTGTACCTACAATAAAAATATTTATTTCTTTACGAGCCTATTTCCTCGTAATTTAAAAATTGTAGGTAACTGTACATCTCTGACTGCAGATAAGTATACTTTTCCTATGTTATAAATAAATCTATCTATCTATACTATCACGGAAGAATTAAGACATTCAGAAAGGTGGCATACGATGAATTGAAGATGTCAAAGTGAATTGTACTTGACGTTTTATAACTACTTTTTTACATTTTTCGCATTTTGACATTTTTTGCATTTATTTACATTTATTTGCATTTTTTACACTTTTTTTACACTTTTACATTTTACACATTTTTACATTTTTTTACATTTTTATGTGTTTTATCATTTTAAGTCTCAAATTTATGTTTATTAGATTGGTAAAAAGGGGATCTTAATTGGTTTGTTCATTGTTGTCCTTTAATGTCTATTCTAATTGTTTCAATTGTCTGATCCTTACTGAATAAATAAAATAATAATAAAATAAAACGCTCGAAATTTAAAAGAAACTTTTTGGAGACTTTTTCTTTATCAGGGATACCACGAAGCGGGATAAGCACCGACATCAGTTGAAAGAATGAATGTCTTGCACATTTTCATATTCAATATATCTATTTAAATTATTTTCTCCTCAGAGTTTACCTCGAGAGATCTCTTCGACCCAACCTCTGTAACTAATAAGTAACTCCGTAAGCGAATAACTTCCGTAATTTAAGTCCAGGGGAAAAAATATTTCCGGTTCTCTGGAATTAACTGCGTTATTTTTTCAAAAAAATATATACTATACTATACCCTCACGCCGTGTCCCAAGTGGGATAGGCAGAGAGAACGGAACGCCAAACTGATCTATCTTTACACACTTCCTTCGCTTCCTCCATAGTACAGTATATACAGTTTCTCATACACGCACGTCGGTTCCTCTTACTCAACACGCGGCCGTCCTTGAGAATTTGATCCACGTGATAAAGCCACGTGGTTCTCGGACAAGTATATCCTCTTTGTCATTCTTACCTCGTTCATTCGTTCTACGTCTCCAAACCACCGTAGTTTATTCACGCGCATTCTGTCCACAACACTCTTTTTGCATCCGCTCATTCTTCTAATATCCTCATTCTAAAAAAACAACTAAATTAATGAATAAATGATTAATCGAGTTAAAATGTTGATTAACAATGTCTAGCTATGATTATTATCTTAATATGTTTTCATATAGGTACCTACCTACAATAGTGGCAATGAACATAATATAATAATTATGTATGTGTGTATGTATTACAACTGCTACAAGTTTCTTAGTAAAAACATCATCACGTATGTCACTAAAATTTAATGAGCTTGTTGATGAGATTTTGAGTTAAAATTCCTTTGCACCAACCATTCGTTTAACTACCTCACACATATCTAAAATACTTCACTATTATTATCTTGATTGGGATAGCACGAATCCCGACAAAGAAATGTTTAGTTGTACAACGGTTAATAGTAAATTAATATACACTTCCTAGTTTCAAAGTTTTCCTATATCTCGAGGAAAAATATACATGGTTGAGACAAAGGATGCACGGAGACGTGGCAGTCCAAGAATCAAAATTTAATGTCTTCATCAACTAGACCTGATCCTCAGGGATGGACTCGTGCTAAGCGCAATGGACAGTAGAGCACGCGCATTAGGAATTACATGAATGTTGTTGTTAAACAAAAAGCATTTGCAAGGATAGAAACTAATCATCAAAAAAGAAACAAACTCTAAACGAGATCCTGAACCCGACCCTAGATAGTTTTTGGTTGGTAAAGACTCGTAGAGCGTATACCGTGTCATTGAGAGGACTGGCAGAAACTCCTGGCTTAGAAACCCTTTATACCTTCATGCGCATGCTTTCGATCAATGTTATACTATACTTCCACTGGCTACATACTTCATGTAATAAATAATATAATTTATAAAATACGCTATAGTCCAAAGTCCAAACAACATCCTTGACATTTCTAAAGTTTAATCAGGTGTACAATTATATTGCCTTAAATCGCTTAATATAAACTCTATTGTATTAATCTCGTAATAATAAAGGTATGGAGCTGATAATGAATCTGATTTATTTACGCATTTAATACGTTGACCATTATAATAATTATAATTAAGGAGAGTAATGTTAAGCGGGTATTTAATGTAAACTAAACCGAGTCTTTTCCTTATCGAGGTACTAATTAATTAATCCTAAGACACTCTCTGTTAGCAGTAAGGTAACATAATTAGAGAGGTAAAGGATATTTGCTTTGGCGGATATTGGATATCGGGCGAGGTCTTAAACCGAATAGGCAGATAGATATCCATGAAAATTTAGTAGCTAAAGAAATTTGAGCGCATACTCGTTCTTTTTAAATCTGGTTTTTTGTTTAGCTCCCGGCTTTCCCTATTGGTGTAGGAATTTGTGAAATATTCTGATATGGGAATGGTATAGAATTTTGAAATATCTAATCTACCCGAGTTTTTTGCATCTCGAATCTTTTTTTATTTATTTATACCATCATGACATATTACAAAAGTGGGCAGCTAATAGATTATTCACATATTACAAAAACCAAACATTTCCTGTTCGATTTTTACTCCACGTCCGTGCCTTTTTAAAAATAAAAAAAAATGATAAAAATTGCATAAGTCAAAAAAATATATATTTCACTCCAAAAAGTACCTTCCCGTGATTTCTTGTTACAGTTCCGGATATTAATTTTCAGCCGGATACCGGATAGGTTACAAATATCTTCCCGGACATCTCTAAATACAATACGTGTATCTACACTTGGAAGGAATTTTACAATAATATAATACCCCATCAATCTTATCTCTAAGTTAAATTTACAATCATTTGAGTTAAACACGTAACTATGCTATAATAAAATATCATAAGAGATTGTAGAGGAGTAATGTATGAATTTAATCTCAATTTTCCTGCAAAGAATGGCTGCTCCGTGTGATCCTCAGCAAATAATAGGCCTCCCAGTTTTCTGTAAGCTTTTTTGTTGGTATCTAACTACATATCTACCTTGGTGTTTCTAAAACATCAGGAGTAATATATTTTACATCTTCACTTCAGCAATGATGTGTTTTACCCATCCTGAATGTCACATTTTTATGGCACGGAGAGGATAATTTAGTTTGATGGTCACGATCTTCAGAATTGAGGGACCGACGGAGATGATGATAAGAATAATTAGTTGGAAGACATCGCATTCTAGCGATAAACTCGCCCTCTGTACTAATAATATTTTATACAGTATAAACAATATTTTATACAATTAACCATAGACATACTAGACCTGCAATTTAGTACATTATTGCGGAATATTCGTGTTCCAACTTAACGCATTAATAATAACAATAATAATATTATGCTGTCTCACTCTATATCATTAAGATGATAATGGTTATGCGCTGTCTAACAAACCGTCTCAACGGACGCGCGCTGGTTTAAAACTGGCTGTAAAATTTGATCGGCTGTAGGACCGATTTTTTCTTTGAATTACCTATCTGGTATATCTTTGCATTTAACGAAGATTTAGTTTCACATTTAAATTGTTTTTTTTTGATATTGTTTATCTCACAACATCTGAAGTCAATCGAACTGTTGATGTAACGAGGAACCTATGTAGGTTTAATCATACCTATCCATCAATAAAGACGTGACCAAGTGCAGTAACTAATATTGAAGAAATACGTCATTTATATTGCATCCCTTTTGGAAGTATTTATGCGACGAAAATGACAACCTGTTTGCTCATTGCGTGAAGTTATGTAGTTCACTGAGAACCCACAATTATGAGTTGTTATGAATAAGATACAGAAAATGTAAATTAAATGCATAGACAAATAATATATGTAAACTTGTAACTCCTACGAAAAACTAAAAAAGTATAATAATTCTAGAGTCTGATGTATGTTCACAGAGTGAAAATTCCTACTAATGGAAGTATTTATTCTTATTAAAAAAACACAGTTAATTTTTCACTAAAAAAGGATTTAAAATTTGCAGGTAACTAGGTGTGCAAGTAGGTTGCTATAGAGTGATTCAATTAAAAACTTGTGAAATTAATTTGTACAATGTCGCATGTAAATAATAATAATTAACACTATACATTAGTGTAACGCATTGCTAAGATCTTTATCTGATTAACAGAGCAATCTACTGGACATTAACTAAACAAGTTATTTATGCATAGGATGCCTCAAGGGAATAAATAAATAAATAAATATACAATACATATTTATTTATTAAGTGGAGATATACATCTTTCAACGATAGTAAAGATGGTTTATTATAAAAATAAAAAAAAAACACTTTATTTCTTCATAGAGTTTTCAAATATAAAATGTTTTCTTTTTTTGTTAGTTCTTCAGTGTCCTGTACAATGAAAATGTTGGGAGAATTTCAATCGTAAGACTTTATTCAGCGATAAGAATGTATTTGATTCAGTTATTTGATTCTCTATTACTACTTGTTCTCTCTATCTACTCTATAAGTGTTTATCGGTTATTTGAATATAAAAAGAAGCAGTTCCTTTGCTCTCCCTCCCTGATGTGAAATTGAACTTGAAATTTTAATATCAAAGATTTTATATTCATACTAATGTGATCCAGTTTCTCTATTAAATATATTAAATGCTGATGACTAGCGCGCATTACTCAGTAACCAACGGAATAAATTGTAAAATAATAAGTTTAATAAATCTTGCTAAATTGTTTATCACTTACCAATGTACGAATTCAATGATTCTCTTTGAAAGTGCACTATTTTCAAAACCCAATACAGAGATTACTTATTATGACAGTGGAATTACTAAATAACGCTGTTTTGATTTTGAAACTTCCATCAAGAATCATTGGTCGATATGTTGAACTTTGACAGATATCAGTCTATTTCCTCCTATGCTAAAATGTAAGAAATTAATCAAATAATAATATGTAACTAAATCTGCATTATTTAGATATTTATTTTATATTTATACGGATCGTAATAACAAAAAAATTGTACCTACTACAAAATATTTTCTTCTTCTCCGATGGCTCTACAGCTCATATCGAGCCTTGGCCTCCAACTCGTGTCTCCTGCTGCGGTTTTATTGAGGTAATTTAATCAAATGTATAGGTAACCAGAGGAAATAAAGGAAAATGACTTATGTATACATACTGCTATTCCTGTGCACTGCTCAACACAAGCCTGCACTATAATAATTATTATAATATCAGTAATTTCTGTCCTGGGCTTTCTGCAACCAGAAATACACACAAATGGCAAAGAATATGTTATATTATTTTGAATATTTAATAAAATAACATAATGAATAATGTACATAAATTCATTTACAGTTTGCAAATCAAATGTTTCGTTTTTTGTGTATTAATAAAATAAGCTTATAAAACATTATTGTAAAATGGCAAACAAATAGAACCAGTTTTACATGTTGTAAACCTGAATATTGATTCAGACATAATTTTCAGCTTGATTAAATTTCAATAAAGTCTTTACATTTTTATATTAAACAAAAAACATCTTATAGGTATAATATTTTTTTTCAGCATACATTAAGACTCCGTCCCTTCTTGAGTTTCATTATTTAAATAATTATTGTATTTTTATATACTTTTTTATGTTTATTTGAAGTGCCCATTAACGCGAGTATAAGAACGAGTATTGAGGTTTTTTTTTCTTTTATTCCCCCTAGCAAAACTCCATAGCAACAGTTTTATAATTTGCTTAAAGGATTAATAAAGATCCTTGAAGGTGAAAATTAACAGTTAACAATCACAGCTTCTCAAATATAAAAAAAATCACAAATTCGAATGTTGTTTTCAGAGATTCTGGAAGCAACAATGGACAGGGACCTTTGGAGGGTGCGAGGCGCAATGGAGCGAATTCAACTATAACAAAAGGAAATCGTTGTATGTATGTATTGGTATGTTTATTTGTACGCAATAATGTGTTAATTTTTGGCACAGAAAAGTCTCTGTATGTTTATTAGGTGCAGACGGTGCGCCATTTAGCTACCCCACCCTCAATTTTACGATGAGATAATATGGTATCCATTATTTATTAATTTATTTATCAACAGAGAAAAACTTTTGTGAAGGTATATATTATATTCAGTTAGTTTATTTTACTGATTATCTCACTCGTGAAATATTTTTGTGATGGTATAGATAGATAAATCACCTTAGATTTTGTAGAATAACAGTTCAAGAAAAATAATGTTTCGTATCTGGCTATTGATGAAATTCTAATAGAAATATACAAAAGCGTGTCTCGGCAGCTTGTGTTTTCTGAATATTTTTTTCTTTTATTATGTACTTAACAAGAATACCTATATTTCCCTTCACCCTATATTTGGTAGTTGACAAGAACAGCTGTTTATGGAGAAGATGCTGAGCATTTTTTTTTATGTAAGTAGGTACATAATACCAATATTTTGCAAAGTTACAGTCGACACAAATAATAATACGTCTCCCGCAGTTGAGCACGTGGATAAAATAAATAAAAAAACTATAGTTTTTAATCAACAATAGTTATATAGTAGGTATGTATAATGGAGAACAGTAAGGATTTTAATTTAAATGTCGATAAAAAAAACGTGCTCCAGTTTCAGATACTTTCAAATTAAAGTTTCGATAATTTGTTCCCAATCTTAATTTCTGCTTTATTTATTGCATGGAAGAAAAATAGGATCGTTTGCGATTATTCTGTCCTTTTTGCTATTTCATTAGGAATGTGAATGAGTTGACAAAATATGGAGGTTGACGGAAGGAGGTGATGTTCGATTTGTTCATTTTCATTTTGTTCACAGAAACCGAGGATAAGTACCTACATAGAAAATACTTCTATCGCTGATTGATGAATTATTTTCTACTAATTGTGTGTTTAGTACAAATCTGTCTTCTGGGTAAGACGTCAACTAGAAGTGTATATATAATGAGTTACAATCCATTGGATTGGTCTGCAACGAGTTTTGTCTTTCTTCTCCATTCCTCCCTATTCTCAGCCAGTCTTTTCAGCTCTACGTATGAGCCACAATTCATGTCCCTCTTCAGTTGGTCCATATACGCATCTCTGGGCCGGCCTCTGCCGTTTGTGCCCTCGGTCCTACCCTCCGCGATGGCGATGAGGAGTCCTGGGTGCCTGATGTTGTGGCCAATCCAGTTAGCTCGTTGTTGGCTGATTCTCTTAAGGAGTTGCCTTTTTTCGCCTACCCTGTTTAATACTTCTTCGTTTTCGACGTGTTCCGACCAATGGATCTTCAGCATGCGTCTGTAGCACCACATCTCAAAGGCCGCCAACCGTCCGCTTTCAATCTTGCTGATGGTCCATGTCTCACAACCATAAAGCAAAATGCTCCATACGAAGGCTTTAGTAAGGCTCTTCCTTACGCTTAAATCAATGTTTGGGGATTCCAATATTTTAGACTTTTTGTTAAAGGCAATCCTTGCCTGGTTTATTCTGCTCACAATTTCTGATTTGGAGCGTCCATCCTGGTTTATTCTGCTGCCCAAGTACACAAACTCTTTTACTTGTTTGATGCTCACTCCGTTTATGGCAATGTTCGCAGTCGTTTCCTCCCTTCCAACGACCATACATTTTGTTTTGTCTTTATTAATTTTCATGTTGTACTTTGACAGCAGTGTACTTTCCATTTTTTGTAAGGCTTCGTTCAGTTCTATCTCGGAGTCTGCGAGCAGGGCTATATCGTCAGCATATCGAATCATGTCGACCTTTTTCCCATTTATTTTTACTCCTGTCCAGTTCTTCATTTCTTCTCTCAGTTCATCAATAGCTCGCTGTATATAGCAGTTAAAGAGTGGTGGCGACATTGAGCATCCCTGTCTTACACCTTGTTCTACCCTCGCTTCTGCGCAGCTCTCTCTCTCTCTCCGCTTTTAATTATGGCCATTTCGTTCTTATATAGGCTCCAGATTGCTCTTCTGTCTTTGTAACTCATTCCTATTTCGTTTAGGATGTTAAAAAGTTGTTCCCATTCTACTTTATCGAATGCCTTTTCTAGGTCGATGAATGCTATATATGTGTTTCTATTTACTGTTATTCTAAGTGAGTAGAACATAATACAGTCTGTCAAACATAACATTTTGAGACAAACCACACAGCTCGAACTAGACTCAAATTTGTTGAAAGAAAAATCTCAGATGTTGAAATAGAATGAGATAGGTAATTAAGTAACCAAATTCTTACAAAAACACATACCTACCTATACAAAACATGATTTTATGAATCTAAAACCAGGTTTTATGTGTAGCATAATTCTCCTTGTTTTATTAGAAATGTAAGACAATGTCCTTCTTTTATGAATAGATCGTAAGAAGAAAACATTTTTGGATTACGATTCTGCATTGAGAAACTGAGGCAATAAATTCAGATTCTGGTTATTTTAAATTATGTATACTGATGTCGGCTGTACAACCTTTTAGCTCGTGTCTAGTAGGTAAATTATTACATAATAAAATCATTCACTATTGTGTGGCACAATATACTATAACAGCTATCCCAGGGAGAAGAATGGAACAGTGGAACGGCATATGTTCATCATCTAGGTATATTATGAATTATGTTTTTCTAGGATCACGCAGGACATCTGGTAGTCCTGTCCATTATTACGTATGTGTATACCTATATCTATCTAACATGTGTATCTAGTATAGATTCAAGGTTTATCTGCCATTATTTAGGGAATCATTTGATTAATCCCGAATAGTAAAACCATGTGCATATCATCGACTTAAAACAGCACAATATCATAAAATTACAATCAAGCACGATGTGGAAGGTAGATACTCTGAGAGGTATGGTTCTTTTTTTTCTTCCGTCATTGTGCATACGTCAAGTTCCTCGGATAAAGATACATGCAAGGCTGAGAGGAGACGTGGCCGCCCGTGGATCAATTTTATAAGCTTTCAATATTGTTGTCTTTGTTTTCATTGTTGATTGTCGTTATGTATTGATTGTGTTTGTTTCAAGTATATATTTTTTTAATGTTATTGTACAGTAAAGGCTGTTTTGGCCTGTATTGTGTAAATAAATAAATGAACAAAATTAACATCGTCACAGAAAACTATTCGTGAGCAATGATCTAATAGTAGTTCTACAAATGAAATTGTTTTTTAATAAGATTATTGTCACAAATAATAATTGTTTCTAAAACAGAGATGTCATAAACGTTGGTAAGAAGTACAAGAGTGAAGTGGTAAGAACGTAAGAATCTGATTAAATTGGGTAAATACACATAGGTAAACTTTTAGGATGTAGATTTATCGAAATTCACTTTCTAAAATAACATTTATAATATCTTTTTATTTATCCTTAACAATCCTTTGAAAACACTCCGGATGTGAAAAATACTGTATGCATAAAAATAAATCAAATAACACAGATTTTTAAAAAAAAACTTTGAAATGTGATGAGATGATCTATGTATTTATGAATCATTTCTATAAGCAATATAATGTAAGGTGAGTAAAACGGATGAAACTTTCTAAAGATACGTCTATAGTCCTTATTATTTCAAAATTAAAAATGGGTGGATCGATACGCATTTATATTGATATAATAATACAATAGACATTATAGATCCCAGGATGTTGCGCAAAGAATAACAACAATTACGGCGCGCATCTAAGATGGATTATCGAAGTAAATCTTTATGCCATGCGTTTGCAACATAAAATTAAATTTATGAGACCAAACAATCCACCCTTGTCACTAGGATCTTTTAGAAATAAATTTATAAGTATTCTTTATAATATTTCATCGGATATTTGGGGCACATTCTTACCAACCAGAAATAAGTAAGTATGAATGTATCTTTTTGTGCAATGGTAGGTATTCTCAAATGCAATTTATATTAAGAGAGTTTGAATCCAAAACATAGATTATTTTAATTTGTTGATGATTCGCATTTGAATTGGGAGGTTTGAAGATTTGGAGGGAAATACATTTTATTAGCAATTATCCTTCCTACGACTTCAACCTTCCGCTCGGGAGCCTTGAAGCAGAAATCGGCGTACTCCATTACGAGCGATGCTACGATAATTGACGTCTTACCACGACATTCCTGACACTTTAATAACTTTGTCTTTAATTATGAAAGATTGTTGTTAAAGCCGTATAGAATACAGCTCGTTTTGGTTAACAGTTATTGAACATTTTCAGAACATGATCCAGCCAGAACTTCTATACCTACCTACTCATCATTTATTGATATTCTTTTTGCAAAACATCGCATCAACCGATAGTTAGAATAGCTAGTTAAATAAATGGCTAAGCGATTCGTAAAATGCCGGCATTCAATTCAATAGTTAGCCGTTTCGTTGAATCACAGTGACGTGCCAAACGTTCTAAATTCTGCCTGATCGATGTTAGCCCGATTGTTGAAACTCATTTCTTTTATTTGACACTGCAGCATAAGTATTGATAAACTTTGCATTAAAAAGTCCGGCTAGACCTCTGTCAGCCGTTCAATTGAATGTCGGTGTTTATCTAACTGCCTAGCCATGCAGTAAACTGGCTAATTCAACGATTTGGTGGTGACATATACTTACACCTACCTACCAGTGGTGGAACTTGACTTTTTATATTGATCAAGCTTTCGTTATGAAAACAATATTATTTACAGTTTAAGAAAATACTAATCTTAAATTTCTATCCTTCCTCCGTTACAAAATTTTCAATTTGCTTTAATAATTAAAGATATTTCAGGATCTCGTCGTTTTTGTATACCAATTTCACACAATACCTCCAACTTTTTTGGTAGGCATGTGGTGATTTTTTGCATATATGGAAAGCTCGCCACTGCTACCTACATGTGCAGGTAGACGTGTATGTATAGTTAGATGTAAAGTACATACCAATATACATATAATATGCACAAATAATACAGAATTATTTCAAAAGGCTCCTTTAGTTGGATTTAAAAGCATTTCTCTTTTGTGTATAATTTCAATAATATCCGGACTACACAAAGGAAACTCGATAGCACCTGGACTACATAAGGCAGCATGGCAGATCATGATACTATTACAATGTCATACATATAAATAATGGAGGGAAAAAACTCATCTAAGTATGTATGCAGTACCTACCTACAGCTTTACATGTATTATATTTTGGTATGTACATACGCATCTTTATAATCTTCGATACCTTGTTCTCACTTACCGTAGCACACTCTATAGATTCTCTATTCATTTTTCAAAAAATTGAATTATTACCTACAACTACAACTAAGGAATGTGGATCTTTGTTCGTTTTTGTTTAAAATTTACTGTATCTAGAGCTAAGCATGTCTGGCAACATAGAATAGAATTATAAAATAATATTCTATATTACATTGATGTTCTAAATTTGAATATCTATTGTTCGTCTTCTGTTATTTTTTTGATTGAATAGAAATGGAATGCAACAACAATTTATGAAATTTTAGTTCATAAATTATTGTAACAATTTGTCGACGAGCTATCTATGTACTATACCTAGAGGTATCTGTTCAAATCGTTTGCATGTGCATGACACCATTTACGAAGAAGTTTTCATTATTGATACATCAAAACATTAACTAAGTATTGTAATTTCCACTTTACGGGTTGCCTTAGAAACCAGTGAAAAACAAAACAACAACTCTCGGACTATTTGCATAGAATGATAAATTTTGTGCTATTTAATGTAATTACTGTATTTTTTACAATAAATAATTGTCTTCGATAACAAAAAATACATAAACAATTTAATAGTGTCATAAAATTTTCAAAACAGATTTATAAAAGAAAAAGTAAAAAAATACCGGATGTTCAGTGTGTTGACAGAGATAAAAAAATTATTAGCGTTCTAACGTTTTAAAAATGAAAAAAATAATCTCTTATTCAAAATGTAAAAATCACCTATGGTTTTAAACAATGTGCATTGACAATAAAGTGTAATTAATAAAAATCTGTTATGTCAAACACGTTTTCCAAAACTGATTTGGATTATGCGACACCCGTGTTGTTTTCTACAGATCGCGGCATTTTACTTCGAAAATTAGACTCGAATAACAATCAAGTCATCCCAGGAAGAAATTTTACAAATTTGCCTAATTCTAGCTCAAATCAAAATACCTGGATGACGCAGCCGAATTATCAATTTCAGTTCTGTGATTTGACGGAGGAGGACAATAAAACTGAGATGAAATCCGTTGATAAAAACTTTACGACATCCAGAACGTGGTCTAGATCTTTTGGAATAAAAAAAGAAAAGACAATTAATGAAGATGAAGATAATAGAAGAGGTTCGAAAGAAAGTCATGTTTTTGAATTTAAAAAAGCTGGGAATAGGGTTAAGTTTGCAAATCTACCGGAAAATGGGCGAAGTAAATGGACCTAGTTACAGTCAGTAATAAATTTATCATACTTGAGTGCTACCACCAGCATTTGTACTCATAACAGCTATAGACCTACTACCTATATAATATATTAAACGATCTACTTACACGTTTCTTTCTTTGTTATAATAAATTATCATTTCCTCGATCCTTCAAAATGTGAATAATTCTTATTTATACCTCTACTAGCGCTGCCGTGGTATTAGTATAAAAGCTGGTGGTGGCACTCAATTACGTACCCTGTTTACATGTGTTTTTCTTAATACTTTTTCACATTATCGCCAGATGGCGGAGAGTGATGTGTTTTGAGGCAATCTAAAGAATTCAAATTTGTACACTTTTTGTATCAACTATGTAATAATTATGCAATGTACATATCATTCTTAAATAAAACTAACCATATATTATTTCTTCTTTCTTTCTCGTCCTCTTCCTCATGGCCGAGTAGACCCATTCAGTGGCCTTTCTCAATTTCTGTCTCTCCTGGGCCAAGCGTCCAGATCAGAGGACCTTGCTGTTTTCTGGATCATATCGCTCCATCAAGTTGGTGTACAACCATGAGATCTTCTTCTTTCGACACTCTTTTTTATTCATTTATTCGACACTTTTGTCCATGATTTGCTTTAAGAGACATATAATATACCCACTCATTACCATTTGGGCAAAACTTTTATCATCAAGAAGACCTTTAGCGAAGATATTAAAAGAGGAAATGTTTTAATGTTATTTATTCATCATGAGTGCAAAATAAATACAAGACTTGTTTAAAATATAATTGATTCTGTTAATGAACATAAATCAAAGAATGAACGGCCACTCAGTCCATAGGAAAACTTTTCTACTACAACTACAAAGAATGAAGTTAGAATCATAAACTCCAGAGGGTGAAAATAAGTAAAACCACACATTTTTAAATAAATATTTAATATATTATGGCATAAAATATATTCTTACAGAATAGTTTCAATTAGAAACTAAGTCCATCGATTGCCTAGTTCCAGAAGCCAACAATTCATAATTCTTATATTTGGAGATGAAGCGTATTAAAGTTTTGAGGTACTATGACAATTAATAAAAAAATATAGCACATTTTAATACATATAACAAAAATAAAAACATGTAAAAGGGGTTAAAGTAATAAAAAAATCTCTCATTTGATTTCATTGATTAGATACAAAAAGGACAATGATAAAAGTTGATAAATATATTATCATAATCAGCATAAATCAAAGGTTAAATTTGACAAAAAAAAATACATCTTAATGAAAAACATATTGTAATAATACACTACATTAACACATTCAATGCTGAGCCCGTACCAGGTACGGGCAATACAAAATTCCCGGTATGCGCTGCCCGTACACGGTAGGGGCATCTAATTATTGATGATAATGACAAAAGTAATGAATTTTGGATTAACTGATTGTGTATATAATCCCTTCAGCATATGGGATAACTTTATTATTCATCTGTATGTTGAATGATTCGGTTGTTATAGCGATTTCTCTGCCGTGGTACCTCCGAGACGAGTTAACATTAGTAAATTTGCATTAGTACCTTGAATACGCGTACTGCAGTTGCAAGCATTACTGACTTGCATTGTGTTTTGGACATTTGTTGTGAATATTTATAACAATATTTATTGACTTTCACGGACGTAACACAAAGTGGTGTTGTTGGACTATTTATTTTCAAGTGTTTTACGATAAAATATTTTAATTTTGGAACATTTGGTATTTAACTCCCGTAAAATGATGGTATAAAAAACTGGGGATTCATATTTTTCAATCAATGCTCATAAATGCACACTATTTGTACAACGCTAACAGAGAACATAAAAAAGACCTCTACGATTATAGACTGGAAGTAATTGACAGTTTGCTTGGTCCTCCACCTTCTGCAATTCCTCGTCCATCAGTATCGAGTGTCCGACATTTGCCAGCATATTGTGAAAAAAATGATAAAGGCAAAGTAAAAAAAAGGCAGTGCAAATACTGCTGGGAGGAAAACCGCACAAGGAAAGATTCCAACTTTTGTTGCAAGGAATGTCCTAATATTTCTGGATTTTGCCTCGAACCCTGTTTTCGAATTTATCACGATAAAAATAATTTGTAATTTTTTTAGTTTATTATAATATATTATTATGATAATAACCATTTTTATTTGAAGTAAAAATTTGTTTGTATACATGGATTTGTTTACTTGCATTTTTCTTTTATTATATTCTAGAAATGCTTTGTAAATATATAACATTATTGTTATACACATGATGTGTTTGTCATCATTATTATTTCTTCAAATTAGTATAATAAGAAGATACTTCGGATGTAAATTCCATAGTTGAAATGTCATAATCCCTTTCCATTGTTATTCTAAATATCTATGTACTATTATTAGTTTATAAATACATTATAATTTACTTATAATGTGTTTATTTGATTGTACTTTTCGATATAATTGTTTTCATTTGAAATCCTTTGATAATAAGAATAATATTATTTTACCTGTTATATTCACAATCTTTTTTCTTTTGTTTCTGCAAATAATAGTGGAATGACTAATTGATATTCCACAATAAAGAAATTTGTAAGCACAATACACTTCGGGGTTTTTATTTTATTATCTTCTACTACCTGAATTTAATAATAAGCTTTGCAAGTCAACAAAATAATAAATATTATTTTGGTACCTGATTCATAAGGTTCATGTAAACATCAAAATATACCTATGCAAAGATCCGTATACCTATGCAACATAAGGGAGTGGACCGGAATCCGGACAGTGGATGACCTGTTCAGAGCAGCACAGGACAGGGAGGTTTTCGCCGGAGTGGTCACCAACGTTGGGGGGACCTGACATGGCACAGAAAGAAGAAGAAAGATCCGTATTCTCTGAAATACGGGAGAGACAATGGACCTGGTTTTGAGAATTTCTCGTGTAGCTAGGCAAAAAGAGCGCTGTTATTTCATCCATCAGGGTTCCGACGGCCCGAACGTCCCTCTTTCACAATACACTGTTCCTATGACAACAAAATCAAAGCGCTAGGAATGTCATGTGAAGAGGTGATGCGATTGGCTCAAAGTCGCTCTGAATGAAGGAGGCTGTTTTCTGTCTTGTGCTTCCAAGAGAGGCGTGAAAGAAAGGGAAAGAGGTAGTCTTATCTAATAGAAAAAAATGACGCTAATGTAAATATTATGTTTATGTAAAACTCCTACCCATTATATATGCACTGAGGAAAAAATAATTGTACATACCATACATTCTTTGTTGCGAACATTATCAAATGGGAACTCGCTGGCTACAACGAATAGTGTTGGGTTAGTTGGTAGAGATTGCTCTCATAGCGATAAACACATCATCGATTATTATGCATATTTCAAATGAATATATCTTGTCATGAAATTGTTTATAATTATGTAATCAATATACAGTAGAGAATAAAATAAATAAATAAAAGATAAAAAATTGACATATGTTGACGAAAATATTATGAAGACAAACATTGCATTCATTTTTTGTCACAAACAAATAATCACTAATAATAAATGTAAGTACTCGAATTTGGATGCACGCAACTTGTGAAGTGAAATGTGTTGATGTAAACTCATATTTATTTCGCTTTGCGCAATAATTTGTACATCATCTACGCAATATGTAATATATTTATTACATTTTTGCTCAACGCATTTGATAGATATGGCTTCCAATAATAATTGTAACTAACAAAATATATAATATTTATATTACTAACGTTGCAATATAGTTTTAAAAATGATGTATTTTGTCAGCACGGCTGTGATTGTATCGTGAAAAATGTCGCAGTGAATGTGTTAATAAAGGTAGGTGGCAAAGAACACAAATGGGGCATTATGTACTGTAGAATAGTTTATTACTCAGCTGGAATTAAGTCAACACCCTATAGTTATAAACCTGAATAGTAATAATTATTATTTTTTTAGTTTATTTATAAATATATATATATTTTTTTCATGTATGTATGTATTATATTTACAGTATTTATTTTAGTATCTATTTGTATGTATGTATTATTTATTATAGTTTATTACTATTATTATTTTTTTAAACTACTTAATAATATGTATTACATATTTTAGTTTCTATGTTCTTAAAGATCTGTTATTATTTTTATTTTTACATATATATATATATATTTTTTTCCATTTGTTTATTATTCTATTGGGTTAGTTGGAAGATATCGCGTCCCTGCGATAAACTCGCCCATTGTGCAAAATTATTCATTTATACCATGTAACCTTATCATTTGTATCCATATATTTTGTACAATAAAGTTTATTATTATTATCTCATATCTCATTTATTAAACAAAACAATATTTGATTATGAAATATCTGGTTATTATTATTATGAAATAGTCCGCCATCTACTACAGTTGCTACCATGATGGTATAGAAAACAATATAATATTTTTTTATATTTCATCATGATTTTTCTGTGTACAACACATACAAAGGAAAACTTAATATTAGTTGTAATTTTGGATTAACTACGCAAAGTGTTTAAATGATATTTTTCTAATGTCTTATATCGTCCTAGTGTGATACTATCCAAGACCCATTTTTCAGATACAGAATGAGCGCAGGAATCGATGACTTCACCAATCACAATCTTTGCCATAGGTATGTTGGATGTCACCCTTCCTCCGCACAACACAATCAGTTCCATGAGATCTCTTCTCGGTGGAGAACATTTATCGCTAACGTATATTAGTCCACACTCGTCAAATATGTCAAGACTGAAGTCATCGCCAAATGTGTGCTTCTGAATTCTGCTTCGCTGAAAAAAATATACTTGATCATAATGCAGTTTGTTGTTTTGAAAACATCTGCCTAATAAATTTTTTTTTGTTCATGTTAAAATGTACTTTAATTTTCAGGACATTTATAGAATAACTAACTTTATACAATTTTCAATCAATAAGTACTTAAACCAATCAATCAAGGTTCTACAAATTACTACTAAACTCATACATTCTCCATCTTACTTGATGTTCAGAGTTATGTAACCAACCAATATTAAAATGCTATTTTTATAAAAAAAAAATTACTGATCATTGACTCTGTTTGTGTTTTTTACATATTCTTTATTTACCATAATGTATTCCGAATATGATATATTCTATTTATCTTCAACTCTTCTAAAATGCTATTGCTATGCTCTTTTCAACAACATCGAAATAAAAAGATAGCAGAGCAATTAGAAGCAAAATATAGAAAGAAAGCATGAACTAAATAAAATACCTGTATAATCTTAGAAAATTCTATCATCTCAAACTGCTCCTCAGCCAACCATCTCCCAGCTTCAGCAGATTTACTCACCCAATCTGAGTGCACCACCCAACAGCCACGCGCTATGGCCTTCATCAGATTTATTGTTCTACGAGGTTCTCCTGCAAATAAATCAAAACCGTTATATCGCACACAATCACCACTTAATATATTTCAGTTGCTCAGAATGAACAAGTACAACATAGTATTGTCCAAGGATTCTCACTTTCCACTATGACTGTTCAATGTTTTTTAATCATTTAGTAAAAAAAATATATCTATGAATATCACAAAATATAAAGAGTTTTCAACATAGATGAATGAATCATCACAAAGAACAAGGGAACTTGGAATCTGGTTACTGAACTCTTTTAGATAATGTGCTTATTTCACCGTAGGGATGTTACATTAAACACTAAACAAAAATATTAACAACTATGTTACTAACCACAAACTAAATGTGTTGTTGTCTTATCAACTTTAGCTTTGAAATGAAAACCACCCAGACGAGTCACAATCTGTTTCAGCTGTCCATTTTCAGAAGAATGCAAAGATGTGCTTACCTATAATAATAATAATAAAGTACATATATTTTGTACACTATATTGTAGCCACATGCAAACAAGTTAAAAAAGTTTTCTTGTTTATTGATCATATTGAATTTGACTCTGAATAATGAATTGAAATAGTATACTCATCTATGGTATCAAACCTTTCTATATGAGGTGAATATATTAGCCATTGTTTTCAGTATGTAGTTGATATTAAAACATTCACTGTGTCTGTGTTTAGATAGTAGAATTCCATAGGGAATAAAATAAAACAAACGTTTTATTACGATTACGATTACCACTATATCATCTCGGCATATCCCACAAGTGGAGTAGCCAGCAGACCTAATTGTTGAAATTTAGATGCAAAATGTCTTTCTTTTTTCAAACACCTGCCTTTTACAGGATGCTTCAAAACTTATATAAAAGAGTGGGAGACCAACTGTTTGCCGGGTGCTCCATAGGTAAGTATTACAGATATAAAATATAGGTTTTCAAAGGTGAATTATTTCTTCTAGCAATAGAAAAGTTTAGTGTGAATCTAACAGCAATCAAAAAGAAAATACAAAAGACACTTACCAATGATGGACATTTTCCATGATCAGTGTGATTGTATTTACTGGGAGGTCTAAACATTTGATGTGTACGTTTATATACATCGTGAAAATTCAATATTCCATGGCATGTATCAGCATTATTTTCATTCTGCGAGGTATCGACTTCCGCTACTTTCTGCTTCTTAGGTGGAGTTTTATGTTGTGTCTTTGATATCGGGTTAGGAGATATCTTTTTCTTCAACGTTTTATTTTTGGCAGTGCCTTTTTGATACGGATTAACTAGTACAGGTTGTTTTTGTGTGTTTTTACCTGACAATCGATCATCCTGCGATACACAACTAAAACTTTCCTGCATGGGTTTCCTTGCGAAAAGTTTTCTTTTGGATAAAGTACTATTCTCACAAGTTTTATTAGTTGATTGTTGATTTGTAGTATTATTTTTCTGTATTTTGTTTTGTAAATTAGCTGTCTGCTGTCTGTCTTGTGGTAGAGTTTGGTGTGGTTCATCATTAACAGAATTATTACAATTCAATTGAGCATCTGTAGTCGATATTGTTGTATTTTTATCCGATTCGTCACTCAAACGAAGAGTCAAAGTTTCATTGCTTGATTCTCCTTTTCTAGGTTGTTTATTTGTCACATTACTTCCATTTGATGTATTGCTTTCATTACAAAGATTAAGATTTTGCAAATAGTTGACTAGTGATTGTTGTTGTTTGTTTTTGGAAGACTTCCTTATAATGCCTCCAGTACTTTCATCATACTCGTAGAATTTTGATTGATACTCCTGTAAAAGGTATAAAGACAAAACTTAAGGACCACCTGTATGTTTATGACATACAATATATGATAATAGATACTTAGATAGGCATTGCTGATGGGTACTGTGTGTACTGCTCATACTGATTGATAATGTTATTATTGTTGCATATTCTGTGCTGGGCTAGGTCGTCTATGTGCACCTACATATGCTTAGCTGATTACTGTGTATATCTTTCTGATTATTAATATTATATTATGCTTGTATAAATTGTATAAATTCTTATATACTTTTGGTTAGAACCGTAGTGCTTATATATATATTTGAAATTATTTGACTGAGTGCAAAAAAAAAAAAAAAATGCTTGTATAAATTGTATAAATTCTTATATACTTTTGGTTAGAACCGTAGTGCTTATATATATATATATATATATATTTGAAATTATTTGACCGAGTGCAAAAAAAAAAAAAAAATAAGAATACATGTCTTCCTCTATGTGCCATAAAAAATAAAGCATTCAGAATGGTTGGCATACCACATCATTGATAGAAAGCATTAAATGTCTCATGTGAATATCCGCCCGTTATAGAACTGGAGAAAACTCACAGAAGTAATAGACTAATTTTTCGGATTGGTTAAAGATGAAGTAGTTTCGTAAATGTCATAACTATATATGTATTGACAAGAGTATTTTGAATTTTATATCTACCAAAATAGTATATCTATCTATATGTATAGATTTTTATAAATGAATTATCAAAATAGCATTATTTGAGTTTAACCGAGCTGAAGTTGAGACAACATGTATATCAGCTGTGTGTTATCACACATCACCTCAAGGACAGGTATGCTAGTCTGTGAATGTGAATCTTACCATAAATCTCCTAAAAACTCTTGGAGAATTGGAATAGTCATTACTGTCCTGAACTGGAAAGAGTCGTTCACATACTTTACTTTTTGAGTTCCTACAAGCGTTAACCCATAAGACTGAAACCAAGTGGACATTGAGTAATTTTGCACGCTTGAATGTCTCCAAGGACCCATTTTGAAACACGACGTGTGTCACTTCCACAGCGAAATTATCTTTTACAGTCGCACCAAGAGTTTTCAGAATATATTTCAAACTTGCTGCATGTTTTTCGTTATTCTTTACTTCAACATAAGCAACCACACCGCACAATGTATTCTTTTGTGCATCCTTTTTTCGTATTTCATTTGCTTTTTCAGATACACTTTCGTTCACTGGTGAGATTGTGGAGTTTTTCAATGCTTCCCATTCTTGTCTTATTTTCATTCGAGCATCCTGTATTGATTTAACACGAGGTCTCAAGTGATTTCCCTGAAATAAGCAAATTAATAAATGTAATTGAAGATTCTGTGATTAATACAGTTTAAAATGAATATGCGTGATAAATATTTAATACATACCAGTAATAATTCATTTGGAGGTTGGCTGCATGGAATATCATTTTCTTTACCATCTTCAACAGAATATACACATCTGTAAACAATTACAAACTTTTATACAACTTTGTAAATGATACAACAGATAAAACTGTTGTTGAAACTTTTATCTGATACTTACCTAAATTCGAGGTTGACAAGTTCTTTTGCTTTTCTCAAAAGATTTTCAGTTTCTTCATCCATAACAAAAACATAAACTCTTATAAAAATATCTTATCAACACTTTGATAAAATGGTAAGGGTTTGATTGCCAAAATTAAATTCGGAAATAAAACATAAATATGTGCTTAGTTAATGAAAAAGTCAATCACTTTTACAAATATTTGTCATTCAATCTGAATATAATATAATGAAAATACAGTTATAATAAAAAATATAAACTTTAAAAAAACTCCTAACTACACCCCCGTACGCGCAAGTCCCAACTTGTCCTTCACCATAGAAAATAGTTTTTGTAAACGTCAACTAAGTCATAGAAAAATAATTCCATCTCCAAAGTTAAAACAAAAATGAATTGATTAAAAACATTAAGCCATCATTGAGATTTAAGCTTTTCCTCCTTTTAAAATGTGGAGTATCCAAGAGATTTAAAGTTCGATGAATTCATCTTCGAAGACCTACAAGACCTCAATCTTAATATTTTTATATCTCAACCGTATACTGTGTTGCCATAACTACTGTCATTCCAATTTCAAGCAATGCCATCTAGTGAAAAAAATTACAAACAACTTGACACTCCAAAACACAAAGGTGTTTTGTAATAGTACTGTGTGTGTAGGTATAGCAGTTTTGTCGATTTCGTAATAAACTGTAATAGGTCGGGAAGGTGTATTGCGGGTGTTTGTCTTTGAAATATTTTTTACATTTCCTTTTATATACAGTTTATTGTATGAAACGTACAAAATTATCATGTTTAAATTGCAGGAAACTCTCTGAATTATCCATTATACGAATAAATCGACAATATAATCGTTGTGTTTTGTGATTACACACCTTTTCATCTGTCGACTCCAGCTTCCATACGATCGACTATTGCATTTTTTCTTACAACAGGTGAGTTCATTGTCATTACAATATATTGTCCGCGAGATTTGTTTTCATATGTGTAACTTATTAATTTTATGTAATTATAGAATTGGTTTAATTTATAATCTGTTACCAACAGCTTTCATTGCAAGCTTGTGGTTTGTTTACTTCGGTATATTTAGATACCTATCTCTGTAGAATTTTACAACGTGAAATAAAATTGTAAATAGTCAAACTTAAGTATGAATAACGCATAAAAGCTTAAATCACTCGCAAACGAGTGGATGCCCTTGAGAATATAATAGCACGTATTTATGCTAATATAGTTTTGAATCCATCAGTATGTAGGTATTTTGTGAAATTATTCTGAGACTTTCTAAAATACGCGTACGCTACACAATATGTATTATTAATTATACTGCACTAGGAATCAATCAATTCAATCACCCTTCAACGCTGCTCCAGGGGGCGCAGGAGCCGCAACCAGTCTCTTCCATTCAGAGCGTCTTTGCGTCGATTGAGGCAATTCTTTCCATGCAATTCCTAACTTAACATTATTAATTTACCCATTGTTGTGTCATTGTTATCTAAGTACCTATATTTTTTAATTTTTTTTGTTTTTCTACTATATGTTTTTTATTGAGAGTGACGTCTTTCGTCTTATAAGGACAAGGACAATGTCAATTCCTGACGTTCTCGTGTCATTGTCATAAGAACGGTATATTGTGAAAGAGGGACGTCCAGACCGTCAGAAACCTTGTGGACGAAAGAAGAGTGTTCTTGAGTGATTCTCTGTAGTTTCTGTAATGCCCTGATCTATAGATGGAGATAATGAGAGACGACGAGTCCTGGATCGGTCGTGTTTTGAGAATGCCCGATGTAAATTGGCCCCATAGAGTTATAAATATGTATTAGGTAGGTACCTTCATGTTAGTATCAGGTATATTACTGACCATCGAAATTATTTTTTAATTCGAAATATTCATAAGCAATTTGATAACATCGACCTTTTGATAGCCTCTTGTACGAAATACTTTTGTAAACAATTCAAGGCTCTGCTATGTACTTATATAATATTAATAAAATTATCTTCTTCTATCTATCCCTACCATCATGGTATCCTCCACAAGTGTGGTATTGAAGAAAGATCCACCTCACACCCGGATATCTCAGGAGTCGTTAACTCCTACACAAGTGTGGTAATGTCATTTTTAAAATAATGATAATTTATTTCTTAGAAGTGGAATGATATAAATATCTACTTCTTTTCGGCCTTTAATCATCCTTTCGGAAGCACAGCCTCCTGGCCTTCATTCAGAGCGATTCTAAGTCAACCGAGTCACTTCTTCTAACGATAATCTTTACGTTTTGATGTCGTTGTCTTATTACTGTGGATGGGGACCATCTAGATTAGGTCTTCAACGTTTTTATCGCCGCGAACCGGTCACTTTTTGATAATGTTACTGCGGCTCGCTATGGGGGAGAATTTAATTATTTGCAATGAAAAAATGAATGTGAGCTTTTTTGGATCTCATAATTTCATAATTTCCTTTACACTCTAAATTTCTAGCCCCCCATCACTAAAATTTTAAGATAGAATAAGAATTTGAAATATTTAACGACCTCTCTCCTCGGTTTTGTTAACGAATATTCTCTCAGAGCCTCGAATCTGGTATTGTTAGTCGACTTTTTAATAGTGAGAAAGTTCCGTTAGGTCTCAGATTCCAGGATTTGATGATTTCCCTTACACTTCCTACCCCTCCGTCGCCAGATTTTCGAAAAAAGTGTAGGAAGTTAAATAATTACTAATCTCTTGGTTTTGTTAAGGAATATTTCTTCCTCGGACCGGGGGTGGAGACATCTAGATTCTAGACAGTTTAGAACCTAACAGGTAGAAAACATCGTTTTTTTTGACCAACTATCTACCATCACAGAATCTTCCATGAGTGCATATACAAATTAATGAGAAAAATCATAAATCGAATTTGCGTATGTCTTTGGCATCTTTAACATTTACCATTTATCCAGCATCGGACTAATTGCGTATAAGGTGGTTACAGAGTCATTATTTTCAAAACTTTTTATTCATCATTATTATTCAAAACAAAACCCAGCTAAAACTATTTATGTATTGTCTCTTCTGTGTCACATCACAGGGACTATAGATCAGTTAAAATTGATTAAATAATAATTGTAATGTCTTACTGCATTGACGTCAACTTGAAAATTACTGGATTTCCGTCGTAGTCCCTCCCAATAACTTCTTTCATGACGTGTATTACATCAATATCGTTCGTCATTTTTCAATGATTGATTACACGCAAGAGTCAGTAAAATTACCGTTTGTTTTCACATGAATACAAAATATTCCAATAATATTTTTGTTTATCCTATCCCTTTGTTGTTTGTAAATGCGTATTCCAATATTTTTGTACAAATGACATCTACTGTCAAGACTGTCATTAATGTTCTTTTTACGAAAATTACGTTCCAAAATATGTAATTACCTAATTTGAATTGTGACATTTTTGTCAAATAAATTATTTAGGTAATTTGATATCGTGTATAACTGAAAAAGGAAATTAAGATTATTACTACTACTACTAAATCATCACGGCATATCCCACAGGTGGGGTAGCCAGCAGTTCTCTCTGTGCCAACAAAAAAATAGGACATTCAGGATGGGTGGCAAACCCCATCGCTGAAATTAAGATGTAAATGTCTTTATTCTTTCGAACACTTCCCTATTACAGGACATAAGAAAACCTATGGAAAAGAGTAGGAGACCAATTCTCTGCTTGGTGCTCCACGACAATTAAGAATATGTAAAGTACCTACATATTTATCCAAATATGGTCTAATTTTTTTTTTAAATATTATTTTTAATCTTTGAGTCTATTTTAATTAGACAAGGAATAGGGAAGCAAATTTTTTACGGTCTTTTATATCCATTACTTATAAATTTTCTATATTTTCTATATCTCATAGTGGAAGAAAACAGTGTTTGATTTAATTTAAATATTCCTCCATTACTTATATTTGTCGTCTGATTTCCACTATTTTCTGATTAGTATCCCACTCTTTTCTGAAGGTTTTTGGGTGCCCTGTCAAAAACAGGTGCTCGTTAAGCATCACGAAGAAGACATTTATTGTCTTTAATTCAGCGAAGAGGTTTTAATCAAACGTCATATTTTTATTGGCATGGAGAAGAACTTTTATGTTTATTACATGCAGGTAGTTTAGTGGCTGCCCCACTTGTAGGAGATGTCGTGATGGTATTGGTAGATAGGCTGATTTCTATACTCAGCATTTTTTGGTAATTTTTTAAGAGTATGTATTATATATTTATGGTTTATAATTTGGTTTCTGTGTATCATTTTAAAGACTTTTTATAATTATTTTTATTTTTTATCATTGTTTACAATTTATCTTGTTTTACTTTATTGGGTTAGTTGGAAGATATCGCGTCCCTGCGATAAACTCGCCCATTGTGCAAAATATTTGTATATACCATGTTGTAATCTCATTCTTTTTGTTAAAATATTTTGTACAATAAAGTTTATTATTATTATTATTAATGAAAAAGTTTTCTTTTTAAGTTGAGACTAAAATTTTGAAACTAAATATTGAGACATATAATAGTTTGTCTTACTTACTTGTAAAACTTTATATTTGATTTTGTCTTGAACATAAATCATATTTTTGTTTTATTTTCGCTTGTAATGCATGTAAAAATTGTTTGTACTTTTTAAAACAGTAAAAGGCGAAAGCCGTTTGTTGCAATAATAAATAAATAATAAATAAATAAATAAATATCTAAAATAACCAGAAACACATTATTATTATTATTTTGGACAATATTAAAGTGTCGTTTACGTGCCGAAGCACCTCAAGGACACTGTACAATTCATAAATTCTAGGACATTACATCCACGTCATATTATAAATATACATAAATATTATTATGATCACCACATTGTTATTTCAAAAAATCAAGCATGTTAGGCACTTAGTGTATATAATAAATTATAACAGTGATAGCTTTTAACTACTGTTCAATAAGATTTTACTGTGCCAAGCGAACCTTTACGATTTCGCGTGATATTACGCTTGCACTCATTTGCAGTAGCGATGCGGCGTTAACTCTAATCCATATTATATTACCTTATTATTTTTCGCCTCAATTAATTTATGTTAACAAACGAGTATTGTAGTTAAATTAAATAAATACTCTTGCATTGATAAAATAGCTCTGTTAATTCTAACAAATGTGAAAAATAACAGTAAGTATTTCATTTGATTGTTATTTGATGTGGTACTTTTTTCTAAAGAATTCTTTAAATATTAAGATCTAACTATTTAATTAATTGTTTGCTGTTAAAATTAAATTCATACATATTTCATAAAATATATTATATTGGTGTCCCCGGAACTTAACTGTGTAGTCTTTGGAATATATTAGGTTTCTCACTCTTTTCTGTAAGTTTTTGAGTATCCTCTCAAAACAGATATTTATAAAACATCACTTCTTCTTTTCGTGTCGGTCAGCAAACGATAAATACACCAAATCCACATTTACACTCCCATTCCCTCCCAGAAAGCAACGACCTCACTTGCAGCTCCTCCTAGGTGAGTTCGCCCCACGAATTCCTCCCAGTGACACTGTCTGGGAGCCATTGGGCATGACAGGAGGTGTCCAGTGTTTTGCTCCTCTCCACAGTAACTTATGAAACATTTCACATCTTCAATGAGATGCGCCACCCATCCTTAATGTTTTAATGACACAAAAAGGACGGCTTATATTTTCATTTCACGTAGTCTTCCCGCTTGCCACTCCATATTATGAAGATATTACTTAAGATGAAAATAAAGATGGCACATTGACACTAGTCATGATGAAAAATAACAGTGACCAACATTTTTTACTCATCTTTACGCTTATTCACCTATAAATTAATGATAGTTATATTATGTATTTGATTGCATTGCACTTACATATTTATTTAATTAGTTATTATGTGCACGTCTGGTTTATACATAACTTATTAATATAATGTTAGTAGATTTGTCGATGTTTATGTTACCGTGAGTCAATTAAGAATAAGATAGAATTTCCTATGTAACTACATTTCATTTCATCAAAATGACTAGATTTACTCTGTGATTAATTATAACTTCTTTTAACACATCTAGCGTAAGATATACTGTAATATGAAAAATTACAAAAGTAAAATAATAACTAACTCTATTATGTACATTTTCAAATAAAATATTTAAAACTTGAATCACTATGTTTATTTGTTACATTAATTTAAGTTACGCTATCGCGATTTCAGTGCACTTGCACCATTGACGAGCTTTTCAAGACTTTTCAAGTCTTGAAAAGCTCGTCAATGGTGCAAGTGCACTGAAATCGCGATAGCGTAACTTAAATTAATGTAACAAATAAACATAGTGATTCAAGTTTTAAATATTTTATTTGAAAATGTCTCGTAATTGTTACATAGTCAATGCCTCTAAAATAAGTGAAACTATTATGTACAATGGTTTAATTATCTGGAGAGAATGGAAAATGTAATAAAACCAGTTTGACTATTTTTAACATATAATTGGGGCTAATGTGTGCAATCAGTCATGACCCATGTGTCAAAAACCCTAATTTTTACCAAATCGACCGTTAAGAAGCTTCGCACAGCACGAAGAAACCATGAAAGAGCAATGCTAGAGAAAAAAACTGTAGGATTAGCATAAGAGACACATAGAACATAGAAGATTAGGAATTATCGATAACGTCGTAAAAGTGGCAAAATTGAAGTGTTCAAGCGCTGAGTTCGTTGCTAGATTTATAGATCACATGAACAAAAAAGGTAGTGGAGTGGAGACCTCGTGAAGAGAAAAAAGTAGAGGAAGAATTCGTGCTGGATGGTTTGATGAAATAAGAAAATCACTAGTAACTGGTTTCTAGAAGCCCAGGATACAGAACTTGAAGAAATTTGGAAGAAGCTTACGTTCAGCATTGGGCAAGAATGCTGTAAAGTTAGTAATTGCGAATGTCGCTGTCACGTGTTAACACATTAAGATGTTTTGTGTAAAAAAACCTCTTTAATATTATTATAATCTACGGTAATCATTCGTGTATTACAAGTCGAACTTGCTCACTACACCTTTCCAATTAGTTTACAAATAAGTACCACAAGTATTTGAATGCATACATATTATTTGTTTTGTTATTTTCATCTTTTACATTGCATAAGTTGCGTTGTTTGTCCATCGGAGCGTTTCTTTAGTTTTTCATTCTTTTTAATGTCTGTACATAGACGTAGTATACGTCAAATACTTTGTAAGAATAGTTTTAAAGGTTTCTTTAGTTCAAATGAGTTATGGTTTAGTACTTAGTTATTTTATAGCCGTTGGTCATTTGTTGATTTTATTCCAGTAGCTGCCTTGGTCAGTGTTCATTGTTCCATCTTATGACCATCATATAAATCTAACAGAAGATAAAGTTTGTTGGATTTATCGCAATACCCTTATCCATTTACATTAGTTTTTCTTATACACTCCGTTGCTTAACGCGTTTAAAAGGTTTTTTCTTTTACTTCATGCGTTTGCTTCGTCTTAAGACATTAATCTATGTAGTCTTTGCCTCTTCCAGACTCTCACTTCTCTCAATTATTTAACGATGTCTTAACTGCTTAATAATTTAAATAAAGAAAAAATAAACGATCTGAGAGTTTACCGTCTTGTTTATTTATTTACTGCTTCACTTTTTTTTCTGCAAGCGACAATTCTATCACGCTGTTTAAACCTAACCTAAGATATTAATCGTTTGTAAAAAAAGTTTAACAGTGAGCGATAAAGCCTTAACGATATAATTATTTATTTATTCATTCGTTAACAGCTATTAATAAGCTTTTTCTATACGTTAAAAAAAACATATCAAAAGATCCACAATCATAGATATCAATTCACATATAGACACTTGATTAACAATTAAAAAATACAACATACAAACATATATAAAAAAATAAAAACACGCACAGCAGGAAGAATTATCATTTATTAGTGATATTTTCAGAATGCTGTTGAGTGATGAATGATCATAACGAAAGAATATTGAATAATTGCACCCTGGGGCCATAGACAATTTGCATTTGGCGATCGACTACAAACGAACTTTTCGACAATATACCATAACATTATAATATTATATTGTCGAAAAGTTCGTTTGTAGTCGATCGCCAAATGCAATTTGTCTAGGGCCCCTGGTCAATATTTTCTTTGTAATTTGGCCCAATTGTTCGAAAGATGTGTATTAAATATTCCTTCACATTCGAGATGGTAATTTAGAGAGAAAACAGTAACTGGAATCAGTAATGGTTGCATTTACTGAGCCCCGATATTTTGATGTTCCCTTAAAGTAACCCTTTTAATAAAACCAACCTTTATTAGATTAATTTTATCTTTTACGAGTAGATATATGTAATCACAACTATTTTACACCAAAATCTAAGGGACAGACAGAGTGATCCTCAGTGACACTAATGTTAGCTCTTATCGGAACATATTTTTATCATTGGTATTATTAAATTGGATCGATAATCATCTAATTTAGTAATAATCATATAGATGATAATAATAATACCTATCCACAACAGCTGCTAAGTATCATGGAGGCTCTCTATCTGAAGTTTATTGGATATAAAAGTTAAAATTCACAGCGTCAGGGAGATTCTCACTCTAAACGTCGCTATTGAAATATGTGGCTTACTAGATAATTCTTATTCTTTAGGAAGTCATCAGCTTTACACACATGTCTTATATTTGAACTTTAACAAAGGTTAAGATCAATCATCTTCGACACGCTTATTTTCACATGGAATTCTTTTGTTTTTCAACCATTTGACATGTGTGAACTATTATCATTAGTCATGAGAATCCGTAATGCAAATTATCGTCTTTTCTATTATGTAAAAATGTATTGACGTTGTTTTTCTTTTTAACTATACTGCTACCGTAATAATAATTTCTTCATTAATAACACCAAAACATGATGTATATAATGATGTTTAGTAATTTTATTATCATATTAACATACTGCGTATGTAAGATTGTTTCTTTGTCAAACTGATGCTTATTCTTCTTGCATGTGATGTTTGTGGTGCTGAATTACCTATTAGCGTAAACTTTACGTTTATCTGATGTTCTGGTAATATTGTTATCAATTTTACAATACTCTTGCCTAATTGATACTGATGATTTGCATGTTTGTTAGAATGCAATTAGTCCATCGGCCACCTTTCTGGTGGAAGTGCCGTGATGTATGAGTCATTGAATAAAATGCTCTTGGTGTTGGTATGAAACACTTTGTAGGGTTAAATTATATAGGAACGTAAACTTTGTGTCAATTTGGTATTTCGTAATAAAACTACCCATTTTTCTTAGATGAAGGTAGAATCTCGGCTTCATGCATAAGAGGTGCGCGGTTCGGTCCCAGGTGCCGGCAAACTCCCATTTCACGACATAAGCTTTTAACTTACTGTGAAAGATATATTAGGTTGTATTTGGGATTATAACAAAAACCAATATACTTACGTTTTTTTTATTAAAAAAATATATCCTTGGTGTTCCTGTCAATTGCTTTGGTAAAACGATGTCACACAACGTGATTGAAATCACCGACCGCCACAGCTACTTGTTTTGTTACTATATTTGAATTCTTGACACAGACAACATTGTTGAAGATAGAACATTATCATGTACAGCGTCCTCGAGGTGCTATGGCACGAAGATGGCGCTATAAATACTCTCCGTTATTATTATTATTATTATCGGGAGTTTATTTTATTTCCTTTTTAAAGAATGTTCCCACATATTCCTTGATTGCCGTGAATTGTATTCAATGTATTCTGCTAGTCATTTTGTATATTAATTATTTCTGTATAGTCTTAATAGAGCAGATTCTAATTATTACCTATAATAGGTGAAGATGTGTCTAATTATGTGCGCAATTAGTATTTACTGATTGTTATTAGCGCTATTGTTCAAGGAACTTTAAATTATTCAAACGATTTGTTAACTACTATGTTGGTGTGGAATAATATTTGCTTAACCCTTTAAGGTCTAGGGAAAATATATTAAGATATCATTACTTTTATTAGCATTAAATTATTTCTTCGAAAAATGTGTGAGGGTTAAAACTGTTTTTTTATGACGCCGCAGTTTTTTTAGTTTTATCTTTCCTTTTTGCAAAAGAAAACATACACAAAATGCTATTAAACTTATTTTTATCAATATCCAAAGTATCTGGCAAACTCCCCTTTCACGACACAAGCTTTTAGTAGCTTACTGTGAAAGGTGTATGAGGTTGTATTTGGGTTTATAATAAAACCCAGCTATATCTTTTTAAAAAAAAATTACATGTCAGACTTTTATTGTGAGTCTTTTTATGTACAAAAGAAAATTTATTTCTGATATCCAATACCATAATGAATGTTCCTTGATTGTATTTTGTAGTAATGATTCTGCTGTTTTGACATTTAAAAAGAGATGGATATGGAAAATTACTTTTATAAACCTTACGGTCCTAAAAGTGTTATTCGCCCTCTGACTAGGGCATCTGTTTTAAGCGAGAAGAAAAAAGAGCTGGGCAATTAAGTGATCAATTTGGAAACCTTACTGTCCTGAAAGGGTTTGTTATTGTCTGGAAAACAATGAACGTTTTGTTTTATTAGAGTATAATCTTGTTGCTAATACAAGAAATTATTCCAACCATGGGATTCCTACCAAATGCAATGAATAATAATAATAATATTTGCATATTATATTGTATTCTCGCTAACTTTATAAATTGTTCAATTGTTGTTCTTGGATACTAGCAAAACTATGCAAAGTTGAGATAACTACATTTACTTTTCTCCTCCAGTTGTTAACTCAATCAATGGAGTGTTCACATTTGGCGAATATCGCAAGGAAACCAACATATCATCAGCCATTTGAACAGTGTGAACAAAATGACAGCTAGTCTGAAACGATAAAAATTAGTGAAAACGATATCGTCTCAAGTTGACCACCTTTCAATATTTTAATTTGGTGGATCGATTCGCGCATGCGTAGATGTGCGCGGCGTCCGTATCTATGGTTATAACTTTATAACCTATATATTTTATAATGTTTCCCGCTTCGTGACAGCTATTATCTTTGTTGTTGGTTTGTGGCGTTTGTTTCCTTAATTAAAAGGCGCCTTATAACCTCTACTATAACATTTTCGACTAAAAATAAACACTTCGCGATCTCCATCTCGACGTCCGTCATTTTAAAAACAATTTCAAAATCAAAGCGCACCTGACAGATCGTTTCTGTATTGGTGGACTGTGTGAACAGGTGTGACGATCAATGGGTGTCCGGCGAATTTTGTTTGTTATGCAAACGAAATTCGCCTGGCGATATTCGTCAAATGTGAACACCCCATTACTGAGAGAAAATTGTTTGCTACTTACTACACGTATTCAACAATGTTTGCATTCTTACATACTATTACAGCTACATCAATTGCTTTTGAATTCCATGTTGGAGTAGACTGGGATTGATGTCCTAACATTTAATACGGTGCTTCTTGAATATCTCAAGGGATATCACAGACAAAAACTTGCGAAGAAAGAAAAACTAAAACCTGATGAATATATGTATATCCGAAAGTTTATTTTTTCTTTTTATATTAGTTCTTGCTTGAGTTATTTGTAACGATTTAGTCTTCTGAGATTTTAACTTTTTTGGGTGACCTGTCAAATAGTCTTCTCTTTTTTTAGATTTTGGAAAACATCTACCCAAATTTTCGTATTTTCAATATATTCCATATTTGTATTACTTATTTTAATAACCACCTCTACATTCTATTGACCAAATTTGTTGACTGTTGCTAACCTCATGTTTTTACATATTATGTTGTTTCCACAATTTGGGTAGGTACCTATATTAATTAGTTAATTGGTGTCTGTAAATATAATACGTGTATTTTGATAGGGAGTGGTCAGTAATTTATATGTGCCAAATTTCAAGACGATTAATCTGCGAAAAGTTACCATAAATAAATTTCTAGATAATTTGAGCATTTCAGGTCATTCAGTTGTATTAAAATTGTAACATTGAGGTTTTTGATAATTTGCCAAATGACGATGTCCGGTACTTAGCTAGCATGTTCTGAATGCATCTTTTATCTACTTATTTTTATCATTACAGCGCAATCTTTGTATTATCTTTTCTTAATGGACCCACGTTGTTTCCTGTTTTATGTTCCTTTTATGATTTTCAGTTCTGATTAATTTTTCATCATCATTTTTTCTTTAGCTGCTGTATGCTGTATTTTTTTACAATGCTTCTTAAGGTGGAATCCGCACAGTATATTTATCTCTACTCGTTCACTAAATTATAAAATAACTACCATTAATTTCAGTTTCATCTTTCGTACTGTGCCAACATAATAAATTTTGCACAGAAAATAGCTATCATTAGATAAATTTGCACCGTATCGGTAATGAACATTTACGATCAAATTTGGTTAATTTCTCCACTGTGTATAGGAGAACATTAAATGGCTACGTGCGTGCATGGAGCTGTGGAGCCAAATTAATTAATATTTACGGGCTATTACTTAGAACAGTATTGAAGTGCGTAATTTGAATTCAGTATTGGACAGTAAAGGGAGTATTGAGGTGTTGGGAGAGGTTGATAACATTAAAATAAAGAATAATGTTTTTTTGAAGACCGTTATAGTAGGTCATATTCGGAGATAAAAAACATCCAAATACTTTCTACAAAAGAATTATTAGGTTATTAACTATTCAGCAAGCCAAGACAAATGTTATTGGATAGCGTCTATTAGGATGATATACATAAATGAACTGGATACCTTAGTTGATTGAGAACCTGCAGTAGGTATCTAAAAGATTGGAAGGTTTCAGAGGCTATATGTTTAGTAAGGAAGCTATAATGGTTATAAGTTAGGAAGTAACTCGGTTTAGTAGCATATATGTATGTTCTTATTAAAATTCCAAGACTTTATTTAAAGATGTTTTCTTGGAGATGTTGTCTTCTATTGTAGCTTTGACAAAATTATTCATTTAGATATCATTTCTCTCTATAATCTCCCCATTGATCTGTTTCTACATCAAAACTATAAGCAGTCTATAACATTTGATATAATACCTACGTCAATAATAATTATTCACAATAATTCCGACTTCGTCTGGAATTCGAATTCGAATTCGTATACACATTATTTTGTACCTTGCCGAGCGTATAATAGCATTGAATCTTGATTATTTAGTTTTAATATCGAATATCATACTAGATGTTTATAACGCCATTAGTGATCATAATTTTTATTATTTTAGTTCTTACGGAGTGGAAAACTTTAATTAAATCTCCTTCGTGTTTTCACCTCTTCCATCATCACTACTTATCGTCTGGTGCATAATGTGGTGTTCTCACTTTGGCGAATATCGCCAGGCACCAAAATATCGCCAGCCATTTGAACCGCGTGAACAAAATGACAGCTAGTCTGAAACGATAAAAACCAGTAGAAACGATATCGTCTCGAGTTGACCACCTTCCAACATTTTCGGCCGATTGAACGATTCGCGCATGCGCAGATGTGCGCGGCGTTCGTATCTATGGTAAAAACTTTATAACCTATAAATTTTATAATGTTTCGCGCTTCGTGACAGCTGTTATCTTTGTTGTTGGTTTGTGGCGTTTGTTTCCTTAATTAAAAGGCGCCTTATAACATCTACTATAATATTTTCGACTAAAAATAAACACTTCGCGATCTCCATCTCGACGCCATTTTGAAAACAGTGTCAAAATCAAAGCGCATCTGACAGATCGTTTCTATATCGGTGGACTGTGTGAACAGGTGTGACGATCAATGGGCGTACGGCGAATTTTGTTTTTTCGCCTGGCGTTATATTTTGAAATTCGCCTGGCGATATTCGCCAAATGTGAACACCCCATAAGTGTACTTACTACACATTATTATGCATTATGAAGAAAACCCTAACACTTTTCACGCTGTGTTGAAGCCCTGGTTTAAGAACTGTACGCTGTATTATTACGTCACCTATTCTGACGTTTTCAACATTATTCTCTGATATAGACAGAGAACTTGTTGGAAAGTTAAGGCAGGCTGTTCATTCGTCATCTGAAAAAAAAAATGGTAAGATCAATATTATTTTGAGGTTAGGGAGATTTATTGGTACCTAATACCGATCCGTTTCTCCGATCTGTTTCTATGATATTACTGACGCTCGAATATAATTGTTAGTGAAATGAAATATTTATCACGAAGAAGTGTTTCAAGACTATCATAAGCTAGTATAGTCCAAAGACGAGTTGTCTTCCGTTACAATAAGGTCAATATGTCGTCACAAATATGTGTAATTGCCAGCAGTGTTAATAATTTCAGACATGTGTAAATGATTTGTATCAATCAACATTTTCCACAATTCGTAAAAACTCATTCTAGGGGTTAATAGGAGGCTTGCCTTAAAAATATTACCTATTTGTAGGTGTGTTTCAAACTTAAGGTCGAATTACAGTTTCGAGACTTTCGAAGTTCTATAGTGCTATAAAATCCAAAGATAGATTAGATAGGTAATTCAAAGAAAAAATCGGTCATGCAGCCAGTCAAATTTTGCATCCAGTTTTAAACTGACGCTAACGTCAAGACAATACATTGCTAATGCTTGAAGGTCATCGATGTTGGAACACAAAAATTCCGTTAAAATGTTCCGCGTTGCAAGTCTAGTAGTATGCCTATGATAAAATCATATATCTGACCATTGCAATTTACCTAGATATTTTTAAATAAATGCACTTTAAATAAAATAATTACTCTTTCATAACACTATAATACCTACATAAAAGAACGGAAATATCATTTATACTGCAAAGTATTTTTTTTTTAAATAACATTGTTAAAAATAACAATTAAACGCAGATTTATAGTGATAACATGTGTACATTGCATAATAAAAGTGTGTGATTTATGCCGCATAAGAACAATAGCATTACCTATAAGGTTCAGCTTCAATACGAGTATTAATTTTATACCAGTACCGACTATACTATTCATGTTATTATCAGATCTGTAATATGTATCTATCATTATTGTATTGTATCCGATGTGTTAATGAGTATTTTAATGTGTATCATTTTTCTAACTGTTCTCTAACCTTATACTAGTATTGTGTTATCAATAAATACCTGGTGAGTAACATTGATATAAATGTACCTACCACGTACTAGAAGACTATTGAATGCTAGAAATATGTGATCAATTAAATTATTAAATTTACTCATCTTTAGTGTGAAATTAGCGTTGTACCTAAGCGGATTATTTCAGATATTGTGAAATTATTTCCAAAAAGTGAAAAGAAAAAGAATTACTATTCGTAAGTACGTACATTTTTTATGATATTTAGCTCTGCTTATAATTTTTTAGGGTATATTAAGCTGCACTTGTCATTAAAAAATATTTGTAATAAGAGTATAATCTTCAAATAAACAATAATAACCTAATTTCTTGGTGCGTGTTCCTTATTGAAGTATGAAGCCCTGACCACTCGTAACCGAGTGGTTATCCTTTAAAGATAGAAGAGAATGAAGTATTCTATAAAAGTTATATAATCGATTAATGGTGGCCACCAATTACTAACATATTATTATAACGGAATTGTAATACCACTATTACTAAGCTTTTGATAGTTTTTTTTACTAATTCTAAATCCGGCTTCATTAATAATAATCAAAATGAAAATTTAATGTAAGGAAATTATTATGAAAATATTTTTACTAAGCAAGTTATATTTTCATTGAATTTGAGAGATTGTTAAATTTATAATCCATTGTTACTACTTTAGACTTGCCTGAAAAGAAATAATTGAAAAAGTCGTAGACATTGTGTGTACTTTTTGGGTCTCTTTGAATTATGTCAAACTTTTTTGACATACGAGTATGTTGGTTGCTGAAATTGAAAATGGAATTTAATAAAAGTTATGAGATAGTATCTCAATATTCAAGAGTTAGAATTAGATTGAACCGTCCTGTAAAATAGAGATATTCGTAAATCATCACGTACAAGACATTTAACATCTTCGATTCAGTGGTGAGGTGTGCCACTCAACCCTTTTTTCAGTATAGAGATGATAACTTTTATGATTACATGCACATAATCTGCTAGCTACCCCAATTGTGGAGAATGTCGTGATGGTGTAGATTTAAATTTATATATGTATGCACATAAAATGACACCGAAAGCAGAAATGGTAGAGGATGATCAAGAGACACCTACATGGATCAAATGAAGAAGGACATGAACGTGGCACATACTTAGAATTAGAATCGCAGAAAATAGGGAGGAATGGAGATGAAAATCCAAACTCGTTGCAGATCAATCCAATGGATTGTAACTCACTATATATTATATACTCGTAGTATACATAAAACTTATAATTAACGAGAAAGGTATAGGTATTGAAAGTTAGTTTTTATTGGAATAACGTGGATAGAAAGTTCAATCAAGTATTCTCTGATTTGGACATGATTTGAATTTTTAATTGAAGAATTATCTAATTTACGTTAATTGGATGATTTAAACTCATTTCATAATGGTTTGAAGGAGGATGAGAAACTGATAGTGATCGCATATTGGTGTTTTGAATTTAGGATTTTTGCTTTTGATTTATTCCAACTGTAAAATTGGAAGTTTCCATTACGGAATATTATACTTGTAATATTCACGGTTACGTGTTGCGTGGAAAGAAGCATCGTCTCCTCCGCCTTATATTGGAGGGCATGATAGAGGGAAGACGGGGAGTTGGCAGAAAGCAGATGTCCTGGCTGCGCAACATTAGAGAGTGGACCGGAATCCGGACAGTGGATGACCTGTTCAGAGCAGCGCAGGACATGGAGGTTTTCTCCGGAGTGATCGCCAACGTCGTGGGGACCTGACATGGCACAGAAAGAAGAAGAATAGTCTAATCTTTGATTGTCCCAATGTTATTGATTTTACTTGCACTTAAATTGTTTCTATGCTTACTGCATTCTACTCGTCAACGATGAATTGTGATCAATGAGTAAAAAAAACATTAATATTAATTGAATTTCTAAAACATTGTTATCACAATAAAATAAATGTAGGTACCATCATGAATAAAACGAAAATTAGCATTTTGATTTAATTAAGTACGAGTAAATACTAAATATTTATTAAAATTCTATTAATCATCTAATTTTATTAATACTAGTGTATATATACTCGGAAAAGTCGGAATCGGAAACGCGTCCTTTTCATTAAACAAGACTTCTAAGATTTTCAATTCAGTGATGAGGCATACTACCCATTCTGAATGTCTTATGTTTCATAGTACGGAGAGAACGACTTGTACGTTAATCACATTCAGTTAGTCTACTAGCTATTTCACTATTAGGAGATGCCGTGGTAGTATGTTGGCGATGATATGGATGTTAAATAAAAGTAGATAAAACTGTGTAAACGGATTCTAATATTTTTATCAACATTTCAGTGTGTAAATATATGTACGTCTTGTAAATTGAAATATATTTCAAGAATATATTATTCATATTATTGGTAATATGGTTTATATTGTTTTCTGTAAAATATTAAATTTGTTTTTCGGCAATTCAATAACTTGTTTGTTTTTTTTCAGTTGTTGGAATCCTATATTATTTTATACAAGCTTTTGTAACCCGGCATTGCTCGGGTTTAAATAAACAGAAACCGTGCAAATACATGGGTTAGAATGACATAACCTTATTGGACTAAAATGGAGTATGCGCTTACGTGGAAAAAAGTAATAGCCAATGAGAATACTTAATGTTTGACTTGCCCTTGAACTTGCACTTGAAATGCCCATATTTAACTAACAAAATTGGTAGGTACCTTCATGAAAAAAGTGTTACAAACATCTTCCCAATGAAAAATCTTAAAGTTTGACACCTCACATGCCGATATTTAATTAAAACAAAAGAAAGTAGGTACCTACATCGAAAAAAGTGCTGAAAAAAGTATGACATCCCGTACTTAAATAAGAAAAAAAGTGGGTAAATATGTCATTCTGAGAAAAAAATTGTTGGTACCTAAATGTTATTCTATTCTATTCTTCTCAAGACCACCCACTCATTTGCGAGTGATTTTGGACCTAAATGTTATGTAATTGCCACATTCGAATTGGTATTTTTAGTTTGTAGTAGGTACCTACCTTCATAAATCTTCAAGTGATTTGCCATGAAAAGTAAAGAAAAATATTAGGCGAAAATAAATAGGTTCTTATGGCTAGTACCGAGGTACTTTTGTATTTATTTATACAAAAAATCAATTAACATTGTTTATGGATTTTTTACATAATACTATTCTTATTCTACAGTATGGATTTCTATGGTCTCATAATATCCTCCATTATGAAAATAGCTCAAAATGTCAAAAATATGCAATTTTTATTCTCATAATTCAGAATTTTTTGTCATTAGCAATCACAATGTTTCATTATGTAAACAGTCCCTAATTATTTAGTTTCAGTATTGTTTTATTTATTGTTACATCCATTTTGAAATTAATTCAATACAATGAAAAATGTTTGACTATAAATATTGGATTTTCTTACATTCGCTTGGCAATTTTGTCAAGCGAATGTATGGGAATCTCATTAAAATTGTAATAGCTTTATCAATACATAAGATATTTAAAATGTTTTTAGCCTTAAACCTGCCCAGGAGATGAGACCTCGTATAGAGTGTATTATTTTACTTCTGTCTTTCCTTATTTCAGAGTCCATTGAGGACATACGCACATACGAACCGACTCAAATATTTATGTGTGGATTGACTACGAGTTGCTCAATAAAAATAATATTTCATAAAACATTTTCTTTATTTAGATTCCAAGAACCTTTTTGTTGTGTATTTTTTTTATTTGCGATATTATAAATAAGGAAGTTTTAATATTTTCCGTATCTTGGCGTTTATATTTTGTGAAAGTGTTTTCATTCGGTTTGTAAACTCTTAAAATAAACAATATTATTTTATATATTTTGTTCTGTATCAGAAATTGAAACGGCACAATTGAAAAGTTCACAATATTGTCTGCGTTTTCCTTCTAGGAACCCTTTTAGGAACCATAGTAAACCAACTAATGACTGCTCTGAGCACGAGCTCTGCTCAAATTTGAGGGAATTAATATGTTTACGGTGCATTTATAAATAAATTATTATCGTTGTAAAAAAATGTATATTTATCCCAATAAACATATTTGAATTTGAATATGTTGTTCTTTTCGTCTTTCTTTCTAAAAAAAAACAAAATGTAGAAAATACAGCAATATTTTTTTGTCAATTAAAAATGAATTTGGGTTTGAAACAAGCCCAAATACACTCTCAACACCTTCATAGTAAGCAATATGCTTGTGTCCTGAAGGAAGTGAAGGTTTGTAATGGGAGAAGTTGTTGTGTAGTTAATAAGTTAATTGTGAAAATGTAAATAACTATTGTGTGTGTGTGTCTGAGCCAGACATTGTAAAAAAAACTATCAATAAATGTTCCTCGTTTAACTTAACCTTTTCTTTTTAATTTGTGAAACCAATCTATCCAACTCTACAATCATCCCTGACTTGAGACTCAAGCTCTGCAGACTGATTTAGCTGGACAATGTATGAAAAAGGGGACTTGAGTCGAAGAAAGAATTGGAGGGAAATATAGAGGGATAAAAGTGTTAAATAAATATAAATATGGAATAAAGTGTTACAAAGTCGAACCCGACATTTTTTGATTGAAAGTCCGTGACTCTATCATCAGGCTACCCACAACCACAAATTTGTTGAGCTAATTTGAATTATGGATTTAATTTACGAATACCTACACAATGTTTAGATACTTTCTTATCATTAATTATTATCTATTTTGGGGGTACAAGATGGAAGATGAACTTAATGCAGAAGCTCAAAGATAGTAGGTATATTCTATAGCCCATGATTCAAAATTCTTGTCGTTAAATTGATGTCTTTCAAATACCTGCCACTTACAGAACACACGCAAATTTATTGAGAAAAGTGGGAAAGTAGTAAGGATACTGAAATTTCCCTTATTTTTAATGTGCACGGTTTTGATTTCCATATTTACGTTTGCCGTACTGAGATTTCAAAGCGAAATACATCATGTGTTTAACTACTGCTATATCTGATTAACAGCCAACATTTATGTTTTATGAATGTCCAATTATCATGTATTCCTTTGGTATAGTTCAAACATAAGTGAGCAGAGCGAATTAACATATTTCGCACACAAACGTTCCTTCTATATCAATGTGTCAATATTGGTATAATAAATTGATGTTTTTTTCTCTTCTCATTTCGCATCCAAAAACACAATATTTGTTTGAACTAAACTTACAACCGGTTTGACGTTGGATTTTGTCCATATGTATATATGTTTGTTCATTAATAGCATTTTTGAAGTTTGCAGTAATTGCCATTTTCGACTTGTTCGATAATGCAATTATAAATTATTTACAATGCATTATTTCTACATAGTTAATATTGTCATACGTTCATGCCATTAAAGCATTTTCTGCATGTAGGGTAGCCAGTGGACTAACCGCATGCAATAAATATGCAATTCGTCCTCCCAGTGTCAATAAAAAAATAGGATGGGTAGCACACCTCATCGCTGAACTGAAGATGTTAAATGTTTAGGTTTAGAAAATAATCTAACATACCTTTTTTTATTTTTTTACATATCCGTTTTTTGATTCTCTCTTATAGAGGTACATACATCGAAGGACTAAACTCCTACTAAAAGATTTCATACGAGGGTTTTGACGGTTTTACCGGCCAGCACTTCAGGCTGTCCACTATGGCGCCTCAGGTGTGGGCAATATTTGTTAAGTGAAGAATTTCGGATAAATGGGAGTCCTCAGACTTCTGCGCTATCTGAATGGTCAGTGTGTCCTTCAATGTATGAAGATGTTAAATGTTTTAAAGTGGTGTTTTTCGAGTACCTACCTGCTTTTTACAGGATATTTCAAAACTTACAGAAAATACTAGGAGACCTATTTTTTGCCGGGAATTTTTTTCTTTTGTCTATTGTCTAGGATTCTCTGTCCTTAGTTTAATATTTAAATCAGTCTCGATTCTCCATAATTCCATAAATAAATCTCTAAATTTCATCTATCCCTGCCCTGTAACCTATAGGAATTATTTTCAATTCATCTCGGGTTTCTAAATCATAAATATTATTTATAGCTTTAGCCCAGAGTCCTTTGATAAGTCAAAGTGAGATCTGGTTTGATGTTATTATTAATAATAGCAATACTAAATATAAATTTTGATATCGTAATATATTACATCAAGGCTGAAGAAAGGAGTATCAATTGAGGCGGTTGGTAGAACAAGACCTGTGTATCCTTTTTGTCGGATAATGCAGAGAATTCTCCCAAATATTATCTGTGCTAAAACAAACGTTCACAAAGATATCTTGATTCCTTATAAGGATAAGGATATAAATGCAATATCCACTTTTATTGTTCTTTGAAGGATAAATGTTGATTTTGTTGGAATTTCAGTTACAGTATAAATAAGTAGGTATTTGTATTTTGTATCTATTTTTCTTGATTTTTTTTCGATTAACAAGCTATGTAAAGTAAATAATATTGCATGAAATACAATTTTAAGCTTATAGCCGTATCCATAGATTTTTATTTATAATACCTAGATAGAGCACTCGTACGTATTTTCATTGCAATAAAGCGAGGCACCATTTTCGACACTTGACATAACGGTTGGCAAAAAGAAGTGTGGTAAATCGCTAAAAACGTTGACAAGAACTTGACAAAAAAATTTCCAATTACGTTTATATAAATGTAAAAATGCGAGAAAGAATCCATAAAATGTAGAATATACCACACGCTTTCGCCAACCGTTCTGTCAAAAGTTCATAGATTTTTTGTCTCACTTTTGTAAACGAGTCAGGGTTCTAGGTTTCGTATGGAATTCTGTGGCCGTATCTCGAAACGCCATTTTGGCTTATGGACTCTTGTTCCAGGTGCAGCGTCAATAAATAATTTACAACTAATATTGGTGAACATAAATTTATCTCAGTTACCGAACTTGACCTCAAATGATTGATATTGCATAGTGAGTACCTACCTACTGTAATATTTGATTATTTGACATGAATATTTACATTGTTAATACTGGTTTGGTTTAGTTTCTTATGAAACTATTCCGATATTGTATTAGATATATCTTATTTTATTACATATTTATGTACCTATTATTGTATTATTAATAATAATGGTTATTTTGTGGTAATCGTTTCCCTTTTGTCAATTCTTGTAAGGGCGAGTATATCTTCGAAAATATTTGTTTTATCGAACATTCTATGCTTACAAAAATCTGCTCTTGTGGGTAAATTTATTTTCAAACCAGATACATTTTTTTCGAGATTTTTGTACTGTTAGTTGGTATACTAGTGTAATACGGCATTTCCCACAGTCGGGTAGCCAGCGGATTAGCTGTGTGTCACTAAATACTTAAACCGTTCAGGACGGGTGGCATACCCCGTCACTGATATGTTAAACGACATTTTTTACAATCGGGAAAGCCAGCCGACCAACTGCATAAAAGTCGTTCTCTCCGTTACAATAAAAGCTAATAATTGTAAAGATTAAATGTCTTAAATGTGATGTTTTACAAATACCTGCCTTTTACTGCACAATAGAAAACTTACAAAAAGAGCAGGAGACCTATTTTTGCTGGCGATTCCATGGTAGTATTTTATCAATTTGGTACTATTAATACAAAAATAAAGCAAGGAGTGTTGTATCCAGTAACTTGTCGACTATTTGACGCTAGTGAGATAATATGATATAATTGTGTTACGAATTACGATACTAGGTAGTAATTGTGGAACAATTATTTTTACGATAAATTAATACTGCATTTCACTGAAGCAGTACGATGATAGAGCGTTGACACGGAGCTAGTTATATGAAAGCAAAAAGTAAAATGTGCATGTACTATACTTGTCTTGGAAATGTATCAACAACTAGAGGATAGTGAACTCTCGACTTGTATGAGCGATGAACGACGATGCTCAGTGGTTTTGTGCACGCAAAGTTCAGCAGTGCGTAGAACAAAATACTTAGTGGTTGTCAAGAAGTTAATGGATTTTAAAGTGCGGTTAATCTCTTATGACTTCTGTAACATTATTTCGTTTCGCATTCACTTCTCAGTATTGATGATAATGCTGTCAACTGCCATTTATTACATTATTTTTACATTATTCATAATATTTTTTTTATGATATCTGACTCAGTAGATTATCTACATTGTTTTATGTGGTTCTTTCATTTATATTAGGTGTGTTTTACGTAGTTTTTGCATTTATATAGCGTCATCTGTCATAAAAATCCCTTTGTCTCTCTCTCTCTCTCAATCTCTTTGACTAACCCTCCCACCAACTCATTAATCATTCCTTCGTACCTTTATGATGTTTCGGGGTCACCTGTATGGCATTAATAATGTGTAGGTACTTTATTTTATTATGTACTCTTGTTTTCTGCGAACTACACTGTTCATACAGTGAGAGTGATCGTGGTGAAAATATGGGTAGTCCCATTTACTATCTTAATCTCAAAGAGCTAATAAGGATATTATTATTATTGGGTCACTTACATTATTGCGCTATTTTTGTGATTTAATCACCTCAAGAGCGCATTTACAATATTATTTGTCACTGTAATTTATTTTAACTGCTTTTACAATTCAAATCATGTAAACTATTTTTATTGTCACCAACTTTATAAGTTTTATTTTATTGAACATACATTTATAAAAATACATAGACTATTTGATACAAACTTAAATCTAAACATCCTCCTTATAGAGACAAGTCTCGTGTAATTTCATATTTCTATTTTATCAAAATATGTCACTTCATTAAAAGACAACGGACATTATTTTACTATAAAAATTAGAGAAGTTATGGATTCAGGCAGCTACAAGAGCGCCATTGACCGAAAAAAGGTATGCCTTATTATTTATTGCTATTTCTAGTAGACATCTAAAGTTTCTAAAGGATCATTATCGTGACAAACAAATGCGTATATAATTCCGTGGTGTAACCAGCAAATAATTAGTCTCCCAATCTTTTTCTTAAGTTTTCGAGTGTTCTGTAAAAGGTAGATGTTCCAAAAAAAAATAAAGACATTTTACATCTTAAATTAAAGCCGGGAATACACATGACTGTAGCAGGCACACTTGTATAACAGCTCCTTGCACATGCCACCTACTATCATGTGTAGGTACACGCTAGCTGGCATGCCTGCATCTGCCACGAAAGTAGATAGCACAACATTTGATTTACTGGCATGCAACATGAGGGAGGGGACGCGGGGGGCTACGAAAACGGCATGTGTGAACGTCGCGACAGGTACAGGCATGCCAGTAGCTGACCTTCTTTTTTATTTTATCCGCAATTTTCCCTAACAATTCATCAAATTTTTCTGGCAGCATTCTTAAATGATTTCTGTAACCATCTATATCTTCTTGTCGCATTTCTGTAAGCAGACAACTACTTGCTTCAAAATTTTCCCTTCTGCTTATCCAATCTTTCACCCAAATTCGTCTTCTTTTACTATTCTTTTTTTCTCTCATTAAATTAGCCACACATTGCACTGCTAATTGCAATATGATGGTATTATATTCATTTCGAATGTTTTCCATTGCAAAAAAGCTTGAGACTGAGTTATTTGAGACATGTACTGTCTCGTGGCTAGCTTGTGTATACGTCTTGCAAATACAGGCATGCAAGGACGCAAATAGCATGCAAGTTTAACTTGCAAATGTATCCACATCGCGCCAGTAACTTCCACATGCCATTAACAAGCATGCACGCTACTGTTCCATTTTACAGGCATGTGTATCGCCGCCTTAAGCGATGAGAGGACGGCTTGCATGTTTTTTCATGCAGTTGATTTGCTGGCTACCCCACTTGTGGGAAATGTCGCAATGGTATGAATGAATAAAATTTTGCAGCTTATAATGCACATTCCATTTATATTTTTAATGTATTTATGATAAATTTCGGTTTTTGCGTTATTAATTTCATTATTTCAAGAGTTAAAAGATTCTTATTCTGAAGCCTTCCGATTGAGAACCTCATTTTGAGCAGAAAAAATGCCTTTTTAATGGAAATACTCGTAATTAATATTCTTGATATTGTTATTTTTAATACTTAAAGAGTTCCTTACCTTTTTCAAGTAATTAATAAAATCGGTTATTTTTTACAAAATTTACGACTTCGTGTCAAAAATTTTAACTTTTTAATGTAATGTTTGATAACATAAATTTAAACTCTGAAGTTTAAATAGAATATCGATTTAGTTCATTACCATAATTGTTTTTGAATAATATGAATTGCATAATGATTGTGGGAATAACCTGTATGCTGTGTGTTACCTTTGCAGTTACTAGGCCAGTCACGTAGATATGAAATTAAGTACGAAGGAAGGTAGAGACCTTTCATCCCATACTACCTATAGTATGTTTGTCTATGTATGTAAGCACTTAGCACGGCTAGGAGCACTTGTACGTAAGTAGATACAAATAACTACTATCACTGCTTTTATTTCGGGTTGGCAGGAGGAAATCGCATATGCGATATACATTGACATATATTTTTTAATTTTATTTATTCCAAAAACAGTAAATTTGTACAAACAAACAAAAAGATCAATATTATGGAATATATTGCCCCACTAGACTAAGGTATGTTCTGGGGCAAAGGCAAAATGTGCAGTGTAGGTACTTGTGTATTTTGATGCCAATTTATTTATTTTATTATACCATCACAACATCTCTCACAAGTGGGGTAGCCACCAAGTAATAATATAGCAGTTCATTAACTTCGTGTTTACGTTAAAATAAAGCGCTCGGAATGGGTGGCGTACATCGTCGCTGAGTTGTAGGTGAAATATGTCTTTTGTTTGATGTTTTACGTACATCTGTTTTTTACAAATAATCAAAAACTTGCAGAAAAGAGTGAGAGATCTAGTCTTTACAGGGGACTCTACGGGATAAGAACAAATAGTATTGACTCATACCATAAATGATTCTCAATTATGGGCGAGTATTGAAACTGGTTTCCCTCGAGATTTACCTTTATTCTGATTATCTTTATCTCTTTATACGACTTAATAAATTGATAATATAATGTCTCATATTGTTGTTAGTGACAACTAGTAATTATCCGACCTAGGCACTGTTAAATAAAAAAAAAATATACTCTGTTAATTGTTAATCAGTTAACAAAAAGTTCTTTTAAGATGAGTCTGGGTTGATATGAACTCAAATACACCCAAAACACCTTCACAGTAAGCAATATGCTTGTGTCATAAAGGTGAAGAAGATGGATAGCTAGAGTAATCGAACCCGAGATCTTTCGATTGAAATTCAACCGAATTAACTTTGTCATTCGCATTTCGTTAATCTTTTGGAAATGTACCGCGATTTATATTGAAGGAGACCCACTGACCACCTGTATAGTACGAGTACATAAGTCTGGGTGTTTCCATTTATTGTAAATTCTACACTAAACAAATCTTGTCCACATCGGAGACGCCATAGTGGACAGTCTGAAGGGCTACAATTTATTACTTTTAAGTTAATTCACGGAGCTTTTAAAATAATTAATAATCGTCAGCACGAAAAAGTCGAGATAAAAAGGTCCGTAGACTATTTTAAGTAGCCAGTATCAGTGATGGGCTCTTTGAAAAAATCTCCGGAGGAACCCTCCAGAAAAAGTAATTGATTTAATTTATCGGAACTTTAGATTAATCACGATTTTAACTGTAGTTAACTCGTTGCTCGTAAATACCCATCTCTAGTTATTATTGTTCTTCTTAGTATAAGGATCAAAACTGTTAAAAGTTCCTGATGTTTGGTTTTGATTAATCCTTTATAGTAGTAGTAATCCATACCAGCGCCAACTCTGCATATGTTTTGTTTTGGGCCTATCTTGTGTGTATATTGTTTGTTCAATCTTTAGTTAGGTTAGCTGTCAAACAATTAAACAATTAAGTCAGATTATCTCTAAGGTTGTTTATTGTTTACGAAGATGTACTCTTGGGTATTCACCATTATCTGTATTTACACGAGTGTGATATTTTAAGCATAATATTCTGCTGGTAGGTTAAGGATTTACATTTTGAAGGTGGATGTTTTTTGTTTCATGTTTATACAAATTTTATCTTATGAATCTTAATTGTTGCTTCACTGATATTAAAGTAAAACGTTTGTTTTAGCAACAGAATGAAATAATAATAGAAATATGGGTATTTCACAGGTTAACTAGTTGTCATTAGAGGAACTGCGGGCGAGATGTGGATGTAGTATCGAAGAGTCTGAAAAAATCTGAGTGGTTGTAGAATATCAAAGGGCGTGTTGAAAGACAAGATATGCAGAAGGACGAAGGGGAATTGGCAGAAGATGAACATCGTGACTCGGAAATATACGAGACTGGACGGATTTCTGAGGAGTGGAGGATCTTTTTGAACTCTGCGAGAAACAGGGAGACATTCAATAATAAAAAAAAAAAACATGAATTAATGCAGTGAAATAATTGCCACCATTCTATTACTAATATTTTTTTTCGAGATAAAGTGTTTTAAGAGCTTCGGTGCTATCTAAAATGAGTTAATTGCTCAATCCTCAACAAACACAGTTCGATAATAAGATAATACCTACCAATAGTAAATACCAGTGTTTATTTTTAGAAAATTGTATTTGAAAGCGTTGAATTAGTGTTACTTTATTTCATACCATACTATTTAAATACCTCAATGCTTCCTCATTTATTACTAGCTTTACTTACAACATATTATGCGACTAGTCTGTAATAGCCTTGTCGTATACGTGTCTCTCTTGGTACATTGTGTTCAAACAACTTATGCTCTAAGAGGTTTTATACTCTACTGCGAAGGTGGTATAAATTGAAGTGCATATCCTCGTCTACTAACTCGTCTGAGTATCTTTCTTCTCCATGTCTCTTGTGGCGACACATTTGCGGAATTGTCACATTATGTGCACCTATCTACATAGTGTGGTTAAATACGAATTTGTTTAACGGAAGCAACTTGAAGTCAAAATATTTTTAGTTTACTCGAAATGGAAGCATATTTGAACAGCCATGAATTGATAGGGAACGAGGTATCAATTTTTATTTTTACATTTTTAGATTATTTAAATAAATGAAATACTGTGATTCTATACTAGTTATCTTAGAAATTACACATATTTCTGACATTTTAACGTTTTGAGTTTAATTTAATTTAATTTTTAGTTAATTTCAAGTCTTGATAATATGATAACATTACGATTTTTGCTCATTGTAGATGTATGCCACATCATATATTTTAGTGTAATCGAAGAAACTTTTATAAAAATGTATTCGTGGTATTAAGTGATTCATATTAAGAATTAAAAATTTGGAAGCAGTATCTAACAGTTATAAATCTTTTATATCAACGGAAGCAGACTACGATCACACTACTTCATTTGTGTTTGTAAACATTCTGAATATAAAACGTGCCTTTCTTACAGTGCTTCCATACATTTGACATAATTTCTCGCGGGAATAAAGCTTTTCAATTTTCGTGTAAGTATATTTTATTTACAACGAAAAAATATTTTTTAACCCATACTTGTTCTTTGGACAATATTGTTGAGTATTGATGAATTTATTAATGACTGTACAGAAAAGAATTAATATAACTATTTGCTTTTTAAAGCCAGTCCTCATCTCATCAGTGATATAGGCCTTTTCAAAATATGGCATTTTTTTTCGATTTCCATATGGATAGCTAGAGATTAGATTATGTGTTTAATAATAATTCCAAATACATCTCGAACACCCTCACTGTGTAGAAATTCAATAATAATAATAAACACTTTTTTGTCGAAATAAATTGTACAAAAGGCGTACATATTCTTCTTGTGGAACAGCATGGGTTCATGAGTGGAAGATCGACAGTAACAAATCTGATTTCATACACTGATTTTCTTTTCTCAGCTATGGACAATCGTATACAGGTGGATGCCATTTATACCGACTTTCAGAAGGCATTTGATAAAGTAGATCATCGACTTTTGATTAAGAAGTTAGAATTTCATGGAATTCATGGCAATCTTCTTAGGTGGATTGACTCATATATTTCTGATAGATTGATGACAGTTAAACTTAACGGTTACTCATCTGGGAGTGTCAGTGTTACATCTGGTGTCCCTCAGGGGTCTGTTTTGGGTCCTTTACTTTTCACGATATTCATAAACGACATAAAAAAGTGCTTTAAACACTCAGAGCTTCTATTGTTTGCGGACGATTTAAAAATATACCGTCAAATTCAATCATTGTCTGACTGTGAAATGCTCAATGAGGACTTGGGAAGACTACACGAGTACTGTAACAGAAATAACTTGCACTTGAATCTGGAGAAGTGTAATCTGATTTCTTTTACCAAAAATAGAAACAAAATTCGATATACTTACAATATCCATAATCATGATTTAAAAGAAGTACACAAGATTAGAGATTTAGGTGTGGTGTTTGATTCTGAGCTTCACTTTGATGATCACGTGAACAAAATTACCGAAGAGAGCAATAAAATACTGGGATTTATTCTGAGGTCTACAAAGTCATTTAGGTTATATGAATCGTATTTGCACTTGTACTTATCGTTGATTCGCTCCAAGCTGGAGTATTGTTCGTCTGTATGGAATCCACATTTTAAAAAATATGTCGATCAGGTTGAGAGAACTCAGTCTAAATTCATTCGTTTGGATAGGAAGAGATTACATTATCCTGTTATAATTAAAGATCTGCCTAAATTAGAATTAAGAAGAGTTTTGCTGGATGCATGCAACCTGAGAAAAATATGCTTGTCCGAATACGATGTTCCTAATATTTTAGATAGGATTAATTTTAGAATGTCTACTTTAACAAGATCTTGTTTCCCGTTCTACCTTAAAAAAACAAAAACGATTGCAGGCTCAAGAAACCCTTTATATAGAATGTGCGATGCTTATAATAAAAACTTTTCACAGTGCGATATGGCCTGTACATCGAACCATGGATTTAAGCGGCTTATCGGTCGTCACGTTTTTGGTCCTGGGCCTGTCTCGGAGGTGAGCTGAATACCTCCCCCCCTTTCCCAATCCCCTTTTTAAAGTGCCAATAACGTCAGGTTTGTGAGGAAGGAAGTTGAGAGTGGAATGAGACGAAAAAATGAAAAAAAAATGTATGTGTTTGATAAAATGTGAAGTGTTGGGATAGTATTTATTTTTAGTCTGTTTTTAAAGTTTTTGATTTTCCTTTTTTTAGAGTTTGTTTTGTATTGTTATTGCATACATTTAGGAAGTGTGAATGTGTTTGTGCGAATGAATGTATTATGTGCGCGAAATTGGGTGAATGGATGTATTGTGAATGAATGTATTGTGTGTAAGATTTTCTATGATAGTTTTGTGTGTTATTGCTGAAGTGTGCACTGTTTGGATGTAAGACTATTGGAATGTTTTTGTCGCTTACATGTTATATTTATATGTCATCTGTTGTGTACCATGTAAATGAATAAATAAATAAATAAATATTACCTTGTGGCAATATCTTCCAGTAAACAATATACTTTTGATGCGAAGGTGGAGCAGGTTGGTAGTGATATGTATCGAACCCGAGATCTCTCGATTTAGAGTCCCAGACTCTTATCATTTGGCTACCGGTCACCTTGAAGTAAACATTTTCAATTTCTTATTATTTCCGAATATCTTACATTTTTATTTTTAGCGAAAAACGTCTGAATAACAAAATATTCCAATACAATATGTCCCAAATTGATTTCAAGAAATGAACTAAGTACTAAAATGTTTATTTAGCAGCTCTTTTGAAATGGCGCCATATAGATATATTTTTTTGCTCAGATAATTTTCAATTGTCAAAAGTAGTCGTAAATTACAGCCTGTGCTATATTATTAAATGTATGATTATTGTGTGCGAAGATATCATTGACGACTTTTTTTAGAAATTATGTATTATTTAATCCAAAAAGTATAGTGGAAATGTAACATTATTATTATTATTTTTCAGCACTAATATTTTACATTACTCCGTAAAGTTCCTGGCAATGAATAGGCCAGCTGGTGTGGCGTAGAAGTAATGCTCTTGCCTTTGAGTCACGAGGTCCCGGGTTCGATTCTCGGCCAGGGCAGATTGAAGAATTTCCTTTTTCTAATTGTCCTGGGTCTGGGTGTTACATGTATATGTGTTTAGTGCATTGTATTATGTGTATCGTCGCGTTAGTACCCATAATAAAAGATTCAATCTTAGTTTGGGACTAACTCGATCTGTGTGAATATCTATGCCTGTTATGTTACTTTTGTTCAAGTAGTTGAATGATTTTGGTTTTACAAAATACAGTTTTTCTTAAAACACGATTAACACGTATCCACAAAAATAATAAGACATTAAATATTTTCAATTCAGCGATGAGGTATGTCAAACATTCTTAATGATTTATTTTGATTGGTGCAGAGAGGACAACATGCATGTTTAATGCATGCAGTTTGTCTACTAGCTACCTCTTATGAGAGATGTCTTGATGATATAGATAGAAAGGTTTATACGACATAAATTTGTGATGATTTTATTAATGACTTTATTAATGATACTCCAGAATTTACAGGTTGACTGGGAGGCCATGGGAATAAGATTTAACAGCTATCACAATTTCGAAATATGGTATACACGCAAATTTCTACTTCCCGTTATCAAATTTTCAATTTGGTATGGGGTTTTGTTGCCAAAACCGACTTTCAACACTTAAATATTAATTTTGTCTATTTTCCTACATTTTCTAGATCCTGGAATCCTTTGCTCCCATCCTAGGTTAACCCATGTGGAAGGCTATTTTTATCTCGGAGAAGCAAGAAAACATTATGTTCAAATAGCTTTATTTGGACAATAATATATGTAGTAATATATCGGTGTACTCGTACTCTTATACATATTTTTCTCCTACATATATATAATGAAGAGGGTTTGTTATACATAATTTCAGCGCGCAAATTCGATACCTGTTTTTGAAAATATATCTAAATAGCTCATCGTTAAAATTATGGGCGTGTTTTTTATTTATGTTATTATTTTAGAAGGCATACGCTATAAGTTTATTTGAAATAAAATATTTTCACACAAATTTGTACCATTACGAACTCTAACATTGAGTAAAATCGTGACTGTGTGTACATACGTGTGCTTTTGTTTTTATTCGTGTCAACTGCATTTATATTGTATTATATAATACCAAACAATGTTTGCAAACTGTGCTGGTTTTCTAATTGTAATTGATTTGGCTGTGTATTGTTGTTTATGTTATGACTGTAAAAATCATCCAGAATCATCATCATCATCATTAAGTCTGAAATGTATTTTATTTTATTATCTCTGGCGAACATACATTTATAACATAATTAATAATATACAGCAAAACAATTACAACTAGAAAACCAGCGAAGTTTGCAAACATTGCTTAGTATTTTGTAATGTAACGTATATTTAGTACCTAAATAAATATTTTATAACAAAAAAAGGAAAACTTCAAAGCTCGTGAAATCAATCATCTCCTATCAATAATATAATACTGAGAATCAATATTGTATTAAACTTCAACTTAGTAAGTAAGAATCCCTCTTTTGTAATCATCAGACAATATCGCGATATTAATTCAATTCACTATGAGCAAGAATTATTTGTTATCCTATTATATAAACCAGTCAGTTGTTTCGTTATATATTAGAGAGTGAAAATATATAAATCGAAGTTTGATCTGTACGTACTTTTAAGTCCATGAATTGAGAAGTTTGTCTCTCTATATATCTATACCATCACGGCATTTGGCAAATATTCTAAATGTTAGATTTTATTCATATCATAAACATCTACAATTCAGCGATGAGGCATGCCGCCCAATCTAAATATATTATTTTTCACTTGCACTGAGAGTTCGATCTACATGTTTATTACTTGCAGATAGTCCTCTGGCCAACAGTTTCCAAAACATTTCACCTAAACTTGTCAGTTTGTGACCCTATTTGTCTACGGTATATTAAACTTATTCTATTTTAGTTACCTTTGCACATTATTACAGCTTTAGGCCAATACGATTTGTAAAGAGGAGAAGTATGAAGCATTCCTCGGCAAAATCACATTATTAATGCTTCTTAGCAATATAATCAATGTCAATAATACACAACATAAAATATATACAATAGTATACAGCTTTCTGATGCTTTTAAAAAGCGTGATAACGGTAATAGTTAACTTGTAGGTATAATTCTTAGAATAGATCACAGTAATGTAGGAGAAAAGAAGAGAACAAAAACAAAAACATTTGAGATAATTGAACCTTTATATAATTTTATATAATATATAATTTATATAAATTAAATGGAAGCTAACCAGAATGGTGATTCAACAACGTTGATGTAAAGAGCAAAAAATATTAATATTTTTCTTTATCGGAAAACGTTTTTCCGGACCCCTTCCACAAAACAATAATCAGGCAAAGTACATATTGGTTCTTAACATTTAGTAATGAAATAATATGTAGGTACTGCTTCCTGTTAAATATGCGGTAAATGTGTACCAACTCAAGGTTATGTATTAAAGATGTTATATTTTATTAAAGAAATAGCGGACGATATAAAACATAGAATAGAATAGAATAGAATTTTATTCAATAAAATATAGTTTACAATTAAACAGTAAATGACACACATAACAGAAAGTTCCCCATATTTGACTTCAGATTAATTAAAATAAAACACTTATTTGTAGTATATCCACGGTGACTTTTATTGGACGCGAGCCGGCTTTCAAGAGCTTCCGCTCTCATCATCAGGCTGGCGAAAAGACTTTTCGCCAGCCTGATGATGAGAGCGGAAGCTCTTGAAAGCCGGCTCGCGTCCAATAAAAGTCACCGTGGATATACTACAAATAAATGTTTTATTTTAATTAATTCAACATGAATTTCCACCAAGTACCGTCGGTTGAAAATATCAACTTTGACTTCAGATTTTCATCACGCCTCGTGAACAATTTCGTATTTTTATTTATTTTGTACATAAACTGTAATTTTTAGACATTATTTATAAACAAATATTATGAAAGTATACGACATCGTAAATTAGGCGACTTGGTACGACATGCCTTTTGAATGTCTCAACTTTTGTTTAACTCGCCTTTACAATGCCCCGATGGCATGAATTAGTTACAATATCCATTCACGCGGAGCACCATTTATCTCTTATGCACTCATTTTATTTATTTTTTCCGCTGACATAGACCCCTTGCAGTTCGTAATAGATCCTTAGGAGTCGATATAGACCACTTGGGAAATCGTTGATGTAGTACCTAATCATTATTAGCATCGTTATGTAAATATTCCTTAGCAACTTGAACGGACACACAATAATGTACATGCTTACGTTCAATATTGTTTGGAAAAGTTTAATACCGATAGCATCACGTTACATAGTGCGACCTCTAGAGATTGTATCAGTGTTTTACATGGAAATTGTTAGGTAACAAACTTTCAGGAATATTGCGTGGTTTTGAACAACGAGGAATTTCATTTTCTATCTTCTACAACAAACTATATATATTATTATAATTATAAGTGGCTCATTGCTCTTTCAACCGGACTAATAGTTTTAGACGGAACTTTGAATAAATCTTAATCACGGACGCACTCAATTTGTTGTTTAATAACTTTTAATAAGATATATTATTATTACTCGTATTATACTTAGTATTTCAAGAAATATATTTTTAAAACAAATATATTTATTGTTTAAAACAATAATATTGTAGACGGTTCATTTCGCACTGTTCTGTGAAAATCAATGCAAGGGTGCGGATAATTTTTTGATATACTATTTTTATTAATATTGTTAAACTTATCAAGGTTTTTATGTAATTTAAAAAAAATACTCTACCACCACTATACCATCACAGCACGTCCCACAAGTGGGGTAGCCAGCATTCAATAAACATGCAAACTGCCCTCTCTGCGCCTACAAATAAATCAAGATACTCAGAATGGATGGCAAATCTCATCGCTAAATTTAAGACGTAAAATGTTTTTATTTTTTCGAACACCTGCCTCCGTCTTTTTACAGGATACCCGAATACTTAGGGAAAAGAGTGAGAGAGCTATTTTTGCCCGGTGCTCCACTGAAAATTAATATATATTTATTTCTTAAAAAAATCATTTTGACGTACGATGGTTTAATTTCTATTTTGATCCACTTAATTTTAGCACTGTTTATTTAACAGCGCTATATTTATTTCGTCTATCAAGCTTTTTTATACGGTTTTGGAATTAACGTTTTGAGACTTACGACAAACTTGCAAAATCATGTTATGTAGGTGTTGTAAATTTGTCAATGAATTTTTGATGAGCAAATAAATGTAGCAAACATAACACATATATTAAGGATAAATTAATGGCTAGAACTTTGTGACGGTAAATTAACAATTAAGGTTTTGTTACCAAACTGCTACGATTTTCTCCATAAAAGTGTTAAGTACGATAAAGCTCTGGGTTGATAAATGTTGTAGGTAATACACGTCGATACAATGCCACGATATTATTCTGTAAAGCGTTCGCTATTTCCTCTTTTGAACTTTATACCACGTTCTGTTATTTCCTGATGCGGGTGGCTTTCGGAACAATAAATTATTATTATTATTATTTCACCTTAGAAGCGGTAACAACAACATATTGTGTTGTGTGGTGCGAATATTTTCCTCATACAACACAAATCTTGTACTATTCTTGTTTAGAATATTTTTTGCGTTGCTTGTTCTAGATGTTTGTTCATACGCGATAACATGAAATATCACTCGAATATTTTTTGTGCTTTATTTGTTTTGTAAGAGTATTTTTTATATTCCTTTATTTTGATGTATTATGATTACGTTTAGTTTGTCTTTTTAGTTTTCGTAATTCAAAATTCTTTTCTTTTTTGTTTACTGCTAAATTAATTCTACATTTTTTGATTATATATTTATACATCAGTGTTGCAATATATGCATATCTCATCGCGAAATTGAAGAAATCTTATTACTAGATCTTTATCGAATACTTGTCTTTAAACGAGACACTCGAAAACATACGAAAATAATCGTGGATATACGTATTAGTTCATATTTATGAAACAATCAAAACACTGTTATAATTTTCACCACATTTATTCAAACTCTAACGTTTTCGCCCACTTCAATGGGCATTCTCAAGAGTACTAGAATGCCCATTGAGAATGCCCATTGAAGTGGGCGAAAACGTTAGAGTTTGAATAAATGTGGTGAAAATTATAACAGTGTTTTGATTGTTTCATAAATATCGAATATGAATTTTCACAGTGTGAACACAAACACCCTTCAACAAGTATTAGTTCATGTTTGTTTGTAACTTATAAAAAGTTTCTCACAAGCTGGGTTGCCAATAGACTCACTGGATGTAATAGGGAACATTCACAAAAAAAAAATTTCAACCCAAAAAATAGTACAGAAAATTAGAAAAATTATGGTACTTTTTATATTTTTAAATGTGCATTTTTAAGGTTTTTATCGCCATTTAAAAAAGCAATTTTCACACTTCGCCGCAAAAAGGTCCACTCGTGGCGGAGCAGTGTTTGACGATATCAGGCGCTACAAACAGTACTAAGAGTGAAACGTGTGGCAATACAAAATAGCGACTAGCGACGTCACACCGGACTAATTCAATTACAGAAAATATGGATTTTTAAAATTAAAATAATGAATGAAAAGTTTTATTTTATGGTTTCTTATTAGGATATTCATGATCAGCGTATATTTATTAATATGAATTGATAACATTTATTCATATTCCTCACACATGCATGTTCCCTATTGACACACTCGCACCGATAAAAAATAAAGACATCTAGAATGGCAGACCTAACTCATTGCTGAATTCAAGATCATAAGGATTTAAAATGCGATGTTTTACAAAAACTTTTGCGAAAATTTACATAAATGAATATAAGGCCTTTACGGCTTTATGTCGGCCGGGCTCTTCACGGTCGTTATAAATATTGAATGTATTGTATCTGTTAAAATGTATACCATTTATATATCTATTTGTGAGATATGCCGTGGTTATACATAATATGTACCATCATGGATAGACTTTTATGTATAAGTATGTTATTATCATATTATCATCATTCATTATCTATATCTATCAATAGTGTATAATGTTGATCATGATTGATACACTGGGAAACTCTGAATCCATTATCCATTTATATTCGTAAATTACACTTCGTCTGAAAATGTCGATAAGTGCTAAAATAATAATAAAGTAAGCTATAAGTTTTAAAGTAATAAGTTATCATCACCTTTTTAATATGCCTATTGTTTTCCATCCTCCACTCTACTGTTATATAACTTTTAATATCGCAAAAGTTTCTGAACCGTGTCATTCTCTTAGCACATTTTTACTTTAATAAATTTGCATCGGCGACTTAAATCCAGCATATCGCTAATATCGTTTTAATGTTCCTTTTGGGGTTGCTACTGACTTGAAAAAAGCCTCCTTCGTTTAGAACAATTTTGTGGCTATTGTTGTACCTCTTCTCAATATACTCCTAAAGTTCTGATGTCATTTTTTACAGAAATATTATATTGCATAAGAGAATCGTCCAGGGTATTAGGATTCTCAATAAGAGTGTTCTTTGTAGCCAACCATCATTTTGATATTTGCAAATATTTATATCCTAAATACAAGAAAGACAATTATTGGCTAGCATTAACTATCGAACTAGTTACACAACAACATTTTTTCTAGAAGTATGGAAGAAATTAATCTTATTCATTAATATGAATGATTGCACTTTGGAAGAGCTTTCAGAATCAATTTATAACATCTCGGTTATTTCAAAATAAGTTTAACATGATCCAAAAACAATCATTTCGATGTTCTAATGAGTGAAATAATGACGCATTTTATACAATTCTTCTTCTTCTTCTTCTAAGTCGGTCCCTCAATGCAGACGATCGTGACCACCATGACCCCAACCAAGCGACGAGCTCCTCCACCGTGCCCTGTCCTCCGCCTGCCTAATCGCCTCACACATTGTACCCCCTGCAGCATCTCTCACATGATCTGACCATCTTGTTGGTATTCGGCCACTCCACCAGACAAAATTTTTTTTTTTCAGATTGTCTGGCTCACGTCTTATAATATGTACGAAAAAGCTTAATATACGTCTTTGATATATTACAGATAGTCGAGTCTTTATCTGGAGCTCAGTAAAGATTGACACATTCGTTCTGTGGGCCGTGCATGGTATGCAACACCACATCTCGAAAGCATCTAAGCTCCGTATACAATTATTGATATTTAAAATTTCTTTCCGAATAGTACCTCATAATCTCAAAAGTGTGAAAAGAATCAGTTTTATAATACCCAGACTGGTCTCACAGAAGTGATGGCACTCCAGCCATCACAATTTTCCATTCCCATTGCTATAAATTAATTCAGTATCTTTTGAATGTAATCATTATCTATTATTTTGTGGGATGGCTTAATTGTAACCGCTTGTATAATAATTAAAAGCTCTTGTCACATATAATCTGAAATATTAATCTTTATTTTATTACTTGTAATTTAGATTTTTTTACTAAACGATTCCAAAATACAAATTTTTCCTTTTTGTGTCATGTGATTTCAGCAGTATGAAATTTGATAGTTCGATCTCAGAATTAACAGATTTTACAGTTCTTTCCAAGTTGTAGTTGTTTATTTCAGTATTATGACGATTTGGTGATTTATTAACCCCTCGACATATTTTAGGAAAGAAATCATTTGAGTTCTACAAATCGTGACTCAATTGAAATTGAGTATGGGCATAATATTATGTATTGTTATAAATATATTTGTTCCAAACTATAATTTCTTTACTTGAGATAAATAGATATGTATAAGTATAGTGTGAATATACTTATGGGTGTGCTACATAATTGTATTAAGATTAATCTTAAAATTTGTGCTTTGAAAACAAAGTTAGACCCGTATTCAAAATATTTGATCTTGAGCGGATGTCCGAGATAGTAACCGGAGTACCATCCGGTTACTGTCACACCCCTTAAAATATATGACCATTGTACTAATTTACTTCATTAATGCTAAACTTATCAACTCTTCCTCATTAGTACTATTGTGTCCCAACTTTAATATTGTATAAATAATCCATTGGCGACACCTTTGCCATTTACATGATTTATTTTAGCTTCATTTCGCCCTATTTTGTACTTTTCTTCTAGTTTCACAATATTCTAAATCAAGGTCGAGGCAACTTTTTTTATCTCTTGTGTCTTTTCCTCTATACTATACTTAATCGTATCTGCACGCCGTATCCCGTAGTGGGGTAGGGAGAGAGGACGGATATCCATAATCATCATAGGTTGACTAGTCCGCTTCCAGTTTCAAATCAGAGTTCTCTCCTATAATACTACTGCTACTACTATATCATCACTGCATATTTTACAAGTGGGGTAGCCAGGAACCAGCCACATGTTTTTCACAGGAGCCTCTACAGCTTACAGATAAGAGTAGGGGATCTATTTTTTTTTATGTAGAATGGGAATCATCGATCTTTAACAGGACACTCGAAAACTCACGGAATAGAGTAGACAATTTCATTGCCGGGTGCTCCACATAATTTAAATTTTTAGTACCTACATATTTATCTAAATGGGTTAAATTTATATCACGATAATTTTTCAAAATTCTTATGAGTTTTTATTTGACGAGGAATAAGGAAGCTCATTTATTGCAGTTAATAATTATGTGTGTTACTACTGTACAGGTATTGATAGTTGATACATTCTTCCTGATTAGTTACTCATCTTTTTGTTCTAATGTTCGATTATTAACTGATGTTTATTACAAAGCTACCTATACGACGTTAGGACTTTATTAATGTCAAATTAACGTGTCGTAACACAACACTAAGCTTGTGTATACTTCCCAACAATCCCTAATCATTAAACTAACTTATATTCCGTTGAATCTCAATCACTTGGTCCGATGTCAATCAATCCGAACCAAAAACGTCTTATCTGGGCTCATCACAATGTAATTAATTCAATCGAATTAATGGACTTCGCAATAGTTTGAATTAATAAAGATGTTAATAATGTAACTTATTTTCAATATTCTAGTTCGTTTTAAAATCTATATGTTTGTTAGTGTATGTGTATGTCAATTTTTCCAATTTTAACGACAAAAGTCAATACTTATCTACCTCTATAGCTCTAACCTCTATAGCTGTTCTGAATTTTGGAAGAAATAATTAAAGTATTTTAAAGGGAAGATAAGATTAAAATTAAACAAACTTGTCAACAAATTAAACAAAACTTTAGGGTGACTTTATTAATTAAGACTTTTTTAAACAAAAAAAGAAAAATTTGTAATAGCGGGATTGAAATAGAACATGTATATATCTCTAATAAAAATAGAACACTCTTTCTTTAAGGGTTTTGATTGACTAGACGAACTTGGACAAACGAGATGCGCTGTTTCCATGACAATGGTATTAAAGCATTGAACATGTCGTGAATAGGTGATTCAGTTGGAATTATTTTAAATTATGTTTGTTTTTTTCCACCCTCTATTTGAATGTGGAGTTGAAAGTCGAAAGAACGCTGGAATAAAGCCGAAAGAACACCATTAGGGCTACTCTCGACAAAATCTAAACACGATCTTAATCTTAATCATACAACGCGCGAAGTGACTATTGGCCAAAAATACGCGCATACCGATCGCGCGGTAGCGGTAGCGCCGTGTTTTTGCCCATAGTTCCTTCGTGCGTCGTATAATCAAGATCAATACTAGATTAAGATCGTATTTAGATTGTGTCAAGAGTAGCCCTGCAGATATGCTCGAAAAATGTAGTTTGATTTTATAATTTTCAGCAGAATCGAGTATAAAGCCAAGTTGGTATCTTTATAAGTTGTAATATCGTTGACTGTTCGTTATATATCTAGAATATTCAAGAAGGCGGTATTCTTGGGAAAATGTTACTACTTTCTACTTTGAAATCTCAAACTCTGTCATTTAGAGTTATGAATAATTTATTCCAGATCTATGATAATGTCTTTATTGTACCTCATAGTTTCATTACTTCCATTGAAGTAAGAATTGATATAAGGAGACAAATAATACTTGTCTGGAAGATGTAGTGATCCAATTTGTAAACTTGGTGTTTATGATAATTCAGCGTGTCCTACTTTCATTTCGTAATTTAATTTATCATTTTGTCTATTATTAAAATTAATTTTATCAAAGTCTAATAAGTTTTCAATAAAATTAAGTACACGAATGTTTTCAAACAATTTCTTGGAGAATACGAATATCTTCGTTTGTTATGCATCCAATGATTAGTATTTTTGTTATATTAGTTATCATCATTGTGTTTCATCCAACCCTTGTAATATTCATTGTGTTTCATCCAACACATGTATACGTTAAGTAAGTTTGTTTTATTCTTTAGTTTTTAGTAACACTTGTTCTGAGGATGCCGAAGCGCTCGGCAATAGATATACAAGTATTAGTTTTTAGTAACACTTGTTCTGAGGATGCCGAAGCGCTCGGCAATAGATATACAAGTATTAGTTTTTAGTAACACTTGTTCTGAGGATGCCGAAGCGCTCGGCAATAGATATACAAGTATTAGTATTTATTCATCAACAGATCAATTATAATTATTATCACAGTGAAAATTAACAGTGTTTTTTATGCATTATTTTTTTTATCAATAGTTGTTTCAATAAAGTTTTTGTTATAGGATTAAGTATTCAAATGGATTATTCTCATATTTATTTAAATTTTTTTCGTTCATTGATTCTCATTTCGGGAACACAATGTGGAAAAAAGGTTATTCAAGGCGAATTTGCGGCAGTTGAGCTACTTATACACCCACAATACGCTAAATGCTCTAATACTGTTTCATAGGGAAATTGAATTTAACATATTATCTTTGTTTTCCTTTTATAAAGTAAGTAATTTCGTTCGTCGGTAGCCTAGAGGTAGAGTCTCGGCCTTCAGAACAAGGGGTCCGTGGTTCGATCCCTGATGCCGGCAAAACTCCCCTTTCACGGCACAAGCTTTTAGCTTAGTGTAAAAGGTGTATAAGGTTGTATTTGGGTTTATAACAAAACCCAGATATTATTAACTATTAGGTTTCTTTCTTCTAGTTTGTTAATTGTATTTTATCGTATATAAGTCATATAGTTTCTTAAGGGATAGTCTTATTTGGCTCTTGAGAATTTGTCTTTAATTAAATCTGTTATTCTTGTCTATTTTATATTCTCTTTTACTGCTACATTTAATTTTAATGCCTTATTTGAACTGAGGGAACTATATTTATACATATTTAGTAGTATGGAATATAATTCGTTGCAAGATTGTTTGAATTGAACCATTTGGTCCATTTGTGGTTGATCTAAAGGGCTTAGGTTTGATACTTCAATGTCCCCTTAGTGTTAAGTCCGTTTTAACTTACTTGATTCAATCTTTTTTGTTCAGCGAACTTCAACCTTCACTCACAACCATTTTACACTAAAATTTAAACAATTAATAAAGCGATTTTCGATGACGTCCATCAGCTTCTCTTCAAAATTTAATTGATTAGCATTTAATTTTGAAACATTAATAATATCTTACCATAAGGGCTGGTAAGTGTCACTGAGGCTCATTAAATATCTCTTATTTTTTGGTGTATAATAGCTATGATAGGTTACAGTGTACTGAATATAAAAGACAAAATTAAGTTAAGGTGGACTTCATAATAGACCCTTATGGCACAATAAAATATTAGGTCTTAGAATATTGTTTGTTTCATATGATATTTTGAATTATAATTATTTGACAACCGGTTCTATTCTCCTCTTCCGAACTTTCAATTGTTGCAACAAAAAACATTTGATTTATGTCTTATCATGGTCTGTGGTTTGGTAGATGTTGTCTTCCCAGCGGGATCCGAACCCGTTACCTGCTCGATAAAGTTTATTTTTTCTTTATCAGGCTCTCGGGAATTGGTCGGCACAGCGTTTGTATTGTTTGTAATATCCATGCAACATTGTATGGATGGTCCTTTTCGATACAATTATTGAAGTTTTTTCACTGTACAAATACGAGTATGTCTAAATTATCAACTTCGTGTTTATTGAATGCTTTCAAAGTGCATTTAATGTTGTGTCCAAAAACTAATTTTGATGATCGTTCATACGTTTTGTAAATCGTTAATGATCGTCTCCATACAATGTAGAGTTTATTTCTTTCTTTCAATTCTGATTATTTGATGTTGTTATTGTGAAGTCACCCAGTCCCCGAAATAGAATGCGTCTCCTACTCTTTTCTATAAGTTTTCGAGTTAACTGTAATAGATGTGTATTCGAAAAACACAAGATATAACATCTTCAGATCAGCGAAGAAGTCTGTCACCCATACTAAATGCCTTATTTTTATTGGCATAGAGAGGATGTTTATTTCATGCAGTTGTTCCGCTGCTACATTTGTGGGAAATACTATGGTGTCGATAGTGATGAATATCTGATTTTTTTTCGAAACCCTTTTCGAAATGTTCAGGATGTGAATGGATTTAACGAATTGTGTGATAGTTGCTGGCTTAAATGTTATTTTACTTTTGTTTTATGAAATTCGCCTATATGACATTAAATATTGTCTTTATTTCAGCGATGGAGCATGTCAATCTTTCTTAAATTATGAAACCTCAATCTAATATTTATCTTTTCAAGGGTATAGCATAGAATGAACTATATTTTATTTCTTCTTAAGACCGTGTCCATTTTCTGCTAGATAAAAGCCTCTTCGTGGGTGGCATACCTCATCGCTGAATATTTGACTTGCTATGATATTACACGAATACCTGTCATTACAGGACAATTGAAAACTTTCGACAAAAGTGGAATAATTAGTCTTTTCTGGAGTTTCCCAGAGCATTAATTAACCAAAAGTAATTAAATTCTCCATGGAACACATAGTAGACTTTTTTATTCTTTTAAGTGTCACCCTTAGTAATTTTAAACAAAATATTTTATATATTATGTAGGTGTATGTGGTTGTATGTATGTGACTTCTTCGTAAATTCCATTTCGTGTAGCACCATTATGGAGCGAGTCACATTACAACGTGTTGAGGGAATTTGTACGTTTTTTATCCCTCTCTCCCAAGTTTCCACGGCTCCTCAGTTACATACACTACTCCTGTTGCTATCTCTCTCTGAAGCGGCATGCCAGGAATGATCTCTGGGCGAGAACACTTACAAACACTACCTACTTATACTAAAGTGTTGTTTGTAATAATACACATCAAATTGTTTCGTCTTTTTCTTTAATGGAAATATTCGTAACGTGTTATCCAGATTTTTTTTTCAACTAGTACTTTTTTATATATACTTAATATGATTGTATTGCGGAGAAAGTTGAGAGTAGGCTTTAAATATTTCTCTATACTATTATAGCATTAGGTATATATCCTACAAGTGGGATAGTTAGTAGATTAACTACATATCAAAAACTTGAATTTCTTCGTCTCTGTACCAATAAAAAATTTAAGAAAAAAGATATAAGTACTTTACCTTGGAATGAGTTCGTCGGTTGCATGGATGTAGAGTCTCGGCCTTGTGAACAGGGGGTCCGTGGTTCGATCCCAGGTGTCGGCAAACTCCCCTTTCACGACACAAGATTTTAGCTTACTGTGAAAGGTGTATAAGGTTGTATTAGGGTTTATAACAAAACCCAGATATCTTTTTTTTTTTAAAATCCACCGTGGAGTTAAAGATATGTACTAAAATATGTAATTTTCGTTTAGCACCCAGTAAAGAATTGGTCTCCCACTCTTTTCCGTAAGTTTTCGAGTGTCCTGTAAAAGGCAGGTATTTGTAAAAATAAATACTTTTTACATTTTAAATTCAGCCTTGAGGTTTGCCACTCATCCTGAATCACATATTTTTGTTTTGGCACGGAGAAGACAACCTTCATGTTTATTATATACTGTTGGTCTGCTGTCTACCTCACTTCTAGGATATATTGTGATGGAATAGTTGTAGTATTAGTTAATGTTTTATAATTTGGGAGATTCAATTTCGAGATGATACGGTATAGACTACTGAGCCCGTAGACAATTTGTACTTGGCGATCGCCTACAAACGAATTTTCGTCAATAACTGCAACAATAACGCATAATTATACGGTACGTGTAGGTAGATTGTCGAAAAGTTCGCCAGTAGACGATCGCTAAGTACAAATTGTCTACGGGCTCTGGTCATGTTTTTCTGTTTGAAATGTGATAATTAGACTTATAATTGTGTTTTTCTTTGGGTAGATAATATATTCAGTCTTTGATATTTATTGGTTTAGTACGTGCTTTCATATTGACCGTCAATTTCTCACATTTGAATTGGAACGAATTGATAGAACCAGGTCATCTTAATTTTTCGTTTTATTGACGTAGGTACTTAGTAAAAGAGCAATATACTTAGTGTAATCTGTGAAACTGCCAAATCACTTCACCTAAATCAGTGAGAACATGCATAAAAGGCGTAGAAATATTTAATTCTAAATTGTTATATAATAACATCGTGTGAACGAAATAATTGAATTAGATTTGTATAAAACCAGTAAGTAGGCACTGTAAAGCTACATATTTTTAAGAATGTATTTCAAAATTAAGTCTTTAAGTTAATAATCAATATTCGTGAGTGTGAAAAAAATAATTCTTGGATTCTTTTGTTTCGCCCGTGTCCATCCACTGCTGAATTTTGGTCTCTTCATAGGATGCCACTTAAATTTCTCCTCTGTCAACGCCTTACACCTTGACTTCCCAAATTTTTCACATCTTCTCTCCACCTTGTCGGCTGTCTCCCACGTTACTTTTTCCCAGGAAGGATTATAAGCATGTACTTTTGCTTATATACTCACTTCTATTTCCGGGTTGTATGTGTGAACAACACGCATGAAAGGTATTAATTGTACGATTCACAATAATAGTATTAGACAAATTCTGAGTATTTCATTTCTGAATGTGACATGGTAAATTTTGAAATGTTGTTTAGAAAATAATAATATTACAAGGCAACGCGGGTTTAACATCTTTGAAGAATCCTGTCGATTCCTGTCGAATCCTGTCGAGTCGAAGAGGAATCGACGTGCATGTATGAGAAACTGTATGAATGTGGAGGAAGCGAAGGAAGTGTGTAAAGATAGATCTGTGTGGCGTTCCGTTCTCTCTGCCTACCCCACTTGGGATACGGCGTGAGGGTATAGTATAGTATAGTATAGTATAATCCTGAGGTTCACGTCCACATAGGGGACTTTGATGAATAGATGTTTAATATTAAAAAAAATTGTGCACCACGCCCAGATGACAAGACTCATACATCTCGATTTTTAGCAATTGTGCAAAATCTAATCGGATGAAGTGTGAAAGGCGTCATTCAGGATGAATAGCAGAACTCATCGCTAAATTGAAGATGTTTTATGTCTTATGCGAAATATTTAACGCATATCTGCTTTTTACATGTTACTCAAAAACTTACAGAAATGAGGGTGAGTCCTATTCTTTGCCGGGGACTCTACGGAACACTGCCTTTATGATTTATAGAAACAAAAACATTTTTTTTTTTCTAGAGGATAGGTAATTGTTAATTCATTTTTGTTATATATTTATTTAACTTGTTCGTATCAGAATAATACTTTATAATATAATTATGTATTAGAGTGAATTCATGTAGAGGAGCTCTCTAGAATAATTTAACATTGCCTGAGTTGTTGTTTTATAATTGGTACGTCATTTCGTAATCCCATGTTCAAGAGAATCTCTTATAATAATAATAAAATGAATTAAATTCTAAGACGATATTATTATTTTCTCTTGTGATTCGAGTACAAATTGGACCTTTTCACATTTGTTAGATTCGTGTTAGATATCACCTGCATCCTCCTTTATACTTTGAAACTAAAAACTAGTTTATTGTAGGTATTGATTATTGTATAAATTTTTACGTACACATTAGGGTCTTTTCACATTTGCAAGATTTATGTCAAATACCAGTTGCATTCTCCACAGACAAAACCGTAATCCTTTGAAACTAAAAACTAGTGTTTAGTATAAATTGATGTATGAGGGCATCACGCGTCATTATGTCTTGGAGGTTTGACAATTCGATATTTATCTTATAAGGTGTAGTGGTCAAATCTCCTTGAATGATAACATGACTGTTGGTGATTTGTTTTTGATCTTAAGATGGTGTCAACCATAGATAATAACATGTTATTATGCGATCACTGGTAACAGTTGAATTAAAAACTTGAAATGGCAATTGGGTGTGTCCTGAAGGTTCTAAAAAATAGTTGAATATATTTTTGATCGACATGAAGTAAGTATAACATAATTTTCTCTGGCCATATTTTGTGAAATTTTGATCGTCAACTATTCCGATATTATCAATGAGTTTCAAGTTAGGGATTAGAATCAGGTTCATCTCACGTTGTCGTTGTCTTTGCTTTCCATACGTCTCTTGCTGTTGTCTATTATAATATTTTGTAAATTATTCCCGTCATGTCTTTCATCATTTCGAGTTGTGTTTCTTATTGTTGCTTAAGCTTTTCGTACTCGCGTCAAAGTTTATGCATAAAATCTTAAATCATTCCTGACAATAAATTTTAGTAGCTTTAAATCTGTAACCCTTAATTAGTATTTCAGTTTTAAAACTTCAAATTGTAATTTTAATCAGTTTTAATTATTTATTTTGCATAACAGATGCATCAAAATCGACATAAACAATAATTTATTTTACGGATGATCGATTTTTATGTTTTTTCATTGCGTGGGCCGTGTTTAATGTTTGCGAAGTTTCGTATGCTCAATTACTCCCCGTATATTATCTTAAATATCTTAAATACCAGTAAGTACCTACCTTGTTCTGTTCTGAGATTTATGTTTGATATTTTATATACACGACCATCTTCTACGAAACTTAGCAAGATTTGTGTTTTTGAAATTCTGCAGGAGTTTTTAACTTTACAGAAGTGTTCTAGATGAGTGAGTTTTCATGGAATTCTCCGATTCCCTCATATAATAATATGATAAGGACATTATTTCAGCTGAATAACTTCCCGGGATATTTGATTCGGATGCAAATTCTTTATTATGATTATACGTATCCAACATTTTTTTTTAAATCCACGTTTAAGGTTGACATGGAAACAATTTTGTGAATACATTTCTAGTAAGCAATATGTTTTTTTCGTGAATGTGGAATATGTCGAATATGATGAATCTTTCATTATAATCTGAAATCGATCCAACATTTAGGTAGATTTGTTTATGTTTAAAATGGTTAGAAATGTTTTTCTTAAAGAAAAATATTCATAGAACATCACCGTTCAAAATAATTATGTAAGAATTTTATTTTATTTATTTATTTATTCTTTTTGCACATCATCATTGCATAACAGTGTTAACATAAAAATATAAAATTTCAAAAACTAGGACGATGTCCAGTGGCGAGATTATCACTATAAAGTGGTTTCTTCCATCTAGCCACGACACATCGAGATAGAACTATTAAAAACAAATTAACTTACAAAAAACTATACAAAACATTAATACACAACAAAAGAAAAGAAAACAAAATTTAAAATAATATTTGACACACACCCAACATGTGGTAGGGATTATGGATCAAAGGAGGGGGGGGGGCTAGGGAACGGATACTGAGTTTATTCACAAATAAGTCAATGATTTTACGAAAGCACGTGAATTAAGCTGAAGACTTTCTCGTCTTTGTTCCAGCAAGGTAAATGAAATAAGGGAAACAAGTTATAGTAAGCATTTAAGATATTTTTATAATCTACATCTCTTTCGGCTTTGTTCGGAATAATACAAGTTTATAAATCCTGTTGAAGGATTTTGCAATTAGGTTTATCTACTTATCCCTGTGAAACTTCTCTTCTTATGAAATTTGGAATACAGTCTGTCGGAGAGATAATAATAATATTCTATATCTACCGTTGTTGTCTGCTTTCTTAGTGTTGTCTCGGAATTATTTATTCATTATAAATATGTTATATAATTAAATTGCTGACACAGTATATTATATCGTCTAATTATTATATGTAACATGTTGTTATATCTGTTTAAATAGATATTGCTACAATACCAGAAATTCTGAGGTATACAATATATTGTGCGAACTTTGTTACCGTTGCTATGTTACTCTTAAGCACCCTATGGCTGTTGCTAAGCTAGAGTATTTACTAAATTGATCGAATACATTCTTCTTGTTTCAAGATTTTCTTCTTACTACAGATATTACCTAACCGTATTACTTTCAATAACTGAAACTTTCATTAAGTTCTAGACTTTTAAACTATGAATCTCTAAACTTTGCAGACTTGTGTGGTGGAAAGATGATTGTCTCTGGCATTTAGCTTCTCTAGATCACAGCTGGTGTTACGGTTAGTAGAAAGAAATCACATTATAATGATGATTCCGCTATCGAACATAATACCTTATATTGTCTTTGGTTTTTGACTGATGTTGTACATTGTTGTGGAACTGTATGAATAATCAATAATAGCTATATTATTAAAGTAAACAACAGCGGTGCGATGCATTGAATGAATTGTTGTCATAATTGCAACTTATTTTTGTTGCTCCATAATGGCCTAAATCACTCGGAAACGAGTGAATGACCTCGAGAAGAATAGAATAATCAATAAATATATATATTTATCTATATTTCATTTTTCACTTATCTGTTACTACTACTATACCATCACGACATATCCCACAAGTGGGGTAGCCAGTAGACCAACTGCATGTTAGAAACATGCAAGCTGTCCTCTTCGTGCCAATATAAAATGAAGACATTCAGGATGGGTGGCAAACCTCATCGCTGAATTTAAGATGTACAATGTCTTAGTTTTTTCGAACACCTGCCTTTTACAGGACAATCGAAAACTTACGGGGAAGAGTGGGAGACCAATTCTTTACCGGGTGCTCCACGGGATTTTTCATTTATTAAATTATTTATTTAATAAAACCATCAACAAATTAAAAGGTTGAGGAACAAAATTGTGGATTAGTAAAGGAAATCAATAACTTACTCCTTAAATAATAATATCTATCTGAATAATATCATAATACCTTTAGTCATGTCAGCTATAGGGGTAACTCCGAAATCTTTAATAAATAATTTACAAAAATTAGATTTACCGGTTAATTTGTACATTAAAATTCAAAAATCTATTATAATAAACACTTGTAATATTGTAAAAAGGTTTCTGAACACAGATATTTCAGGCACAATGCTGGTATTTTGATCCCGCGTTTTGAGCCTAATCCTTTGATGTCCTGTATATCTGGATAGGTGAATTTTTCCCGGCATTAGACTGTTAAGTTTTTGTGTGATCATGACTGATCATATGGAGACTTATCTGGTTGTATAATGCTGAGAAGTGTGGATGGCAATTCTGCCGCCGCGTAAAACCTATGCATTTCTCTTCCTCTAAATATTATTTTTCTTTCATCTCACGCCCTATCATACTTCGAACAATAGTGAATACACAGTGACCCTTCAGCCTCAAAAGACTCACACTTTTTATATTATTATTATTATTATTCACATCTTTTTGCTTTTTCCTTTACTTCGTCGTTCATAATAATATTCAATAGAAAAAAAAATACTCTAGAATGAACCTAGAGAGATATGCCAGAACTACCATTAATAAATAAGACAAGTAATTGTCTCTCAGACAGTAGTGACCCTTGTTTGGTCTAAAACTGTTCTTTCTTAACAATATCATTTCAAAGATTTTTTGCTCATCAGCATCTTCGTTTTTCAAAGTTCCTTGGAAATAACTCAGAGCGATATTGTGTCATTTGAGTTGACTATATCCACGACATTTTTAATTCTCTGAATATGATTGTAGCATAATTCAATCGAATTCGGATGCTTTGCCGTAAAACAAAGGAAGGAAGGAATATGATTGGAACCATGATTTGTGAAAGTAGACCGTCTGAAACGTTGCGTTGGTATTTCGTTTCTTGTGAATAAGGAAAATGCTCTTTTTGGTCGCCTATCTTCGAGTTGAGTAATAAGTGCTTCATAATCATAGTTCATATTTTCTAAATGTAGTAATTTCAAGATTTAGGAAAAAAGTATAACCACTTCAAATACACTTGAGTGTTATATCTTTCTTGAAAAAAGTATAACCACTTCAAATACACTTGAGTGTTATATCTTTCTTGAAAAAAGTATAACCACTTCAAATACACTTGAGTGTTATATCTTTCTTGAAAAAAGTATAACCACTTCAAATACACTTGAGTGTTATATCTTTCTTGAAAAAAGTATAACCACTTCAAATACACTTGAGTGTTATATCTTTCTTGAAAAAAGTATAACCACTTCAAATACACTTGAGTGTTATATCTTTCTTTCCTTTCAACACTCAGAACCAATTATACCTACAGCTAAAAAGGCTCATTTGCCGTACAGTGCGTGAATAAGTAAATAAATACATTTTCACTTGCTCAACATAATATGTTTAATAAAATATTGTGTAACATAACATAACATAACATAACAAATTTCTCACATATTCAGTACATGGATGTATTTTTATATTATTAAAGCGTGTAGCAATACATCTGTCGCTTTTTTAATATAAGGTTGTCAAGTTTTTTTGTTCTTTCCTTACATTGGCTAGATCTCGTAAACTCGGCTTCGTTCAGAGAATTGAAATTGAAAATAAAAACGAAACAATTCGAGTGTTTGCTTTTTGATATTTGTCATGCCACTTGTACATAAGTCCCGTATGTTGAAAATTGTAAAATTAGACACGTTTGCAAAGTAAGCACATTGTTTACTATGGTAACGCTGATATTTTCTCATATTTCTCTATCTCTATCTATCTATACCCTCACGCCGTGTCCCAGGAGGGGTAGGCAGAGAGAACGGAACGCCATATAGATCTATCCTTACAAACTTCTTTCGCTTCCTCCACATTCATCCAGTTTCTCATACATGTTCGCCGATTTCTCTTACTCAACTCGCGTCCGTCCTCATATTTCTATTAGTGAATAATACTTATATTTTTTGAATTAATTAAGTAATATTTTTTTTAAAAAAGGTTACCTACTCTTATTTCTAATTAAAAATATAATTTAAAACACTGTATAATATCTAATGTAGTGGAAATTAAAGTGTTTCTCTAATAATATTTTTATTTAATTAAAATTAAAAATAGATTTTCACAGTGTCGACACAAAAACTTTGGAATTATTTACTACTTTTTTATTCATTTAAAGGCAAAACACTCGATAACGAGTGAATCATGCCTGTTAACTATGTATTTCTATTAAATTATTTAACGAAAACCACTTAAGTCATAAATGTATTGATTTCTTGCGTGGTCAAAGCGGAAATAAAGAATATAAAAAACGTACGTATTAGTAAACCAACAAATTAAAATACTTGCTTGATTTTTGTTCTGGAAAACCTTGAATATTCATCAGGACTCTAAACCGTCAGTCGGAAATTACAATATAATATCTTCACAATAGAAACACTGTTCCGTATTACCTCTTTCCTTCATATTATTTAGACTACATTTATTATGAGCTATTGTTTTCCATTACTATCAATTGTTTGGGAGCTGACTGTTATTCCTGTTGTTGTGTTTATGTTTGTTTTTCACATTTTATTTTTTATTATGTTTACCGATATTAAATAAACAACCTAAAATGGAAATTTTGCAATTTAAATTAGTTCAGGAAGCCAAATATTTTTTTAAAACTAATTATATATAGAAAATTGGTAACCTCAGAAAAGTCAAGTTTCTGATGAAAATAACATCAATTTTTTTTAGTTTTTGTAGTGAAATTTATTTATTTAATTTCATGTTTTATGAATTGAGTACCAAATACGTACTTTTTTTGTAGCTTGGTGTATTTTTTTATATTTCCGTCATTTATTCTCTTTGCATGTCATAACTATACAACAAAACAATGTAAAATTATTAATATTTAAACAACATATTCATTTCGAATATTCAGAATTACCTAATCCATCTGTTCATCTTCTTTCACTAATCTTTTTAAAACCTTAAGTTTATACTTATGTTGTTTCTTTTGACAAAATAGTTAGCTAGCATTTATTTTTGCTAACTCATTTTAACGCTAACATATTCGTGTTGTTGCTGTTAACAAATTATGCTTGTATTATAATGTCACGAATCGGCGTTGTAAATGGTACCTAATTATAATTATTGGGACTATTGACATTGTGTGACTTCTAGAAACGTGGCCGAGGTAATTAGCGTAGAGAATCTCAGAGCAAAAACATTTAAACAGTATTCTGTTACTCAGTCGTGCATAGAGAAATTATAAAGAGTAATAGGCGCATGGTGCATTTTAAAAATCAACAATATTGAACCAGCTAGATTGATTGTCTGGAATTCTGATGATTTATACGTTCTTTCCATATATTATATATGGATAGAACGTTTAGATTCATATCTTAGTTTAGGACTTGCCCGATTTGTGCTAATTATCTGTAAATGTTATCACTGACTGTATTTTCAACCGAAGATTAATTGATAAGAGACAAATGAAGGTGAATGTGAAAGACATGGTAAGATCCAGACGAAAGATGTAGATAGAGGATTGAAACACACGTGGTGTGCAAATGTAAGAATTTTTCCAGCAGTAATAGAAACGGGGTGAAGAAGACATGAGAATGATGATTTTTTTTAGTTTTGCGATTGGTATTTTATTATATTCACTGTATCCGTGTTTAGGTTCCTAGTATAATTCCACAGTGTAATTAAAAAAAAAAACTTCTAAATACATTTTAATTGAGATAGACGTTTTTCGTTTTTCAAGGACTTTGTCAATCGATTGATTTACATATGTAGATTTTCCCCTATATAGATTTTAGTCGAAAGAGACGTCTTTCGTCTTTAAAAAGCGTTGTCTATCAATTTACATTGCCCTTTAAAGACGTATCAAAATTTACACAGTGGAAAAAATATTTTTTTTCATGTTCATTTCGATATTTTATTATTTCAAAATGTCACCGTTTTACTATTTTCAGAAATTTTGAATTCAAATTTATTTAATACTTAGATAAGAAAGGCTATCATCATTTAAACGATCAGCATAATATTGATGTTATGTTCAGCAGAAAAATGTATTCTGCCGACAAATATATCATGTTGATATGCTACTTATGCCCAGCGAGAATATTATATTTCTATTGCAAATAATATGATATTGTAAAATTCTAAATTTAATGATTATTTGTCCAGCAAAATAAATAAATGAGCAGCAAACCGTGAGCTAATTTTAATTAAACTTGTGAAAGCTAAATTTTTAGTCTTGTTCAAATAATAAATCTTTGTATGTAGCATCTTTTTATGTGATTTTATATGTAGCATCTGAATGAACGACACTAGCGTTTTTCGACATTTCAGTTAGATATTTCGTTAATATAGCAAAGCGGAAATTGGAATTATTTTCGTAGTCATCATTAATTTGGTAAGAAATCACAAAAACTTCATGTGGATCCGAAGGTAAATCGGTGTGTGAAAAATATTGTTTATCTAATATTTTCTGCCGGTCAAATAATAATTCTGCTGCTCAAATAACAATTCTGCTGGTCAATTAATTATTTTTATTTATTTATTTATTCTTTTTGCACATCATCATTACATAACAGTGTTAACAAAATAATATAAAATTTTAGAAACTAGGACGATGTGCAGTGGCGAGATTATCACTATAAAGTGATTTCTTCCATCTAACCAAGACACATGCGAAGAAGGAAGATTATTCCAACAACGAACACCATAAACTGAGAATGATTTCGAGAAATGATTGGTACTGTGTGTAGGAATTGCCAGAAGACGCTCGTTATTGGATCGCAATGGTAGGCCATGGCTCGCTAAATACTCGAAATTTTCTTTTAAATAATAGGGAGAAGACGTGGAATAGAGTATTTTGTAAACAAGTGATAGAATATGAAGTTCACGTCTTTGATGCACAGTTAGCCACTTAAGATTGACTCGATACTGGGAGATATGATCAGACCTCTTGAGATTGAAAATAAATCGGATACCATAATTCTGAAGTCTCTCAAGTTTATTTGACAGGTCTTGGTTGATATCGAGATATACTGCATTAGTATAATCTATGAGAGGCAGCAGCAGAGATTGAACAAGTAAGGTTTTGATTTTAGTTGGAAGGAACATTTGATATCTTTTAAGAGAATGCAGTGAATAGAAAAATTTTCGTCGGATTGTATTCATATGCTGCTGTGTTGTGTGAGTATTTATTAAGCTGTTAAATTTGTTAAATTGCCGATATAACCAAGTTTGTTTGTAAAACAAGTGTTGCGCTTATTTTTTATTTATTGCCGATGAAAACATTGTTTGCTGTGCAAATGACTTAATGCTGATTTTTCTTGCCGAACGAATGGATTTATAGCCGAACAAATAATTAGTTCCCAATAAGAAATAGAATATGCTTTCTCAATAAGATTCACATGTGGATTTATGTTAACAACGCCAATAATAATATTTCAAATATAACGGCTCCGCAGAAAGAAGATCATATTTATTTAGCATGTTTGCTTACCGTACCATCACAACTCTTCTAGCAACTAACATAAACAATATGATTTGTAGGTACATATTATTGATTTATCCTTTCCAAGGACAAAGATGAGGCAATAAGAAAGATGTATACACCCCTACAATAATAATATTATAAAGACAATACCTAGCAACTACCGCCGCCACCACCTGATTCTGTAGCGAATTTGTATTCATTTTTCATAATAACATTATTCTGTGCCATTCCTGTGTACTGTACAGTAAATGAACGTAAAAGCGATGTTACTTCATTTATGTTCTCCCGACTGAACTCAAAGCCATACATAGAAATATTTCAAAATGTGGTTCATTATCTAGTGTAATGCATCAAGTGTAAGCGGCATTCGCATTCGGGACTTGAGGAGAAACACCTTTGGTGCACATAGTTTCCACACATGCTATGACCACGAATGCAGTCTTATCAGCTAAGATATTTACCGTTAAATCTGTAGGACCAGAATGGCAAATGCATTAAAAATAATGTTTAGAGTGCAACACTGCAGCAGATCTATGAGAAAATTATTCAACATTAACCTAATTTATACAGTACTACGTTATGAGAAAATTACTCAATTAATTTGCACAATGTTAAGTTAACTGTTGACATTGAGACAAAAATCAACATATATGCCGTAAACGAATGTATAAATAAATTATGTATATGCTCTTATGAAGTTTTACTCGATTTCTTTAGATTAGGATACAATTATACAAAAAAAGGAAATTTTAAGTTTACTACATAGTTCTAATTAGGTTTTAAGCGATTTCCTCAAATGAATATGAAATTTTGTTAATAGCCATGTCCGTACTGTTTAGCGAACGAAGGGTTCTGAATCTCTTTTATTCTCTTTGTCTATAAAGAAAAGAAATGGTTCCTTTTCTTTTTTCTTATTTAGACAAATAAAAGAATAAAGAGATAGAACATAGAACATTCATTCATGCAGCTCGTTCGTTTTTTCTGGAGCGTAGATGCATCTTTTAGAAAATGCGTGCATTACTACTAATATGTACATTGTATGAGCTGATATTTCGTGTAATAATGTGAAACTAACAACATCGCCTCATCACGCCTCTAAGCACGATTATATACTTACCTAATAAAATCTCATTATTATTTTGTGTAAAATAACTTTAAGCTTTTTTGGCTTGAGGGATGTGCTGTGAGTAATTAAGTAAGCACATCTCCATCATCATTAAATATTATATTATTGCTATTGACTTATTATGAATGATTGAATATAACGTATAGGTAAAGTGTAAAGTATAGGTGTTCCCGACAGGCCGCCACCCTTTTCTTTAAATTTTAGAGTGTACTGTAAAACGCAGGCAGTTAATTGTAAAACATTAACAATATTAGACTTATAATTTATATGTAAAAAATGATTTTGAAACTTTTGTAAAATATCAATACATTGAATTATATGTATTTGTATAAAGATATATAAAAAAGAACCTGTTGACAAGTCTTATAAAAGGCTTAACAGGACTAGTATTGTTTACTTGTAATATTTTTGATATAATAAATTAAAAAAATTACGGGTGAGACTATTAATATCTTCAATTCAGTACTGAGATTTGCTACCAATTTTGAATGTCCAAATTTTATTAGCACGGGTATATATGATCTGTATGATTATTACGTGCATTAAGTTTACTGGGTACGTTTACTTTGCAGAAAAGCAGTGATGGTATAGATACTTTTTTTAAAATGAAACACAATAAAAATTATTAATATAAACTTCCACCAAGAACCTTCGGTCGAAAAGTTGATTTAAATTTATTATGGGAATCTGACACCAAATGTTTTAGTGTATAGAAAAAAAAGTGTATAGAGGTTAGCGTGATTGACTATTAGCTATATCTGTCAACCAATATTCCTTGTTATATATGAGTTATTAGTTAACTATTGTTTGATATTTGGCTAAAGAAGAAAAATATCAATAAGTGGTGACACATTTTAAGCTTTTAAGTAGAGAGACTTATTACATAAGTATGAGTCCATTTGAAAGCAACCAAAAAATGGGAAAATCGTTGCTCGATGTTTTTGATTATTTTTATACTTTGCCTGTTAATTGCCTGATATGTTGAGACTTTCAAACAAGTATTATTTTTTTTTTACTCTCGAAATTTTTTTTTTGGCGGCCATTTTTCTAACGTGCCGTAGGTGATTTGTAATGAAAATAGATCTTTAAGTGTGTCCAAAAGTAACGCAATTTTTTTTATAATTAAAATAATGATAAAATATAACGGATTTTGTATTGATGTCTTTTTACAAAAACAGCCCGCGCGAAAAACTATATATCCCAAAAACCGCTCCGATATCACTCATATAATTCCTGCTACATGTCAATAAGAGTACGATTAATGTTTTATAAAATATTCAAAAGAAAACATTCAGTCCCTTTTCAGATACTTGGTTTCAAAAATTGCATTTTTTCACATAAGTGCAAAGTTCGACTAGTTATAGAAAAAGAAGGACTAACTGAAATTCATCTGCATTGCTTCTGAGGGTAGTGACATAAAATATCTATGTAAATAAAAAAATATCAATGATGATATTTGTTGTTTTCATTCTGAAATAATGACGCAAAAATAAGAATTATTTCAATTTTAGAATTGTAAATTTGAAGCAAAATTTAATAATTTTTTCGATAGATATCGATGATCAAAAATATTTTTTAATTAGAAAATTTTGTACTTAATTTTTTTTTTTAAATTATCTCGATATGTTTATAAATAATAAAGATACAATATTTTTTCTAAAGATCTATTTTCATTAAAAATTACCTACGGCACGTTAGAAAAATGGCCGCCAAAAAAGAATTTCGAGAGTAAAAAAAATAATACTTGTTTGAAAGTCTCAACATATCAGGCAATTAACAGGCAAAGTATAAAAAAAATCTAAGGCATTGAGCAACATGGTCTGGTTGTTTTGAAAAAGAAGTAGCCATATATACGATTTCTCCACTCCTTTGATGGTTACATAAGATCTGATGGGATTATTTGCATCACTTGAGGGTTTTATTGCCTTATTTTTATCTTCAATTTCTTTTATTTTTAGTCGTCCGTGTTTTGTTTGCGTAATATGTAAAGATTCCAACGATAATATTATATAACTATTCTTCACAACGTATTTTTTTGTTCTCATTTCTTTCTTTTCATTTTCGTTTCTAGATTTCTGCCTATCAGCGAAATTAGAAATGGATATAAATTTTCTTCTCTTATTATCAAATGGATATTTACCAAAACACAGTGAACTGGCTTTTGTTTTGTGTTTTAATAAAAGAACTTGTTTGAACGAAAATTCTGTTATTTTTTCTCGTATGAATATATAATTATATTATTCCGTTTCGAGAATTCACAAATAAAACGTCAAATTCGCATCCAAGCGTTCGACATAAATATCAGATAATATGTCAAACTTTTACCGTCGATTGACAGTTTCACTAATAGGTATGTTGGGAATATGTGGAAAAGAGAAAACGGAAGCCCAAATGTCGGCATTTAAATGCTCAACATTATAATATTAGGTTTGTCAAAGTCAATCTATATTTTTGGGAAGTTATGTGGGGTTAGAATTACCAAAATACTTTTTTGAAGCCCTGGCAGTTTTTGTTTGTTGAGTAAGCTTGCTTCAAGAATAGAACCTTCAAACACGTGATTAGAATTTTAGATTTTTTTAGGTTGGGTTAAAAGGATGAGCAGCACACCATAAAGAGCTGTGACACGTTTTCTTTTTGCCTCTTTTGACCCTCTGTATTATGTACCGCAAACTTACAAACTTTTTTCCATTGATTTTTTTATTCACAGACACTCTACGACAAATTTTCCCTCTATACACCCTTGAGCACGCATTTCCATTCATGTCTCTGTTCTACTACAATTCATTTCACTTCTCGGAACGAACCCTTTCTTTTATTATTTTCTCACTCTAGTTCTCGTCACCCCACACTAGTTTCGTCTCAACATCCACTTTTGCATGACTCAAATACTGCTACTTCTATAGGTATATTCTGTTTTTCTTTTTCTCTTTTCAGCACCTGTAATCAACATTAAGTTCTTTTTGAAGTGCCTTTCCTTTAATATCTTTGATGGAGAACACTATCATATACTTATAATAATTGATACTCGTGTTTTTCATAATTATTGTTAAGAGGAACGCTGCCATAAGCTTTCTCATCCATGCATGAGCTTTCCTTCTTTCATTTGAAGTATGTGTAATTCTTTGAACTTGTCATGTGAATGTGGATATATTATTATATTATTTGATGACTGTTATTTCTGTCTCTTGGTAGTCCCGAAATATATTATGTGTTTCGTTTAATAAAAGTATATTTCTAAGAATCGATATTTGTCCGGTGACAGTTAAATTCGTGTTTTACTAACGAAACAGTTTACTGATGTTATTTTATTCTTGTTTATAAATCAAATGTTAGGCTGTATGATTGTTTCATTAGTAAACATAATATATGCCTATTCTTTAATTTCATCTTCATTATTCGTTTTAGGAACACAGAATGGAAACAAGTCACCATTCAGAACGATTCTCCCCAATTCAGCCAACACTTTTCACTACATTGTTATGTTGGTGTATTGTTTATAACCGGGTAATCTAGCATCTTGTGAGCATACAAGAAAATCAATTTTTAGTTTCTATCATTGGACATTCTCAAAATATGATCCAGCCTCTGTTCTCTCGAATCACGGATTACAAGTGTTTGCAGAGTGCAAATATGTTTATACATTAATGTACGTGTGGCGTAGGTACCAGCTACGCCTGCCTCCTAAAACGTTTCATGGATGATTTAAAATTTGAATCAAGAAATCAAAATTGCTAATAACAGGAAAACAAATTATAAACACACGAATCCATTTGACATATCTGTACATACCTCTATTCTCATCACATTAGTAAATTTAGTATTTCTACAGTGAATTAATTGATTGGGAGCCGGCTTTAAGAGCTTCTGCTCTCATCATCAGGCTAACGTTCTTTAAGTTCTTGAAAGCCGGCTCACGATTCATAAAGTAACTGTGCGAAGAACTGAATATAAGTGTTTTATTTTTATTAATATTCAAATTACGCACGTAACCATAAGTTTTATTCTACTCTTTTTTAGTAGCGTTTCGTATTTCAATATATCCCGGATTACAATAGATTCCCGGCAATAAATAAGATGACACACACGTTATACGTTTTCGAGTGACCTGTAAAAGGCAGTTATTTTTATAACGTGTGATATGGGGTGGTTTTTGGCCGGTGATAAAAAAATTATCCAAAATATTTTTTCGTAATAATATTCGGTCAGTAGTAATAATAATAATTAAAATATCTAGTTTTGTGCAAACTTGGTGACACATTCCAAAGCAGGTACCTACCGGACGTGATTCCATGAATCACATGTGGTCACCATTCGTCGCCGTCATTCGTGTCTCTCGCCAATCAACCCATAATGTTATGTTATAAGTCAGAGTGTGTGTTTGTTTGTATATACATTGTAATCTAGATGTAAACGTTCCTGTAGGTAGGTATAATATCAAAGGTGATATGAAATACTACCTACACGAACGTAGATACCAACAGACATACACTCTCCTTACATTGTAACTATTATATAGGTGCTCGTTAGGTTGTTTTTAGTATAGATTGGGGTTTTTGTTTGAAAATGGGGGGGATAAAAAAAATGAACCAGGTATACTGTGGTGAAATTTGACACTTTTTTTATAATTATGAATTTATCTAATCGTGTGAGATATGTTGCGTAGAATACGCTGGTAGTCTGCGAGCAAAGTACCCGGGCATACTAGCTAGTAACGCCGTATGTCCGGGATAAAGATGCAGAATGAAGGCAAAGGGTGTGGTGTGAAGGTAGAGAGCGTGGGGTAGCATCCCCTAAGCGGGCCATCAGCGGCAGACCACAAAAAACATTACCCGCCAGGCCTCCGTGGAGAACGTTGCTCCCGCCCTTGTGTGGCGGAGCCAGCAAGATGGGACCCCGCGGTTTCCCGCCCAGGACGCCGGGTTCCACAACACAACCCGCCAGGCCTCCGTGGAGAGCGTTGCTCCTGCCCTTGTGTGGCGGAACCGACGAGATGGGACCCCGCCGTTTCCCGCCCAGGATGCCGGGTCCCAGGATGTAGCCTCTCGTGGGCTTGAAGGCCGCTGGCCTCGGACGGATACCATTCTGAGGACCATATCCCAGAATGCCAGCGTGGGAAGGATTGCGCCTGTCTGCAGTTCAGCAGGCAGGACGATGCATCAGGGTGGTATGAGCCGGGCTAGGGTGCCTAGGCTCCCACCCAACGTGAGCGATTCTTGTGCGTCTGTGTTTTGGTTTTTTTTGGATAGTGACAATTAATATTAATGTGTAGTGAAAAGACTGTGTATTTTATAATTTGGATAAAGACATATTTTAATCGGAATGAGGGGTAGGCTATAATTTAGATAGGAAACATTAGTTTTAAATGCCTTTATTTTTAATTTTGATAATCGTGTGTTTTTGTAAATAAATAGAAATATTAGTGTAAATAAACGCTTGTGTTTTCATCACCGCCCATAAATTTCACTGTAGTATGCCAATGTTGTTTTTTTTTTGTAATTATTATTATGAATATATGAGATGAGTATTGTAGGTATATTATGTAAGTATCGCTTTTCTCTCTTTGCCTCCTTCCAGCTGAGAACGGGCCCTTGTCAATTTTGGCGCCCATCGTGTCGGCATTGCTTGACAAAGCATGCTTTGTCAATTTTGGCGCCGCAACTAGGGCCCTTAGTGAAAAAATACATCCTTAAGGGATGTATAATCACTATAAACAAACCCACGACTAATATCCCTGAGAGACAAGGAAGCTGGAATTGGAGGAAGGATGTTGTTTTTCAATCTGTAGAGTTTTTTTTATATTTGTATTGGCATATTACTTTGATTTGTTTTGGCGGTGATGTAGAATAATTTTGAATAGTTTTGGTTATTTTTCTGAAAAATAACCTGGCGCTCAAAACTGGATTGGTAAAATTTATTTTGTGTATTATTTTATAGGTGTACTGGTAGGTACTCGAGAAAAATTTGTTTGTATTGTAGTGATAACAGTTTCAAAATTTGTGTGGGAAAATGTGTAAATTTAATGTTTCAATTGTGTATAAAAATGAGATGATAGCAATTTATGTGAAATGTAAAAGTAGACTGTGTGTTATACTATATCTATGTGGGTAATATTCATTGTTGTTTTGGATTTTTTTTTTATAATTAAATGATAGTTATTTGTGAATTTAACAAAGAGTTGCGCAAGGTGTAATCGAGTTTGGGAAATGGCGCGAATTGAAATGCGCGGGGAAAATACAGACACCGTGGTAGTATTAAAGCGCGCGGATTTCGGGGAAAACGCGGGAAAATTGTGTACATGCGCGGAAGTTAAGCATAGTTATGTATGGTGATACATGGTAGGGTATGTTTTGCAGAGTGAAAGAGAAGATGGGGAGAAAATGGCAGGTATGTCGGCGAGGCGCTAGGTAGAAAAGAATAATTTATAGAAGAGAGTAGAGGAAAGGGGTGTGTGTAGTCAGGCAGCTTGTGTACGGGACGTGTGTCTCCCGGCAAAGCGTAGGGGCTTGATACACAGTGCGAGTTATGAGGTAGAAGAGAGTTCTAGAGAGGGATGAAAGGGCTATTCGAGCTTTGGGCTGATAGCCTGAACGCCTTGGCATAAGGGGTCAGAGTTCCCAGTGGTTGTGAAAGCCGGTTGAGGTATAGTTCTGATGATTTGGAGGATAGGGGATGGATCAAGCAAGAGGGCTGGACGGAGACGTGAGAGTGGGAGGTTGAGAAGTGTGCCGACATTACCTGCAGAATACCATGAGACGTGTGACATTGTGAATGAGAGAACCATGTATGCCTACATACCTATTTATAAATACTACGTTGTAAATTTTGCCATTGTTTGTGTCTGAATTGTTAATTATGAGCTGAACAACGGGTTTATATACAAATGGAATGGGTTAGAAAATGAATTGGTAATTGTTTTAAATAGTAATTGTTGGAGTACCTACCTTTCCCGTGATACACCTAGAATTGGTTTTGCTAATTGTAAAATTTGTGTTTAATTATGTGTGGATAGGCGAGAGAACAGATAGTTTTTTTTTTTGGATAATTTTTTTATCAAAAGAGGGGGGTCGAGTTGATATGGGGTGGTTTTTGGCCGGTGATAAAAAAATTATCCAAAATATTTTTTCGTAATAATATTCGGTCAGTAGTAATAATAATAATTAAAATATCTAGTTTTGTGCAAACTTGGTGACACATTCCAAAGCAGGTACCTACCGGACGTGATTCCATGAATCATATGTGGTCACCATTCGTCGCCGTCATTCGTGTCTCTCGCCAATCAACCCATAATGTTATGTTATAAGTCAGAGTGTGTGTTTGTTTGTATATACATTGTAATCTAGATGTAAACGTTCCTGTAGGTAGGTATAATATCAAAGGTGATATGAAATACTACCTACACGAACGTAGATACCAACAGACATACACTCTCCTTACATTGTAACTATTATATAGGTGCTCGTTAGGTTGTTTTTAGTATAGATTGGGGTTTTTGTTTGAAAATGGGGGGGATAAAAAAAATGAACCAGGTATACTGTGGTGAAATTTGACACTTTTTTTATAATTATGAATTTATCTAATCGTGTGAGATATGTTGCGTAGAATACGCTGGTAGTCTGCGAGCAAAGTACCCGGGCATACTAGCTAGTAACGCCGTATGTCCGGGATAAAGATGCAGAATGAAGGCAAAGGGTGTGGTGTGAAGGTAGAGAGCGTGGGGTAGCATCCCCTAAGCGGGCCATCAGCGGCAGACCACAAAAAACATTACCCGCCAGGCCTCCGTGGAGAACGTTGCTCCCGCCCTTGTGTGGCGGAGCCAGCAAGATGGGACCCCGCGGTTTCCCGCCCAGGACGCCGGGTTCCACAACACAACCCGCCAGGCCTCCGTGGAGAGCGTTGCTCCTGCCCTTGTGTGGCGGAACCGACGAGATGGGACCCCGCCGTTTCCCGCCCAGGATGCCGGGTCCCAGGATGTAGCCTCTCGTGGGCTTGAAGGCCGCTGGCCTCGGACGGATACCATTCTGAGGACCATATCCCAGAATGCCAGCGTGGGAAGGATTGCGCCTGTCTGCAGTTCAGCAGGCAGGACGATGCATCAGGGTGGTATGAGCCGGGCTAGGGTGCCTAGGCTCCCACCCAACGTGAGCGATTCTTGTGCGTCTGTGTTTTGGTTTTTTTTGGATAGTGACAATTAATATTAATGTGTAGTGAAAAGACTGTGTATTTTATAATTTGGATAAAGACATATTTTAATCGGAATGAGGGGTAGGCTATAATTTAGATAGGAAACATTAGTTTTAAATGCCTTTATTTTTAATTTTGATAATCGTGTGTTTTTGTAAATAAATAGAAATATTAGTGTAAATAAACGCTTGTGTTTTCATCACCGCCCATAAATTTCACTGTAGTATGCCAATGTTGTTTTTTTTTTGTAATTATTATTATGAATATATGAGATGAGTATTGTAGGTATATTATGTAAGTATCGCTTTTCTCTCTTTGCCTCCTTCCAGCTGAGAACGGGCCCTTGTCACGTGTACCATCTTCAGATCAGCCATGAGGTATGTCACCCATCCTGAATGTCCTGTATATTTATTGGTACAGAGAGAATCACTGGCAAGTTTATTACATTGTATTATTTTAATGGCTACTCGCCTATGGAAGATGCCGTGATGGTATAGATAGAGAAATTTATGAAAATTGTTATGGACATCATTTAATCATTAGAGTTTTAATAGAGTTGTTTTTAAACTTGTCTGCAGATGAATCTTTGTTACTCTCATTACCTACATTGTTTTCACCATAATAATAATGAAATGTTAGGACACCGCCGTGATGTAACTATTATATTATTATTATACCTTTTTCTAACTGAGTTATTACGAGATGTTTTGTGTATTAAATGGTTTATAGACTAATTTTCCAAGTCACGATTTGCGTCTTTGTTGTTAGAGGAGTATTAAAATATAATGATTTAAGAAACGTGTCTACTACTACTACTACTACTACTACTACTACTACTACTATTGAATGTTGTTTCTCCCACATCTTCCTCATATCCAACTGTATATTGTACTACTGATAATAACGTTTTGCCTAACTGTACTATCCCATTCTGTCAGCTCCTAATGAGAATGTTACACTGTTGATAAATAACGTTTGTGTGTGATTGTATGACTTTTATTCAGTGCTACAAAAACAAGTGGAAATTTATTCATGATATATACAGCATAAAAAAAGCTCTCTGATTTCTTTCTTTTCTAAGTGAGACGGTTGTTCATCATATTTTCCAATTTATTTTTTTGATTTGGAGATTATTTCTTAACTGATGTAAGGCTTATCCAATCTAATCGCCCCTTCAATATTCCTCCCAGGAATAAAGGGCAAAACCAGTATGATTTATTCAGTTGGTTACCACTTCTGACAACATTCCTAATCTTCTGATATCGTTGCCATAGGAACGATGTTTTGTGAAAGAGTGGTTGTTGGAAACATTTTGAATAAAATAACGTGCCCCTCTTTCCCTACTTTCATCAGACAATTTCAAAACATCACCCAGCCAGGATCATCATTTCTTCAGAGATTATAAATTTTTGCTTGGTGCGTTAGCGCATATTATCATTTGTGGCATACTAAGGTTTATAGCTAGTATTTATTATGAATCCCCTTAGGAAAATCATTTCTCTGCCAATCTTGTTGTTAAGTTGTCCTTATTACCTTCTGCCACTTTAATAATAATGATTGGGATGTGTTACCTGGGAGGTATTGAAACTTTTCTTATTAAATCGTGTACTCGTTCCAGGAATATCGGAAGGTTTATTGGATATTTTCCGTCAATCGTGTGCACTAAGTTTTGTCGCAATAAAACCATCCCAATGACACTAAATTCATATTTATGATATAAAATACTTCGAAAATATTGTGTTATGTCATCGCACACTTAAGAAATATTGACAAAAAGGAAGAAGATTCGCTTTGTGATTCGAAGTGAAAACTTTGATTGGACTACCATTTGTGTTCATTAGGAAATATATTAAACGTTTCGATGAAAAGGAAATCTTATTTAATCCAAAAACCGAGGTAATTTTATTTTTAAATTTTGTATTTATACCAATATTGAAATAATTATGCAAACGTTTTGAGAGAATTCTAATGCTGCTGTAACTCTTTAAAGTTCATATAAAGATGATATTATATAGATGACTTTTGATGAATAGGTACTTGTCTTATTGTGGCGAATGTATATCAAGGATACTTGAGTCAATTAACTATCATTAACATTTTAATGAAGCGATCAATGACAACTGTATTAATAAAACTTTATCTCTTTCCAGATGTCTTTCTCTGCGAGGATCAGCGCACTTTGAAGATTTACTGTTGTGGAAACCATTTGCGTTTTCCAATTCAACCATCTTGCGGTAAGATAACTTTGAACAATTATTTAAAGGCTATATTTGTTTCAAACTTAGAATACATTTTAAAGTTTTCTCTTAATCTGTGACAATTAATTATTCACGGTCGTCTATGTTCCAAAGGAATTATCTAGCGTTTCTGTAATAATAAATCTACGAACCAAGATATTTATATGGTGATACGTATTGCTAAATATATTTCTGTAATTAAATATACACTGAAAACATACACCAATAAATGTCTAATATCACAATGTTTCGTAGCATTTAGGTAGTAAAGTTTTTTTTAATCTCATTTAGGTTTTATTGTTGGACAACATCCTTAGCTATCCAGACATTTGTATCTTACATTTTTTTTTATCATTAGATCATCTATCCTTACTACTTTCTAGAATTTTTTACATGTTCTTATTTGCCATTGAATTTCTCATCCACCTCTCGACTGCTGAACGTCTGGCAACATTTTCTATCTAGCTTTAGTGCAAGATATCTGATTTCTCAATTAGTCAGTGACTTCGGCTGTCTTTCTTATTCATGGGTTATCTGCCTGTCTTGACGCCTTTTAAAAGGTTCAAATCCTTTTATAAAGTATGCATTTAAATGGCATTAATGAGTCCACTTGGAGTCTGTTTCTCTTACACCATGAATATTGTTATTTATCGACAATTTCAGCTCTTAGCGGTTAAGGTTTAAAAGCATTAGCAAGAAATAAATGATAATATGGTTTGCTGTGGTTGCCTAGGGAATAAATAGTACATTTTATTGATAAACAAGCAGTAGTGCCTAAGGTAATAAACTTAATCGAGTATCGTTTATAATGTCGTCTTGTCATGAAATATTCATTGTGACTGTCGATGAGGGTTGATTTGATCTGTTCAGATGTTACGATCAATAGTTATTCAATATTTCCTATTATTAAAGTAATAATATTATGAACAAATGTTCTGAATATTGGATTTTTTGTGTTAAATTGAGTTTGTGCAAAACGCACAGATGACAAAACCATTCACTCAGTGAGATGAGAGGAATGATGAGCGTTGACCATGGACACCGAAAATTATCACTTAAGCCAGCCCGGAACCGATTTGTGAGCGTAGCGACATCTTTCTCATTTCTTCCAATTGGAGTTTGCACAATGTTTCATGGTTCTCCAATTGATATGTGTGATTTAATGTTATGTATCGTGTAATATTGTAGATATTAATTTACTAACCTTGTTGCAAACCAAACCGTTTAATATCCATGATAATGTTCAGTCGTAGAAAGAGGAATCTTGAAAAGCGTAGGTTTTCTATGGATTTCTTTGGATCTATGGATAAATTACTATGTTTTCACATTTGTAAATAATAAGAAATTCAATATTTTCCTAGGTTTTCTTAGAATTCTATTATATATGAGAATGAGAGCACGCTTTCAGTTAAATCAAAATAATTCCATCATGTATAGGTGTACGCCACGTTCCTATCTCTGGGGCTGCTGTGGGTCCCCATTTCAAATTTTCCTTGAAATTATAAAATCGTTCTTACTATGCATTGTGATTTTCTGTATTCTGGTATTCAAATGTTAGGAGTTCTGTGTTAGTACTCACATCATGTTGAACATACTGCATATTACAGTACATCCGACATATTCAGTGTATAATAAAATATTTAACTAAAACCAAAGTTCATATTCAGTGAGTATCACTTGTACTTTATCAACCAATCTGGGAAGTAAATTTATACTGGGATTTGTGGAAATATTGTCCTACACTTCGTATTGTTACTGTATTAGTTGAATAATAATAGTATGTATCATTTGTGTTGTGAATCTAGCGCGCGGTATGTCAGATATTAAGTGAGATAGTGTCAAACTAGGCCTTAATGTTCGTAATAAATCAATAGTAGGTGAATGATATATTATTATTATTAACATACCAAGGCAAGGCTTTGTATAATTCGATGTTCAAGTGAACACGATGGTTACAATATTGACAGTTATTTCCGTCACCACAGTCTAGTTACCGTCTCATTTTTTTTATTTACGGATTACCGCTTATTGACAGCGTAGTAATTTTCTATAGAGATTCAAATATAAATCATAAACTGATGATTTTCTCCTAGTCATTGTGCACATTTTAGTTAAATGTGACCAACATTTTTTAAAAACATTTATTTCGCGTCAATGATATAAGCTTCTTCAAGTGCATTTCCGCCAATGTTTTCTACCTTCATTACATTTTTCTCCAGCTTTTTGATTTATTTCCACATTCTCCGTTCTCATCAAAAAAGGTGTAAACGTTTATTTAACGGTCTTTTATTCTTCCGGCATTGCACTTGATTGAAAAACTTTTAATGATGCAAATGTAGGAATGATTGTTCATGTCTTATGCAGTTGAAATCGGCGAGTGTTTAGTAATTAATAATGTATCAATATATCCAGTCATTAACATAGCCACCTATCCTGATACTTTTAGGCATTTAAACGACAACTTGGATATTTATTATATGCAGTTAGTATATTTTATTTTAGTAAACCTCACTTTTGGGTTATATCTCTCTATATATTGTGTATATCTATCTATAAATATACCTACCGTAATTGTATATAGATATTATATACCGTAATTGTATATAGAGATTATATTCCGTAGTTCATAAAAAGCCGTTGCGGTACTATGTGAAACATTATATACTTAATCACAATAAAATATATCTTACCTTATTTGTAGGGTTTGGCTTACATGGTGTTGTCGTGGAACAAAATTCCCCAGGATTTGCAAACTCTGTGGATATTGCGGAGGTATTCAGAGTAATGTTTGACGCTAGAACCTATTGTTTGTGAGGTATTATGTTTCTTGAATGGATCCTTGCGGTGGTATTTCTACAAAACAGCGCATTTATTTTAAAACAAATTGTTGAGTTTGAGTGTATCATTAATATTGTTATTATTGTTTATTAAAATACTAGAAAATTACCCATCAAATCTTTGAGGTGTTTCTCTTCGGAAATTATTCATATAGGTAGATCACTTGGGAGCTTATTCATATAGGTAGATCACTTGGGAGCTTATTCATATGGGTAGATCACTTGGGAGCTTATTCATATAGGTAGATCACTTGGGAGCTTATTCATATACGTAGATCACTTGGAAGCTTATTCATATAGGTAGATCACTTGGGAGCTTATCCGTATAAGTAGATCACTTGGGAGGTCATTCATATAGGTAGTTGTAAAAATATATGGATGCGTAATTGTGTTTTCAAACTTGTTTGGGTTGTTTTTCTATTTTTATTGAATCATTTTAAAATGTATGTAGTAGGCCATTGGTCTCGAATCTATCAGTTAAAAGCAAAACTGTGTTGATTCCATTCGAACGAAAATTCATTATGTATATTGAATTGAAAATGGAAGCTCGGAGGATTGATTTGTATTTGTTGATTAATTATTGTAATTACCTGAGTGTGCCGCTGGTTTTATTAATTAATTTGAGTGGTATAAGCCTACTACGAAACATTTTCATTCATTGACTGTACTACATATTGGTATTATACTGTGTATGATATTAATTTATATCTATCCACTTTGAATTTTATTGTGAGGTTCACGACTTGTTATAATATGGACTGTAACTAGGACAAACGAAAAGTGTACATATTTACTCTTTCAAATTAAATATTTCAGTATATGGACGACATTTCAATCGTCAAATCAGATAAAATAACCATTTCCTGGTAGATAGTTTCATCGACTTGTTTAGTGAAAGTTCATGAACTGTCAAACACTTATCGAGTCGATTTTTCTTTTGGAACACTGAGAGTATACAAATTTCTAACTTTTAGAGACGTTTTTAATCAACTGATCACTTATGTTCGTGATATTTTTATCAATTTGAAATTATTAACTTGGTTTTCAATATGAAATTAATTGATTAATTCTCCGAAGTCCTCATCAAATAAAAGATTTCCCACTATTTTCTGTCAATTTTGAGTGTCCTGTTAAAAGCAGGTATTCGTTAGATATCTTGGGTTAGATATTTAACACCTTCAATTCGGTGATGAGGTGTAACACTCATCCAGAAAGCCTTAGTTTTTATTTAAACGGAGAGGACGGATTGCATTTTTATTATATGCACAATATATCCACTGGTTACCCCACCCGTGGGAAAAGCCGTAATTGTATGATTGAATGAATGAAAATATGATACCCTTCCTTAACGTGGTGAGAAGGCGGCTTGATTGCCAACTACGAATAAAAAACATTTGAGGCTCTTACAAACAAATATTGTCAAATACCTACGGAAAGTAGCAAATGACAAAAATATTGTAAGAATTATTTCGGCACTCTTGTTTCGATATTTATACAAGTTCTACTTAATAAAATATGTAATAACATTAAGGATATAATAAATTTGATCATACCGAGTAATTCCATTACATTACCTCCGGGATGAAAAATTATTAATGTGTAAAGAACATAAAAATGAACGATAATAATATTAATATTTTCTGTATTTCATCGTCTTGAAGTAACACGGAAAACGATGGGGTATATATGTAAAGAAAACCACCTACCTACTCATAGGAGTGATTTCCTTTAGTTTATTTATTTGAATTTAGAATTTTTGTTTTGACAGTTGGTAAAGTAATTTTGTTTGTAATTTTGTGTTAGTTTTGAAAGACCTGAAGTAAAGACTTTAAATGTTGTTTTTTTGATATTATTTCAGGTAATTGTTTTATTATTGTTTATTTTATTTTTAGTAATATTTAGTTTCTTTAGTTTAAATAATGTTTTTAATAAATTTTTGATATTATTTCAGAAAAACACTGATTGCTTTATTTCAAGTATAAACATCCATTATAAAACAACATTTATTGATAATATTTAACACCATGGATAAACTAAATGAAACGTTGGAAAAACTGTTAACAAAATTAGTTGAAGATAAGCAAACAAAATATGAAAATCCAAATTTGGGAAAAATTGCAGAGAAATTCATGATTGAAAAATTTACAGGCAGAAATACAAATGCATGCCAGTGGATGAAAGATTTTAATTTAGAATGTAAACGATTTCAAATCGAGGATGATATAAAAAAAATTGAAATATTAAAAGCCTTTTTGGAATACTCCAGTCAAGATTGGTACAGCTGTATGTTGATTAAACATACAGTGGAATCGAGATGGGAAGACTGGGAAAAAAGTTTTTGCGTGACTTTTGAAAACAAAGGATGGTCACCTATTAGATACGCTCTCGCTTTTAATTATCAAACAGGCCCGTTAATTGAGTATGCTTTAAAAAAAGAAAAACTATTGTTGAGAGTGAGAAAATCAATTGATACTGGAACACTTGTAGACCTCATAGCATTTGGACTACCAAATTATGTTGCTGATAAAATTGATAGAGAAGCTTTACAAGGAACGGAAGATCTATACAATGCATTAGGAAAATTAGAATATCTTGTTGGGAAGAATAAATATGTTAAAAAAAGGGTTTCATATCCTGACACTCAATTAAATAAAAATGATTACAAAAAACCATGCAAAATCTGTGCTAATGAGAAAAAAGGAAAACGTTACCATTCTGAAGAAAATTGCTGGTTTAAAAGTCAAAATTCTATTGTAACTGTAAATAACTCAGAATTGGAAATAGAATTGAATGAAAAGAATCCAAAAAACTAGATATGCCACCATTAATAAAAGTAAAGTTAATAATAAATGATGCTTTAAATGTTTCTGGAATTTATGATTCGGGTTCAAATGTATCATTAATTAATGCTAAATTATTAAAAATACAACAAAAACCAGATACAAGAGATATACAAATGGTTAACTTGAAAACTATTAATGGTGAGAAGAAAACTAAAGGTATGGTAACACTTAAAATAAAGATTTTCAATATTGAAAAGATTATGGATATTTTCATAATAGATAATGAAAATTTTAATTATGATTTTCTAATTGGATTGGATTGCATCAAAAACTTCAGATTAATACAAAATGAAGAATTAAAGATAATGCAATGTAATGATAAAAAAGAAAATCACATATTAAGTTTAAATGAAAGAGAAACTTCAAATATTCAAAATGTCGATATTCCTGATGTACTAGGTGACAAGAATAAAGAAGATGTTTTTCTACCCACTGAGGTATTACAACGAGAAAACAAACAATCAAACCAATGTAAAATAAATTTCAATGAACATATTAACTCAGATGGTTTTGAAATGTTTGTAAACCATCTAGATTTATATGAAAAATCACAAATCGATAAGTTGATAGAAAAATACAAATCAGTCTTTGCAAAAGATAAATATGACATAGGTACTGTGCGAGATTATGAGGCTCATATTGATTTAATGGTGGATAAATACTGTTACAAACGTCCATATAGATGCACAGCTGAAGATAGAAAAGAAATAGAAGATCAAATATCACAACTATTAAAGAAGAATCTGATTGAGGAATCTTATAGCCCATTTGCTGCTCCAGTAACTCTGGCTTATAAAAAAGAAGATAACAAGAAAACAAGATTATGTATAGATTTCAGAGAATTGAATAAAATTGTCGTACCTCAATCACAACCATTTCCATTAATTGAGGATTTGATGGTGAAAACTGTAAACTGCAAATATTTTTCTACTTTTGATGTAAATTCAGCATTTTGGTCGATACCTTTGAAGATTGAAGATAGACACAAAACTGCATTTGTTACACAAGAAGGCCATTACCAATGGACGTGTCTTCCGTTTGGATTAAAGACTGCTCCAGCTATCTTCCAAAGAATATTGAGTAACATCATAAGGAAATACAAACTCTCTGATTTTGCAGTAAATTTTATAGACGATATTTTAATTTTTTCGAAAACTTTTCAAGAACATATACTACATCTAACAAGACTACTGGAGGCAATAATAACAGAAGGTTTTAGACTAAAATTTTCCAAATGTACTTTTGCAAATAATTATGCCAAATATTTAGGTCACATAATACAAAATAATTCAGTAAGACCTCTGAAAGATTATTTAACCGCTGTGAAAAATTTTCCAATACCAGAAACAAGAAAAAATATACGTCAATTCTTAGGAAAAATAAATTTTCATCATAAATTTTTACCAAACAGCGCAATTATTCTGGACCCGTTACACAATTTATTACGAAAAGATGTGAAATTCATATGGTCCGACAAATGCCAGAAATCATTTGAAAAAATTAAAGAACTGCTGTGTTCAGAGCCAATCCTGAATATTTTTGACCCTGAATTACCAATATACATTTACACGGATGCTAGTATCAAAGGAGTGGGAGCAGTGTTGAAACAAGAAGATAAAAACGAAAACAGTAAGCCGGTTGCTTATTTTTCAAAAAAATTAACTGAAGCACAAAAAAAGAAGAAGGCAATTTATCTAGAATGTCTGGCAATAAAAGAAGCTGTGAAATATTGGCAACACTGGCTAATGGGAAAAGAATTTATAGTGTACTCAGATCATAAACCATTAGAAAATATGAACATCAAGGCCAGAACTGATGAGGAATTAGGGGATTTGATGTATTATTTATCTCAATATAATTTTAAGATAAAATATAACCCAGGAAGATTAAATCAAGAAGCAGACTGTTTAAGCAGAAATCCAGTTCTAGAACCAAATGAAAATAATGACGATTTTATAAAAGTAGTAAATTTAGTAAACCTGCAAGATATAAAAAATGACCAACACATGAATATGGAACTACAAAATAGCAAATTTATATTGGAGAATGATATTTACTACAAAATGTATAAAAAAAGGAAAAAAATCATACTATCAGAAGAATATAGTAAAACAATAATAAAAGATGTCCATGATACCTACTGCCACATTGGAAGAACACAAATGATAAATAAAATAACACCATGCTATACTGCAAAGAATATCATCACAAACATTAAACAAATTTGCGATGAGTGTGAAATTTGTATAAAAAACAAATCAAGGAGGAAATCAAAATATGGTTTAATGTCACATTTAGGACCAGCTACACGCCCATTTGAAATTATATCTATTGATACCATAGGAGGGTTTGGAGGATCACGATCAACAAAAAAATATTTACATCTGCTGGTAGATCATTTCACGAGATATGCTTACATTCTCACATCGAAAAACCAAACCGCAAATGATTTTATTAAACTGATAAAAAATGTGACACAAAACTACAATATTGATATGGTACTAACAGACCAATATCCTGGCATAAATTCAAAAGAATTTAAAGAATTTCTAAAAATGGAAAACATAAGAATAGTTTTCACTGCTGTGGATTCACCTTTTTCGAATGGGATCAATGAAAGGTTAAATCAAACCTTAGTAAATAAAATAAGATGTAAAATAAATGAAAGTGATAGGAAAACAGCATGGACTACTGTTGCACAGAAATGTGTAGAAAAATATAATGAAACAGAACACACAGTCACTAAGTTTGCTCCAAAATACCTTTTGGAAGGCGAAAATGTTAATATTTTACCACTAGAATTAAAATCAAAATTTACAAAAGAAGATTTGAATAGAGACAGAAAACTAGCCCTTGAAAATACAATAAAATCTCACAATTATAATAAGAATATATTCGACTTGCATAGGGAAGAATATAAATTGGAAGTGGGAGACAGAGTTTACGTAGAAAATGGAAATCGAATAAATAGGAAGAAAATGGATGAATTAAAGATTGGACCATACAAAATTTTAAAGAAAATTTCAAACTCAATCTATGAAGTTGATACCGGACACAAGAAAACAGAGTCAAATTTCTACCACATTACGAAACTTTTTCCAGTATTTGTTATTAAGTGAACAATTACGTACGTTTTCACTTGTAATTGTTTTTTTCTTGGAGGGGAGGTGTAAAGAAAACCACCTACCTACTCATAGGAGTGATTTCCTTTAGTTTATTTATTTGAATTTAGAATTTTTGTTTTGACAGTTGGTAAAGTAATTTTGTTTGTAATTTTGTGTTAGTTTTGAAAGACCTGAAGTAAAGACTTTAAATGTTGTTTTTTTGATATTATTTCAGGTAATTGTTTTATTATTGTTTATTTTATTTTTAGTAATATTTAGTTTCTTTAGTTTAAATAATGTTTTTAATAAATTTTTGATATTATTTCAGAAAAACACTGATTGCTTTATTTCAAGTATAAACATCCATTATATATATATAATTTAAAGTAGTATCTTAAAATATTTATTATAAATATTAAGTGGCTTATTCGATATTTAATATGTGAAAGTGAAAGAAGACGCTCAAAGGATGCAAGCAAGTAGAGGGTATTAGTTTCCCTGTTGTCTGGTAAATCCGATTAAAATGATTATACAAACATGCGTTATCATGCGTGCACATCAAGTTATCAAATATTATCATTATTTTTATTAGTTTCCCCTCTTTAGGGAAATGCTTATATGGTTTTTTCATTCTGTAGTCTGTGGAGTTCCTGGAACAGTGTAGCTCTCGCATTATTTTTTCAGTTTCCTGTAAAAGCCTGTGATGGGGTAAGCCACCCGTCCTGATTTCTTTCGGCATGTAGAAGCCGACATCCTTTTACAATTCCCTACTTTTGTAAGACATATTTAATCTATATATTTATTTATTCAATCAATAAACGGCCTAAGCTACATATATAGTAACATTAATACAACATTGACACTACCATATTATACATAGGTTTATATATTCCAATATCGTGTATGTGTATCTATAAATATACCTACCGTGATGGTAAATATGTATCATATTCTGTAGTTCATGAAAAAGCCGTTGCGGTACTTTGTAAAACATTTAATACTTATTCAAAAAAGAAAATCTTATCTTATTGGTAGAAATACCTACACTTGACAATTTATTTAAAACTATACTAAAATATTAAAAAGCATCGGTTAATCATACCTTTTTGCTTCATCAATATTCTCTGTTATCTACTTCTAATACTTATATATATCTATTCCCCAACCAACGAACGCCTTAGATTTTAATTAAATTTTGATATTTCTAATTTCCTTTTCAAAGTGCTTACTCAATTCTTATTATTATTATAGTATAACTTTTATTAAATAATTTTCTGAGACTTAGAAGACTTGCCGGGTTTTTGACTACAGTCGCTAAGTCTTTGATGTAAAACACCCGTTTTTATGTAATAGGCTTAATTTTTTTTTAAATATTTTTGTACTGTATCCATATATTCCTGAAAAAGCGTTAATAAGGTTTTATATTCGCCCTTCAGCGTTCCTCTTTCAAACATAGAAATGCAGTGTCGTAGTGTAAGAGATCGCGCCTTTGCGATAAACTCGCCCTCTGTATATTGATTGTATTTAATTTGAATGTATACCTTTTATGTAATTGTTTTTTATCAATGTACAGTAAAGAATGAATAAATAAATAAATAAATAAAAATAATGTTAGTGTTGTATACGCTACGGATTGGTCATCGTTTAATAATCTTACCTCGCCCCGTTGAGGGGACACCTTGATTATTTACAATGAAAAATTGAAGTTCTGATTGAAGAAATGCTTTATTTTGAATATCGAAAAGAGGACGCAAGAAAGTACTGATCTTCATGTTCCTTCCACGGACCGAGGGGTTGGATGCCACTGCTGTAAATGAAAGGTATTTATAAAGTACAAAATATTATGAATACATTAACATCTTCAGTTCAACGATGAAATATGCCATTCATTTTGAATGTCTTTGTTTTCTATTAGCACGTAGATAACAACTTACAAGTTTATAATATTACATTTAGCTTGCTGGTTACACTGTCATGTGCGTGCAAATCGTATTAAAAATTACGATCACCATTAATGTTGCAGCGAATTAAAAAAAAAATGTAAGATGATTTTATTTTATTTACTGTTAGTAAAATAGCTGTTCCCATAACTGTGAGTACCTACCTAATTTAACATTTCTTTATTTCACTTTTTAAGTACGATCTTCTGTAAATAGTATCCGTTATCAACAATAAATGTTTTGTAAACGGTACGGTAGCCTTCTTATATTGTTCATCGAGTATGAGAAAATAATTATTGTTGAATTATAAATTTATGTATTTTATTATCGACATAGTATAGGTAACTTGTTTCGATATAATATTTTTGGATAATGTGACATTATGGAATATGTTAAACTTATTAAACGATTATGTTTTCGCGTATAAATTGGTCTTCATAATTTGTACAATTGTACCGTTCCGATAAAAATAAATAAAAACAGTTTATTGTTAAAAGTAAATTTGTACTAAAGGCCTACATATTGCCTTGAGGCAGTGTCTTCCAGTAAACCGACCATACCATTATGAGTCTTTCCCACCACTTTCCCCCAGATGTTTCAAGAGCAGAGATCCTATATCAACCGGACTCAACGAAACATTTTTTTAGGGTAAACTCAGTAAAGGTAGGGACTGTGATAGTGTGTACAGATCGCAGGCACCGTGTGGCCTTAAGCGGTGGATTAAGTTTCTGATCCTCCTACTGTGAGACGAATATTTGATATATTATGTAAACCTATGATACCAGTAAACCTAAAAGATACCATAGGCTTCTATCTATCTATCTGTCTGTCTTTATTATGACGTCATCTACTGCAAGTGGGAGAGCTAGGGGACTAACATATACACATGTTACCCTCGCCGCCGTGTCAGAAATTATAGCGTTCCTTGAAAATATCCCGGAAATTTGTGTGGATTTGTGGGCACGAAGTCGCTTTTAATGAAAAGGCTTGATCCTTGTGCAGGCGACTGAATGTTTTATATTTGCTTAAATAGTCATTGGTGAAACGATTGTTCAGTGTATAATTATTCTTTCACACCAAGGTTTCCCACTTTCTAAGTTTTCGAGTGTCCTGTAAAAGGCGGTTATTCGTAGGCATCAAGAATAATACATTCAACATCTTAAATTCAGCGATTAAGCACAATGCCCACCCTGAATGTTTTATTACTTTTTACCTGGCACGGAGAGGATGACTTCCATGGTAATTATATGTAGATGATGCCATACATTGCCTGCCTCTCTTATGGGATTACCGTGATTATATACATATATAGAGCAATTCCTCTGCATTGGTGTTGTTTCTTGGCGAATGTAACATTTATGACAAATTAATAAATCAATGATTTTATAACAGTAATCCCTTTGGTTAATTTCTCGTCGATTTTGTAACAATAAAATGGTTGAGTTATTTTATTATATTAAAATATTATTAATAATAATAATGAATCTTTTATTGATTTGTCATTTTATTACTGCTATTAATATTTCGCAATAATAAAGGAGATAAAATTGATTTACCGTTTTGTGATCTAACATTTTATTGTCTTCGTTATATGAACCATGTAACCTCGACCGAATAATGGTTTTCAACTCAACTCATTTATTTATTTATTTATTACAAGATGCAAAATAGATATTTTATTCCTAATATATTTATAGTTATATATATAATGAGTTACAATCCATTGGATTGGTCTGCAACGAGTTTGGACTTTCTTCTCCACTCCTCCCTATTCTCAGCAAGTCTCTTCAACTCCATGTATGAGCCACAGCTCATGTCCCTCTTCAGTTGGTCCATATAGGCGTCTCTCGGTCGGCCTCTGCCATTTGTGCCTTCGGTCCTACCCTCTGCGATTGCGATGAGCAGTCCTGGGTGCCTGATGTTGTTATAGTTAAATAAGCGAAATTCACAAAATAAACCAAACATCGAAACCATGCATACTTCATCACTAGATACGCGCATTTAACTTCAAATTTTAATGGAATGCATTTGAATTCAACATTATTATGAAAAATCTTTCATATTAAAAAAAGATATTTATCATACTCTCATAAAGAGAAACAAAAAGTAAAACCAAAAGAAAACATTTCGATACTCAACCCACCCCAAGGACAACACCAGAACCGAAAACTAGACTTCCAATTTACTTTTTGAATTTATGACTTGTGGTCGTAATTAATTCACATCGGGAAAAGTTTTTTTTTATAAATGACACAAATACTATATATTGGATTTCTAGACCCTATTATAGATTATATTGGTTTTATGGATGATATCTTTTAAGTTTTTTTGTTGTTGACAATTTGCCTTATATACTCTGTTTGAAGGTAAATTTATCCAATCTAATCCAATCGCTGCTTCGACGCTCCTCCAGAACGCACCTCTGTTTAGCTAAATATCACGCATTTCTACTTATTATTTATCTTCACCCATGTATTTGAGTACATCCAAACATCGGCGTATTGAGTAAGGCAATATAAAAAAGTGTGTTTTTTAATGCTAGAAGTTCATGAAGTTATTTAAATCTGCAAATTTTTTTTTTTCTTTCAATATATCCAAAAAGTGATCCAATCATCCAAAGGTAATTCCTTTGATAGATACAGTATTTTTATGAAAGAGCATAAGTTGAGTTCCTTTTTTATATTTTTTTCACATCACTCCATACTTATTTCTCTTCAGATTTCACCCGTAGTATCAATGATTACGTAACATAAGTAGGTACAACCAAAAATCCGACAATTTTCTTCTCAATTTACTTAAGATGAGCCACCTTGGGAGTGCTAATCTTATTATAGAAGTAAATTTTCATAAAACGAAGACGTTGCCACGCTACGTTTATTATAATAAAGCTGTTAACAACCCCTCTCCTGAGCGATGTCACCTCGTCAGCAAATATTTCTCACTTGTTCGTAGAAATACTTTATACAAGCATCTGCACCTTCTCTTTGTGCTATGTGTCTTCGTTTACTTTGTTGTAGTATTTTTCTTTTTTGTTTCGATATTCCGTCTGTCTGTCTATTTCCTTGTCAATCCGTTTCAATCACCTGCTATTTGATTTTTTCTTCCGTTATGTTTCTTTCGTATAAAAATACTATTCAATCTCTATTGATTACTACGGTTTGAGCTTTTATCAGACTTTTTTATTTTCTACGTTAAAAGGTTTTATCTAATTCACCTGTCGTTTAATGTTTACTCACGTCTTATCCATGAATATTCTGAGATTTTATTTCCAATATACGAAAGTATTTGAAATAATGGCTTAAATTATTGTACCTTAACAGGACTTCACAGCCAGAATTTAATTTGAAATCGTTCGACTATATGCAAAAAATTGCCTAAAAACAGGTGTTTACTCCAAATTTTAACTTTTAAACTACGTACGAACCAATAAACTACGAAGCATTAAAAAAATACTGTCTCTCTTTTTGCGGTAAGTGAAAAGGGAGATAAAGAAATGAAGTATATTTCACTCATTATCTATACACCACTTGGTCACTAACACACGTAAATATAGTTAATATTATGTCCGAAAAACTACGAACATTAAAAAATCACTGTCTCTCTTTTTGCGGTAAGTGAAAAAGGAGATAAAAAATGCGACGTACGTGATGTATATTTCACTCATTATCTATGACACCAAATGACACAAAAATCATTGCGTACAAAGACATAATTTTTAACAAGATTGTGCACTCCATTGAAAAAACGGCATGTATAATGCAATTGATGCACCAGAGGTCGACAAGGCCCACCTGCGAGAGAGCATTCATGCCCCAAGAGTTATAAATAGGCCTACATATACCTATACATGAATATAGCAAACACGTAGGTAGGTAGACTATTATTATTTTTGCTGGATAGTGGTAGGTGTTTACTTAATTGGCGTTCCCTTCTCTCTGCTTACTCCACATGGGATGTGGCGTGAGGGTATAGATAGATTCATCAAATCATTGGTCATAAAAAAGCTTATTAGCTTTACATGTCTACCTTGTTGTATGTACATATATGTGGGCGTATAATTGGGTATATTTCCAATAAAGTACTCAAATACTTTTTTTTAATAATACCTACTCAGTTTTATTCTGCAACAATTATATAATTTATATTATACACCTTAAAAAGTACACGTAAAGTAGGTATATTTGAGTTTATCCATAATTTGTTGCACCATTCTGCATTGAGTTGACCATAATTTATTCTTTCTTCTGGGACGTCAAATTAAGTGACAATGATGGCTGCCTTAAGAAACGGCGACTGTGGCACCAGTGCTGCAAAAGTATAAAAGAATATTTAATATGTTTTTCCCTTGTTTATTATTTTTGACTCCACCATTAAATTGCAAACAACAAAAAGGCCGGGATTTGGAGAGAATGATTCATGCATCTTTAGTATCACAAAAAAAGATTTGAGTCATCATAATCCAAGGATAAATTTACAATCTGTCCATATATTTGCAGAGTATTTTTTCATCATCGAAATAAAACAAAATTATAGCAATAAAGTGATTTAATGTGTAATCGTGTCTTATGGCCGGTTTCAATAACCTATCTATCCGTGACTATCGATTGAAATGTATGATTCAAAATATAGAACACAATAGATTTCAATCGACAGGAGCGGATAGATAGATTATTGAAACCGGCCAATAATGCACAGTCTTATTAAAGTACAATGTCTTTGTGCTAAAATTTCACGTGGAAATGGAATGTCAAAATATAAATATTATATGTTTCCATAGTAACCATACATGCAAAGTGGTTTCTGCAAATATGTAAATATATAATATGCATATTTAGAAAACTTCGAATACTCATAATAATCTAAAAATCAAATGCATGCTGAGATATATTTTTACATTAAACCATTTTCTCACTATTGATTCACATATTATTACTTATTACATTTATGGAATACTTAAATCATTCGCAAACTAGTGAATAGCATCATGAATAAATACATAAAATAAAATAATAATAATTGTACCAAAGCTTGTTTTAAAACATACATATGTATCCGAGATTCAAACATGTTGCGTGTATTCATATATCAGCTTATTTGAAATAGTAACATGAAAATAAGATAATACGTGCTGATTTTACTATATACCTAAATATCAGGATATCAGTTAAGAACTATGTACTTACATTTGCAAATGATAATTCAAGTCTTAGTAATTCTCCATCACCGTTTTAATGTCACTAATCATCTAATCATCTGATAATCTGGAAAGTATAAAACATAAAGAATTTATTAATTTATTCTATCAGAAACATTGTTTGCTTACTCACGCGTATTAAAATATTTTATTTTTAATAATTACTTTAGGAAAGGTTACGTTACAAAAAAAAATATGTCAAAAACAATATAATATAAATCAACCATTATAATATACTCACTCATTTTGATCATGTGAATAATATGTAGCTAATTTATTTTTTCTTAACATTCGTAATGACTCTTTCGTCATTTTAAATAATGAAAAAATTAAAATAAAACTATAAATCAGTGTATTTAGTATATTTCTGATTTAATACTAATACTCACAAAAATAACAAAATGTTGCTATGACAACAATATTGACATCGGTGAATGTCATTCTGAGGAGTTCATACACAAAGTTACCTACATCAACTCTAGAACATTGAAACTAAGAAAACAGCATACCTAAATAAATTTGGTGAATTCTTTGCAGAGTAGGTACCGGCAGCAATTTAGATCCCTGATACCGGATATATTTCTATGTATTTGTATTATTTTATCATAGTCTTTGTAAGGTATACGAACTGTAATTTAGTGTTAAGAGCATATTTTCTGTATTCATCTTTTAATAATTGGATATTAGCTGGCACTTTGCGTTTATCATTAGAAAAGAAATATGTTGCAACTAATAAGCAAAAAGAGAAATAGGCGGATATGCTGAGGTCAATCTACAGTTTTATTAAGTACACAAACAAGTTCACCAACATTAAATTAAAAATAAAAAAATACTAATTTATTTGAATTAATTATATAAAACACTTATTTGTAGTGTTTAAACTGTGACTTTTTATTGATTAAAAGTCACAGTGGATATATTATAAATAAGTGATTTATTTGTAAGTAATTCAACATGAATTTCCACCGAGAACCGTCGGTTGAAAATATCAACTTCACTGATTTATTTTACTTCATTCATAGTTAAATATTTGTGAAAAATGGATCGGTGTGCCTTTACTTGTGAACTCCTCATCTATAGTACTGAACACTCATTCTCGTATTCGTCGATTCGCATTTTGACAGACATGGAAATAAATATTATTTAGGTATATTAAGTTATAATGTTTTTTTTTATGAAAAAAAAAACATTTATATAGGGATTACTTGATGACACATATAAAAATATGTTTCCTTGGTAAAAATCAAGTAATCTAGTGCTGTAATTATGTAGTTTCAAGCATAAAACCATCTCTATTTTTTAATAATTTTAAATAAATAATCAGACGCAGATTCAACAGCGTGCCGACTCTTTGGCTCGGCTGGCCGAACTAAAACCGAATTTTGAGTTCTACGGAAATTTTCATAAAAACTTTCCCGCAAGCGGAAAATTTAAAATGAAAATTTCAAAATATAAATAACACATCACGCTATTATAATCATATGACAAATTATTCAATTAAAATTGTTTTAAATATGTTTTCCTTATTCGAACTTGACGAACTAAAAATTATATTTTCTTATGTGCACGTCACAAATCCCATTTTTTTCGCATATTAAAAAAAATACGGCTAAATATTACCCAAATTTAAGAAAAATAGGTTTTTTCTAAAGCATCCTTGGAGCTAAATTTACTTCATCATTTATGTAACCTCTAAGATGATTGTCTTAAAATACCTCTGCTAGTCGTGATGAAATTTCGGAAGGTGTTTTTCAATCGATAATTTCTACATGAATCTCTCGGTTATTTTTTTTATTATTATTAAAAATACATTAAAATATGTTCAAATTTTGATATTATCAAAAACAAACAGTAAAAATATCATCTCAATCACGAAAATATTGCAATTAATTAATAATTGCAATTGCCAGGGGTTGGCCTGGCCGGATCAATGTGTCTTTTTTTCTTATTTTATTTATGTTTTGTCAACTCTCTGTGTGTGTCTCTGTAGAATAAATAAATAAATAAATAATCAATGTTGAAAAATGGTTGCGTAAAATCATGTGACAATTTCGAGTTCCCTACCTATCAAGGGCTCTTAAACAGTTAGGGAATAATACTTGGGATCATCTTATTTAAAATTCTTGTACTATAGGAATGTCAAAAAAGCGGCTCAGTCGCCAATCGTGAAAATGAATTATTTAATTTAATTATTGTCTTTTTTTATTTTATCACAGCTGCGTATATTGTAGTATGTACCTACATATATATGAATAAAATGTTTTTTCTTATCAAGGGTACTGGACATTTTTGATTGAGTGAAATGGCGCAAACTTGATGCAGAGAGTACTTATAGGAAGCAGAAATTTGCCGAACGAAGCAAATTATTGATCGAATGTTGCAGTCGAGCAGATAATATAATATACACTACTTCTGTAGGATGAAATGTTTCATATATGATACATATTATAATATAATATACAATTTTATTTATACAGATAGCGCGTATAATAAAATACCGTACCATATTGGCTCTATCAATTTGCATAGTCTGTATAATAAGAGTATATCCACTTGTTACATCAACATTTTAATTGGCACTTAGTAAGGTAATAATGAGATTTCACCTCCGTCTTACTACTATGTATCGGTGCAGACAAGAGCTTATATCGATTAATTGAGTATAACATAACACTTGCTATTTCTAGACGTGAGTGTCGTTAAATGATCGCAGTTTTTTTTTATATTAACCCTTTCCACTCAGATATGTTCTACGTTACCATTGTTAGTCCACTATGATTTAAATTTCGATTATAATTAAATTCAAGGAGATACTTAAACAATTTATTTGATAAAACAATTATTTATTAACCGAATTAACTCAAATAAAATTTATAATATAAAAGAAAGTCCATTTTATTTGTATTTATTTTTCGTTTGGTATTTTATCAAAGCGTTCTCCTGGATGAAGACCTGATTTCCTGGAACATGTTTCACAAATTCACTCAGTTTCTCGTTTTCTTCCAGGAATTTTTAGATTGCTGCATACAGCACACTCTTTTTTTGACTTCTCACACCTTGCTTTGAAGTGTGGCTTCGCACCAAGTCTGTCTTCCTTGTCCATGGTACCTGCCCTTCCTCTTTTCCTGCTCAGACGCCCCTGTCTTGCATCTCCCACAATTTCAATATTCCCGCCATTTTATTATACTTTACTATTTCCTCACGCCGTATCTCAAGTGGGGCAGGCAAAGAGACTGGAACGCCATATAGATCTGTCTGTACTTCCTTCTTTTCTTCCACATTCATACAATTTCTCATGCATGTACGTCGATTTCTCTTACTCAACACACGGCCGTCCTTCAGAATTTGATCCACGTAGTTCTCGGACGCAAGCGCTTCCTCACACCCCTTCTTTCAAACAAGTATATCTTCTTTGTCATTCTTTCCTCTTCCATTCGATCCACATGACCAAACCATGTCAGTTTTGCCGTTTTTATTAAATCCAAATGGCCCAAACCCGGCATTTTAATTTTACTAAATAATCGATTAAATTTTACAAACTGTTATTAACGTAAAAAATAAAAAAAATTAATTAAATTTTTGATAAAGATTAAGTTAAATATTTACTTATTAAGAAAATAAAGCACAAATAAACTATTTTTTTTATTAAGCACACACAACGCACTACGCAAATGCACGTGTCACCATCACGCCTGTCAGGTGGGAAATGAGTTGTAGCGCAAAATAATCAAACCCGCCTCAGAGGCGGGATATTAGCGCTAAGGGTTAATAGTATCCATCACCAGGTGGCATTGATCTTACTTCGTTTACATTGTATTGTCAATATTATATACCTAACAAAATCATACGTATTAATATGCTAAGGGCGTACCCAGAGATGACAGCTAAAACAGTAGGCAAAATACTGTAGTACCAAAATATGGGAAATATATGGTTAAATGGCATTAAAATTAGACCCAATATTCACTGGATAAAACCACATCTCTAAAATCGCTGAGTACTCGTCTTTCCGTCAAACTTACTTTACTTTTCGTATGGCGAGTCTTGGGCAGTATTCTTCACCACTTGTGGTTGCGTCTCAGTCATGTTTCATAGTCTCAGGTCCAGCTGCTGCAGCCAGTTGGTAACATCCTCTCCCGCTCCGTGCAGGCTAGATGGGTCCCCTGGGAATCTGCGCAATGGGCTGAGCTTGAGTTTTGAGTCCCAGCAGATTCTTCTTTATGTTTTTCAATTCAATGAAATCAGATTATAAAAATAATGATTTCTGACTTATTAAACTCTATATTAAATCTTAGTGTAGCCCATTGCGCAGTTTGATAAAACACATGCTGGGTATTCAACAAGATTTGTGTTTCTTGTCATGCACTAGTATCAGTAATAGCCTTCTACTTTTTATGGCACTCCAGAGGACGGAGCTCTAACATAATATTAAGTATAAATACGTAGTTTCATTACATGCTGCTTGGAAGATTAATATTGTTCATTTAGGTTAAGCACGTACTATGTAATACCCCTTCAGTAACTTTGTTAAACCAGATATAAGCAACGTTAATCAAAAATAAGTTAGATAACCCGTTAACGAAATAGAACGGGTTATTGTTTTTTTAAATGTAACAAAAGCTATAGTTAACCATTATAGTCGATTCCAAGAGCTTTACAGTTGATCAAAAAATCTCTAAAAAAAAACCGGCGCAAAAAATTAAAGAGTAAAAGAGGTCCATTGCTGCTTTTTCACAAAATCAGTATCTGTGATGAGTACCAGCTTTTTGAAAAGTCGTTTGGGGACATAACTAATGTAACGGAAGTAATGAAATTAATGTTACGTTGAAAAAAAATTTTAACATAAAATTTTATTGCAATTTTAACGGAATTCAATTAACTCGTTAATCGTTACGGCCCATCTCTGAATAACTCCATGTTTCCAAAGTAAATTATTAGAGGTTAGGTTAACAGTTAATTTGTATAAGGTATCTACAATAGGTAAAATATGTAGTTAATTTGCTCCCATTTTCACCTGTTTTGCGGGTTTCTTGATTACTAAGGATACCGAACGCTTTCAATTATTCTAAATAACGGAATTGATTACACACTATTCTAGTATTAAATCACTTGTTTATAAAATACTTCTTAGTAATACGATGTATTTTTACACTATAGTAGTTTAATTAAGAAAACCACCTTCGTATTTATTGCTACTATTAGGTACTAGTACTACTACACCATCACGGCATATCCCACAAGTGGGGTAGCCAGCAGACCAGCTGCATGTAATAAACATGCAGGCTGTCTTTTCTGCGCCAACAAAATATGGCTGTCTGTAAAATTGTGGAATAGAAAAATGTCACTTTCTCCATACGGCAAGTAAAAACTACTCGTTTTTATTATTTTCTTTCGAGTTGTGTAGTGTGTGACTCTTGGCGATCATATTCAAATAAATTTATTTTTTTACAAGAAGTGTATAATATGCAAGTACATTTACAAAGCGTTTATTGAATTCAATTTTCAAATGTTGTAAATATTTATTTTATTGTGTATGAACTTTCCATGCATTATTAATTTATTTTCCGACTCTAAATTTAATGTCCTTCATTTAACCCACATTAATACTTTACCCCGAAATAAAGCTTCCAATTTCTTTTCATCGTCCTCATAAAGCCGACGTCGCTGGAGGGTAATTCAATTAAATTCTCGACTTTATTATTTATTTAATTTTTTATCGAATGAGTGTTTTATTAAGTGAGAGCCTTTTTCGATCATAATAATAATAATAATTTAAGGTTACTCACATGGGACAGATTATTATTTAAAGAAAAGTGATGCGTTGGCGTTCTCGATTGGATGATAAATCGATTATATTTTCTAGGGATTCTTGTGTATAAAAACTTACACAAATATAAAACATAATAATACTTGAATTACTTCTACTGATATTTTATCATAATTGGGAGAAAAACATACATTTTTTCAGGTTCAAATAGTAATTACTTTAATAAGTTATATCGAAAAGAATTAATATTGCGTACCTACATATTTTTACCTTGTTTTTTTGGTCGTGGAGAGGTCAAGTTTTGCCTTATTTAATAGAAACTTAATTTGCATCGAGGATAAAACGAAAACTCAGTATATTCGTTGACAAGAAATGTCCTTCGTTAAGTTTTAAAAGAGATCCAACTAATATTTGCCACATTTGGCTAAGAAGTTTGCCGACCCTTGGCCTAGTAATTTCATGTAAATATTTAATTTGTGAATAATAATAACAATAATTACTATCGTCGAAAGTTTGTTCTCTTGTTTCGTTCGATGATAGTAGAAACAGAAATCAAACATAGTAAAGTAGTAAATGGTTATAAAATATTACATTGAAGTTTTTACGGTTCACCCTTATCTGACCCTCTAAACCTCTTTGACGCAATGAAATATTTGAATAATATATTTTGGAATCATGTTTATCTACTGTATATACTCTTTTTCTGTATATTGTTCATTTTGGACCATAAACATAGAAGTTTGTTTGAAAATACGGTACCTAACCCAAAATGGAATATTAAGTAATATAAAAACATAATTCAGTAGTATCTTCCCATTATAATAAATAGAAAAATCCCCTAGACAATCATATTATATAATAGTATGCAATATTTTGTAAAAGATTAATTGAAGGGTACACGAACAAAACAGGGGACGTCACATTTTTTTAAGAAAATGATTTTTTATGACAACATTTTCCTGATCATATTATTTGTTCAGAAAACTATTCATAACTGCGTAAAAACAAGCGATGTCTCTTTAATTTTTATTTTTATTTTATAGAGACACTCACAGAAAACTGACAACACAATACATAAATTACAAACATACAATAAGATCTGGCCAGTTCCCCAATTAAGAGTGTCGACAGCATGCACAATCAGAGAATTCAATTAAAGCGTGATTCAATATAATGCCACGATAATGATAACGATAATCTCTATAATGACATTATCAAAGTATACTTTTGTCACCATAATGCCATTATCATATTTTAAATTTGAGTTTTCTCACATGCAGGATACATGGACATTTCTTGTTTTATTCGTGTACCCTTCAATTTCTCTTACTACTTTATTCGTATCCAAGATTTATATTTAAACCGCGAAAGACATAATACCAAAAACCTATGTTTTGTTTGAAAATTAATAAAACAAAACTATTTTCTTCAAAGTTTCTGTTTGTAAAACTACAAAAAAATATTCTTTGCCTTCCTCCTAAAAATCCCCTCAAATATCTTTCTTTCTCCTGGCCGTGCATTCTCATCATCTGGCATTGACTTTCATGGTCCTCATCCACTTAGTAGCCTTATTCTGCGCTTGTGCTGGATGAAGATTCGCTACCCTCATGATTCGTCAATCTCACAATCAGATGTAAAAAGTTTGCTTGGTTTTCTGGCTTGATCCTTCATATCCAAAGCTCTCTTTAAAATACGCATGTTGTACTTCATGATATGATCTTATCATCTAAAACGACTCTTATGAAGTTTAGAGAGGAATTCAACTTTTATCCATATAAATCTATGTATGCATTTTACTGTTTTTTTTAAAACTCAGTTTGTTCGACTTATTTTGTATTCAGGTAGCAGAACCGTTTGAGCAAAATCGCTCACATATTGTATGGAATCCCAGTAACATTGTAATTTTATTGTCAGATTGGATAAGTATTAATAAAAAAGTATCTCTTTATAATTTTTTCACAAAGTAATTACCACGAAAAATATTTACAGCCTTCCCCGACTACAATTAATAATTATTACAATTAGGTATAAAATTCAAATATAATCATATTTTTAATTTTATCCTTTATTTATTTAAGGTAATTTTAATTACCTTCCTATATATTTAATAATTATAATTACTTCAAAATTCTGTATGTTGGAGCGAAACCACACTATGTCACGAGATGCCATTTTCAGAATGTCTTTTCAACAAAATTACAAAATTACATTAACAAAATTACATTCGTTTCTCACATCATGTTTGTTAACTCGAACTTGCCGCCAAAAATGATAGTAAGTCATTACTAAGAAAATTACTCAAACAGATCCGCACAACCTACAGATTGTGCAAACTCCCTTATGAATGAATGAAACAGGAAGCCATTTAGTGTTTCAGGCTGACAATCAACGATAGATTGACTCACGCAGGTGTGAAAATCCAGCTAAATGCGAAAACTACGTTTAACATTTAAGTCATTACTACTTACTTAGTTACTTTTTGGGTCCGGACTTCAGCGACGTATATCATTAGGTCACTCTCATTACATGCATTTCGCATCAGCGGGCACTGCAATAAATGAGAATCACTCTGCACCTCCCCTCAGTCGCAGCTAGCATCCTCCCCATCCAAAAAGCTTACTTTAGTTCTTTATTTTGTTTTAAATTTAAACGATATGAAGTCAAAGTGGTGTTGTTTTACTATATTAAAAATATGATGCAATTTGAATACAGGTTGGTATGTTATTAAAAAGAGTACAATATAGACTGCCAGACTCTGTGTATTAGTCACTCTTACCAAAATTTGACATAGTGCAGCTTTCCTCTAACATACAGATATTACGGCAACCCTTTTCGCCATAATCACGTTTACGCATATATTATTAATTTAAACAAATTACAAAATATATTTATGTGTACATTTAGTTTATCCTACTAGACTTTCTGCCCTTCTGATCTCGTTTAGGGATTACCTTTGAAATTAAATAAGTAAGGAAGGGATGATATGGTAAAATTACATAAAATCACAAGTCGATTATTAGATGGTGAAATAGAAAATAAAGTTGAATTATAGAGATTTCTGATTTGTTTTCTGGTTGTGGTAAACAATATTCGTTTATAAATTGCCCGTATAGGAGATGGAGTGCTATTTAACTCTATTTTTTTTTAAATGAATTTGGATTTGAAATAAACCCAAATACATTTCAGACACCCTTACAGTGAGCGATATGTTTGTGTCGTAAAGGTGGAGTCAGTTGAGAGCGAATGGAATCGAACCCGGCTCTCTCAATGAAAGTCCGAGAGTCTTCCGTGTACCTTTAGATTTTCCATCCAGACCAATTGAGATTCTGATACCTATCGTTTAAGAGATACTGTGTTAGGTGGAGTGTGTTCCGTTATGTTCCCGGTAAAGAATACGTCTCCCACTCTTTTTTTTTGTAAATTTTCTAGTGTTTGATAAAATTCAGGTAGGTATAAGCATCTTTATTTCAGCGATGAGGCATGTCACCCATCCTGAATGCTTTCAACTCTTTTTTGCACTGTGAAAACGACTTGCATGTTTTTTTACATCGGTCCGGTGGCTCACCTACTTCAGGGAAATGCCGTGATTTTTTTGGAGGAATGAAAGGATGAATTTTGGTGGAACGAAACCGCTGGTTGATTTTTTCCCCAGAAATAAAATAATACAGGTACTTAATCTTTAAGGTCTAGAGCAGTGGTTCTTAACCTTTTTGGGGGTACCGAACCCACCAGTTACGTATATGCATTCACCGAACCCCTCCTAATTTGAAAAATAAAATTAGTATTTTACAAAACATGGTATATATTTTTATATAGGTGTACAAAATTTGGTATTTCTAAGTTTAGTGTTGCCAGATGTAATAATAGGTGTTGCCAAATGTAATATTTGGATTGTTAGAATCTGGCAACATTGTTTTTCAAACTTGTGATGGCGGTTTGAAGGAATTATCGGAGTATTTTTTTCTTTTTCCAACTCGCAAAACTATCTTGTCTTTTAAATGATTTTCACCGAACGCCCAAGACTGACTCACCGAACCCCTGGGGTTCGATCGAACCCAGGTTAAGAACCGCTGGTCTAGAGTTAATATACAAAAGACAGAATCCTAATTTTCGGTAATTTCTCGTGTCAATAAAAAAAATTGCACGATGGGTGGTATACCCCATCGCCGAATTAAATATGTTATATTATGTATTATGCGAGTATGAACCGTTACACGAAAATCTGCCTTTTACAGGACATTCGAATGATTACAGAATATAGTGGGAGACTTATTCTTTGTAAGTGTGAACGGGACTCTTATCAATTATGTAAGTAAATAAAGATTTTATTGATTTACCTATGTTTATTAAGTTGCTTGGTTTGTGGAAAAAAAAACATTCGTATTTATTTCTTTAAACTAACTCATGAATATTTTTTACAAAAATGTAACAGCAATATTCGTCAAATGGTTTGTAATGATAACGTTTATTGACATTAATGTTATAACGGAAAGTAATTTATTTGGAATTTTATAAGATCAAAAAAAAAATACTATTAGCGAGGTCAGTAAGAACTATGGCAAACGTCTTTTTTGTATATTATTATTTGAATGCCGTTGTGCAACAATGTAACAAGTAATATCAATCTCAAACGAAAATAATATTTGAATAATTATTGTATTTTGTCACTGTTTATTTTGTAAAACTCCATAATAATACATATTTTGAACCGCTCTAGATTAATCATTCCAATTCATCACACTCACTGATAGTTAACCTATTTGAATAGGTATTAACTAGGTAGGTACAAACGAGTGGATGGCCTTGAGAAAAATAGAAATAGAACTAGGTAGGTATGTTGTATATGATAGGTTCATATAAATTTATGTGAACTTCCTTAAGGCGTGCACGACACAGAGTTTCGACGCTTATGAATCGACTCAAGGCTTGGTTAAGAGTACTCTTTAAACCTAGGTAACATTCCCAATTCCTCTTTGTCATGCTTATCACATGATTCGAAATTTTTGAAAGTTGTACATATAGTTCAATTCGATAAACTTACAATATTGAAATCAATTCTTATACGATTTTCATACAAATCTTGTGTTTTCAAATTGGAAAGACATCATCTGTTGTAGTTCAATGGAAACAACATTGTCCATCTAAATGTCCATGTCCATGTCCAAAAAATCAATAATTACTACATCCATAATAATTATTGATTTTTTCAATAAACACCGTCTAAACTCTAAATGGTTGTATATTTTTCGTAATAGATGTTTTGTTAAAATAAAATAAAATGGCTAAAGGTTTGTTATTTTTGCTTTCTTAAATTATTTTATGGAAATAAAAAATATATGATCTTATTTAATATATTATGAATTGTACTTATTTTACTCTCTTTTCTTTTCACTATTCAGCGCTGCGCTCGAAGATAAAAAAGGAGCAGAAATAAGCCCCTTGTTTTCAGATTCACGTACTATGATATTATTCTTGTCATAGGGACAGTGTTTGTGAAAAAGCATAATCCTAGTTGTTAGAAGCATTGTGGATGATAGAACGGTGGTATTTTTTTTCAACTTCGTGGTTTAAAACGTTGTTGCACTACTCCATCCATTTGAAATGAAATCGTATCAAGTACCCACTTTAAAAAGTACAACGCTATTTAAATAATGTTTAATTTATTCAATGCTCTGAAACATTTCACCGCCGTTTGATAGCATGGTTATATATATATATACTGGATACCTACCTACAAAGCTTTGCCTTTTCAAAAAATTCAATATAAATTACATATTATGTATGAGGGATAAAGAAGCAAAGTCACATACAATAAAAAAAATTGAAACGAGTAAACAGCATATTTATATATCGGCATAGGTATCTTATTTTTTTAATTATATGTACGAGATCGCGCTTTTGCGATTAACTCGCCCTCTGCATATAGATTGTATCAAACTTGAATGTGTACCTTCTATGTAATTGTTTCTAATCAATGTACACTGAGAAAAATACTAACGAAATTTCACAACGAATCATTGGTAAGTACTATCAGATTAGGACCAGAGATCGTACAAACGATTCATTAGTTCGAATCTATAATATAAACTCTTCGCAAACAAGTTGTTGGTAAATTTACCAATGATTTGTTTGCGAAGAGTTAATATTATAGATTTATACCAATGAATCGTTTGTACGATCTCTGGTCCTAATCTGATAGTACCGTACCAATGATTCGTTTTGAGTATTTTTCTCAGTGTACAGTAAAGAATGAAAAATAAAATAAATAAATATTTTTAACATTTCTACACAAAATGTGTTTGCTTCCAAATCAGTTTTTTAGAACTAATTCACTCGAGGATAGAGGCTGAATTGATTGTATCGATTAAACTGCAAGTTGGCAGCGAATAAATATTTCTGCGATTGTAATTAAATATTTGTAACAATGCTAAAGCAAATTAAGTATTGTTAATGATGATGGAACAAGTAGTTCCGAAAACGTTTTTAGTAAATAAAGTTAAATATTTATGATAAATGGATCGACGTGACATTGCTTCTTTACTCCTCACAAATGTTTAGCTGTAAAATTTATTACGTACTACGACTAATCTCTAAGGCCACCTATCTATCACTCACATTTAAACTTTCCACAATTAAAAAATAATCAAAATTCGACCATCACGACGTCTCCCTCAAGTGGGGTACCTAACGGACCGGCTGATTGTACATATAATTAACATACAGTTAGTCCTCTACGTGCCAAAAAAGTGTGAAAAAAAAACAACAAATCAGTTTCCATAAAAAATGTAAATATGCAGTGGGGAGATTATCGCAGAATTGAAAATGTCTTAATCTTAATGTTTTACGAACACTTGAAATATTGCAGAAAATTGTGGTGGATTTTTTTTTCTCGAGAACTCAAGTAGGTACCTACCAAAAGAGCTGTCGTATATACCTATTGTAAATAATTAATTTTGTCCTACCACTGGGAACGGTACACAGACAAGATATTAAAATATTAAAATTTTCTTGTGACTTTATTGGATTAATTATTTCTATATTACGTATAGTTTTTGTCTCTATTTTCTTTTAATTAATTTTGTTTCAACTTTGACTTGGCTGTCTTATTATCTAGTTACAGCCCTGTTTTTTTATTTGCCATTAATATTCAAAACTTCGTGGGAAAAGATTATGCCTTGTATCTTTAAGTGTTTCGAGAATAAAAAATGTCTGAACCGTTTTTCAGCTAAACCAACAAAATGTCGTTTGGAATAATTATGTTTGTCCCTACTTTTATTATAATTATTTTTAGTTTAAATATATATTATTTTAAATGGTTATATTTATCTCATAATTGATATTAAATTAAGCCGTGGAGCACCCGGCAAAGAATTGGTCTCTCACTCTTGTCCGTAAGTTTTCGAGTGGCCTGTAAAAGGAAGGTGTTCGAAAACATACAGATATTTTACAGCTCAAATTCAGCGATGAGGTTTGCCACCCATCCTGAATGTCTTAATTGTTTATTAGCACAGAGAAGTCGGCTGGCATGTTTATTACGTGCAGCTAGTCTGCTGGCTACCAGACTTGTGGGATATGCTGTGATGGTGTAGCGATGTAATAATTGATTAAATTAGTAGATATTAAATTAATTAGTATAGAATAGGTTGTCTCGAGTTTCGATTGCTCCGTAAAAGGTAGGTATTTATCATCTTCAATTTGTCTATGAGGTGTGCCTCCTACGCTGAATATCTTAGTTTTATATTGACACGTAGAGGATGACCTGCATGTTCATTACCTGTAGGCAGGACGGTGGATATCTCACTTGTGGGAGATGTCGTGATGGTATAGATAGATAATTAGATTTTTTCAGTATTTCAAGTTATCTATGTTGAAAGTAGGAAAAATTCTTGATAATTAACCTACAGACTTTGATCTGATCTCTTTGAATCTAATTGAATCGCGAACAATAGTTTTAATAACAGTAGAAATTCTTGAAAGAGTTCTCAGCACAAAGAGATTCTTTATATTTAATTAATCAGATGTATATTTTCATACATAGTCTAGATATCGTTCCTTTCTTTGTACTTCGTCATGGTTGGAATTTGAATTTGCAAATAGTGTTCTCCTCATTTCTAAATTTAGATCAGCTTAAAAAAGCTAACCGGATTGAAAAGCTAATTAAAACAATCTTTTCATTTTCAATTTAAAACGAGGTAACTCTTTGTACTGACTACCACTACTAGACCTGGTTGGAGCTTTCCAAAGTTTGACGGTATAATTAAATAACGAACGGATGAATTGTATTTTTAAAGCTTTTCCTTTTTTTTACTCTCCAAGTTTCGTTTAATTTCTTTGAGAATGTATGTTTATACTCACTGCTCTGTATTTAAATATTTCAAGTCTTGTATCTGATTTCGACTGAAATACCACATTCGGTTAAATTATTTTATTTCGTTAGGTTGGTATCGAATCAATGTAGTATTATTTATATATATTAAAAAAATAAACGATCAAAGCCTTTGATAATTCTTTATTGATCTTAATACCAAGCTTAGCATTCATATTTTGCACCATTGCCGGTATTTTTTGTTTTAGTTGATACTATTTGGTGTTTATATGTTTTATTGTATTTATATGTAGGTTTAGGATTTATATATTTTTGATAAAATTATTCCAATGCTTGTTCAATGCGTGCATCATCCCAATCCTTCTATATGGCTGTGAGTCTTGGCACTTAACCAAGGCTCAAGAGCGGAAGATACTCAGCTTTGAAAACAAGTGTCTTAGAAGGATTTTGGATGTCAAATGGTATGAACATGTTACAAATGATGCTGTGCGCCGGCGCACCCAGCAGAGACCTGTAATCTCCGTAATACAGGAGAGACGATGGTCCTGGCTGGGACATGTTTTGAGAATGCCTAATGATAGTTGGCCAAAAAGAGCACTGTTCTTCCGTCCGCAGGGGTTCCGTCGGCCCGGGCGTCCCTTTTTCACAATACACCGTTCCTATGACAACGATATCAGAGCGCAAAGAATGTCGTGGAAAGAGGTGACGCAATTGGCACAGAGACGCTCTGAATGGAGGAGGCTGGTTTCTGCCCTGTGCTCCCGAGAGGAGCGTTGAGGGCGATGATGATGATGATATATTTTTGATAGTATGCATAGACACTGCTTGCCACTCCTACACAAGTGTTGGTGCACTTTCTGGAGGGGTAAAAAATGTATTTTTGTTTTCCAGAGAATGCAAAAAAATATGTATAGTGTATAAGAACAATCAATGTTAATGTATTTTTGTTTAATAAAAATTAAAAAAAATAAAAATATATATAATACAACAAAAAAGTCTATACAAAATACAATTATTAATCTCAATACTAATTCAAAAAACATTGTAACTCACGTCACTCAAATATGTAGTATAAATCTATCCTATAGGCATACTATGTAAGGAGTGGGGGAATATGAAAGTAGGTAGATAAAATAAAAATTGAGATATCGACCGGCGGGTCTGTGTGGAAGTCCATATTAATATTTTTTTTCTAAAACAAGATATATTATGGTTGTTCCCCTGTTGATGAAAGCGGAAGCTTTTGAAAGCCGGCCCGCTAGTTAAATATGTCAACAGAGGAATAACTATGTATCTTATTTTATTAATAAATTAAATAGGTTATATATTTTTAATACGGCTTTACCATCTTAAACAACATACTTTTCTTATGAAAGCAATATCAGACCGTCAGGGATGACATTTGAAGGAGATGACACAGTATTGTTGAGTTTGAGTCATTGTCAAACTCAACAATACACAATGAACGTATAAATAACTTGATTCTGTTTTTTTTTCATTTGATTAGTAAAAACAAGTAGGTACCTAATGTTGCAAATCACTGATCGCTATTTGGGTAGGTATTGACTCTCCTTGAAATAAATCGCGCACCTTTTTTGAACATGATATTATTTGATAGCTCCTCTAAGAATTTGCTACTTTCGCATCTCAGTTTGAATATCCTGTGCGTGTCTCGGGTCCAATATTTCAATGTATCACACTAAGGGCACATTAAAATATTGGACCCAAACCTCATTATTTCTTCTCAATTTATCTTCCTTCGATAATATGCGGTTTTCATTTACCCAATTTGTGGCAAATAATTTATAGTCCCTATCTACCTTTTTTCTATGTTCTTAAAGATTTATTATTATTTTAATTTTTACATATATATTTTTTTTCCATTTGTTTATTATTCTATTGGGTTAGTTGGAAGATATCGCGTCCCTGCGATAAACTCGCCCATTGTGCAAAATTATTCGTTTATACCATGTAACCTTATCATTTGTATCCATATATTTTGTACAATAAAGTTTATTATTATTATATTATTATTATTATTACCTTTGTCTATTCATCCATACCATCATGGGTTTTCTCAATATCAATTAATAAACAAGAAAAGTCGTCCTCTCCACGCCAAAAACATTCAGAATGGGTGAAATACCTCATTGCTGAATTGAAGATGTTAAATGTTTTATATTTGACGTTTTATGACGTTACAGGACACTCATAAACTTACAGAAAAGAGTGGGAGACCTATCAAATTTTGTATATTTATTTATTTATTTATTGTATAAATGAAACAATGAACAGCATTACAGTAAAAAACCTTTTCGCTGTCATTGTACGTAAACAATCAATCCAAAAGTAAAACAAATTATGAATCAAATTTCTACTAAGATAAGTATATAAAATATCCGGAGTGTTTTTATGTCGGTCTGGAGGTTATTTACATATAATGACTGTGTGTGTGTGTTGAAGTATTGAGGTCTTTGTTCTACAGGTAAACACTCTTTTGAATTTGTGTAAAAATGTGGAAAATGGAAAATACCTACACGGTAAACTTTTGTCCGTAACAAATTTTGGTCTCTGCGTTTTTAATTATAAATTATGCATGCGAATAATAATATTCCAAAAAATTGTTTCTAAAGGTGAATTTTTTTTCAAAAATAATCGTGCAAATTGCTTTTACAGGTACTTAAGTGTTTCTTTCCGAATAAATACTTTCCGAAATACAGTAGGTATAAATAACTCAGTCACCCAACGGCGTAATTTTCGGAAAAAAATATGAAATTAATTCCCTCTTTGTTAATTAGACTTTTTGTTTTTAATTTCCGTTTTTATTCGTGATTTAATATGAAATCTCTTTTTTAATTCGTTTCCATTTTATGTGTGTTGTGTAATGGATAAAGAACTCAATATAATAAAAGACCTATTTGTTCATAACATTTAATAATTTGTCGTTTATTTAACGCTTGCTTTTCTTTGTCTTATATTTAGAATACTTTGTTTTATATTTTCTATGAGTTAAGAAGTATTTATATTTTTTCTTTCAAGTTACTTACTGAATGTATTGTATTAATTAATATGAGCAAAAATAAATAAAATCTTCAGGCGATGAGCTATGTCTTATATTTTAATGGACACAGAGATGACAAATTATATGCTTAATACATGTAGTTATTCTGATGTTGTAGGCAGATATATAGATGAATTACTAAAAATAATAAATATACAATTTATAATGCGTTGTTTTGTGGCATAAATCCACTATATGGGTGCATCTTATATAACTAAACACATAATTAAGAATAAATTTTACAATGTATATCAGTTAAACGATATGCCAACAAAGCAAGATATTGTTTTTAGACACTTTTTCATGAAGATCATTCCACAAGGATGGTTCTGCCGAACTGAATTAAGTATAATGAATATTTTATTCATACGCATACCTACTTAAATTGTTCATCAGGTATTCTTTGTCTTATTGAAAATCCTCGACATGTTGCTTCTGTTGTTCGCTCTTGGGACGCTGAAGACCGGTTATCTCTCCAATTTTTACTGTCTTCCTTGCGGTTGGTTAGCGTTTGATGTGTTCTTTGCAACAATGTGGGCGATCCTGCTTTTATTATTTTTTCTATTTACATGGTTTCTTAGGAATTGTTTTCTCTTTTTATGTATGTATGGATTAATTTTCATTCATACCATCACGGCATCCAGTAGGTAACCATTAGATATAGATACATACAGATGTAAGGAGAAATTGGTTGAATGTGAAAGAAATATCAATATGGCGTTTCGTTCTCTCTGCCTACTTCATCTGGGACACAGCACGAGGGTAAAGATAGTTAGATATTAAATGTGTATATGAATGGAAAATGTATCGGTGTAAAGGTTTTGTGACAATTTTTGCCTCGTATATGCGGGATGATTTCATGAAATGGAAGGAAATGATTCAAGATTATTTTCACATGGAAATAAAAAAATTAAAACCCCATATGATTTCCATATTATATCGGTCAGTAATAATAAGGAAGGGCTAGATTGCGTTTGTATGTGTGTTGGAAACTGTTACTGAATATATTATATTGAAACAGGATCCGTAGTGTATGGAATGGATGTATAAAATTTGAATATATTAACGTTATTAAGCGAGTGTAAATATACATACCTACTGAAATGTGAAATATATTATTGTGTAAGACATACATTATTTATACATTTCCTAACTGATATCTGATGGAGTTTCTGTCAGTATTTACAGTACATGACATATGTATTTATGTATATCATGGAATCCCCGGCGAAGAATAGATATTACACTCTCTTCAGTAAGTTTTCGAGTATCCTGTAAAATGTAGAAAGGTATTCATAAAACATCATGTTAATATGTTCAATTGAACCATGAGGATGAGGTATACAACCCATCATGATAGTCTTAACTTGTTTTTTTTTTTTTAACTACCAATGTTTTTAGTTCCTTTGGCAAGTTTTATTAAACCACTTTGTACCCTGGTAAATGTTATGATGCTGTGAAATAGTTTTTCTGCACCATAGGTACAGATAAATTGTTTCCAGTGTTTGTTTACTTATCTTTTATAATCGCCTTTATCAGCCAAAAATGTATTAAGATAACTATATATTGCTCTCTTTGCGTACATTCATCTATTGAATGTGTTGTAGAATAATTCTGTACGCCTATGGATACGTCGATTTCTGTATACGCCTATGATCGTTTCGTTATTAATACGTTTTTATGGTGCTTAATTTATGAATATGAATTTATTATTGAACAATTCATAATATTGATTATGAATACTTGCATGTGTGTTGTTTATCTGGAAGTTTATAAAGGATGATATTTGATTTATAACAATTTTACGTAGTACCCGTATTGAATAAATCAAATACTGTATTTTTCAGCATTTCTCTTATCTTTGCCAATTTGTCGTCAAATTTGTTAGAAGGGGACATTAGTCGCGCAAACTTTTTGTTTCAAGCGTTTATTTTGTATAAAAAAGTTCTAAGCTATAAATATTATAAATCCTGATTTTTTTTTATGATTTCGGGTCTTAACATGTCACTTGAGGCTACAATAAAAGAGCAGCAGCAGTAGTAGTAGTAACAAAATGATAAAGTGAAACTAGATAATGATAATGTATAAAGTTTTTGTTGAGAGTCAGTCTCACAAGTTTGTGTTTCTTTGTTTCGCCTGCCTAAACTAAAATGTAGTGTGTAGTGTTCGTTCGAATATTCTATCGTGACCGAAAATGATTCCGGATTTTAATATTTATTCCGTTTCGGCTCAAACCTTCATTAAGAAAATATTTCAAAAATATCTATCATACCAAATAATAACAAGAAGATAAAGAAAAGATGGCAGGAGTTCAAAAATCCGTTCCATTTTTTAGTTAATATCTGATATAAAGTTGTCTATATTGGCTTTTTGCCATATTGATATTCACTGTTGGGAGGGTGAGCCTACTTCATAAAAGAATCACAACTCAAAATAGAAAAAATCCGAAACCGTATACTTCCCGAAAAATTTCCAGTGAAAACAATCTGAAATTGAATATTTTGTTCGTGTTTGTCTTCTCATATAAGTTTGTTTCTATGTTTCGCCTGTCCAAACTTAAATGTATTATGTGCTATGATAATGATTATAATAATAATGTGTAGGTATACGTATATATTTACGTGCGTAGCGGTCGTAGTTTAGTTGAATGTTGTCTGTGTCTACGACCCGACTGATAGTATCACCTTCATCAGACGTTAACCCTTCGTAATAAATACTGCCACAGCAGCAAGGACATTAATATACGGACTAGAAACTTAGTTCTAATTTTCTTCAGGTTCCAAAAATATCATCCGCCCTTATTTTCAAGTTTTCTTTATTATATGTACTTAAGCACTGCTATAAGTTCAATTGTAAACACAATTATGTCATTTCAGTGTTTTTTTTTTAATGAATCAAGAATCAATAAAGAGTTTTAAAAGAGGGCTGAAGACACACCTTTTTGCTGGGAGTTTCGGGTGATGGATACGATATACAGCGCCCTTGAGGTCATGTTACGAGTAAGCGGCGCTCTACAAATTGTCCATATATATAATCGGTGTCGGTGATCGAATACCCTACCATTGCATTGTTTTAAAAAATTACAAAACAAAACAATGTCATATAAATATCAGTCATACAATTCAATGTTCAGAGGGCGACGTTATCGCTAAAATGCGATGTCTTCCAACTAACCCGATTTTCTTATGTTTCAACTATCGATCCATTCCTTACAAATAGTAAAATTCAATTGACATTCATTGACATTTCTTACAAAAATTCGCCCACTATATAGTAATTATATCTAATTTGATTGCATTTTTCTATTAAATTGTATGTATCGTTATCAATTTACGGTACCTATAGAATTAAAAAATATATGAATAAATGAAATGAAGATTTAGTTGGAAGAGATCGCGCCTTTGCGATAAACTCGCCCTCTGTATATTGATTGTATCTAACTTTTTATGTACCTTTTATGTAATTGTTTTTAATCAATGTACAGTAAATAATGAATAAATAAATAAATGAATAAGTGGAATCTCCCCCGATCAACGCTTGTTTAAGACTGATTGAGATGAAATTGAATTGAACTAAAATGATCCATTACTTTTTTACCAATTTTCCTTTTGAGTTTTCACTTTTTAGTCTAAGTATTAATGTCGTTACATATCAGTCGATCTACGTTCTACACATGCCTCGTCCGGACTTATGGTCTACCACCATATTTATTTTATTCGTATCTCCTGTTGATTTTTATCGTTTCCGCTTATTATATGAGTATGTCTGAAGTTAGGTAATCAGTGGAAATTGTGTAGTAATAATATTATGAATCCCATAAAATATGTGATGATAAATTGGTGATATTGACGAAGTTTACCGATCCTTATCATATTGAATTAATCTTTTTCAAAGCATTTTTTTTTAAATAACGTTCTTTTCGTTAGAGTGAACAATCGCGTGAATTTTGGATATTCATTCGACATTTCGGTCGACAAGCTGTGGCTATTATCAGGTCTCATCAGGTTATTTTTTATTTATAAATAATTAAAATAATCTAATGTCACAAGACACAACCCAAATTGCAAAAACATTTTATTTATAGTGTACGAGTATATCTAAATTTGGCGCCTAACGTTTGGCATTAGTTTCCAATATTTTGTCGCTTATCTGACCTTTTTAGACATTTACTTATTTATTGACTTCTTTTCTGCGTAAAATGTTCAGAATTCGTGTGTACATAGTTTTAAGTTATGACTGTGCTATAGCATTATTTTTGGAAACCTCGAAGTATTTATTATTTACTTTATAATTTACAAAACTGTCTTGTGGTTGCATTTCGGTCACCATCAAATTTTCTTATAGGCAAGATTTAGACATACAAATAAATGATTGAATTTCAAATATTGGATAATTTTTGAAATCAATCATATTTTAACTTATATTAGATACATTTGGGACGGTATTTAAATGTCAACGTACGAGAAAAAAAAACACTCGTGTTCGCAATACACCTACCTATTAGGTATTATGTGTAGATATTATTATATGTCAATTTATCAAAGTGGTGCACAAGTACATCGTATTGACAAACTTTGTACCATTATATCCCGGGAATTCTGAGAACTTTTCAATACGTACCCACACAATGTATGATGTGAGTACTTGCATTTGAAACTTTGCTCAAAATAAGGTGTTTACAGGCAATCAATCCTCGAAGATAATCTATCTTCATTATGTCTGCACTCGCAAGATGTTTCGTGTGTTTATTTTATTTTTACTGCACGTACTTTGTCGTAGGGGAGGGAAACGAAGACGCGACTCGCATTGTGAAGGTTTGGTGTAAATGTTTTTAGATATTTTTTTATGAATATTTCTCGTAAAGTATAATTATCAATACAATTTCTTATACAACATAATATATGTATGTACAATTTTTACATTTCTGTAAAGCAAGTATGAATGGCTTCATTTTGTTGTCACAAGTGATGTCATTTTATTGCCAGCAACGGTGCTATTCCGCATTCAAACATAATATCATGTAACATCATTGTTATATTATTTCACTTCTTTCATGGTAACGTATAAATTCATACTCGCTTCAAAGAGTGTTAGGAAGGTCGTGGAAAGAGAAAAATTATCAGTTGGCACAGAATCATTTATATGTGTCGTTTTCACCCTGTGTTTTGGAGATGAATGTTGAAGAATGAAATGAATTAGAGAAAGATGATTACAAATTGATAGTGATTAAAAACAAAATCAAAGGTATTATTATTCCTAAATCAATTATTCCAGAGTAGGTATGCCTCATTGCTGAACACGAGATGAACACAAACATGTTTGAGTGACGTCTTAGTTAAACATCTCTGATGTTCCGTACACGTGATGCTCATTACTCTTACAGTAGACGACTACTAAAAATATATTTTATGTTAAATACAAAAATATAATCGACAAAAATGTTGTTGACACTTGTGTCTATACTGATTATATATACATCAATCAATTTTTAGTGTCGACATCACTATAAATTCAGTGTTCCAGCAGTTTATAAATATGTATTTTTACATTATCGGTTACAATATTGTCATTACCACGATAGCCACTGCGACACTAAACCGATACGGAAAAAGTTATAACTATAACCATAGGTGGTTAGTTTCGTTTTAGATCTAGCCTGATTTTTTAGTCTTAGGATTCCAAGAGGAAGGTTATTATTCAAATACCGATGTCTATCTACTTCAGCATCGTGCACTGATAGATATTGCTTAGTTGTTTTGTTCTGGTAGTTTTCTTGCTGGCGACATTTTCATGAAATTCAATTCGTACCTTTCGAAAATGGTGCTAGAACATTGAAATGTGAAACGATAAGAAAATCATATGGCGGTATTTTAAAAATAGCAATAGGTGTAAATGCTGACCAACACCTAAATTTAAGAGTGTCTGGACAGTATTCGGGTTCATAAAGACAATGTCATGAGATTCGGCCTTTAAACTGAGTTTCTGTGTAGTGTCATTGTGTACATACTCCAATATTAAGGAATATTTATATTATTAGGAATGTATGTATATACATATATATTATCGACGGGAAATTGATAATCTTATACTGAATTGATATTTTGTTATAACTTTCTAAGGATAATCGTTGATACATTGTCTTTTTCTTTTGTAAGTATTATTGATTATGACTCATAAAAATGTATTGCTGAAGTTTTCAAAGAGTTTTGAGTATTCGATAAGTCTTTGAAACAAATCATTGTGTGTGAAGAGCATGACTTATCATTTTTGATTTCTACCATTTTAAAATAGTTTTTTTAATATTTTTATAGTCTTAAACTGTTTTTCTAATTAAAATTCATTTGTTTTTCGATCAATCCCAATGACTAGATTATTATTTTTCTAATTTTGTTTCTTTTTTAAAAAGTGTTTTCAAAATGCAAGAAAAGTCGTGGCTTTCTGAGATTTGATGTTTTGTTTTTTAATTGTTTTTGATACTGATCGACATGAAGACCAGGGACTACATGGTAATGCTTAGTAACGCGGTTTAGTTTTTTTCAGTTTTCATAGATTTGTTTAAACATACCTTGATGTGGAATTATTCCACAAAACGGCGCATTATAAGTTTTCTTTTATTATTATCATAACCATGAATGGTTACAATAGTAAGATCCTCGCAAGTTTATAAATATGTAAGTAGTAAAAAATAAATTACGTATAAGTAAAAAGCTACTTCATACACTGAAAAGTAGGCATAGATAGCTTTATGTATGTGAGTTCGATGAACTTGTAAGTTATTACAAAATCGTTATCCTAATAACCACAATAGATCTAACAAAATTGTTGTCAGTGAGAATTCAATGTTTGTACCTATAATTTATTGTTATTTTGTGATTCAATCTCTTACAGAAATTAAGCTGCAGAGTCATTAAACCAATTAATATATTTTGCGATGTAAAATCTACAGATTTATGTCAATCATGGTAATTATGCTTTGTTAATTATTTAATTAACTTTGGCAATATCGAAAGCAAGATAAATATTAAGTACATATATACGACAGCTTTGAAATAATTTTGACCGAAATGCACATTGAAAACAACATTATGTTAAATATACCTAATGTTGGGTATTTTAATTTTTAAAGTCATCTAAATTATTCTTCAGTGAGATCTCAGAAATTGTGACAAGAGCGACGCTATCTGAAATTCAAGGCTTATTATAATTATATTATTTGCAAATAATTGTGAGAAACAAATATTATCTATTATGTCCTTAGGAATAAAATAAAGTACTACAGAAATTCTTAGTACTCGATCGATAGAAAGAATAATATTACAGTATGAAGAGACGATGTTCGCGTGTTTTTATGTTCTTCAGCATTGTACCGTTCTGACATTTTGACGAGTTGGTAACTGATATTTCGTTCCGTTCCTAAAACTTTTCATTCTTCCTATGTACATGTTGTTATTATTAGTATTTAGAATAATTCTTTTCGTTTCTCATCGTCATTCTTATAATTTATTAATCGTTTTCATTTGCGTTCTAATTAATGTATTCTATGCTAGTACTGTATAAATAACATTATAAATAACGATATTTTTCATCTGTCTTGCGATATTTCTTACGGGAATATTTAAAACAGCTCTGTCATGAAATTGTAGTAGACAAAACAATAGTTTGATGAATATTATGCTTTTAGATTTTAGAGAATTTTTTGTAAATATTGATAATGCTCACATTGTACCTATGTTTGGAACGTTTTAAATATTCCCAAAATAATTTGTTAAGTTCAATGCGTGCATCATCCCAATCCTTCTATATGGCTGTGAGTCTTGGCACTTAACCAATGCTCAAGAGCGGAAGATACTAAGCTTTGAAAACAAGTGTCTTAGAAGGATTTTGGATGTCAAATGGTATGAACATGACGTTACAAATGATGCTGTGCGCCGGCGCACCCAACAGAGACCTGTAATCTCCGTAATACAGGAGAGACGATTGTCCTAGCTGAGACATGTTTTGAGAATACCTAATGATAGTTGGCCAAAAAGAGCACTGTTCTTCCGTCCGCAGGGGTTCCGTCGGCCCGGGCGTCCCTCTTTCACAATACACCGTTCCTATGACAACGATATCAGAGCGCAGAGAATGTCGTGGAAAGAGGTGACGCAATTGGCGCAGAGACGCTCTGAATGGAGGAGGCTGGTTTCTGCCCTGTGCTCCCGAGAGGAGCGTTGAGGGCGATGATGATGATGATGATGAATATGTTAAGTTTCTTCTGGAAGTTCCTCAAGTTTCGGAACTTTCTAATCTATCCCAACGGATCAAAGTTTCCGTCGAGACCCCAGAAAAGAAAAGGTTTCACGCTCTGTTTTGTGATATGGGAATGTCATAGGGAATGTCGTGATGGTGTATTACTAGTAGTTGTAGCAGTATATTTATTTTTATTGTCAATATGTTTTATCACCCTCTTTCATATTTATGTTATTGATTATTATTTACTTACTATTCTATGTTGACATTACTGTCAATTTATATGTTGATGTGTATTCGATCATCATTCTACAAGAAGCTTCTATATCGTATTATGTTTTTTATCGTTTCTGTTTTGCACGAATGATAATATTATACATTATAGGAAATGTTTTGGAAGGATTTCTATTTGACATGAAATGTTATGGCACCTTTCTTTAAGTCGGTATATTTTGTATTATAAATTATATAAATTTCAGAGTTCTCTTCCTATATCCATCTTTGACATTGTCCTATCGTTTTTTCATAGTAAAATACTACATTTCATATGTGGAAGTAGACTAAACAATTTTTAAATAAAAGGTTCCAAGAGGTCTTTGTATTACACAAAAAATGGATGTGACATTTTGCAACAAAATATTTTGGCGTTAAATTTTAGAGAGTAGTAGTCAAGATGATATGTATGTTAATAACATACAGCATGTCCACTGGTTGCTCCACTTGTGGAAAATATCCTGATGTTATAGGAACAGCGTAAAAAATAATCAAAAAATTTAATCTACAATTAATTACCTACTCTAGATAAATATTTTTTATTTAAATTTTTGGAAAGATGATACGAGATAGTAAATGAGATTTTTATTTTTTTCTATTTTAGATCTCAATATTTCAATGAATTTTTTTTACATAATATAACGTGACAAAGATTTAATTTCAAACAATTAAGGATATTGTCGATCTTAATGGTTCAAACAAATTATATGTTTCGTGTATGAAACAACCTAAAATGATTGATCTCTCAGCTCTATAGAAAGATGCCATTAAATAAGTCAATTCATTTTTATCTAAGAATTCATCTTATTCTTTGAGTGTCGTGTTAGATCCGACCAACGTTTGCTATCAGTCTGGCGTAGGTCTCCCTGTTTTGTGATAGTTAAAACAGCATTTTTATTCGTGGGATTCCTGCCCATTCTCAGATATTTCCCAGCTAAGATAGTATTGACACAAGAATTAATGGGAGTATAGTAGATTTTCTTCTATCTCCCATTTTTAGTATCGTCGTTTATTGCAATTATTTACCAATAGTAATTATTGTGTCAAATTTTCATCCCATTGCAAGGGAATGTCTACCATTAAATAGCCATTAGTATGTGGAACTAACCAGTTTTCGTATAATAATTTTATTTAGGACTAGATTTTTTATATGATTTTGGTTGTAAGGAGGTTGAAAAGAAATTCAAGATTTAGATTTCTTATATCTCAGGTTTTCATGGAAATACTCTTTTTTGCTGTACCTTTGGGTCTACGATGATAAATGGAAATTTTATAATTTTCTTACAAAAATTCAATGTGAATTTCTTTAAAGAGACTCTTTTTACGGTGGACTTTTGAAATAAAATTTTCAGTGCAGACTTGTCCCCTGAGCTTTACGAGGTGGTAGGATAGATTTTTTTTTACCAATCTGAAATAAATGAAATTAGAAAGAGAAGGAGTAGATAGGTAGGTGTCTGTACTGACATTTGAATGTGATAAGGAATCGAAGGCTGTCACACGTTTTACAAAGCTGATAAGATCTTAACGTGTGAAAGATTTTCTTTATTTATGCGTAAAATTCAAATTACCATTACACGAAGTTCACATCATGAAATAAATTTCGTGAAATTAATTTAATGACATTGATTTTATTAGCAATGTTGGGGGTGAATTCCCAATTTAACTATACATGCACTACTTTAAAAAAGGTGAATACATTTCTTGTAGCATACAACCAATTAGTTTCAAAGTGTAGATTGTAATGAAACTTTTTTCAACAAAAGTATAATTATCTGGCGAGGCCCTTATATTTTATCACTGCAAAAAAAGTTTTTTTCTACATAAGTTACTGTCCTACCTACCCATTTTTCATAAGTTGCATGTTTTATTTATTCAAAATATTCTTTAACAATCCTTTTTGAAAGAATGCGTTCTTCAAATGTTGTTTTTATGTTTTAACTGATTTTGCATTCACATCATCTGAGTTCCGCCTTCTTGGTCTTCATCCGCTATGTAATCCTACCTTTGCTTGTGCGGGATCGAGTTCCTCTGTCTTCAAGTATATATTAATGGTAGACAATCAGTTTTCGAGGATCTGTTCGGTCTTCTGGCTCGTTTCTCAATATCTTTATCTCTTTTTACAATACTCTCAGGGTGTCTCATGTATTGTTTTTATATTCGTTTATTTTTTTATGAAGGCGAAGTCAGTCATATTATATTGGCAGTTTCACACTAGTTATTTTCATTAAGAAAGTAATTTCGTGTAACTAGAGTTAATCTGTATAAAATTAACTTCGTATTGTACATTCGAAATCTGAAACGGTGAGCAATTTTACAAATTCATTATATCGTTATTATAATTTTACTTTAAGCTTGTTGTTTTACAAGTGCGTACTTGAGTATTACTTGTTTTGGTAATGAGCATTGTTATCAAATCTAGATTACAGAGTTTCCGATAGCGCAATATTATTTTCAAATTTATATGTCTCCCTAGTAACATAATCGTATTTTGTGTACCTTCATTAAGTTTCAGTAAATTAATTTTTTCATCTCTAACTTTTATTTTAAATATCATACAAATTTGATACATTTATGTTATTTATCGATCTTTCACAGGAAAATGCTTACATTGTCAAGATAATTTAAAAATTCAAATAAAAAAGGATAAATAGAATCTCATTTTAATTTACAGATGCGAGTGAGCAAGTGTTTCATCTTAAAGGTTTTCTTTAATTTGCTTAGTAATGAGGATATTGGGTGTCAAGTGGTTTAATGTTTTACAATCCCGTTATCAACTTACTTTACATTCATGACTCACGCGTATCGCTTACTGTGGAAGTTTTAAGGTGTATTTGGGTTTATTTCAATTCTCGATTCTTCTTATAAAATAGGTCTCTAAAACTTACAAAGTTAGTCCGCGGAATAAACGACAGCAAATAAATTCGAGATTAAAATTTAATCTCGACCAAAACAATTATTACAAATAGGGAACTTGCACTCGAGAGGAATATATTGTGAAATGCATTAATTAGGTAGAAAAAGGGTTATATATCGATTATATTTTGATTAAAACTCAAAAATAATTATTTTTCATTTATTATTTTAATAAATAAAATCACACTTTTTCGCCCGCTGTTTGAACGCCATATTGCTGGCTATTGCATTTGTGACGTCACATGTCCTGAGTGATGTTTTGTTGTTTATCGTAATGTATGGGATTAACAATCGCTTGGTATTTGAGTCCGGTTTTTTACATTTTCGAAGTAGGTAAATATATCTTGGATTGATACAAAATGTTTCCAAAAAGATCATACAAATATTGCGTAGTCCAAGGTGTACAAATATAACTTATACGACACCGAATAAATTATTTCTACGCATGCCGATATTGTTAGCTGCATACTGTACTGTAAGTTCAGCGACTTCTTTGCAGCTTTCCATATCTATCGTCCAATCACAAAACAAACAAAATCATTCGCAGTATAAATATTGTTATTAGGTAATGAACACATCTATTAAGTAGTGGATGCTTATGGTGTCGACATTTGTTACTATATCCTTAAAATACTATCTGATTTACAATAAAAATCTTTTGGTTTTGACACAATGGCAGTCAGAAACTCATTCGGTGTGGATATATTTGTAGATGATCGATGACTCAATTCAGCACAAGTTATAAATTTAACTTCTGTGCTAACTTCAGCCAACTTTGATTTTTTCCAATAACATTGGACAGATTTTTTAGCAGGATCTTCACTCCGACCATGCACCCAGTACAGAAAAGTAATGGCGTATTTAGAACCTGTAATCACTAATCAGACCTAAGAATGATGGAAAATTGATAATAATTGCCATTGAATATATGTAATTATTACACAATGTTGTATTGCATTTACAAATTAGTAATAACATTATAAGACAAAGCTATAGCGTCTACCGGCGGGCTTATTATTATATGCATGATAATAATATCCGATCGCCCCTTGAGAAAATCGTATGTTTATACGTAAAAATTTAATCATCTTGAAGTTTTTGGCAAAAAAGCGTTCAAACCCAAACCACAACAGTAAATAACCTCGTCAAACTAATAGATATATACTACGAAATGTACTAAGCATTTGTAGACACAGAGATCGAAGGGACGTATGACGTCATCAAAATGGCGCTTTCGGATGTGGTGTTTTCGCGGAAATTCAAAAATCAAAATTTCAAAATGCTATAAAACAGAAATTCAGCAACGTATCGAAAAATAAATTACTGATATGTGTTACTGATTACTTTATTTATGATTCTAAAGAATAAAAAAAATATGTGCAAGTTCCCTATTGTGGAAAACACATTTAGAAAATAATTGTATTGTTCGTTCTGAAGTTTTACTAATAGGTAATAATTATATGTACATAGGTAATTGCGTATTCTATAAAATATTCTTATATTATATACTCTGTCACACTTTTATGTATGGACATTACATACTTTCTCTCTTTCACTCGGTGTACTAGCTATAACAAACAAATGTTCTTGAGTTTTATTGTTCCCGTTATTACCATTTAAGATATTAGGTATTATTACAGGAGAACCTAGATAACTTGAAATATCGGTAAATGGAATAAAGTTTCCGGTATTTGGTTTATTCGAAAATACAAGTAATGTCAAAGAGCAAGAAAATATGTTATTTGAAAAGATTCTGTGAGTATCCAGTGTGAAGTCAAGAACAAACTAGATGAGGTCGTATGCTCTTTCGGATAAGCAGCCACATGCTTTTTGGATATTCAACCGATGTTTCGGTCTACATTTGGTACGCTTATGTCCCATATATCTAAAATTCATGCGTTTGCTTCCATAACGAGTAGTAGAAGGCATTACAAGAAGACACTGCGTAAATTTCAAGACATTAAAGTAGATACGTATTACAAAAATATGAACGAGTATTTTTCGAGTAGGTACTCTATTGCGCACGCACCAATACAATGAACTAATGAATCTGTCAACGAGTCTTTTGATGATCTCTTGAAATTCGATTTATCGAGGTTCCACCATTATTACCTAGTTTGATTCGAGCGTCCTATTAAAGAGTGAATCTTAAGTAATATGAATGCCACAACAATGCGGACAGAGATATTATAAAAAATCTTATTGCTATACCAACCGTTCACAATATCTCCAATCTACTCCAAGGTATTGTTATTGTACTGTACCTACTACATTACTCTTCGTTTACTATGCATACTTGGTTGTTTCTTGTGTTTTATTTATAACAACTAGTATGATTCGTCCCATGTTAACAGGCAAATGAACATAGTTTTGTCACATTTGCTTCGGTCAATCTGTATTTTTTTTGTTTGTTTAAATCGACGGGTTATGGAGATAACGCTCGTACCTTTGAGTCACGAGGTACCGGGTTCGATTCCTGGCCGGGGCAATATGAAGAATAACCTTTTTCAAATTATTTTGGGTTTTACATGTTTAATTCATTGTATATTTTTGTATAGTCGTATTTGGGTTTGGGACTAGCGCGATCTGTGTGAGTTGTATATATATGTTATAAAACATATGTAATGTTATTTATTTATTCATTCTTTACTGTACATTGATTACAAACAATTACATAAAAGGTAAACATTCATGTTAGATACAATCAATATACAGAGGGCGAGTTTATCACAAAGGCGCGATCTCTTCCAACTAACCCAAAGGTGTAAAAATAAAAACCAAATTATTATAGTGAAAAAGCAAATAAACTGAAGAAAAAAAGCAATAATAATAATCTTACAAAAAATAGATACCTATTAAAAAAAAACATTATAGTGATTTGCCCCTCTTTTTTTCTGTTATACTCACAGAAAATACTTTTCTTAATTTCTTAGTTTTATTTTATAAAGATGACGTCTCCAGGTTGAAATAAGCAAACAGTCTTGTAGTCACTAATATGCTTGCGTCGTGATGGTGGGGTAGGTCAGCACCAGGAGAAATCGAACCCAGGATTTTCTCTTTATTTTTCGAGTTTTATACACTTTCTTATTATGACGCTAATTAATTTTGCATTTAAAGTATAAAACCTCTATAATCAGAAATATTTTTTTTCAAATCCCTTTTATTTTTTTTTACGATAAACAAACACACCTCCAAAATTATAACAACGGCGTTCATTTTTTACCTATTATGTTTTGTATTTTCAGTACTCAGGTATTGTGTTTACCTGTCTGTTCTTAAGACAGATTCGCTGTATTCTTCTCATTTGCCTATTATTATTATACATACTTTGTGTTACCAGTGTTCTCTTGTGGTGTCAGAGTACCTCTCTAAATATTTTAAGATGACATTTTTCATCTCATACCCCAGGTTGATATTTTAAATTAATAATGTACGAAAATTTTAAAATTCTCAACGTGAAGTCCCGGCAAAGAATAAAAAAGGTCTTCCACTCATTTCGATTTGTTTCTGACTGCCTTGTAAGAGGCAGGTATTCATAGAAGATCACAAATAAAGCATATAAAATTTAGTCACCCATCCTGAATCTTTTGGCACTTGAAGGATAATCTGCATATTTATGATATGCTGATAGTTCAGTGGCTACTCCACTTATGGGAGATGGCGTGATGGTATAGATAGGTAGAAGTGCATAAATTCGATATTGTGTTCTTGCCTTGCTTTTTAGTTCAATCACTATACGGTTATTGACACTGACGGGCGAAATTTTTTTTTTGTTGAAACTGGCTTATTTTTGAAACCAATAGCGATTTATTTAAAACACTCAAACATTAGCTAAATCCTATCTCACAATATCTTACATTTTTGTGGGGGGCATAGGACATTCAGAAGAGGTGTCAAAATACCTGATGTTTTGACTACCATTTTTAGGTTATTCAGAAACTTATGGTAAAACGTAGGAAATCTTTTCTATTTTTGATGGTGTAAGATTGACGAAGAGGGTGTATTTAGCTGAAAGTGAGGGTGTGAGGAAGCGCGGACGTCCAAGAACTACGTGGCTTAACCACGTGGATCAAATTATCAAGGACGGTCGCGTGTTGAGTAAGAGGAATCGGCGTGCATGTATCCAAACTGGATGAATGTAGAGGAAGCGAAAGAAGTATGTAAGGATAGAGCGACATGGCGTTCCGTTCTCTCTGCCTACCCCACCTGGGACACGGCGTGAGGGTATAGTATTTATCCTTTACCGTGCGTGATTACAAGCAAATTTACACAAAAATACATTTAAAATAAAAATACAATCATAAAATCAAGATGCAGAGAGCGAGTTTATAGCAGAGGCGCGATTTCTTCCATTTTATTATATTGACACAAATGTGTTATACAAATATTATTGGTTGATTGGAAGATTTTATTACAAATTATTTTGAATGCGTACCGTGGAAAACCACACACGCCCCCATTTAGGAATCATAACATTTCCTGAATAACGTGAATTCTTTGTTCTGAAAATATCCGCATTCTCCATCAGAATACATACACAAAATATTTGAAATTTCATTCCACTACAAAATTATGTATATCTGCAGTTAATTTAAATCTAACCTTTGATTTCGATAATATCGTTAGCCAAAATTAATTTGATATTATTCATCGCATTATTCTGTATTTCCAAAGAATAGATAATAAATGCCGAGATTTCACTATTTTTTAAAGCGTCTCTTTTTTGTTGAGAATAATTGAATTTCACGTTATTTTTTTCTTATTTGACATTCCCTAATCTTTATGGTAATTGGTTTTATATCTTCTGTGGACTCTTGAAAATGAATTTAATTGGATATTTCTTCCTCTGTGATCCTGTTTTTCCGGAAACGACTTTTGAAGAATTGACCTTTATATGTTTGTCTGTCCTGTATTTATTATGTATACGAGTATATAGATACGTATAATTACACTATACATTTTCAACAGTTGTATAAAGGAATAGGTTAGGAGATATACCTATTATACTTATAAAGACATTCTTATCAAAATCTCACAGTACTACTACTGTACCATCACGACATATCCTACAATTAAGATAGCCAGCAGACCGTCTGCGTGTAATAAACATGTAAGATGTCCTCTTCGTGCCAATATAAAATTAAGACTTTACTTAATTAAATTAAGACAGGATGGGTGACAAACCTTGTCGCTGACTTTGAGGTTTCGAATGTATTAATTTTTTCGAACACATGCCATTTATAGAACACTCAGAAACTTACGGAAAATAATGGGAGCCGGCTTTCATGAGCTTGCACTATCATCATCAGGATAACTTCTTTATGTTAGCCTGATGTTGAGAGCGAAAAGCTCATTTGCGATTTCTAATGTCACTGTGGGAACTACTAAAATATATAAAGTGTTTTAATTTTTATTAATTTACTTACAATTTACAGCCTGAACCTTTTACAAGTTGGAGATCTTTACACACAATTAAAATAGGTGATATACATAACAAAATGTGAAATAAATATACAAATAAGAAAGGTAGGTATTATAATGTAATATTTTTTGTATACCTAGCCACATTTTACAGAGTCCTTCCTTTTTTAAAAATACCTAAGAAATGTTTACAGAAACTAGTTTATGTTTGTTCTACGTTGAATATAGGATGCTTGGAGTAGTATCGTCCGTCTGCCTGTATTTTACAATATGACACTTGCGAATTCAGAGAAAAGAGTAAGAGACCACGTAAAAAATGAATCGATGAACATTATCGTTATGAAACATAATATTGAACTACATATTATACAATATTGGCATCTATATATCAATTTTCCGATTTCTCCCGACTTGTTAACACAACACACCTGAAGTGAAGATTCGATTAGATAATGTAACAATATTTTCTTTCCATATAACACATAACATCATAGTAGGTACTCAGTATTACAGAATCCACTATAATAATGTAACAGTCAGTCATAATAATATAGTATTAATATTCGACAATTTTCCCGCTATTTTCCACCAATGTCTACATCGATGATCTCTGTCTATCTAATGTATTTTCTTTGTAAGTCGACGCCTTCTATTTCACTCTATAATAGAAACGTACCTCGGTAGGTACTATTTATTGTTTCATTTTCTCTTCGCATTTCACACACATACACACAATACAGCGCCTTCAGCCAGTCGCATGAAGTTTCTTTATCGGTGCGGTTCTCGCGACATCGCCGTCGCGGTCCAATGAGATTACGTTCCATTTACGAATTCCATTCGAGAACGAAATTTAAATTTGAATTTTATGTGACATAAAAAAGTGAAAAAAATCTAAATATTCTTATTAGATATTTTTATTCTGATTCGTTTTGTTCTTGTAAACCTTTTTTTGTTAATTCTGTTTTATAACACAACTGAATACAAAAATATTGTAATGACATAATTACAATTGTGTTTTATTTTTATTTTAAAATTTGTTTTATAACCTCGAGTTAGTGTTTGGAAAGACTTTTTTTTCAATATGTTAGCAATAAAATGTATTGATTTTGTTAAATAAAAACATAACCTGGTGACGATTTTTCTTAACATTATTGATAAAACAATGTAGCGAGTAATAAAATAACAATATTATTTTGTCCTGGCAATACTTGGTGTAATGTAATGTAATCACGCCATTAGTGTGGAATAATTTTAGAATTATGTTTCGAAGTTTGAAAATTGCTCTCAGAAGGCGAAGGTTTGTATTGATATATGGAGTCTTCTTCCAAAACCTTTAATTTTTTTAAATATTATGTTTGGATTCATGTTTACTTTTAATTATTTTTTTTATTTGCACGTATATTTGTTAATTTTTTTAAAGAAATATTATTTGAATTTAGGTATATTTTTCTTAAATTTCAGTTGTATCGTTAAAAAGTAATATTTTTTCGTAAAATATTAATGTCAATAATGATATAGATATAAATTTGTATGTTTGAGTAGGTTTAGTAATAATATGTACACACATCTTCATCCCCTTGTCCTAGTTAGTCCGGGGGTACTTTGTGTCCAGACACTTCCCCCAGAAATCTCTGTCTATTGCTGCTTGATCCCTGATCACTCCTAACCAAATCTTTTAACACAAATTTATTACATGTCCTTTCCAGCTTTTAGGTCGGTCTACTGGCTTTCTGCTCTCCCCCACAGCCTCCAACGATCTAAGTGATTACGACCGAGTTTTTCAATCGGTGTTTGATCATTTGTGTTCCGTGGAGTACCCCTTCTGTCTCCCACTCTTTTTAAGTTTTCATGTGTCTTGTAAAAGACAGGCATTCGTAGAAATAGAGACAATTTACATTTTGCATTCAGATAAATTCAACCCATCCTGAATGTCTTGATTTTTTTTGTTGTCACGGTAAAGACAGCTTGCATGTTTATAACATGCAGCTGGTCTGCTGTCTACCCAACGTGAGGAATAAGCCGTAATGTTATTGTAGTAGTTGTAGTGTTCTTAAGAAAGTTTGGATTAAAAGGTGTTTTAGCTAAATATGATACAATGATGTCAATAAATTTATTAGATTGGTGCAAGGGAATTTGAGGCTTTATGTATATCGCTCATTAAAATAATATCCTATTTTACATATTTATTTACCCCATTATGTGTTTGGATTACTGAATAATTAAACCACATAAAAAGCTTACGGTCACGGTTTCAATTACCCTTTTTCATTATTTTTTATGCAATATCATTGTTGGGTGACAGTTCACAAGTATTCACATACATAAAAAGTTGCAAATTTATCGTATGTGTATGTGATAATTACGCGTAACGAACACGACCCTTTTACTAATTTGATTAAAAATTAACTTTATCGAGTTTGACAAGTTTATCTCGGGCACAGAAGTAATAATATAATAATGTTTCTCGTATAATTATTTATGACCCTTTTTACCCTAACGCTGTATGTATAAAACTAATTACATTCATTACAATTTTATATCATGTTTTCACGAATGTCATATTGAATTAGTGCGGTAACATAATGTGAAAACTCTTAACAGGATTTTTAAGAATTAAATAAATTATATGCTCCGCGGAGTTCCTGGGAACGCGTAGGACTCTGATCTTTTCTTCGTTTACCGGTGTCATTTAATATATTTATTTATTTATTTCAATTTTACAGGATACATACAGTTGATACAAAAAATATAATGGTCTACAACATATTTAGCAATAAGCAAACCAGTGAAGATCCCTATATTACCCTTATGTGCTCTACAAAACATACATAACCAAACATAGCAGTACCAATAAGCAATAAATAAAATCAATAAACAACAATTACAATAGAATAGAGTAAATTATGTTAAAAAAATCAATAGAATAATGGTAACAAAGCAATAATCGCAGGATTAAACAATAAAACAATAAGCAATAAATATGTATAGGTTTTCGTAAACCATCGCGAATAAGACATTTAACTTCTTCAATAAAGCGATAAGGTATGCCAACAAAACTTATTGATACGGGTTATTAAATGCAGTTAAGTGTACTGGCTACCCCCACTTGTGTGATATGTCGTGATGCTATAGATAAATATAAAACTTATTGATACGGGTTATTAAATGCAGTTAAGTGTACTGGCTACCCCCACTTGTGTGATATGTCGTGATGCTATAGATAAATATAAAACTTATTGATACGGGTTATTAAATGCAGTTAAGTGTACTGGCTACCCCCACTTGTGTGATATGTCGTGATGCTATAGATAAATATAAAACTTATTGATACGGGTTATTAAATGCAGTTAAGTGTACTGGCTACCCCCACTTGTGTGATATGTCGTGATGCTATAGATAAATATAAAACTTATCGATACGGGTTATTAAATGCAGTTAAGTGTACTGGCTAACCCCAATTGTGTGATATGTCGTGATGCTATAGATAAATATAAAATTTAGTTTATTATCGACACATCTCTGATAAGGGGTTTCTGTAGTTTTTCCGTTATCGTACAAAGGCAATTGCTGGAGATGTTCAATATAAGACCGTTCATAGCGGCTCAAAATTATAATAAAATAAAATGGTTGATTATAGGTACCTACCTATCTGTCACATACCTATCTTTACAATATAGCTTCACATTTGTTTTGCCTGACGATGAGAGCGGAAGCTCTTGAAAACCCGCTTGCCAATTAACAAAGTCAACAGTGGAAGAAATATATATTTTGTAGAAAAACAACACAAACAACAAAACAACACCATTATTATAGGACCCCACCCCACACCCCACTAATGGTTGGCAATTCCCAAATATCTCAGGTTAGTAAATTCAGGTACCTGGGAGCAACCATAACGCCAGAGGGTGATCTCCGGTCGGAATTACCAATCCGCATAGGAGCAGCTAGCGGGGCTTTCAACAACATGAACAAAGTTTGGAAGGCGTCTGGACTCAGCATCAGGACAAAATGTCGCTTGTTCAATGCGTGCATCATCCCAATCCTTCTATATGGCTGCGAGTCTTGGCACTTAACCAAGGCTCAAGAGCGGAAGATACTAAGCTTTGAAAACAAGTGTCTTAGAAGGATTTTGGATGTCAGATGGTATGAACATGTTACAAATTATGCTGTGCGCCGGCGCACCCAGCAGAGACCTGTAATCTCCGTAATACAAGAGAGACGATGGTCCTGGCTGGGACATGTTTTGAGAATGCCCAATGATAGTTGGCCAAAAAGAGCACTGTTCTTCCGTCCGCAGGGGTTCCGTAGGCCCGGGCGTCCCTCTTTCACAATACACCGTTCCTATGACAACGATATCAGAGCGCAAGGAATGTCGTGGGAAGAGGTGACGCAATTGGCACAGAGACGCTCTGAATGGAGGAGGCTGGTTTCTGCCCTGTGCTCCCGAGAGGAGCGTTGAGGGCGATGATGATGATGATTATAGGACGCTCAGAAACTTTCAAAATAAAGTGGAGATTGTACTCTATTCCGGGATTCTGTGTATTTAATAATTATTAATTTAATATTTTAAAATAGTATTAAGAAATCATTTAATAATTTTACTGGTGACTTTATTAATTTGTGAGCTGGCGTTCAAAAGCTTCCGCTCTCAAACGTTAAACAATTTATGAAGCCACAAGTGGATTTACTATATAATAATTGTTTCATCATTTCTTATTGTAATGAAAATCTACCAAGAACTGTCGGTCGATAAATAAGTCTTTTAAATAGTAGGTATGTCATGTCACGATGTAATTTGAAATACAGTTTATGTATTTTATTCTATTTATGATGGAATCGTTTTGATATTGTTTATTTTTTGCTTTGATTTTTTACCCCGTAAAGGCTTCAGATTGGTCGTGTTGATAAGTAAAACGTATGGTATTTTTTTCACACAAATTGCGGTGTAGGTACTACTGTGGTTTTACATAATAAACAATTACTGTTTAGTACACAATATTATGTCGTTTGATAATTTGATAATGATAAATAAGGTATAATAGCCTTAAGCGATGTGGTATTTCAACATTTTTCTTACAAATATTGGTTAATGAAAAGTATTATTTGCCGACTAGTTTTTAGACATACATATATATAGCTATATTCAAACTTCACTTGTGGGAAGGCTATGAGGATATAGAATATAGATATATGTATCTTTAAAGGAGATCTCCCGATCTTTTCTGTGAGTTTTCCCGTTTTATGGAAAACGCAGGTTTCTAGTGTAAAATTTTACGTACAAAACATTTATACCTTCAATTCAGTGATGAGATATGCCGCTGATTCTTAATGCTATTTTTTTCTGACACGAAGATAACAATCTGTATGTTTTTACAGTTAGTCTGTGGATCCACTTTGGAATGCCGTGGCAGCACATGTAGATATATAGATAGTTATGTTTACAAGGTTGTGCTATTTTTTTAATAACTCCACCCTCTTTCATATGTGAATGTGAAAAACAAAAAACAACAATTCTGCATTTTTAACATAAGTACCTATTACAAAATGATCAAGAGACATGTCTTTATTCTTCTTAGGACTTCATTTCATTAGTTTATCGCATGACCAGAAACACTTCGTTGCTGAATCGAAGATGAAAAATGTCTTGTATGTGATTTATTTTTTATGAATACCTGTTTTTTGTATTCGAAATACCTATATGGGGGTTTGTTACCTTTAAAGAAGGTAAAGGAAATCTTTAAATTATGTTTCTTTCACATACAGTGAACATGAAAATAATCTTTGCTTAAAGATCCACCACAAACCTAAATATATTTTATTGTATTTTTACTTACAGTTAATTGTGTGGTTTTAAATAATAAAGATCGATTATTATCACTCCAGTATAGTTAATCTTCACATGTTTCCTCTCGATCTCCACAGATGGCAGTTATTCATCACTAATACAATTCTCTTGCAAATTCTAAAACATAACATTTCTAACATTTTACACATAAATATAAAACAATTAATGATGGCAAGTATCGCTGGTTGCCACACCTACAATATATTATTCTAAAATTAAAAGAAAAGGGTGAAAGACCTAAATTAATTTTGCATCCATTTAGCTAGAACACAAAATGTAATATAGTTACTTATTCTGCTAATCTTAATTAGTTGTTTTAATGAATTTATTGATATTATTAAGTGCCGATGTAATCATTGTTTGGAAACACCATAATGGTAGTAACAGTTATCTCTTAGGAAAGATAAGGATTAAAAGATACTATCGAGGATACCATTGAATAATGTAAACGGTGTGGGTTAAGGCATTTATACACGATGAAACGTGTCGGCTACAATTTATGTAGGTATAAGCACATTTTTATTTTTTCAGTGGTGGATAAAACACACTTAGTTAAGTTTGTGCTTCAAATATTATATTTAATTCACTGCATTTTTTGATTATGGATAATGTCTTATTTTTGCTATAAAAATATTAAGATATTGTTGGTGTAAGTTCAAAATTTAACAAATCTACCTAGGCCTCTTTAAAAATATTTTCATAATGTTATAGCAAATATTCTTATAGTGTTTCGGGAACTCCAGAAGAAACTCTTGTATCATTTATTCGAATCGTACAAATTAAAGTTTTTGAATATCCTGTGCAAGGCAGGTGATCATAAAATTTCACGTATAAGTCATTTAACATCATCAATTTGACGCATGCCACCCATCCTGAATATCTTATTTCTATATTGACACGTAGAGGATAATCTGCATGTTTATTGAATGCAGTTAGTCCGTTAGCTACCTCACTTGTTGGATGTATCGTGATGGTATAATTAGTAGTGGTATTTAATATTTTTATGTCGACGGAAAAACGCCTTAGAGTCTAGTGGTTCGAAACAGGAACTGGTAAACGTATCAAGACTAATGAGCACTCAAACCAGCCCAAGACGATTCGTATGTGATGTTTTATGATTTTCACTCACGCAGGTGTGTAAAATTCAGCATTAATGCTAAAACTTAACCTTCGACATTTAATGGCGATTGATATCTTGCGTATTGGTCGCAGACTCGAATAAAATTTGGCTACGCAAATTTTGCTATGTGTTGTGGCTTAGTTCAATACAATTAATTAATGTCTACAAATCTTCCGATTGAAATAAATGTTTCCAAACAGGATAATGTATTAATTAATTATTATTAATGGTAGCCCTTGTAAGGGAAGGAAAGAGGATGTGGATTTACTATTATGTACTTGAAACACGAAAGCATTTCCTTGTTTGTATCTGCTTTCATGTTTAACACATTTACGCATAGAATTAGGTACTGATAGATTTGGCGGTAAGTTTGCGATACTTATAGGAAGATTAATTTCAAATGTTGCTCTATTCATACCTCTGTATTATATCTACCTCATTTGCTTTATATGATTCATTACTAGAGAGAATTAAAATATTAATAAATCGTCACCTAAACGGATAAATAGGAGTCCTTGGACTCCTGCAATATCCGAGAAATAAAGTTATTTCAACATATGATCCATTATGTTAATTGACCACGTTACCAGAAATTGTAACAAACATGTGTTTTATTTTGTCTTGAAGTCGTCCTCGCAGTGCCAATAAGCCCAAGACTGTTGTCTTGTGCGTAACAAAAGATACGATGTTCATAGTTTTGGTGAACAAGTTTTAAAAAAATCCATAGTGGATTAATAAGAAGGCGCGTGTTTTTTTTTCTACTATGGTTTTTATTTTGATTGTTAATGTCCGAATAAAACAAAATATGTCTATAAAAAGAAAACTATGAAAAAAAAAATTAAAATTTCTATTTCTTATCCTATTTTAATAGGAAGTTTGCCACCCATCCTGAATGTCTTGATTTTATATTGGCACGAAGAGGACAGCTTGCATGTTTCTTACATGCAGTTGGTCTACTGGCTACCCCACTTGTGGGATATGCCGTGATGGTATAGTAGTAATAGGAAGTTTTTGACCTAAATAATATCGGTAAGTATGTAATTTTCAAAAGTAACCCTACAAATTTATCATAATTTTTATTAATATACGCTACGTATTTTTTCACCATTATTAAAGTATGGAATGACATTTAGTTCCCATGCAGTGTTTTTTTTATATGTATTATAATATTACTTATACATAATTATATTAATACATTTATCCCTATATTATTTTCGTCTGTGTTAATGATGCGTACAAGCCAGAAGGTACATGGAATGTTGCACGGGTGCTTACGTTGGCTGCTTACTACATACCTACTATGTTGAGAAGTGTACCTGTCAGAAACAGAACCCAAAATGTTAACGTTGTTGTTGTTACCTAGTGAAATAAAAATCGATCTCCTGGCCTAAAAACATATTAATATGTATAGAAGCTGTTGTTAGATGCATAGGGATGCAACCTATAAAAATTAAAATTTCATCGAGTTTCACAATTTGACTTGATTATTTGTTCTTCAAAGCACGTTACTTTCAAATAATAAATAATATGTATTTTTTTTCAAAAAACTATAAGGCTCACCTTGTTTAAAAGTTCCCCAGACGAGACATGAGACCGTAACCTATTATTATTTCCAGGAGTGCTTTGTCTAATTAAGCTATCGGGGGACATACCGAAGGTTTTTAAATTCACTCTTATAAACCCTAAAGATAGCTTCATGAGTAGGTATTGTTCTAGCACGTGTCGTTACGAGGTATAGTTATGAAACTAATTTCGCAAAAGTAATTTAAAAAAATTGTTCTATTATGAAATTGATCGAGGATAGATTACCTGTTTTTTTTAAATGTGATATTTTCTGTGGGTGATGCCGCAATGGTTGGATGGATATTTTCTATCTGGCCTTATCTAAATTTAATATTAAAAATAATTGGTAGTGTCAGTTTCTGTATTATTGCCTGCCCTAAAAAAACATGTGGGTATAAATATATGTATTAAAATGCCAATTAAATTTTCTAGTAGTATATAGTAGATAGTTTATTAAATATGCATATACATTTCTTAAAATCTTTATAATTTTGATAGCTTGTGTTTTAATGTATTTAATTAATACTCTGTCAACTTAAAAGTATCGTAATACATCAATAAATATCACGAACATAAATTAGTATTACAGAGTCGTCAATGATCGATGTGTTTATTACGTTATAGACTTTTTTATTCGACGCATCTATCAAAACGAAAGCATCTCTAGTTTTCACGAAACAGCTAGATTTAATTTATTTAAATTATCCCAATTGTAATATGATTTGTCATCCGAGTGATAAATGATAATAAAACAATTTATTATTATTATTATTGTAATCGTGTCACTCGAATTTTATTAATCCAATTTCGAGGTTTACCATAATCGTGTCTGAAGCTTATTATAATAAATAAATATAATTTATTACCTTCTATATCCCTATCTATACCAACAGCAGCGGTGCTTCTTTAAAATTAATTTAAAGAGAAATTATTTTTTTTATCTTATCCCATAAAAATACAATTTTTCAAAAATAAATAACTACCTTCCACTATTCTTTAAGCAATGCAGTGTGCCTATATTAGATGTCGTGGATGAGAATCGAGAAAGGAAATCGATGTTTTCTACTTGAAGGTACTTATTAATTCTACGGCATTGCCTGTATAAAATCAACACCCGCATCTAAACATCAAGCATCTCCTACAAGACTTCTTTAGTTTCCTAACTGAGTTTTGATAACCTTTCTTTGCATTATATTTTAACGTGTATTTACTGCCTTATGAACTTACTACATGTGCATTGTAATTTCCTAATACTTTTAATGTTTTCGGGTGTCCTGTAAAAGGCATATGTTAAAAAAAAATAAAGATATTTAAATCAACTAAGTTATGAGATTTCCCTTCAATCGGAACGTCTACATTTTTTATTGGCACGGAGAGGACAGCTTGCATGTTTATTTCATACAGCTTGTCTGCTTTTTACTTCACTTTTGGGATATGACTTGACGGTGTAGTAGTAGTAGTAGTAGCAATCTTTTTAACTAGTTCCCAAAACACAATAAGAAATTTATGATTGGTGGCCTACCTCATTACTACTGAGTTCAAGATGTTTTCCGAATATCTGACCCTTAAAGGAAACTAGAAAATTTACAGAAAAGATGGGGAGTTTTTTTTGTCCGGAACTCTATGGAACGTGGAATAAATTAATCAAATTTATTATTATTATCAAATTACTAATTATTATTATCCAGAAATTCTTGAATTTGATATCCAACTTAAGGTTTTGTGGGTTCGTTATAATAAAAATTTAAATTTTCACGGGGCATGCAAGACTGCAATTATTAACTCGTGTACGCCTATACTTTGCACGTTTAAAACTACTTTGCACTCCCCACTCCTCTCCATATACACACACACAAAGACACCCTTCTAATTTCATGTTTCTTAAGGGGTAGAACGAAAAGAGATTACTTTTGAAAATTACTAAAAAAACTAGGTACTAGGTAAGTCTCAGCCTCGATACTCGCATAATATCCCAAACATATTCTCAGTCATACTTATATCCCAACATGTCGTTCTTCTTGAGGAGTAAGCAGATAAGATTAATCATTACTTTCTCCATTTCATGCACATACTTTTTCCTTTCGTGATTGTGATACAATTCCTCAAAATGCTCTTCTATTCAATATTAGTCTTCTAGGATTTTTCTTCAACACATTTCACAGTAGGCATTATGTATTAGTTTGTAGTCAAGGCGCAAATCGACAGTTTGATTTTGACCGTGGATTTCTCAGTCAAGGTCTGGAACACAACAGCGAAAAGTGTATGTGAATATAGGAATAAGTGGCGTTCGGTCCTTTCTCCCTACCCGTCAAGGGAAGTGGCGTTTTAGTGATGATTTTAATGAGTAGGTATCATGTTTTACCCCCATAATACTTAAGAATATGGATCCTTGAGAACATGATATAAATATTACGTAGATACTAGAAGAAACTCATAAATATGTACTGATTTTCTGATATTCTGAATAAAAAAGAATATTAACAATTTCCTCCTCAATTCTTAACATTCTGTTGTTTTGATTTATTGTTTACTGTATGTTGTATTTTTTCCATCATTTTAGTCTTGTCCTTTTCCATCTGATTTCAATGCAAAATTTTCGGTAGGATATTAAATAATAGGCAGTAAGAGAAAAGCAAAGCCCGAATTCGACATTTTTGATGTTATTAATATGTATTATTTTTTTTTAATACATACATAACATGTATAAACAATTCACATAGATCGAGCTTGTCTCAAACTTAGATATGAATCTTGTATTATATATACTAACGCGACGATACATAAATAGGTATAAACAGGGTACTGAACACATATGCATGAAACAACCAGATCTAGAACAGTATGAAAAAGGCCATATTTCATTTGGTCGAGAGTTGAACCCAGGGCTTCGTGATTCAAATGTAAGAACGTTACCTTCGCCCCATATTGACTGCCAATTCGGAATTTCAAAGCAATAATGATGGTAAATTTTCAACCAATTGCAAGTATGTAAATTATTTTCACTGAGTTTAATAATATGAATGATCCAATATATTATACCTACTTAAAATACACTCTCAGTAAGCAATATGCTTATGAAGGTGGAGTAGGGCAGCAGCGCGCAAGAAAAGAAAATTATTTGAATTTGGAATATTCCAATTAAAAGTCCGAGACTCTAATACGAGGGTGGGGTGAAAAGTTCTCGGCCTGACACTGAGATGTTACTCCAATCAGCAAAAAATTATGTTCCCCACCTGGATGCATGTGTCATTAGTTCATATGACAAATTTCAACTTGTTCTCCTAAGTAGTTTCTCCACACGAATTATTGCAGTCAACGTCTTGCTTGTTTTTCACGAAAATGAATAAATTTGAGTATCGTGCGGTCATAAAGTTCTTCATTTTAGATGGATTAACCCTTACAGAAATTCATCCAAAGTTGATAAAAGTTTAGGAGGACTCTGTTCCTTAAATGTCAACCGTTAAAAAATGGGCAGCTGAATTTAAAGGTGATCGCACATCCCTCGAAGATGACCCATGTGAAGGATGGCCAAAAACCACAGCCATACCGGAAAACATCGAAAAAGTGGATGATTCCGTGTTGGCCGACAGGCAACTGAAGGTGCATGAGATAGCTGAAGCTGTAGGGATATCGAAAAAAAGAGTCAAAAACATTTCGCTCAAAGAATAAGGGATGAAATAGCTTCACGTGAAAAGGGTGCCGCATTTGTTGAATACCGATCAAAAACAAATTCGCAAATGATTTTCGCAGCAATCTTTGGACCGATACAATAGGGATCCGACCAATTTTGTGCGGTGATTTGTCACCGTGGATGAGACATGGGTCCACCACTACACTTCAGAAACAAAACAGCAGTCCAAACAATGGGTGGAAGCTGGTACAGCTCCAAAGAAAGCGAAGTCGATTGCATCTGCTGGAAAGGTCATGGATAGCGTGTTTTGGGATGGAAAAGGTATCCTGGTAATTGATTACCTTGCAAAAGACAGAACATTTACAAACAAATATTACTCCAAACTTTTTAACCAATCTGGATGGCGAAATTCGCGAAAAGAGGCCTGGTATGAAGAAACAAAAATCATCTTTCCCCAAGACAACGCACCTGTACACAAGAGTGTATTGGCGATGGGAAAACTGCAAGATTTGGGGTATGACTTGCTCATCTACCACCACTTTTCTCCTGATTTGGCACATTCAGACTTCTTGGTTCCCAAACTTCAAGAAATTTGTTTCTGGGAAGCTCTTCGTATCCAATGAAGAAGTTGAAAGGGCTGTAGATGAATATTTTCGCAACCTTCCAGACTTTCACTTCCTGGAAGGAGTACTGATGTTGGAGAAACTCTGGATCAAGTGTATTGAAGTCAAGGGAGATTATGTAGTAAAATAAAAATAAAAAAAATCTGAAAACCGCAGTCTTTCATTGTCAGGCCGAGAACTTTTCACCCCACCCTCGTATCAGACTACTGACCACCTTAACAGAATTTCATAACTTGAATCTACTCTGATTTAATCGCCCTCTTCGCCTTTCCCGAGAGAGAGCACATGCCAGAAACCAGCCTCCTCCATTCAGAGCGTCATGGCGAAAATTGTGTTACTTCTTCTCACTTTCGGATAGGAACTGAAAAACTGGTTAAACATTAAGTTGGATGTCGCACAGCTTAAGGACATTTCATGTGTTCTAATTTTTATATAATCTGTTTTAAACAATTTACAATGATGATATTTATGTGTATGAATTGTTTTTGATAATGATTATTCATCGGGCCTTCGGGCTTTGATTCAGAGGGATAAAGGGACATTTATCTTTATTGTCTTTGTCGGTAATATCTGTCTTGTGGGCCATTCGTCTTCCGTTTACACTTCCACCATTTCCATCTTTATCCCATTTTATGATCGCGTGACGTCCGTCACTAAATTTTATCTCGCACAAAGGAAATAATCGTATAACGTTTTTTTCGTGTTTTAAAAAGAAAGTTTCTCTTTGTTTTTTGTTTTTTTTTCGACTCCTTTTATTCTTTTTTAGCTTGGGTTGTTTTGTCGATCGACATGGTGCCGACGCGACGCTTCGTGTAATGTATAGCCATTGTAATTCATCTATTATCATGGTGGGCGCTTCGATTACTTTAATGTCATCCCATGCATTATTTATATCCCAGTTTCGGTCACGATCCTTGATATTGTTTATCGCTTAGCTCTTTTAATAAATAAATAAATAAAAAAACAACGCTTTTTCCATAACGGTTTATTGATTTATTTTTAAGCAACGTTATTCTACTAAATAATATTTTTTAGTCTATGAAGTTGGACGCGGTCTGAGCCTTAAATTCAGTATTAATGCTGGACTTCATTTAGAATTAACCACTGTAGCGATGCTTAGAAAAGATAACGTCAATTTAGTAGTTCCTCAGATTTAGCTTGAGACCTAAATCCATCCTTATCTTGAGGAGTACTTTATTATTATAATATATGTTTATCGTTAAATTGATTCTTTTCAAAAAGTTAAGTAGACGGCAATCTTGTTGATGGTTTTTTAAATCAAATATCATCAAACCCATGAAATTTGTAATTCCTGAAACTACATATACCTACGTGTATGCAACTTTATTTATCAACTTAAATATTGAATTACATAAACTTATTTTTATGTGTACCAATTTGTCGTTTTAACATATTAAATCAATACCGTGTCTGTAATATGGCATTAATTTCTTTCTTTGTTTTTATAAGATTTTTTCTTATCGTCTTATTAATATTCTTATTTTATTGAAATTTCGAAAACAAGTGTGATATTGATATGTTATTGAGTAAAAATTTGATGAACAATTTGTCTTATTTTATAAAGACAAGTGAAAATATTAGATATCTGTGATCTCAATTTCAGAAATCTTAAAATTTCTATTTTTTTTAATAACATAAAATACTTAGGCTTCTGTCAAATGGATTACCCAGGAATTAAATAGCTTGGCTATTTTTATCCTTTATGTATCAACAAGAGTGACCTTTTTTTTAAAGGGTAGGATATTAAGACTTCCCATTAAATGTGTGTTATTTCTTTTGTGTAGATTTAACAAGTTTTATTTTCCCTTTATGGGCGCTGTTTTCTATCAACCGCCTAATACTCTTATTTACTCACCACAAAAAGGACTATTGAACTACTTACATATAAGTCCCTGTAGGTACTTTTAATAGACTTATACGACTATTTTCTCATTTCGTAGGATTGCGATATTTGATACCTTATGGAGGTTGTTAACAAACAATATAATGCTTCAAAGCATTAGTTTAGAAAATTAAGACATACTATTACCGTGATATTTCGACTACCGATGTGTGGGATTCTCCGTTTATTTCTGTAATGGAGTGGGTATTAGGTAGTACACTAATAAAGTAGGATAGCCAGCGGTATCTAAAAAAATCTAAATGAGTGACATATCTGCCATTATTTTCCCTCAGGTTGTTTGTTAGCGTTCGCTATGAAATAGTTTCCTTACACATAGCTATGTCTATCTTTAGCATCTCTGATGAAGTGTAGTTATCGACTCTTGCATTTATCCTGTAGTGAGGTGGATCTCTCTTCTTGCATGTATTGAATATTTTGTTTTTAAAATAAATCTCTTATCTTTCAGTATATACTATACATATGTATTAAATATTTTGTCTTTAAAATAAATCTCTTTCTATTGATGTTTTGCCCTGTAAAGCCTTGTGCTTGCTTTGTTGAAGCAACGAACATTTGAATAAAGCTGAATGTATATACCTGTACTTTCAACTAACGTCATATTGGCTTTTTTTCACAAATACCTGCTTGACATTTGGGACGTCAAGTCGTCCATATTGCCATCGATGATATTTTTTTTAGTTCTTTGTTTTAAACCTAATAGCAATTCATTCCACGATGCTGGAGTTGATCGGTAAAGGGATTAAACCATATATCTTTCAATTAAATGTTCAATCTCTAGAATTATGCTATCGATCATCGTTAAATTAAGAGTTATTTGGTACTAAAATACAAACTATAAGAGAAATAAGAGAAAAATTTTGGTCAATTCAGTTTATAACAATTCACGATCCTGACACTGTTCTGGTGACATTTGGTGTATTTTTTTTTATAAAATAAGCTTTACTTTAACATTAGTAGTTTTATAAGCAAAATGATAACAGTCCTTTTTACCAGCCCTTCAGCCGCTCAAAGATTCGTAAAATGACGCCTAAGAAATAAATCATCCATCATTATTGTCATCAACCTTGTTTTGTTTTATAATTTTTACTTATTTATATTTTGGATCATTCGATGTTTGATTTGATTCTTGAATCTTTCTAATGATTCTTAAAACTCGATAAATTATGTTCAACTCTTTACATCTCTACGATTGAGCCTCCCCGAACAAAGTACAGCTCCATATTACTTACAAACAAACGGTGGCAGGCTACATTAATTGAGGTTTAACATGCACGTGTTTCCATATTACATATTATATTGTGCATAGTAAACACACCTATATTTTACTAACAAAAAAAAAACTTAATGTACAAACATAAAAATGCAATGTTTATCAAATTCTTGGAATGGGCTCTGATTTGAATAGTTACATATTAGGTTAATATTTGAGATCGTAGTCAGATAATATTTTTTTATTCGAGGTTTCGTGACGGTAGTGTTTTGGAGTTTGATTGGACTTTGGAGTTTGGACTGGAAGATTCGGAGTCAAAATTCGCTACCAACCAGATAGTGAAAATAAATGATTAATAAAAAAGTTGTTATTTTTACTGCGAATGATCAAATGACGACTTTGAAAAATTGTGCTGGAGTAAACATTTGTTTTTATTAATATAATTGTGGAAATTACTACTCATGCGCCAATTCAATACATTTTTTTTATATCAGCTATACCACCAAAGCATTTCCCACAAGTGAGTAAGATAGCAACCTACATCTATAAAAAGCATCCTGCATCTATCAAACATGCAAGTTGTATAGGAGCTACGTTATGAACTGGGAGGAAATTCATAAATAAGGAGAGCTACGTAGAAACTAGGAGGAGTTTAACAAAATAAGGAGGGGCTACGTAAAAACTGGAAGGAGTTTTATAAAATAAGGAGGAGTTATGTTTAAAACTGGGAGGAGCTTTATAAAATAAGGAGGGGCTACGTAAAAACTGGGAGGAGTTAAATGAATAAGGAGGAGCTACGTAGAAACTAGGAGGAGTCTAATTAAATAAGGAGGAGCTATGTTATGAATTGGAAAGAGTTTCATGAAATGAGGAAGAGCTATGTTTAAAACTGGGAGGATTATTATAAAATAAGGAGGTGCTGCGTAAAAACTGGGAGGAGTTAAATGAATAAGGAGGAGCTACGTAAAAAATTGGGAGGGGTTTAACAAAATAAGGAGGAGCTATTTTATGAACTGGGAGGAGTTACATGAAATAAGGAGGCGATCTGTTTAAAACTGGGAGGAGTCTTATTAAATAAGGAGAAGCTGACTGGGAGGAGTTTCATGAAATGAGGAAGAGCTGTTTAAAACTGGGAGGATTTTTATAAAATAAGGAGGTGCTACGTAAAAACTGGGAGGAGTTAAATTAATAAGGAGGAGCTACGTAAAAAATTGGGAGGGGTTTAACCAAATGAGCAGGAGCTATTTTATGAACTGGGAGGAGTTACACGAAATAAGGAGGCGATCTGTTTAAAACTGGGAGGAGTCTTATAAAATAAGGAGGAGCTAACTGGGAGGAGTTTCATGAAATGAGGAGGAGCGATGTTTAAAACTGGGAGGAGCTTTATAAAATAAGGAGTGGTTACGTAAAAATTGGGAGGAGTTAAATGAATAAGGAGGAGCTAAGAAAAAAATGGGAGAAGTTTCATGAAATGAGGAGGGGCTATGTTTAAAACTGGGAGGATATTCATAAAATAAGGAGGCGTTATGTAATGAACTGGGAGGAGTTTCATGAAATGAGGAGGAGCTATGTTTAAAACTGGGAGGAGTTTCAAGAAATGAGGAGGATCTGTGTTCTATGCTTGAAGAAGGTTCATAAAATAATGAGCTTCGTTAAAAACTGGGAGGAGTTTAATTAATAAGGAGAAACTAGGAGGAGTTAAACAAAATAAGGAGGAGCTATTTATGAACTGGGAGGAGTTTCATGAAATAAGGAGGCGATCTGTTATGAATTGGGAGGAGTTTCATGAAATGAGAAGGAGCTATGTTTAAAACTGGGAGGAATTTTATAAAATAAGGAGGGGCTACGTAAAAACTGGAAGGAGTAATATAAAATAAGGAGTTTTGTTTAAAACTGGGAGGAGCTTTATAAAATAAGGAGGCGTTACATTAAAACTGGGAGGAGTTAAATGAATAAGGAGGAGCTACGTAAAAAAAATTGGGAGGAGTTTCCTGAAATGAGGAGCTATGTTTAAACTGGGAGGAGATTCATAAAATAAGGAGGCGCTATGTTATGAACTGGGAGGAGTTTCATGAAATGAGGAGAAGCTATGTTTAAAATTGGGAGGATTTTTATAAAATAAGGAGGGGCTACATTAGAAACTGGGAGGAGTTATATAAAATTAGGAGGGGTTACGTTAAAACTGGGAGGAGTTAAATGAATAAGGAGGAGCTACGTAAAAAAAAATTGGGAGGAGTTTCATGAAATGAGGTGGAGCTATGTTTAAAACTGGGAGTATATTCATAAAATAAGGAGGCGCTATGTAATGAACTGGGAGGAGTTTCATGAAATGAGGAGGAGCTATGTTTAAAACTGGGAGGATTTTTATAAAATAAGGAGGGGCTACATTAGAAACTGGGAGTAGTTAAATTTATTATGGAAAAGCTAGATTATTAACTGGGAAGAGTTTCATAGAACAAAGAGGAACTACGTTATGAACTGGAAGGGGTTTCATAGAATAATATAAGATCTCTCAAACATGCATGTTGTCCTACTCGGATCCTAAAAATCATTGAGGATAGCTGAATCTTTTAATCGAAAGTGTTAATAAATTATTTTTTATGTGATGTGACGAATACCTGCTTTTGACATGAAATTTATATAATTATATCAGTTTTAATAGTTATTACACCAACATATTTAGAACTTAATTACCAATAGACAGAGGTCATGTTTTGAAGGATTGTTTTGTTTTTGATGAAGATAGATTGATATTAATTGTGTTTTTTTATTGATCGATTGGTCACGTGGTGAGGTATATTTTTGTTTGCGTTGAATTAATCGACGATATAAAGTCAATATGTTTGAATAGTGTACTATTTACTTCATAATGTTTCTAATGGGACATGGAATGGTAAAATGATGGATTACTAGATTAAAATATACTTGAATGCTGACTATTTTTAAACTCAGATTCTCTGGGAAAAATAACCACTTTACAAAAAAAAAAAAACATTTAATTACCTAGTCCTCTTTTTGAGAAGTGACAGAATAATTGCCGAATTTATTTTAATAAATGGTACCGCCATGCAATTATTAGTCATGACACAATTAGTATTACAATACTCATTTCCAATGTTTGTAATTTTTTATATCACATCATTGTTTTTAAATTGAAATCTTGACGTCTTCTACGATTCCTTTTTTTACTATTGACCAAAATATATTGAGAAATCGTTACATAATTGGTATTGCACTGTTACTCTTGTTTTATATTAATTATTTATTTCAATATGGCACACAACAAATGAAAGACACGTAAAATACAAATATGTAAGCAGTTTTTTTTTTTAAATATGTAAGCATATTTCAACAGTCTTACATCCTAAACAGTGCACACTTCAGCAATAACATACAAAATAAACATAGAAAAACTCACAATTTTATTTATTTATTTATTTTATTCTTCACTGTACATTGTTTACAATAATACAAATTTACATAGAAAATATAATTTATACAATTCAATGTACAGAGGGCGAGTTTATCGCTAAAATGCGATGTCTTCCAACTAACCCGGTTATTAAAATAAAAAAAAACGAAACAGACATAAATGTACACATCTACAGTAATATTAATTAATAAAACAATCTCGCACACATAATAGGTATTATCTTTTTACTGTTTCATATCTTTTTATAAATAATAATTTTGTTAACATTTATTTTGTTTATATAACACTTAATATGTAAAAGTTAACATGGACAGTTTGCATGTTTCTTACATGCAGCTGATCTGCTGGCTACCCCACTTGTGGGATATGCCGTGATGGTATAGTAGTAGTAGTAGTAATATGTAAAAGTCTTAAACGTTGACTTTCTGAATTAAATAAGTAGACTTTAGAAGTATCTTCGACTACTCGTGAACTACTGTATAGCTTTGAAAGATAAGACGTGCATAAAATTTGTAGTGGATGCAGTGTTTTTTAAAAATATAAAGATAATAAAATAAAAAAATAATAAAAAAGCCGGCAAACTCCCCTTTCACGACACAAGCTTTTAATAGCTTACTGTGAAAGGTGTATAAGGTTGTATTTGGGTTTTTAACAAAAACCCAGATATATCTTAAAAAAAAAATACACCGCGCAACCAAAATAAGTGGCGTTAAACAAAACATGATTTTGAAAACAAGTAGTTTACAAATTAGAAAATGTGATAATATTTCACGGCCGTTGACTCTTTGTGTTCAAAGTCTGTAGATAACACTAAAGTCGCAGGATTTGGTGGGGTAGCTTTTTGTGTAATTACTTTCACTTTTACAACATAGGATAGGTTTTCAATAGCTTATGCTTCTAAGCTATGTTTTTCACCTTTTTACTGCCATTCGACTGATTGCCATTGTTTTAGTTTTAAGAAACATTGTAAAACCTCTAGCAAGTTGGATTATAAGAATGTATCGTTTAAGTTTTAAGACATATTGTGAAAACCCTAGGGACATTAACGGTTGTAATTAACTGTGGGGAGGTTTTGTCGTGGGGAGCCCTTCAGGCAATCTCTGAGGCCTCTCATATAAATAAAGATTTTGCACGATGAGTGTGGATGACATAGGAACTACCATTCCTGAAACATCCACGGGTAAGGGAGGGTACGACCCTTAATGCCATTCGACTGACTATTCATGTTTTTTAATTTAACTTTCGTAAATTCATTCCAATTCGCCACAATCATTAAATTACGTGATTTTGGTGATCAAAATTAACTATTGAAATATGAATATAGCATATTCTTTTCTTTGTGCTTCAAGATAATTAATGACAAAAATTAAAAAAAAAAATTTATACTTGTTATCCAATGCTAGTGTTTACAGATTCCAAGTATTTTTTGCCCCCTTTATTTGGTTAAAATGAAAGATAGAAACATTTATTATTATCATGTTCCTGGTCCTTCATTGTTTATAGATGTGTTTTTGTTTTATTTTATGGAGGTACAACGTTTGTTTTTCCCCATCAAATTGTGGTAAGAATTAAGTCCTTATGTTTTTTCATTGGGCGTACGGACTATCTAATGGAATTAATGTGTGGAAACTCATTCTGAACCAGTACGTCGTGTTGGACCCGTCCAAAAGCTTGTGGTTTTACTACGAATATAATGGGAAAGTGTTTTTAATGATTTCAAAATTAATTGGTGAAATAATCCACAAAAGGTTTAGCTGTTTTCATCGTGTTAACTATTATTTTTCTGCTTCGTCTTTCCCTCTTAAAAGCTCTTTTCAGTAGAGCACAGGGTTGAAAACAAGTCATTTAGATTCATGTGAGTCACTTGCTACATTTTTTATAGTACGGAGGACTTCTTGCATTTTTATAAGGTACAGTTAATCCACTGGCTACCTTGCTCTGATTTTATTATCATTGAAACGGTTTATTGTGAAAAATAGTCTTCTTTCAGGAATCTCAAAAACCTTAAAACCACTAGGCATTCACTATTATTGTCTGTTTTAACATATTATTTTAGACCCAAAACTTTCCAGGACTTTTTTTCATAAGCTTTATTGCGGTATCAAATTTACACTTTATTAGAATACATACCTGATTATATTTAAATTTCTTTCTGATGAATTTAGCTGCATTTTATGTAATAATATCCTCATCTAAAACATTACTTAACTGTAGGTGATTTTGTAGCTATCAATCAATTAGCTATAATAGTTTGTCATAATGCCACCATATTATATTAAACATGTGGTGAAGAAAAAATGGAGTTTATTAGATGTATACGTTATACCGTGATTTAAACCCATGGAGTCCGCAGTAACGAATATATTTTTCACTCTGTCCTGTAAGTTTTCGAGTGTCATGAAAAAGGCAGGTGTGTGTTAAACATCAAGTTTAAGAAATTTGACAACTTAAGTTGAGTTACGAGGTTTGGCACCCATTCCAAAAGTATTATATTTTATTGTCACGAGAGCATAACTTGCATGTTTATTATATGCAGGAACGCCGTGATAGTATGTGTGTGTATTTTATGCAAGTCGAATGTGTTACCATCCACCGTAATGTTATTTCATGAGATTTTATTTTATTCTTTGAAACCGTGTATGCTATTAAAATATTATTAAATTCATGTTACTGCTCTTATTTTTTTTTGATATAACTATAAATTTGACACAATATATGATATGCTGAATATTCGAATCTAATAAATATTTTATTATTTGTTACAGATCTGGCCAAAGTGTCCTAATAAACAACATGATTCTCGCCCCCTGCATATATGCGGGGCGATTTGGACTAACGGCATGGAGAAAAAAATCTTCAATACTTCTAGCAATCCTTTTACTGGCTCTCATTGTACTTGGAGTTCATTACAACATTGGTTATGGGGTAAACAGTTCAGAAATGTCTCAGAAAGAGGCTTTAGTTTCCGATATCAATCCAGGCAGTGTTCAAGGACTAGTAGTTATCGGAGAACCATCAAAGAGGAAACATAACCAAAACGGTGATAGTAATAGTGTTCATTTTGTACAAAATCATGAAGCTGATGATCCACATAGGACAGAAGCAGCTATGGCAGTATTAGCTGATAAAGACTTACAAAACCTGGATCAACCATCGAGAGATGACATGGCGAGAAAAAGAGAAAACGCTGGTCTTGTCATAGAAACGGGGAACCAAGATTCAGTTGATTCATATGTAAATATACAAGCGATGATGGGAATTCCTTTTGCGAATATTGATACAAAAAATCCATACATACCTGCCAAGCGAATAGTGCACTTAGATCTCAAAGGTGCGCCACCAAAAGTCAGCTATTTGAAGAGGCTTTTCCCAATTTTGAAGTTTCTGGGTGCTACAGGTTTACTTATGGAATATGAAGATATGTTCCCGTTTTATGGTCCTTTAGCTGATATTTCTGCGAAAAATGCGTATACTAAGGAACAGGTTCAAGAAATTTTACAGTATGCTAAAGAAAATCATTTAAAAGTTATTCCTTTAATCCAAACATTTGGACATTTGGAATTTGCCCTCAAACGTGAAAGCTTTGCTCATCTACGAGAAGTGCCGGAATCTCCTCAGGCTTTGTGTCCTAGTTTGAATCAAAGTTTGGACTTCATTGAACTTATGATCAATCAGGTAAGTTAATTAAGTTTACAATTATTGATTTAGTGTGATATATCAATAGTCGACGTTAAATAAAGATTTTGAATTGCAAGCGCAGGAAAAAATACCTACTCTTTATTTTATTTATCGCGTGGTTATACAATATTATATTTCACTTATATACAGTAAAAAATCTACACTTTGAACATAATTCTTAGAAAATGTTTGTCAAGTCTTTCTACTTATTTAATGTGAGGTTAAAAAAATTAAAATAAAGGGTCTCTGGGGAATGTGATTAGATTTATCGAGTTCATTTTTTTTCATAATCGACATTAAAGAAGAAGTACAAAAAAAAAAAACTAAAAATCCTAAAACTCTCCCTTAGAATTTTTGGTGAATCACTTTATAATATTTTTATCCCCAATTACGTCACTTACCATGTAGTAACGATAAGCCGTTTGTCTATTGTGTCTATATTATATTGTCTTACGGCCTTTATCTTGACATTGTATGTATGAGGGATATCATGATAGTATAAAGTTTATATCGTATTTTATTCCCTTCACAATCTCACCATCAAAGCATCTTATGTTTTCCCATATAACTGATGTGCTGTCGTCACTGGCTATGACAGTTAACATTGTTTCCCTTTTATCGATCCAATTATTCCAACCGCGTCGCTTTCATACTAACAACCAACAATATGGCTCATAATAATTGCACATAAAATATTCTAACAGCCTTATTGCTGCACCTATTTTTAACTACCATAATTTATTTGGAGGGCAATTATGGTCAGTAATAATGTAACCAATGAAAAATTTATATGTGAACCTTAACAACTGTTGCGTCGATTTAGAGATAGTTTCGTTTATGAAACATTTCTATAACTGTCGTTAGCTATTTGATATTATTGTGTCATTTATCGACATTTTCTAAGCTTGAAAATTATTTTGAATTCGTCTTTAAATTATAAAATATTATTTCGAGCAGCATACCTTGTTACTTCTTAAGCGAATAACGTCGAGACAGTCGAAACGATTCCCTTTCGTCACGCGTGTCTGCTTCTCTAAGATTTATGCTAATTATTACGCACATTTTGCTGTTTACTGAGATCACACAAGATCTGGCAGACCTGATCCATTAATTTCTGATGACTTTTATTGTGCATTTTTGACATTTCAAGAATGTCATCTTCGACTTACTATTATTATTTATTGTTCTAGTACAAAGTAGTAGAATTTTATACTTTGATTTATTGAAACGAGTTTTTCCTTTTGCTGTTTATTAAAAAAATACGAGAAAGCCATCGTTAGATTTATAAGGTCATTATCAATCTAATATTCTTAATTTATTGTTTACATACAGTCAAACCTGTGAAGTTTATGGAAAAAAAACTAAACAGAAAAGCAGGAGGTCGTAAACCAAAAGGATTTAGCAGATATGCTTACACAAATTTAAGAGCGTGCCTACTTTTAATGCTTTTGGATGTTGTACCTTTTTAATTTCATATTCTGTTACCTTTGTTGGGCGTAACTCACGTTCATACACACATTTTAGAGTCAACAGATATGAGGTGGTTTTTATATCTCTAGCCTTCTTTGCCTTGTTTTATAAATTGTTTACTTTATGCTCGTACGCTTCCCTTTACGGTTGTATAAATGATTATAAACGTTATTCCCAATATTTGCTGTCAAAAGGGCTTTCCTCCGGCTTACTATAAAATTTTATAACACTCGTGTTTATTTTGGAATAATATCCCAGTAAAGTGTTATACATATTATTTATCGTGGTATTACATGTACAGTCTTTCTACTTGTTATAAAATAATTTGATAAAGATGAAATTCATATTTTTTTCCGAACTGCAACAAAATTAGATTACATGTTTATTTCATACATTTGGTCCACTAACTACCCCATTTGTGCCCTTCAATATTTATATTCAATTCAGTGATGTGTCCATCCTTTGGAATCTGTTTTATATTACAATTATTTTATTTTCATCCATTTTCATTCCATCTTTGGACATAGGCCTCCAATGATTTTTGACATCTTCAACTTAGCGATGGGGTATGCCATCCATCCTGAATGTCGTATTTTTTTATTGGCACAGAAATGATGAGGCATGCTTATTACATGCAGTTATTTTCATGGCTACCCAACTTCTGGGATAGCAGCAAAATTAGTAGTCAGTTAACATCAATTTGCAATTGAAACTGGACATGTATCCATCTTTCAGGATTTGGTCCGTTTGATGTGGACTTTCAAATTTTTCTCAACTTTTTTCTCAGCCATGTCACTCTGTCCCCATTTATTCACACATTTCACGTGTCCGAATCGTCTAAATTCAAACGGGTGATGACTACGCCATTTGTATTTAAAATTATTTTCTATCCGAAAGGATTTTGCTCGTCTCATTTACGTTTTATGAAAGTAACAATTTGTCGAAGGACCATTGTTTGTATAAATGCGCAACCGTAAAATATTTACAAGTGATATAATGTTTTGCGTTAATCCCTCAGTTTATTTTTGCGGTTAGGCTGGGTCAGACAATAAACTATTCAACCTTCGCAGCTATGTTGGAAAAAAATGGAAGAGATATTGATTTTGTGAGACAGAAATTGCTACAAAATCAATACCTGCAAATCCTCTTTTTCTTCTTATTCATTTGTTAGACCCAAAGGTCCGTTCATGCAGGAAAGTCCTCTTGCGATGTGGAGTCCCAATTGTCCTTCCATCGTTTTTGGGGTCTTCTTGGTGGCGCCGTCCCTTATTTTTGATATACAATTCCAGCTGTGATAACTGATCAAAGTGACATTAGAATTTTCCCATATCGAAGGACCTACCGACCACCCGGATATTTCAGAAGTCTGGGAACTTCCATCTATCCAAAAATTCAGTTCTATTATTCAGTTATTAATTTTGTTAGATGTTCATTAATCTAAATAAATATACAATATCAAAAAATATGTGCAACAATAAAAACATTTCATTTCCAGATATGATATAAAATCACGCAAACACGAATATTTCTGAAATACCTAGGTATATCCCATCCTATACAAGAAAGAGTTCTCTCATCATACATATTATTTCATACTCGTATTACCAAATGTTATTATGATATTGATTATAATTATGCGGATTTGAGACTTCTAATGAAGCAGCTAATATGAACAGCATTACAGCACAAATTTATTTCTTTTTGTCACACTATTTGCTCCGTACATACATATACAGGTACAGAATGTGTGAAATGTTTTGAAAATAATATCATTCATTCATTCATACCATTACGGAATTTTTCATAAGTGGGGTAACCAGCGAACAAATAGCATTTAATAATATATTTGCAAGTCGTTCTCTCTGTGTCAATAAAAGTTAAGATATTCTAGATGGGTGGCATATCTAATAGTTGAATTGAAGCTAAATATTTTGAAAATATTAAGAATATTACTCAACAGACACCTCACAAACTGCGTTTAGACAAAAAAGCTGTTCTCGTGCCAATAAAAATTAAGACGATAATAAAAATAAACTTTATTGCACAATAAGGAGCATACATAATTACAAAGTTATAAAATAATGTGATACAATATACAAATAAATGATTTGGTGCAATGGGCGAGTTTATCGCAGAAGCGATATCTTCCAACTAACAATCGCATATGAGGCATACCTCAACGTTGAATTGAAGATGTTCAAAGTCTTATTCATGATGTTTCACAATCATTTGTCTTTAACAAATCACTCTAAAGCTCACAGAAAAGGTCGGGAGTCCTTTTATTGGCCGGGTACTCTAGGGCAGTGTTCCGCAAAGCGTGTACCGCGGCACACTGGTGTACCGTGATCATCAGTTGGTGTGCCGCTGAAAAAAGTCAAGGTTTTGATAAGAAAATACACCTAAAAACAGCTGAACGAGCGAGCGAGACGCTTTGTTAAATAAACATTGCTTTTTTCTTTGGTGTACCTCTAAAATTTCTTGATTTGATAGGTGTACCTTGAACACAAAAAGTTTGCGGAACACTGCTCTAGGGAACGTATTTACTCATCAACTCTCCACAACTAGGTACCTACTTCATATCTTTAAAAAAGAAAAACTGGAAATACACATAAAATCGAATGGCATAATTAATTCCTATAAATTAGTGGAAATATTTTTTGAAGCTATAACGCCATATCCCAGTGGAAATATACCTAACTGTGTTGTTGTATTTTATATTTGATTTATTAATTAAATTAAAAATGGATTTCCGCAGTGTAAACACCGAAACTGGTTGAATTAAGAATAATATCTAAATGATGACCAACGCTGCTACGTTCTCTCACAGTTTACTCAGACATTAAGTAGACTGTGTTTCCATACAAATAAGAGTGAGCCTTTTTATTTCGTCCTTTCTAAAAGAATCGGACACAAGATAAATTCAGACGAAATTTAAAATATTCACAAAAACTTTTTTAATACACTTAAGAGTTTCGTGACGCTGAAAAGGTGAAAACACAATTCTAAAGGCACAGAATAAAAAGAAACATTACTTCAAATAGTCTTTTCAAAAAATATATACCAGTGTTTCCCTGTTTTATAAAATATCTTAGACGTGTTCTTCTTTTTTTTCATTACACAGAAGTAGAAATGGGTCAGTTGTTACATTTTTCAGTTAAATCACCTTTTCTTTTCCGTGCAAACTCAATTAATAACATAAACTTTTGAAGTTGATTCCAACTTGAAGAATCCTTCATTTATTTATTTATTCTCTTTGTAAAGTTTATTTATCTTTACTACTTACTGTGGTATCTACTTTATGTGGTAAAATACGTTGTAATTTAGTATTCCAATAAAATATTAAATCAATTCGTTCCATCAGCTTGCATTATTTCAATCTTAAACAATTACGAACGTGACTGAACGAATATTGTTTGTTTTCTAAGCTTGTCCTCGTTGGAAAAACTCGTTAAACGGTACCGAAAATGTTTTCCACTGTCCTGTGCAATATTGTTAAATTAATCACTATTGTGAAATATAAGTGAAAGCATAATTTATGTGCTTATTTCATTTTTCTCTACGTTCCACGGAGCAATGCGTTGTTTAAAGAAAAATAGGTCTCGACTAAAAATAGTCTTCCATTCCTTTTTGTAAACTTTCGAGTGTCCTGTAAAAGGGAGGTAATCGTAAAAAAATAATTAACATCTTCAATTTAGCGGTTTGCCACCTGTTCTGAATGTCTTGTTTTTATTGGCACGGAAGGAACTACTTACATGTTCACAATACAGTTAGTCTGGTTAATTTTAAGAAATGTCGTGACGGTATGGATATACAACGTTGAAAATGTAGTTGTGCAGTTATGTCTGCTCACTATCTTACTTGTAAGAGATGCTGTGGTGATATAAACACACACATATATAGATGTTGTACAAAAGCAGTTCAAAAGAAAAATATAATTGCATTAATTAATCGTCTGGAATCTCCTAAAAAAATTAATAATTATGATAAATTTATAGACTGAAATTACCTTCATTTCAATTTTCTGTGTATTAAGATTTTTTATCAAAAGACGCGTAAACCTTAATAATACCTATATACAATTATAATTATGATTTTAATGACTGCCTACCTGTTTCTAATTTGTATTCTTGTACGTTTTTCTCATTTGTTTTTCCCTAAAATTTAATAATGTATTCAAAGACCTGCCTGGTATGAAATGATTTGGATGTTTTGTTAAAAGAACTGCAAGAAGAAATGTTACGGAAGCAAAAAGTATGTATTGGAATAAATAAGAATAGGAGTAAGTGATGCTTTTTTGCCTACCTCGTAAAAGAAGCGATGTGATTGTATGTACTTATGTATGTAAATAACCCTAGTATTTATTTATACAATTAAATTTACACAGCTAGTAAGACTTCAACGTCATTTTTTAAGAATAGTTTTTTTTAACCAAAGAAGACAAATCTGGATTTGAAACAAACTCAAATATATCTTAGACATTCTCTTGTGTCGTGAAGGTTGGCAGCGGGTGGAATCGATTCCGGAATCTCTCGATTGAAAGCCCGAGACTCTATCATCAGGCTATCGACCACCTCTAAGATTTTTGTTTTATGTTCAAAATATACGAAAATTACCTTTTCCTCGTTTTTACGCACTTGTAGGTCGAAAATCAAAGTTTTATTATTTCGTTTATTTTAACCTAATTTTATTTGTCCTAAACATCACGATTTCGGGATTGTTTTCAGAAATAAAACTTAGTACACCTCTACTTCTCCTTGATCTTATGATGTGGAAAAAATATATTTATTTGTATTACGTATCCGGGATTGATGTGTTTTTAAACGCTTCATGGTTAAGTAAACATTTTGTTTATGTTTGTTTTTGTTTGACCTTTAGTAAGTTAATGTAAATCCCTAACCATTTCATTTGGTCGTTTGTTTAGTAGAGGTTTTCGTGCGTTTGGGATATATTGTGGATTTTGTCCCATTTTTTATTTTATACCTTACTTAGGTACTACTTAAACATCGACGGTAGTTTTATGTGTAATGCGTAAAATAATGATTAGGAATTCGGCGTTTTATTTTCGCTTTTTTGTGCAAACACCGTTCTCTTTAATTAATGTGTGTTTGTAATAAACTTACATGCATCTACAAATATCCTTGAAATTAAGCTTTAGTTTAGTTTTACTAGAATTCAAACATTGAAACATGTTATGGTTCTGTATTTTAGAACGACCAAAAATCTCCCAAATACCTACATCTGTATGAGATAAGAAAAAAAAATGTGAAATTTTGCTATCAGCGGCAAACTAGATAATTAGTAGAGCAATTATATTTATTGGTGACAAATATTGTGTTTACGAATATTATGGAAATATTTGCATAATCACTCGTGAGAAGAAAGCGGCGAGGTCCAATTAGTTAAGGTACCTGGCGTTGTGCAATAAACAGATTGCATTCGCACGTGGGACGGGATGCCGGCATATTCTTTGTGATTTTCTAAGGGGGTCGTAAAATATTATAGAAGATAATATTATTAGGAAGTTCGAATATCTTGTTGTGAAATAATAAACGCGGCTTCCTCAAAGAGAAAAAAGGACAATATTGAAATGTAGTCCGTGGGAATGAGATATTTTGCTGAAAAACAATAAATGCGACAGTAAAATAGAACATGAAAAAAAAGGGGAGCTGATAAGAAATTCTATCTAGGTGGCCAGTAATTATATACGTCACGAAATACCTACCACTAATATAACGCAGTATGTATGTACTTACTTGCGTTATTGGGTGGATTATTAATAAAGAAGTGTTGATCAATCAATTATGTATTACATTATCAGTTGTTGAAAATCATATTGAAATGAATGGAAGGATAGCCGGACTAATTAATAGGTGTGTAAGTAGGCTTATTAATACACAGGTGAAGATAGAAAGAGAGAATAATTTATAATTACGAGAGATTCGAATTAAAGGATAGAATAATTATAGAATGTTGTTGCAATGAACCCAAAGTGTGTACGTAAGATCTGATTTTATTGAATGAATAAGTAGAAGTGAATATAGATGTATAGATAATTAATTGATATCGGGAACTTGTTATCAATAATTTTTATTGTATATTGTATGAGGTGTATGTAAGGCTTTCTTTTACTAATCTTATACCTACTATGATTTTAGGTAATAATCATTGGACGTCTAGGTATAAATAAATAATGAAATAGAATTATTTATACGATATTTACGAGGTATGAGTAGTCTTCATTATGTATTTGTAAATTTTAATTAAGTGTAGGAATAAGATAAAGATACCTAAATGTGAAACATGGATATCTTAATTAGGTATGTGTCGTGATAGAAATGAAATAAGAAATATAGGATATGAGGGGGAGTAAATAGATAAACCGATAGATATTTTTAGAGTCGAGAATTATTATTGATATTATGAGTTTTGAACGGAGAAGGAGATGTGAAGCGCATAGATGATTAGTATCTAAGCCATAAATTACGACTCGAAAGGCGGTACAATGTTAGGAAGAGATAGAAGATGTTAAAATAAGATAGAACGACGTTCGGACCGCATCCCTGTGTTACATTGGCGAGAATCTTAGGGGTGGATGCGAGAGATAAGGGAGTACGTCGTGATTGGAGAATTAGAGATTTTGTCCGCGAAATCTGGTATAAAAGCTCATACATATCGGAAAATGAGACAGATTAAAATTCAGTTGAGAAGGGCTACCGCGATCGTTATTCGCGGAGGGTCAAGAGAATTCAAATTTAGTTGTGAAGGGATACCGCGATTGTTATTCGCGGAAGGGCCGAGAGAGATTAAAATTCAGTTGAGAAGGGATACCGCGATCGTTATTCGCGGAGGGTCAAGATAATTCGAATTGAGTTGTGAAGGGATACCGCGATTGTTATTCGCGGAAGGGCCGAGAGATTAAAATTCAGTTGAGAAGAGAGACCGCAATTCAGTTATTCGCGGAGAATCGCGAGTAGTATTCGCGAAAAGTGATATTGTTGTGAGAAATTAATTCGCGGAGATAACTTAGAGATTGTTTGTAGTGAGATCAAATTCAAATTCAAATTGATCGATCGAGATTGTTATACATAGTCGCGAAAATTTGGAGAAATTAATAATAAGATATTAATAACCGTGAATCAGAACTAATAATTGTGAGTCAAATGATTCGTAGTGAACAAGTAAACGAATATATCGGTGTGTAATTACACAATACCAATCAACCAACTATTCTAATCTATAGTAAATCATTGATTACTGATTGATTAGCTGTCGAAGCGGTGCGATAGACTTTACTCAATGAGTTGGCAAATTAAAATCATAACGCAAGGAGCCTACGACTAGTGTAAACTGTGTGACGTCGCAGAGGTTCAGAGGTGAATTAGCCAACGGGGAGATTTCACTTAGAAGGGGAGGACACGTGAATGCTGTGCGTCAGGAAACGGGAGATACCTACATTCAGATTTCGATTAATTTTCTTATTTCGCTACTCGAGGTCGAAAGGGAAGATAAGAATTACATACATCGGAGGCGGGGTTAATCATATCGTAAGAAAAATTGTTTTAATTTAAATTTATGTCTACTTTATTTTTATTATACACATTGTTATCAAATTATTGATTGATAATTATTATGTTTTAATGAGTAACTAGTTATTGATGACCTGGATAAATTATTATCGTGGATAGTTACCTTGTTGTGGTATGACTATTAGTTTGATTTTGATTTTGTGTATTTAATATTATTTGATAATATTTTGTTTTATGAACAACTGATTATGGATGACTGACTTTAAATATTGTTATGAATCAGCATTTATTATGGTTTATTAGTGGGTTCATTTTTTTTTTTATGTGTAAATAACTACCAATTGATACTCTCACTTAATTATAAAGTTTTCATGAATAATTGATAGTGAAAATAATAATATTAATTTGTCATACGCAAGTACCTAGCGGTACGACTACTGCCAGTTTAATCTAGCCTTAATTAATCTAGAGCTCGCAGTTTTATGAGACTAGAATAATGTTTCAATTGTTTTCATCGTAGTGATTACATTGCTTTTTATATATGAATATAACATTACACTGAGTTACATACATATATAAACATGATATTTTATAAATTTCCCTTGTAAATAATAGCTGTCTTAACTATATATATTATTTTTTATTATTATTATTGCCTACTTATTGAAAAATACATTACTATTACTGTATATTGTGATATTATCAAGGTGGAAACTGTTGAGTAATATTATTGTTTAATTGTGTAAATAAACCATATTTTGTATCCAATTCTCTAGAGTTTACAATTAGTAGAATAGTTAGCATTCCCTATCCCACCACTTGCTTGCATACTTATTGAGTTGCGAAGAAGGAAGAGAGAAAGGCCCTCTCGCGGTTCAAATCCGCAGAGGAAGATATCGTACGGGTTGTTAGCTACCTCCGGCTGTTCGTAGGAGCGGAGGACTGAGGACTTATCTCCATCAGGGTGAGCTAGCCGGGAAAAGAGGTAAGTCCCCCCCCCCCTTCTGAGAGTAGAGGAGTGAATCCCGGAGGGTAGCGCTGCTGAAAGTCTGGAACACCCGTATCATATGTTTGGCGCCCAACGTGGGGCTAGCTTAGACCTGTTATTCAGGTACTAAGCACGAACTGTTGGGGTAACCAGGGAGTTACACCTAAGTTCTCTCTTTTAAGGTTATAACGGCGTAAGCAAGTGGTAGGTGAGGATGATAGGGAAGGTCTAGATAGTTATTGTTTTGTAAGCGTTTGATATGGAAAGAGGAGTGTAGAGAGATAGGGGAGGCCTCTACCCAACCACAAGAAGTAGTTGCTGAATTAGCACCACGGGGAGATTAGTTAGGGGGGTATAGAAAGTTAGCCGTGGGGTTTACGGCGGAAGAATATAGCCCCCACTTTTTTTCAGTATGTTTTTGTGTGTCCCGTAAAAGCCGGGAAAACGAAAAATTACTGCAGGTGGTCAACATGGAACCGTTGACGGAATGTACATAGACTAGGTAAAATGTGTTATAGTGTAAATTTCGTGAAATGTAAATAAATAGGTATAGATTTTTTTTTATTCCAAATAATTATAGGTCGTGTAGAAATAAGATGACTTAGATAAGAAGTTTTAGGTTTAACAAAAATGTATATGTTCTAGGTTTTAGGTATGTTAAATATTTGGTAGGTAAATTATATTAACGGAGGTATATATATTATATTATTTGTAAAATGTGGAATTAAATTAAATTTAATGTGTGTGATAGCTAACCGAGTTGAACAGTTGTCGGGGATCCGAATGAATGGGGGGGAGCCAGGTGTTGATCGGCAGTAATTGTCGATCGGCGGATTAATTAAGTGGAAATTAATCAGGGTCTTCCCACGGTCACGTACGCTGTAGAAAAATCCAGAGAGTAGATCTTATGATAGGTGTTTCACATGGGACAGGTGATAATTGGTTCGCGAAACCATATCGGACTAAGTAGGGCACTTAGTCAGTTCTAAAAAGGGGGAATACCTACTTAGGATAGTCTGAGATAGTTAGAAGTAAATTTCACAACATTTAAATAGGAGGGGATAGATTAGGTATACAGTTATCTTTTAAGATAGATTGAAGTAGCGGTTTTATTATGTGTTTGAAATTTCAAATACTTGTAATTTTCTTTTTTTTATTAATTTATAATGTATATAAATAAGCCTTCCACCTTGGTAATATGTTTTGATTTGATAAGAGTATTGTAAATATCATTAAGATGAGATATGGAAATTGTATTAATGATAATTGTGAAAAGATGAGAATATATACAGGAGTTAAAATTGCTTATTTAAATTAATAGATAAATTGATATAATATAATGATAAGTTTTGCAATTTGTGTAAATAATACGTACCCGTAGTAGGTACCAGGTTGTGTGTATATATGCTAATAATGATGTATAATCACTTTGTATGTGTGTATATATTAATAATGATGTTGATGTATAGATATTGATAAGATGTTGCATAATCACGTTGCATATGGATATATCGATGATGATGTTATGGTTTTATATATTATGATGTAATAAGGGGGGATAGGTACAAATTATGAGAGGGTTAATTCAGCAAACGAGGGTAGCAGATGATTTAAAATTTTGAGATAATTTGAGTATTAGTGTATTTATCCATTTGACGCTAAAAGTTATGATTGGTAAAAAGAGTAAAACTAAATGGATTGGCGCCGGGCACTTGAATCATCTGCACTCTTAAGTTCGTTGGACTAGCACTGCGCATTTCTGAGGCTAGATCAGAGGAAGAGGAACTATAGAGGGTTCTTGAAGTTAGTTAGTTGTTAGCAATGTTTGCAATAAAAATGAAAATAAAACAATTGTATAACTTTGATAGGAGAACCTGATGTCCAGGTAGATGTTTTGATTTCTATAGGGGTGTGTAATAATTCAGATTGTATGTGTTTTCTTTCATATGGGAGTTTTTGGTCGCCTGAGTGGGGTGGATTGTTATGGTTCTGTATTTTAGAACGACCAAAAATCTCCCAAATACCTACATCTGTATGAGATAAGAAAAAAAAATGTGAAATTTTGCTATCAGCGGCAAACTAGATAATTAGTAGAGCAATTATATTTATTGGTGACAAATATTGTGTTTACGAATATTATGGAAATATTTGCATAATCACTCGTGAGAAGAAAGCGGCGAGGTCCAATTAGTTAAGGTACCTGGCGTTGTGCAATAAACAGATTGCATTCGCACGTGGGACGGGATGCCGGCATATTCTTTGTGATTTTCTAAGGGGGTCGTAAAATATTATAGAAGATAATATTATTAGGAAGTTCGAATATCTTGTTGTGAAATAATAAACGCGGCTTCCTCAAAGAGAAAAAAGGACAATATTGAAATGTAGTCCGTGGGAATGAGATATTTTGCTGAAAAACAATAAATGCGACAGTAAAATAGAACATGAAAAAAAAGGGGAGCTGATAAGAAATTCTATCTAGGTGGCCAGTAATTATATACGTCACGAAATACCTACCACTAATATAACGCAGTATGTATGTACTTACTTGCGTTATTGGGTGGATTATTAATAAAGAAGTGTTGATCAATCAATTATGTATTACATTATCAGTTGTTGAAAATCATATTGAAATGAATGGAAGGATAGCCGGACTAATTAATAGGTGTGTAAGTAGGCTTATTAATACACAGGTGAAGATAGAAAGAGAGAATAATTTATAATTACGAGAGATTCGAATTAAAGGATAGAATAATTATAGAATGTTGTTGCAATGAACCCAAAGTGTGTACGTAAGATCTGATTTTATTGAATGAATAAGTAGAAGTGAATATAGATGTATAGATAATTAATTGATATCGGGAACTTGTTATCAATAATTTTTATTGTATATTGTATGAGGTGTATGTAAGGCTTTCTTTTACTAATCTTATACCTACTATGATTTTAGGTAATAATCATTGGACGTCTAGGTATAAATAAATAATGAAATAGAATTATTTATACGATATTTACGAGGTATGAGTAGTCTTCATTATGTATTTGTAAATTTTAATTAAGTGTAGGAATAAGATAAAGATACCTAAATGTGAAACATGGATATCTTAATTAGGTATGTGTCGTGATAGAAATGAAATAAGAAATATAGGATATGAGGGGGAGTAAATAGATAAACCGATAGATATTTTTAGAGTCGAGAATTATTATTGATATTATGAGTTTTGAACGGAGAAGGAGATGTGAAGCGCATAGATGATTAGTATCTAAGCCATAAATTACGACTCGAAAGGCGGTACAATGTTAGGAAGAGATAGAAGATGTTAAAATAAGATAGAACGACGTTCGGACCGCATCCCTGTGTTACATTGGCGAGAATCTTAGGGGTGGATGCGAGAGATAAGGGAGTACGTCGTGATTGGAGAATTAGAGATTTTGTCCGCGAAATCTGGTATAAAAGCTCATACATATCGGAAAATGAGACAGATTAAAATTCAGTTGAGAAGGGCTACCGCGATCGTTATTCGCGGAGGGTCAAGAGAATTCAAATTTAGTTGTGAAGGGATACCGCGATTGTTATTCGCGGAAGGGCCGAGAGAGATTAAAATTCAGTTGAGAAGGGATACCGCGATCGTTATTCGCGGAGGGTCAAGATAATTCGAATTGAGTTGTGAAGGGATACCGCGATTGTTATTCGCGGAAGGGCCGAGAGATTAAAATTCAGTTGAGAAGAGAGACCGCAATTCAGTTATTCGCGGAGAATCGCGAGTAGTATTCGCGAAAAGTGATATTGTTGTGAGAAATTAATTCGCGGAGATAACTTAGAGATTGTTTGTAGTGAGATCAAATTCAAATTCAAATTGATCGATCGAGATTGTTATACATAGTCGCGAAAATTTGGAGAAATTAATAATAAGATATTAATAACCGTGAATCAGAACTAATAATTGTGAGTCAAATGATTCGTAGTGAACAAGTAAACGAATATATCGGTGTGTAATTACACAATACCAATCAACCAACTATTCTAATCTATAGTAAATCATTGATTACTGATTGATTAGCTGTCGAAGCGGTGCGATAGACTTTACTCAATGAGTTGGCAAATTAAAATCATAACGCAAGGAGCCTACGACTAGTGTAAACTGTGTGACGTCGCAGAGGTTCAGAGGTGAATTAGCCAACGGGGAGATTTCACTTAGAAGGGGAGGACACGTGAATGCTGTGCGTCAGGAAACGGGAGATACCTACATTCAGATTTCGATTAATTTTCTTATTTCGCTACTCGAGGTCGAAAGGGAAGATAAGAATTACATACATCGGAGGCGGGGTTAATCATATCGTAAGAAAAATTGTTTTAATTTAAATTTATGTCTACTTTATTTTTATTATACACATTGTTATCAAATTATTGATTGATAATTATTATGTTTTAATGAGTAACTAGTTATTGATGACCTGGATAAATTATTATCGTGGATAGTTACCTTGTTGTGGTATGACTATTAGTTTGATTTTGATTTTGTGTATTTAATATTATTTGATAATATTTTGTTTTATGAACAACTGATTATGGATGACTGACTTTAAATATTGTTATGAATCAGCATTTATTATGGTTTATTAGTGGGTTCATTTTTTTTTTTATGTGTAAATAACTACCAATTGATACTCTCACTTAATTATAAAGTTTTCATGAATAATTGATAGTGAAAATAATAATATTAATTTGTCATACGCAAGTACCTAGCGGTACGACTACTGCCAGTTTAATCTAGCCTTAATTAATCTAGAGCTCGCAGTTTTATGAGACTAGAATAATGTTTCAATTGTTTTCATCGTAGTGATTACATTGCTTTTTATATATGAATATAACATTACACTGAGTTACATACATATATAAACATGATATTTTATAAATTTCCCTTGTAAATAATAGCTGTCTTAACTATATATATTATTTTTTATTATTATTATTGCCTACTTATTGAAAAATACATTACTATTACTGTATATTGTGATATTATCAAGGTGGAAACTGTTGAGTAATATTATTGTTTAATTGTGTAAATAAACCATATTTTGTATCCAATTCTCTAGAGTTTACAATTAGTAGAATAGTTAGCATTCCCTATCCCACCACTTGCTTGCATACTTATTGAGTTGCGAAGAAGGAAGAGAGAAAGGCCCTCTCGCGGTTCAAATCCGCAGAGGAAGATATCGTACGGGTTGTTAGCTACCTCCGGCTGTTCGTAGGAGCGGAGGACTGAGGACTTATCTCCATCAGGGTGAGCTAGCCGGGAAAAGAGGTAAGTCCCCCCCCCCCTTCTGAGAGTAGAGGAGTGAATCCCGGAGGGTAGCGCTGCTGAAAGTCTGGAACACCCGTATCATATGTTTGGCGCCCAACGTGGGGCTAGCTTAGACCTGTTATTCAGGTACTAAGCACGAACTGTTGGGGTAACCAGGGAGTTACACCTAAGTTCTCTCTTTTAAGGTTATAACGGCGTAAGCAAGTGGTAGGTGAGGATGATAGGGAAGGTCTAGATAGTTATTGTTTTGTAAGCGTTTGATATGGAAAGAGGAGTGTAGAGAGATAGGGGAGGCCTCTACCCAACCACAAGAAGTAGTTGCTGAATTAGCACCACGGGGAGATTAGTTAGGGGGGTATAGAAAGTTAGCCGTGGGGTTTACGGCGGAAGAATATAGCCCCCACTTTTTTTCAGTATGTTTTTGTGTGTCCCGTAAAAGCCGGGAAAACGAAAAATTACTGCAGGTGGTCAACATGGAACCGTTGACGGAATGTACATAGACTAGGTAAAATGTGTTATAGTGTAAATTTCGTGAAATGTAAATAAATAGGTATAGATTTTTTTTTATTCCAAATAATTATAGGTCGTGTAGAAATAAGATGACTTAGATAAGAAGTTTTAGGTTTAACAAAAATGTATATGTTCTAGGTTTTAGGTATGTTAAATATTTGGTAGGTAAATTATATTAACGGAGGTATATATATTATATTATTTGTAAAATGTGGAATTAAATTAAATTTAATGTGTGTGATAGCTAACCGAGTTGAACAGTTGTCGGGGATCCGAATGAATGGGGGGGAGCCAGGTGTTGATCGGCAGTAATTGTCGATCGGCGGATTAATTAAGTGGAAATTAATCAGGGTCTTCCCACGGTCACGTACGCTGTAGAAAAATCCAGAGAGTAGATCTTATGATAGGTGTTTCACATGGGACAGGTGATAATTGGTTCGCGAAACCATATCGGACTAAGTAGGGCACTTAGTCAGTTCTAAAAAGGGGGAATACCTACTTAGGATAGTCTGAGATAGTTAGAAGTAAATTTCACAACATTTAAATAGGAGGGGATAGATTAGGTATACAGTTATCTTTTAAGATAGATTGAAGTAGCGGTTTTATTATGTGTTTGAAATTTCAAATACTTGTAATTTTCTTTTTTTTATTAATTTATAATGTATATAAATAAGCCTTCCACCTTGGTAATATGTTTTGATTTGATAAGAGTATTGTAAATATCATTAAGATGAGATATGGAAATTGTATTAATGATAATTGTGAAAAGATGAGAATATATACAGGAGTTAAAATTGCTTATTTAAATTAATAGATAAATTGATATAATATAATGATAAGTTTTGCAATTTGTGTAAATAATACGTACCCGTAGTAGGTACCAGGTTGTGTGTATATATGCTAATAATGATGTATAATCACTTTGTATGTGTGTATATATTAATAATGATGTTGATGTATAGATATTGATAAGATGTTGCATAATCACGTTGCATATGGATATATCGATGATGATGTTATGGTTTTATATATTATGATGTAATAAGGGGGGATAGGTACAAATTATGAGAGGGTTAATTCAGCAAACGAGGGTAGCAGATGATTTAAAATTTTGAGATAATTTGAGTATTAGTGTATTTATCCATTTGACGCTAAAAGTTATGATTGGTAAAAAGAGTAAAACTAAATGGATTGGCGCCGGGCACTTGAATCATCTGCACTCTTAAGTTCGTTGGACTAGCACTGCGCATTTCTGAGGCTAGATCAGAGGAAGAGGAACTATAGAGGGTTCTTGAAGTTAGTTAGTTGTTAGCAATGTTTGCAATAAAAATGAAAATAAAACAATTGTATAACTTTGATAGGAGAACCTGATGTCCAGGTAGATGTTTTGATTTCTATAGGGGTGTGTAATAATTCAGATTGTATGTGTTTTCTTTCATATGGGAGTTTTTGGTCGCCTGAGTGGGGTGGATTGTTATGGTTCTGTATTTTAGAACGACCAAAAATCTCCCAAATACCTACATCTGTATGAGATAAGAAAAAAAAATGTGAAATTTTGCTATCAGCGGCAAACTAGATAATTAGTAGAGCAATTATATTTATTGGTGACAAATATTGTGTTTACGAATATTATGGAAATATTTGCATAATCACTCGTGAGAAGAAAGCGGCGAGGTCCAATTAGTTAAGGTACCTGGCGTTGTGCAATAAACAGATTGCATTCGCACGTGGGACGGGATGCCGGCATATTCTTTGTGATTTTCTAAGGGGGTCGTAAAATATTATAGAAGATAATATTATTAGGAAGTTCGAATATCTTGTTGTGAAATAATAAACGCGGCTTCCTCAAAGAGAAAAAAGGACAATATTGAAATGTAGTCCGTGGGAATGAGATATTTTGCTGAAAAACAATAAATGCGACAGTAAAATAGAACATGAAAAAAAAGGGGAGCTGATAAGAAATTCTATCTAGGTGGCCAGTAATTATATACGTCACGAAATACCTACCACTAATATAACGCAGTATGTATGTACTTACTTGCGTTATTGGGTGGATTATTAATAAAGAAGTGTTGATCAATCAATTATGTATTACATTATCAGTTGTTGAAAATCATATTGAAATGAATGGAAGGATAGCCGGACTAATTAATAGGTGTGTAAGTAGGCTTATTAATACACAGGTGAAGATAGAAAGAGAGAATAATTTATAATTACGAGAGATTCGAATTAAAGGATAGAATAATTATAGAATGTTGTTGCAATGAACCCAAAGTGTGTACGTAAGATCTGATTTTATTGAATGAATAAGTAGAAGTGAATATAGATGTATAGATAATTAATTGATATCGGGAACTTGTTATCAATAATTTTTATTGTATATTGTATGAGGTGTATGTAAGGCTTTCTTTTACTAATCTTATACCTACTATGATTTTAGGTAATAATCATTGGACGTCTAGGTATAAATAAATAATGAAATAGAATTATTTATACGATATTTACGAGGTATGAGTAGTCTTCATTATGTATTTGTAAATTTTAATTAAGTGTAGGAATAAGATAAAGATACCTAAATGTGAAACATGGATATCTTAATTAGGTATGTGTCGTGATAGAAATGAAATAAGAAATATAGGATATGAGGGGGAGTAAATAGATAAACCGATAGATATTTTTAGAGTCGAGAATTATTATTGATATTATGAGTTTTGAACGGAGAAGGAGATGTGAAGCGCATAGATGATTAGTATCTAAGCCATAAATTACGACTCGAAAGGCGGTACAATGTTAGGAAGAGATAGAAGATGTTAAAATAAGATAGAACGACGTTCGGACCGCATCCCTGTGTTACATTGGCGAGAATCTTAGGGGTGGATGCGAGAGATAAGGGAGTACGTCGTGATTGGAGAATTAGAGATTTTGTCCGCGAAATCTGGTATAAAAGCTCATACATATCGGAAAATGAGACAGATTAAAATTCAGTTGAGAAGGGCTACCGCGATCGTTATTCGCGGAGGGTCAAGAGAATTCAAATTTAGTTGTGAAGGGATACCGCGATTGTTATTCGCGGAAGGGCCGAGAGAGATTAAAATTCAGTTGAGAAGGGATACCGCGATCGTTATTCGCGGAGGGTCAAGATAATTCGAATTGAGTTGTGAAGGGATACCGCGATTGTTATTCGCGGAAGGGCCGAGAGATTAAAATTCAGTTGAGAAGAGAGACCGCAATTCAGTTATTCGCGGAGAATCGCGAGTAGTATTCGCGAAAAGTGATATTGTTGTGAGAAATTAATTCGCGGAGATAACTTAGAGATTGTTTGTAGTGAGATCAAATTCAAATTCAAATTGATCGATCGAGATTGTTATACATAGTCGCGAAAATTTGGAGAAATTAATAATAAGATATTAATAACCGTGAATCAGAACTAATAATTGTGAGTCAAATGATTCGTAGTGAACAAGTAAACGAATATATCGGTGTGTAATTACACAATACCAATCAACCAACTATTCTAATCTATAGTAAATCATTGATTACTGATTGATTAGCTGTCGAAGCGGTGCGATAGACTTTACTCAATGAGTTGGCAAATTAAAATCATAACGCAAGGAGCCTACGACTAGTGTAAACTGTGTGACGTCGCAGAGGTTCAGAGGTGAATTAGCCAACGGGGAGATTTCACTTAGAAGGGGAGGACACGTGAATGCTGTGCGTCAGGAAACGGGAGATACCTACATTCAGATTTCGATTAATTTTCTTATTTCGCTACTCGAGGTCGAAAGGGAAGATAAGAATTACATACATCGGAGGCGGGGTTAATCATATCGTAAGAAAAATTGTTTTAATTTAAATTTATGTCTACTTTATTTTTATTATACACATTGTTATCAAATTATTGATTGATAATTATTATGTTTTAATGAGTAACTAGTTATTGATGACCTGGATAAATTATTATCGTGGATAGTTACCTTGTTGTGGTATGACTATTAGTTTGATTTTGATTTTGTGTATTTAATATTATTTGATAATATTTTGTTTTATGAACAACTGATTATGGATGACTGACTTTAAATATTGTTATGAATCAGCATTTATTATGGTTTATTAGTGGGTTCATTTTTTTTTTTTATGTGTAAATAACTACCAATTGATACTCTCACTTAATTATAAAGTTTTCATGAATAATTGATAGTGAAAATAATAATATTAATTTGTCATACGCAAGTACCTAGCGGTACGACTACTGCCAGTTTAATCTAGCCTTAATTAATCTAGAGCTCGCAGTTTTATGAGACTAGAATAATGTTTCAATTGTTTTCATCGTAGTGATTACATTGCTTTTTATATATGAATATAACATTACACTGAGTTACATACATATATAAACATGATATTTTATAAATTTCCCTTGTAAATAATAGCTGTCTTAACTATATATATTATTTTTTATTATTATTATTGCCTACTTATTGAAAAATACATTACTATTACTGTATATTGTGATATTATCAAGGTGGAAACTGTTGAGTAATATTATTGTTTAATTGTGTAAATAAACCATATTTTGTATCCAATTCTCTAGAGTTTACAATTAGTAGAATAGTTAGCATTCCCTATCCCACCACTTGCTTGCATACTTATTGAGTTGCGAAGAAGGAAGAGAGAAAGGCCCTCTCGCGGTTCAAATCCGCAGAGGAAGATATCGTACGGGTTGTTAGCTACCTCCGGCTGTTCGTAGGAGCGGAGGACTGAGGACTTATCTCCATCAGGGTGAGCTAGCCGGGAAAAGAGGTAAGTCCCCCCCCCCCTTCTGAGAGTAGAGGAGTGAATCCCGGAGGGTAGCGCTGCTGAAAGTCTGGAACACCCGTATCAAACACTTGGTTTATTTTTCAACATGTCATACCCATCCTGAATGTCTTGATTTTATATTGGCACGAAGAGGAAAGTTTGCATGTTTCTTACATGCAGCTGATATGCTGGCTACCCCACTTGTGGGATATGCCGTGATGGTATAGTAGCATATTATTTTCAAAACACATGGGCCACTTGCAGTCGTGGGTGATTTGATTAAAAATGATCGGAAAAAACAAATATGTCACTTGAAAATCTTTAAATATCTAAATTATGGAGAATTTTCTAAAATAAAATCCAAAATTTTGACGTTTGGCAAAACACGTTAAATGGCTTTTGACAGCTGATGACGTAACGAAGTCCCATGTGTGTATGAGATTATAATCTGTGGTGTGAAAGTTATTATGATTCACTGAACTCCGTGACGTCACAGTGCCGCCATGTCGTTTTTGATCAGTCCGAGAAAATCCAATTTTTAAAAGCTAATATCTAAGAAAATAGTGCAAGAAAAATGAAAATAAATTGTGGTTGTGTTTCTTTCATACTAATTTACAATTTTATGTAATAAAAAAATATCTGCAAGTGGCCCATTGTAGCTGGGTGTTTCTAATATATACGCCAGTTTTCAATCTTGAATTCATTCTGTATTAGCAAGCGTTTATATTATTAAAATTTTATGAATAAAACTCTCTTTTGACAAGTCACTTCCTTATAGTTATGAAATAGGCGTTATTAGACTTCCTTATTATGAAACAGGCATCAAAAGAACAATACATTTTTATGGCATGATTATGCTATATTTGAAGTTTTATATCCTTTTATGACACCTTTAAGAAAAACTGAATATCACGTCATTCATTAGTACTCGGTTATTTTTAATAAGTGACGTTTGTGTTCAAAACAGGGATGTTGCGAATATTCGCATCCGCAAATGCGGAGCTTCCGCATGTATTTGGACATCTGCATCCGCATCCGCAATAATCGATGCGGATGTTCACGCGGATGCGGATGTAAGACAATTTGCGACAAGAAAGAAATGGTTCGGGGCCGGCGAATGGCGCGTGCCGTTCGCACTTGACATTAACCAATGGGAACGAAAAAATTGGTGACAAGATCCGACGCGTTTTTATTTTTGCCGGTTTTATTTTATTTTTTTATTTTTTTTGCCGGTTTTTGCAAATAACAAAAAAAAATATTTCGCCAAAAAAAACATAATATTATTGTAGCAACAATTTCGTCACATATTTGACAGTGGGGCCTACCGACTAAGATAGTTCCTACTTTTTTTCTATAACATCTTATACATCCGCATACGCATCCGCGGATGTGAGCCTTCAAAAATCCGCATCCGCAACATCCCTGGTTCAAAATATAGCTTTGAACTCCATGGATGAACAAGAACAAAACACTCACACTTTATTCTACTAAAATATTTGTCTTCTCAGATAATTGTTAATATTCTCAATCTGCAATCTTAGGTCAATATCAATCTCAAATTGGAACACAAAAATATCTGATTCGGTCTTTAATAAATACTTTACTAGAATAAAAGCGCGTGAGTCTACTTTCGTTTAATTTGGAAATCAACATTTTCTATACATTAATATTGTGAATAACTCTTTTATTTACAATTAAACACTATATTTTTAAAATAAAATTTGTTCAAAAAGCGTACCTACATATTGTCATGAAGCATTGTCTGCCAAGGCGGTTGTTTCAATATTGGTCAATTTTTTCAACCTTTTTAGTCATTGTATGAAGATTGTACAAGTTGTTCATTTTTGAAACGTTTGAGAATATATTTTGAAATACGTATATTTGTGGTAATATTATTGTTACTTGTTCCGAGTAGACAGCGCTATTACGGAGGTTACTTAGCAACAGCCAGCTGAAGCTTGGAAACACGCAAAAGGAAAACGGGATTATTCTTTCGTTACTACAGAATAATGTTGTTCCAACAGTCTGTAATAACTTTGGGCATAGAAGAGATAATAATAATAATAATGAAAATATCTAATACCTACTAAGACTGTGTACTTAGGTACATGAAAAATCGTTCCACCTCAGGTAGTAATTCTTAAAGAACTGTCCTTTTGTAATGCGAACGTCAATCATAAAGCATCAAGCAAAAATCTTATATCTTTCGGCGACAATTCGGAGCATTCTCCGAAGAAACATTCGAATTAATGCCTTCGTTACCCATCCATGGGACGTAATGAAGACATTCATTCGAATATTTCTTCGGAGAATGCTCCGAATTGTCGCCGAAAGATATAAGATTTTTGCTTGATGCTTGATGATTGACGTTCGCATCCAGCTGTCTGTACGCCGCAACTTACGAATGTATTATTTATAATAACTACTGTAAATAAAATTAAATATATAATATTTAATTTAATTTAATTAAATTTAATATATAATATACGAGTATCTGGCGAGTCATGGTTTACCTTTGCGATCCAACAGAGAGCGTCTTCTAGCAGTACCAGCACACAGTACGAACTTTCTGTCCAACTCATTTCTTGTTCATGGTGCTCGCTGTTGGAACAATCTTCCTTCAAAAATCAGGATGATAACAACTTTTCCTTCTTTCAGACAAGCTGTCAAAAATCACTTCCTATCACTGAATTTAGCATCTGACTCCTAAAACCCTTTCCCCTATGCATGTGCACGCAGCAGTGTATGTATGTTCTACTTTTTTTTTATTATTGTGTCCATGAGTACATTGTTGCCTGCATGTGCCTTTTTCATTTGTTTGCTTTATATATTTATAATATTACTGTAGATATGTATATTTATGTCTGTTTTTTTTTTGTTTTGTTTTGTTTTTTGATTTTAATAACCGGGTTAGTTGGAAGACATCGCATTTTAGCGATAAACTCGCCCTCTGTACATTGAATTGTATAAATGATATTTTCTATGTTAATTTGTATTATTGTAAACAATGTACAGTGAAGAATAAAATAAATAAATAAATATTATAGTACAACCATGTGTTAGAAAGGTATACTACTCTAATAACAACTATCTCACGTGGGGCACATTATTTTTTCATTGGAATATGGACCATATCGCCACGGTGGAAATTATATTTTTGCTTGTAATTTGGTCAAAAGTTTAGTTCTTGTTAAATGTTTTTTTAAATTTGGAATAGTATTGAAATATGAAATCGAGACGGTTGTATTGATCTACTGATATTTTGTCAATTTATTCGCTTTGCATATTCGGCAAATTGATTCAACTACATATAACTTTTATTTTTCTATAAATAGAACATATTCATTCATACCACCTCGAAAAATATAAATAGTTAATAGAATAGCTTAAATAATAAACATTATATTATAATAATAACAGATTTTAATTTATAGCGTCAGTTTTAAATACTTATTTCAGATGGTTGAACAGCACTTGTAGGGCTTTATATAGAAAATAAGTTTAAGCGACTTGTGTAGCTTTTTATTTTTAAAGAAATGCGATAGGTACACACAATATAAGAAGATTTGAAGAACTCGATCTCTTTTCTAAATATTTTTAAATGCGACTTTAACATGAGCTTTATTCTTTTAACCTCGCTTCTGGGAGATATTTTTTTCAGAATAGGTGTAGGTACATCTGTAATAATAATAAAATTTCGTTTGATCTGATACAATGATGAATAAAAAGAGTTATAACGGTAAACGAGTAAAATTTGTGATTTTGAAAAAAAAACCTTTAAAAGTTCTTAAAAACGTGACTCCCTGTAGGTATACATAACGATTACCTGCATAATGTTGCAAATGGTCCCCTGTATATACCCTATCAGATTGTCTGTATAGTATCGTTCATTATTAATTATTTGTCTTGTGCATTTTTATTGGGAAAATGTGAAGAAAATAGTGTATCTTGTTTAGAGCAATTTTATACCAGTAAAGTGATTCCTTTCCACGAGAATCTTAGCGCTTTAGTATCGTTATTTTAGAATTCGTATCCAGTGAAAGAAATTCTTCCGATTCGTTTTGAATTAATGTATTTCAAATATTGTTCTTTTTGGCTAATGACCTATATTTAACTACAGTCAATAAAATCAGCTGGAAAGAGGAACGTAATGATATTTGAGTTTCCTGTTTAAGCCTTTTTGAGGGTGGTTTGAAATTTGTCAAGGTATGATGATGATATTAGTTATTCGTCCTTCGATATTAGAAAAGTTTTACAGTATTACCTTCTTCCCATACACAATATAATATAATATATATAGTACATAGTAATAACAATGTTAATAGCAACAAAGAAAACTTCTGAATCCTGAAACTCGAAAAGTCAAAACTTAAGCTTCTTGCTAACAATCTTACGCCCAACGACTTTGATAATAATTTTGACGTTATTTAGAAGCAAATATTGTGTATTTAGAAGCGTAGGTATCTTTAATAATATGATGAATCATGGATCCGCTACTATTTATTTATATTTAAATAGCAAATCGAAATGAACAAAAAATAATCAAATAGTTCAACTGAGCTACTTTGCAATACCATTTTTAATCAGAAGTAAATCATGGTTTTACTATTTTGTTTTTTTTTTCTGATTGCTTGCGCAAACCATAGACATTAAGTGATTGAACCTACAAACACTATTACGCCGGTGTTTTCAAATTGATAGGCAACCGTCCTTATACTGCTACAGTTTATAAGAAGCAGTTCTTTTCACAATTCACTGGCAGTCCATTCTCTTCTTATATCTTACACGGATACACGATGAGTAATTTTGAAAGTTAGTTTTTTCATTACACGTTCATGCGGTTCCGCAATTACCAATTAAATTACAAATTAAGGGTTGCACTCTCCCTCACCCATGGATGTTACAGGAATGAGATGTTACACAAGAGATTTTAGCGATTAAATTGTATAGAACTTTGCAAAAACTACTAATAATAACCTAGTTGTGTACTACCTGTAAATTATTTTGAAATGAGTTAACAAACTTAGTTTCACCAAGAGTATTATTTCACCTTTTATTTCTTACAAGGATAATGGAATAGGTGTAAACTTTTCTGATCGGTATTTTGTAATTTGTTTCTGTTTGTTTGTGTATATTATAATAATTGTTAGTTGCGTTACTCGGGTAAACTTTTCTCTTTCTCAATGTTAAAATATGTTCCTTCTGGCTGTTGTGACTTTGGCGTTAATTAACTTTGTAAAGTTATTTTTGTTTAATCATTATTATTGATTACTTATTACTTATACTCTTTGCGGTTTCCTCTCCGACGAAGGAAAAGATTTGTTTATTTTAGTTGTTTGTTTTCTACAGAGCCAATTTTCTGAATCAATAATTGTATTTTGTCATCTTGATTTGATTTAAGTGTCTATTGATGACGCATAATTTATAAATTTTCAAGTGAGTCTTGTGGTACCGAAACGTGAACTATTCGCTCTGAATCAATTATGTGAGTTTTGAACTGCGTTCTGTTATTTAATGTTAAGGCTCCTAACCTATACTATTAAATTAACTTAAGAAAAACCCACATTTGAGTTCGTCGGTAGCCTGGAGGTAGAGTCTCGGCCTTGTGAACAAGGGGTCCGGGTTCGATCCCAGGTGCCGGCAAACTCCCCTTTCACGACACAAGCTTTTAGCTTACTGTGAAAGGTGTATAAGGTTGTATTTGGGTCTATAACAAAAACCCAGATATATCTTTATTTTTTTTTAAAAAAAAGGCTTTTTTTCTGCTATGCCATATCTGATATTTTTGTTCTGCTTCATAATTTTAAGATCTGTAGCTTTCCTTACCCGGACATTTTTTGATGTTTGTAGCTCAGATATTTCCAGACCACGACATTCCTAAATTAAATGTTGATATTATTTATGTCTTTGTGTTGATTATTGCAATATCATATTTGATTTTAATTTTCATAAAAAAACCGACAACCATTTGTTTATTACCATAGAATGTTTTAGAAAATAATTTATATTTTTATCATTCCATACGATTTTGTTTTTTTTTTCATTTGGGTCCACAAACAGACCAATTTAAATATTATGGTAATTTGTAGGTAGGTCAAAAGGTAGGAAGAAAATACGTTATATCGTATTTTTCATTTCCGGTTTCTGTGACATCCGGAGAACCTTTCGATTCCATTTCAAATATTGAGAAGATCCTCTTAGCCCTGTGTACCTTTTCTTTTTGAATTTATTATCCTTTTTCCTTCTTCATGCGACCTCTCTTGTGGGTAGTGATGGTTTCAGGCGATAAACCTTTCCGTTGCGTTGTTTTTTATATTCTCTATTGCTCACACTGTCTTACATAAAGGACTGTTCACACGATTCCTATTCTATTTCGGGGACTCCACACGGAGGTATTATTGTACATTTTTTATGACTGATGTCACTCAAAACAGCGTGAAACTTGCCTTATAAATAATAAATAATCACAAACAACGTTCTCAAACGAACAATCAAAGCATCAGACGTTGAAGTTCTCTTGAAATCATGGGCGTACTCAGGACGTACTCCCCTCTCTCCCTAGAATATCGAACGTGTAGGAAAATACTAAGATCTACAAAGAATACAATTAATTCCATACATTAATATACAATTTTGTATTAATGTATGGAAAACTGACATCCAATTGAGAAGTTTCCCCTTTATAGAAGTCCATAACATAAGGTGGTTTTAGATTATTGTTGCACGCTAACAAGAAGAAAGTAAAACATTTTAAATTCCTATATTAAAATTGAATTTTGTAAAAATATGTTAAACGATTGTGTAGTCTATTTAAATCGATGTAGGTACCAAATCGTTAAAACTAAGGCTTAAAAAAAGGTTCATTTACAGTCATAATGATAAATATTTTCTAGGTTACTCCCCTCTCCCCTTTTTAGAAAATATGGGTATGACTCTGCTTGAAATATTTCTAACTTTTCATATTACTCAAATGGCTTTTGCGACGTTTGCATGTTTGTATGTGTTTTGTGTCTCTGTACTCCGACATAAATTTTACTCTTCGTAAACTTATTTTTTTTATATACAGTCGATTCCGCTTAGTTGGGACACCGCTTAATTGGGACATCCGCTTATTTGGGACAAATCTCAAAGAACAGAAACCAAACCAAGAAACCAATAGTAAATTTTTATGTTTAATTGGGACAACATTCCGCTTAATTGGGACAGTAAATTTAAAATTTCAGATTTTGTAGAAGTGAAATGTTACAAAAACAAAAGACAGACTAAACTTGACTCATTTTTCCATTGAATTAAATTGTATGTACCTACCTACCCATTTATTATTATAATTAGGATTTTTTTTTCCTTAAAAGTTTATATGACATATTTGTAATTTATATGATAATTTATATTACCAATATGCAATTTACAGTTTCCAAGAGTTTATAAAATAAAATTATTGAAAAAATATGCATTGTTTAATTTTATGTGTGTATTATTGGTTAATGGCCTTAGTTGCCAAAACCAAATAAATGAATTTAAAAAAATGTGAAAATCGCTTAATTGGGACAGCCGCTTAATTGGGACAAAATGCCCAAATCCCGATGTGTCCCAATTAAGCGGAATCGACTGTATTTACATCTGTACCGTGTATGTAGTAGGTAGTAGGTACACTTAAGAAATTCACACGTAAAACTTTTGTATGTCACATAAATTTATTTATGAACTAAATTATGAGTGTTGTTTATTTCAAATTTTGTGAATATTTAGCCCATAAAACTTGACGAAGTTACCTATTTTAAAATATGCTCGCAATTTTTCGTCGCAAATATCTGTAATACCTTTAAGAAAGATAAAAGTTTTTGTAGGGGTTCTCAATAACCTTTGTAAGGGAGGAAAATATATTTGATAATTTAAAATATATGAGATATTTTAATAAGAGCATTTATTTTTAAAATGAAGTCATTGGACATAACCCCCCTCCACCTCCCGCAAAATATTCAATTCGTTTTGGTATGGAAATTCAATTAGGAAGGGGGGCAGTTTCTCATCGCGATGCCAATTTACTATATTTTTTAAATTCTCTTTTTGTCTACAATTTTCGATATTTTATGAAAATGGGGGGGGGGGCAGCTACCTCAGTTTGCTCTCCCAGTTACTTCCATGTCTTCAATTGAGCAAATAAGTATGTTGTCCATCCTTAATTTTTTTATTACAAAGGAAACGACTTACATGTTTCTAGTTCGTCGGTAGCCTGGGGGTAGAGTCTCGGCCTCGTGAACAGGGGGTCCGTGGTTCGATCCCAGGTGCCGGCAAACTCCCCTTTCACGACACAAGCTTTTAGCTTACTGTGAAAGGTGTATAAGGTTATATTTGGGTTTAAAGCAAAACCCAGATATTTTTTTTTAATGTTTACTCCTTGCAGTTGCTCTACCACCAATCTCATTTATGGTAGATGTCGTGATGGCTTAGATGAATATGCTTAGAGAACGACTTGCGTGTTTATCACACGCAGTTAATGTGCTGGCAAGATTACTAGAGAAAATATGATGGTGTAGAGAGATAAAGAAAATATTATTTTAAAATATTTGTTTTGAAAAACAATTACCACATACATAGACAAAATTGGGATTTTCTCTAGAAGTGGCGGCAGCAGCTTAGCAAATTTTAATTGTTTGATCAAATGTGTGGACCTTTATTTAGTCTCAGTTATCGCGATTTAAGTATAGACGCGAAATTTCTATCCCCTCCCCCTACCTTAAATATTTGTTAAAATTTTTCACGATCTTCTCGTTTTTGTACAACAATTTTAAAGAGGACATAATATAGCCCCCCCCCCTCCTTAGTACACCCATGATAAGATAGTACGTACATATAATATTTTTGTATTTTTTTTGTCATTATTATTTGCATTAACCGCCATACTATTTCCATAGAGACATGGTCCGAGATTATGACGTCATTTCCTTTTTGAGAGATTATTTTATTTCCTTCTTTGCTAATGGTTTCCTGGAAAATCCTTTTAGTCTGACCAAAGGGAGATTATTCAGAAACACTCTTGCGAGATAGAGTACGTAATATTATTCTGTTTAAACAAACGAAGCCTTTTCTCTTTTTGTTTGTTATAAGATCACGTATTGAATGACTTTTTCGGATCCACCTGTGAAGTCAAAATGTACTTTCTCAGAATGAAGTCAGCTTTTTCATCAAGTTCGGAATTAGCTTGATATTATTCAAATTAATTATTTTATTAATACAATAGTCATTGGTGATCTTAAGATACCAATTTCTGCATTAAAAAATATTGTTTAGCTTACACTCTTCTGAATTTTTTTCATAGAGCCTGTAGTTTTTTTTAATATCGAGTATCTAGCGTAGTATTATTCTCAAAACATCATAATTATATCTACATTGAAGGACCCACCGACCACCCGGATAGCGCAGAAGTCTGAGGACTTCCATTTATCCGAAATTCTACACTTAACAAATCTTGTCCACAACGGAGGCGCCATAGTGGGCAGCCTGAAGGGCTGGCCGGCCAAAACCTCCGTGTGAAATCTTTTGACTAAACTCCTTCGATGTACCTCTATACGAGAGAAGCAAACAACATATATGAAACAAAACAAAATAAAAGTATACAAAAACATTCATAGCCAATTTTACAAACCATACAATAACAATTAAACAGAAATAAAATAAAATAAGAAAAACAAATTTATATACATATTTGAGCACAAGGCTGAATTGAGGTGTCCAGAAACTTTTCCAGGTTTTTAGGTCGGCGAGCACGCGAGTCGCCGATACCGTCAACGCTGCAGAGACGCTTCCCTCCCTAGGGGACATCCCACCCAGACCTAAGACTCTCCACCAAGGGAGACAGGACAGCACAAAAACAAATAAACGAGTTCGCTCGCGACAACCATGACAACACTAGACCAAATCAACCATGTAGCTCTCCAGGTGAGCCCGGCTCACGTAAGAGATCCCATCGAGTTACCCAGACATCTGCAAACTTCAAGAAGGCCCTGAAGTTCCCTGGACAAATCATCAGTTCTCCAGACCAAATGGGTCTGGGGGTGTCATCACTCATACTATCAATCATTACGTCTCTAGCATCCGTCATCATTGGGCACTCCCACAGGATATGCCTAGCAGACTGAGTTCCCGTCCCACAAGCACACCACGGATCATTCACCAGTCCAAGCTCAAAGAGCTTGGCTTTAAATTCCCCATGGCCTGTTACCAACTGAACGGCAAAGTGATTGAAGGACAGGAAGCCCCTTTTAATCCTCTCTCTTACATCCGGGAGAAAACTGTAGACAAGTCTAGCAGTTCTCCCCCGGTCCCATCTTTCTTGCCACACTTCAAATGTTCTGTCTCTGATTCGGCTGAATGCCCTACTAATCCCCCTGTTCCCGGGTTCCGCTTGAACAGAAATTCCGAGATGTTCAACTCTACCGTCCGCCTTGATCTTACGCCTGGCTACACTATCTAGGACTTCCAAATCGGCAGGCAACACTCCAGCGATGACAGGAAGACCATCGCTGGCGGCAGTGCGATACGCACCTGTGACGGCGAGCAGCGGGAGTCTTTGTCCCCTCAAGACAATAATTATATCTAAGAAATTTCACATTTCGAATTAATATTTTATTTAACCACCTATTTTTATCAATTTCTAGGTTCTGGAGCTCCATCCACATACTCGCCAACTGCACATCGGCTGCGACGAGGTCTTTCAAATGGGAGAGTGCTCCAGATGCAGGAAAGCCATGAGTGTATTGACTGGACCGGCTGCTGGAACTAGAGATTCTCTGTTCCTGAATCACATCGGAGCTGTGACTGGGATCCTTGCCAAGAAGCATCCTTCTGTGAGAGCTATTGTTTGGGATGATATGCTGCGACATATTCCAATGAGAGACATGCTGGATGCAGATTTGGGTGCTAAAGTAGATCCAATGGTTTGGGTGTATGCTGAAGATGTTTACAGGTTAGATACAGTACTATTTTGATGTTTATGTTTTTTTCTCCTGTGGAGTATTTTGATTGAAAGAATTGGTGTGATTTAAGTAAATAAAATTTGATCAGCTTTGAATGTTGTGTGTTCCATTTTCTTTTTTTGCTTTCATATACAGATAATAAAAGCCCTGTGACTGTTGAAACAACCAGGAATGTGGTAATTTGAACATTTTTTGTTTTCAGGTTTGTTCCGACTCACATTTGGGACAAATATGCTATGGTGTTTTCCACAGTTTGGACTGCTTCTGCATTCAAGGGTGCTTTTGGAGAGACAGAATACGTTCCCAATGCCAGAAGGCATTTAGAGAACAACTTAAGATGGTTGGAGTTGATGAAACAAGAAACAATCAAATTCAAAAAAGGTTTTGCTGGAATAGTCCTCACCGGATGGCAAAGGTATAAATGATTTATTCTGTTCAGTCAGCATGAAACTAAAAAACAGCAATTTGAGGTGGCCTGATGGCAGAATCTTAAACTTTCAATCAAAAGATTTCAAATTCTATTCCGTCCACTGCTAACCAATTCCATCTTCACAATACAAGCATATTGCCTACTATGAGTCTGCATGAAGTATATTAGTATTTATTAGAACCAAAATTCATCTTTTTTTTTCATAAAATATACATGTATACAAAAGAGATGAATCTGGGGATATAGGGACACAACATCACGGATTGGAAGTTAATGCACCAATTAAGCCAAAACAAAAGTCATTTCTTCGCTGTGTTCCCAAAAGACACATCAATTAGTGAAAGAAGAAAAATAAGAAGGAAGTATTATTTTTATTGTATTTAAATCTATTTCTTTATATGTTTCAGGTATGACCATTTTGCCGTCCTGTGTGAATTACTCCCTTCAGCTGTACCATCTCTAGCTGTCTCCCTGATGGCAGTGTCTCGAGGCTACTTTGATGTGACAGCTGCTGATTTAGTTGGCGGTGCTTTAGCATGTCCTACAGCAACAGGAAGGGCTGCACAATTGCCCACGCTCCTCCTCAACACAGACCCCCACATGTGGGACAGATTTGGTAGATGTTTATTTCCTGGTAAGCATATACAATGAATGTTGTTTTTTTAACATAAATATACTCCCAAACATTTTTTAAAGGTGAATCTAGGTTCAAAGTGAAACTTTGTATGCCCAAATACTCTCGCAATAGGCAAATATGCTTGTATTGCAAGTTGGGAGTAAATATCGACTGTCCAGTTTCATAAGTCAGCAAGTTGAAATTTTTGATTTTATTACACATAATCAATACCACTCTTCCAATTCTATAAACAAATAACTATGAAAAATACATGATTCCCTGTACATATTTCATATTGAGTTTTGGGAAAATAACATTAATGTTCCTTTTTTCAATTCCACAAACAATTAATATTTTTAATTTTTTAACTATTGAACAGAACAAAGACAACATAATATGTCTCTGACAGTGTGATTATTATGTAGTATATTATTTCACTTTCTGTTGTGTTTTTACCAAAATGGTGATTTTCGAATATAAGACATTTCTACTTGTCGAGTTGTGGAACTAGACAGTCCACGTGTACCATTAAAATGAGCAAACGTGTGTCTTCAAAGTGAAACAAAATTGGTAGATGGAGGATTTTACCTGAGATATATTGATTGAAAGAGACTCTACTTTCAGGCTGTTGAATATTCTATGTGTGAGAGATAAAGTTGTGATATACATAACTAGAATAATTATGTAGTATGAAATAACATATCACCATATTGGATTATTTTTGTACAAAATGAGAAAATAACTTGTTATCAGTAAAAGTAACTTGGATTAAAGAGTATATTTATTTTCTAAACTTTTATATTATTCACGTGTATTTTGTCTACAGGTAATGCCTTCTTTAAGTTGACATACAGACTCCATGTAGCAGAAATGGAGACAAAGGAATATATTGAACAGACGACTAGACTCAAAGGTAAACCATTTGTTGTTTTATGTTGATACTAAAATAAAATAGTTTCATATTCTTTACGAAAGAGATTGGTTCTTATTTCACCCAATTTTAAGTCCTTTGCCATGAAGTGATAGGTTGTTTTCATTTGATAGTTGTTCAGAAATAGTACTATTCGTCCATCCAGAAGGTTTCTAACACCTGATGTTCCTCTTTGACAAAACACTGTTTCTATAACAATTCAGAGTTATAAGAATGTTGTGTAAAGACGTGCCTCAATGGGTACAGAATCATTATATGAATGTTTTGATTAAAAAAATGCAATATTTGAGAATGATTGGATACCCCTTGAAACCTTAGTTGCTAGTAGGATAAAATAATAGGAGTATTATTATAGTTTTTTGACATTAAATATTCATTATAATGTTTAGAAACTATTGCAGTGTTACAGCCAAATCAATAAAGGGTCAGAATCATTTTGAATGCAGGGATTTGTTTCTAGAGAGATGATTGTTCTGATTGTTTTATGTGTTTTGATCTTTAATGATGATAAATTATAAAATTTCAGGTTGGTTAACTCCATATAATGTGAGACACAACTATTCAGCTCCTCTGAGAATCGTGGAGCTTACGGGAGACCTTACAAGACTTCTGAGATCTCTATCATCTCTTGCCAGATCGGCATCAGATGCTTTGGGTGATGTTGTGGACCAGTATACAATTGCAGAGTGGGTGGAACAGAGGATATATCCAGATATTATGTAAGTAGAATTGAATAACACAATATATCAAGCATCTAGTTCTATAAGCTAAAATTAATGTTTTTTTATATTTTGAAATTGATATTCTTTTTTTGGTAGACTGGCATACTGCCTCAAAATTGTCACTTTTTTATCTTGGAATGTTAGAATTATGAGTAGTTAGTTGACTGTCAATTTTTCTTAATTATATTTTTTGGCTTTTCATATGTAGCAAGTGCAAACACTTCAGGGAATAAATTAATAATTTTCTTAATTTTTCCAGAGCTTTGGAGAAAATTCAATCAGACGCCCAAGTTATGGGAAATCGTAAAGTGTGGGACCGTAGGCCCCTATATCCTTTGGAAGATTTGAAGAGATTTGGACTTGTCACACCCAGCCCAGAAAGACACTAACTAACTTTCATAGACTGAAAGACATATTATGTTACAATTTGTATATACTTAATAATAATTTGTACATAAATAGTCATAATATAAATTTATATACACAGTTTTAGGTTTAAATCAGACATGAATCTGTAAGTTTTTATTCAATTATAATTTTAAAATGTATCTTCTACATTTTGTCCTCATTTGATTGGTAATTGAGATGGTCATAACTTAGTGGTAGAGCCAAATTGAGATATCCTAGCGCTCAATCCTCATATTGCCCGTCTATTTCTCTTCTTCACAACTCAAGAATATTGCTTATTGTAAAGATGTATGGGGGTGTATTTGGGTTTTTTTTAGTCCCAGATTCATCTTTGAAAAAATACTACGTTATATTTTGTTAAACTTCATATGTACAGTCTATTAAAACATTAAGTTTTAAAAAATTAAAAAATTTACACTTATAATTTTAGATCCTGGGCCCCTAGTCAAAAGACATTTAAGCGTTACGTTTTCGTTTCGTTTACGTTCAAACAAGACGAGGTTGCGAGAACGCATCAATTTTCGTAGCTAAAATACACAAGTAGCTACGAAAATTGACACGTTCTCGCAACGTTGTCAACGTTTAAATGTGTTTTGACTAGGCCTACTCATGGTGTATCATTTGTCACAATTTTATAGTGATAAAATATTGTAATCAAAACAGTAAAAAATTCTTTTGTTATCTTTTTAGTACCTTTATAGCCTTTGGCTTTGGAACGGCCTTTAAAAACTTTTATTGATTTGTTTTTTACTAAACAAATTTCGTTTACTTGAGGCCTGGTGCCCATAAACAATGATATATCTATAATTAATAAAATTTTATGATCAAATTTTTAATTAATGCATTTTTTAGTTAACTTTCTTTAAAATTATTGAGTGCAAAATATAGTTTTAAAAAGCTTAAAGAAATTTAAACATCAAAGTTGAAATCATCCGAGTTTTTCACTAATTGCTAATTTTTACAACCAACTCACATGTACTTAAAAATTATTATATTGGAATAATAAATACATTTTCAATTTATACATAAACCAATTTTCTTACTTTCTTCAAATGTTGACATTATCTTTGGTCATTTAGAAGTGAAAATGTTTTTGTGAAATTTAATCATTTTGTATTTCAAAGTTATTTTTACAAATAAGCCATTATATGAGGCTACATACTTATGTAAATTTATTACACAAAGGGTTGGGGTTTCACGTCCTATCTGGGGCACTACCAAATATGGTGATTTGGTCTTTTCTGACCCTTATGTGGTAGTTTCATGTGTTAAATTTACATTGATGTATTTGTTAAATCTATTTCGTTAGTAAAAAAATGTTTAAATTGTTTATATAGGTAACAAAATATATTGTGGCAGGTTAATGTTAGACATATTTCTTTGATTTTGTAGAGTTTTAATTGTTGTACTTAATAATTATTCATTGTTACCAAACATCTTTGTTAAATAATAATATCAATGTTTTTGTAATGACAGACAGTATTGTTAAAATTCACATCATCAGTTGAAACCTGTCATCGAATAAGGGGGAATGCCACTCGAGTTTTCGTATTATAATTCCCTTTATTTGATGATGGTATTCAATTAGTCTTCATATATTTCATTCTATAGAATCATTAGCTATAAAAATAAAAACAAAATTTAACTGCAATTTTTTTTGTAAAATTTTGAAATAAGTAGTCTTGTAATAATATTTAGAATACTCGTGATTTTCGAGTTCAATATTTGTCAATAATTAGTAAATCCATTGGTTGCCTGACTTGTGAAATTTTGCAATGCTGTCGAATTGAATTTTTGTTCTACATGTTCTATGTTTGTAACTTTGTGGAATTACATTTTAATAATAATTAATTGTATTAATACACAAATATTTAATACAATTAATTATTTTTAAGCTTTTGTAGTTTATTATTTGTAATAAATGTGTTAGTTATAAGATTTTTTATTTATGATAATGTTTTCTAGCACTGAGATTACAACTAGTGACGTGATATTGAAATTGAACAGTTGTGACCAAAAACCAAACAAATTTGAATTGGTTTCAATACTAATGTTGATTTCTTCTGTTATTTTCACATAAATCTTGGATAATATAGATCTAAAGAATTCAACAGAAATAATATTTCTTCTTACTTAGTTAAAAAAAATCGATTTTTCGATACTCATACTAAACTATTCAAAAAATAAAAGATACGTAAACACTTAAAACATTCCATTTTGTGAAGACTGTTTATATTTTAGTATTTTCAATATTTTTAATTAATCTTTGAAAAAAACTTACCAATCAATAGATTGAATGTGGACAATTGAGATTAAAAATGTATAAAGTGCTTAAAACTTTTGAGATTATGTAGTGTAGCTACAAAATATATCCAACATTATTATTATATTTTTTAGATTAACAATTTAAAAAGACATACTGTGCATTTTATTGTGTGGCTGTTTAAAAAGATCAAATTTTATTTTATCCATATATTTCGTAATAAATATTATTTATTTATTATTCCTTATGTTTTAACATGATTATATTTTTGTAATTAAAAATAAATGAAACAGCTATGATCGTCTTTAGACAATCTTGCCTCTTTTTGTTCTGTGCATTAGATATAATAATCTATGTTAATGTCTTATAGTTTTAATGGATATTTTTTTTATGAATCTTGATGTTGTAGAGATATTATATTTGTTAAATTGAATGTTAAATGGAGATTATACTGTTTTGTTGTATACAGGGTCATTAGCAAAGTAAATCAAAATGAAAAAGTAAGATTGTATTGATTTTATTAAATATTAGTTTTATTAACTTAGCTTGGCACAAATAATAATCATTAAATAAAAAAATTTAAAAATAAATGTCATTTTTTAAGGCACAATGTTTATCTCTTCATGTCACTTATTTAAATCTTTGTTTTTGGGAACGAGTGCACGAATAAATTTTTTGTGTGATTTCGTGTTATGTTCTTCAGGAGTATGATGTGAGTGAATGAAATTATTTAATCTCTTAGAATAATATTTATATTTCATCTGTGATTCTCTTTGACATGTAAAAAAATACTTTAAAAATAGTACTTAATACCTTTATTACTAATGTTTTATTAAGCACATAGATGAATGATGATAAATTTTATGATTGTGATGGATGCTGTAATGTGTTTTGGGCCGCGTAAGGTAGATAAATAGATATAATAGGTTAAAATTAAGTGATTTTTTAAATTAAATTAATAAGTTAGGATATCACCATTTTGTGTTGTTAATTGTTTATGAGTGGTTTTTCAGTAATTCAAGAAGTTTTTTTGTTTGATTTTTCCCATTTGTTGCACAATGTGTGATAGTGAAGAATATTGTAGAAAAATCTAAGTGTTTCTAAAATATTTGCTTCAAAGTTTTTATGATGTAAACACTGTACCTATTACATTTTGAATTTGGCGGGTCCATATTAACCCTACAAATGAACTAAAGTATTTTTTATCTTTTCAATGTAGAAAAGGGAAGAGAAAAAATGTTTTGGTCTATTTTGTTTTTATTTTATAATGAGAAAAAAGTGTGAAAAACATTAGCTTTTTTTGTACACAATTTTGGTGTTACTCAATCGTAATCCATATTTTTTGTAATCATTTGAGTTTATAATATAACTAACCACTCACACCCATTTCCCACCTTATTTATAATCAAAGCGTGTGTTTCTTCTAAGACTATCGTAATCAGTATTTTATGTAATCGTTTGAATTTAACAATTTTTTGTGCTATAGCATATTGTGCAAAAAGCATAAGTGCATTTTTTTAAAATATATTCACAACACTGTTCTGTTGAGTCACTGATGAGAATAAATCTTCTACTCTTTTCTGTAAGTTTGATAGTGTCCTGTAAAAGGCAGGTATTTGTAAAACATCCCATAAAAATATTTCACATCTTGAATTTAGCAGTAAGGTGCTCCACCCATCCTGAATATCTGACTGTTGTTGGTACGTAGAGGACGCCTTGTATATTTATTACTTACTTACTTATGGAGCCCTTGCTGCATAAGGTCGTTCACGTGGACGGAGCCTATATGCGGCAGTGGGTGCCCCCCGTGGGTCTTGAACCAGTTCTGACCAGCTCTTCCTGTCAGCGGCAATGCTCTTTGCATCCTCGGGCTTCAGTCGTCTGTGGAGAAGGTCGGACTCGATGTGTTTCAACCATGTTTTTCTCGGAGCTCTTCTATTTGTTTTCCATTCCGGTGGTCTCTGTTTCCAGAGGGCCCGGTATTTATTACATGCAACTATTCCATTGGAAAACACCGTGATGGTATGAATGAATGAAAAGATTTTTTTAATAATAACTTCATACTTTTGCATTGTTATACATATCAAAATACACTCTCGCCATTTATGTCGCGCTAATCAAGAGGTGTATTCATCCATGGACCGACAAAGTCCACTGAACATCACAGCTTTTTAGCATTCTACAAATTTTTTGCTACTATATCCCAGAGGGTGAACGCCTGGTAGCACTATAGTGGTTTAATCACATTCCACTTCATATATTCTTAAACCTTTTTTATAATCATATGTTTGACTTTGTTAGGAACATTTTTCATGAATCTCATGTGTAAAAATAATATCTTCTCCATGTTTGATACTTTTTTAATATTAAAATGACATTAGTTTGTAAATTGATGTATAATTTTTTTTTAGAAACGTCTACACGTATTATAATAATTATTATTGTATTTGAAATGTCTAGAAATTATTGTTTATTTTTCATTTAAAGTTATGTTGTGTAAAAAGTAAAATAATGAAGTCAAAGGAATAAATGACATTGTGTAAATATGATTGTTTTATTTATAGGTGACGTTGAATATTCTAGTTATAGAATAAAAATATGCATATTATTAAGGTGACCAACTATTTTTTTGTTCAAAAAGAGTACACTTTGCAAGTATTTCATAGGTGAAAAAAAAGAAGAAAAAACGATAAAAACTTTATTTTCTTTTAAAAACATATTTTTCTTCGGAGTGGATTTTTTTACTAAATGAAGATGTTCGTATAATAATGTAGCCACATCCAAACAACTTTCATTTTGCATATTAAATTTGACTGTTAAGACGGCAGATAATGTTTTTACAGAAAGTTGCGACTTCTCACTGCTCCAATAATCATTCCCTAGTGATGTGTCTGGTAATTTTTAAAATGAAACATAATATATAGTTATTCCACTGATGTGTCTGGTGTTTGCCCTGTCTTCTGACGTGCCGGAAACGGCAAGCAATATGCGCGCGTGAAATTCAAATCACTGTCAAAATAATTTTAAATATTTAATTATTAAAATTGAAATAAAATAATCTAAAAAAATGTTTTAGAAATACAAATGAGTACAAAATAATACAAATGAGTACTTTCAGAGTACAGAATATGAAAAGATTTCGGTTTGCGAAAAAAGAGTACAAAACTCAGTAAATAAGTATAGTTGGTCACCTTTATATTATGCAATTAATTTTCAAATCAATTAATAACGAACTTGCCAATCAATGGACGTACTACAGGATTCATAATTATGAAGACGCAATAAATACCCATTTTCTACAAAAAGGAGTTTGCACGAATTGCTTATCGTGCAGGTGTGGGATTTTTTGAGTAATTTATTTATTACATAGAGACACAAACAGTGAGTGAGAATAATGTTGATCTGATCTGAGGCCTGAGTCAAAACACATTTTAGCATTTCATTTTCTTGTCGCAATTGTTTGAATGTAGACGACGTTGCACCAAAGAGTCAATTTTTGTAAATATTGTATTTCTTAGCAACAAAATTGATACTTGCTTGCAACATCGTCTATATTCGAACGCTAACGGAACGAAAACGTAATGTTAAAATGTGTTTTGACTTCTGGCCCAGGTCAACCTCTCACTTAAGCATGTCTACAGCATACATATCAAAATATAAACTAAACAAAAAGGTAACATTAGGGATAAAGAAACAGCAATATTCCACTTAATATGCTTTGCTATTTTGTGTTTATAAATGATTTTTTACACATCTGGATATCACAGACAGAATAACAGTTATTCTGATAGATTTGAAAAAGTTAAAATATGCAGTCATTTTCTTGATCCCATTCTAAATTTAAAACTTTTAAATCTATAGTAGGTTCTAGAAAACACTCAGTGATAGTTATACAACTCACTTCCAGTTCATCTCATCAATTTGTGTATCAGTCGGCACTTTAATCATTAATATTACTCCGTTATAGGGCACTGTATAATAAATGTAGGTTGATATGTGTTGTTACATCAATGTAATATTATTGTTTGTACGTGTGTATGACTGTACTTAGTTTAGTATGCGGAGCAGAGTATAATGTAATTGTGAACTGTCAGATACAGAATTGATTTGGTACAATGTGATCCTCAAATATGTTTGTAAGTATTTAAAATATTATTGTGACTACATTTTCCTGACTCACCTCTTCCCACGACTTTCCTAGCGCTACTTTCATGGGAATAGGTGGCTCAATTGGCACGGAAACACTTGAGTGGAGGAGGCTGGTTTTTCTCAGGAGGAGTGTCGAAAAGTGGTTGACTGATTGTTTGACATTTACCTCGCGATATGAGCGAAAGCTCTTGATTAACCAGCTTGCAAATTAATAACGTCACAATAGAATTACATATTAAATAAATTCATTCATTGCCCTCAACGCTCCTCTCGGGAGCACAGGGCAGAAACCAGCCTCCTCCATTCAGAGCGTCTCTGCGCCAATTGTGTCACCTCTTTCCATGACATTCCTTGCATTCTGATGTCGTTGTCATAGGAACGGTGTATTGTGAAAGAGGGACGTTCGGGAATTATTATAAATAAATAAATTACTTCATTTAAATTTCTTGAATATATACTCAAATTATTTTTCCAATTATTATTTGTATAAAGTTATGAAGTACGAATACATCCTGAGTTCTGAGAAGAGGGTAAAGATTGTGTTCGCTTTTATCTGTCTACGCAATCACAGGTAAGGATTATTTACACGATAAATAAAAAAATGTTAAATCAATTTCCCATCACTCTGTGTCTAAATGTTGCATTTTTAAAGTGATGAGGAAGACCGATGATTGCAGCAGCAGTAGTATGTAATAAATAATTCCCAACACAACCAATACAACATACATATACATAACAACAGTGTATGAAATTATAATGGACAGTTACTACACTAAATATATGCATAGGTATGTATTAGAGATGTAACAGATAATGATTTTGATGGATATTGCTTACCAAATATTCCGTCACTGTCAAACTTTGGTCAATCCCATCACAATTTTTTGTTGACTTTTTGAAGATTCTTTTCAGCTCCCAACTTATCTTGTTATAACCGTCTGATAGAGATTTAATATCTGGTATCCAAACAGAACTATTTTATGGTTTAAATTGAGTGTTTCTCAATTGGTGGATCTTACATATATCTAGACAGTGGGAATGGTGGAATTGGTGAATCCTGTTCATGGATACCAAAGTGAGCGCTTAAGCCAGTTTAAGTTTTGTGTAAGTTTTTGAGTCTTCTCTAAACAGAACATTAAAAATCTTTAGAATATTTACTAATTTTTTTATTGTTTAACCAGATTTGGGTGCAGATGACAAAACCAATCAGAAACCTCGACTGGAGAACCATGTCTACACAATGCAACATTGTGTAAAATCTAATTGGAAGAAGTGAGAACCGTGTCCCAACTCTTACGAATCGGCTCTAGGCTGGCTTAAGTGATCACTTTCAGTGTCCATGGATAACGTTCACCAATTCTACCATTCTCACTGTCATGATGTAAGGTCCACCAATCGAGAGACGCTTTATGTAAACCTTAGAAGCAACCATCTTTTTGGGATCTCATTTTTCAGATTTCGAATGGGACCTTACATTGTGACAGTGAGAATGGTGGAATTGGTGAACGTTGTCCATGGACACCGAAAGTGATCACTTAAGTCAGCCTAGAGTCAATTTGTAAGCGTTGGGACACCTTTCTCACTTCTTCCAATTAGATTTTACACAATGTTGCATTGTGTAGACAGACATGGTTCTCCAGTCGAGGTTTCTGATTGATTAAAAATCTTCACATAGTCTACTGTTTGCCCCATTTGTGGGAGATGCAGATGCCATGATGGTATAGAGAGTATCCAGCAGATTGGTAGATTTAGATTATGTACAGAATAGTTGCCAGATATCCATAACATCATAATACAAACAGTGTCATACCTACAGACCTAAATATAATATTATTATTATTATTAGGTACATAGTGAACAAATTAACCACTCTGCTCCCTATTTGTATCTATCTACTGCCCAGTTGTTAACTATTTTACTACATATCTCAGTACAGATGTACTACAATCACTTATATTACATTTATACAGCAATCTAGATGATTCAACACTCCATGACATGCATAGCAGTATATTTTTCATTTCTATTGTCATTTCAATTCTCCAATTGAGAGTGCAAGACAGAAACCAACCTTTTTCATTTACCGCGTACAGACAATACAGACAAGAATGCCTTCGTTACGTCTCATGGACGGGTAACGAAGGCATTCATTCGAAAATTTCTTCGGAGAATGCTCCGAATTGTCACCGAAAGATTTAAGATTTTTGCTTGATGATTGATGTTCACATCCAGCTGTCTGTACGCGGCAATCAAGAATGTTTTTGCGCTAATGGAGTAATTTCTTCTCATGAAATTTCTAATGTAGTTAATATTGTCAACCGATGTTAATGCTACTGAACTATTACTTTGGTGTCTTTGTCATGGGAACAGTGTAACTCAAAGCCAACAGAAATCTTGTGAAAAGAAGAGTGCTCTTTTATGCCGACTCTTGGCCAGGACCACTGTCTCTCTTTCCACCAATTTTTTTTGAGAATCAGGGTATACCTAGTCTGTCATGCAAAAAGGTGATTCAATTACCATAGAGAGACTCTGAATTGAAGAGGTTAGTTTTTATCCTTTGTTCCCTGGAGGAATGTTCAAAGATGATTAGATTCAATAAGAGCACATATTATATAAATTTATTTATCATATCCACGTAATGGAGCAGCAAGGTCTAAATTCCGGACCATAAAAGAAAGTGAGTCTAATTCTTCTCATTCTTAGATAAAATCCAGTCAGAGCAAGCCCTCTAATCCCAGACATCTTTTTTTTAATTCCATTTTGATTCCGTAGCCCACATATTCTAAAAAGAATCATGGTTGTGTATCACTATGTGTTAATTCATACTCCACTAGGCATGGGGAGTCATCTAGCTTATTCATCAAACTCTCTCTATATTATCAAACTCACACCTCATTTTAATATTTCATTCTAGAGATGTCATCGTTTATGGATCAATTTTATATTACCAATAATAATTAGACAATTGCAAGGAAATATTTTAAATAATACAGAAATAGTTTGAGTGTCTGTAAAGTGAAATGTTTTGAAAAATTTATAATCAAAATGAAGATAACTTTGGAATTATTACAGGAGTTGATGAATGAGGAGGATCGTACCGTTACCATAAATTCTTTTCAGGTATGATCTTTTAAATTCTAAATTAATCATGTAGGTATCTAATTTAATTTGTGCATCAAGAATTTATGAATGTGAGGAAGCAAAAGAGGTGTGCAAGTATAGGCTTACCTCATTTAAAGCCATAGTTTTAATCTTGTTTTATAAAACAATGAGTAAAAGTAAATACTTTTTCTATTCTATGTTTAATACCAGTAAACTTTTTACTGTTTGGAGAGTGAGAAAAAAAAAATAGTTACTTATTAGATATATCAAGGTAATGAATTACTTATTGTTATAGTTTGCTTTATGTACTTAAATAAATAAATAAGTTATAATTATATATTTTACATTATGTTTGACATAGCATCATTTATGAAATAAATATTTGTCATAAATAAAAAACAAAAAAAAAAAACAGTCACATTATGTAATTTATTTTTGATATTTTGAAAATTGTTTCAATGTTTTAATATTTGGTCCACATAATTTTTCTATATTTATTATATTTTGAGTTAGTAAAATACCGCAGCCTCTTGGAAGTTTGACTCTAAAGGTTTTTTAGGATGGATGTAACTTTATTATAATTATAATAGTAATAATAATATGGAAAATTTGTATTTGGTGCCGTTTAATGATCCGTGATCATCTCAAGGGCGCTTTCCTCAGTATATTATCATAATTTGCAATATGATTGTATCGTGACGACGGAGTAGATCGGATTTGGGATTTGAACCTTCAATTTGAAAGGCAGAAAAACTTTCATTAGACTAACCATAACCTGAACCTTGTGTTAATATTATTTCAATGCATAAACTTTATTTTTAAATGATGAATAAATAAATGTTAAACTGTAATTTTTAGCTGGCCCCAGGATCTGGAAGAGGAGATAATTACACAGCAATGCTTTATAGAATATATGTGGAAGGAGTTAAGAGCAGTATGCAAATGAAAACAGCACTCAATGTTGAAAATATTGATGAAAGTCATTCACAAGAAATAGAAGAACATTGGCAAAGATCAATAATTTACAAATGTCTCCCCGATAGTGCAATCAGAAGAGAGGCTTACAAAAGTGATGCGTTGTTTTGTAATGAAGTGGCTTTCTATACAAAAATAATTCCTGCGCTACTCGAATTTCAAAATCAATATTTGGATACAGTCAGTAAACCTTTCAGTGCAATTCCACAATGTCATATAGCGAGGAATGATGTTTTGATTTTGGAAGATTTGAACTGTCGTGGATTCAGTATGGCTGATCGAAAGCTTGGTTTATCAACTGAGCAATGTACAGCTGTTTTGATTGAACTGGCATATCTGCATGCTTTGTCTCTGGCTATGAAACAACAACAACCTGAGGAATTTCATCAACTTCTCAACCTTCAAGATGGCATATCTGAAGGTATTATGAAGCATCCATAAATATCATCAATCCAGCAATTTGTTTTTATTCCATGGCCTATTTCCAAATCGTGGTTGCATATTCAAAAAGAGACATGTGCGCATATTTTTATTTAGGCATACTCTTTTAAACATGTTCATTAAGGCATTAAAATTGTAGTTTGGACTTTTTATTGACGTGTGATATTATTCTCTAAGTATTGATTTTTTAATATTTGATACTATGAATCACTTTATAAAATGGTTATGATATCATTATAAGCAGTTTATTCCAGAAAGTTCAAAATATTTATGAATTCACATGTCCCGTTTTGAATATGCAACGACAAAATATTATTACCGACCATATTTTTATTATTATGTTTTCTTATTTCATCATAACAAATTAATAAAGGATAATTGAATTAAATAGGTGCTCTTTGATCTCCAGCTTCATTGATATCATTTTATTTACCGGGATACTATTTGTTGTATGATTAATGTCTTTAAAATGTTGTAAGATCATTTCACATTTCAGGGCTTTTTGACAATGAGAATGAAGAATGGTACAGAGGGTATTATAGAGCTGCAGCCAGGAATGCTTTGGCAATGGTAGAAGAAGCTTTACCCAACACAGAAGACAGCAGAAAATATCTCAACAAGTTCAGTGAGTTTGTGGGTGATGGCACTTTCTTTACAAAAATGGTATCATTGGTTTCACCACAAGAACCACTGGCCGTGTTTTGTCATGGTGATTGCTGGACAAATAACATTCTATTTAGATATTCAGACGAAGGACAAATAGAAGAGGTATATCTTTATCTTTTTGGTGTTTTTATATCTTATAATCATTAATTGATTATGTGACTTGTAATTTTTGAAATATTATCTCAGGTGTGTCTTGTGGACTTTCAACTTGTGAGATATGGTTCCCCCGCTTTGGATTTAGCTAATTTAATTTACTGCTGCACATCACGAGATCAGAGAACACAACATCTTTCTACATTGCTAACCACCTACTACGAACATCTGAGCAAAAGACTAGAGGAGTTAACCCCAGAAGATCAACAATTTAATGTCTTGTTTGACAAGGATAAACTTTGGCAAATGTAAGCAAATTATTTATTTTCTTCCACATGAAATTTCCATAATAATACAGACTCCTAGTCCACCAATCCTACTCTGTTAGTTTGAAGTAAACTGTAAAATGCGGATAGTCATAAAACGTCAAGCAGAAGGGTGCAAACACAAAGAAAGCAGGTTACCTGCTTTCCAATGCCTGCGTCTACCGGCGCCGAGAATGGTTACATAAAAAAGCAGGAACGTCGATTGCGATTTACGTTGCCGCTGGCGCTGGCAACCTGCTTTCTTTATGTTTGCACCCTAAGAAGTTAAACAATATCCTGAATATTTTATGACCTGTATGTGAAGTCAATAAAGTTAGAATACTAGCTACTTAACTTGTAGGAAATAGTATGATTGTTTATGGATAGATTAACTTACTTATCTTAAAATTATGGAGTATTTTTGAGGCAGCACTTTATGTACATAAGATATAAGGTTTCTGTAAACCAAAAGTCTTATATATTTTTATTTTTTTTTATTTTCAGGATTAATGAAGAGTTTCACCGATGTGGAAAATTTGGTTTGGGTCTAGCTCTCGATATGATTCCAATATCTACATGTGACAGTGATCAAGCACCAGATTTATACCAAGACAAGGTATATTACTATTTATTAAGAGTAACAGCACAATGATTACTGTTTAGTTAAGTTAGATTGCTCTCAATTCACATCTTATAAATATCAAAAGGCTGTTCTTATTTTAAAGAAACTGTCTACAAAATTATTCTAAAGTTTGTTTTTAGAATTTGAGACTTTGTGTTAGATTGTCAAGTGAAAACTGCAGTTTGGCAACAAGAAAAATAATATTTGTCGTTCCTAATAGATAATAAATAACATCCAGTGTTGATATAATACCCGTTCAAAAATATTGTAATGTTTTTTTTTCAGGATTCTGATACATCCGAAGTTGTCGTCGAAAACACTCCTGTTTGGACTTCAAATGAGCTTTGTCGCCAAAAAATGGCTGATCTAGTTCAAGAACTTGTAGATAATGGAGCATTATAATCAAAATAAATATAATTTGTTAATCACTGAATGACGAAATTGTAGAAATAATTTATTTATTTTTTGTTCAAATATAGTCATGTAGGCAAATATTATTTTAACTTTTATTAAAATTCCTTAATAATTGTCAAAATCAAGAAGGACAAAGGTCTTTTTTTTCTTTGTCCCTATCCTGGACTCTGCAGTGCATCCATTTATCTTCAATATTTATTTTTTTCTATTATTTTACACTATCCACAAACATCCTGTAAGTGAGGAAGCCAGTAAACGAATTCCATGTAAACGCACAGGTAAATCTCAAAAACAAGCAGAATGGGTAGCACTGTACTTAGTCCCTGAATAGACCATTAAAGGTCACGTGGTCTTGTCTATGGATTTGCTTTTGCTTGGGGGGCAAACAGTCAGATTGCGCAAATCATCCTTGTAAGATGTTATGCCATAAGAGAAAAAAAAGAAAGTCAGACGACAAAATAATAACAAAATCGACACTGACAGTTTTTTTGATTATTAGGTATTCTTTAGGCGTTCCACCTAATATTACACCGTAATCGTCGTTGTGTTGGGATGCCTGATGCCCCTCAATGATTTTTCTGTGACGTCATCCTTTAATGGTCTATACTCTATAGGAGGTATTAAATTTCTCAATCATGTTTTATAAAATGATATAGATCTGCCCTATGTTTTACCAATACTCTAAGAAACATACCAAGTGATACTTATGTACAATGTAACTTACAATGTTTTATACAAGTTTGTAAAATTTGTTTGTTAAAAAAAAATAGAAATACTAATGACACAATACCAATGGGTTTCCTAGCATCAACAAAATAAACAGCAAAGAAGAAAATTAAAAAAAAAATAATAAAACATACATTTGATATTCTACTTTTTTTTTTTAAATTAAATTCCGAGTTGGCAACACTGACTGTTACCTTCACCTTCTTTTTTTGTTTTTGTGTTGGCAAAACGCAAAAACTCGAGACAGCTGTCATTTTTCTAAACAATTCTGGAATTGGAAGTGTGTCGAAATTAAATTATTGTCCATAAGATAACGTGAAAATAGTATATTTTATTAAATATTTTACTTGGACAGTGTTTTCTTCAATGAAGATGCCTGCAGACGATCAAATTCAGTACTCTGAAAAGTATTGTGACGATCATTATGAATATAGGTTAGTTTTATGTTTTTGATAAATATTTGTACATTTGGTAATTTTTAGGTTTGAAAAATGTTCAATATTATTTTTATTAATGCTCTTTATTTTGGTTAAAGTAATTGAATGGGAATTATGATTGTATTTCGAATATATTTTGTGGTAACATCAGTGAAGTACCTAAGTCACACACATGTCTTAAGCAAAAGTCTCATAAATATCTGAATATCATCATCGAATCTCTCACTAGCGGGATCGTCAGTAGATTAACCGCATGTTATGAATATACAATCCATCCAGTCCATGTTTACAAAAAACTAAATTGAGGATGACCTCATATCCTCGAGTTGGAGAAGTTAATTTGATCTAATTGGCAAAGAGTGTTCTGTGGAGCCCCTGGAAAATTTGTCACCTACTCTTTTCCGTAAGTTTTCGAATGTCCTGTAAAAGGCAGAATTTTCGAATGTCCTGTCGAGTCCGACTTCATGCATAAGAAGTGTGCGGTTTGATTCCAGGTGCCGGCAAACTTCCCTTTCACAACACAAGCTTTTAACTTACAAACAAAAACCCATATATATATTAAAAAAATAGATTTTTAGATAAAGCTTATAGATTTTTGTAGAAGGTAAGTATAATATTTCTGGAAATAAATGTAATGTAAAAATGTGATGTTTTAGGAAAGTCTTACCTACACCCATTTGTGGAAAAACTTACACCCATTCATGGAACTCCAAATGAATTAATCAAATTAAAAGTGAATTAATGTTGTTTTAGGCATGTAATTTTACCTGTGGAATTGGCGAGAAGTGTTCCCAAGTCTCACTTGATGAGTGAATCTGAGTGGAGAAACATGGGAGTTCAGCAGAGTCCTGATTGGGTTCACTACATGATGCACTCTCCCGAACCTCATGTACTCTTATTCAGAAGACCTAGGACGGACACACCAGTACCCATTGTCAACGGAAATAGTAATTTAGATGTTAAAAATCGACGAGTGATGTAGTTTGGAAATTTTGTGTTGTAAATAAATTATAGATATCTTTGAATGTTTGATAAAACTTTGTATGTGGTAACAAAAAAAAACTTGGTTAGAAATGAACCTTGTCTTCGTTTATTGAAAGAAAATTCTGTCTCTTTTATTTGTCACTGTATATCTCATTTGATGTTAATGACAATGTAATGATCACCCTCATTTTTATAAAAAAAACTCATTTCTATTGATACTTATTATCATGATAGTCAATACAACAGCACCATATCTTTTTATAAAAAATGATGCCCCTATATTGCTATTGCCATCAAAAGATAGGGTAAGGTAGGTTAATTGATCATTTTGACTACTGGCCGGTTTCAGTAATCTATCTATCCGCTACTATCAATAGATAGATTATTGAAACCGGCCATAAAAGGTATGTTGCTTTTAATATGGAATGCATTGATTCTAGTACGAAAGTGAAATACTTTTTTCAAAAATTATTAATTACTGAATATAAGGGTTGGTTATTATCAAAATTTACAATATGGTCTCTGATATATTTCACAGTGGATCAAGTCCATGTACCTAACTTAAATCTGAGAAATTTGCTGATAAAGACAATTTATTATACTGCATTGTTAGAATATAATATTGAACTTATGGTTACATTTGTGTGGATCACATCTTGAACCTAGGTCTATGTTTCTTTTCGCACCGAATAAATATGAAGAGAATCCACCCCATAAATATGAAGAGAATCCACGCCCATAGGAAGAGAATCCACCAAAATCTCACTTTTACGATAAAATAGGCTCGATCCACTGTGGTTCTAAGTGTCCCATACAATGTTTTATCAAATCGTCAACTATATATTGTTTATTGTCTCAACTGACTGTCTTATATTAGACTAAACAATTTTTGTAATATGCTGATGTGTTTAATAAATATTATTGTTTTTTTTTATGGCTACTAATACAGACGTATACTATACTTATACCGCAAACAATTGACAAAGCTAATGCTCATTTTTTTGTTAACAATTATAAACTAAGACACACTTTTTATTTCTTTTTAAAATAAAATCTTTTTTTTTCTGTTTCTGTGATAGTTTATAAAAATGTGCAGAGTATTTTCTTAATTAAATCTAGAAGTTAAGTTTCCTGCCAATATTTTGTTTACTTCTTTGTCCATCATTAATAAAGAATATATTTTTAATATTAGTTGGCTATTAACAAAAAGACACAAATTTTTCACTCTCAAAGTGCTGATTTTGTGTTATTATCATCACAATATTTAAACATTTACGTGTGTTTCACTATTAGAGATGTTGGGCTGAATAACTAAATTTGTATAAATATCTTGTCTATTATTCTGTACTCCGTTCATTGCAATTTTGAAAAGGAAATAACGTGGATACATAGACATTCACAAAATGAATATCCCCGCTCAAAGAAGGGTCAGCATCTGAAGGATACATTATGAAACACTGAGGATTGTCTTGTGTCATACTAAATTTAAATTACTTGCTAACACAAAAGGTATCAGATGTAGTTATTATATTTTTTTAACTCTGTAAAACTTTATTTTAACTAACTTTTTTTTGTTATTATTTACTGGGTATTTGTTAAACCTTTATATTTTTTAGACAAGTATTGCATCATATTTGTTTTGTATGTGACACATGCTATGTTGAGTGGTATGTTATGTAGTTGAGTTGTATCAGGGTACTATAAATGCTTGAATTTTTAAAACATGACACAATTCATAAACAACCACCTGCAGTCACTTATGATACCTTGATACAATAATATTGATTTTGATAATTTTTAATAGAAAACAGTTTTAAGACAGTTCCTTATGCATTGGACTTTTCTGTTGAATTTATTTGTTTATTTGGATCTTTTTAATTGCTATATTTTTAGCTTTTCTGTTATTTTTTTACATTATTATCAATAATTTATAAAACTGCAGAAAAAGAGATGAAGAATGGTAGATTAGCAAGCCAGAGTGGAAAGGTTATTAAAATCTGTTAACCATTTTTCCTTTTTCTTTATAATAAAAACTGTTTGAGGGATATAGATGTCAATTGGATTGACAATGTCCTCATAAGACGAAAGACATCTCTCTCACAAATTAAATCTTTAGTAGAATAAAACACCTGTTTTATTTTTTTGATCGGGATATAGTTGAGTTCATCTTAAAAACAAATTCATATTTTAAACAAAATATAGTAGAAAAAATGCTATTTGACACGCATTACAATAAATTCATAAAAGTTTATTTCAAATATTTTTTCAATATATGTTCTGTTGGAATCCAATGTAGTTTGATGAAGAACTAATCCAACAAATGAAGATCAATGTTGTTTAATCCAGAGTATACATTTAACATAATTTTTCTTTAAATTTCCTGTTTCAAATTATTATAATATGCGAGTATAAATTGCACAAAATATCTAAATTTAATAATTTTATTCTTTCAGTGGCAACGAAACACCCAGAGCCTGTTTACAGATTTTGTTGAATTGTATAAATTAATCACACTGAGTATTATACAAACTATTACTCCATTTCAAGAGCTTCCATGTTATTTGAATCTTGTATTAAATTTAAGTTAATTTTAGGCTTCTAATCATTACCAAACAAACTGAGCTGTATTGTTTTAAGAAATATGTGTTAAGTTGTTAGTTGGATGTGTGTAGATATTATGTAAAAATAGCTGCTTCCAAACTGTAACTATTAACGAACAAATGTTTGTAGTAAGCTATCTGTTCTGAGCAAATGATCCGGACAAATGTTTTGTCTCTTTTTTCTTCTCTCTGTTCATAGAAAAGAAATGAGATTTTTCTCTTTCTTATATTGACAGAGAGAGGAAAAGATAGACGCAACATTTATTCAAACCATTCGTTCGCTGAGTATAGTTGTAACTAATATAGAAAAGTAAAAAGGTATAAAATTGTTTGATATTCCATTGTTCATAGCTTTGGTTTGTACTGAGCTAATGTCAATAATATTAAGTATGTTATTATGCTTTTATTTATTTTTATATGCATAGTAAATCTTATGGTACTATGGATAACTGCCAAGTGAAGTGGGCAGCGGAAATTACTAATCTTGTAATGTATATCATATCTATATTGTAACTTGTAATATTGTATTTAGGTTATGTTTTGTTAATAAACTATTTTGTATTCAGATATTTTTGATAATTTTATTAAATTGTATTATGTTGATAACTTGTTTATTTCTTTACTTACATCATTCCCTGAGTTGGTCCAGTAATCCGATGATTGAACCTTGAACTTTCTAGTGAGAATCCCAGATTCGAATATTCTTACTGTTGACATGCTCCACCTTAACGACACAAGCATATTATTGAAAACCACATTTGGTATGCAGGAGAGACCATATGACTAATCATTATATTAAGTTTATATTCTGTAGCTAGGTTAAAGGATTTAATGACTTTTTTTGGTATACTTACCAGCAGCGTGTCTGGAGTTGACCCTTGATTTAAAGTTTTTAAGTATAAAATACCTAATATAAAAAAACTTCTGTGTTTAATATGATGATAAAAATCTTACTTTAACAATAAAACAAAAAGCTGATTAAATTGTAAGAATAATGAAAAAACAAAATAAACTATAAAAATAGACTATTATTATATAATGGGAACTAATTATTTGATCGGCTATTAATCCATTCGTTCGGCAAGAAAAAATCAGCATTTAAGTCATTTGCGCAGCAAACAATGTTTTCATCGGCAATAAATAAAAAATAATCGCAACACTTGTTTACAAACAAACTTGGTTACATCAGCAAATTAACAAATTTTAACAGCTTAATATATAATCGCACAACAAAATAATTAATTGACCAGCAGAATTGTTATTTGAGCAGCAGAATTATTATTTGAGCAGCAGAATTATTATTTGACCGGCAGAAAATATTAGATAAACAATATTGAGTTCGTCGGTAGCCTGGGGGTAGAGTCTCGGCCTCGTGAACAGGGGGTCCGTGGTTCGATCCCAGGTGCCGGCAAACTCCCCTTTCACGACACAAGCTTTTAGCTTACTGTGAAAGGTGTATAGGGTTGTATTTGGGTTTATAACAAAAACCAGATATATCTTTTTAAAAAAAAAAAAAATTTCACACACCGATTTACCTTCGGATCTACATGAAGTTTTTGTGATTTCTTACCAAATTAATGATGACTACGAAAATAATGCCAGTTTCGTTTTGCTATATTAACGAAATATCTAACTGAAATGTCGAAAAACGCTAGAATCGTTGCTAGATGCTACATATAAAATCACATAAAAAGATGCTACATACAAAGATTTATTATTTGAACAAGATTAAAAATTTAGCTTTCAAAAGTTTAATTAAAATTAGCTCACGGTTTGCTGCTCATTTATTTATTTTGCTGCACAAATAATCATTATGCTGGTCAAATAATAATTTTGCTGGTCGATTAAATTTAGAGTTTTACAATATCATATTATTTGCAATACAAATATAATTTTCTCACTGGGCATAAGTAGCATATCAAAATGATATATTTGTCGACAGAATACATTTTTCTGCTGAACAAAACTTCAATATTATGCTGATCGTTTAAATGATAGCCTTATATAATTATTATGGTTACCCATCCAAGAACTGACCATACCGAAATTTGCTGAACCTCGATGATCTAACAAATTATGTGTGTGACATTTGTGATGCCCTGTACTGTATGTTGGCTTGTGTTGTATTATGTGCTGCAAATTTGTTATAAGTGACGTGCGAAATTTGAACTTATCGTACACTTTTATATTCTTTCCACACTTTGAAAGCTCAGGAAAAGCCCAGCTTTTCGTATTCATGGAGTATACACTACAACTGTATATTGACATCGATGAATAGTATTGGAGAGCTGCAAGAGAGGTCGCGGCTTTCTGGGAGGGAATGGGAATATAAATATGGATTTTAATGTTTTTGTTATTTTATCATTTGCTGACCGACACGAAAAGAAGAAGAATGAAAAGTATAATTTAATTCATTTGTACCTTCTTTTTTCTCATTTTCGAGGGAGATAATCATTAAAAAAATCATTTATATCCATTTTGGTAAATTATATGATAATCAAATCATACAAAGCGATGTAACAAACAACAAGTACCTAATAAACATGCCTATCAATGATTAAACTGAGGATATTTTGAAAAGCACCAAAGTCTGTACTGGTTGTTTTCGAACTAAATGATATTTTAGATATCAAATATCTTAAGATTGAGATACCATTCATTCCTTTTTTTAGTGAAAACTGTGCGAAAACTTTGGTGTAGAGAAGTGATATGTACAAAAAAATTACTTTGCAAAAAGTTGAGTTCAGTCGTTTTGGAACTAATCCATTCTATTCATTTGGAAGTTATCTTACATACCTTTGAGATGGGTTATAATATGCTTCATCGCCGACTTGAAGAAGGAAATTGGTGACAAATTAAAAACAAGTGTTATATGATTTTTATTTTTATTTCATATTCAATACTTCTTGATATTCTGTACACAATGTGTGAACAAGGAAAACAATATTTTGTATATTAAGTATTATACGAATCACCAGGATGGGTGTGTGTTTGTTTGTGTACTTTTGGTGATGTTTTTTTTTTTATCAATTTGTAGGTATTTATAATGATTTATTATGTATTATATATACAAAAACGTTGTAACAATGTAATATATATCATATAGTAAATCAAGCATAGATATGTATATCATTAAAGTATTTTTATTAATACTTATTATTGTTTTATCATCACTACTATGAGATATTATTTGATTCGCTGGTTGTATCAGACCAGTTAAACACCACTCTTAATGTCTGTTTTTTTATTGAAATAAAATGACAACTAGACAGAAAAATTTATGCCTATTTTCAGATATTCATGTATTTTAAGGAACCTTTTTTTATCAATCTTTATAAAAAATAATCATATTGTCATATCTGAGCATTTTGATTTTGTTGAAAAAAATATGCTAAATATCACACACAGAAGTATTTTGTGAAAATGTTGAGAAGTACTGTTTGATCTGTAATAGATTGTCTTCAAGTATTTTAACATTCACAGGCAAAAGAAACTCTACTCTTGAAAAGGAATAAAAAATGTTTTACAATCTATTACATTATTATTGATTATAAGGTGGTTTTACTGGCAATAAGTATATGAATGACAATAATATGAATTTATATTCAAAGAATATTTTTTAAATACAAGATGCTCTGTTTCTTATTGTGGTGTTCAACTGTTTTATTTGCTGCATTATCTACTTTGTTTTGTAGTTATTGTATTAAATATGATTTGATAACTACATAATGATAATAATAATAATATAATAATTATAATAAGCTAAGTTATTTACTTTATTATATAACAATATTATTCAATAACAATATATGACAATTACTATTATGTCTCCATAATGTGTTTGAAGCACGTTACATTTTTCAAAACGATATGCTTTCTTGATATGATGTAGTTATAATTTGATATTATTTTATGACTTTTGATATGAATGGAAAAACTTTTATTTTGCCGCCATAATAACAACATGTCATTTGTAACATTAGTTAATAATGTTGCCATCTACAAAAATTAACACGCATCCAATAATAATTATATTTTTTAATAACTTTATCATAAGTCACTACTAATTATATTATTTTTATGAACGCTATTTTGGAATTGTTTACAAATAATATTTATGTTATAATTTAGGTAAAGTTTGTCTCCAACCGTAAAATTATAATTCAAGAATGCTTGATTTCGTATCAGACAGACCGGATTTCAGAAAATTTTAGGAATGTTTTGATAAATGCTTATTGAAGAATAATAATTCTTATACAATAATTATTCACAATCACAAGTTTTCATGTTTCTAAACAGTAGATAATAATATTTGTGCGATATTGTTTTCAAAATAAGAAATAACATTCAACTACATCACTTTGTTTGTCAATCAAATCTGTAGGAAGAGTTTTGTTCTAAATTCGATTTTTCCAAACATTTTTTTTTCTCAGAAATAAATAATGTTTTTCTTATTTATCTTATCTACAGTAATTCACATATCGTTGAGTTTATAAGCAATGAAAAATATTTTGAAAATATTTAGAAAAGACTCAATATTCCTGAGCCTTGTAATTCTACATTTCTTTATCCAGTCTGTCATAGTATCTAAACTTAGTAAAAATAATTATAATAATTAAAATTGTCAATCCTTCCATTATTAAAATTAGTATTTATATTTATTTGATAAACTAGGGTTATATTTGGTCAATAAAATAAAATTTGTATCAAAAAATGATAATAAAACATACATAATAATTATAATAAAAATTATTTTATATAAGTAATAAGTAAAATATTTTCAATACCTTCTGGATTTGGAAGTAATGGTTTAATTAAAATTTATAAATATTAATATATGTACCATAACATAAAACAAAACAATTCTCTACTGAAGACACACTTGCAGCATAGTAAATATGTCTTTCGACTACAAAATATTATATTAAAACGCTTAGTCTTTACAAAATTAATACGTAATATTCTAATGACAAGACTGAATAAAAGTAATAATAATAATTGTTTTAAGATGTGTCCACACTTACAGAACAAACAATTTTAAAGAATGTTCTTTCTTTCGTTCCTTCCCATGGTAGATGTCAACAAAGAAAGAGACTAAACTAAATGTTTTCTTTTTCATTTCTTTTCTCTATTGACAAAGAGAAAAAAAAAGAAAAAACATATTTTGTTTGGTAAGTATGGACGCACCTATCGTAGTAAATGTTTGTTTATTGTTTTTGACTGTTTAGCGTGATTATCTATCAAATAAAATATTAGGTATATATAAAAAATTATTTATTAAATGCCTTAACCATTAATGTTTCATAATATATTATTGTTATGTTTATCATATTATATTATGTACTACATATTATTATTTAAATATTATATCGATAATAAGAAACAAGTTCGTATATATATATTTTCGTTTACTCCATTACATCAGCGTGTGAAATGTACTATAATAGACAACATTGTAACGATGTTGTCGTCATTGTAATGGAAGAACAAATACTACTCCTGAATAACAACAGGATATTTATTACTATTATTATTCTCAATAGGGGAGTATAAAAAAGCTGATAGAAAAAACATAAAAAAATTGAAAAATAGTTTATCCAACAAGGGTACAAAATGTACAAGTTGTATTTGTACAATACAATGCAAATATTAGATACTAATAAATATTACATTCTACTCAATACATTTATCTCCTGACACAGTTTGACAGTAAGATTGTTGTATATGTGATTGAAACTGCAAAAAGCACCAATCGGTGTAGAAGAAGAAGATTTCATACGAGATGTTGATGTTACTGTGGAACAGACTTTCCGTTTGTGTATTGTGGTGGTACGTTTGCACCTTCTTCAGTCATTACAGATACCAGCTCTTCAACTGCTTTGCCTAAATCATCTGCAAATAAAAATAAAATATGTTCAAATAAAAATTATACAAAATAGATGCGTGGAACATTTGATGGTAAAGATATAGTTTGGAATGGTCGGAGATCATGTAATGGAAGGGTTTACTGGAACGAAATATTGTAGTACAATGGGCTCTCAGCTCGATCAATTATGATATGAGAGAGTAAATAATACTGAAAACACAAAATCTGTCTCCATGTTAAATGGATACTTTGGATTATTGTGATGTACCCAGCCTATAAATGGGCAGACTGGCAATCATTATCTGGAAAATTCGTAAAATATTACTAAGCAAAACTATACCAAATTGAAAATAAGCAATGGGGGTAACTGACACCTAATACGTTATATTATACATTAGATTTATAAAACAGTGTAAGTATACAAACAGACGCCAGGAAGCCATTTTGCCCAGGGCATTTTTACTCAAGCCCAGGGCCTGAACGTAGCTGATGGTTGGCAACCCAATAAATGGGCAAAAACTGTTGATTCCTTTTACTAAAATTAGTCTTAAAAATCCAAAATGAAAATAAATAGCGTCACTGTATTAATATACCTTAAGGAATCCTTCCAGTAGCTGCATATTAAGAAAGCAAAAATACAATGTTAAAAACCTTCATCAAACAATTGATTAAATAGTCTCAATCAAAGCCTTTGTTAAAAACTTATTGTTTTCATACATTACTTATTTTTCATTATATTTTATAAAAAAATATTTTGCTACACTGTTAAAATATAGTAAGGATTTCATTATAATGTTCATGTTAGGTTAATTATGAATGAGAAGTAATGGCAAAAGAGTTAAAACGATGTTTGGTGAATTAAGGAAAAAATAAATAAGTTAAATTCAATAAACCCACTTAAAACTACGCAATGTTGTGAAACAAGCTAAGCACAAAGTCAAATGGTTCCAGTAATACTACACCAGTTAGGTTAGGTTAAACTTATTATTATTCTTATTAAATGTTAGGTTAAAGTCCATGTTTACCTGCACAGTGCATAAGTGCCCCGAGTGGGGGAGCTTGAGGCTGAGGATGGGGAGGGGGTGGAGGCCTCTCTAGGGAGCCTTCACGACCTCCGCCTTCTGACCAACGACCATCTAATAATAAACACCCACCAACACCATTAGACAACAAGATACCAGGTGACAAATGTTAGAAATTAGAAACTAATTTACAGACAGAGGACAAATTTAATACAGTATAATCATTACAAAGTCTAAAAGACATGACAACTTAAATGTTTTTGAAAGAATTTCCCTGAAAAAATGTAAAGCAACCATTGTGCAGTTTTTAAGGTGATATTTGACATTGAAAATTTATGCACAGTTGGATGAGTACATTAAAGAAATTCTGCAAACTCATCATCAAATAAAATATTTGAGATGTTATTCGAAACAACATCGTCAAAGTAGAATGAAAAATTCAAATTGAAACTAAGAATATGGCTTTAGATATTGACAGTGATATTTTTAATATACCCACCCATAGATTTTACTAATAATAATTCCTGTACATATTAAGCATTTGTGTAGAATGTAAAGCATGGAATACCAAGATGAACTGAAGCAGTGTGTCAAAGGCCTTACCCGTGAAAACTAGATACTAAAAGATGGATGATTTTATACGTGACTAAATGTCAACTTACTTGTCATACTGTCGTGGTACACTCCGTTGTGCATCTTGGCTGGAGAGTCGGTGGCTAGTTGGGATGCTGTCACAGCACGTGTCTGTAAAGTTCCAGTTCTGGCCGGAGAAGCACCTTGTCCTGGCTGCTAATACAAAATTAACAACGGTCAAATTTATATTTTATTGGATCGATTTTTTGGCGAAATTCCCAAAAATAGGGGATCCAAGAGTTAAAATCTTTGTCTAACCAAATCAGGTAAAGTTAAATTTGAGAATGGGTGGTTTACCTCAGTGTTGTATTGAAGATTTTAAATGTCTTGCATGCTGTTTTCTGAATTCCTATCATTCACAGGACATTTGAAAATTTATGGAAAAGAGAGAGAGACTTATTAAATTTTGGAGTTTCCAAGAAAAAGTAATTAAATACAAACCTCATCCAACAGTTGCCTCAATCTCTGGAGCTGAGCTTCCAGCTGTCTGTTATGATCCTCCAGTATTTGCATTCGAGCTTCTAACCTTCCCTTGTGCTGCCTCAGAAGTCTTGCTTCTGCCATCATATCCTGAAAAGAACATAAATTGAAATTTCAGAGATGACATCCATCACAAGAACAAAAAAAAATCCATATCTACTACTATATCATCACAGCATATCTCACAAATGAAGTAGCCAGCGGACTAGCTGTATATAATAAACTTGCAGGTTACCCTCTCCGTGTCAATAAAAAATGAGATATTCAGGATGCATGATGTCTTATCGCTGAATTGAAGATGTCACACCTGCCCTTTTCCATGACACTCAAAACCTTACAGAAAAGAGTAGGAGACTATACCGGGGACTCCATAAGGTATGCTTCAAAAAGATGTTTCATAAAAGTTTACCTGATCAGGCAAATGGCCTCCACGGTTGTCATTGCCAGGATGTTGATCTTCTGGAGTAGATCCAGGTGTCTGTTTTGCACGGAGTTTCTCATATTCAGCTTGTAATGTTGCATTTTCTTCCTCCAATTCTCTGTAAAAAACAGGACATTAATACTTAAGTACACAGGTACTAAAAATATAATCAGATATTCTGAAAATTTTATGGTGAGATATAACTTACCGAATGACCTGTTCCAACTCCTCCCTCTGCTCCTGATGAATGATTGTCATCACCTGCACGGGGCTTCGAGGAGGCTCCAGTTCTCCTGCAGAAGAATTGGGACCAACGGAAGACGACCCATTCAGGGATTGGCAGTAGGCTGCTATTAACTGATGTTCATCATCACTGGAATAATCATAACACAGTTATAGGAAATTTGAAATACACAAATTGGAATTAAATAAAATTATTAAATATTAGAGGGATCTTACCTATCAGGAGTAGAGTTAGTTCTCTGTCTCTCACCAAGTTCCACTTGAGCCAATCTTGAAGCATACATCTCTAAACGAGAGTGCATGTCATCCGTAGATGTGGAACCAGCAGGAAATTGGCTACCCATAGAGCCAGACAAATGATGAGCCTGTAAAAATTACAAAATGAAAATAACCATCTATGAACTTACAACAAAAAGTGGAACTACACAATCTAATAATATAGATTTGGTTTTGTTGGTAGTAACATAACCTTGGTATAATTCAAATTCAAATTCCATAATATATAAGAAATTCCACTTTTGACTGATTTTGATGGTGATGTAATTTTAGGCAATTTTTGAAATAGGTGTACCTGAGTTGCTTGATGATGTGGCGATGGAGCAGGTGATTCTAATGCGTCTCCTTCGAGAACAGTTTGCACAGGAAGATAACCAACTCGTGGATGTTTCTTAAAGTACCTAGCCGATTTGAATTTGTTGCGCAATGCTCTTGTGAAATCACGAACATCCTCACCCGAGGTAGTCTGGAAAATAAAAAAAAGTAAAATAAACGTGTCACAAGTCAAAGATTTTATAAGAAAAAATTATGAATAAAAATATTCTTACTGCTGTACAATATTCTTGCATTGGATGAGTCAATTTGTGATTCTTTGCCTTGCGCCCATTGAAGAAACATTTCTGACACATATCAAAGTTGAAACATTTCAAACAACGATATCTGAAATAAATAATATGATATTGATGTTAGTTTACGTAATCAATAAAAATGTTTTTGGATACTCTACATAAAACTTTTTCAAGATAACTGTATCTAAGAGTGTATGCTCTGCGAAAACACCTCTTCAAACATGTATACATATTATATTCAGAATTAAATTATCAAAAATTAGATAAAATAGTACCTAAATCCAATGATGGGATACTCCTTACAGATGTTACACTTGGCCTGATGTTTGGCATGTTCAGCAGCAGCCAATCGATGAAGAACTGGAAGCCAGACAAGAGACTGTGGTTCCCTCTGGAGCCAATGTAAGAAATGGACTGCCTCAATGGTCTGAACTTCTCCGGTATTACTGCGGTCTAATGAACCTTCTTTGCTGCCATCTTTGGAATCTGAAACAATACGTCAAAATATAAAATATGCAGAAATTTTTGCTGAGATACCAAATCATAATATTGCATATCATCGCTCGACGTTCAATACGGCGAATTCGACAATTTGGGTGAAATAGTTTCTTTTTCAAATATTGATATAGAATGTTAAAATACGAGATTGTGTATATAAAATATTCCCCAAATTGCTAGAATGCCGTATGGAACAAAACCGCGAGTATGCATTCGGGTGACGCCGTACTTATATTCAGTTTATTCAACCTTCTGTAAAATTTTGTAATTGCTACATTCACAGTATTGAACGCAAAGTGATGATATGTGACAAGTTGCAAATAAAATGTGAATAATTACCTTTATCTTTCTCAGAACCTTTCTCTTTCTGAACTGAAGAAGCCTTTTCAAAGCAACTTCTAACAGAAGGTTCAATATTAGAACCACCGAATGCAGCCACTTCGCCAAGTTGTCTGGGAACTTGAATACAGTCATGTAGCAAAAGTCCTAATTTACGTTGGTCAGCCATACATGATGGATCAGCAATGAGTCGGAAGAGGTATCTGGAAAATATACAAATTGCACAATTAATTATTTCTAGTACTGATGAAAATATCAATGGTCTAAAATTAATGTTTTTGGTACCTAAAATAATCAAATGTAAACATTTTAGTGTATAATAAATTTTCCAAGTATTTAATGTTGCTCACCTATATTTTTCTTCAAGATGTCCCTTGCAGAGAAGCACTAATCCAACTTTAAAGCTTAATACTCTTATTTGTCCAGTTCTTTGACTATCATACACATTGAGTAGCCAATTGATTGCGAGGTCTAGGCAGAGGGGTACATTAACGAGGCTCGGATTTTCAGCAGCAATAACTTCGTACAAGGAAGTTAGTACAGTGATCATATCGGGGATATCAATTAGTTTGTCGTTTTGTGCTCGAAGTCCATGGGCGTCAAAAGCATCTAATGCTGCTGGTAGCTGTAGCATGTGCACTGAAAAAAACAGCAAATAAATAAAAATATGCTCCACAAAAATAAGATCAAGTTTTTATAGTATCACATTATTAATAATTAAGTGCATAACTCAAGGTTTTTATCTACAATTTTCTTTGAGCATATTCTTTCTAAATAAGGATGTTTAAAATCTAAATGTAGTTTAAAAAATACTTAGGTGGTAAAAATGTGAGAACCATTTTTTTAATTTGGAAATAGGATTACACAGATAGATATTGCCGACTCAAAAAGTAATGGATATTTTTAAGTTTAAATTTCTTCAATCAGCTTGGCAAATAACTGTGTTGATATCTTTTCAATGGGTACTTACTACATAAAGCTTTCTGTACAGTTCTGAGTTTCATGGCAGTGCGGTATGCAGAGAATCGGACTTCGTTCAGGTCGGCGAGGGAATTCATTAATTCTATCATCTTCGGATGATCCCAATGGGTTGTTTCCAGTTCATGACTAAAAAAGAATTACAAACATTAAAATCTATTTATTTATTATAACTTTGGTTTACAATAAAATATGATGCCGTACTTTTCGAACAAATGACTGACATAATCAAAAGTAAAATTTCTAATTATGAATTCAAGCATAATTCAGAAAGTCAGCCTTGTCATATTCAAGACTTATGAAGAAGTGACATCAAAATTTACACTTTACTTAAGCTTTATTAGATTGATCATTTTGTGAGAAATTAAACAGTTACAAAATGAATGTATACATTTCACTCTTTGTTCCGAAGTGTCTCAAGTTTATTTACTACAAATTGTCTTTATTCTCTGGAAAGTTTTTGAAGAGTAAGTGTACCTAATTGTAATTTAATTAAAAGTTCAACAATATAATAGCAGAAATAAGGGTAAAATATAAATTACATTAACTGGTAATTTCCAACTTTCCTTTATATTATTTGATGAATAAATAATGTTATTATGTCAAAGAACATAATACTTATAAATGATTCAATAAAATCAGCCAACAACATCAAAAGTGAGGTGAAATTAAACGCTTAAAACTTAAACTTTGGTGGGTGTTTTAAATTATAGAGATATTCTTCTATAATTAAAAATTGTTGGAGTATAGTAACTCATAACTCCCAAAGGTATTCAGTATAGAAAATATATTTTTTAATATGGCATTAGTTCAAATTCATTCTAAATATTCCCACAGTGACTAAAATGCTTGTATTATGAAGGTCTAGTAGGTCAGAATCACGTGGAATCAAACCTGTAATCTCTGGATTGAAAGTCCGAGACTCTACTCTCAGGATAATGACCATTTCTAATTTTTAAAGTTTTTAGCTTTAATTCTATTGAGATGACATATTCACGATATCACTAATATGAGAAGAAAATAATTGAAAAAATTTTGAACAGAGAGTTTCTTTTGATGTTCAAAAGTTTTCCTTTGACATTCGATAATGATGATAATATATGTTTGTCAAATTTACTGTAACAATACATACTTGATATAATAAGGCACTTTATTTGGGGTGACAGCTCTCTCCCATGGAGGTTCCACAGAACCAGCGAGGAAGCCTTGAGCAGCTGTGGCTCCACCATCTTTGCCAAATTCTTCCAACTGCTTAATTCTTTCATCTGTGGCAATCTGAAGTACTTTGGCTCTGAAATAAATAAAAATAAATGTTATAACTATGTGTTTACGACCTTTCTAATAACAGGGAGTATATGTAGGAGTGAACATCTGACATCTTTATTTTGCTTATTTATTGCTTATTTATAATTATATTCTTGAAGGCATATATGCATATAGTCTATGGGTTTGTTCAAAAGGACTAATTATGGAAAACCACACACTATTGAATTAGATCTCTTAAATAGCACTCCATTTATTTCTGTATTCTTATACAAAATTTTGATAGACTTTTGTCATGTCGACACTAAGAATATTGCTTAAATTTTTTATTTTTGTTTAATATTAACAATTAATGAAGGTGTCGCGCCGTTGTTGCGTGCGCAGGTTGTCGGCATCGTGAGGTTTTTAGCGGTGCGTTATGATTCTGATCAATTAAAAAAATTTAATTTCAAACAAACATACAAGTTTATTATTTAATAAGTACAAAACAAATTTGAATAAAAATGCTTCTAATATAGTGACAAATGGATGAATTTAATAATCTCTATATGAAAATATATAAATTTGGCTTTACCTGGACGTGAGGTCATCAACGGCAGCAATGACATGAGGAGCAATATGAGCTCTAGCTCTTTGTAAAGCTTGCAGTTGAGCAGGGACATCTCTCATGAGTGCCCCGGCTCCACGTGGGGTACTCGCTCGTAGGGCGGCAGCTTGAGATCTCGCATCTTGGGCATCTGTGGGAGGAGTCCATCTGGCGCGAGCTTGTTCGGCAGCGACGATACGGGAGCTAGCTTCTTCAACGGCTTGTTGGAATGCACGGATTTTCTGCAAAAAAAGAAAAAATATCATAAATTATCGTAAATTAAAGAGGAAGAATTACGTTAGTTTTACAAAAAATATATTTTTAAATGCGAAAAAAATCTATCTATTCTCAAAGATATACCTACTCTATACTATCACAATTTAATTTATGATATTAAAAAATAAGGTTTTCAAGATTAACTGTTTCTATTTCTGTTTAATCAAGTTGTGTTGAGTCTTCTCTTTTACGTAAAATGCTGCTTACATTAAATATAAACATTAGGTATGTATTTAATATTGTTGACCGACGGTACTTGGTGGAAGTTCAAGTTTAATTAAAAATAATAAAACAACCAATGAACAATAGTGAAAAATATAATTGTTTTATTTTTATTAATATATTATGTAATTGTATAACGTAACTTATGCCGTAAATTGTAAATAAATAAATAACATGAGTGGCATATCTTATCGCTGAATTCAAAACCTTTATGTCTTGATAATGATATCCTGAGAAAACTTACGGAAGAGAGTGGGAAATCTATTCTTAGTCGGGGGGCTTTTCAGAAAACAAAAATTTAACGAATTAATGTACAGGGAAAAAATAGTGTAGGTATTTGTTTTAAAATTAATAAAAATAGAATATAATAAACACATAACATGTAAATCTACAAATTTCAAGCTTAGACTTATTCTGCTTAAAAAGAATACCTACTTATAAATTATGCTCATTTTTAAATATTATTTTTTTAACCAGCGAGGGTGATAAAACTCATTTTAAATCTAAACGACTTTAAAAAATGGTCGTTAAGTTCACACTTTTTATTGTGACAAAGAAACAAATGTGTTTAAATATTATGATGGAAGACCATTTCCATCTAAGACCGGAATGCCTTAATGTATAAAATAAAAGTGGTGAGATTGTAATAATTTAAAAAAAAATTAGGGGTCGTTTTGAAACGTCAACAGTAGGTAATTAAACAAAACATCCCTATTGCGGGTTATTAAAAGATTTATAGATATAAAAGTTATTAAAAGATAAGTTTATTGTCTATTACTTTTTTAAAAATGGAAAACGCCTGTCTATATTAGAACACGGGTATGGGTGATTTAGAATAAATTTGGGTTAGTTGCAGAATCTTAAATTTAGCGATGAGGTTTGCCACCCATCCTGAATGTCTCTCCTGAATCTTTTACTGCATAGAGAAGACAGCTTGCATGTTTGTTATATGCGGTGATGGTATCGTTATATAGATTTTACCAAGATTTCACATGGTTTAAAAACGCTCTGTTGAATCACTCAACAGCTGATAAAAATATTGAACAAAATGATCGAATTCAAAAGTAACATTACAAAAAAGTTCTAAAAATCGTACAACAGTAGCACGTTTTAGAGAAAAAAAAATTCAATGCAAATATTCCTCATCAACATACCTCAAGTAATTTCTTTTGATATTTTCATTTCCGTGGCGAGTATAATAATAAAACTTAATAAAATAAAAGTTCAGAAGACAAAAGAAGGTGAAGGTATATAATTTAAATTTTTTGAGAAAATGAAAGTTTTTTATTACTAAATAAAAAAATATAGAATTAAAAAATAGGTTATTATTACAGAAAAAATGCGTAAAAAAATGAGAAGATGGATGTGTAAACCTACGCTGGATATAAAGTTTCTGGTTATTGCTTCTTCAAGGGAATTATCAAAATTAGAAGAAGACTGGGCGATCTTCAGGATCATAAAAGCGACCTGTATCCAAAACAACAGGCTGGTCTCTATTTACGTTTAATCAAGAAAGGGGAAATTAAAAAAAATGATCCATCTAAGCATTCTTAATAATTTCAGAGCACTTACATTAAAATTTCTTAAAAGTTGAAAAGCAGACCGATAAGAAGTTTGAAGATCATAGATCTATCGACCAACGGAAGCAATTAAATACCGCTCCACCATTTTCTTGAATCTGCTTCAAATTATTATGATGAGAAATTAAGACCCTTTGTGCAGGTAAATGAAAGTAAGAAATTTAATAATATATGCACATTGAAGGTACACGTAGTTAAAAGTTTACAATGTGAAATTTTGTTGTACTTCTGAAAAGACAACAGCTCAGTGGTAAGATTATATTAGGTTTTATTAGGAAGGGTAAGAGATAATGGTGTGAAGTAATAAGGGATGATAATTCAACCTCAAAATCATGTTAAGTCAATTTTGTTTTATTAAAATATTAATGTTACTGTTGTAAACATTAATGATAAATTTTAAATCATCCCGTGGATTTTCTAATGAAGAATAGGTCTTCCACTATTTGCTCTCAGTTTTCGAGTAATAAACATGCAAGTTTATTTATCGATGTTATTTTTACAATTATCCATTATATGAGGTCATATATGTAAATAAACATGCAAGTTTATTTATCGATGTTATTTTTACAATTATCCATTATACGAGGTCATATATGTAAATAAACATGCGAGTTTATTTATCGATGTTATTTTTACAATTATCCATTATATGAGGTCATATATGTAAATAAACATGCAAGTTTATTTATCGATGTTATTTTTACAATTATCCATTATATGAGGTCATATATGTAAATAAACATGCAAGTTTATTTATCGATGTTATTTTTTACAATTATCCATTGCATGAGGTCATACCTATATGTAAATTCACATGCAAGTTTATTTATCGATGTTATTTTTTATAATTATCCATTGTATGAGGTCACATATGTAAATTCACATGCAAGCTTATTTATCGATGTTATTTTTACAATTATCCATTATATGAGGTCATATATGTAAATAAACATGCAAGTTTATTTATCGATGTTATTTTTTACAATTATCCATTGCATGAGGTCATATATGTAAATTCACATGCAAGTTTATTTATCGATGTTATTTTTTACAATTATCCATTGTATCATATATGTAAATTCACATGCAAGCTTATTTATCGATGTTATTTTTACAATTATCCATTGTATGAGGTCATATATGTAAATTCACATGCAAGTTTATTTATCGATGTTATTTTTACAATTATCCATTATATGAAGTCTATATGTAAATTCACATGCAAGTTTATTTATCGATGTTATTTTTACAATTATCCATTGTATGACCATGCAAGTTTATCACTTCGTGTCAATTGACATTAGGACATTCAGAATGGAAGACATACCTCATCGCAACTGAATTGATGTTCTTTTGTTTTCGCAAAAATCTGCCATCATTTTCATCTGCCTTTTAGAGGACGCAAGAATACAGAAAAGAGTAGGATATTTATTCTTTGCCGGGGGCTTCATCTTTCTCTTTGTAATTTTTTACTGATATAAATGAATACATAGAAAGTGGATGGTCTTGAAAAGAATACAATAGAAAACACAGAAATATTGGATATACCTACCTTTAATGTGATAGGTGTGTGTCCAAATAAATATTTTTCAAAATGGTAGAATATTTTTTTAAATTTTAACAGACTATTACACATTGTATTGTAAACGTAAAATTCAGGAGTTATTACATAGTAGGTATATACCAACACATTTCTACTCCCAAAAGCAAGATTGTGGGAGAAATTTCAAATTACATAATAATTACCTAAGCACTCGGATAAACTTTTAGGGGAAAGTGCCTCGTATAACTTGAAAAATTAAGAGGTTAATGGTATTGTAAGGGTAGAGCTGGAAATATATACATTATTATACATAAAGATAGACGCTATCTTTCCACTCACCTATCATCGGAACAGATTTCGGAAACGTATTTCAAAGAGAATTAGGTGATATTTGGAAACCGTGGGAAATAAACGGAAAAGATTTAATAATGTTTTATATTATGATTCAAATTTCACTCTGGTTTGTTAGAATAATAGGTATCAGACTATTTTTCATAAGTTTTCGAGGGCTCTGTAAAAAAAGGTGGGAATTTGTAAAACATGGCTGAGACGACAAAGACACCTTCAATTTATAGATTATAATAATATAATTGAAAATTCAATAACCATCTTTATTCACCATTATGTTAGAATTTTAGAAAATGTGCATTCTCTGGCGGAATCTAAGGTATACAGGTACCTACTTATACCAAAATATTTCAGTTGGTAGATTTATGAAATACGTGGCTGTGTTCGTTGATATTTTATAATCAATTCAAGATATTGTTCATTATTTATCGACATCAATAATGTAAACTTAAGTACTGTTTGACATTTTAGTGACTCATAACAAACACGTTTGTTTATCAGATTGATCAAAATAATATCACATTACTGGTCTATTAGTCAGTCTCAATCAATAAATAGTAATCCATAACCTATAAAAGTATATCTACAAAAATAGTTAATGGAATTCAAATTTGTTCGAATTTTAAACGCACCCATAGAGTACAATAATAATTATATTTTATCAATATTATGAACGCACACTTCGTAATAGTGATGTCAATCCGTTACCTACCGGTTATGTATGAAAACGGTATACCGATTAGGTGAAATTTTTTTGTCGTTTTGAATCCGAGGTATTATGCTCGACCTAGCTTTCGGTACCTAATATGAAAAAATGAACGGTTTTGATCTCACTAATTCATAGGTAATGAAACGTCAAAATGAAGAAATAATATGTTTTCAAATGTAACTGAGTTGTGCGTCGTTTCATTGAAAATATATGAATTTAAAGAATATTCTAGAATGTAACAGGTACATAATATTTTGTTGATTTTTGTAAGTGGTAAGCCGTGTAAGTACGAAAACTAAACAAAAGGATAATGGATGCAATGTAAATATGGACATAGGAAGCTCATTATACGAGAAAGTCTTTAATATTAACACAGTAAATAACCTACTTATAATATTTGTCTTCATTTAATTCCATGCGAGTTCGTATTTTAATGTGCCTTTGTCGAGTAAAATAAATAATATAAAATGAGAAGCCAACCATCCTGGATGTCTTATTGTATTCAAGGAACAGTGAATGAGACCTGTGTAATTTTATAATATAAGGTGGCTCCATTGGTTACCCCAATTGTGGAAGATGCCGTGATGGTATACGACTACATGGTACGTAGGTATATATAGAGAGAATTAGAGATTTAAAAACTCCAACAATTTCAATAACTGAGAAAATACTCAACAGACTTGCATGATGTTTGCAACCAGCCCAATCTGATTCGTAAACATCGAGACACTATTTCTATTTATTTCTAAAATGGAGTTTGCACAATCCATTGGATTGCCTAAACGAAATAACTGTTGAAAATTTTTGTTATTAATTTAAACATACCTATATATAAGTGTGAATTTTATATTTCAACATCAATAAATAGTTTTCAAAAATACATGTTTTTAGAAAGAATCTCATCGCTGATTGAAGATGTTAAATATTTTATTAGTTAATGTTCTTTGAATACTTGCCTTTTAAAGGACTCAATTTTTTTTAGAAAAGAGTGACGAGATAGCATATTTTTTGTCAGAGATTCCATGAAGCAGACATGGGTTCAGTTAAATAAAAAAATGTGAATATTTTCCTACAACTAAAGGAAAATACTTATATATTACTGTTGTGATATTGAAATAATGTACGTTACGTTATGGAGATTAATATAAAGCTGGCATAACAATGTCAATAGTAATTATTTACATGAAGTAGCCATTACATTTAGTAAGTACCCACCTACATAGGTAATGTATTACTCATATTCTATGGTTTGTGATTATTTGATTTTTGTTGGCTATGGTTCAATGTTTAAAATCGTTCCATTTACAAATTCAAAATAGTATTGGAACGCTTCGAATAGTTTCAAAGCCAACAATACAATAATATTTTTATTGAGAAAACAATGGGGCTAGTGTTTGTTTGTATTTATTGGAAAGGATATTATGTGCCTACATAAATTCGTAATATTATTTTTTTACTGGGGAATTATTTCATTTATTTATTGAGTTGACGTTTCTTTTGTTAAACTCCATGTTTATTAATGAAAGAAAACAATTCGTTTTAGTTTCACTTAATATTTAATTAAATAGTGACCTGGTTCCGACTTACAACGTCATTGTCAAACCAATCTAATTTCAAATATTTGGTGAAATTATTTCAATTAGGTATTTGTACAAACTTTCATCTGTCTATTAATGGGGAAAAAAGTGAATGTTTGTGTGAACGCTTTCAACATATTATGTAAAACAAAGTAGGCATATCTCTTAGCATCCATAAGATGAATTTGATCAAAAACAATGAAAAACTTAACTTCTTTTATGGCCATGTCAAATTTATAAAGAATAAGTTCTGTTGCAAATTAAAAAAAAAAACACTTATATCTTATGGAAAAGTTTCTATGCAAAACAGATTTGAACCATTCTGGTTGAAAACATTACATCCTGGAATCATTTAAAAAAAACTGGCAACATTAATTCCTAAACGATGGAACAAGCAGTAAGTACCTACCTATGTACCTATTCAAACCACCTTCCGTACTTACTCGTCGCCGTGGTGGGGATTTTTAAATCAAACATAGAACGTATTCTGCGCGCAGAATATAGGTAACATTACCTACATCACATAATGTATGTGTATGTACTTCACTTTTGAAAATGGAAAACAATGAGTACAATAATAATAATAATAATATGTATGTTGCTATACTAATATATCACGTCTAACAATGTTAAGTGTTTACGTACGGAAAAAATAAGCAAGCTTTGAAAGCGTGAAGAATATGAAAAAAGTGCAAGTACTTGTTTATAATATATAGGTTAGTTTATGTATTATGAATGTAGAAATGTACTCGCTGATCTTTTACATTATGAACTGCAAAACGCAGAATGTATAAACAACAATAAACAACAACAAAAAACTGTGTATATATCTAAGGAAATAAGTAGTTATTTAATGAATATTAAAATCTGTTTTTAGGTATAGACTTGTAGGACTGTAGGTGTATACATAAGTCATTTTTGAACACCTTTTAAACAAGTAACAAAGAAAACAATATCTATGTGTTACTCAATAAAAAATATACGTTTATATCAGTTATACATTATTTCTTAATCTATTTATATGTTTAATTTGTATGTTGTTTATTAATGATTCTATTTTTTTGACATCTAATCTAACGAATTTGACAATTATCATCTTGAACTATTTTAATTGGATATTTATTTTAATTTGTATACTTCATTCTGTCTTTTAATGTTTGTATTAATCAAATTTTGTCCAGTCTCTGTATAATTTAATTTAATTGTTTTATTCTATTACTGTTTTGTTCTAATTACTACCATTTTTGTTACATCTTAATGTTTATTTATTTTTATAAATTTGTACTAATTCATTTTTTATCAGTTTTTGTTGTTGTTGTCTGTCAAATTGTTTTTTTCTACTTTGTTATATGTTTAACGTGTAAAAGGCTCACGCCGTGTACAAGTGATAAAAAAAAGAAAAAAAAAGTATTCCTAAAAGATTACGTGCGCGATATTTAACATTATTCAAATTGGCGACGAGATGATATGCCACCCATTCTGGATGTCTTATTTTTGGCTGGTACGGAGAGGAGAGCTTGTATGTTTATTACGTGCAGCTGGTCTGCTGGCTACCCCATTTTCGGGGTATGCCGCGATGGTGTCGATAGATAAACTTCCTTTCAGCGTCTCTTATCAATCTTTTCAGTCCAAAAGGTGGCGAATAAAGGAAAAAAGTTTTACAGGTTTTTGAATTTTCATATAATAATAAACAAGAGACTCTACTACTAACAAAAAAACCTTTCCATTCTGATTCCAACTTGAAATTTTACACCCCACATGCCCATATTTAAGTAAGAAAAGAGCACCAGGTACTTACGTGGAAAAAATTAAAATGATGATGGTCTCGTGGAACAGGGTAGATGTATGGGCCGTTAATATCAATGTTTATTATCATCATTCTGACTGTGATTTCATTAACAGTTAATTACACTGTATATTTCACCACCCAGAACAGCGTTTAATGTGATTTATGTAAATTGTTATTGCTACCGATAATAATAATAACAGAATAATATAATAATAACAATATTAAATCACAATATTAGGAGCAATAACAACAACTGTGATAATAAAAGCGCAATAACATTAATTTATTAATAGTGAAATTGTTTCAAAAGTAACAGGGTGATCTCTCATTAATACGGCGACATTTATAATAACCTTTTACGAAGAGCAAAGGTTGTACTTATAATTAATTTTAATTTATCCCCGAATAAATATTTTTGTTCGCAAATATGTTGTATTCTATCACGCCGTATCCCAAGAGGGGCTGGCAGAAAGGACGAAACACAAATTAGATTTATTCGCATTCTCTACTTTCACGCAATTTTTCAAAAAAACATTATCTTACACAACATGTGGCCCGCCTTTCAGAATTTGATCCACGTGGTCAAGCCACGTAGTTTTGTTATAGGGATGCAAACTCAACACATGAAACTTTTACGTATTTATACCTATACAATGTTTCGAAAAGACAAAAGACGGCACCTTATTTGGTAGTTCGTCCATTCAGCAGGACTCGAATTCGCAATGCTTCCACTACGCGTGGATGAATATTTTATCCAATGATTTTTTAATGATAAATCTAGGTTATAAATAAACTCAAATATGTATACATTCCAAATATCCTTGCTGCAAGCAATATGATTGTGTTGTGTCGGTAGAATAGTCAGGCAATAGGAGGAATCGAACCCGGGATCTCTTAATTGAGAGTCCGAGATTCTATCATCAGACTACCGCTACCTCAAATTGTTAATCTCAATCAACGATATATTATATAAAACATAAAATACCTATACTTAAATACACCTTATATCTTGTTTATCAACGAATATAAACAAAAATTGTTATTTTTTTAAGGTTTTTAGATTTACTAATCACTGTATGAAGCCGAGTTTACTGCTAGTTTTATAATATAGGTAGTTAATTGTTATACTTTGGGATCAAATGAAACTTTATAATTTACCATGAGTTCATTATTATCATACCTTTAACTACATACTATTTCTACAACTATGAAATGGTTACATATTTTGTATCAAATGTTACTTTTGAGTGGAAAAGTTTAGATTATACGATACACTGGTCATGTTTTGACAAAAGGGACTGTATATAACTAACTTTTATAAATAATTTTATGGATTTGGAGGGTTTTATTTCTAACTGTCAATTTTAATAATATGATAGCAGATTTTTATTTAAAAATAAAATTTATTTATAAAAGGAAATTTATAAGATAAATATTTTATAAATTTCCTAACAAATTATTTGGCAATGGATTCAAAATATTAAATAACTAATAAAAATGTATTTGATTGTAAATTTATGAATACAAAAAATAGAAGTTAAAAGATAAAAGAGAGAAAAAAATGTAAAACATATACAAGGTTATTATTATTGATTAATCAACAAAAGAATTATTCACCTAAAGATCGGATAAAATAAAAGGAATATCAGATTAGAAAAGGCAATATTGTTAAGTTTTGAGAAACGACAAATGAAACGGAATCGGATAAAAAGGGGAACAAGCGATTCGAATAAAAAAACAATAACAAAAGAATAACCAAGTCGTGTGACAAAAGAGTGGAGCAAGAGTAAAAAGAAAAACAAAAGAAATAATGGCAAATAGTGAACGTTTGCTAGTAGTGGGTAAGTACTTAAGTAGGTTCTACTGGTAGATGTGCCATGTGTGAACACGACTTTATCCACAAACGGTGGATGTGGAGGGCGATAAATGATGAGATGGAAAAATGTGAATAATACTCCTCCGTATTTTCTCCATCTTTATCTTTACAATCAATGTTAAATTTAGACGTCAAGTGAAGGAATGATAAAATAATATTTTAGTATTGCTTGTCAAAATAAAAAAATTAAACAGATGTTTAATACAAAAAACTGAATGATTGAAAACAAAAATGACACGTTCCGAGAACTGATCTACTATTTCTCTTTCTTTTTCTGCTCCATCACTCTCTGTCGTTAGATAGGATATTTGACTATTAATACAACATTTGATCTTTTAAAAACCTCAAGTGTACCCAAGACATTAAACATCTACAAATCAGCGATGAGTTATGCCATGCCTGGCTTTTTATTATCACGCAGAGGACAATTTGTAGATTTATTACATGCAATTAGCCCGCTGACTTCCTGCCGTGTGAGATATGCCGTGATAGTTTAGTAGCTATAATCTTACATCTGATATTCAAATTTAATCGCTGCGATTTTTGTGCAGTAGTTTTGCAATATGTGACATTTCTTATAAGGAGTATTTGCAATAGACATCTCTATTTGTGGCATTGTTGCGACAAAGAAAAATATGTAGTGTTATCTTTTTTTTATCAGTAAAACTGCTGTAGATGCTTTTCTCTTTGAGAAGGAAAAGGGTTTTTATTGCTGTGTTTCTCACTGTAAAAAGAACGTATCTACGAATTGAGATTTAAAAGTAAGTAAAATGCTGGATATCCATAATAATAATATCTTATTAAATATATCTGGTAATACTAAACGATTCTCCAGTTCCATAAACCAAGAACTTGAATTTCTAATACTCCCATGACATAATATTATGTCACGTTTAAATTTTGAAGCAGTACGGCGCATCTATCGCAAACTCAAAACAAATATGTGCTTCCAATTCTGGGTGTTACATGTATATGTGTTCAGTGCATTGTATATATGTGTATCGTCGTGTTAGTACCCAAAATATAAGATTCATATCTTAGTTTGGGACTAGCTCGGTATGTGTGAATTGTCTATACGTGTTATGTTATGTTACATATGTTGTGTTAATAGAAATTATTAAAGTTTTGAATTTTTCGCTAGCGAAATTGAAAGAATATCACTTTCTCTAATAATTATGTAATAAGCCAAATTTCTAGTTATTGAAAAATATCAAGTTGTTGGACTGAATTGGGTCATCGTTATATATTTCATGAATATCAATAATGACATGCGTGATGAGGCCTGTCTCCGATCTGTGGCTGTCTTGTTTTAAGGCACGAAGCGAATGACCTGAATGTTTATGAAATACAGTTATGTTTGTAGGAGATGCCGTGATGAAATACATAGATAACAAAGAGTTACTATAAAACTTGATCGCAATTTTACTCCCAATTGTTTTTGAAATATCCTAATAGACTTTCTAAATTTGTGATTTTGATATAGGTAGGTTAACTCTGTAACTCATACGAAATGTATTTTCAAACAAAAATAAATATATAATTTGAAACAAGAAATAAACAAGCAGATACCGTTTAGTTAGTAATAATAATTCCTGTCTTAATAGTTCCATCAGTTCGAATGCATGTATATCCTATTCGATTCCCTCTTGTCGCGCCAAATCAGGTGAATACTCGAATTAAAAAAGAAAGATATCAAAACAATACATAGCAATTGTCAAATTAATTATATCTAATATGTAAGTATCAATACAGTAGTTAGTGATTAATGCAATCAGTAGATACCTACTATAAGATCCATAACATGAGGTTAGTATGTAAAGTAAGACGATGCAGAATAAATATATTTTTTAGTTTCAATATGTTTAGGTTTAGTGGAAGGCATTGTCTCAAGGCAATATGTACGCCTTTTGTATAAATTTATTTTTTCAACAAAGTGTTTATTATTATTATGTTCACTTATAAACAAAATTGAAAGAATGTAAACAAGAATATTACAAAAAAAAAAAACACAAACATTAATAATATTATGGATATGTAAAACATATATTTATTAAGACAATAAATAGGTGAAATAGTATTATAAATAGTAGATAGCATACAAGTACAATTTGATCTATCCTTACACACCTCTTTGACTTCCTCCACATTCGTCCAATATGTCTTATTCAACACGCAGTCGTGTTTGAAAATTTGAACTACGTGGTTAAGTCACGCGATTTTCGGACGTCCACGGTCTCTTATACCCCTTTTTTTGACAAATAAATTTTCTTCTTTTTCTATTCATAATCCATTGGCCCCAAATTCCCAAATCATCGCATCTTATTCTATTAAGTTATTTGAAAGTGTTTTCATGTCAATTTGATATTTATTTCCTGAGGGAAGCATAGTAATCCAATACTAGCAGATATTATTATAAATGTTTTCATCAGGCCATGTGTTTAGTGTTCTACTTCCTTCATTTCATAACACATTATTATAATAATAATGATTGAGATAATATTATATTGTACGAGACATTAACACAATACAGATGCATTATATTAGATACAAATAAAATATTTTAACACAATACTTAGTAATTATATTATTGTTTCACGTATTATTACAGAAATGATGAATAATGTGATGAGTACTTTCATTCTTACATAAGAAATAGACAAAGAAGATGTAAGTAAACACATTATTTTTTATTAATGAGTGCTTTTATGGGAAATGGCTAAAGAGGGGAAAACAATTAAAAAAAACTGGTAACACGATGACCAATTGTATGGAAATATAGTTGTTTATGTAATATGTAACCGGTTTCTAATAAATTTCATAAAACTATACGAAGTTTATAATATAATTATCTGAGAAAAAAGCGTAATCTCTGTTTAAGATGAGACACTTTTATTCTTGTAAGTTTTATAAATAAATAGCAGGCTGTATTACAGGACACTCAACAAAAATGAATATGAAATAGGAATGGAAATCATCTAAAATAATTATAACGATATAAAAAGGTGGTAAAATAGAAATTATTAACATTGGTTTTAAAAAATGAAACGTCCGAACGTGATTCAAAATTAAAGTACGTAATTTGCACTCTAATAAACGCTTTCGAATGAAATTGAATATTCGAATATCACGGAAATAATCGACACTTGCTTCATGATTTTCACTGATACACAAGATGATGTGTTCTGAATTTGAATTAGTATTTGACAAATTGTCAACCAGAATCGCATCCGTCTGACCTGATGAACCTGATATAAAATCATGTACCTACTCACAGTTCTATCATTATAATGTTGTTTTATTCGAAAATTGAATTTGAACTGCACTTAATTACAGTATTATATTGATTTGCGGATTTAATTGGAGTTTTGTCTTTTAATGTTTTAATTTATTTATAAATAATAGATTGAAATTTAATTCGCGATGAGGAACACGACATATTCTAAATGTCTAATTATTTATAAGTTAGAGAAAAAATAATGTGAGCTTAAATCCATTATATCTGTAAGCTTCCCAAGTATGAAGAAAAAATAACTTTAATACTTGAACGCTATCCCCGGGAGCACAAAACAGAAACTATAACCTCCACCATTCAGAGAGTTTTTGCGCTAATTGAGTCACCTTTTCCCACGATATTCCTAGCGCTCTGATGGAAATATTAATTGGAATTATCAGGAAATTATAAAAATTTTCATTCTTAAATATTAATTAGGTATCTATTAAATTCTTATTTTATATACTTAGTATGTTTGAACAATTTATTATTGACAAAATATTAATCAGTAATATTAAAATGTAATGACGGTTTTACAAATATGAGAGACAAATACGTAAAATACGTAAATCAAATATTAGCTAAACAGAGTGCGTATGTACTTTCCAAAGGAGGCATGCCTAGAATATTTTGATGTTTACTGCAAGTTCATGGCTAAATAAGCGATCGCATTAACCTCCTTTACACGGATTTACTCTCAGGAATATTGTAAGTAGGTGCTTAATAATATGTATATGAAAGTGATAATAAACATGCGTAGAATTAAAATTATCTGTAATAATACACTCGTATAAGAGAAACATCTCAAATTTTATAATATATACATTTGTACCCAAAACATGTAAGTATTATTGAATTGTTTATTCTTTATTGTACATTGATTACAAGCAATTATACATAAAAACAAATTCAGACCTATTAAATACAGTCAATACATAAAGGGCGAGGAAGTTGCAAAGGCGCGTTTTTCTAACTATTGTGTGAAATTATTGTGGCTACGATCGAAAATACAAAAGAACATCTTTCATAAGTCAATAAATTTACCTACATAATTATTTTATACAAGCTGTCCGCACCGGCTTCGCACGGGTAGGTATTAATTTTAAAAAATAGTAAAGTTTCCTAATTTTTTTGAAAATATAATATAGCCTATGTCACCCGGGGATAGTGTAGCTTCCCAATAGTGAAAGAAATTTTCAAATCGGTTCAGTAATTTGGAGCCTATTCAATGCAAATAATCAAATCTTTCCTCTTTATATATTAGTATAGATTTATTTTTTAAATCTATCTTTGTTTCGTAGAATCAGAAAAAAATAGGCGTCCCACAACTTGGCCAGTCAATCAGCTGTATTTGCATCAAAAAGGTAAAAATTAGGTACCTAGTTTTTAAATCAAATAACGTGCATTTCAAGAAAAAGGACCCAAATAAAAAAAAATCATATCCGCTTAAAACCTGACTAATGGGGTTTCTCAAATGACTGATTCAATTAGTCCGCTGACTAGCACACTTGCAGGATATACCGAGATGGTACATTGATTAATCAATACTATCTTGTAGGATATACCGAGATGGTATATTGATTAATCAATATTATCTTGTAGGATATACCGAGATGGTATATTGATTAATCAATACTATCTTGTAGGATATACCGAGATGGTATATTGATTAATCAATACTATCTTGTAGGATATACCGAGATGGTATATTGATTAATCAATACTATCTTGTAGGATATACCGAGATGGTATATTGATTAATCAATACTATCTCCCACTAGTGTAAAATTTCTAGTCTTTTGGCAATGAAACAATGTGTTATTTCAGTTAACTCCGCCACAATTACTATAATTCATAATACGGACAATAACAGAAGAAAATAAGTAGGTAATTGTACGCTAAAAAGATGTGATATTTTTTTTGGATATAATCTTGCTTTAATATAACGAATAAAATACGACATGCACATCATTAGGTGCGCACTCTCGAAAAATTCATGCAATGAATATTTAGTTGTAAATTCATTTATAAAAGTATTACAATACTTTCGAATTAATTTTAAAAAAGCAAGTCATCTCTTTATCCAGACCAAACGACAACACGATGTTGCAACTTGTTACAGGATTATCTATGTTGTTGTTGTTATTATTATTGATACATAGAAATATCGTTTTAACGAATACGGATAGCGAAAATATCACAATAATGAATTTTTTAGCCAAATAAAAAAATCCTACTGAATTGAACTCTTAAGAAGCTATTTAAACAAAAAAAACATGCAAAAATAATCGTATCAATGTCGATATATTTTACTAAAAGAAATTTAATATTTTAACATATTTTTTTGTAATTTTTTTGTTTTTATATATTAATAAATTCAACGCAGAGCTATAGCTCTTAGATAACTCCATATCCAATAATGCTAAAAAAGACAACGTCACTTTATTTGGTAGTTATCCAGACGAAACTTGAACCCGCAATCAATCCATATTGCGAGGTTAGCTTTGTCCAATTCATCTTCTGTGCGACATGTCGAAGCCTTCGAAATACTTGTATTCGAAACTTAGAATATTTTTTCCTTAGTACATACTATGAAAGCTATGGCATTAAGAATAATGTTATACTACTACTACAACCACCACTGCATCACGGCATATCCCACAAGTGGGGTAGCCAGCAGATCAGTCTCATGTAATAAACATGCAAAATGTCCTTTACGTGTTTATAAAAATAAAGACATTCAGGATGTGTAACAAACCTCGTCGCTGAATTTAAGATGTAAAATATCTATATTTTTTTGAAAACCTTATATTATGTTATATTCATGGTCCTAAAATATTCGCTATAACGAGACCGATTGTAGATATTGTATATACCTAACGATGCACTAACTAAATTATTATCATAATAATGTACTCACTTCAGATATAACAGAATCACAGTAAAGTCGAGTACTACAAAACCCTCTTGTGAGACTAACAAAGCGATTCTTTCATCACACAAACATAGATAACTTTACTGAATAATATAATTATATTGTACAACTAATAAGTTCTATCTACTATCTCTTGTATTACCTTTTCTGTGTTTGCAGTTCTATTATTACTTTTATTATAGTAGTTCAAAAAAATTACAATTTATGACATTATTAGTGTGGTAAACCTGATTATTTTTTTGCGCAATTCGTTTATAGTTTTATTGATGCACTATATTATGTTATGTAAATGAATAATTTTTTTTCCTGAATTGGCACATATTATTTAGGTACCCAAGCACGATACTCCTTCAAACTTATGTTAACATTTCTTTTTTAAAAATGTCTTTTGTGTTCTGTTCATTTCTACGTGTGATATTTGAGTTAATTACACACACTGATTCATAAAAAATCCCAAATAATTTGAACGAAAATCACACAATATTAGCAACTTCTCATCAAAACAGAGCATAAATATAACTTGGTATGAGCAAATTTCTTTAGTTAGAAGCAGAAATGACGTTTTTATATTTATTTTTTGTTGTGAATTTCATGATCCAACCAGTAATAGAATTTTCAGGTTTATCAGAATCAACAGAATTTCATGTTCATAAATCTAGTCAAACATTTGCACATAAATATTTTTATGTCAAAATAATAAACTTTAAGTTGAATTCTATATTTAAATTTTCAACCAACTGTATGATTTCAAAAATAGTTGCATTTCCCATTACTTTACAATTGCATTTTAATATTAAATAACTTTTCATTTGCAATTCACTCAGTGGCCCGCTAGTGGTTGTTCGGATATTCCATGTCAAATGATCCGTGATAATGTTCGCTTCGGTGCTCTTTCAATCGCTATATTCCATGGTCGTTTTGTTTAAGTTATAGGTAACTAATAGTTATAATAATAATATATCGTTCCTGTTTACTTTGTTTTATTGAAGATAATATTTCATATATCACGTCCGACCAACTTTGTCGTTCATCTTCGGTAATAAATCGTGTTCTTGATTCGGTTTTGTCATAGAGTTTAGTGTCGATTCATACGTTTGACAAAATAAGAACTTTAAGATGCGTTTTTTCTATTTTAAAGAAATATGACTAACCTGTGCATGGTCCTTTTATATCTTAAACACCACATAATGGTTTCTATTTTAATAGATATATTTTATACTTGCGTTAATCGATTAATTTATCAATTGATTGATCGTTCAACGATTCAATTTTCAGTCTTATAATTTAGTGATCAAAAATTAATAGACTAATGCCCATCTCTAATATCTATGTACTAAAGGCATACAATGAATTTATAAGTAAGTCATTCTCTTCGTGACATAAAAATAAGAAATTCACGATCATCAGAATCGGTAGCACACTTCATTGAATTGAAGGTATTAAATATATGTAATATGTGATAACTCTTGATTTCCTGCTTATAAAAGGACAGTCCAAAACTTGTATAAAATATGATATTATTGTTTTTTTATTATGTACCATTTTTAAAATTTCATCCGCTAGTTTAGAGTTATCGGATATTTTCAAAATATTATTTAAGCCATAGACTGTTTCATAATGAAATACTATGAAAATACGATTTCGATTCATTTAAAAAGAATGACGTATGCACATTGCACAGTGGGTACTTATTTTGTAATGTAAATACATATCGAGTATCTATCTACCTTTATTCAATAATGGTATTTTTATTATTGCTTTCATCATCTGGCAACACTATGTACATATATACTGAACTGTGACCGGAACTGCGGTGAACGACGCCATATTGACGTGCGCATTCTTTTACCGCCAAATGATGCGGAACCGTCATAAATCTGCATCGGTTTCATCAGATATTTCAACATATTATTATATTCTATATGCCTATCAATATACAATACAATCGGGAAAATAATAATTGGATATGTTCGTTAATATGTTTAGGTATAAGTGTGTACTTTAAAAATACCTTAATTAGACAAGAAAGAGGAAAAATATAACACCCTGTACGAGGTCTCATCCTCTAGGCAGAGGCTTAAGTTATTTGTAAAATATGTAAATATCTTAATATACCTACTGATATAGCTATTATAGTATATTATGACAACACGATATCAAAATTGTATAGTTATTGAATATATTCTTTTGCATGTTTTGCCAAAATAGCACAATTTTTATTTCAATTTGGTGTAAATATGTACCAGTACCTACATTAATGTCAATATGAATATAAAATAGATAATTATAGTGATTTCTTTCAAATCATATATTTGCATAAAAACATAACAATGAGATGGTTGGTAGACTGATAGTAAAATCTTGGGCTTTCAACTGGGAGAGCCGGGTTCGATTATACCCGTTGCCGACTTACTCCACCTTCACGACAGGAGCATATTGCTAATAGAGTTTTAGGGTTTATTCCGATTCCAGATTCATCTTATTAAAAAAAACTGTTCAAAAAATAAGTTGGGTTTCTATGCAAAAATATGTCATCGATATTTTACATCAAATCATGATAGAACTGTAAAAAATATTTGAACAATGGTGTTGCCGGTTGTTAAATATTTCCACCATATCTTTGCTATTTCTCAGGGTAGTACTTAAATATATCATGTTATTACTTATTAGCAAGGTTGGGCTTTTTTGTCAATCTGATGTTTATTAATTTCTAAACGAAGTCGGGTAACACCACACTATTACAATAATAAAATATTATAATAAAAGGTCAATAATGCCGCATTGTATCTACAATTACATTACAATTGTTGTATGTACATCGGATCGGAATAATTTATTTTGTTGTTGAAAAATTATTTGACATTAATAATTTGCCAGCTTTTGTTGTTCTTGCTGTTGAATTAATGGTAGCCTTCGATAAAGCACTATGTTTTGATATAATTAATTGTTTTGATTTTTTTATTGATGAAAAGTTCTCTCAAAATTTACCAAATCAGAAATTGAATAGGTTGAGGATGGTCGATTAATAATAAAACATATTTATTATCTTTTTGTCTATGAAGCATTTTTTTTAATTAAAATAATATAGTAAAGAACTTATAAATATCAGCAAAATAGTATAGTGGTTGATTAATTGTGTCAGTGTACACGTACTAGAATTATATAATTTGGTAAATAGGAAAAAAAGTATTTCTTTCAACTATAAATAATTGATCATGAGAGAGACGTCTTTCTACTTATCAGGTCATTATCAATCGATTGATAGTGATTTATAGCAGAAAAAAAACACTTGTTTCAATTTACCTATTATTGATTGAAGATGGTCGATTAACAGATGAAATCGATTAATAACGGTCGATTAACAAAACATTTTGGTTGAAGACGGTCTATTAACAGACGAAACCGGCTAAAGATGGCTTATTAACAGATTAAAATACAGTTCTAAGATAAATAAAGCCAGTTTAATACGGATGACTAACAAGTTGGCAAGTATATTATATCGTTGAAATCATGTGAACTAAAACCATTGAACCAAACAATAGATCGATTAGCTGAACGATTAACTCATAAAACATCATAATTGTGACCAAATTAAAACCTATAAACAGTATAATAATTATGTGAGTTGTACACACAGCAACAGATATTATATAGAGATGAAAATATACTTGTAATATTATTATTCCCATAGTGCAACGCTCCCATTCTCAGAAAATAATATACGTCCCGCAATTAGTTTTGTTATTACGCTCATTACAATAAAATGAATCATTACATAATATTATAATTATTTATTTAGGTTATGATTACACACCGTATCGAATAATTCATTTCTACCTATTTAAAATAATTCGTAACAGTGCAAAAGAACAACGCCCAACTGCATTAAATCTATTGTGTCGTCAAATCTGAAAGTCAAAGTGTCTCGTGGAGTCCCTGGCAAATAATTGGTATCCTACTGTTTGAATGAGTTTTCGAGTGTCCTCAAAAAGTAAGTATTCGTTAAGACACAAGCAAGCAGTTCAACATAATTATTTAATTCAGCAAAAAGGTATGCCAACTATTCTGAACGTCTTAACTTTTATCGGAGAGGACTCCAAATTCTTTTTTAAACGAAGTCTGTTGGTTACCTCGCTTAAGGAAAATGTCGTGATGGAATGAATGAACGAATTTTTAGTCACTATACAGTGAAATACAAAAAAAATTGTACTCGCAATGAAAAGCACATTAATACCTGTTTGACTAAAAATGCCTAGAGTAAGCCTCGTTTATATGACAAGCTATTAAATACAGAAGGTATTGTAGAGAACAGAAGTATGCAACCCATCCTAATCGTATTATTTTTATGGTAAGGGCAGAATGACCTATATGTTCATTAATGGATAGATAGGTTTTTAATAATTTATTCATGACATCAACAGTTTGAGAATTTGAATCCATACACTTCTTGGAAATTCACAATCTTTGTTATCGTTAACATATTAGATAAATATTGTTTATTTAAGGTTTTCTGATATTAAATTAAATTCAGTGTATCTTAAGCGAAGAATAATGATGTTTGTACAAATACAGCAGCTTACATTGTAAGTATCGTGGAGTACATTAAATTTTTCGCTTGTTTCTAATTGCCCAATAATTTTCCATTTCGTTCCCTTATCTTTAATTTCCTGGAAAATATCTTTCACCCTCCCCACAAGAGTCAATGCTCTTAGAACATAATATCAAAATATTTATTTTTTCCCACTTTTTAATTAAAACTTTCATTGTGCTGCCGTAGCTTCAACCGTTTACAGGGTCAGATCAGGAAATATTTACAAACTTTTTTATTTTATATTTCCTATTGTGAAACGATAGTTAAAATTGTTGGAATTGCAATACATGCTTATGTAATAATTAGAAAAAGTATTCATAAAAGGTAACCAAAGTAATCCCAAAAGTCTAAAAGAAGCATTAAGACATCAGTTTCCTATTACATCTATCGATGGTAATGGCAATATAGCGATAACCGTCATTTTCATAAAAAAGTTAATTTTTGTTAATAAGTAATATTCCGATTGTCAATACGATATCATCATACCTTTTGCAAAATTGTAATATTGCTATTACCATAAAAATATACATAATAGGGTAGCAGGAGGAACTCTGAAAATGACTGAACCTAATACATTGATAAGTTTCTATTTTGCAATATAATATATACATTACTAGAATTAAAAGTAAATAAAAACATTTATTCATAGTAACAAATATACATATTTTAACCAGTGTAATGTGGAAGATGGCTATGGTTCCATTCTAAACGAATGTTGATGTAATTTGGTTAGAAGTAATAAGAAATTAAAAATTACCTTTGAACAAGAAGGGTAGCGGATGGATTGACCGCACACACATCATAACATGTAAATTGTCCACACCGTGTCATAAAACTAAGGCATTTATAATGGGTGGCACTACGATTCTATTCAAAACTATGATGTTTTTTAAAAAAAATATTCAGCCAGTCCTGTTAATTTTTCGTTTCAATTCCACCCCCTACCCTCGTCTAGATTTCACCGCAGAAAATGTCACCCCATTTAAACATTCACCACGACTGTTGATTGCTCATTAAAATTAAATGTCCAATTTACACCATTTGCTTGATTCAATGATAAAAATTTGTTTTCAAGAAAAAGTATTAATTCAAATTTTAATAATAAAATTATTATTGAGTGCCCACCATGGCAATATATGTTTATGGAGCAAATTTAATTTAACATTCCTGAAAATGTGACACTGAAAAAGTTTTGTCCTTTACGAGTCAGTATTCCCAAATATCGGATGTACATATGGTTCTTTATTCAAATGAGATTCAAGGTACCTAAAAGAAAATGAGACGATTTGATATGAATATTACGAACAGAATGCGTGTAAATAAAATGATAAAGTTTGGTTATGTGGAGCGAATGAAAGATTATAGAATTATAAATAAATCTGCATGCTGCACTGAGAAAAATACTCACAACGAATGATTGGTACGTACTATCAGATTAGGACCAGAGATAGTACAAACGATTCGTTAGTACGATTCAATAATATTAACTTTTCGCAAACAAATCATTGGTAAATTTACCAACAATTTGTTTGCGAAAAGTTAATATTATAGATTCGTACTAATGAATCGTGTATACTTTCCCTGGTCCTAATCTGATAGTACATACCAATGATTCGTTGTGAAATTTCGTTAGTATTTTTCTCAGTGTGGAAAGAGAAATTATCATGTGAATGCGAAAGAAGAGAAAGACTCGTGCAGACATGTTGAAAAAAATATGAGAGGCATTAGTCAATGTCGGGGAATCCATGGATTAATTTAAGATAAGTATTGGTTACGGAAAAAATGAGCTTGGAACATTTTGTGAATTTTCTGAAGGAATTTTTTTCAAGTTTTCGAGTACCTGTAAAAGGCTACATGTACGCATAAAAAAATACGGATTGACACCTAACGTTTTGAATGAGCGATGAAAATGTCTATATTTTATTGGCACGTGGACCTGCATATATTTTGTTACAAGCAGTTTGTCTGTCGAAGATGGTGTAATGGTACGGATGAATGAATGAAAACGAGCACAGACCGCCAAAATTGGTGGCACATATTCGGCAGTGTAACTACTAAAAATAAACATTGGGAGGCAGTATGTTTCGTAGAAAGGAGTCAAAGAGTGGGTAGAGGATCTGAGGTACAATTTAATACACCAGGCACTATAGACAGTGTGTAGGTACATTTTATATTCTTGTTCCTCGTTTCCCGTTATATGCGTAGTTACAATACTAAGAACTAACTATGCAAGGAATATCTGCATAGAACAGAACCTGATGTAATAAACACTCCAAAATATACTACTATAATTATTCATTCCAATCATACTGAATATACGAGTATGCTATATAGCTACAGTTATTTAATCTTTACGTATTATTCGATGATAAATCCAATTTTACAACCTATTAGATTGGTTTGCAATAAGCCAACAAGTTTTTGTTTCCACACTTCCATGCCCCCTCCCAGTCTTTTAGTTCTACGCATGTGCTTCACCGTTTTCTATAACGAAGGCTATCAAAGGATAAAAGAGGTCTAGAAAGACCTAAAAAAAGGTGGGCTGATGATATAATTTAGGTCATAACCTGGATTTCCTTTAGGAAAACAGTGGGTTCATGTTGCACGAGAACGAAAATCATGTGAGAGTTTTGAAGATGTCTACATCCAGCAATGGAGAGATGAAGGTCAGCAGTAAGTTAATACTTAAGTATGAGTTAAAATGAGCATGTCACAATAATGATGCTGTGTGCCAATGCATTCAGCAAAGATCTGTAATATTTGTAATGCCTGCACTAAGAAAAAATTCGTTAGTACCTATTTTTATTCTAAGACAACGACATTATAGCGGTAGGACTGTCGTGGGAAGAGGTTATTCATTCAGAGTTATAGAGACGCTCTGGTCATGTGCCCTGTGTTCCCGGTAGGAGCGTTAAAGGGCGAATGATTATGATGATAAATTTAAAAATCTCGGCATAATTATGTTACAATTTAATGCTGAAGGATATTATTACATAATATTGTATGCTTTAACATGTTTGAAAATAAACAGCTGTATCGACTTCCTGATAACCAGACCATAATATAAAAATATAATATTGGTATACGCTATCTCCAACATAATTATGAATCTTACAGAGGCGATAAAAGTACAAAAGCGCTCGAGGTCCTGGCTCAGGATGCAACGCACCAAACAGTGGCGGCACATAACGTTTGTACTTTGTTTGTATTTTATTTTAGTTGATAGTGTCAAAGACAGTGTTTAAATTTTATACACCAACCTGATAATATAAGACTGAACTTTACGCTATTTTGTCTCAATTTACGATTTTGCTATCGATTTTTCTAATAATTTTACAGAATATCGATATGTTATTATATACTAACAAATATATAAAGTGTTTCTTTAATATTTACTAAGTTTGCTTTTGTTTTTTTATGTTTTAAATTATTGATTATGCTCAATATGACTTGCTTGATATTAAAAATGACTACTACTTTACATATCATCACGGCATACCTACAATTGGGGTAGTCAGCAGAGCAGTCGCATGTGATAAACATGCAAGCAATCGTCTCTGTGCCAATAAAAGAATTAGATATTCATGATGGGTGGCGTAACTCAATTTGAAGAGTTTTTTTATAACTTATTAGGTAAGTATATGAAATATGTATAGTGGTTGTGTAGGTGCGTATTTATGTACTTATACTTAGAGCTATTTTTAATTAACCGAATGATGCCTGTTATTGTTTGATTGTGTTTCTATCAGATTATTATTGGTTTTGTTCTGTTATGGTGTGATTTGTTTTATTCTTAATATTGAAGTGTATACATTTTTTGATGTTTGAAGACTGTATAATGTTGTAAACTTATCATATATTTTGGACAATAAAGGCAAATGCCGTTTATTGTCCAAAATAAATAAATAAATAAAATAAATAATTAATCTCATCCTGAACGCCTTAACTTTCACTGGCACAGAGAGGACAACTTGCATGTTTATTATTTGTGATTCATAAGTTGGCAATACCACACATGGAAAATGTCACGACGGTATGAACAATTAATGAATGCATTAGTATTTCGTGGCCTAATTTATTCTTATAACAGACAACAAAATTCATTCCATTTTCAAATTACCATGTCATTATTCACTCACTTGTCCGTTCAAAGCGTGTTTACGCCAATTAAGTGACCTCTTCGTTGTCGTAGAAGAAGGAGCCCGGTTCGTCTGAACTTTTGTAGACGAAATAACAATGCTATTTTTGGACAACGATTATTGGAAAATATATTATCAAAACATTACCAAGCCAGGAACATCGTTTCTCCTGTCATTCATTAGCTGTCATAAAATTTCAAATTTCGAATAAACCAGTAAAACAAACAACAACAGCGATAGTAGTGAAAATAATCATAAAGATAAACCATCATGAATTTTAAATCAAAATATGATTATAAAAAGCTAATTTCGAAAAGGGTTTAATGGACTTTTACTTACTATTGCCATTGCACGGGCTGCCCGGGGGGAGAACTCAAAAGTTGCGTCAACATTAATGATTTTAATTTTAATGACTGCAATTTGGGTTAATGACACCTGCAGACAACACATCGTTGGACTAATTAGAAAACCACTACAGTCAGCTTATTTTCAAAATCAGACGTTGCAATTTGCATGTCGTAAGATATAAGTACATTGCTCTAAAAATATTGTGTAACCGAGGATTACTCGGAACTTATTATTTTCAATTTATTACTTATTTGTTTTTAATATCATATGAACTGCATTTATAATAATCCTTACATATATGAAGACTGTTTCTTTACAAAAAAATATCTAACTTTTATTTGCCCTTATGATTTTTTTTATGTTTGTGGTTCTCATCCCGTAGATTAAAAATTACTACTTTTTTACCATCACGGCATATTAAATAAGTGGGATAGCCATCAGACCAACCAATATGTTGTAACAGATATGCAAGTTGTTCTCTCTGCGTTGATGGAAATTTGAGTCATTCGGGATGAGTGGCATATCTCGTCGCTGAACTGAAGATTTTTAAATGTCTTATTCGTGATGTTTTATGAACACCTGCTTTTTACAGGACACTCGAAGCTCTCAGAAAAAAGTGGGATACATATTCTTAGCCGGAGAGTATAAAAGTAGGTATGTATTTAAAAGGGTCTCTGGTAGAATCGATTCTTTCCCAATGCATATAAATTAATTCCGACTGAAGACAAAAATAAACTTGAAATTAATTGATGTTCGTAGACTTATTTTGTTTGTTAATCAAACACGAGAAATAATTTTAATATCATGGACATGCATTTAATATTTAGTTTTGTTTAAACATCGTATTTCGACTGCGGATTCTGTGGCTAACCAGAGAAGTTGACTGCTGTCAGAACGCTACAGTTTATTTTTATGTTACGGTTATGTAACAACCATATCATCAACAACTCGCCAATTTTACGCCCTGTAATTATCAGACACGCACGCAATGATAAAGCTTGAGTTAATTAAAAAGAACTAGGTTTAAATTTAAGGGAACGGGTGAGTAAATTCATTGGCTAGAAACCTTAGGAAAAGACATTAGCAATCGATGAGCTGTCACAAAAGAAACTAAGTGGTGTCAATTTTATAATGCTTTCCTGTCCACTGCTAAACATAAGTCCCTTCTATATTATTCCAGGCATATCTTTTCTGGCCTTTTTGCAAATGGTCACCAACCATTTTTCTAATGTGTAAGAGTTTTCCTACACTTCTTCCTATATGAAATCTTCACTCTTTTACCATTTCTATTCATTTCTATTTTTTACGTTCATGATATATTTTACAGGTAAATATAAGAGGATAGAAAAGTAAATAAAGAAACATCATGATAGTCAGAGTCAAATGGTGAACAAAAACATGGTGTCTTTGCGACTAAATGAAAATTGATGATCAATTTAAAAAGTGACACAGAAGCCGTATTGCATTACAGTCTGATAACTAGTAATATTTGTAAAGAGGTCGATATGGGTAAGGGACGTACTTTTTACAATAATGATCAGGTCACCACGAGAGCTTCGTTTGAGAGATCAACTGTGTGATACGTAACAAGAGAGTACAAAAGACAAACTGCATCAATGCAACGGAAGAGACAAAGGGTTTTTAAATGACCCACCAAGGAAGAGAAGCGGCTTGTTGTTGCTTTGTCGTAAACTTAAGATATCATAGAATAAATAACACTTAAGCATAATAACTTGTTCAGAAGGTTATTATTTTATACGACACGTCCTTTTGCACATTATTTTGCATAGATACGACATCTTGAGGTCCGATGTTTCAATATGTCTTTAGGTTGACCCTTAATTTGAGGTCCACCTATTAATTTTTCCTTTTATAATTCAATAAACATCAATCCTTCATAACTATTTGAAACCAAAATGCAAGGATATATAAAGTGACCTTTAGTGATACATACATGCCCTAATTATAATATTATCACTGTTATCAAAATAAGATACTAATTAATCCAAATTTAAAAAATAATAATAAAGAAATGCCTAGCAATATTTGTTATTTATTTATTTACATTGTCCTAAAGCCCTAACTATGTAGGCACTAGGACTCGTCATACATATAATATTCATCACATATTTCATAAATGTACCTATTAAAAGCAGTAATTGTCACTAAGGATAACTTCATTTATCTCTTACATTTTGGTGTAAAATAGTTGTGATAAGTGGAAACTAAAAACGACTATACTAATATTACTACCCCACAAATGGGGTAGCCAGCAGACCAAAGGTGTGAGGTGCTCATAGATTATGGGGTAATATAAACATATTGAAAAAGACTTCAGCAAAAGTAGCTAAGATGTGTGATCTTAGATAAAGTTTTACTTGAAAAGTTAACTTGGTGTAATTGTTTAAGTGAACCTTAAAATAAGGGTCACTTTAAAGGTAAATTGAAATATCTGACCATTTTTGTATATTACGTAATATGATACCTCCCGAAGTAAAACCAACTACCACCATACTGCAGTCGGAGTAGAATAACATGACTGCCGCGATTTTTCATTAACAATAACAGTATCAGCTGTACATACAGAGCACCTCTATTCTATGGAGCAGTCATATTATATTACATCATAATAATAATATGTAAAACATACTATGTAACTATGTTGATACTTATGATAAAACGTGTAACGACTTATATTACACGCTGCAATCTTACAGTGTAAGATAAAACTAACATAATATTGAACAAATGAATACTACAGAATAGAGAACATTTTGTCGACGAAAATCGAAAAGACCGTAGCTTCAGTGATTCGATGGTAGAAATAAGGAAGGATTTTCATACGTTTAATTATTGGTATTCATCTTACAAATATAACTAGTCAAACTCAAGACTTTAATTATAGATTCTAAATTTCAAATTTCATTAACTTCGTAGGTATAGGTATGTGGACAATAATGCTAAATCTATTCCTATAATTTTCAAAAAAAGTTTTTACCATAGATCTTGGATATTGTGGGTATTGAAAAATTCAATCAAATACAAAATGTACCTACTTTTAAATTAGGATTCTAAGAATAAATATTAATTTCAATCACATTTTTTTATCTCAAAATTGGTAAAAAACGTAATATTCAATTATGTTATATTGTAAAAATCAGTAATTTCTCTATTACTATTTATGAAGAGAGACTTATTATAGACTATCATGTAATATTTGTAATTGAAAAAATCTGTTACGACATCATAACTCCCCACGATTTATACACTACAAGTAGAAAAAACATGAGACCAGATACTTGCTTCGCTATAAAAATATATACTTACCAGTGGCGTGCCTTTCATACATGCAAATATGCAACGCATGCCCTAAACTAAAAAAAAAACAAATATTTATAAAATGGTATTATTAACATTAACCTTCTTTTGAATCTTTTACCATGGCCAGGACACATTTTGCAGGAACTTCAGTTAAGTCTTAACATACAAATTTAATATCTAAAACATTGATTGGTTCACTTATCCGTTTGTTTTTGTGTAGTGTTCGTCACAAAATTTTCTGATAATTACCGATTTCCAGATTGAAAATCTTGGTTATTGTTGAGTATCTTGGAAAAACACGTACCTACATACATAATTATGTAAATTTATAATATATTCGATTGTTGTCAAGGACGTCCACTCGTTTGGAAGTGAAATAGTACCTACCTATGTTTGTAAAAAGCATGCCCGATATGAAAAGTCTAGTTTCGCCACTGATACTTACATATGAATATATAGGTAGGCACCTACTACTAAAGACATAACATAATACACTAAGGTCTTTCATATAGGACACAGTAACCTTTACATCTATAATGCATAGGTACCTACTACAGTACATTGTTCTTTAAAGTATTCAAAACATCAGTTTTTTATGTTAATTTACTCGTCTAAGGGTTAAATTAGAATTTCCTGTAGGGTCTTTTGTTTGATAAATCAAAAGCAAAATTATGGAGGACATTAATATTATATTCACCAGCTGGTTCTTGTCCTTGAAGTTGTTACAGAGGGCAATCAAAAAAAGTCTTTATTTTTCTTTGAATTGTTATATTTTCTTGATTAGTAGGCAGTCGTTCAAACATCAGTATCTTACATATTTTTTGTACTTGATTGAGTTGTTGAACGCAAAATATATGCGTACAATATTCATAAAAAAATTGCTACCTATATCTAATATATAAAATTCTCGTGTCACGGTGTTTGTTATCCTACTCCGCCGAAACGGCTGGACCGATTTTGATGAAATTTTGTGTGCTTCTCGGGTAGGTCTGAGAATCGGCCAACATCTTTTTTTCATACCTCTAAAAGTTAAGGGTGGTCCACTCCAAATTTCTTTTTTAATTGTTTGGACAATTTTTTTTATTTAAATACCTAAATTTTCACCCTTCTACCATCAAACCCAATTTTTTAATAGCGATATTAGTAATTCAATAATTTTCATCTCCGGTCGATATACCTATAATGTATATGGCAAAACAACGTTTGCCGGGTCAGCTAGTAATATTATACATTCACTCGTTTACGAATAATTGGCCCAACAAACGAAATAAACACATTAAACCATTGGTTACGTCCATTTTCTTCTGAAGAATATTTTTGATGACGAACAACGTGGGCTAATGCTTTTTTTACACAGATGTAAATTATTACTGCTAAATTAGTACCAAAAAGAAAATATATTATTAAATAGTCAGTACAGGTCTTTATTTTTTGCTTGACTGATGCATCGTAAGAATTCTTTATGTTGCGAGGGTTTTTAAAGATGCCTTCATGTTTGTACAGCATTACATCAAAGACTTCATAAATTGTGAAGGCACATTTAAATCATATTCATATTCCAAGTACGATTAGGGTTTTTAAATATTTTGTTCATGATATCCGAAAATAGTCAATGATGTAGGTAATAATTTATTTCATTAAAAATTCTACTGGATAGGAATTACATAATATATAAAAGAAACATACCTCAAAAAGAAGAAAGCTTATAGGAGCATGAATAATTTGTTGGTAGTAATGTATGTGTCCCCCGACCCAATTTAAGTCGGAACGATTTATTTCAATGATCTTGGAACTAAGGTCCGATCCAATTCACATTATTTCATATAGAAAGACATACATAGATAATGCGTAATACAGATGACATATAACACTGGGACTAGAGACGACACCTAAGAAATGGATCCTTAAACTTTATACAAAGATGACTCATTGATTTTACCAAAGGTGTTTTTTTTTTTAACACGTCTCTAAAATCAATTTTTTGAGCGAGTCATTCACGAATCGCAGTATAAAACAGTTCATTCTAATTTTATGAAACGCCTTTGAGAATATTAATTTATTTAAAAAATATTTTTATTTTAAAGCATAATAATACAATGTTTACAAGTTATTATAACATACCGTATCATATTACAAATATTATAATATACCGTGATGTCCAAATTTATGATATCTACGTTACTTTTATTGGTATTACGAAATCTCATCAATGTATCATCTCAAAGAGCTAATTCATTTGAGTGAACCGAATAGAAAGGATCAACTCGATATAATAATCTTATCAAGGCATACCTATTCTGTAGTGTAATATGTAAGAATTGTTATGTTGACTGGGATTCAACGCAATACGAAAACATCAGATTCATTGAACGAATCGTTTTTTCGAGTGAATCGGATCGATTGTAGATTCAATTCACTTACAAATATATAGTTTAGGCAGCACTAGAATACAAAAACTAAGCTGTACTTATTATTGAATGGAGTTATGTAAATTTCACGGGATTATGTAATTGAAATTGGTTCTGTCATTCGGGAAATCAGATAGGGTCCCACGATATTACCATAATATCTATCCAGCTCTACTTACACTACTGCTTAAGGGTTAAGGTAATATTGAAATATTTTACGACAATCATTACTATATATTATTATTGTCATTATAGATAAATGATTGTACAGTATTAAATAATAATAATATTAGTAGAATAGTCTGTTATTTATGATTCCGTAAGGATTAGTTTAATCAAAGAAAAAATAGAATCAATATAATAACTATATTGATACGTATAGAAATTTGATATTATGATACTTATAGTATTTTTACTCTGATCCCAAATACAATACATACTTTTGTCACTTATATGCCCTAAAAATCATTTAAAGGATAAAAATATGTAGTGTTTTTAAAATTTTATTTTTATTATATTTATTGGTTTGGGCATAATCAGCTATGATAAAAGATTGTCTAAGTGAGAATAGGCCAATTGGTAAATGTTGTTCTGTTTCAACTAGCCTAAAGCTAATTATGACTTTTTAGGATGCATTTCTCATTTTTTTCGATTGGATATTGCTCAATGTTACACTGTGTAAACATGGTTTTCCAATTGAGATCTCTAATTAGATACTTCAAAAATTACCAAATAATAATTATTTATTTACGAAATTTTACCTTTTTAATGAGACTAAAAGTTTTTTGTTTGCTTGATTAGAACCACCTTCATTAATAGGAGAGTTTGGTGTTAAACTACATATAAAGAATAATCCTAATCTAACAACGAATCGAGCTAAAGACTTGTCAAAATGAATTACTTTGATAAATGAAAAACTTAAATACCCTTAGTACACTTAACGTTTTGGCGAAAAAATCCAGTCAAATGCAAAAACTACTTTAAAGATTTTATATTATTTTTTTCTATTTAGTAGGGTTATAAAAAATAACTTACTCCTTGACTCAAATTCGATAAGTGAGTAAAAACGCTCGATCACTGGACTTACCTGAAACAAGAAAAACAAACAAATTATTAATTAAATGTTAAAATTGACAAATTAAAAATGAAACAATTATTTGAAAAAATAACGAATATTACATAAATATATATTTCATATAAAATATAGGATAGATTATTTAACTTAATAATAATTTATTCATTTCAGAATGGGTGGCATATCTTATCACAGTTGAGAGATTTTTTGAGATTGCCTTCAGGCTTTTTATATGACATTAATTTTATGTATGTAAAAAAACCTTATAAGACATTGATTACTTATAAGACAAAACACCTTCAATTCAGCGATAAGTTATTTTCGTTGAGTTCTTGGCAAAATAGGTCTCTTTTCAAAACACTCTTTTTCGTAAGTTTTCGAGTGATCTGTAAAAGACAGGTATTCGTAAGACATCGCGATAAAGACATGTAACAACTTAATAATATATTATGAAGTATATTATACATAGCGAAAATCCTTTTATTATTGCTTCGAAAAGGATTAGTCGCATTTTTATTACATGCAATTAGTAAACTTGAAACTCCATTTGTGGGATATGTCGCGAGGGTATATATTATAATACATGACATTCAATATTATACTATAAAACCAATCCCTTATAATCCGATCAATGAGAGCAGCGACGGTTCCTTCTTAGGAGCGTTGATACTCCCTTTAAGAAATTCAAAAAGGACATATTGCCTCTTTTAGCATTTTCAAAATTTATACTATACTTAAAACAATGCACTGCATCTTCATTCGTTATCTTGGATGAGAAAAAGAAAAAAAGAGATTGTATTTTTGTGATTCTATCGCAACTTCATAATTTCAACACACCAGTCGCCTCTGATTAAGTTTACTATGTACTGTATAGGTAGTCTACTATAGTAGAATATCTACTGTGTACATTCATACTGTAATGCAGGATGAAAGGACAGGCAGACAAACACCCGCATACATTAAATTAATATTGTGTTATGATATTCAGAGGCGGCTGGTGGGGTGAAATTATAGAGTTACGGATTTAAAAAAAAAATATATATATTCGTTCACAAATATCGGTTTCCTTTCCAGATTCTAGTCTATTTTAACGAATAAAGAAGAAGCACTTTATTGCTCAAAGAATTTTAGATAACATAATATATTTTTGATGAACCGTTTAAATGGAATCGAAAAAAAATCTCTGGAGTCCCCAACTAAGAAAAGAGGCCTATTTAGGTCTCTTTTGTTTTCGAGTGCCCTTTTAAAGGTGGGAATTCGTAAAAAAAATCACTAATGCTACATAAAACAATTTAAAGTCAGTAATATTGTTCTATGCCGCAGGATCATCATCCAATTACATATATTTATTATTCATCGATGAATCGACTCCTTCTTCTTCTTTTTCTTTTCGGCAAGGCACCCGACATCGAGTGAATTATGCCTATATACTCACTGCTGTGAGTACAATGTCTTAACGTAGTGGGTATTCATTAGTACATAGCTACATAGTAACTGCCGTTTCAGTCGCCACGTGCGGCAAGTACATCTCAAGGGCATTGGGATCAATGAACTCCCCGCCCGAGTAACCAATACATGCACACCGCTTGTGTGTCGACATCGTTGCAATCACAGGGCCGTTTTCAGGAATATATTTGATGTTAAACACATCGTAGTCTTACAAAAAAAAATCTTTGTCAAATGAATCGACTCCATGTAATAGGGAATAATTACAGTGAGATTGATATTTTCAACGATTCGGAGTACACTGTGAGGAGATGTGCTGTGTCACTTATGTGTTGATGGTGTTTGTTTCAAGTGTGTTTTTGTAAGTTATTGTACTTTAAAGGCTATTCAGCCGTATATTATGTTAATAAATAAATAAATAAATAAGTTACGCCATCCGTCCTGAATGGCTTACTCATTATTGACACGGAGAGGACACCCTGAATTTTATTCAATACAGTAGATCTGCTTGCTACCCTACTTGTGCGATATGCCGTGATGGTATAGAATAGATAGATAGATAGAAAAAAAAAATATTATACACTTATCGAATATATAAAGGGAGTTCCACGTATGAACGCTCCTAAAGAGTAAACGCCGCTGGTGGTATTATAATGCAATGCTGTAGTGGGGACCTACTCCTCTTACAAATAACTAACTAGGAACTTCACAGATCATTGACATCGAGGTTATTATTATTATTGTTATAATTAAGTTGTCTCATAATAATAATAATAATAATAAACTTTATTGTACAAAATATTTTAACAAAAAGAATGAGATTACAACATGGTATATACAAATATTTTGCACAATGGGCGAGTTTATCGCAGGGACGCGATTGTATGATAATAATGATTAATATATATATACACATACGTGTAATGTCCATTTCACACAATGATTTTTTTAGTCGTCTACTGGTCACGCATTTCATTTTACTCTAAACTCTTTATGGCTTTAGGGCCATACTGATTAATCCAGAAAGTTCCCAGAGGCCAAAACCATTTAGATCTTCTTGCCAATACATATTATACGATACTCTTTATTCCAACATAACTATTGAGGGTAAAATCGCGGAATGTTCGCTAGTTTGTAATGTTTGTGGGATGCATTTAAATTATTTGTTAGTTATTACGCTTAAGTTATTTTTTTTGCTTTAATTATAAATAGTAAATAAAACCGAGTCATTATCATTCTGTTTTCAACAATAAATACAATAAGTCATTAGCTGGCTGGATTGGTGACATTCGTTATTAGCCATCGCTGGCCGGATTTGGCTCACCGGCCGTAGTTTGGAGGCTTCTGACATATACCATCATGACATTTTCCATGAGCAATATGGTAAGCGGACTAACTGTATTTCATTTCATGCATGCGCAGATTGATCTTTTTGTCATGAATAAATATGTAAGATATTTAGGATGGGTGGCATACTTCTACTTTAATTCCTGTTTGGTCAACTACCAAATAAGGTGACGTTGTCTTTCTAAGTCTTATAATATGTTAGTTTCATGTGCTAAATCTATACATTTAAACTCATAAATGGTTAATTGTAAAACTAACTAAATATTTTGATGTACTTCTCTTTATATTTAAAAATCCGTTTTATTACAATTCAAAGACTTTTTTATTAATTAGACGCAATTGCAGACAATAGCCTCCTATTAGGTACTATGCCCAATGATGGGGGACGGCCGTAGTCCTGAAGTCCATCAGATAGGAAATAACAAGGCGATATCTGACGCCATCTAAAAGAGTGACAGGAATTAAACCAGACACAGGAAGTAAGTACTCGTCAGATAAATGGTGATAAGTAGGATACCAGTTAGAGACGAAAATTGCAGTTTTAGGCTTTATGTAAGATTAATGCAGTTGTGAAAAGGGCTAACAGGGCCTACCTATATTAAAAATGTCATCGAATTGAGTTGACACGAGGATGTAACAAATTGTTTATAATTAAATGATATCCCGTAGGCACATTACATATTACTTTTGTATGTTTAATTAAATATCTGATTGATCACCCACAGCCATTAGATACACAATACTTATTTACATTCTATTCAAAAGTATCAAATTGCATTTAATTGAGTTAGATAATATAAAATGTAAATTCGGTGTGGTTATTTATCATTCAATAAATTATTGTTAGAAGTAAGTTCCTATCAACTGTTCATAATGAATGCATATTTATTAAGTACCTACCTACGTAACTATCTATATGGGTGAGTGATTCGAATTATATTCAAAGATGCATTCGATTTGAGGTTGTCCGATATTAAAGCCTCGGCTTTTTAATCGAGAGATACCAGGTTCGGTCCTTTCTGATGTTGATTTACTACATCTTTACGACACAAGCTAATTAATTACTGTAAGGATGTCTGGGATCTAGGTGCTTGAATTTATTTCGAATATGATAATTTTTCTGTAAAAAAATGTACCTTCATAGCTGCTTGTAATAAAAATTTAAGTTATCCTCTCAGTGCCAATAAAACATAAGATATTCAGGAGAGGTGGCATATCTCGTCGCTGAATTGAATATATTTTATGTCTTCTTCCCGATCTTCTACGAATACCTGCTTTTTAAAGAACATTCGAAGATCTGTAGAAATTAATAAGAAACCTATTCTTTGCAGGGGACACAGGGGAATTTTTTACAAAACAGTCAATAATAAAATGTACATAATTTTGTTGTCGAGGAAAAATTTCAACACATACATATACAAGTGTTCGAAAAGAAAGTAACCCTGTACCTATTGTTTGTGTGGTAAAAGCGATTATAAGGATTAGGGGATATTAAAACAAACATGATACTGGATTTAAATGCGTATTAGATTGCAAATTCAAATAATAATTCACCACACAAATAAAACAATAAAGATATGCACAACACAATTTGCAAAGTATTTTTCAAGTTCTGTACCCACATATTGCGAGAATGTAGAATGTATAACAAACAACAACGCAGGGTTGAGATTTTATATTATGAATTTTCGTTAATTTCGGAGTTAGCTTCCCCAAGTCAGGTCCGGTTCGCATAAATTAACCGCCCTTTATGAATTATTCAGTGTTTTTGTCGGTGTTATGTTACTACTATAATGTATTATCTTTTTATACAACTGGACACAGTATAATACAATCATAGTTTAAAAGTGTCCAGTGTAGGTCATTTTGAGACAATCAGCGTTGCACATCTAAATCTTTATCTATCTATCTATGCTATCACGATATCTCTCACAAGTGGAGTAACCATTAGAACATCTACATGCAATAAACATGCTAGGTTATTCTCTTCAAATAATTGAAATGACACACAGAATAGATAGCACATATCTCATTGCTGAATGGACGATGTTACAGGTCTCACGAATACCTGCCTTCAGGACATTCAAACACTTATACAAAAGGGAGTTATTCTTTGCCGGTGACTTCAAGGAACAATTTTTATTATTTTTGGGTTAAATCTCCTGTTTGAATAGTATGTCATTAGTAATTTGCTTACTGATTGAAAAAAAAATGGATTACCTATGGTAAATTGTAATTTTTCATGAATCTACTCATAAATTCATATCAGTTTCTTGACAATTTGATATTTTGAGACACATACAAGATAATTATTCAACTTTTACAATTCAGTAGATATACCATACATCCTGCATGTTTTATTTTTAATGGTACAGAGAGAACGACGTGCACGATTTTTACATGCAGTTACTCTACTGGTTACCCCACTTGTGACGGATGCCATGATGGTATTGAGGCAAGATTCTGAACATGCAACGACAAAGTATTAACCGTAGTAAATTTATAGAATCAAACTTTCAAACATACTAGGTTATGCTTACGTAACACTTGCACTAAAATTTCTGTAAAATTTTATCGATTATAATTTTTTTTATGAATTTGAAAGTTTCAATATTGATACTTAAAGACTGTTTTAGTTCGTAGCGGACAGGCCGACAAAAAACAACGTCTGCGACGTCCCAGTGACGATCGTCGGGTGTCAAGTGTCGGTCGGGTTAACAGAAATAATAATAATTATAATTGTAATAACAGTAGTAGTATTATAGTAATGTCAAAACAAATTTCCAAGTTAAATTGTCTGCCCCAGAATACCAACAAGCCACACGAAGCGATGGAATTTACGTCGGTCAGATGGCATAGTAGAACAGTGTGGTGGTATGTCGCTCTTCGTTATTTCTACTTTCGCTTCCTAGATACCTACTAATAATATTTAGAATTCGTTGGAAATATTTACGATTTCGAATAATTTTGGCCAAACAGTTTCGGAAGATTCTACTAGTTTTATCTATGGTTAATGGCCACTAATTCCTGTTGATCATAAAAAAAAATACTGTTAATACATCAAAAGAAAATCCGAGAAAACTGAAATGGTTCTAAAAGGATTTCCCATCATTTCGTATTAAATTAATTAAATTTATAAGGGTATAAGTAGGTGAACTTTTTTTTTATTTTACTTTATAGAAACACTCACAGAAAACTGACAACACAATACATAAATTACAAACATACAATAAGATCTGGCCAGTTCTCCAATTAAGAGTGTCTACAGCATGCACAACCAGAGAATTCAATTAAAGCGTGATTCAATATAATGCCACGATAGTGATAATCTGTATATAGACAATCCTACCAATGCACATCATCGCATTTTTCTTAGGTTAACTGCTCTGTAGTATAGGTATTCACATAGGTACATACTTTCTGGTTTCAATCGTATATATTGGTTTGCACCAAAGATTTTCATCTTACTTTCCATTCTGGTTCTGTTCTGTAAGATTCTACTCAACCCTACGTACGATCCACATGATATATTATACAATAATACGCGAGAACTTTCAATAGGAAATATACATAAAAAATAAGTCATATGACGCACTGATTTGTATGACAAGTTCCATAAAAGAGAATGACAGATGCGTCTTCATTATGATCGTATAAAGTAATATATCAATTGATACCGAGTTATGTACTTTAATACTGGTTTACAGATGGTAAGCAAAGTACCTACATAATAATATATCTACTTAATACGGATTGTGGTTGCAGTAGGTAAAACATAATGAAGATGTCTTTTTGCGGTCGAAAGCGATAATAAACTTATAGATCATTGTTATGGTCCAGAACCTTCGTAAGAACACGCCATCAAAAGTCATGGGAAATGGAAGAGAAAGTCTGACTGATTGTCCATTATGAGATTTTTTTCCAAGATATTCAGACTAAGACTTCAGAGTTTGTAGTTAATGTAACCGCAATTATTCGGATGATTCTAATGACATTAGAATGATGAGAAAATAGTTTAAGGATATATCAACTTTTCCTTTACGGAATATCTCCTCTAACTTGGTACTAAGAATGCAATTATAAAACCAAAACAACGCTGATTCAACTTGATATCATTTACATTTCAAAAAAGGTTACAGCAATAGCCAAAGCAAGGATTTTTAATGATATTTGATTTATTTCGTGTTAAAAAAAATATGAGAAAAAAATGTAATCATCGAGAATGACCATATTTAAAAATGTCAATTCTTGTAATAGTACAATATTTTAACTCCCATATGCAGAACTATTGACATACATGAACTTTTACTAAGTGTTACGTAGATTTAGATTAAGTTCAAATTGTTAAATAATAAAAACATGTTTCTGCAATGTCCAATTACGCTACCGGGCGACTTGCCAAAGGCTCCGATATTCTCTATTATAAACCTCAATGACAGCTTCATGTGTAGGTATTGTTCTGAGATACCTAGCATAGGTACCGCATGCTGGATACTTTCAAGTGTAGGTAGATAGAATTGTTACTATTATGACCTATCTTTAGGTAATTTTCCTCTACCGATATTTATCTATATTTATAATCATTTTTCCCCGTTCCGGGCACTATCGAATGGGGTAACATACAATGGTTAATTGTAAAAATAACATTGATTAATGTCTCTACAAGTTTACCATTTTCAGAAACGCAGCAATTTGGAGAACCTATATAAAATAAATGATCCGTAGAATAATAAATAATATACTAAAGCTGATCTATGTGGTAATGGTGAGTTTAGTCTTAATAAGTTTAAAATAATTAACACCACATAAACAATTACAAAAAATTAAATATGAAGGGTGCCTATTATTAAAATTAAATAATGTAAAGGTAGACGTGCGAAAATATATTTTTAATTTTTTTACTCATAATAATAATAATATTACCAACATATTATTCTATATTGCGAAATATTATTTAAACATAACCCCAAGGCATTTGCGATAAAACATATTTCACCACACCGTGAAATATTTATACAACAACGATAAGTTTTGGGTATGTGTACGCGAAATTTAGCGTGTTTATTTTAAAGGCATTACGAAAATCCGTATCGCTAGGTGTTTATACTTAGTAACGACATAGTAACGTTAAGTATGACAGTTTAATAATATTTAAAAAAAAATGTTCATTTTGAATTGCGTTATGTTGCTTAATTTTTAAAATATTATTTTAAGAAAAAAAAATCTGCGAGAGGCCAAGATTAATTATTCTATATTTTATTTAGTCAAAAGTATGATAAGCACAACTTGTGTAATGAAGGTATCTATCTATAGAAAAATACAAATATTTAAGATCGGCCGATCGCTATGACTAGGTCACCTGCAACAGATGGAGTATACAGGATCGGTGAAAAGGATTATGAATATAAAATCTGAAGTTGTGAAGGAAGATGAACAGGATTACAGCAGACCGTGCAGCACTTGGATGCAAAAGATTGGAGATACTTTTAGAGCTGCAAATTTAATAATAATAATAAATGAAAACGATGAAAATTTAAATAAAGCTGAGCAAGATAAGATAACAAAATATCTTGATCTTGCTCATGAAATCAAAGATATGTGGAGAACACCTACCACAATCATCGTGCCTATAGTGTTGTCTGTGAATGGTTTACTACCTAAGAGTCTGTCAAGCAATCTCAGAAAACTGGGAGTAGATGACAGGCTCAAATACAGCATGCAGAAGGCCGCACTTCTATCGTCCACCAGGATAGTAAGAAGGTTTTTGTCCCTGTAGCTCTGTAAGTGATCTCCCATGATTGTACTATTTCATAGAACATCATGGAAGAATCAACTCGAATAATGTTGGGGTTCTACATTTTGAATATAAATTTATTTTAATATTTTATGGTTTTTGTTACATATTTAATGTTATATTAAAATTTTATTGTTAATCTTATATTGTGTTCAAAATGTAGAATCTTATATTGTTTTGTTAAATAAATGAGATATGAGATAATAATATAATAATAAGAATAAGAACACTTTATTGATCAGAAAAAAAATCATGAGCAATTGGCGAGCTTATTGCCTGGAGGCAATATCTTCCAGCTAACCAAAGGCACAATCATTTTAAAAGTTTTGTGAAAATGGATTGCTCATGACGTGACGGATTGACACAAAATCGCTTTGAATAGCAAATATTTACATTCTTCTAAAAAACAAAAAAGTTATTTCTAAACATAAAATATTATAATATATAATCGATAATAACCAATAAATACTTTGGATAATATTGCGTTAAATATTATATCAGAAAGTTGTTGAAATTCCTCGCTCGATTATGGTTTACTACTGAAATGTATGAGAAATTATTTGAAAGTTATATGAGATGGGTATTTATTTTGTATCGAATAATTCAGAACAAATTTCAAGCATTCATTTTATGAAATTTGTGTGTGTATTTATCTCACAGATAATTTTCTTTCTGTTTACCTATAGTATATTTTATTCTGTTTTCTTTATACTATTATGTAAAAGATGCCATAGTTATTCAATTGTTAATTTTTTTTACAGCCGTCCACACAAACAAAGAATAACCGCTATTCCAACAATAAGACATGACAAAATGACACTTCACTCACAAGTAGAAATACCTGAGCATCATTCCAACTCAATACCTGACTAAAAGTATTTTGTGAGGAAGTTTTTTATTTGATCTGAGTTAGATTTGAACATATTATTAGTTAGTAGCCTAATATAAAGGTGCATTTTTTTGTGAATGTGAAACATATTTTTTATTTTTTTTTTGGTATGTGTGTATGTTCGATGATTTATTCAGCGCAATTAAATGAAGCATCCAACTCAAGGGCGCGGGAAACTATGTTGGAAGAGCGATGTCTTCAACTTGCTCCTGAACGTTGTTATCGGTTGGTTTTTATGAAGATCCTCGGGGAGTCGGTTCCAGATGACAGGTCCTGCGACGCCAAAAGTCCAATCATAGAAGCAGGACTTGTTTGCTTTATTGTTTGGTCCAGCATGTTGGTGGATGTCTAAGCTGAGCGTAGATGTCTACTTGCAGTTGTTTTGAGAACACAGAGCTCAGAAAGTGACTGAGGTGCCATACTGTTCAAAGCATTGTAGACTGTAAGGCACAGCTTGTATAGGACCCTTTCACCTACTCTTAACCAGTGCAATTTTTCCAGCAAAGGTGTGATGTGACAACCCTTATCTTCGCGGAAAATAAGCCATGCAGCGAATGCCATTTGTAGGCGATTCAGTTGAATTTGCGGCAGTCTTACAAATAGTATTTTGCAGTCAAGTCTAGAGACCACAAAAGCAGAGATTAATGTTTTTATGCTATCAGGAGGGAGGTTTTTCGACACTGAATGTATTTCGTGGATGTGGTAAAATGCGTAATGACTTATCTTTCAAATAAAACTATATTTAGGACACAAGAATTCACAAGACGTCTTTTCAAATTTATGTATTGAAATAAAATAAAACTTTTATTTTATTCATATTTTTATCTGCAAGAGAACACATTATTATTTTTTATTATCAGAAACACAGTGTGTAATTTAATTTTCGGTAATGTTTGTGTTTTATCACGTGGATAAAATCGTGCAAACAAACAAAACCGTATGACAAGAGCGTAGGGTAAAATTTCATGAATTTTATTCGCAACTCTTCTACTTAGTATTATATTTATATATAATGGTATGTATATAATATATAACCTACCATATAGCTCTTGTCACGCATATCGCAAAAAAATATTATTATAAGTTGTATGGAAAAAACAGTGACGGCTTGAACATCACTGAAAATGAAGAAAAAAAGACAAATTTCAGTAAAAAAGCAAGATATGTTCTCAAAACTAGTTTCATCATGCATGAAAGTAATTTTATAATGTAAATTCGGTTTTACACTTATATGTTAAGAAATTAATTTCTTGGAACTAATTTCGTAGAATAAATTTGGTTTAAGAGAATTAGAGATCATATTACACCCAGGGATTATCGATCACCATTGATATTAATATATTGTTGTACGCCTTGTCTCTTTTAATTGAATTCTTTGAGAATGATTAAAATGTAGTCTGGATTGACACCCCCAAGTGCCCATTGCGGAGCCTATGGAGGTCGAAGAGAATAAATAAAAAATAAATTTATTATAAGGTTGAGAATGATGGCTTCTAAGACTAAAAAAGGCATTAAAAGTAGGATTTGATTTCAAATAACTAGTAAGTATAATCATGCTTATAAAATTTACTCCGCAATGTCTCTGCTTTCTGAGAATGACGAATTGCCGAAAGACATTTGTAAAGAACGAACTCGGGACTTTTTTTTACAACCTAAACGTATAACTTTTTTGACGCCGTCCCTGTCACGATAAATGCGTGGTATTTAAAGTGGAAATATTGCATACATTAAAGAAGCATGATAATTTTTAACATTTATTTTGTTAATACCATTCCCGTACCACACCTACATCATCCTAACATCCACGACATTAACAACAATGTGTTGCATATGAAAATTATTGTCATGCATGCCGTATAACTCTTTTCATATTCAACCATTATACCAACAATTGTTTGAAGTACGATGAGCAGATTTGTTTAGAGGAGTCCTCGGCAAAGAATAGGTTTAAACTTTTTTCTGTAAGTTTTCGAGTGTCTTGTAAAAAGTAATTAATTTAAGATTATTGATTTTACGATGAGGTATGCACCCATCTTGACGTTTTGTATGTTATTTATTCTTTACTGTACGTTGATTACAAGCGAATTTACATTAAATAAATTTAAATCAAACACATAGTCAAAATACAGAGGGTGAGTTTATCGCAGAGGTGGCATTTCTTCCCACTAACCCAATTTTATTGTCATTGAGAGATGCCAATAAAATTAAAAAAAAAAGAATTAGTCCTCATTTGTTAGAGATACCGTGATGGTATAGATGGATAAGAAATTATTAATATTTTATATATTATTACTAAACATGACTTTGCTCATAAAATAATGTCTTCTAGTTTACTGGCGAAAAGTATTCGTATTTTGGCAACACTGTAAAAATGAGTTATTTTTATTTAATTATTTATTTTTTTCTTTTTGCAGATCATCATAACAGTGATAACAAAACAATACAAATTTAAAATATTAGGACGATATGCAGTGGCGAGATTATAAATATGAAATTATTTCTTCCATCTGACCACATTTTTCATATTACATTCTATTTTTTACTCACCTCCCTGTGTTCACAAGAGGAACGTTTAGCACGAGAGATGATAGCAAAATCATACATATTGACGTTTATCGGATGGTAATACATCATAGGCGATAATATTTAAGACTGATGTGGGTAATAATAATAATTAATGGAAAGCAATTAAACAATGTGTTGATTGTGATTGCCTAAAGGCAATAAATTAATTAATCAACGATCGCATTGCAACATTCCCAGTAGGTATATAATTATATGTACATATTATATACTACATACATACTATCAATGTACATGTGAATTATTGTTAACATACAGTAGTGGCCATAAGTATGGAAACATTGTTTAAATTTCTATAAAAGTTGAGTTTTTAATGCACTTATTCATAAAAATATTTTATTTTAATGGTTGAAATGTGTCACTAGCATTATTCTTATTGAAATTCTGTTATTTTTTGGGTGAGTCATCGCTTTTTTACCATTTAATGGTGGTTTTATTTCAACCACCAACATTAATGAGTCTTAATAGCCCATTATGAGATGCACCTTAATGATAGAAATTCTCTTTTTTTGTATTGTTTTGTAAATATTGAAGTAATTATTTTAATATTTATTTATTCTTTTGTTGTCCTCACAAAAAGAAAAAAATACCTGATTTTGATCATTTTCATATATTTTGTTAAGCGTTTCCATACTTATGGCTACTACTGTATTGATAGTGCTATGTACTGTGTACAGTACTGTCTCCACCCATCTGACCCATCACGATATCTCTCACAAGTGGGGTAGCCAGCGTACTTGAACCATATTTATACTTTTATCGTATTTATTATTGCTTAAAATCCCTCAAAGAACCACGGAGAGTGAATCATTGGTTATTTTATATATGAAGACAAACCAGTGGATTAGGGGAATAAACAATATTGTGTAGGTAGTCATAATCGAGGATGGCAAAGAAAGTTTTGGCCTGTAAATGAAACAGATAAGAAAATTTTTGGAAGGCCTTGGTCTAGATGGTCGGGTGATGTAAGATAGATCGTTGAAAGGAAGTGGAAAGAAGTCCAGCTACACTATTAGGTATCTTTTGGAAGCACGTCATTTTTCTAAAAAAGTACGGTGCTGTCATAATGACTATTGGTATATACCTTATCAATATAAATGAACTTTCCTTAAAAATAACGCATCAAAAACGATTTGAAAAATATGTTTTTAGCTAAGATAAGCCTGCAGAACTAAAAGGAGCGGAAATTTATAATAGATGCCTACGTCCGATGAAGAAGATCTTTTTGAATTATTTTTGTAACTGTATCGGTATTTTTACCTCGATAGTACATAATATATGTCGAGTATGACATGGTATGTAGTATGTATTATAGATGTGTTTTAATTGAATTGCACTAATTGCAATAATAATGATTAATATCTGTCCGTTATTAGCTCGGCATATTCTATATTAAAGTAATAATTGAGTGAGATAAATTGAATGTTGTGGGAAGAGGCGATTTAAGCGCCGTAAATTTGTTCTCAATAAGAGGTTTGTTTCAGCACTGTGCTTCCTAAGGGAGGAAAACTTGAGTGACACATACACATTTAACCTAATAAATACACAAATATTTAGAAAGATAAAAAAAAAATAAGGATCCAAGCTGAATTGGAAATGGGCTAGTCACATGGTTGTAAGAGAGGATGGAAGATAGGCACCTATGATTCTGGAGTGGAGATAATGCGAGCATAAAAGAAGTATAGGAATACTCCAAACGAAGTGGGCAAATGTTATTGTTGTGGAGGGAATTATGAATTTATGTTGCTTGATATCGAATAAAATGTTTTTTTTTCTTTATTTTATTAAAGATGTTTCTGGGTTATTATTATACACCCAAATACTAATAGCAAGGTAAAAACTAGTGTTGTGAAAGGAGACTTTGCTGGCACATCGAACCGCGAACGTCTTGTGCATGAGGCCGAGAGACTACCTCCAGGCTACCGACGAAAAATAAGCAAATTAAAATGCAACTATAATAATATTATACCATTACGGTATATTCCTCAATAATGGTAACCAGCGGAACAACTAAGAACATACATGTAATAAACATGCAGGTTATCCTCCCTGAGTCATAAAAGTTAGACATTCAAGGTTGAAAAAGTCAGGATTGATGTAATTTCTGATAGGTAAATCATTTCATTCATGTTGATGGTGATATATTAATGGTACAAACTGAAAACATACACAATACAAGCTGTAGAATATACTAGTACCTATATATATTTATTATACAATTAAACGTTGTATCTAACAAAATATACATATTAATATCAATGTATTGTGGGCGGAAAATTATTAATGAAATTTATATGACGTATGAAATCGAATACTAGCAACTAATGGGTAATGTCAATGGTTCTCAAAGTAATATCACCAATGCACCCACCCACTAAAGAAGTCATCTAACACATTTAGAACATGCAGTTAGTCTTCTGGCTACCCCACTTGTGGGAATTGCCGAGATTGTATAGATATTATAGCTTTTTTATAAGGCAAATATAACTTGAGCTATATTTTTGAGCAAAATTGAGCTATATCATTCTGTAGGGTTACTCTTGACAAAATCTAAACACGATCTTAATCTTAAACATACGACGCGCGAAACGACTATTAGCCAAAAATACGCACAAACCGATCGCACGGTAGCGGTAGTGCGGTGTTTTTGACCATAGTCCCTTCGTGCGTCGTATGATCAAGATCAATACTAGATTAAGATCGTATTTAGATTGTGTCAAGAGTAGCCCTGCTGGCCCTATAAATTCAGATATAAAAGCCAATTGGCTACGTCGGTGGTCACATCGTTTAAGTTCATTCAATCCAACAACAGTCTATAATAAATAGAATAAGAACTGCAGGGTTATTCTTGAAACAATTTAAATACGATTTTAAATCTATATTGATCTTAAACATACGACGCGCGAAAGGACTATAGTCAAAAATGCCGCACTACCGCTACCGCGAGATTGCTATGCACGTATTTTTGACTATAGTCATTTCGTGCATCGTATGATTATGATCAAGACAATATTAAGATCGTGTTTAGATTGTGTCAAGAGAAACCCTTCTAGGTATAGCAGAGTCATACTGTACTGTAAATTGAAAATAAATAATTCCATAGAAGGTATACATTCAAATTAAATAAATCAAAATACAGAGGGCGAGTTTATCCCAAAAGCGCGATCTCTTCGACTATGAGTTAATATTATAGAGTGTTTTTTATGGTTCTCATTTCCACAACGTGTTCAAACGATACAGTTCGACAAACTGTGGAAATAGTTACAGGGGGTTGTTTTAACTATTTAGTATGATATGGTTGTTTGTACAATAATATTATTATTCTACTGTGTATTACGGCAGTACTTTAAACACAATTATGGACATTGGGATGAAAACAATAATAATTAATAATAAAACATTGCGCAAACAAACATTATACATTTATATTTCACCAGATTTTAAACCCGGCTTCGTAAGTAAGTATTTCAGTTCATCTACCAAAATAGTTTTTGAATTATCTATTATTACTATTATCATTGCACAACATTAAAGTGTCGTTTACGTGCCAAAGCATCTCGAAGACATTGTACAATTTATCAATTCTAGGACATTATATCCACATCATAATATGTACAATAATACCTATACATACTACCCACACCATCACGATATCTCCTAGAAGTATATTTTAACAACATGTAATAAACATGCAGATTGTTCTCTTCATACCAATAGGCAATAAAACATTCAGGATGGATGACAAACCTCATCACTAAGACGAAGATGTAAAAAATCTTCTGCGTGATAATTTACGAAATTTTACTTTTTACAGGACACTCTAAAATTTATAAAAAAAGGTGGGAAACTAATTATTTGCCGGGAACTCGACCTAATACACATGTCCTTATAAGATTTAATTTAATTAGATGAAAAACGTCTCACTCAGAAGTAAAAAAAAACCAGTAGAATTGAAGACTAAGAGAAACTATATTCGTACAAGCTCGTATCAACACAGTCAAAAGATGTAATTTTGTACAGAATGAATTGGTTTCTCTGTGACTTGTCTGGTAAAAAACTTTATTACTTTACGGAATGGGAGAGTTTATCGTAGCAGCGCAAAATCTTCCAACTTACCCGATACTAATATGTTGCTAATCAAAATCTTTACATTTGTAAAGCATGCGGAGTATGCAGTTCTTGTACAGATGCTTGTTGTTGCATCTAAGTAATGCAAAAAATACAAATATGTGGAGCATACATCAGCGGAAATATTACGAGTCCATAGTAATTTATTAGTACCCGTACCCAACTTATAATAATATAATGAATAGCATGGTGGCGGTTGGCGACTTGGTGGTTGAGTTTCTCTTCTATCTGCGTTGGCGTCTCGTTGCCTACTCTCCAAGAAATACCTTCATTATATGTATAATTAGTACGCATTATTAAGTCTTCGCTTTCTTGTCGTCTTCTTGCGATGGTAGTATGTTTATTAGCAATGAAATGATTATTTATAAAGGTACTACAGTTTCAAACAATGTATGTTCGTTTGCAGTACGCAGTTATTGATATATAAGTTAAAAAAAAAAACAATTCTATGTTTTTCAAGCAGGACATGCTTACTTCACTTTCGATGAGGACTCACCGACTGCTCGGGTAGTACAGAAGTCTGGGGACTTTCGTTTATCCGATTCTACACTCAAATCTTGCCCATATAGCCTGAAGGGCCGGCCGGCCAAAGGACTCTCGTGTATGAAATCTTTTGACTATTATACTCTTTCGATGCCTCTCTAGCCGAGAGAAGTAAACACAGTATTAAATAAATAAAAAAATAGACGAACAAAAGTATTTTCTAACTTAGATTAGGTACAGATTAAAACAAGAAAGCCTATTCCACTAGAGTCAGAAGCCAATATGTTTTCATAAATAGATTGATAGATCTCGTATAAGATATGCAACATTTTCAATTTAACGATGAGGCATCCACTTACCTTGTGTTTTTTTAAGGTGTGAAAACACACACGAAACTATTTTTCCTATTTAACTTGTTTGTCTAATTTATAATCAAAATTTTCTTTTTTGTTCTCCGGAGAACGTCGGTGCTTTCAGTTAGTGAAAAATAACCTTGCGTTAAACGAGATAAACCAGGATCGATAAATTATGTCACTTTATAAATAATATTGAAGCAGAAAAAGAGCCTAATACATAAATATGTACGTAATTGAGTCAAACATGTTGTAAACACACCAGCAGCTCTGTCCGTTAGTCCATGTGCACTGTATCTACTGTGATGGTGGGAAGTGATCTCTCGAGATATTTATGGTCATACTGCATAATGAGAAAATATTATAATTCCAGAAATAGATCAAGAACCTGCTCCTTGGAGTCCCCGGCAGAGAATAGGTCTCTTAATCTTTTCCGTAAGTTTTCGAGTGTCCTATAAAAGGCAGCCTAGTTCGTAAAACATAACAGCTGATAAGGTATTTAACATCTGTTCAGCGATGAGGTATGCCACCCATCCTAAATTTCCTAATTTTTTAAGGGCTCGGAGAGAATGAATTCATATAGCTTGTCTACTGGCTACCCCCACTTGTGCGAGAAGCTGTAGAGATAGATAGAATAAGATTTCCACTCTTTCCTGTTTCTAACAAAGCGAATAACTGAAGACACCTTTCTTTCCACGCCTGGATGTCTCTGAAATTGGAGGCTACTATTTATTCGCGTGTCTAAGCAAAATTTTGTCCTAACTAGCGAACCAAAGTGGTTGGCCTGAAAGCTATAAGCGCTACAATATGACAATCTTTTATGTTATATTTACATCTTTAATGTACCTCTCAAGAAAATAGAAATAATTAGAAATCAATATAAAAAGGAAAAGAAATAATGAAAAGGTGATAATGACTAGAATTCCCATTACATTTTTTTGTTTTAGTTCTGATAATTTGATGATATCTATATTGACATTCGTATTCGGCAGGTAGTGGCCGACTTCATTAGATAATCATAATTTTTAAAAATTATACATCAGCATGATGCCAGTAATAACAATGGGGATAGTATCTCTGTCATCTTATGTGTATATACAGTTTTAGGTATCAGGTGCTTTTGAAAGCAATGTACTTATGTAAATAATATTATTACTTACTTGTATAATTATCGTGCCTCGTTATAATATGTATTAATAATAATTGTCGCTGTGCATTATCAAACATAAACAATAATATTTACATTCCTATAGATATTTATCTACATAATATATAAACATATTATTATGTATAGTACTTGGTGGTGTATACCTATATGCACCTGGTAAATTTATCATAGTTATGGTGTTTTATGAGTATCTGCCTTTATCAAGATTTATTTATTTAAAAAAAAATACACGGCAATTGCCTTTATAAGTAAGCAGATTAACCATTAGAATATTACACAATCATTGGACACATAAAAACAAATATATATATATATGTATATAAAAATATAAATATGCACAAAAATATAAATAAAAAAATTATAAATATAAACCCCCAAAAACCCAAAACCCAAACCCAAAAACCCAAATATACATGCATATGAAATTGTTAAAAAAAAAACAAAAAGATGCTCATATTTTTTAATATGGAGTTTACGGTGAAGATTAGGTCTCCTTCAATTTTTTTAGTGTCCTGTAGGACATCAATACCTGAATACAAGTATTTTTAAAATGTCACGTATAAGACAATAAAAACTTTAATTTAATAACGATGAAGTCTACAACCAAGCTTAAATGCATTTTTTTTATTATCAACACGGAGAGGATGCTCTATATGTTCATTATACAAATTATTGTTGCTGTGGAACAAAATTCCGTTTGATTTTTTGCGAACTCTGGAGAGTGTGGAGGTGGTCAAGACGAGGTTAAAAACCATATTGTTCGGGAGGTGTTATGATTCTTAAATGGGCCCTTGCGGTGGTTTTTTCCACAAAACGGCGCATCAGAAATAAGTTGTCTAGTTATTATTATTATACACGTAATTGGTTTACTGGTTACCGCGGGATCAGTACAATAGCCGCATGCAATATACATGCAAGCTGTCAACTTGTGAGCCATGCCATGATGGAAATGATAATAAAGATATGTACTAAAAATCTTAGTGATGTTTTATGAGTGCGTGCCTTTTACAGGACTCGCGAAAATTTACAGAAAAGAGATGCAAATCTCTTCTCCACGGTAAATGTTGAATAGAGGCAACTAGTACATAAAAAAACAATAAAGAACGTAAATTGGTTAAAAGATTTCATACATAGGCACCGTATGGAACAGTAAATTTTTTGATATGGTCAGTGGATTTGACCAAAAAGGCGTAAAATTAATGATTTTAAGTTCAATAACACCTAAAATTATACATTTGTACACGTACATAGATAAGAATATCGTGTTATTAAATGATTTATCTCACTCATATATAATATTATAGGCAGACTAAACATATCTCTTAATTTTATTTTCTTGAGTACAGTATAACCGACTTAAACGTTGACTCTAAATTTTGTGGTGTTATTTTACAATATTCTTTGGGACGAGATAATGAAAACTTTTTGATGTAGTTAAATATATTGTATTTGTTGTACCATAACGATTTCTGAACCTACCACTAGTCTTAAAATAATATTCGGATCACTTAAACTCTAAAACCTAAAAATCGTTGACGAACAGTTTGTAATGAACGCGACTATTTTGTGTTCGGTTTCAAGGTGTCAAATATAATATGAAAAAAATGCTTCGACAACAAATAAAAGAAACATAATCAATTGTTCCATATCGTGTTTTCACACCAGAGATATTTTTTTTCAATTATGGAATAGCTTTTTTGGTTGTAAGAAACAACTACAGAGTTATAAATCTGCTAAGTGTAATATTATCATAAATAGGAATGTAGAGTAGTTTCAATAAACATGTAAGTAAACATTTGATGAAGTAAAGCGCGTAAAGCGAAGAGTCAAAAATGAAGGTGAACTGTGAATTATATGAATAATGTTATAATTTATAGAGATAAATAAATAAATAAAATATAACCGTTTTCTGTATATATCTAAAATTGGTTTGTCTAAGTTGATAACATTCGTGAATTATAGCCCCAAATAAACAAATAGATAAATCTATAAATAAAAATACACCTAATTTCTAAGAAGAGGATATCAAACATGTTTACTTTATGTAGGACAAATTTATTATTGATTTATACCTAATAGAAAAAATATTCCATGTTTAAGGTGTTAAACTTTTATAATATTGTCATGCTATGTAAATATATGTTTAAAGGAGTACCGGCACCTGGGATCGAACCACGGACCCCTTGTTCCGGAGGCCGAGACTCTACCTCCAGGCTACCGACGAACTCTGAAATAAATATCTTCAGTTCAACGTGAGATATGCCACCCATCCTAATTGTCTTAACTCTTATTGGAACGATGAGCATTGCTTGCATTTTTGTTACGTGAAGTTGTCCGCAGTTGGTACCCCAATTGTGGGAGATGCCGTATAGGTATGAATGAATGAATAAAACATCACGTTGGTATAAGAAATTTAACATCTTTAATTCACAATTGATCTACTGATAGTTTGAATTACGAAAAAGCGAATTAAATCAAGTAAAGTAAAACTAGGTACTGCTTAAAAGGCAAACGAATGCAATACCTAAATCTCAACAAGAAGTATTCTAAATACAAAATTCAAAATTATGTATGTTTGAATTTCAGATGTAAACGATCTTTTGTTCGCGAGATTGTAAAACCCACACAACATAATATTGTTGTGAATGTGATGTGACACCTTACATCAGAATTCAAATGAGATTCCTTTTACAAAATATAGTAATGTTTATAAATGCGTAAAATGTTTGTTTTGTATGTAGATTCTCCTAATCGGGAGACATCGGAGACGAAATAATAATAATAACAATAATAACATTTAGTAATGAACCAGAGACAAGAGAAGAGTGTGTCCGAGAGAGGGAAGAGTGACATAAGGAACGTGTCGGGGTGCTACACCTTGGTAATATGTATTACAAATTACAACGTATGAATATTATTATATATTATGTAGGTACTGCTTTAATATTGTATATAGTGTGCTTTTGTTATTTTGTTTTAATCCTTTCCTACAGACGTGTGAAACATTTGAATAATGTTTTCTAAATTTAAACTTTAACTGCCAATGCAACATATTATGATTGTTACGATCTTTGCATACCTCTTTTTAATCTATAATCAACTATAATGCGATTTCATAAAAAAAAATGTAATACAAAGAAGTTGTAAACTAAATAATATGACCTGCATGATATATGAACGAATATCACACGCATAGTCTTATAATTATTTTTTTTACTTTAAGAGAATACTATAAGCTTATCTCTAAGAAAAAGGTAGTTCAATTTTACTCAAAGTAACCTTAAAAACTACTATTTCTGTACTGTTATGGTGTATCTAACAAGTCAACGAACATCTGCATTTTGCAGGACACTCAAAACCATACAGAAAAGAGTGAGAGATCTTTTCTTTACTGGGGAGACCATGCGATAAACTGTAGCTTAAAAACGAATAAAGATTTTGAAATTAGAACACATACCTCATCTTCTTCCTCAATTGCTCTCATCAACTCATAATAGAGTAATTCCGCTTCAGATAAATCCTTTTCTGGTTTCTCCGTAACGACAGTTGTCAAACTACCGTTGGTATTTTCGTGAGCTACCATTGTCATCACTTCCATAGTATTACAGAGTAATAAATTCCGACAACCAGCTAACTTCACATCACAGAATAAACAATTCAAATTCTCACTCGTTCACATTTTGAACAATGGAATCATTTATTCACTTGTCATATTATTACATATTTTGTCAGATTAAATCACAACACAAATTCACATCTTTCGTAATTTGTAATATGTAACTCACATCACTGTCCTATAATTTGTAACACAATTTTAAATTAATGACTTCTGTTGTTTTGATTGGATTATTCAATGTTAAGACATATTGTTTCGTTTAATCTCATTGGTTACATTTAAATACGCGTACTAAATTTGAGAATCTGATTATTAAATTAAACTGAAGTATAAGCACTTTGATATGATATTTTATAACATGTGTGCACGTATTTGTTACACCTTTGGATTCGTTTTACTGTTTACATTTTTTAATCATCCAGCCTATCAAATTGCATAAAACTGATTTATTTTTTAAAAATGAATTTAGTAACTCTGAATAAATTATCGCCAGATTATTTTATCACTAGATATATTCAAATATAACTACAAAATGGTTAATGAGGCTCAAGATTTTCTTACAACTAATTGTTTTAAGTACTGTCTACCCCATTTGTGGGATATTAGAGGATGGTATAAATGGATAGATAAACGAACAAAAAAAGAACGATTTTAAGGTGTTCGAATTTTAAATGTTAACTACCCCTGGTAGACAGTGCCCAGAGTTCCATGCACTGTGAACGATGATGTCATGCCGAATCAAAATAACAAACCAACATATTGCACATTTTCAAAAAGGGAACGCAACAAAACGTGTCTTATCTCTGTCGGTTCTCACAGATAAAATGTGCCACAGACAATGTAATAATAACAATACTAATGGTAGATAATTATAATCTTAATGCAAGGCGACTACTTGTCTATGGTACATTGCTACTTTTATTTCGACAATTTTAACTGAACAGAAAATCAATGATAAAAGAATTCTATGGATGCCCTATTACAATAATAAATCGAAGACAAAACATACCGAAACAGAAGGTCGTCAATTAGATTATAATTATTTATTTAAAATTAATTATAGTTATTAAATCTCTCCAGGCCTGAATATCTTATTATTTACTGTGTATGAAACAAGTGAGAACAACAATTCGATGAATAAATTTCATAAATTATTAATGAATAACCACCGACTGATAGCTCATGACAAGTCAAAAACAAAAGACGATCAGGATCGTTCCGTTACCATAGCAACATAATATACAATTAGTCTATTTATGTTGAGTCCATTTTTACAAGTCTATGCAGAAAACTGAGTGGACCATAAGTAACAACACGACTTGATGTCACAGTTCAATTGTTCCCCTTTCAGTAGATTTTATTTAAAGACTGTTCAAAAGAGATGAGATTTTATTTTCCGCGGATTTTTTTATTTCACATAGAGAATTAGCAAAACAAACATAATAAAGAAAAAAAAAACACATTTATCTGGGCAGACCAACAGCATGCACGTTGAAACATAAATTATACAAAAAAGCAAATGTAAGGGAAACTAATAGCGCTCGTTCAATGAGAGCCCAGTCTAAACCAGACACATTTTAGACATGAATCCATCACATCATTAGACAATAAATTATGAAAATAAAAAAAAAAACACAAAAGGAAGTAATATACTCTAAAATAATTACATAAACATCAAACCGTCAAAAATGCATGGAAAAAAAACTACTCGGTGAGATCGTTTGCATTTTATTTTACTAAAAAATTCGATAGAAAAATGGAGTTCATTTTCATTTTGAAAAGTAGGTAAGTAAATACTGACATTCTAAGACATCCAATATCATCAGTTTAGCGATGAGGTATGCCACCAATCCTGAATGTCTTTAATTGCCATGGAGAGGTTGACTTGCATGTTTATTACACGCAGTTGTTCAGCTGGCTACCCCGCTTGTGAGAGGTGCCGTGATGGAATGGATGATTGGTAAAATTGTTTAGTTTTAATGCTCTATTAAAAAAATCATTTTAATATTAGGTAAGTATGTATGTTCCGTGGAGTACCCGGTAAAGAATTGGTCTCCCGCTCTTCTGCGTAAGTTTTCGAGTGTCCTGTAAAAGGCAGGTGTTCGAAAAAATTAAGACATTTTACATCTTTAATTCAGCGATGAGGTTTGCCCCCCATCCTGAATGTCTTGATTTTATATTGGCACGAAGAAGACAGTTTGCATGTTTCTTACATGCAGCTGATCTGCTGGCTACCCCACTTGTGGGATATGCCGTGATGGTAGAGTAGTAGTAGTAGTAGTAAGTATGTATGTTACAAAAACTATTGTAAATATTAATCGCAAACTATTTTTACAATTTTCCAATGGTCAACATATGTATATTCTGCGTCTAATACTCGAAACATTTTAAAGTTATACATTTATACAAAAAGATGGACGAAGCGATAATACGATGACTCAATGGCGCTGGCTGACTGACGATTCACGAGCGAGATGTTATATTTATTTCATTTGGTATGTACCAAGTACCAACCCACCACCATGAATATAGGCGATGTTTGTTTTATTATTTGAATTGTATGTTTCCTTTTCCTTTTATTTCACTTTGACCGACGATTTATTTATTTTAACGTGGGATGTATCATGCGTCCTAATTTATTTATTTTTAGTACGAATTTATCTCAGAATGACACATAAACATATTATAAAAGTGTATATTTGTTTAGGCACATTAATTAAATTCCACACGTTGAGTTTCTCGTGATAAAAATTGTTAAATTCAATTCCGTTTGCAAACTCTTTCATAATGAATCATTGTGCCTTGAAATTAAATAAATAAATATAGGTATAGTGTGAAATTAAAAAATGTCCATGTTCACGGCCTATACAAAATGGTTTTTATTTTGATAAATAAAAATAATATGGGGTTAAAATAAATTCAAATACATATGTATTCTAAATCACCCTCACAATTTCAATTACCTGTACAAAAATATTTTTTTTTAAATTTCGAATAAAGAGGGTATATGAAATGTGACATATTTTAGAAAATTTGATCAATCCTCGTACTAAGAAATTACATCACAACTTGTCATTAATAAAAAAATACCATCTTCGATTTTTTATATTTACATTGGCACGTAGATGCCAACTAGTATGTTATTACATGCAGTGTTTTGGCAATCCCACTTGTAGGATATCCTTTGATAGTATAGATTAATAAACAAAATCTTGAAGCGTAGTGAAAAAACAAAAACAGAAAAAATAATCTAAAATTCTATTCTAATAATTGTATTGAATGAATCGGCATTAACTTTGTATCTTTGTAACATTAATGTATATTTTTTAATTTGTAATTTATGTTTTTGTATGTTAGCGATGGCTGCTTGTGCGATATGCTAGTGAGAACAGATGAATGAGCGGAATGTGCGATACTTAAATAATTGACTTAACTGTGGTACATGTTTGTGGATGACAGCTGAGTTATGAACGACTTATTTTTATTTTTGTAAACCATATTTAGTTATAGTTGTTGTCAGTTTTGTATTTTTTTAATTTTTTTATTTATTATATAAAAAAGTTCACAAAAGAAAAAAATCACTCATCTGGCGAAGCTAATATAGCTATAAATGAAATAAAAAAAATTTACTTACTAAAATGAATTTTTTTGTTGATGTGTAGTAGTACTTGAGAATATTAAAATACATAGATCACACCTGATGATGCGATCTCAAATCCGCAAAACCGGTCGTGCGTAATTAATATCGTATACTTACCTACTCAAGTAATACTACACAACAAAAAATACAATTAATTTTATTTAATAATTTATAAATAAATATGTATAAATGCACAGTTTTTTTTATGTTTTTCATAATAATTAACATTTCAAGTGATCGCTAGTGTTAAATAAAATGAGTCATATACTGCACATCAATTATTATTATTTGTTGAAGAATAAAGTGCTTCAAAGTATTTTTCTAAAACAAACATAGAACAGCTGATCCGACAAAATCGACCATTTATGTTTACATTATTCACACTCATTATACAATAAGAACTATATTTATATTATTTTATATAGTATTTTTAAACAGGATCTGTAAAGTAAACATTTATTTACAGTTGTTGCACTGCTATGCAACTAAGCAAATTTGGAGAAAAACACAAGTATTTCAAAGAAGAATATCGTTATTTTTATATTATTATTTTATACGGGTATTTGAACCGCTCTGATGTTCACGATTTTTGGAAAATATTGCTTAAACAATAAGCTGTCCTTTTAGTAATATGTAAATTGACGCTAGTTTTCATTGTTTACATACTTCAAATTTGTAAACGAAACCATGTTTTGATAACTACACTTCTTTTATAAACAAAGTGTTTAATATTTGTGCAAACACAATTAAAAACTAAAAATAAAATATGCAATGGACAATATTCAAATGAAAAAATACCAATTTAACAATTCACAAATAGAATCACATAAGAATCTCACAAGAACACTTTAAACTTAGTTCATAATTCAAATCGTGTTTCGAACGAAATTCAAATTTGAATTCTGACAGTGTGCGCGCACGCGTATTGCCATACCAATCATAAACAACTATCAAACGCACTATAACCGACCAACCACACGGAGATGCAAAAACAACTGACTAACTAACTAGTCACATCACTATTACAAACTTACAGTACGCTATAGTGACGGGAATTCAAGCGCCGCCACGCCACGCGAGTACCTATCTACTCAGTCAAACAAAATACATAATAATAGGCAGCTTACTAATAACAATGTACACGCATTCTATTATAATCCATAACAGCACATTGTGATACCTACTTACTTAATAATCAGTACCCGGTACCATATTATACAATATACTCAGTACCTACTTGATTTATTTGTAACTACCTATATGGTTTTGAATAAGCCTGTAAAGTGTGACGTCATTTTGCCCTCCAACTGTCGAGCTTAATCTCACTCGCCCATAAAAAATTGGGTGGTCAAGTTACGTAGTACCAGGACGTCGACTTTTTTTGACATCAGATAAAAATAGGTGAAGACAGTTAATTAGGTATTATAAATTAAAGTTATTTTTATAAAGCCTTCTTTCTATATACTAAATAATTGTATAACAGAAAAATAAAATGAGTAAGTATGTAGCAATAAATACTATATTAAACATAAACCATCAACATGAAGTTATAATTCCATTTGAAGGAGACACAATACATATTAAAAATATATATGTAGGTAACAAAACTGTTGATAATAAGATAGGTACTACATAATATAGAAACAACAATTGAAGATAAGAACTAGAAGTGTAAAGTACCTAATTCATCAAAGGCGCATCCAGCAGCAAAGATCATAAAAATAAAATGAATGTAGGAAAAAAGTATTATGGGAAACGTAAGGAGAAAATATACATCGAAAACAACGGTATTTTGGAAATTACACATTTGATAAAGCTAGGAGCTAAAAAAGGTCCCTTAGATTTTAAAAACTTGAAAATTGTTTGAAAAATTTGTCTTAAATAAAAATAAATTGAATATTTTCTCAAAATTCTAAAAAATAGAAAAAAAATATCAATATTATTCTGTAACTCCACTTGAAAGATATGATAATAACAATATATAACAAGGGGTCCGTGGTTCGATACCAGGTGCCGACAAACTCCCCTTTCACGACCCAAGCTTTTAGTAGCTTACTGTGAAAGGTGTATGAGGTTATATTTGGGTTTATAACATAACCTAGATATATCTATAAAAAAAAATTTTTTTTTTCTAAGTTGCTGCCCCCACTAAAAAAAATTTGAGTACGCCTTTGTACTACTACATGGCACATAGGTAATATAGTTACTACTTTAATATTATTAAGTACTTATTATAAGGTACCTACCCACACACATTATTATAAGCTTATTTTATTTGCTTCAAGTGCTTCGTAAGTAAGTACACATTAGTAAGTATTAGATCTTTACAGGCAATTCTGTTATCAGCTTTTCAAGTGTTCAGACATGTTACGTTTTATCATAATACCCACTGCGAGTGCTAAGTACATGTTATATTATAATGTATTTACAAATCGACAGATATTTTATACGTCGTGTGAACCTTCTATCTTTACTTAGACGATTTAAATACTACTAAGAATCGACTATAAATTGTGTTACATATATCTAAAAGCTGCGAGCATTTAAAATTAAGTTTATGTTAAATTCACTATTGTAAATATACGAGGGCCTTTACTTTAGTTTCGATGATAATTGCATAAAACATGGTCATGTGATATTTCCATTAAACCCGCCTTTTGTTCTTATTCTTGTTCGATGACTTTTTAACATACCTTCGTTTATCTATTAATTTATTTAATAAAACTAATAAAAATATACCATTCTTCTCTTTTTTTTCGACATCTATGTGAAACGCAGATATTCGTTCCTATAGGTACTATCAAGAATAAGATATTTAATAATTTTAATACAGCAATGATGAGTTTTGCCATCTATCCTAAATGTCTCAATTGAAATTGGCAAAGAGAGGAAAATTTACATGCAATTATTCTACTAGCTACCCCAGACTCTGCTAGCTATCCTCTTCTGGGAGTTGGCGTGATGGTACTTATAGATATTCATAAAACATTATGAACAAGACATTTAAGGAAAATTTACATGGTTATTACATGCAATTATTCTACTAGCTACCCCAGACTCTACTAGCTATCTTCTTGTGGGAGTTGGCGTGATGGTACTTATAGATATTCATAAAACATTATGAACAAGACATTTTAGGAAAATTTACATGGTTATTCTCTCTCTCTCTCTCCCTGGGCAATTATTAATCCCACATGATGGTGGGGTCTGCCATTTTTGTCTTTCGCCGCCACTCGGCTCTATTCTGTGCGTCCTCCGGGGAAGCTCCGCAGTCTCTCATGTCTTGCTTAAAAAAAAAAAAAAAAAATTTACATGGTTATTACATGCAATTATTCTACTAGCTACCCCAGACTCTACTAGCTATCTTCTTGTGGGAGTTTGGTGTGATGGTACTTATAGATATTCATAAAACATCATGAACAAGGCATTAAACATCCCCATGACGTATTTTTTATTAGCGCTGAGATAAAAAAATTTAGAGAAAGAGAATAATAAAACTAGAGATTGATAGAACAATGTGCGAAATAAAGGTTGAAAATGAATGTTTGGAGCAAGTGGACGAGTAGGTATATATATTAAGGAAGTTTGTTTACAAGGATATCGAAAGAAGAAAAGTAGCCGGTGCTAGGGTTAACGGTGCACTTCGACCCATTGTCAGCAATGACAATGTGTCGAACATGGCAAAATTGCTAGTGCACAATACCATCCTAGTACCGACACTTATGTATGCAAGCGAAACGTGGACATGGTTGAAGAAGGACGAAAGTGGAATAAATGCTGTGGAGATGAGATCGCTGAGGAGGATGGTTGGTAAAACGTTGCGTGATAGAGTGAGGAATGAGGATATTAGAAGAATGAGTGGATGCAAGAGGAGTGTTGTGGATAGAATGCGTGTAAATAAATTGAGATGGTTTGGTCATGTGGAACGAATGGAAGAGGAAAGAATGACAAAGAGGATATACTTGGCTGAAAGGAGGGGTGTGAGGAAGCGCGGGCGTCCGAGAACTACATGGCTTGAACATGAAGATCAAATTCTCAAGGAGGGCCGTGTTTTGAGTAAAAGAAACCGACGTGCGTGCATGAGAAATTGTATGACTGTGGAGGAAGCGAAAGAAGTATGTAAGGACAGATCTAATTGGCGTTCCGTTCTCTCTGCCTACCCCACTTGGGATAAGGCGTGAGGGAATAGACTGCAGGATGCAACAATGGTTACGTATATTAAATAACAAAACAATATGAAATCTATTAGTGCATAATATTATTCCTCAATAATTTCATTCATACAATGAGTGCATGAATATAACATCAAAAGTTTTATTGTTTTATTATGTTGCCTATAACTAACTGGTTAGTTGAGTGGTTAGTATATAAACTACTTTAATAGTAACCGGTTACGTATGGTTACAATTACCATAAACACTATTGCAAATAATACTACAATATCTATCATTACCACGTTCATTGTTAATACATAATAATTATGATGCAGGTACTCAATACTTAAATTTAAGTATCGTTAAGGGCTTATTATTGTCTGAAAGTAATTAAGTTTATCTATACAAAATACCATCACATTATATCCACAACCATAGGTATATAGTGATCCACCTCTACAAAATATAGCGTAGCTAGTAGGTTACCTGCATGCGATAAACGGGCAAGTTATTCTTCCCGTGCCAATAAAAATAAGACACTCAGGGTGGATGAATTGACATGGGTATCTCATCATAGCTGAATTGAACAATAATATTATTTGTTTGAGCTTTCGCAGCGTCTTGTATCGTTAAGGTTCTCGGGTTTGCTGCGTGGAAGATCCACGCAAAAAACCCGAGAACCTTAACGATATGAACAATAATATGTTGAACATCGTACAATAATGATGTTTTGATCTACAAATTATTACCTTTTACATGACATTCGAAAACCACTGTCGAGGAGTTCAAAGAATTTTGTACACAGCAATTAATATTATTTACCTTTTATAGGATACTTGAAAACTTACAAAAAAGGGAGACCTATTCTTTACCGGGAAATGTACAGAGTGAAATGTGGGTTCAATTTTTTTAATCCTTGAAATAGGAAGATACTGAAAAGCTCAGTTAGATATAGCTATAGGTATCATTATTTGCTATGGTAGATTATTAAAACCAAATATATTTTCGCATTGAATCAAAAAATTTCAACGTTCTCTATATCCCATTTACATCATCATAATATTAATAACAATACAGGCATGTGATAGAGTTATGTCAATAGAAATTCCAATGCAATGAGTGAGTTTAAAAGAACAGAAGAGAATTATAGCGCACAGCTTTACGAAGTCAAGACTGCAATACATCAAATCCACACATAAATATTCTAATGCGTTCGTATGTATGTATGTATGTATGTATGTATGTATGTATGTACGTATGTCCTCAATGGACTCTGAAATAAAGAAAGACAGAAGTAAAATAATACACTCTATACGAGGTCTCATCTCCTGGGCACGTTCAAGACCAAAAACATTTTAAATACCTTATATATTGATAAAGATATTACAATTTATGTCACAAAATTGGCAACCAAATGTATGAAAAACTATGAAAGTTTTTGTAAGTAGCAATATTCATGGTCGAACATTTTTCAGTGTATTGAATTAATTTCACAATGCATGTAATGAGAAATACATCAGTACTGAAATTAAACATTTAAGGATTATTTTGATTATAAATTATTGTGTTTGGTTATGATAAAAACTTCTGAATTATGCGAGTTAAAATTGCATATTTTTGACATCTTGGGCTAATTTCATAATGGCCGACGTGACACACACAGAATGCACACAAATATATATTTTAGTTGGTGCATATTGTTTGTTTGTTTTGTGTTTTCTATGTCCTCTGTACGATATGTCTCATCCAGTAGGCGAGCTGAAAACATTTAATATGTATACTTTTATAAAGATTTAATTTATAAATGATGATGTATCAACGATCTTTTGTCGATGTTTGGTAAACTTGAAAATCACTAAAAATCTCATATATCTACGACCATGCTATTAATATGTGTTCTTATTTTATTGTTGTTATTCATAGTTTCTTTTTATTTCAAAATATGGTTACCAATAATATCAAAAACACAGAACTAATTCAATGATGCTTCAATGTTCTTTTGTCAAAGTAAGGTAAACGTCAAAATAAAATTAAAAAAAACTCATATCTACAACAATACTATTGATATGTGTTCTTATTTTATTGTAGGATATTCTGAGTTTCTTTTAATTTCTAAATAAAGTTATCTGTTATAACAAACACAGAAAAGGGTGTGAGAGAAAAGGGTGTGATTACCTCATAATATAACTATACCAAGCCATAGATAACATTTCTAAAACTTGCACTTAACATAATGGTAGTTAGGCACTTTTGTAAAGGATATCATTTCATTTCAATATTATGCTTGCATCAATCTGTTTCATTAGAAGTATTTCATTTATTCAAAACATGCATCTAAAAACATAAGATTTTCAAAATTAGATATTAAGATACTGTCTATTGATAAAGATAATTGTAAGAATTGCAAACCAACTTTATAATTCTGTTTTATGACTCACTCTGAAAAGAAATTTGTGGCTCTAAAGCATTATTTGCGTTACATCTATTTTTTAAGAATATAATTACATTTCAAATAAAGAATAATGACCGCGATTTGTACATTCCTACAATAAAATTATTATTGTATGGTTTGCAGTAATTTTAAATTTCATAAAAGTATTCTAAATTCAAAATAATTATAGAATTTCTAACACTAAACGTAAACACTTCAAAACTGTCATAATTAGCATAGAGATACTAAGTGTCAAAATCAGGGTTGCCAGATTGTGTGACCAAAATTACGTGCATTTTGCCCAGAAAATACCGCACAATGGGACCTTACACATGTGAAAAATATAATTTTTACTCCAACATGATATAAATCATACTGTTCACAATTCCGTTTCATCTTTCAATTTCTACCCCCCCCTATCGCTAAATTTTCGAAATAGTATAGGAATAAAATATATCGTCAGTTTTCTAAAGGGTCGTTCACATTTGTTCACTTACAGTGATCACTCCGGATGAACCTCCAAGATAAAAAGGTGTGAACGGGCGTTTCATCAATAGTGATCACTAGCGATGACGGATGAAAGCGATAACAGCCCGTCATAATTTCGATGAAAGGACCTTTCACTGAAACGACCATAAACAATTTTTTTCTTATTTTTTGTTTTATTCTCTATGAATTTGTATAGAATGTCAGAATCATATACAAAATTATTATGCAGTTGAGAACTATATTGATTAGTTTTAAGGGCTTTTTTTCATTTTTTTATTTATTTAATTATATTTTTGTACGAAAATATGTCAAAATACATACAACATGACTGAGAGTGTTGACATGGCAGTGAGAGCATAGGATGAACAAATGAGAACAGACGTGTTCACTTTCGATGAACAGGTTTGACCCTGACACTCTGAATGATCATCCAGTGTGAAGCAATGTGAATACTACTTTAGAATAATTATTTTCTCACGATTCCCAAAACACAAATTACTTACACTGGCAACACTGTCCGACCTGTCAATTGTATGGCGTTTGGTGATCCGGTAAATTTTGTGACTTTGTTTTGATTTTAAAAGACTTTAAAAATATAAAACTGAATAAAACAATACGTAGTGTATCTAAAAAAAATGTTTTCAAGAAATATTCCCAGTGTTAAGCGGAGTTTTAAGCTCAAAAACTACCCTGGTATATTAACAATGTTTTCCAAACAACACTGGTAAGCACTGTCTTAATATTTTAAATTGTTTTTTTTTTTATGTTTGACGACACTTAATTGTATTTCTATTACAAGATTACTATTCAATTCTGTGCCTTCTTAAAATATATTTAATGTAATGAATTTACTTAAAAAGGCAAATTATTTTACCGAATATTAGAATAAGCTAAATAAAAAGCTGAAGTGAATGTCTCAGATGCTTAATAATAATGCATCATTAAATGATTGTGTATGGAATGTCTCGATGACTCACTTATATGACAATCCCGTGTTTCTAGGAAGTTAAATTACTGTATTGCTGATGAATTTTAATGTTCTTTTCTTTCAGGATTATCTGTGAGTTCTATAAGAAGAATTATAAAAGAAAACATAAGAAAGGCCGTCCAGGATGATTTTGATATCTGCTCCATTCGCCAAAAAGTGCATTTGTATTACACTACATATTTCTTATATTTATTTTACTGTTTTTATTAAATAGTTTTATATTATAATTCCGAGTCTGTTTTATTTTCCCTTTAATGTAAAATATTACAGTTAACAGCATATTTTCATGGATGTGTAATTGTGAGAATATCCTTAGTTAGATGATGTCTATTATTATGCAGCCATTTAACCAGTATATGCCTCTGAAGGTGAAAATGCTAAGTATTTATTTAATGATTTTATGATGTAAAAGAAGTCCAAAGTCATGGTCTTTGAAAGAGGAAGTGAGAGAACAGTATGACAGGTAATGATTGACAACAAAGTGTTAGAGCAAGTTGACGAATGTGTGTACTTGGATAGTTTGTTCACGAGAGATGGGAAGTGTGAAAGCGATTGAAAAGAGAAAAGTTGCTGGTAATAAGGTAAATGGTGCAATCCGACCAATAATTGCAAATAGGAACAGATCTACCACAGCTAAATGGTTAGTGCACTCTGCTATCTAAGTGCCAACACTCATGTATGCAAGTGAGACGTGGACATGTTTAAAGAAGGATGAAAGTGGTAGAAATGAGATCGTTGAGAAGGATGTGTGGTAAAAGTCTGAGAGATTGTGTGTGTAACAGTTATATACGAAAGGAATGTGGAATGAAAGTTGGTGTGGTTACAGGGATGAATATAAATAAGTTACAATGGTTTGGGCATGTGGAAAGAATAAATGAGGACAGAATGACCAAGAAAATATATTTGGCTGAGAGGAATGGTGCTCGGAGACGTGGACGTCCGAGGATCAAAAGCAAGATCATTTAAATCAAATCCTACAGGGCGGTTACGTGTTGAGCACATTAAACAGGAGAGCATGCATGAGAAATTGTATGACAGTGACGGAAGCGAAAGATGTATGCAAGGATAGAAGGAAAAAGCGCTCAATCCATTTTGCCTACCCCGCGAGGGAAGTGGCGTGATGGTATATATGTATGTATGTAAGAAGTCCATTTACTTGAAGAGGTCCTAGCTTATTATTATTATTAGCTATAGGATTTTTTTGTCTGGAACTAAAAGACTATTTTTTGACAAACTGTATGTATTGTATATATGATTTTGGCACTCATAGAGCTGATTATTATTATGACATGTACCTTTTTTGCTGCTAAATAGATTTTAAGTTCATTTTTTCAATGAGATTGTGTAGTTTTAACTCACGTATTTGGATGAATATCTGTTTTTAAACCCGAGCGTTGCCGGGTTATAAAAGCTAGTACCTAATATAGTACAAAGTAATATACCTACATTAATATACAATACAATATGCATTAGGTTGGTATATACCAGTCTAATTTATACTAGAGTATCTTAAGGTCAACATTTCAATATGCAGGTAACACTTAGGTACCTACTATGAAGTCTAACTTAACTCAATTGATTTTGCATTTTTGTATAAGTAAATTTTAATGTTATGGTCATCACAACCATTTAACACTAAAGTGACACTTACCAGTCCTTAGATCTTGGTATTACTATCATGACTATGTTTTTTTAATTGATCAGCAAACAGCTTTGATAGTAATAATTAAAATAATATCATATCCATAAGGGATGGTGGGTCTTTGGTGTATCCTTTACATTCTGGTATAAAACAGTCGTATTAGTACATTTAACATCATCAATTAAACGATGATGTATGTTCCTGATCCTAAATGTCCTATTTTAATTAGACCAGAGAAGGAAACTTGCATATTTATTACATGCAAATAGTCTACTGGCTGTCGTACTTGTGAGATATGCTGTGATTGTGTAGTATAGTATAATTCTTACAGGTCAAAGTTTATTGTATAAAATGGACAAGATTAATCGAGTTAAGGCGGACTTTACAATAAGGGTCAGCCTAAGGGCTTATTGAAATATTGGGCCTCGAAGGAATGAACCCATTTAAGACAGGATTTTAGAAGCGGAAACTGCCATTTCTTGCGGCTGCAATGTACGATATATTATTACTAACACGAAGACAATATATCATAATAATATTATACTAATATGTACACACAGAATTTATGTATTAATCTGAGTAAGTACTGTACACACATGTATAGAGCATAATATTTTTTATAAGTCACATATATTATATGTCCAATACGTAATAGCTAATACTTGCACTTGTATAGTTAAAATGAAGCCATACAATTTTACACTTGGGAGAAAATTCACACCAAAATAAATCCCTCATGGTATATTGAACATGTTTCCCAATCTTTTCAAGTGTTCTGTAAAAGACAGGTATTCGTATAACATCACGAATAAGAAATTTAACACCTTCAATTCAGCGATGAGGTATTTCATCTATCCTGAATGTATTAGTTGTATGACGGGGATTCCCCGCGGATGAATGCATGTTTATTACACGTAGTTAGGTTACTGATAGTTATTCCAGTTATAGGAACCGCCGTGATGCCATTTATGTATGTATATAAATGCATGTAAATATGTAATTAGAAGGAATCCTTCCATTAAAAGACGAAACGAGTACAGACGATTTTATATCCCTGTACATATTCTAAGTTTATCTAAGGTAAAAGGTATGTATATAGGTACATAATAATAACCATTGGAATTGCATTTAACTTAAGTGCAAAAAGGGGTGATGGTTTATGTCGTAGATAAATATGCTGTTCTGCAATATGCAGGCAATTATAAGGGTAATGAGAAAGTATATCTATCCCAAAAATAGGATTAAGGATATCAGATATCATAACCAACTATCTTAATTGGGAGAAGTGCATAGACTAAGATACTACAGCAAACCTCTTGTCTCCAATCTTATTAAATGAATGCCAGCTAACTGTTGGTAATCTATTGCCAGTTTTATCTTTTTTAGGGGTAAATTTGCATTAAATATTCTGCCTTTATTATTTTTGATTGCATTAGCAATCAATGTCATATCTACTAGATCGTCTTTAGTATCCATTTATGTACGCAATATAGTATAATTTTTGACATCAGTTCAATGTATGCTCAAACACACAAAATATACCTACATACTCGTAAATATATATACATATAGATTTTTATGAAGAATGAAGTACTGCAACTTTACTACTGTACGGAAATTGTATGTTATAAACATTCCGATTGTCGTCTCTGTCCTACCTTTTACAATACACTTAAAAACTTAGAAAAAAGAGTTGGTGACCTTTTCTTTACCAAAGACTCCACGGGATACACGAAGTAGCTACTGTTACATATTTAAATTAAGAAAAAACACACGAAAAACACTACGTAAAATATCAATCAACATTCGAATTCAGAAGACAAATGGATCTGTCAGCATAGAAGTACCTACATACACTGTCCACAGAAGAGATATAATGACTATGTACAGAGCTCAAATAAAATTCCAAAACATATGGTCTTGTATGCGCATACATTCATCAAAGTTCACCATAGACAAAATACCCTTTTACACATATTATTAACGAGCTGTCTTCAGAATATTATTAGTCAGAGCTGTCTACTAAAATCATAGATTAATTATTACAGATGTGACGATGTATTTTTATAGCATGTATAATATGAATATTATGCTGTCATAAATGTGGACAATATTTATTTATTTATTTATTTACAATATTTCTCGAAATGTAGTTCTCGTTTTTTCTTTTAATACTGCGATGTTACTTATAAATATTTATCGACAAGTTGGGAATTCAACATTTCACACTGTATTTAATGTAATTTGTAAAAATACAAACAATATATACGATAAGGATTAAACTTCATTAAAATTCACCCGATTTTGCGTGTCTACCATAAAAAAAATATCACACCGAAAAGGCGATTTAATAGCATACATGTGTTGGAAAATATTGCTATGTCAATATAATATAATATAATATGATAATAAACCTAAAACCATCGAATATTTAAAATTACTACGAAAAACTTGCGATTTCAAAAAAGCCTAAGAAGGTAGAAAAAGTCTACATGCTTTCCATGTACGAGGTCCCGGGTTCGATTCCCGGCCAGGGCAAAATGAAGAATGACCTTTTTCAAATCGTCCTGGGTCTGGGTGTTACATGTATATGTGTTTAGTGCATTGTATAGGTATATTTGTACGTCGCGTTAGTACCCATAATACAAGATTCATATCTTAGTTTGGGACTAGCTCGATTGGTGTGAATTGTCTATGCATGTTATGTTATGTTTTATTTCCATTGAGAATCCCTTGTAGCTTCTATTGTTATTGTTAAGGCTGTGTAGTCATATATTGTGTTGTTAAATAAATTAATAAAAAGTTAAATAAGAAGCAGAATACATATTTTTTAACATAGATATTGAATAATGCTGAAAATATTAAATAGAAATCAAATCATTCCGACTTTTGTAGAGTTGAATAAATTTCATCTCGAAATTTATTCAGTTTTGGTTGACTATGTAGTCATGTAGTCTGAGACTCGGTGATTTGTCATAAAATATCTCGTCACTAATGGTACATAACAAGAGAGTCCATCTACAATAAGTAAAATAAATACCAAAACCTCAGTAGGTATGGAAATAATAATTAGTGATGAAATGGATAACAGTTTTATACGGATATCAGAAACTAAATGTCTCGTTACTCTCGTGACTTTTCAGTTCAGAGCGAGTTATCTTATGGACTGGTAAAATTTCGGTCTATTCACTGTGTCGGTCTTTAGGTAGTAGAATTCCATATCGAAATAAATAAAACAAGCGTTTTATTCTACGTACCTGCAATTTTTTATAAACTTAAATATGGGCATGTGGGGTGTCAACCATCAAGATTTTTCATAAGTTATTAGCACTATTTTCTATGTAGGTACCTAACATTTTTATGTTTCCATAATTAATTGTAGCCATATTGGTGATAAATTGTCTCAACATTTGTACATTGATTGATTGAATAAAGTATTTATTATTATTATACTGTTAAATGAAAAATTAAAAAAATAAAGTATTAGAACAGAAAATCATCATTAGTAGAATAAAACGCTTGTTTTATTTATTCCGAAAATTTCGGTCATACAATCGAGAGATCTTGGTTTCAATTCTTGCTGCTACTAATCTATTCCATCTTCATGACACAAATATATTGTGTTCTGTGAAGGTGTTTGATTTATTAAAAACCCAGATTCGTCTATAAATAAATAGGTACTTAGGTAAATAGTTTTTCCCTGTGACGGTCAAAATCAAAAGTTATAAATTTATTGAATGTTCAATCAATAAATGAATCTCATTTTCAGTTTCCGGCCGGATATTGAGTTACTATTCGCTATCTGGTTGGATAGGAAAAACATGGCCGAATATTTCTTTTATCTCTAGCCATAATAGTATTATTAGAATATAACATCGTCTTCTATGGATAATATATTAATATCTTCTTTGAGACAGTTCACTGTAGTTAGCGAAAGCATATCAACAGACTAACTAGCTCTGTATATCATATTATATGTACTTCAACAGTCCAAATTGCCTTTCAGACATCATCCAACTTAGCATAGACGACATGTTTGTTTTATTATTCATAAACAGCTTAAACTTACTATTAGAGATTATGCATAGAATCTTAATACCTATAATGCTGAATCACATACACATGGTTCTGTGGAATTACCGACAAAGAATAGAATATATTTAACATCTTCAATTCTGCGATAAGTTATACCACCCATGTTTTCTTTTTTTGACTACTTGAATGTTATTACATACAGTTAATCTACTGGCTACCTCACTTGTGGCTAGTGATGTAAGAAGAGAAAATTCTCCAAAGAAATTTCTCCGAGAATTTCTCCTCTGATGGAAGAGAAATTTCTCTCCTTAATTTTTCTTAGTGGTATTATGACCTTTCGCCCAGTACACATCGCAGCCAACCTGATTGATCCAAAAAATTGTGGGGCTGATTAAGGCCCAAATCAGAGGTTATTAATACTTTTTTTCCATATACGTACCTGAATTTTTTTTTAACTTAAATATGGGCATCTCATCAAGATTTTTCATCAGTTATTAGCACTTTTTTCTATGTAGGTAACTAACATTTTTATGTTTCCATAATTAATTGTAGCCATATTGGTGATAAATTGTCTCAACATTTGTACATTGATTGATTGAATAAAGTATTTATTATTATTATACTGTTAAATAAAAAATAAAAAAAATCTCCGAAAATTCTCTACTTCGAGAAATTTCTTGGTAAATTTCTCGAAAAATTATTTCTTGAGAATTCCACAACACTACTTGTGGCTGATGCCATGATGGCATAGATAGATTGAGGAAAACGGAAGAGAAGTTGGAATTGGTGAAAGAATATCAATAGCGCGGTCAAGCCAGATTTACCTATACGTATCAGAATATTTAGGTTCTCTCTTGCTACCCTTCAAAGGACTTGTGATAATAGTTTATTTATGAAATTTATTTCTAACATTTCAAAATAGGTTCAGGGACCTGAAAACTTTTAGAAGAAAGTATTTTAATATTTTTTGCAATAAATACAATGTATAAATTTATTTACCTACATTTTTGTGCATCAAATTCTCGAGGATGGACGCAACTTGAGTTAGAGAAATGGGCGTTCATGTATGAGTAATTGCATGAATGTGTAGAAAAAGCGAAAGAAGTATGTAAGGATATAAGATCAATATGGCGTTTCTTTCTCTCTGGCTATTTCGCTTGGTATGCGACGCGACGTAAGGGTATAGACAGATTTGCATTCAGTAAATATCAAATTTTCGTCTATACCTATATACCTATAGTCAAAATTAAAATTTTGACATAATTAATTAATTATTATCAAATTTATTTTGCATAAATTAATTATAATAACATGTACCCATAATATTCACAAAATATGTATAATGTTATAAAATTGCATGACAACATTTTAATTTGTTGTATATTTTAAGTTTTACCTTTGATAATAAATATCTATTGAATTATTAACAAACAATGAAAATAAATAATTCAATTATAGATTTATTAAAAACGGATTGAGTATTTAATATACCAACTGTTAATTTACCTCGGGCAATATTGTAAATGAGACGTGAATATGATAATAAAAAAAAAACCTATGAAAAAAGTGCAATGAATTAAAATTAAATTAAATTAAATTTAAATAATTTTTCTTTTTTTTTGAATTCCAGGTGTTGTAAAAAATATAATAGAAACATGTCCATCCATATCCCATAAGTAGTGTAGCCAACGGTCGTATTCTTCGTGCTAATAAATGTTAATATATTCGAGATGGGTGGTACATTTCATCATTGAATTGAAGATTTAAAATGTCTTAAAACGTGATTTTTATATGAATTTCTGCCTATTACAGGCCACTCGAAAACTAATAAAAGGTCTTTTTTATACCGGGACTCTTATAAAAAACAGAAAGTCAAAGTGAAGATTAAGATATCGTAAAATACTCATAAGACTATAGAAGATTGCATATAGGTACTAATTTCATACTTTCTTTTCCATTCTGTGGTAAAGTTTTTAACTGCTCTCCATTATAACCTAATAAATTGATTAAAAGTAATACCTTGCAGAAATGTAAACAGTTTTTAATTTTTTTGACATCAGTAAAAATATTTTCTCCAAATCACACTTTTATAGGTAATACATATTGTTTTTAAATACTATGGTACCTACTCCTTCCGCAACGATTTTTGGGAGTGTTTGGTTTTTCGAACCATGAGATGAAAAAGAAATAAGTATTTTTTTTGTTATATCACTCCCAATAGAGTGATTTGAGTTAAAACACGAACAACACTTTTATATACATAGGTTGGTATATAAAGATAAAATATATAATTCTTTATTCTCATTTTACAAGTTCAGCTTATAACATCCAATAGATGCGAAATAAGTATTTTTGATAATATAAACAGTATATCAATTCACAAATCACGATATAATAAATCAAATACTGTTATGAATTGAGGATCTATGTGTAATTATTAATGATACTAGTATTTCGACAGATCAGTACTCGTACATAGCTATGATTTTATGAAATATGCAAAGAACAGTGAGTTGCACTTAGCGAACAACTCGCTCGACATTGATCCGTCTGATATGAACCGTTAATTTCATATCACGACATATATCTATATTACATTTATATTATTATCCATAGTAATACATAGAATAATATAACAGTATTGTATGATATCATATTTCCATACTAAGATTTAAACTTGAAATATGAGACTGCTGATGCTGATTTAAAACGGCTAGAACTCGAATAGAACATGGATAGTAAATTTGCAAATTGATATTCATAGAAACCAAAAGTTATAATGTGTGTTTCTTTCCTTTCAAGATATTTTTGTCTGATACTCGCATCTTACCTTTCAGATTATGAGGCTGTACTTTAGGAATAAAATTATCAAATTGTACTCGAATTGCTATATATCACCTTGTAACTATTCGGGCTTCGATATATAGCTTAAATCTAACTCGGTTGAGATTAATTTCGGCCTTTAATTGTGCAGTGTACCTAAAAATATTACTAACAATCAGCTTTTTTTAATGAATAAATTTGAGTGATGAATGTTTTTTACGGATGAATCAATACTTCTTGTGAAGCTTTTGAGAGACAGGATCCATTGAGATACAATAATGTATATTTCCATGGAGAGGCGATGCTAAATCCACACATAAATATTTGAGTCCGTTCGTATGTATGTATGTATGTATGTATGTATGTATGTATGTATGTATGTACGTATGTCCTTAATGGACTCAGAAATTAGGAAAGACCGAAGTAAAATAATACACTCTATACAAGGTCTCATCTTCTGGGCAGGTTTAAGACTAAAAACATTAAAAATATCTTACGTATTGATAAAGATATTTTAATTTTAATGCGACCATGTCACAAAATTAGCAACAAAATGTATGTAAAATTAATGCAAGATTTAGTAAATAGCAATATTCACAGTCAAACATTTTTCATTGTATTGAATTAATATCAAAATGGATGTAACAATTAATACAACAATTCTGAAACTAAATATTTAGGGTTTATTTTCGTAATAAAATATCGTGTTTGCTAATGAGAAAAGCTCTTGAATTACGTGAATAAAAATTGCATATTTTTGACATATTGGGCTATTTTCATAATGGAAGACATTATGAAACCATAGAAAACTATACTGTAGAATAATAATAGTTTTACCTATAAAATCCATAAACAATGTTAAATGATTTTCAATGAGTGGGAACCTATTTATTTTCACCTAATATTTTTTACATAAATTATGAAATATTTGATAGTAAAACATTCTGAAATATTGAAGGATGCAGATAATCCATTTTTAAGGTTTTTTGGGAATAAAGAGTAAATACTTATATGACAATTTATTCTTGACTTTTTTTAATTTCATAGCAAATACCCATTTATGCACTGCAAACCAAAAATACAAATTCGAATGTGGACAATTATAATATTTTAACATTTATGTGACTACAATTTTTTCACGAAAAGGGATGTTTACCCTTTTTTTCTTATAGAAATTTGGGATGACAATCTTCGAGTTTTTACATTAAGATGAGGTTTTTAGTAGTTTTTGCACGTAGGTACCCGCCTATTTTTCTAAATAAAATATGAGCTTTCGAGGTGTCGAGCTCACATATTTTTCATTTGGAAGAGGTTTTTAGCACTTTTTCCATGTAGGTACCTACCAATATGTGGAATTTCTTAACTTCAAGCTTTTTCATCGGGACGAGGTTGTTAGTACTTTTTTTTCCATGTAGGTGCCTACTTATTATTTTTTTACATAAATGTGAACATCTGAGGTGTCAAACTTCAAGATTTTTCAATGGGAAGAGGTTTTTAGCACTTTTTTCGATGTTGGCACCTACCTATTTTTTTTAACTAAATATGGGCATGTGAGGTATCAAACTTCATGATTTTTCATTGGGGAGAGTTTTTCAGCACTTTTTTCGATGTAGGTACCTACCTATTTTTTTTTACCTAAGTATGGGCATGTGAGGTATCAAACTTCATGATTTTTCATTGGGAAGAGTTTTTCAGCACTTTTTTCGATGTAGGTACCTACCTATTTTTTTTACCTAAGTATGGGCATGTGAGGTATCAAACTTCATGATTATTCATTGGGAAGAGTTTTTCAGCACTTTTTTCGATGTAGGTACCTACCTATTTTTTTTACCTAAATATGGGCATGTGAGGTATCAAACTTCAAGATTTTTCATTTAGAGATTTGCAATGCTTTTTATGATGTAGGTACCTACCTATTTATTGTTACTAAGCTATGGGCATGTAGGGAGTCAAAAATTAAGTTTTCTCATTGGGAGGAGCTTTTTACTTCTTTTATCCACGTAAATGTATTTGCAAGGTTTTCTATTTAATTAAACCCGAGCGATGCCGGGTTACATACGCTTGTTAAAAATAAAGTAAAATATGCCTTTTAATATAAAAATAAAGTAAAATATGCCTAGGCGACCGGTGTGGCGCGGAGGCTAACGCACTTGCCTTTGAGTCACGAGGTCCCGGGTTCGATTCCCGGCCAGCGCAAAATGAAGAATGACCTTTTTCAGATTGTCCTGGGTCTGGGTGTTACATGTATATGTGTTTAGTGCATTGTATATATGTGTATCGTCGTGTTAGTACCCATAATACAAGATTCATATCTTAGTGTGGGACTAGCTCGGTCTGTGTGAATTGTCTATTCATGTTATGTTATGTTATGTTAATTAATCAAAAAAACGAGGAAACTATTTTTACTTACTTCAATGAGATGAAAATTTCATTGAATGTCTCGGCTTTAACTTTGCAACCTTAATTTTAAATTATATATAAAAATGAATAATATTTATTATTTTTTTAGTGTTACTATCTAACCCATGAACGGTTTCGCGGACTCCAAGTTCACATCATCAGGTGTTGATCTATACTGAATAAAACAAAAACAAATCAAAAGTTCCTTAAAATTAAAGTAAATGTGTAGGTGTAGGTGGGGCCGTGTTGGAAACCAACCGTGTATTGAATTAACGTAAATTTAAGATCTCTCTCTTTCTTCGCTGCTGAGGGTCAGGGTTTCCTGACAAACATAGATGTCTGATGGCTTTATGAGTATATTTCTATTTTTTTTTGTAAAAAGAAAAAAAGAAAAATTTGACAAGGTAATAATAAACATAATAGTTTTTTGTGTTGCTTCACAGTCAGTGTCACCAGGGCCGTCTTTAAACTATTTGAGGCCCTGGGCACATTAGGATCATGGGGCCCCTATGACCATGAGAAAACACTATTTAGTTATAATAGATAATGAAAGTAGACAAACAAGGTTCTAAATTTATTTTTATTTAGTTACTAACTATAAAAAAATTGGAAATATAAAAAATATTCTACAAAAGTAACTCGCTTAGCATAAATTCCTTAGATTAATTCTATGTTGATGCAAAGGTACCCTTCTAGATTTAAGATGAGCAAAATCGTTAATCACTTCTTCAAAATCTATGGTATTGAGAATATCACATTCTATGGACATCAGCGACAAACTAGTTAATCTCTCTTGAAGAATTGTACTTCTTTATTCATTTTTTATTCGTTTCAATTTGGAGAAGGAGCGTTCTCCGCTGCAGTTAGTTACCATCATGCTTAAAAATATTCTCAATGCAATTTCTACGTTAGGAAATGTGTCTTCAATTTTGTTTTGCTGTAATAGATTATATACTTCCTGTACACCGTTAGGTGCTTCATTTTCACTCTGAACATTTTTTAAGTATTCTTTTAAATGTTGACATTCTATTTCTAACTCTTTTTCATTTACATCTTCGTGATAGATTTCAGAAAATTCTTTGCATCCTTGTCGTATCTCTTCGGAATTCAGAGTTTTTAAGTGAAAAAATAAACTAAAACGTTGACAAACGGTCTCATATGAACTTAGTCGCTGTTTTAGATGAACACTCAAGGTATCGATTATTGGGAGAAATGTTTCTACGTTGAATCGCTCTTTTCCATTCAATTGGACTGATGGCGCAGAGCCATCAAAAAAACTCTGCCGTGAGCTTCTACGTCTTGTTCTTTGAGATAGATCCTTGTAGTCAGATTCTGGGTTCTTTTCTTTGGCAGATGATTCGAAGTTATCAAATTTATCCCTGAGGTTAGTAATAAAATCATGAAGTGAAGTGAACAAATTGGTTGCAACGTCCAGTGTTATTGTTTCTTTCTGAAGATAATTACTTGTTTTGTCTATTCTTTCCAATATAGAGCTCCAGATTTCCGTCAGTATAATAAATTCTAGATTTCTCATTTTTCTAGACAGACTAAGGGCTTCGTTTCTAGTTTCTCGTGCCTGTTCAGTATCGTTTGCGATGGTGATTAAAGCTTCTATTATTCGTTTATAACCCCCATGCAAAGCGCTTACTGCATCAGCTCGGGCTGACCATCTGGTTTGTGAAAGACTTTTAACAACTTTTTTTGAACCTAAATGTTCTGTTAACATATTCCATCTGTGGGTAGAGCCGGAAAAAAAGTTGTACACTTTCTGAACTATTTCAAAAAACTGTGATGCCTCCGGTACACACCCAGCAGCATGGACACCTACCAAGTTTAGTGAATGTCCCGCACATGGTACAAAGGTGGCAAATTCACATTTTTCCTTGATTCTTGTTTGTAGATCACTATACTTTCCCGACATATTTGAAGCATTGTCGTAGCTTTGTCCTCTGCAATCTTTTATGGGAATATCATGTATCTCTAAAAAATTTAAGATGGTCTCCGCTAAATACTTATTTATGCTCTTTAATAGGTATAAATTTCAAAAACCTTTCAACAGGAACACAGTCTTTTACGTATCGAATGATGAAAGTTAGCTGGTCAATATGAGACAGATCGGGCGTACTGTCAACGCTAATGGAAAAATATTTTGCTGATTTAACTTCATTTATAATTTTTTTTAGAACCTGTTTTCCCATTACTTCAATAAACTCATTACAGATATTTGCTGATAAATACGAAATGTTACCCTTTCCAGGATTCCCAAATTTTTTTAAGTGATCTGCAAGAAATGGATCAAATTCACTCAATAATTCCACGCAACCCAAATAATTTCCATTGTTTGGAGATCCTAGGATCTCATTGTCGCCGCGAAATGGAAGTCCTCTCGATGCCAAAAATTTTACAACAGCTACAATCCGTTTAAGTACGTTTCTCCAGTAATCCACTTCCTTTTGATGTTGAGATAATAAGTCCATATCTACTCTACCAACCGCTTTACTTCGTGCCAGATAAGTCATCATAGATTGCTTATGCGCTGGGCTATTTTCATGTGTTAAAATAATGTGATTAATATGCTTCCAATCATTACATCCATTCCGAGAGCAAAGATTAACATCAGTTGGGTTAAATAAGCAGCATGAAAAACAAAATACAGAGCATTTGGAAGGCGAATACAGCAACCATTTTCTTTCAACGCTTTCATTGTTCTTTAATTTCCGAATAAATAATGCTTTGTTGAAATATCTCGTTACTAATTTATTACCATCTTTGTAGGTTCTAGATGCCTCGGAAAAGTCAGAATCTTTATTTTGAAAATATACTGGTCCTTTACGAATTAAAATTTCGCGATTTATTTCAATAAACTTTTCGTGGAAATAATCGGCGGGGTCGTGTGATATTAATTCTTCTGTGTTGGAAAACTGCAGTTCAATTGACACAGAAGTCACTAAAGTTGTTGCACTTTCGTCGTAGGAATAGTCGCTTTCTGATTCTATCTCTTTATCAAAATCGGAACATGAAGGTTTAGAAATTCCCGCAATTTGTGATTGAGCTGACTCATCATGTGGAACATTAATTAGTTGATTGCTACTTATAGAAGTTTCTCCAGTAGTAGTAGTAAAATATGATGTTAATTTTGGTAACTTTTCAATTATTTCTTTCTGATGTAGAGCTTTTTTCCTTTTTTCAGATCCACTAGGATATGACCGTTTCGACATTTTATATTATAATTCAGTATTTAATTAATTTTATAACGAAAATATTCGCCAACACAAAACAGACAAACGACGATTTAATCAAACAATACTATTTTTTTATCAGAGCTTGACTCTCGAGCACAATCAGTAACAACTACAAACAAAACAAACGTCACAACATCGCAGACAAATACAGGGGAATTCCCGTTCATCAAGTCAAACGACGATCGGGAGTCGGGAATTCCCCTTTTTTGTCTTTGGTATTACGTATGACGTTAGAATTAGGTTACTTTATGACATAAACCACACCGCATCAAATTGTAAACTTTTAATTGTATTCTTATACCTACATATAGGTATTTAAATTAACCTAAACATACTAATATCGGAAAACCTCATTTTTGAGCGAGAGTGGAGTACTTATACCCTGTTTATAGTTGCATTTAATAGTTTGATCTTTTTGACGGATGTCAAATCTGAAATCGATGTAACTTTGCAACGACGAACAATATTTTCTTATTTTAATAATTTTAAAAATTGTTAATAATCATAAGAATAGACACAACACAAAAGTACCTGATAAAGACTTAAACATTTTCCGAAAGTCTTAAGTGGTTTTTATTGCTTAAAAGTAAAATTTAAATAGAAAAACTGAAAACAATGGTCTCTTACCTACCCAATGTTTATATGTCTAGTGCAATAAAATTGATTGATGAATGAATTAATTTATTTTGAATAGTTTAAAACATACATACAGCCACATATTTAGCCAACATATTTTTTACACCAATAGATATTTTCTGTTTCCCATCACTGACCCATCTGGCAAAAAGTTCAAGCTATGTTGTACAAGGTATAGCTATGCGCATGCGGCAAACTAAAGCTAATAAGCGTAGGTATTGTAGTAAGTCATTATCATCAGATTTTTCAAAATTAATGTTTTTCGGTAATACCTAAATATCGGTTATCATTTGGTAATCTGGCAGGAACTAGGGGGCCCCATTCGAACGCGGGGCCCTGGGCACGTGCCCATAGTGCCCAGTGGGGAAGAGGGGCCTGAGTGTCACCACCAACATTAATAATTTGTGTATGGCACTTAACACAATATAGAAATAAAAATGAATAACAATCATTCACAGCGATGTTATTATTTAAGCCGCTGAAGGATTAATTCAACCATAGTACTGGAGACATCTGCTTTGTGATGTAGGTACTGAATAAAGGATAATCGAAATATTAGGAGCTGGTATAAGTAACACGAAATCACGCATTAATTACACTTGTGTTCTATATGAGTTCAATAAAAAGGGTTGTAAGGAAGTTCTTGTGTTTTTGTGTGAAATTGCTCATCATTAATGTGCAATAAACGAGTTAATACATAAAAATGTCGCCTATAATGTAGCAACTGGTAATATCTTAATATTATTTTTATACATATTATAGAAAATAGGAATGCCAACCTGAAGAGAAATAGAAAAGACAAAAAGGAAATTCTGGTTGTGTAGAAGAATATAAGAAGTGCTGCTTTTTATTTTCTACAATCACTGCCATTTCACATATTATTAACACAAGACATCACAGTGATTTTATACAGATCAACTGCTACATGTTGTAGCCCAAACCACTACTATGATGTTTCATATTTTTTGTATGTTTTTTATTGTCATTTTTTCTCTCTCGCATTATTCCTAGAACGCCATGTTCGTTCGTTCATCTCGGCATTACATCATTGCTATTTTTGTGGTCCGAGTGAAAAGTTAGCGGCCAAAATAACATCACATACACATAATAATACGGCAATACAATATGTTCATTCCATGGTTGCTATTTAATGGTATATTAGCATGTTAAAGGGACTGTTATTGCTAAAACATACCTACATAATACATCCATACATCCCATCGAGTCGATTCTTTTGCGGTGGAGGCAAAAAAGATCGAGTGCCACCCACTCCTATTCTTGTATACATTTTCGCTTCTATAACCCTCATCCTGTTTCTCATACATGCTTACATACTCAATATCCTTAGCACGTGTCTCCATCCTGATCTAACCATTTCATCCTGCGACTACATTTTTGACCACTCTTTCTCTTCGTAGCCATTGAAACATACATACCTAACTAGATTCGTGTTATTTTTGAAATAATATGAATATTTTGAACCATCCCATTTTTTCTTCATAGGCATTCAAAGATATACCTATTCTTCCATTGTAATTTATATTTTAACTGTAAGCTAGCATTTTCTATTAGATTCCCAATGGTCTTATATTGCTTTTATAACAAGTTTTCTATATTTTATGTTCAAAGACCATCCACTCGTTTACGAGGATCATTAAAAAAATGACGTTGTGTAAAAATGTCGGCAAGAATCTTGTAAGTTAGGGATTGTTAAAACATATCCAAACTAAGATTATTGTGAAACACTGATTCAAAGTATTATAATTATTAGTATTAACCACCCACTACCGAAAATTAATTTCACTTGTTTTTGAGTCTGTGGAGTCCCCGGCAAAGAATACATCTCTCACTCATTTTTGTAAGTTTTCGAATGTCCTGTAAAAGGCAGATGTAGGTGCGTAAAATATCACGAATAAAACATTTGACATCTTCAACTCAGCGATGAGGTTTGTTCATGCTTAATATCTTATTTTTTTTTTATTTGCACGGAGGACTGCTTACATGCGAACTACATGCATATAATTTGCTGGTTACCTTACTTATAAGATATGCTGTGGGTAATGGTAGATAAATTTACTTATTAAATTTAAAACCGAGTATCATTTATTTTTATTAGCTAGGTACATTTTGCGAAAAAAATAGAAAGCCTTTTAGCTCTAACCAAAATTTATTACTAATAAATTCAGTATTTTTAAGGATAACGCGTAAATATTAATTACCATATTACAAAAATAACGTAAATTCTGACTAAATCCTGGATTTTTATGGCAACATAATAATATGTCTTTAATAATTGGCCAATGACCCTTCATCGGGATTAGATGTTAACACTATATAACACATACCTAATATAATGATGTAGATATTATAATATATATTTTATATATATCTTTATTCTTCTGCTGTCAGTCTTAAGATGTTGAAAACCGTGACTAATGTGATTGGACTTATCATTAAATGAATACACGCTTATTATGTGAATGCTGAGTAGGTATACAGACATACTTACTTATTAAAATTATGATTACGATTTATTTGCGATACGGAAATTAAGTTTCGGGTTAGTTGGAAGAAATCGTGCCTCCACGCACTGTATATTGATTGTATGATTGAATTTAAAACAATTGTATTTATAATATAATTTGGAAATTATACAATGTTTTAAAAAAACATTAAATTATATATATTTGATATCAATAAAACACTGTTTTACTTTTCACTATTAATTTAATATTACTGTTTGTTTGTTTAAAATGTCTTTTCACAATGTGAACACACAAACTCTAGATCAATTAAATTATATGTTAATAACGAATTTCCAAAGTGTTAACACATAAAACATAAGGTTAATTTAAATGTGTTTCTATGTAAAATTGCTTGTTATTAATGTGCAGTAAAGAATAAATAACTAAATATGATTTTCGATAGTCTAGATGTGACCCTCTTTCCCAACAAACCATTTCTTTGACAACATCAGTGTCCCGGGAATATTGTGGAAAGAAGAGACTCAATTGGCGCTATAACTCTGAATTTAAGAGGGTAGTTTCTGTCCTGTGCCCGCCACGTGAAGATTTAAGAGCAAATGAATGAAAGAAAAACACTAAATATAAATGGAATATTTTCTTAAATTATGTTTAAAAAACAGTAAAAATTAACAAAAAAAAATCATTTGTAAAAGTTTTAAGGGGTTACCCCTACACACCCACTCTATTTAGCAACAAAATTTTGCAAAAAAACTCTAAATATTAAGAAAAAGTTAAAAAGTGGGCGTTATAATAAAAAGTAAAAAATAAAGACTTTTTATAACAATAATAATATAAAAATATGCAACGTTATATTTCACTTCTGGCAACACAATAATATTATTTTGTGTAAGAATACTTCGAAATGAAGGATGAAAATATATATAAAAATATATTAAGTATCAACGGTATTAAATGTAGGGATGAAAATCGTTTATTAAGTCATCGAGTGGACTTTATTTTTGAATTTGTTTTTCATAGGTTCTAGCCAAAAACATCCAAATTGGTGAAAACCAATAAAACATAAAAATTGTTTGTATATCAAAGGCATAAAGCAATATTAGTGACATTATCAGCAAACTTGTTAAATTGAAAAGTTATTGGAGCACATTACACGACATCGACTTAGAGCTAAAATCTATTAGGTACTTCTACTATCTACTACTATCTCATCATTGCATATCCCACAAGTGGAGTTGCTAGCAGGTCAGCTAGATGTAATAAATATGCGGATGTCCTCTCCGTGCTATCAAAATAAAAGACATTCAGGATGGGTGGCAATTTTCACAACTGAATTTCAGATGTGATGACATTAAAGACATTTTACAGATAAAAAACAAGACAATGAATAAAAAATCACACGTCGATTTTTTAGTTTTCCAAATATTCGTTATGATTTTATTTAACTAATCGGAAAAAAATTTCAAGAAATGTCACCGATGTTAATAGTTTGTTCATAGGTAATACAATAGAACAGAAGAAAACGTATAATTAAATAATTTTTATTGGCATCATCAGGAGTCCTCCTGATGATGCCAAGAAGAAGCCTTGGCGAAAACGTTTGAGGTGAATAAATTTAATTTGGAAAGAATACAGTGTTTTAAATAAAAATTATTTAATTATACGTTAATAATGAATTTCCAAAGTGTTAACACAAAAACATTAGATTTATTGAACAGAAGAAAGTTGTGAAACTTTGATGTTTGAGAGTTTGGCATCGTTGTTTCATTGACATCTCTTTAAGGAGAGAAATGGTAAGGAAGGAATAAGGAATATTATGCCGGTTGTAACTTTTAAGGATTCATTATCCTTAAGAGCCCGATTCATCACATCACATTACCGCGGGTCGGTATCAAAATGATTGTTTATACCTATTACGTATTATACCAACGCACTGACGCCCCCTCTGCAAATCGACATGAAGCAATATTATATTAAATGAATAATGGACTAAGTTGCCGATACAATATAATATAGTTATTAGTTATCCTACTTTCACTTCTTATATCCTTTTCACTTTAACATAATCTGGTTGATTTTGAAGCTTAATTTAACACTATGCTTGTCATTTAACTAGTGTAACTCATTAAAATGCTTAAAAATGCCTCGAAGCTACCACCAAATCAATGAATAATAATAATAATATTAACGATTTATTTATGAGCATGACACAAGTGCTACTGAACGCCAATGTGGTCTCTGTAAAACAGAAGAGACGATGGTTCTGGCTGAATCATGTTTTGAGAAAATCTAATGATTGTTGGTCAAAAAGAGAACTATTCTTCGTGTACAAGGTTTTCAAAGTTAAGGGCGTTCTTTACAGACAATCTCGACTGTCTTTATGACAACATCATTAGAGCGTTAGGAATAAGTGGAAAGAGTTTAATCAACTGGCCCAAAGGCACTCTGAATGGAGAGGGTAGATTTCTTCCGTGTTGGAGGAAAATTTCTCTGTGGAAGGCGATTGAGTTGAGTTGAATCTACCAAAAAAAGTCATAACTTTAGTTCAACTGAATCTTCTATTATATTTAGTGTAAGCAATCTATGCGATACAAGAGATTATACGTATTACTTATACTATGTAAACAAAATATGTATTGTACTATATATTAGGTACAGTATACATAAATAATGTGATCTTAGTCATACGTATAGGTATGTACTAAGCTATTGTTGTTCAAGATAATGTATACAATGAAGTTGGCGCACATTGAATCCGGAATGAGGAGATGCAATCGTCCCAGGGATAATGTTATGAGCCGTGCATAGTAATTGGATTAGGAACAAGAAGATGAAGAAGAAGAAGAGTAACAACATACCGACCAATGAGTAGAAGGAGGTGACAAACTGCATTATTAATAGGTAGTACTGGAGAGTTTAGTACATCCATATTCATCACGTAAATATTTGAGGATTAGTTCACGTGCATGTTTGTTGTACTATTTAGTATCCTTTATAGATCAGAACATGAATAGAATAATAAAACATTCTAAATTCCTACCCTTTTAGAGTGTATTGTGATATGGGAAATAAAGGTAAACAAAAACATCCAACTAAATAGTCCATCAATTATGAAAATATTATTTACTATTTTCTTTAATAATTAGCGTAGAACATACAGCTTAGGTTTGGACTTGTTCCTACGACGATTTCTTTCAGTATTTTTTTAAACAGTGCTGATTAGTGAAAGTGAAGTGATATTATATCATTAAGCGATTAATATTATTTTATTTCTATGATACACCTTGATTATGTGCAAAAGAACAAACAAACAATACGCCTGATGGCATAGACAATTATATAATCTATTTACCCCATCACGACATCTTCCACAAGTTGGATAGGTAGCAGACTAAATACATGCAATTACCATATAGGGTAAATGAGACGACGCTCACTCATTATACAGCATACATAATTTTTGCTGAGCAATCCCGGGTACGTACACTAGTGAAAATAATATTATTTAATTAAATCAGTGAGAACATGTAAAAAAGTTTAAAGTTTCATTATGAAGAATTAACTCGTGTGACTCAGTTGCACCCTTTTACTCGTAAAGATTGATATTATAAATTATGCAGTCAGCACTCGATGACTAAATATTAAAAATATTCTTTGATTATTCCATTCAGTGTAGGTATGTTTGTGTTGTGTATTGCCAACAAAATGGTTAAGCTTAACGTTTCCATAGTGGATGAATGTATCTTTTAATTAACGGAATAAGTCTTCAGAAGTCTAAGGCAGAAGTTTGAATTTATTATGATGATAAAAAAAACAAGTATATTCGCATTATCTATTTATTTTATTATATACCATTAAAACATTTATCAAAAGCGGCATGCATGTGATTAGAGGGTTACTTTTCCCGGATTATTTTCGTTCCCGGGAAACGGGAAATTTTAAAATTAATTTCCCGGGAATCCCGGGAAATTAGAAAAAATACTAAATTTGAGGCAGAAGTGTGTAAAAGTTTTACGGAAAAGTAAAATAAGTGTTGTTTTTGCAATTCAAAAGAGTTTATTTATACTAAAATGGTACTTCCTCAGTACGTGGGACCAAATTCTCCGAAAAAGACATGAAAATAACGTTTATCTATAATGTCCGAATATCACGTTGTGGTGGTAGGTATTTGTATCTACGTTTATTTTTTAATATTATTAGTATTTCGACTGTTTCAAAGAAAACATTTTTTTCTTTTCTCATATTATTTTTAAATGAATATAAAGTTTTTATATGAATTTCATATGAATAAAAATCAATTCAGGACAGGGGTTGTCCAACTACTGAAAACATCAAACCATTCTTGATTGATGGGTGAAATTTTGCTTCATGTACTCTATGCCATTTCTATCTACTAACTTCCATTGATCGCTTTTTTTCTGTTTCGATTCCACTTATTTCTAACAATGTATCTTTTTTTGCGATGTTTTTTTCTGCCACATAGCATTATTATTTTACTGTATTATATTTAATTATATTATTTTACATGTTAATTTTATAACTTATCGTTAAATTTTATTGTACCTACTTTGATTTTATTATTTGTTTTGCTAGTTTTGTAATTTCAAAATATTATTTTTTGGATTTGTTCCTTAATTTATGCGGTTAGTACACTTACTTAATTTCTTGATCTTATCTATAATTTATTGTAATATTACATTATTTTTTAATCTTCTCGATTGATTTGTTGATTTTATAGTTTATTATTGTATTATATTGCTGTATTTTACTTTTTTTTAATTATTTGAATCGATTTTCAACTTTATCATTTATTATTGAACTATATTGTTTTCTTACTTTATTGTTTGGTTTGTCGGTTTTATTGTATTTTATTGTGTTTGATTATTCTATTAGGTTGTACCTACTGTTATTATGTTCGTGTATTTCCTTATTTAAGTTGTATCGAATTTTATACTGTGGTAATACAGGGAGACTCTTGTGGTCTGTACAGTGTGTAATATTGATTTTTGTAATGTTTACTGTATTGACTGTTTGTCCCTTGAAAAAAGTTATTAAATTAATATTAATTAAGAATTATAACCATACAATAGAATAAAAAAAATGCAAATTGGTAAATTTACGAATTCCTTTTAAACTTGTATACCTATTTGTCTGAACATCAAATTGAGTAACTGTACCATCAGGTCAAAAGAAACACATGTCAGCATTTAATGATTTTTTCACTTAAAATAAATAATCAATTTATTTTTGTTAAGCGATGTTCATAATATTTTTTATTTCATTCTAATAATTTTGATTAATAAAGTGATGAATGCTGATTTGATAAGTGCGTTATAATATGTTGATTATGAAATTTTATATTAATTACGATTATTAGAACGACACGTTGATAAATAACGATTCTACAGGTAACCAAACAAAGATTTCGGTTTCGGTATTGCAATCTGCATGACAAATAATTTTTGTTTTTTTCCCGGGAAATGTTTGGCTTTTTTCCCGGGAAACGGGAAATAAAAATCAAAGCGATAACCCTCTACATGTGATAAACTAGGATACATTCTTCTTCGTGTGAATGAAAAAACAACAAGGCATTCAGAATGAGTGACATACTTACACAATTGCTAAATCGGAGATGCTGAATGTTTTATTAGTGACAATTGATATTGAATGTTGAATACCTAACTGACTTTTATAGGGCACTTGAAAGCTTATAAAAATGTGGTGAACTATTCTTTGGCGAAGATCCCACAGAATATCCTAGTACAGAATTTTTGAAAAAGTTTCATCCATCCTCGTTAGATTTTACCAATATATGAATACCATAAAAAATCTTCGGCATTATTTGTGCTTTGAAAATTAATCAATAAGAGTTTCTGGTAGGTGTTTATACTTCAATGCTACAATCAAATCTAAACTAAAACGAGTTTTTCAATAAGTCACTTGATTGTTAACAGTGGTGCTATTCCATATTCAAAAATAAGTGACGTCATAGCACCTACCATAAAACGACGTACTTAGAGTACTCACATCTTTCAAACTTCTAGAATTTCTCATGAAAGATTCTTTCATGAGAAATTTCCTATACATCGTGGTATATAAAATTTCAAATATTTTGATGGTCCTAAGTTTTCATGCTAACAACAATATTGATCAAATTATTCGGAATAAAGTAATAAAATTAAGCTAATATTAAAGGAATGTAAAAGATTTGATCTCTCTGCTTAGTTATGGAGGAATTTCAAGTTGGAATTTAAACTAAACCACCACCAGGCAATCTGTTATTTTGGATGTTAAACTTCTACGTGATGAATTTGGAAAATTCAGAGACGGAATACATAAACTAGAATTACTGATATTTCTCGAAGAATATTCACAGTGAATAGTCTAGGTCAAAATAATAAAATGAGACAAACGTGTTCTGTTTTCAGTTGTTTGTTTATATTGAAGATTTGATTACCAGAATTATCTACAATTAAATTTAATTATGAATAATAAATTTACAAAAAAAAATTAAAAGCATCTATGGCGTAAATAGGTGGGTAGTTAAAATTGTGTGCGTTAGTTACTCTATTGTTAAGAGATACTGTACTAGAATAAACAAGACGAATGTCAAAGTAGTTTATTATTATTTTTTCAAATGAATTCTGATTTAAAACAAATCAAATTACACTCCAAATATCCTCATAGTAGGCAATTTGCTTGTATTGTGTTGTTGAATTATGGTGTGTGACTACGGAGAGGAACAAAAAAACACCGGGTACCTCCTGACATGTCCAATGGCTCCCAGAAAGTGTCACTGGGAGGAATTCGTGGAGCAAGCTCATCTGCGGGGAGCTGCATGAGAGGTTGTGGCTTTCTGGGGGGTATGGGAATATAGACCGTCGTTTGCTGACCGACACGAAAAGAAGAAGATTTTGTTGAAATACATACTTAACACTTTGACCCGATATAATCTGATATAATAAGACATTTTTTTCCAGCAATCCACCCGAAACGAGTGATTTGTGAGAATGAATGACTAGATACCCATTAAGTTATTTACAGCAAAATATTTGCGAGAAAAATAGTAATCGGTAAGTTTGTCATTATACTAATGTTAGTAAAATTATAACATTAAAATTATGTTAGATTTTATGATATAGAATAATTTATATCTAGTACCAACATTAAGTAGGTGCCTATATAAACACCTTTCTCGTAACGATCTTCTGTATGTTGGTTGTTTAAGAGAAATAAAAGCGAATCCTTAACTTACCTCCCAAAGGAATATCCTACGTCGTGAATTAATAATGAAGGTATCTTCCATAATAAGCGAACTTACCTGTAAAAGAAAGACATCACAAATTAGTGATTGATTAACTAGTTCATAATAAAACAACAGCGAAAGATATGTATTAAGAATGAATAAAAAGTTAGGTTTCTATTGAAAGTAGGTGATGCTTGAATGATTCTAAGATAAACAAATGTCGATAAAAACAATGACAAACTTGTAAATAAAATTATAGTGCGAAAGGCTTCTAATTTCAGTTAATAAAAATTATTACATTTACTCACATGAATTGAATTATTATTACTGTTAGGTTTGTGCATTAAAAACAGATTCTTACATTTTAATTTTTGTAAAAAAAAAACTCTTTCTCCAAACCTTAATGTCCTCCCATCCAGGTTTATGTACAAAGATTGGTTAGCTTAGGCGTAATCAAAACAGCTTTTATGTTCGTTATTTGTAGCCAACAAAGTAAGCAAGACACACAGTAAAGCATTAACGATCTAGGGGCGAGCTTTAATGACCGTACTTTTATAGCTTTTACCGACCATGTCGGTCCTTTAGCACTAGGTAATAGAGGTATTTTCAACTTTGTGACAAATCAAATCTATAATGGTAAGTGATGGAAAATTTGTAGTTAATTTCAATGTTTACTACTTAGATATGCCTGGAGTAAAAAAGTAAAAATAGGGATGAAGAGGATGTGAACTAACATCTACGAATTAAAGTAAATACATTTTACTATCACGTTTTTATTTTGGTTCAATGCTTAAAAAAATCTCTGTTTACATAACTAAATAAATAACTATATAGGTGGAAAGGATATATTGCGAATAGTTTTCCAAATATCCAAGGAGTTCAATAACAATAAATAAATTTGTGATCTGCTCATAAATGGCACGAGTGTCGAAACCGGTCGCGGGTTAGTAAAATATATGTAAGTGGTAGTAAACATGGCGAAAAACTCGTTGATCAATCTAAAAATTGTTGTAGTTTGTTAATGCAAAGCGTGCCACAAATATAATCATGAAAAATTGGAAATATTTATAATTAGATATATATATAGATATATATATATGAAAATGTAATCATTATAAATAAATGTAATCATTATAAATAAATTTTACGTAAATAAGACTTTATGTTTAAACTAACAATGTAAAAACAAATAATTAATATTTGTTAACTTTATTAAAGACGTTTGAAAAATATATGATAAATTACTCTTGTTCGTATAATATGAAATAAACCATACACATTTCCCTTAGATAAAAAAATAATTAATCATTATTTGTTTATACCTTCATGTTTAAAATAAACAAAAATATATTACAAAGTACCGGCAGAAAAAAAAACATAATTCGGTAAACATCTGTTCATTTTCGCGAAAAATCTTTTGAAGCTTTCAAGTTTAAATTATTTATACAAAATAAAAAGTAAGTGCGCGCATCGCACATAAACAAAGTGTACAGAGGATGTAAAACAAAATGAAAACATTTCTTGCACATATCGTAAATACCTAATAAACTTCTATACTGGTTCGGTTTATTAAAGCATAAAAGAATATGGGCTAGACCGTTGGCCATCTCTAAAGGATTCAGTAAAGTGCTTCTTTTACATACTGTGAACGAAATGGTGAGATTAAAAAAGTTCGACAATTCGAGAAGAAATACTTTGATTTTTTTCAATTATGAGCTAAAATAATGTACTAATTTTCAATTTTTTTAATTAATTACTTTTTACCTAATTAATTTTATTTGAGTATAATCGAACTTATCTGAAAGAGGGGGTGCGAGAAAGCACGAAAATCCAAGAACGTGGATCAAATTCTAAAGGAGGAGAAGAAATTGTATAAATGAAGAAGAAGCGAAAAAAGTTTGTAAGGATTGGTCGATATGGCATTCCGTTCTCTCTGCCTACCCTACTTGGGATATGGCGTGAGGGTAGTGTGTATTATAGTATAAAATGAAAATATTAATTTCAAATCCCAGAGGAGTCCATGAAAAAAGCGGTCTCAAAGAAAAGTTGATAAATATTTTGTGCTCTATAAATAAAAAAATGTTGTTGATATAAATAATATCTTGGAATAGCGTGCATCGATCTCGAATATAACCTAAAATAATAGGCCTAAGAATCGAAAAATGAATGTTTTATACAGCAAAGGATTTTGACATCTCAATCGACTACCGATAACTCGATAAGAGATTTTGTTGGTAGAATGTAGTTCGAGATATTTTTCCACTTACTTGATAAGACAGCGACGTAATTCTCGATTTTTGGTGGTGATACATTTAAAAAATGTAAGGGGATTTTTTTTTTACTACAACTCAATTTGAAGACGACCAGGGTGATATTAGTGTCACCTTTTGGAATTTTATGTCGATGTGAAATTGTCGTTAAGCGATGTGGAATATTGATTAAAAACCGCGTGAAGGGGTTGTTTGGTTTTATAACTGAAAATGTCGTGAAATTTAAAGATGTGCATAAATGTTTGATTTGTTGTATGTAAGTGAATTCTATCGTGCGATCATTTCAATACCAAACTTTATTGAAACCAATTAGGCTTGTATAAAAATACCTTTCTAAATAATCAAGTTGTGTAGATATTCTACCAAAAATAGAGAATATTTGAAAAAGAAAGATGTATGGTAAGCATTATATTTGTATAGTGAAGGTAGATTTGGGTTGACAACGGGTATATTAAAACCTGAGATCCCTTAACTAAACGTCTGAGATTCTACCATCAGACATAAGGCTATTTTTCACTTTTACTTTCAGCGAATTTTATAACACTTTTTAATACTGTCTTACTTATACAACTATTCCTGTCCACTACTGAACACAAACCCCGCCCATATATATCCAAGCATCTCTGTCTTGGGCTTTCTGCGACCAGTCACGAGCAATTTTTCTAATGTCGTCAGACCATCGCGTTGCAGGGTTTTCAATTTTAATACTTTTTAAAAAAGGTGAATCTGGGTCGATAGTACCTAACCTTTGATACACTCCTCACACCATCATACTACATGGGTGATTTCCTTGTATCATGAAGATGGAGAACCCATGTCAGCAGCGGGATTGGAACCCGGAATTTCACGATTGAGAGTTCAAGAATATCCCGTTCATTTTATGCTTTCCATTCTCATCCCTTTTTTTACGAACAATCCTTCTTAACAGCATTCGTTAATTCCGTAAAGGTATATTATTTTTCAGTCATGTCTTAGTTGATTTAGTGATTTTGCAAATAGAAATGTTTTCCTACAGCATAATCTGTTGACATGCTCCAATATTCCAAGCATCACTGGAGAAAATTTATTGTTTGTTATATTATGTATTTTATGTTATATTATGAATAAGTTTGGACCCAAGTATAAATATTTGAGTCCGCTTGTTAATAGGTATGTATGTTGATTTACTACTACTACAATTATACCATCACGGCATATCCCACAAGGGGGGTGGCCAGTGGATCCACTTCATATAATAGACATATCTACTAGTTGTCCTCTATGTGCCATAAAAATAAGGCATTTAGGATGGGCGGCAAACCTAATCGCTGAATTTAAGATGTAAAATGCCTTTTACAGGACACTCAAAAACGTACGGAAAAATGTGGGAGACCAATTCTTTGCCGGTTACTCTACGTTTGCTTATTTATTGTCTATAGAACTTAATAACCAAATTTACAGAATAAAATGAATCCTCCCATTGACAGAAAGTGGATTTGAACTTAGGATCTCTTTTGAAAGCCCGAGACTGAACCATCGGGCTACCGATCACGCTCTAAAGATTCTTACGAGTACTTGCCTTCTGCAGGTTACTAGAAAATTTAAAGGAAAGAGTGGAAAACCTATTTTTGGCCAGTGATAATTTTTCTGAAAAACATTAAATAAAATGAATCCACCCATTGACAGAAAGTGAATTTGAACTGAGTATGTCTCTTTTGAAAGCCTGAGACTGTACCATCGGGCTACCGATTACGCCCTAAAGACTTCTTACGATTACTTGCCTTCTGCAGGGTACTAGAAAATTTATAGGAAAGAGTGGAGAACCTATTTTTGGCCAATGAAAATTTTTCTGAAAAACACTAAAAAGTTTTCACCCAAAGCTGCGAGTTGAAATAGCTAGTATATAAATAAATTCATACAAAGAGTCACAATGTCTCCTTATGAATTATTCAAAGGAATAGTTGTACAGATGGATATTATTATTATTATAACTATCACACTACACAGATGTTTATTTTCTATTTTCAAAACACAAGGCACACACATACACTATAATACATAATACTAACAACTGTATTGTGTTAAACTATTATTTCTATAAATATTGAATAGAGGAGACGACTCCCTAGAAAAGCAAACACTTGCGGGAATATTACAGAATCTGCACTAAATTCATTTATTTTATTCTTTTTGCACGTAAATGTATGACAGTGTTAACAAAATAATCCAAAATTTAAAATTCTAGGACGGAGTGGCTCAGAGCCAAAGGTGCCTATCTAACAGTCGCAAAAATTTGTAGGGCATATATTTCTAGAGTTATCTGTATTATTTACTTATTTCAAAGATGCCTTATGTCAGCAGTGGTTTAATTATATTATATTGTAAGCATTAATGATAGTACGCATCTCTGAAATAAGTAGATAACAGTGATAAATCATAAAATATATGCCCAATTAGAAATTTTTGTGACTGTTGGATAGGCACCTTTGGCTATGAGCCACTTTGCAGTGGCGAGATTACATATCACTATAAAGTGATTTCTTCCATCTATGTAACTACGATATTTACAAGATATTTCGAAAGAAGTTTATGCAATAGGAATGAAAGTAAGATTCTCATAAATTAATCATCTGTCAAATATATTCTGTTATCTCAACATGGAATATTCCATAAGCGGGGTAGCCAACAAATGTCTTATTCGTGACATTTTATGAATATCTGCTTTTTACAGGACACTCGTTTGTGGCCTATTGTTATTATCATCGCAAAATATATGAACTGTGATCACACCTCGCAATTTCATTATAAGCTTCAATCCAATCTTTAACGATTACCATGATCTTCATATCTTGAATTTCATTTTTAATATTCAAAAACACGAATCATTTCAATATCTGTATTATATTAAAAATATGTTGGTCTATGTTCCTCGTATTACTTTCATTAACTTTCAGGATAATCGACTCCTGGCGATTCCCCCTCAAAATAAACTGATGTTATATATATGTCGAATGAAAGAGGTCAATATGTCGGATATGATTGTGATGATAATGTTAAGATTTATGATATATTATGAGCAATGAAGATCCCCTATCAATGTAAGATAATAGAATATAATAATAAATAATGAAATATAAAATTATAATAATACAAACAAGACAAGCAATTGAATCCTAACGACTGATAATGTAAGGACATCCTTATTAGAATATCATTATTAGATTTTGGTAACTTATATATGTAGCTCAACCAGAACAAAATTACAATAATAAAAATATATTATTCCAGTTACAAGATAATTGAACATATTGAGAGTTCGAAACTCTACCATCAGCCTATCAATTACAAAAGAGGTAGCCAGCGGAAAAAAATGCAAGTTATCCTTTTCGTGCCAATAAAACTGAGCTCTGTGTCCTCAAAAGACCTGCAAGTGGACCCCTTGGTTCAGCAAAGTCATCCACTAATATGCTGGACGAGATCAATAGAGCAAACAAGTCCTGTTTCTATGATAGGGCTTTTGGCCCGTCACCTAGAACCGAGCATCCTAATACCTTCGTAAAGATCAAACGTTCAGGAGCCAGTTGAAGAAATCGCCCTTCCAACACAGTTTCCCGCGCCCTTAAGATAGATGCTTTATTAAATGGCGCTGAATAAATAATCGATTATACATAAATACAAAAGTTGAGACATTAAGGTTGGAAAGCATATCTCATCGCTGAATTGAAGATGTTAGTCTTAAAGTAATGCCTGTTTTTTGAAGAGTACTCGAAACATTACTGAAGAGTGGGAGACTTATTCTTTGTCGGATACGCTACGGTTTATAGACACCATAAAAATGTATGGTATCTGAATCAGTACATATTCATCATAAATTATGAAGACATCTTCACTGTTAGTAAAATCGAATCATGTATGAAAATAGTAAGAAGATTATTTTGTAAAAAATTTGTAACATTTTTGTGCTTTTTGCCTAGAGCATTAGGTTTATTTGAAATGGTATTGTTCCATCAAAAACCCCTTTTCATTTATTTCATAGGTGAACAAAAAACATTTAATCGATAAATCGTACGAAAGAATAAAACTATATGTACGTATAAGTGCGTACGTACATACAAACTCAGTCCGTAATTGTGATGGGATCATCGAAAAAAAAACACATCGACTTCTGACATTAATGAGAACATAGAAATAATGAGAAGAAGAAATTGGAATAATATGTAGCAAGACTTTCATAAAAATATAATAATAAAAATACCCTATCCGTCTAAGCGTACGGAAGCGAAAAAAATAGTGGAAGAAGAAAAAAGGATATCACGAGGGATGATAAAAGACAAACAGGAATGAAATGCAATGAACGAATGAAAATGAAAGCCAGCCTAAAAATGGGGGGTAGAGTTAAATTCGTGAGTTTTTTGCATTCACACATTAAACTTGTATATTATAATGAATAAATTAACGAATGTTGTGGATATTGTGTAAGATGAACGTTCAGGCCATCGGAAACCTTAGGGATGAAAATTAACTTTAAGCCCATTATCGGACATTCTCAAAACTTATCGTAGTACAGTACTAGGTACAGTATATCATCCCTCCTTTTTTACGAATACTACAGATCTTTGATGAGCGCATTCGCAAAAAACTTTCATTACGATACATTCCGGTTATTTTTTGATATTTCCATTTACTAATTGAGCAATATTCCAGTATTTAACCCTCATCACTCCCATCACCAATTACGGCTTCCTCGGAGACAGACGAGTGCCAATATTGCGGATAAAATACCAAACTTAATTAACTCCAATCAATCTTTCTTTAATGAATCACTCTGCAACCACGACAAGGCGAGGCGGGATAATGATACTTCGTAGACGTATAATATAACATAACCTACTTCCAAGTGTGGAAATTTTCTTAAGTATAATGAATCTAAAGTTTCCTCTTTTACTTTGCAGTTTATTCCCGTTCATTCCTAGATGAAGGCCTCTGTTATTTCTATCCATGTTGTCTGTCTGCATCCATTTTACATCAATAGGACCCAGAAGCCTAGATGAAAAGTGGACGAAGTATTTTATGAAAAGAAAATAAGTTGTCCACCATTTATGGAGGGACGACTTGGTTGATAATGTTGTTGTAAATCTAAGGTTTATTATAATATGTTAAAATCTTAATTTTCTGTAAAAAATAATCGTCAAAATTTAAACCTAAGCATATCGGGAACGCTGGGTGAAAATGAGTTGTAACATTTTTTTTAGAAAATGAGTTTACGATCTTATCATCAAACGAAAATTCACATTTGAATCAATTTTTCTGATATTCTTTTTAGTTTTCTTAGTGAATGCTTATTATTTCCAAAATTAATGATTTATCTATGGCGTTTCCGACTATAATGCATCTCAAAACATGTGTTTTACAAATTATAACAGGCATATGAATGAGTTATTGGATAAAAATTACTGTTATTATTATTTAACACTATTTCACGGAAGGTTTGGATTAAAACAAATATTTTTTTATTGAAATTAACAATGTATACAGTGTTTTTATAATATCACAATATATTTCAGTTGACACCCGTAATAATTAGTGTATCACATATTGTACGCTATTGAAAATAAAAATATATATAATTATAATATTATTTGCAACAATGAACCAACACACAGTGCAATTAATAAAACAGAATACAACAATATAATATATAGTGCTGTTATTCGGTTGACCTTCTATACAAATGCATTTGATTAAAATGCATTCAAGGTTTGTTTGTTGGATGTTTATTGAAGAATGTGCCAAATGCATTTCATATTTGGCGCATTCATAAAGGATTGATTAATATTGCAGGAAATTGTTTTGGAATTCAAATTTAAACAATTGATTCGATACTACTTTACCTACTAATTACCTATTTAACATCATAACGTTAGTAAATAACGTTCATTTCATAACAGTCTAACTAAATAGTAAAATACATTTCTGTCGATTGTTGTGTTTTGCTGAAACAACAGCCAAATGTACGTTGTTGGTTGAAAACTAAATCGTGACTATTACATAACCTACTATGGTATCTTCTTGAATCTTGATTTTAAAATGTTTATAAGTAATGATAAAGTAAATGAGAAAAAAATCCTCTCGAATACTCAAAACAGTGTTAGTGACTTAGAATTAAAAGAAAACGCGATATTGAGGGTTATACAAGATAATCCGTAATATTTGGTGGAACGTTTTATCTTTATTTTAAATACTTCACCATAAATCACGAGATTTGAAAATAAATACCAAACAGATATTTCTTGTCGTGTATTTCATTTAGTTTATTTTGTTTCAATTTTTCAACAGAAGAAATCGATCATGTGTTGAGCACATTGAACAGGAGAGCATGCATGAGGAATTGTATGACAGTGACGGAAGCGAAAGATGTTTCAGACCCTGTTTGTATTGGCCTGAGGTTCTAAGAGCAGTAAAGGACAGGGATCTCTGAAGGAAGTGTAATAAGCCTCTAACTTAACTAGGAGAAACGTATTTAAATGAAAGAAATCACTTGATAGTGATTAAGTAATTCGCCACTGCATATTGTCCTAGTATTTTAAATTTTGAATTGTGTAATTTGGTATTTTAAATAGTGTAATGTTTTTGTTTACACTGTTAAATAATAATGATGTGCAAACAGAATAAACAAATAAAAAAAGAAATGGAAGAAGATTGATAATTAATAAAAATATTTTTTAATAACTTGAAGGCGTTGCAGTATGATCACACATAACATCGCGCTTCAAATTGCTTCCATGAAAATGTTATTTAGTTGTTGACAGTTCTCGTAATTGTCGTTGAAATTTTTAACACCATTAAAATATTCAGAAGTCGAAAAACAAATATAATCAAACAAGTCTGCTGGTTTTAGCTGTGAATTCATGTGACATGAACTTGAACATGCGACATTTTAAATTTATTGTTTACTAATTGAAATATAACATTTTTTTCATATTTCAAGTAATAATTTACAAAAAAAAGATTAATTAATCGATTCATGCAGTTACCGGCCAATTCGAAGACTTCCACTCTTATTTGTAAATTTTCTAGTGCCCTGTAAAAACAGGTATTTGTAAAACATTATGAACCAGATACTTTCAATTCAGCGATGTTGTATGTTTATACGTGGTTAGATGGAAGAAATCACTTTATAGTGATAATCTCGCCACTGCACATCGTCCTAGTTTCTAAAATTTTATATTATTTTGTTAACACTGTTATGTAATGATGATGTGCAAAAAGAATAAATAAATAAATAAATAAATAAATAAATAAAATACAATAATGTAGATTTTACCTTGTTACTGATTGCCAATAATTTTTTTATTGGCAATCAGTAACAAGGTAGCTGTCTATAAATACTAACATAATCTGCATGTAATAATCATGCAGGCTGTACTCTCCGTGCCAATGCTAATTAAACAAGTAAATCAGAATGGAGAATATAGCTGATAGCTTAATCGAAGATATTAGATTTCCATTCGTGATGTAATTTAACGAATAAATGACAATCGAGAACTTAACTAAAGAGTGTGGGAGATCTATTCTTCGCTGAGGAATCTAAAGAGTAGGAAAGATATCACAAAAATTTACTATTACTATACAATGCTATACTATACCATCACGGCGTATCCCACAAATGGGGTAGTCAGCAGACCAGCTGCATATAACAAACATGCAAGCTGTCCTCTCCGTGCCAATATAAAATCAAGACATTCAGGATGAGTGGCAAACTTCATCGCTGAATTTTAGATGTAAAATGTCTTAAATCTTTCGAACACCTGCCTTTTACAGAACACTCGAAAACTTACGGAGAAGAGTGGGAGTACAATTCTTTACCGGGTGCTCCACGGGATAAAAATAATCAAATGTTTATAAATGAACAATGACCTACCTCTGAGGTCTTTAAGGGAAGTATGTTCTGACTATTGAGTATTATAATATGGACAAAGATATAAACAGATTACCAGATCTACCAAATTCCAAATTCAATTGAAGCAACATTCAATGGATGTTTTGTATGGTAGAATAGATACAAATTATAATGTAAAATATAAATAATAATTTATGGATATTGTATTCAAGAAAAATAACCACATTATTATATTCACAAGAATAAAAAAAGGGTCGAGTATTAGGCAATATGAGTATATAGCCAATCACAATGATGCATCAAGATAAATTTAATTCTCAATTTGTTAAAATGGCCAAGAAAATACACTATTCGTGGAGACACCAGTAAACAAGAGTCTTACATTCTCATATTTACATCAACATTTTGCTGTGGGTTTCTTAAATTTAATGTAATATTGTTTTGTTAAAATTTGTCACTGTTGTACTTGTAAATTTTATGTATAATTATGTATTTTGACATGTAATAGGCTTATGCCATGAATTTTTGTAAAAATAAAATAAAATAAACATACGGCGTAAGCCTTTTACATGTTTAACAAATAGTATAATATACAACAAATACAGACAGACACAAAAGTCAAAATTCACATGTCGAATATAGAGTTTACAAGTTAAATTTAGAGTTATTAATTCAGATCAATCACTCGATAAATAAAATAATGCAAAACAGAAGAAGTCAATAGGAAACAATAGGTCTACGGTAAATAAATAGCTATGTACTAAACATTCATAAACTACATTTAATATTTTAGTGAAGGGACAGATATTTACAAAACATGTGAATAAAAAACAATATCATAAAAAATATAAAGGAATTAGATCAACTGTTGGATTGATGTCATTGCCTACGACAAATTTACGCAATCCAGATACATGATAAGTACCTAGAACGGTCCAATTTCGTTACGAAGATTCGACGCACAAATATAGGATTTAATCTTTACCTACGAATCATCTATGATATTACAATACATAATGGAATAAATTTGAATGATCACATTAGCATTACAATAGCAACAAGGAATAGTGATGTTTCTAGACTAGATATTGTCTATTAAAACTTTTCCGTACCGTCACGTCACATCCCACAAGTGGGACAGCCAGCAGACCAGCTGCATGCAGCAAAGATGCAAGCTGACGTCTCCATGCCAACAAAAAACTCGCCTTTTACAGGACATTTGAAAACTTACGAAAAAGAATGGGAGACCATTTTTTTGCCACGTGCTCCACGGAACATAATATTTTATGAAATAATTCTTCATCACTGATGATGTATGCTACCCATCATGAATGTTTTGTTTTTTATTGACACGTACAGTGCGACTGGTATATTTATGACGTGCAGTAAGTGTTCTGGTAACTCTATGTATGAGATAATTTAAAGATCAAAATATATCAATTTAGCACATAATATGAGGATTATTTGGGAAGTATCGAGTTTCAGCGATAAACTCAATCTCAGTGCTTATATTGTATAATTGTTGATTTTAAGCAATTTTTAGCGATTGATATTTGTTTATTTATTTATTTTACATCACACGGCTAATAGCCATTAACAAAATTATTACATAAAACATATGGACATTCTACGGAGCACATAAAACTCTATCTATCATAAATAAAAGAACAAATTCAAAAACAAAGTTAAAAACGAATTTTCAAAAAATAATACAAGTCATAACAAATTTTGACATTAGCAACGATCACAGCTGATGAAGGCCACAAACGATACATAGTTAAGATGACTTTGAATAATACCACATAGACAAAGTAAATAATGCAAGTGTTTACACCTATTTGAAATTGTAATTGCAAGGTACAGTGATAAAAGAAATAAACTAAAGAGATATTGTAACCTCACGTGGTAACCTTCTCTGTGGTTACCTCACGTAATTTATTGAATACCTATAATATTTGAAGTATAATTATTATTATTTCAATTCGTCGATAAAGTAATAAAACAATTCAGCGAAAAAATGGTCTAAAATATAAAAACTAAATATATTAGAAACGAACAATTCCGCTGTCATATTTTCAATTGTTTTCAATTCGTCAAAATGTTTTGAAAAGGATAAGATTGTGTGAACATATATTTTGTGTAGGTATGTAATACATTTGTGTACATATTGCTACCATACATATTTAATATTGTTTTGGCTTAGCAATTTGTACTAAGAGAATTTTATCAAACGGAAAACATATATTTTACCAGACACGGGTTTGGGATTTTCTATTAACCGATATGGATTTCGGCCCAAGCTATTATCAAGATTAGAAAATCTTTATTTAAAGAGAATCCTTTAATAATACATGTCGAAGAAGATACTTCGTGATTAGTTCTCAAACTTAGGTGTCGCGGTCCGAAAAAAACCCATCGGCCAATAGAAAAGCTCTAAAACTATTCGTAAGTAGCCATTTGCCATTTAAAAGTCAATATTGACCACTGAAAAATCAGTACTGTTTTTTTTTTTAAAATAGGTTTTGATTGTTTAAATTTTGTTTCAAATTAATTAAATTTTAAAATTTATTCTAAAATAATGATTAGTTCTTAAAAAACAAAATTCGAATTCAAATATTAATTTGATAATGAGTGTTCTAAAACACTATAGCCCGATATTCATAATGTTTTATGACGCCAAACTTCAAGACTATTTTCCACGTTTTTGGCAATTTAAAAAAAAAATGATCTAAACTTATTGTTAGCTTTCATCATGTTTCGGTCACTTTACAAAGAAGACAAGTCGATTTGGGATGTGATATGAAATTCATATCACAAGAGACAAATATGTATTACGTTCGTTATTAAAACCAGATTAAGATTGTGATAACGTTATTTTGTACGTTTTACATCGAAAATAAAATTAAGTTTTCTTCATCGAAAAAAAATACTCAAGTTCTTACTAGACAACAGAGAAAGGAAAAAAAGATAACGAGTAATACGAATGATGCGAGTTGCCACAATGTATAGTAAATTTCACATTTCGAATTCCGTATCAGAGTTGTTGCAGAACGCGTTCCAAATTCAAATTTAAAACAGTCATAGAGATAAATAATAAAATAATATTCCGGAGTTCGATTCGTGATATCACATTAAGATAAATGGTTATTTATGGCTGTACTCTGTTGCTCATTTTTTATTTCAATCGAATTTTTGCATTTTTAAACGCTGCCAAAGTTTCTACCTTTCGAAATAAAGATAACGCTACAAAAGTACACACTCAAATAATAATAATAATGATTAATTATTTGGTAAATCAAAATTGATCTATTTTTAAATTAGGTTTAAAATTAGAATACAATAATAATACTATAACGATGAAAACGATAGCTGTTCCAACTCCAACTCCTAATTTATATTTTTTACTTTTAGAGAATTGAAATTGGTTTCATGGAACTATGCTCGTCATTAAAGTCGCAAGTATTATCACTACGCGCAATAGAATAGAAGAGATATCAGATCAATCCTAGAACATCAAAACTGAGAAAACAGCACGATTCTATAGCCATTGAAAATAGATATATCTCTGCATTCATAGTTATATATTTCTAAAAATTGTAATATGTACCAAATGACTGTATGTTTTGCTAGGCTGATAAAAAAAAGATTTGCGTAGCTTTGCCTCTGTACCCGTCATGCGTAAGTTAGCTTTTAAAAGTTCGCGAGTCTAGAGATGAAAAATTATAAACTCTTGAAGTTAATTTTCCATATTTGATTCACAGGTATATAAATCATCAACTATAATTAAGTGATATAATTAACTTGGAAATATCTCGATTAAATTATCTTCCATAGAGTCTCGATATAAATATCTTCCGTTGACGTGGAAATATTGATTGAAATCTTAATATCTAAACGAAATATTATCCCTCGGATCAAATTTCCAATTTGTTATGAAGAATTATTAATTAATCATACTGGTTAGGTAATAAATAGGTTACTTTATTAATCAACAGTAAAATTATTCATTTCATTACTTCTACGAAAAAAAGTTAATTTGTGAAGATACTTCTGTGAGTACTTAGGTACAAAATTATTATTAACTCAATTTTTGTACGAAACAAAGAACTTATCGTAGGTACTAGAGAGATTGGAAGACAAAAACATCCCATGCAAATCCCTATCGCTTTCTTACTTTTTAAAAATTATTCATTACTAGGTGTTCCTACCCGGCATTGCCAGGGTGAATTTCATATTTTTTTTCGTTATGGCAACACGTGACAGCGGAACTGTCATACAAATGTCACTTTCATACAAAAATTCAATCCAAATTTTCGACTTCTCCGTTGGATTTTCCAAAAAATTTCTTTCATGCAAACCGTCTACTGATAATTACAAACACAACAAAAAAAGAATCAGTCAATTCAGTACAGCCATTCTCAAGTTATGGAGTGACATACATGGCCAATCCATTTTTATTTATAAGATTTCAACATATGGAAATTAACATTAATAGAACTTATTATTTTGATAAAATATGTCCTTTATAAACAATCATAATATTTATAATAAGTGGGGTAGCCAGCAGTTAAATTGAAAATTACTGTAACTTTCTGAAATAAAATAATACTTTAAAAATTTATGACTAGGATTGTGAATGAAAATAAAGATTTTCTGACAATCTCTTAACGTCTTACAAAACATAATGTCCTGTATTTTACTATAATACAAGTAGCATTATATCTAAAGTGGATTTAGAATGGCGAGAATAAAATTTACCAAAATGGTCTCGTTATAAAGTATGCACATATATGGAGTAATGGAAATCTGGAAATGGTCCAAATAATGGAGTATTCAAAACCTTAAAATAAGACGTTTTACAGCCAGCAAGCCACTGTAAATAAAGACAATTGAAATGGAAAATACCGCCGTTTATATTTTTGTCTATTTTGTGTCCCATTACCGTCTCTATAATAAAATTATGTATGAACTACTATATTATTCTATGAACTGAATGAAAGAAACAATTTATAAACTGAAATAACAAACACGTTTTTTTGTTTGTTTTTTTTTCCGCCTCAATTGAACCTAACCTTACATAAAAATGTAAAGAAAATATTATATATTTTTGTGTTATATAAAACAACCTATATACATACAGATTTGAAGTGTTTTTTTTCCGTATAAACTGAATTTTCACTCCTAAGAAAGTGTTTATATGATAAATATTACGATATGTATGGTTCAATCGCAAGATATGCATCACTTATAGGGTAGAGAAGAGAGTATTAGATGTTCCGACGCTTACGAATTGGCTTTGGCTGTCTTAAGCGCTTTCCCCCATGACGACGTTCACCAATTCCACCTATATTTCCTATGCTTCTCTCATATCAATCCTTTCAGAGCGGGTGACCGCACTCATCGCTGTACGGCGACTTCATTCATCAAACCATCGATTCTTCTAATGTACAAATCTATGAAAAGTAAACGAAAATAAATATAGAAAAATATACAATAATGACGAAACTAAATATTTAGCTTATAAATCTATGTCAACCGAATTCATCTCCAAGTTTGAATTAAACTGAAAAAGATTCGTATTTTGAATCTGAATCGAGTTAATAATGTTGGCAACAACACAATATTTAAAATGCGTGGAATATTCTAAATTCAAAATTGCTTCGAGATGGCACGACGTGGTGAAGATTTGAAATTGGAATGGAATCCATGTTGTTACTGTATAATTGCATCAGTGATTTTATGAATCGCAGACAGCAAAATAGTCGAATTTCACATTTATGAAACTTGCATCGCCGACCAGTAAATAGGCAGGTACTTAACTATTTGACACATGTAACGATATAATATGCAGAATATTACTTTATGTATTTTTTCGGCTGGCATGCCTCACTAGTGAAAGATGTTAAACAATGTCTAAAGGCGATTCTACGAATAGGTACAATACAATACCTGTTTTATACAACGTTTTTTTTTTTCAGAAAAGTAGACAGAGGTTATATTGGGAAACAAGTTTATCTCCTTTCTAAGAAGAAAAAATGATAAAAGTATCGAATCACTATCTGCCTGCCAATAATTTCAGTAGATTGAATATTTATATGGTGTATGTGAATATGCAAGCATCCTTAAGTAGGTTCCTGAAATTTTCATGTTTTCAAAATGTATTCAACGCAAATCTCATTGTGTGTGAAAGGGTTTAAGATACACACAAACACGTAATGTTAGTATTTTAAATACAGACACTGTAATTTGGTTGAATTTTTTATAAATTTCCTACGTTTTGTGCAATATATGAAACAAACAGGATAACATTTAACCATAGACACTTATAACTAAATGCGCACTGTAAATACGAGTATTATTATGTGCTGCATGTACGTGAATGCAGTTGAATTTTTAGACGAGTTTTTCTATGAATTCAAAATCATAATGGCAACACTGGCAACGGACAATTCACAGTTCTAAATTTAAGTTCTGTTCTTTAAGCAATTTCTTAAACACCATTAGTTTTTATTAGCATTATTAAATAAAATAAATAACAATTTATTATCAATTTATTAACTTATTTATTAATATGTTATTACGTACGACGGGTTTCGTAGGCTTCAAGTTCGCATCGTCAGGTGCTGATGTATATCATTATTAGCAAGTTTAAGTGTTGTTCGTGAATTCAACCCTTAAAACATATAATATTCAGCGATGATCCTCGACATCTTTCTCGATATTACATGATTTATTTGTGATGTTTTACGAATAGGTACTTGACTTACACGTTCGTTATTTTACATAAAAGAGTGGAAGACTTATAAATAAATAAACGTATATTCATGATATAATATATTGCAGTGACATATGATATTAACGCATTGCACACATAACATGTTATGTGTATTCTTCATACAATTAAATAGTCATAATGAGTAGGTATCTACCTATATAAAGATAGGAATTTAACAATCCATTGTTTCGTATAGGACAAAAACTTCAATAATTATTATTGGTAGGTACACCATGGCACAAAATAGCCAATATATTCATTCTATTTTCAATGCATACACATTATTAATAAAATTAAGCAAAAAGATATAAAACTTATATCGGAGGCGCTGTAAACTGCGAAAATTCATTGTAACTGTTAGGTTTATATTAACTTTTCTCATCACCATCCTCTTTATTTTCCCAATCCTTTTTCAGCCTATTAACATTCACTCCTGGACGAAGGCCTTCTCAATTTCATTCTATATTCTCCGATCTAGAGCCGTCTACATTAACTTGATACTAATATACTCAACCAGGTCTTCTCCCTGCATTTTTACTTCGCCTACTTTTGCTTGGTTTCTGGTTACATGATTTGCTCATCGCCAATTCTTATATTCTACCTATCGAGAGATACCAGTAGGTAGGCCTAGTCAAAACACATTTAAGCGTTACGTTTTCGTTCTAACGTGGACGACGTTGCGAGAACGCGTCAATTTTCGTAGCTAAAATACACAAATAGCTACGAAAATTGACACGTTCTCTCAACGTCGTCCGCGTTTGAACGAAATCGAAACGAAAACGTAACGTTAAATAAGTTTTGACTAGGCCCACTGTAATTTTAGTCTCATGTCTCACCGTTTCATTTCGCACTGTCTCTAAAGGTACCTGACATCTACCATTGCTCATTACATGGTCTTTTGAATAGATAACGAAACATTCGAACATTTAAAAATATTCTGTTACTATAAAATGGGCCAGGGTGTTCAGAAATATTTACCAACAAGAGATGGGATGGTCCATGTCGCATTTTAAATCGACGTATGCATTAATCACTCGATATTACGAGTCGCATAATAGATACGATATATCTATTATTTATTCACAATAATAGCAATTAATATTTATCATATCACTGTTATCATTATTATTACTATAAACATACACACTAAATGATAATAATATCCGTATCCATACATAGTAATTATTAATACAGAGACTCGCCCACATATTGTAATTATTATTACTAAGAGTATATTCAATCGCAAATTAATGCTTCAATCATCATTCTCAATAATCACAGTTCACTGTCTGTCTGGTATGTTATAATAATAATAATATGTTTAAAATATTGCGAATGTTATTGTACTTAATGACTCGATAATACTATTCGAATAATATTATGGTGAGTATTTCAGGGGTGGTCGGTAGTCTGGTGCTAGAGTTTCGAAATTTCAATCGAGAGATTCCTGGTTCGATTTCCTAACAATAATTCATTTCCTTGTAGATTAATTAATGTTTCGAATATTAAAACTTATGTTTTTTTTTATTTTCATCGAAGTTATTTAACCCTCTCACTACCAAATTAATTTGAGAACCTTGGAATAATTCCTTATATGTACAATGGATAAGCAAAAAAAAAATATAATTTTTAGTGAAAGAATTTTTTAATTACCGTTTACCGTTCTTAAGGGAAGCGCATTTGTTTGTACAAGGATATCGGCAGTTTAAGGATGCGTTACAAACTCTATGAAGTTGTTACTTATATTATTTTATTCACAAACATCATAACCAAATTTTACAACAATAAAATTAGGAAAATATGGACGCGTGAAATGATAGCACCTATTTTAATTTTCTAATCAAAGGTCGTAAATGTGGAAATTGTGGCCAAAAAAATAAAATAAAAGTTTGGGAATAAATTACACATCAAATAAGTGTCATCAGAAAAATTCTTATTCCACTTTATAAAACCAAGCTTTCTTAATAAATTCCACATAAAATATATATTCTTTTCTAACCAGGCAATTTTTTAAAAATTAAATTCTTCATGTTCCCGTACGGGCACACTGGTAACCAAAGGGTTAAAATTCGGTAGGTCACCTTACTATTTTGTTCCTGGTAGATCGGCAGAAGGATTCAAATTACAGATTTTCCAATTGATTGTCTTAGATTGAACTAGCAGGCTTACGACCACACATAAAACGATTGGCGAACTAGAAGATCACGATCATTCTGCGTCTGATTTTGTTTACTTTCTAAAACTACACATCTGACATATTTTATTTTCCTTAAATATTTAACCAACTCGAGACCGAGCACCATTAATACTATGGTTTATATGAAAATAAAAAAAATGTTCTATTGGTTCGAAATTTGTTTTGGCCAGTCATAATACTTCAATTATTTTCATAGATAATAAATGCAATTTTCCCAAATTCATTATAATAATATATCTAAATCTGCATTTAGAGAACAGTATTAATGATAATATAACATTAATACATAATATATTTTATATATAATGAATTATAGTTTTATGCTGATGTTCTTAATGTATTTGGAATGAGATTTGTTTTTAATATATATGTGACTCTTAACAAATCATTGCAATGTAATGTAAACGAATATACTTACTAATAATTGTCCGTATTATACTTGAGGCTTATGCCGTAAATTTTTGTAAATTAAAATAAAATAATATAAAGAGATAATGTTCCGTCAAATGGCACAAATAAAAGCTAACCAAACTATATTATTCAAAAATATGTAATCATTTAGAATCCTCATATTATTCGATAATATAAATTCATCGATGGAAATGAAACAAACAAAATGCGTATTGTATGTCTTTTGTTTTGATAATTATAGGTTGTTTATGATTATTAATTGAACGATTAAGATCGTAATGAAGAATGAGTATCTCAGCCGTGGGATGTGAATCCGATTAATTTTATCCTATCGACGACTGCCATGTATAAATCATTCTCTTATAAAGGTGATCATTAAAAATAAGTACCTACGTGGGCATGCGTCTTTGGTGGTTTAAAATGTCAAATTGAATAAATATTTTTTTTTGAAAATATGAAATGAAGAGACGACAGAAATGTTTATGTAATTGGATGATCATCTGCTATTACGCAGTTAAAAAAAAGAAGTTAGCATGTTTTCAGCGGGAAAGTTATTTTTTGACGTTTTCGGTTTCTTCCTTCACAGTAAACCGTTCCAATTATTATTATTATAAAAAATGTTACCCTCCACTGAGACCATAACAGTTTTTTGCCAAAGCGATCTCAGCAGGAGAAAAAAGAAAGCAAAACAACAACGACATTAAAAATTTGAGCATCAGGAATGTCACAGGAAGACGTTACTTGGTTGGCGCAAAGACCCTTGAATGTAGAAGGCTGGTTTCTATATTGCATTCTCGGAGAGAGAGGGTAAAGGGTGATGAAATAGGGACGTTTATTTTTTAAATGAGAGGCTTATTCTATACAGGGGACATGTAGCACAATAACTGATCACATGATAATTGATCTATAGATAAAAAAAAAAACTGTATCATTCGAGTACATAGAGACGGCGTACTGTGTTGTGGGTATATATATAATGTATAAATAAAAAAGAAGGTAGTATTTAGAATTTCAAATACAGAAAACAGATGTAAATTTGGAAAAAGTAGCAAATTCAATCAAATTAGAAGATAGGGCCATAAAGTACACAAAGGTACTGGTACAAAAACTTTTTACCTTTTATTACTTAAGTTCGTATTTACGCATGCATTTACTTTTTGGATAAAGAAAGAATTCAAATTAAAAAGTTTGTTAGATTCAATTTGAATTAGAATTTGAAAAGAGAACTGTACTGTTCCACGTCTAAAAGTAATATCGACTTCAGTACCGACGAATTTCTTACATTGACAGGAACGTGTTACTTTCGATGCGGACCTTATCTACATTCTTATCAATTATATTAGAAACAGAAACATTATTAATCCTGAAAATAATCTACAGCATTGTCGACAATCTAACTGAGAGTCAACAAAATCGTTAAACTTTGCTTTAATGTATGGTATTTGATACTCTTGGGCATTGGCGGCCACTTCATCGGTTCAACTGATCAAGCGCACCCCCGACAATTCTGGCTAAAAATCACAAATAAAATATAATTTTATCTTCTAATGCTTCTGAAAGTATTTACAAAAATGCTAATAACCAATCAGCGCCTTAATTTAGCAAACGCACTGACATCAAAACGGTACGCCATACTTTTTACGATCGATGTGCGACCCAGATATCGCACTACCCAAATAGGATATTTTCTATACGAATGAGAGATGCAAGCGAAAACCGTCAAATTTGTCCATCCCATACAGTTTGTATGGGGAGTTTTGTGCGCCGCACTGCTTACAAAATCGTTCAACTCGTACACGTACACTATAGAGGTATGTCTAAGTAGTAGTGTGACCCTGAACCTTCAACCGAAGTCTGTCGATAATTCATCTTCGTTATAGATCGGAAGTGTTTAATTATTATTATTATGCATCTCGCATATTTTGCGTGACGTGCAAAATAATATTTCACTTTTAGTTCCGATTTTTACATTGTGTCGTTGGTATTTACGGCTGTTTATATTGGACTATTTTGATAGCATATTTAATTATACACAAGTTTAATATACCTATTCAGGCTAATTATTTTCAACATAGTGTTAACAAAGCAGTGATAATACAATTTATTAATATGTAAATAGTTTAGTTGTTTATATGAGGATATTTAAATTAAAGAATATTTTTTTAGCTGGCTTGTTGAACTTTGTGCAATATTTTTTGCTCTTGTGTTAAACTGACAATATTGTGTGTGAATAGGTATATAATAGTAAATATAAAGTGTGTTTTAAATGCAAATTTTCAAGTAGTTATGCGGTTATCTCTGTATTTGCGCATCAAAAAAATAGGAGGATCGATCTTCTCTATAAGTGATAAGGTAGGAAACTATAGCTATTATTTTTTACTTGTATCACATATTTTTTTAATTAATGTACAATGGGAATGGGAAGTTTTCTAGCAATATAATCTATTGTTAATAATTAATGTTATCTTTTTAATCTCGCGTGTATGTTTTATGATATTCCTAATATTTCCTAAAGGTCTGATCCTAATGTCATAAAAAAATAGAAACGATTGAATGAAATTCATCATTTGATAGCTAAAAATATGTATGGTCACACGGGACGGCTTCTGGTATTTTAGTTTACCTATTACGCGCACCCCCACACCCATTCCCACGAGCCGCTACTGCTCTTGGGGTTCAACATCTTATTTTCAAGACAATGAATTTAATATTTATTTAGAAATAAGTTAGCACGAAAGCTTTCAATTAAGTTGGGAGAATCTAAAGGAAGAAGGCAAAGAATTAGAAATACAGCTCTATATTAGAAGGGAATGAATGTCATGTGCATTAAAAAAAAGTACGAACGCGCTTAGCATGAAAAAATAGTAGGTTCAAAACAGCGCTCTGGATCAAAAACAATCATTTCCTATACACATACACTTTACAACATGTTATTCTGTTAAAACGACGATCGTGCTAACCGTATTCCACTGTATAAGGTTAAAACCGCCTCTGGAGTAGTAACTCCATTGGTCCTAAGCAAAACAAGGAGTAGTTGATATGTTGTAGGTATACCAATCTGAAATATAAATAGTTCGACAATCGTAGTAATAAGTCACAAAATTGATAGTAGAGAAATGCACCATGTGTCTTGACGTTTGTATTAAACCATAGATAAAGTTATTATTATTATTCAGTTACAAGTACAACAATATCATACAAGATAACATTGATTGCGTTTCTGTCAAATTCAAAAAGATAAATCATACAGGATGTTCTATTTCTGCGAAATATGTATAAATGTTCTGGATTCTTATTCTTCCTCTGTCTATAAAATCACATAATTGCAGATCTGTGAAGTGCTTTGGGAAGCTATTGAAAAATCTATTGTTGAATAGTAAAATATGGTATAATGTGATTCAGAATATGCTTTTTGTATTTTCTAAAACCAGCAACATGTACGCCAAATGTGGGTTTAGTGAATAAATTTATAATTTTTAGAACACTTACTTTTTTGTTTTGCTGGGCTTAGGTAAAAGTTGGAGATATTTATAAAAAGATATCAATTATCACTTACTTATGAACTTCGTTAGTTGATTTAGAGTTTTATGGTAGATTGACACGACTCGAAACTTACCTGAAACAAAAAAGAGAATCGATTTATTAAATCTGAAAAAAAAACACCCTATGCTGTACATGAATACTGCACAAGTCAAAATAACGGTAGAGTTGAAAGTAATTTACACAGTCAGATTGTAGGTAGGTACCTACCCAGCGATACAGGATTGTGCAGCGGACTTGCATAGGTACATAGACGTACTATCATGATAACGAATAATTTAGTCAATACATAACGTGCAACACTATGTATAATAATATTAATAAGTGGGTGATGTAACATACTGCACTGTTAGTAATATCGAAATATTTTATTGTAATCGAAAGATAAATATGTACCTAACTCCCTTCGCTTCAAGTACTACTAAGTACCTATAATAATAGTAAACAAACTGTCGAATAATCGAATTGTTAGGTTTTAGATAACGATCGATCGACACGTTATATTCGATTTCATAATTTGACGTATCTACAATATTAAATATACAAGTATTTACAAAGGGTTTGACTAAGCTTTTGCTTACAACGGACGAATAAACATATGGAGACAAAGATTAAAATTTTATGTGTACATTTTTATATTATCAACATATTGTCCGTAATGGCATTTTTATAAATAAGTCGTCATTTTAAACATTTCTTCCATCGGTATGTCAACAATTATTTATTTTTCATTTAGACGCACGGAAAGGAATACCTATAGGATTTCATATATATTCATCATTTGGAGGTAATTTACCGAATCTCTTAATATTTCGTTAGGTTGAAGGGTTGATCTTTTTATTCGAAAAGTAACAATCTTTTACAACTCTAAAGTTTGTACATGAAAAGGACCTAGCTAATTTATTGATAAGCAATCAATACAAATTAAATATGAAAGCGTGCATATAATTAAATTATAACCTAATTCAAAAAAGATAATTCGATGATTCTAATTGAATTAAAAAGTGTAATAGTTAAGTCATGCAATTTTCATAATCATTCTGAATTCGGGCGAAAATCCTTCCATCGTCATGATTGATAACTCCATTTTGTCCGTTATTATTTTCCAAATTTATCCTTTATTATTAATATATAAGAAGATACAAAATTTGCATACCTTTGTAGTTTTTGGTATTCAAATATATTTTTACTCTTATCGACTTTCATGAAAATTAAATGTTGATTGTGGCCATCCGACCATTCCTAACTTGTCCTGAAATCTTTTTTATTCATAATATCATTAACTTCCAAAATTTGACATAAATAGAATTTCAAGATGAGGTGAACTGTATACAATTACAGGTATTACAGACAAGATTTCCACAATCCCTAATGTTATGTGCATATATCAGTAATTATTTTTTCTTTTGATAGATACAGATGAAGTATGGAAACTGTAATACATATGTACAGTCAGATTCAGATATCACCCTCTTCCGTATCATATTTGATTATTGTTATTTGCCATATTAGATAAGAATATGAATGCCTATACACTTGTATTATGTTTGCTTGAAGTTGATATTGGTTAAATATTTGAATGCGCCAATATTTTTAATGTTTTATTGATTAATTAAGGTTTCATTTTATTTTATTGTTTGCTTTATATGTATTGATTGATTATCGTAAAATATGTTTAAACCTTACTAATGTAAAAGGCTAAATGCCGTTGACGATAGAAATAAATAAATAAATATATAGGTACATTATGTAATAATAGTTTTTTTTGTTGAAATTGTAAGGTTTAATTTATCGACCGACGATTCTTGGTGGAACACCATATTAATATTTTTTTCAATAAAACAAGATTAACAGTTATTTCATTGTTGACTTTATTCATATTCATTCAAAAGTAAAGCTTCACTCACAGGCTTGCAAATTAATAAAGTCAACAATGGTATAACAATATATAGGTATCTTGTTTTATTAATAACTTTACTAATACTATACCATAACGGCATATCTCTCAAGTGATGACGTTAATTGTGTTTTACGTACACCTGTCTTTTTAAGGACACTCGCAAACTTACAGAAAAGAGTGGGCAAATTTTCCTATACTGGGGTCTCACAACTGTAAATTAAATTATTTCAAATAAGAAACATGTATTCTTTCACATTACTTTCAGCTTTCATTCAATCAGGTTAAGTAATTCTCGTTTCTTATTCTTCTTTGTTTAGCATGTCAGGTCAATATATTAATTTTCTTTGTAAGAACCTATGTATAAATTTTAATATACGGTATTATCATTTGATGGGTTTATCTGTTTAGTTTTATACAACATTATAAGATGTTATATATTTTTAATATCCCAAACCGAATGATGTTATAAAATCGTAGATTTAAGAGGCACAACATGTTGTTTGCTTGTTTTGTTGTTACAATGCCATGAATTTCATGATAGACATTATATTGTTTAAAGGCGGAATGAAACAATAAATACAATGGCTTACTTTTTTATTGCAATGCATTAAAAATGTTATTATATTATTGTAATGTACATATGTAACTCAGGATAATAAATTATGGTACAAAGTAATAATTTCGAATTCTGATATTATTTAGAAGATTTAAACATATTTTCTTTACGTGTGACATTTTTTATTTTATTTATAACTCTTTCAAGGAACAAACAGTCCACACAGTAAATACTACAAGAACTAATGTTACATACAATATAGACCACCAGAGTCCCCCCGTATTACTACAGCATATAAATTCGAAGGAACTTAAAATATGAGTTGGCAACTTTAGAAAGTATTCATGATAATATAGTTCAATTAATCTATCTATTTATTTATACCCTCACGTCGTATCGCAAGTGGGGTTTGTAGAGAGAACGAAACGCCATATAGATCTATCCATATACTGTATACTTCTTTCGCTTCTTTTACATTCATACCATTTCTCATACACGCACTAGATTTCTCTTACTTAACACACTGATATCCTTGATCCACATAGTTCTCGGACGCCCACGATTCCTCACACCCCCTCTTTAAGATAAGTATATCCTCTTTGTGATCCTTTTCTTATCCTATCGTTTCATTTAATTATCTGTTCTTCTAAATATAGCTCTGATTTAGGAATGTTGTGGGAAGAGGTATCTCGATTGAAACAAGGATTGAATAGTACTTGGAATAACTTTGTGAAAGTTCTTTTAGAACATATTTTAATTTTATTAACAATGTAAACTCCTTTTCATGTCCAGATATCTCAGAAGTGGTAATCCTCATTTATCCGCTCTTCTAAGCAAAACTTTTGGCCTCACAAATGGGCCATAGTGGTCAGCCCCAAGAACTAGCTAGATAAGACCCCTATGTGGGAATCATTTTTACTACATTTATTTCCTTGATGAATCTCTTAAGAGGAGAGAATGTCTTAGAAAACAAAGAATGAATATTATTGAGAAACAATATATATATTGTTCAAGTTTGTATATATGTCAAAAGACGAGCAACAGAGATAGTGAAGATGCCCGCCACATTCAACATTCGAGATATACAATATGTAATTACTTCCAATATAATATTATTATTTAATACAATTGTACAGATGATGCCGTGTGCAGTATGTCACTTATAGAACATACATAGAATACCCATTGTCTGATTCATATATATACATTTAATATACACATAATATGAGGCAATACGTACATAGGTACGCATTGTTAATACTATAGAATTCAGATATTCTGAAATGTTTCAGTGAAACTAAAGATTTGAATTTTTCGAATGTTTCTGATTAACACTGTGGAATTCCATATTAATTATTCATTCAAAAATAAAAGACACCTTGTATTTTCCACTATATATATAATGAGTTACAATCCATTGGATTGGTCTGCAACGAGTTTGGATTTTCTTCTCCATTCCTCCCTATTCTCAGTCAGACTTTTCAGCTCTACGTATGAGCCACAGTTCATGTCCCTCTTCAGTTGGTCCATATACGCATCTATTGGTCGGCCTCTGCCATTTGCTCCCTTCGGTCTTACCCTCCGCGATGGCGATGAGTAATCCTGGGTGCCTGATGTTGTGGCCAATCCAGTTAGCTCGTTGTTGGCCGATTCTCTTAAGAAGTTGCCTTTTTTCGCCTACCCTGGTTAATACTTCTTCGTTTTTGACGTGTTCCGACCAATGACTTTCAATCGCAATACCTTAGGTTCTATCCCTCCTGCAGCCGACCTACGCCACCTTCTCGACACAAATATAATATTTCGTAATTTAAGGATATTTGGTGGGTGTGTATTTAGGATCTTAAAAATCTTTCCGATAAAATTTCAAATATCTTTTAAAGAAATTATTAAATTCTTGTTTTGTAAAAGGCAAGAAAACATTGCTAATGAGTCATTATACTTATTAAACATTACTAATTCAGTGATGGGGCATGTTACTCGTTCTGAATATTTCATATTTATTAGCACGAATATTCGAACCCGTGACGGGTATAATAAATTATAGTTTTTTGCTCGAATCGAATCAATGTAAAAGTCCACTATTTTGATTCACAGTTTGATAATCTATATCACAATAATATACTGTTCATTATGTAGGAAAATCTATATTGAGTTCTCCATACAATATTATATTGTACCTATTCATTTTCCATACAATCTACAAGCACCACCAAGATTCATTAAGCAACCATAGAGCATCGCTTCTACATATTATCTACTATGTACATATATATTGCAATTTATATTATTTGTTTCAGTAAATTACATTGCACGAAATTGAATATATACCTGGTACATGACAGATGGATTACATTAAAAGCGTTTATATGAAGTTTTTGTGATATTCAAATATTGCTTTATAATAAATTCACTCTAAAGGTACAAGCTTCACCTATTAATAAATACTTTTGAATATTATAATTCAAAAGTCCCCTCATTTGTTCATTAGCAGATTGTGTAAACTCTCTACAGTGGAAAACAAGCAAGGTGTTCCAATGCTTATTAATCGGCTTTGGCTGGTTTAAGTGCGCGATATTAAACAGTGTCTGTTGAACGATATTCTTAAGATATTCGAATACAAATACTACGTTAATGAATACAATGTGAAATTTATTTAAATAATAATAAAAGTATATTTAAATTATAATTATGCATCTCTACGTGAAAATAAATTATATAGAGGAACCAGAAAATCATTGAAATAAATAATGTAGTAGAATTGAAAAGATTGCCAGGTTACGATCCTTAGAATTGACGACTACTACGAAGAAAATAAGCGTAATATCTACGTACAAACGTATCGCATTAAAGCTTTTTATACTTGGTAAACATATTTGGTAAAGGGGATGATAAGCACCTACATAATATGTCGGGTATAGAGCTTTATATAATTATCAACCACTACACGCGTGTCTGTATTGTAGAGTAGAGACCGTAAGTTTAGAGTTTAAAGCTTCATTCAGCTTTACAAGCGGATATGAAAACGTATGTTATTCCTAATAAAACAATTTTTCGTAACTATTTCATCCATCTCATTATAGAATAAATATTAATAATAAATATCTTTATTGTACAAAAAAAATGTACAAGAGAAAAAGAAAAAAAAAACAAAAATAACTTCATTAAAAAAAGTTCATTTATTTTTTATATTCTAGTAATTATCTTCATGTGTTGTTTTTCTTATAAAATATTCGATCTGCCGAAACACTTAATGTTTGAGCACATCGATTATTATAAATAAAAAATAATAAGAGAAAAACTCCGTCCTGATTAGAAAAAGCCTAAGTGAAAGATATATGTGTCTATTTTCTAAGAGCAGAGATGAAGGAGAAAAGAAGAAATAATAAATGTATAACATATTCCAATAAAACATTTTGAAGATGTTGGAAAAGTACCTATTTGGTGCTTTTAAGTGATTAAATCACGAATAAAAAAGTATCATTCATACCATCACGGCATTTTCCATTAAATGGGGCAGCCTGCGGACTAACTGCGTGTGAAAACCAAGCAAATAGTCTTCTTAATGCCAACAAAACTTTAAAACACACTGAGAAAAATACTAACGAAATTTCACAACGAATCATTGGTACGTACTATCAAATTAGGACCAGAGTTCGTACAAACGATTCACTAGTACAGATCTATTAACTTCGCAACCAATTCATTGGTACGTTTACCAACAACTTCTTCACAGTGACGTCATCAACTTGACGTTGGCTGCAGAACGAATCGTTGGTAAGAATCAATTGAATTACTTGTCATACTTACGTAGGTACCTATACATGACCTTGCTCGTAGCTGTCAAAAGTCCAATAATATTAATCGCGTTTAGTTGTAAAATGTGATCTATTTTTCTAATAACACTATAATTATTATTTGAAAAAATCTAACAAAAATAATAATATTATTAGAATAATTTTTCACATTTTACAAATAAACATTGTGATTAATATATAAGTAAAAAAAGTAGCAAGGAAATTAAAATGATTTTTTTCTTTTAAGTTCTTATGTAATATAATCATTTATTAAAAATTTCAACTGAAAAAATATAAAAATAAGGACAATTTATAAAGACATAATAAATATATCAAACGCGTATTATAGGATTATTCCAAAGGTCGTGCAGAAATTACAACTCTTTCTTCAGGGATGTTGAATTTTACTTATTATTATTATTCACAGGCATTCCACCCGGTAGGAGTGAAATTTTACTTATCATCATTGCCAAAAATCAACGGTGCTATTTCTAGATCTCTTCAGGGTTCTGGTTGATGATTGTCTTGAATGTGGTGAGGTTCCCCTTCCCCAGTTTTTATTCAGAGAGAACTGATCCCCCCCCTGAGCATCAGTCATTGCTTGTGTTTACTTGTAATAGCCTATTCATTTCACGACTTCATGTTTTTCTTTTTTCTTTCATTGTTATTGCCTCGGTCGGTGCAATCGAGTTCATTTTGTTTTTATTTCTTTTTGTTGTTGGAACATAGCTGCAACATTATAACTGAACTCCATTATATTGATATAATGAAAACAAAACTGTTCTTGGTTTTACTAAGATTTATTTGTTAAATAAGTTACCAGGTTTCGACCTATGAGGTCATTGTTAAACTAAATTTACTATAGGCCGTTTTGTTACTTAAATACTATGTCTTAATAGGTAGGTATAACAATATATTCTTAGAGCTAAGGTTTTATATAATGCAAAAATTATTGAGGGAAATTCAGAAAGAACAGTTGGTTGTGTTGTATGATTTAAATTATATTGATTATATATAATGTGACATTTTATTGGTAAAGATTAAGGAAGACAGTTGGTTAGTATTGTGTAAATAAATGAAATAGGTTTGGGTATTTTGACTTCAACTAATAGATTGATGTAACAGATGTACCTAATATTATTATCAACAGAGGAATATTGACAAAAAGCATCCATTTAGGAATAATAACATGTACAACATCTAGATTTTCAACTAGTTTCAACAATACCCAATACTATTTCATTTATTTACACAATACTAATCAACTGTCTTCCTTATTAATCTTTACTCAACCAACTGTTCTTTCTGAATTTCCCTCAATAATTTTTGCATTATATAAAACCTTAGCTTTAAGAATATATTGTTATACCTACCTACAAAGACATAGTATTTAAGTAACAACACGGCCTATAGTAAATTTAGTTTGACAATGACCTCATAGGTTGAAACCTGGTAACTTATATAACAAATAAATCGTAGTAAAACCAAAAACAATTTTGTTTTCATTATATCAAAATAAATTAAAAAAACACAAGTTCTAATTGTACCACTTTGTTGCTCTACGGGAGTTATTTTATTTGGTATTCTTCTCTGCAACATTTTTCTATGGGAACAAAAATTTTTCATGCTGACAGTTGACCCTTTCTGTTTGAGTACGAATGCCCCAATTCTACTAATTTGTTTTCTTCTAGCCTTTTGATAATTCCATTTGACCTTTTTTCTGTAAATTTAAAAAAAATATATATAACTAAAAGTTATTTTTGAAAACGAAAGAATAGAAATTAAAATAACAGAATTTGAAGTATACAAACTTTTGCTATTGTTGTAGGTGACACCAAACCCAGTGCAACAGCTTCACCAATTTGTTAATGTTCTGCAACATTCTGTAAAGTACAAATTTTAGTTAATCTTCAATAAAAACTCAAATTTGGCTTGTTGATAAAACAATTATTGCAAATTAAACATCTCATACCAACTCATCATGGACTGGACTTTATAAAGATTCATTATTTGTTGAGCTGTAAATGCTTTTGATCTTAACATATATTATGGCACCACTCATGTGGACAAATTTGTTAGTGTAGAAATTTAGTCGGATAAATGTAAGTCCCCAGATTTCTGAACTATCCAGGTGGACGGTGGGTCTCCTTCAATGTATATACTCAATCACAACCTCATTTGTTTCCTCCACAGTCTAAAAGTACAAAAATGATTTATTAAACCAAATGATAACTAATAAAGTTAGTTCATTAACAAACAAAATCAATGTTAGTCCAATATTACATACCGAATTGATGGTTGAAGTTTCACTTTCATTTCATCACATGGTTTTTAACATTAAATTCTGTAATCTGTAAAGCAAAAAATATTCATTAAATTAAATAACCTAATTAGTCCATCCACAAGCACTCAAGGTTAGAACAATGTTACTCACCAAATGGTTACTTGATGGTCCACTTTCATTCTGTAATTCCACGTTATTTTCCACATTGCGTTTCATCTATAAAGTAAAAACATATATCAAAATCATTAATGCTTTAAATCATACAAAAATAATAGTAAATAAGAAAAAATTTCAAAGGTTTACCTTGCATTTCCATGACAGGTGATTTTTTCATCCCATAATGCAATATTATGAGGGATCTTGTTTTAAATGTGAGTAAATGCACGGTCATATTTCAACAATTATCCTCAATCCACTAAAAAAAACACCGAAATACGAAAACGACTTGACAGAAATTAACACAGAACAAAACACAACGGAGAACCGATAAATGTCATCGAATATTAGCGTTGCCATTAGAATAATTAATAATGACCAAAGTATTGTTTTTTTTTTATCAAAATATAACACATTTTACAACCATTTTAGTGTATTCTTTATATTGAATAACAATAAATAAGTATTAGGTTATTTGTATAATAACGAAAATACTACAAATAAATAAAACAATATTGTACTGTTGAAATACGTTTCGTCAATCATAATGTATTTTTATGCGTGTGGCAATTTTACAAGCCATATGTACTTATTATACCTGACTATTATTTTAAACCAACTAGCGTCATACACGGATGTTTGGGTAACTAAAACTAGTAAAAGATTGGTAAAGGCCGAACAAATCATTGTGCAGAAATAGTTATCGGTAAATGCGAAATGATTTAATGTTACGTAATGTTGAATTTGATCTTTATGTCATATTATATCAATGGTAAGGCGAGCAAAACAATTTATTGTGAAATATCAATTGAATTTGTAGATGTACCTTTTCTCAGTGCAGTCTAGATGGATGGCATAACTCATCGCTTAATTGAAGAAACTTAATGTTTTTTACGGGATGTTTTACGAATACCTGTCTTTTACAGAATATTCGAAAACTTCCAGAAAAGAGAAGGAGGCTTATTCTTTTCTTTAATCAACGTAAAACGAAAATCGTAACGCAATCGCAATCGCTTTCGTCGATATTATGAAAAGGCTTTACTCTCGTATATTTTCAACACTTTACCGTCGCAAGTATCTAGGTATCTACAAATTATTCTGTCGCATCGGCACAATACAACGTAGAGAGTTTCAGGACTGTAAAACAAGTGAAAAAATGTCCAATATACAATGCGATGAAATGTATTGCAACGTGTTATTATTATGTAGGTATTAGCAGTGTCGGAACTATACCTATTTTTTATATTGGTGAATTGCCATTTTCTACAATTGGGGTAGCTAGCGGACTAGCCGCATGTGATAAGCATGAAAGTCATCCTCTCAGTGCCAATAAAGTGAAACAATCTGGATAGGTGCGATACTAAGATACACCTCAAAAGGTGTAGGAATTTAAGATGTCATTTTATCTAATAAATGAATGCAATTGTTAAGTGGAATTTTGCGTGTATAAAAAGCACGTTATTAGAAGCATGCGGTGCTTTTTTGCATTCATAGAAAAGACGTCACTGTGTATAGATTATTTTTTATGGTGTTTTGCAGTAAATTGTCGAACGCTGTTTGACACAAAGCGCTTTGTCGATTGTTGATGTTTAGCAACAACATCAAAAAGAAAATAAGAGGATTTCACGCGCCTATTATATGCAGAATACTGCATGATCGATGCTTTTGTAAATAATTGTGCATGTATGATGAAGGTATGTTTATGTCAAAGAGGTACTTTTAGTGAAACACTATCATAAAATTCACTAACTAAACTATTATTTTATATCGATGAAAAATAAATAATATTTTATATTGACAAAGGATGGGCAAACTGAAACGTCATGTAATATTCGGGATTTAAGAAATGTTCGAATACAGAGAAAGTTAAAGAAGAGTCTGCATCCAACATCGTACGGTAAAAAAGCAATTACAAGAAAGAAAAAAAAACAGAATGCTTGGTAAGTAGAATATCTGTATTTGGTATAATATATTTTATAATATATTTTATTGCGATGGCTGGGTCACGTTCTCCGCATGCTAGAAGGCAGACTACCACTTAGATCTTTGGAGGCTGTGGGAGAGGGCAGAAGACCGGTGGGCCGCCCTAGAAGAAGCTGGCAAGGGCAGGTGTCAAACTTGTGTGTTGAAAGACTTGGTTTGGAGTGGCCAGAGGTCCTGGAAGCAGCGGTGGACAGGGATCTCTGGAGGAGATACCAAGGGGCAATGACCGAACTAGGACAGGGGAAGAAGATGTATGTATGTATATTTTAGAATAAAGTTTTGTGGTAAGTCGTTTGCTTTTTATAAGCAAGTACGAGTAGGTACTCTCTATAAAAGATATTGTAGAAATGAGTAAGAGACCAATACTAAATCAGGACCTCTAAAGGGACTATAATTACTGAGCGAAATTGCATATTTTGGAAATATTACCTCAACCTCGTACCTACATACGTTGCTTGTATCGGAAGTATCAGAATAACACATATTATGAAGTTACCATAATAATATTACTAGTAGGCGCCTTAGCCAATATTGAAATTTCCAGGTGTTACCATACATTGGAAACATATCGTGGAATGTACTCGTATAATGCAAAGTTTGATATTACAATCCAACATATTACAGGTGGAATTATACAACGATAACTGGAAATGACTAATAGTTATAACAAAATTTATCATTTGAAGTAAATATTATGTATTTATAGACTCATATTAATTTCCTAATCTGTAATCTATTACAGTTGATTACTATTCGAAAGTGTACCTATATAATAATAAAGTTAGCATTGAGATATCTCGCGTTTTAAGTTTTTTTAACCACGGCATTACTAATTACCGATGGCCGAATGCCTTTTTAGATATTGTCCAACGATAAAAGTTGGAGAAAGGCACAAACTATATGCGTTTGAGATGTGATGCTGGACACGTAATTCTGAATTCAAAGGACACCACAGAGGGTAAGCACCTCTATCTTTCAAGAAATTTAGATGGAAGACATACTCCATCTGTTTGAAACGTATACTCCAGTTTTTCGGACACGAGAGGAAAGCATGAAAAGATTGATCGTCGCTAGTGATGCACAGGCAAACAAACTTGTAGATTATGACCTTCAGCATTGGGTGTGTCCAGATAGTAGGATGCGGAAGTCAATCACCAATCTTCAATCATTCGGTGAACTTTCGGAGCCGAAGAAATATTCGTATTAACGTCATGCTCTCCGATTATATTTTCGGCGAATGCTCCGAAAGTTCACCGAATGATTATAAAAGTCCCAGAATTTTACAAAATTTTGTTTTTGGTCATTTTAGATCGATGTCTTTCTTTTCAATAATACAAGTATTGTTGAATTAATTATAAATAAAACACTTATTCACAGTGACTTTTATTGGACGCGAGCAGGCATTCAAGAGCTTCCGCTCTCATCATCAGGCTAGCGAAAAGTAAGTGTTTTATTCATAATAAATTCAACATGAATTTCCACCAAGTACCGTCGGTTGAAAAATATCAACTTTACTAGTATTTTTATTTATATAATGATGTGTGAAAATGTATAGCTCTTTGTGAAATAGAGAGCGGTGCATTCACTGAATATTTATCATGTTTTCTTCGCCGCTGGGTTCGCATTTACTGAAAGTTCTATGTTTTTAGCAGTTTTTCCGATAATAAAATTAAACAAATAATATTAATGTGTCATTTAAAACCCATTAAATTATATGTTTGATTGATTCAATATTTCGTCAAAATAAAGTGACATAAGGGAATATGTAGTATCATTACATTATTCAATCCATTACAATGTAACGTGTATATAAAATTAAAGTTATATAATAGATTTGATGCAATTTGATATCATGAAGGCTCGTCTCTATAATAATGTCTCTTCGTCTCGAATTTCCATGTATTGTTTGATTAACAATCAACAGCTTGTCATAATAAATAATGATGTGCTGGTAATGTGTATGTACACGTATCAATATCTTCCATTAAATATTGAGTAGAAGCAAGATTTATAAGATACAGTAGATAACATTATATGCATAATATGAATATCTTACATTTAATAAGTGATTTTTTTTATATGGCAAGTTATCACATGTACAATAAATCAAAATATTGGGAATATCCCTTTGTAAAATATATACCTACTTTTGCTTTGGGTTGTTTTCAAGTTATTTATCTACCTATGCCATCTCTCAAAAGAGATATAGCGAGTAGACGAATTGCATAAAATAAGTACAATAAGTAAATACGCAAACTGGCTAATTCATTTCGATAAAACAATTAGAAAATCAGGATAGACAAGATACTTTATACTGAATAGAGGGTGTTTAACGAACTATTAGTGATGTGTTACAAATACTTGTGCTTTACAGGACACCTGAATTTTTTTGAAAAAGAGAGCAAGGACTATTCTTTAGCGACAACTCTAAGTAACTACCCGAGTAATTTAACATCATATTTGAGCCTTCAAGACTCTGAAAATTTGATAGAAGCACCATAAACTGTGTGAGAATTTCAAAATTATTTATTATCTTCATGCGGTTGCATTAAACTTTTGACAAAATGCAAATACATCACAAAACTTTGTATTTAGGTTTGATATTTATATCCATAATCTTAAATTGATTTCTTGATACTTCCTTAGTATCATCTATAAAAATAATACTTACAAATTTCAAAACCGATAGAAATGTGAACACAAAAAACGCACCTTAATAAATATTCAAATTATTTTTAATGATTAGTGAATAGAAACTATTACCTTGAATTTGTAACTAAAAACTTATTAATTACGCAGGTATTACGTTTTATATTAAATTTCCTTTTAGCTTATAATTATTAAAAGGTCAAATATTATCCTGAAAATATTATACTTACTTAATTTAATTTCGGAAAATGAATACCTATTGTTATCCCAAAGGCTTTTCATTATTACCAAAATAAGATCTTTTATATACTTCATGCGAAATTAGAAATTCGCAATAGTTAATATACTGACTTGAATTAACTTCGATTATTGTAAATAAATATTGCAACTATGTTACAAGAAATTAACAGTTCAATTGAAGTAAATTTAAATTTAATTAGGTTTATAGTAATAAGACAACATGTAAATTTACTTCGTAATAGTTGCTCGTTGATGGTGGTCGTTTCATCATTCGAATACAAAAAGCATAGTGTCTCTAAAATGATTTCAATATAGAAATATTTTTTATATTATTATGTAGTTTTTGTTGATAATATATATTAAATAAAATTACCGTCACAAGTAAGTTTGACCTTAAGGGGCCCCATTAGCAAAAACGATAAAACATTCAATTTTCAACAAGTTAGGTATACAAACTCTCAAAACTTGTTGATCCTACGAACATTTTGATTTGATAAAATATGAAAACAAATATTAATTACCAATATCAAACTTTAACTTTAAAAAAAAAACTTGATTTTTCTTCATAGTATTCGTTTATAAAAAAGCATATTTCTGAAAATCGAATTCGGGGGTGTGTTTGGTACATATATGCACAAGAATCCTACAAATTTATAATGTTACGAATACTTAAATAGTTATTACAATTATAGAACAAATAAATTTTTTTTTTGTTTTTTTTTCATGGAAAATGACCGATTTGAAAAATATTTTTTTTGATAAAATTTCTCATATTTTGGAACCAAAAATCACCACATTAACATGATTTTTTTGCATACTAAAAAAAGTTTTCTAAAACCTATAGTATTTATATGCTTGATAGGAGGAATAAAAAATATATTTATTTTACAAATAATTTGTATTTTGATAAAACAATGAATACCTTAATATATCTCGCCAGTCTGCGATTTATTTATTTTTTAGTAAAAAACTAATATTGGTAAAAAATATTTGTTTCTTTATATTATCAAATCAATATGTTCGCAAGGGTCAACAAGTTTTTGCAGTTTTTCTATCAAATTTGTTGAAAATTGAAGATTTTACCATTTTTGCTAAATGGGGGCCTTAAGGAATCGAGATAGCTTTGCAAATAATTTTTTTGACTGAATTTAAATTTAAGAGATAGCTCAATCCATGTATGTATTTACCTTCACATCTTTCTATATGTCACGACTCAGGCTGTTCGTAACCTTATTGTTGTTTAACTATGTATTATTAAACAGATTAGACTATTTTCTATTCTCTATAAGAGACAACAATACTGCTATTTTTGTTAAGTGCATTCATGTATACAGTATCATAATAGTACAAGGATTAAACCAAATTTAAATAGAAAATTTTTGAAAAGATTATAATATGAATAAATAATTAAATTTATATCAAAACGAACTGCAACACATTTCTTTGATATTATCAATGATAAATTATCGTAATCCTTGAAATTACAATGGGAAATAATTCAAGATTCCGCGGATAAACCGAAATTATAATTTATTATTTTAGCACAGAAACGGCAACGTTTCGTTTCGCCCTCATAAATAACAAAGAAGGCTTTTACTAAATGTATTTTTAATTACAATTAACAATAAAAATAAAACTGGATTAATGAGAGGAAAAATAATAAGAAAAAGAAAAACAAAAACAGCAGTAGATTTGGGAAACATGAATAATGAAAAAATAGTATTAGGTAGATAAATGTTTTTTACGTAGTTTGTATTTTTTAAATATTCATAAGTATCGTAACTTTTTTTTCTGTTTGAAACTAAGTTGCTGTCTTTGTTCATATGTTACGATAAAAGAAATCAATTAATGAATGCTTTGTGTTTGAATTTTTTAATGTTTAACGAAATCGTTTTTGACGTTAATCGAAAAAAATCATCAGCAGGGTAATACAATATTGTGACTCCAAGTAGGTACCTTTTCAGTTCTGTAACATTCAGTTTATAATATGGATTACAGAAATAATGAAAAAAATTGCAATAGGTTTGTTGTTTTCTCATCAATGGTTGAAATATAGTATAAAAGGTTTGTCTGTTAAATTTGGAGGGTTTTGTCTTAACCGATTTAGACTATTTTTCAGCAACCTAGGGTGAAAGAGATCTTCCATTTGGAGCGACCGTGACCGCGATTCTTCTCATATATTATTGTAACTCTTTGATATCGTCACTATATCATGAAACAGGATACATCATATTATTATAATTACTAAAATAAATTACGTCTAAGGTAAGTAAAACATATTGAAAGCTAGGTCTAAAATCATTTTTTATTATATTTCTATCCATTTTACAAAGATAATCTATAGACTTATATAACAAGCCGCGTGATTGAAAATAGTTCCAAATCGACAAGATACAATAAATAGTATTAATAGTTGGAAGCAATTTGAAAAATCGCGCAATAAAAAGAAAAACATTTAACTTCATAAATTTGTAACTACTATTTATGTACCAAAAAAGCTCTTTTATACGAAAAAGTTTATATTAGACTTCAGAGCTTTGAGAGTACAGGTACTATAGCTACATAATCAACAATATAATATATTAGATCTGTGAAAGAAAAGTTAAAAGTTCACCATCTTCACAAACTTTCACTTTCTTTGATCTCATCAAGCATCTTATAAACAACTACTCGAGTAAAAAAATGTGTATTTCTTTATTATTAACAACTTTTTATCTTTCATCAGACGCTTCTTGAAAACAGTTCAAATATTCTTGTTAAATAAACACAAATGGGCATTCTTTCAACACATTTTATTTAATGAATCAATAAAGTTAAAAATACACAAATAAAATATAAATCTATTGTAGATTGTAATATCTATTTTTACCTATAGGGTATAGTACGCTATATTCGATAATTTAAAAGGCATATATTTATTTATAAGATGGAGATAATTAGTTCAGATGCTAAGAAGTTTGATGCATTATAATATGTAGTTGTTTGGCTTTATTGAGAACAAGTTGACATAACTTGTGATCATATAATTTATTTGTTTCCCTTGTTTTTTTTCTTTCTTAATACTTAACCAAAGCATGAGATAAAAATAGGACTTGTTTGTGTAGAACAATTCACCACCTATTGAGTCAGCTCTTCCCGCGACATTCCTAATGCTATGATTTTGTTACCTTTACTTAAAATTATAATGGATTGGTAACTAATTGTGTTGTTTTGAATTGTGTTCATTGGTTGACGAATAATAATATTGCAACAATATTCCCTTCCACGGCGTGTGGTGAGAGGGTAGTGTGACTTTTTTGTTTGTTTCATGTCTAGTGTACCTACAATGAAGTAGGTACGTATTTGTGTTTACATGATGAGAATTATTTCGAAAACAGATAGTTGATGGAATACAATTTATTATATTATTGTTGGAGAAATTTTGATTTGGATTGTAATACATGTAGATTGATAATGGCAGCATCACTCATATATTGGGTGCAATGCCAAAAAAAGATAGAGAGAGAGAGATTTTGTTACCTTATGATAAAAACGATGCATTATGAAATATAGTCTTCTGTGTCATCGGGAATTTTGTGGTTGAAAAACTAGCGCTTTTTGGTTAAATATTTAAAAATATGTATTTTTAAGTATTTAATTTTTAATAATATGTTAAATATTTTTTGAACACAATCGTAACACGACTTGAGTAGAAGGTGTTTTAACATAGAGCCATAGACCCAGCAAGGACTATCGTCTCGAAGCTAATCTTGATAAATAACTAAAGATAAGTGAGAACAACAAAAAGTGACGGTTAGTACATTTTATCATTCATCATAATATTATAATAACACAAATGAATTAAATTCCATTATGTGCTTAAGTATTCAATTTGCTGAATTCCTCGGTATTGCGAGTAGATTGTTAGATTGTTGTCATTGTCAAGGGCCTCTTAATAACAATTTGTGAGTAAATTATACAAACTCCCTCCATCCTCTAATTAGTAGGATGTAACAGTGTCATGTAATCATAATAGATAATTAATAATACTATTATGATCAATGTATGGGAAAGAAGAAAGTGACAAATATTAATTAAAATTAAACATAATGAATTTTGTATTAAAATAAACGTCGAGCGACTAGGTACAAAACATAAGCGAAGGTTACATAATGAATGCTATTTTGCCCTCATTTTAGACAAATAACTGTATACGATTTTTTGCTTTTAGGTATATGATAACAGTTTATAATAAGAATATAATGTAAATAAAAACAAAAAACTTTGTAGAGTTTTACTATGTACATTTATTTAGTGACCAGGTTTCGACATGTTATGTCTTAGTTTGAAAAAGACATAACATGTCGAAACCTGGTCACTAAAATAAAAGTACATAGTAAAACTCTACAATTTTTTGTTGTTGTTTTTATTTACATTAAATTATGGAGTTCTACAAAATAAACAGTAATAAAATACAATATAATAAGAATATTTTTTTAAACAAAAATCCCGTGTCAGTAACTGGATATTTTACTCGCATACAATAAACGTTAAACATGGGTAGCATAGCATAGGTAGCATTCATCGCTGAATTGTGTAAGTAAAATGTCTTACAGGAGGTTTTACGAACAGGTACCTGCCATTTACAGGACACTCGAAAACTTTAAAAAAATAGTGGAAGGTCTATTTTTATTACTATCATACTTTTTTAGCCGGGAGAGTAGGAAATTATAGCAATAATAATTAATCCATAAATAAGACATCATTCGGTGTAATAAGTAAATAACAATAATTTTCAGCCGAACGGATAGTATGACTAATCTAATTTATGGGGACAAGAGACTTGACTATTCTAATTTAAGTAGAAGTGATGAAAGCGGCATGTGTAATGAAGGATCATAATATATTATTATAACAGTATATACTGTGATAATAATATTTTCATACTTAGTGTTTTATTAATAACAAATCTAATGATTCATTAAACACATGGCGAAGTCATAAATTATGTTTGGGAGGAACCATCAGTAAAGATAAACTGAAGAAATACCTAAATTTAGTGTTGAGCACAGTTTTGAGACGAATTAATGAACGAATCAAAATGCAAGCATAAAGTATGAAATTATGACTGTATTAATAATTGTACTCTAAATATTACCAAATCCATTCGTTTACACAGTAGGTACACTCGCATTTATAAAACTATAATGCAATATCTTCTTTTTCAGCAATCTCTAACATATTTGGATGTAGGTCTCCTCTATATCCTTCCACGCGCGCTTTACTTTCTTGAACTATTCTTGCCCATCTCCTACTTGCGACAGGTATCACAATTATTATCATCAGCCCATCTTTTCTGAGGCCGACATATTATTTTTCTCTCATTATAAGGTTTTCGTTCAAGATTTCGGTGAGTAAATTTTTGTTTGGTGTCTGATTATTTCCGCATTAAGTATTCTCTCAGATTTTTGCCCTGGATAAGCTCATGTATGTTTCTTAAAAACTCGGGAGAAATCTTGTAGCGCAAATGAAAAAAATCTAATTTCTGTCATTCAGTTATTATTTATCGTGTCGAAACCCAGAGAAAAAACCTATCAAACTGATCTCCAGTACTGCGCAAAACGCACAGCAGGTGGAGATGCGTCAAAAATATCCTCCATAGTGCATGTGACAGGGCACAATGGACATTCCAACAAGTGTGGCATAGTCTGTGCTGCACCACAGTCACATGCTCCGGATTCGTCCTGTAGGAAGCCCCATCGTTCTCATTAATTAATTAATTCCCCAGTGTAATTATATTTTATAAAGTGTTGATTTATAACGAAAAAAAATATGAGTCCGAGTATCTTTCAAATCATGTTTGTAATTTTATTGTGATGAAGTAACGCTCTTGTCTTTGAGTCACGAGATACTGGAATCAATTCCCAGCCAGGGTAAAAAAATAAAGAATGAACCTAGTCAAATTATCGTGGTTTTGGGTGTCGCACGTATGTGCTTATCACCCATAATACAAGATGTTTATCACCTATAGTTCAGGAATCAAATCTGAGTTTGTGACTAGCTCGATCTGTTTGATTTTTTTATTAATATGTTGTATGATTTTAATTAAGCTACGCAGGATTAAGTAAGACAACCTTTTAGCTCAATACAATTATACATTTTTTTAACGAGTGAAAACGAATATTCGCATCTCTTCCATTACCCAAAGAGCTTTTATTATAGATAATAATAATATGTATATAAATATTAGTTAGTATTTTGTTTATGGAAGCTTTGTATATAATAATAACATCAAAACAATGTTGGAAAAATATCCAATAAGTTTGTTGTTCTTAAAATTGCATTAAATATTAATATGTAGCTTTAACACATTTTGTTTAGTGTGTACAATAAATTAAATTACTCGGCGCGAAAATCGATGCTGTACCTTCTGTATTGCGTGAAAACAAAATAATAATACGTAGGTGTATAACATAAAATCAAATTGAGTATTTTTAAACAGGGTGACGATATTGAATTGAAACAAAATGGTTTAGAATGGTGGACTGTGAAAGAGGGATATAATACTTTGTTACGTCGCCGAGATGTTTTCTGTGCCCACCACTTTTTCAAGCTACTCAACGGTATCACATTATTTAATCCAATAATATTGGAAAACCTCAATATATAATTATGTTCCCGATACATACCTATGGACATTCTCGGCTACACGATTTTTTTTATCAGCCTCAAAGCAGAACAAACATATTGGCGAACTCCCCAGTGGGAAGGTCTATTCAAAATATGCTTAATTGTCTGGCTGGAGAAATTGATATCTTTAACGTGACGTATGCAGAATTTAAAAAAAAATTGAAGATGTAAGTGTGTTGTCGTTTGGATATCGTTTAGGGTTATTTTATGCGATCGCATTGGCCTTTAGCTGTAATGATCCTTGTAAGAATCGTCTTATTGTCAGTAATAATAATCACAACGAGACTAACTAAAAACTGTATATAGTGGAAACGAAATGGAGATAGGTATATTATGTTCGATCCTCTTTTCTTACCATGCAAGTCACAAATCTAAACAGTAAATTAAATTCGACTCTTTCAAATTCAATTTCGATCAATCACCATTTCAACAATAAAATGCGGAAAGTGTCCAACAAAAGAATTGTACAATTTATTGCAATTGTATATTTATTACAATTGGTCACCCTATGCGGAGTAATGGCATAATAATTGAATGTTCTGTGAAAGGCAACGCAACGAGGGTCAAAATGGGCTAAGTGCAAAATAGAATTAAATGAAAATGTTTATCGTCATGTGTACCACATATATTGACTTGTACCTTTTGCCATTCATTTATATCATCACGGTATTTTCTTCAAGTGGGGTAACAAGCGGACTAGCTGTATTTAAAAACACGCAAATCACCCTCTACCTGTTAATAAATGTTTAAGAAATTCAAGATGAGTGGCATATTTTATCACTTAATAGAAAATGTAAAAGTTTTGTATGGAATGTTTGTGTCAACGGAATTTCTTATTTTCACGACGACCCTGATGTTATGCTCTTTTGGAGCTGAAAAAGTTGAGTGCAAATACTTTTTGGCCTAGTAGGAGACAGAACGACTGTCCCAAGTCGGTGGACTTGACATGGTACAAAAACAAGAATTATTTTTACCGGTAACTAGGTATATTATGGAAAAGAGTGGTAGGGGATTGTAAGCATTCTATTTTAGTTCTATGGGTGGCATATTATATCATCGCTGACTTTTAGATATAAAATGTCTTTTTTTTTTTAATATTTTAATGGTTAATAAAAGTCGTAATAAAAATGTACCACCTTTTTTCTATTTTTACGGTCTCCTTAAAAAGGTTTGAATTGTTTTTCGTAATGTTAAGAAATACTTTCAAAACAACAAAACTACAAAAATATTTCTTTCAAACTAAAAAAAAAAACTCTAAACGAGAAAAATAGCGAAATCTCTCGCATATAGGTATTTTATGCATTTCGACTAACAGGACATTATTATTTAATGCCAATGATACTTTTCGCAGTAGCAAAGATTTCATTAAGATAGAAAATCGCTTAAAAATACGACACAATTAAAAAGAAAAGACTTATAGAAAAGATTCATCGCAACCACAGAAAATGATACCAACGGTCATTTTATTGTTATACGATTGTGTTCAGTGCTGTTTTCATTCTCACGAAACGGTTTACGTAGTTACCCATAAACGATACATTTCAAAGAATTTTCTTTTCCTTTTCGCTTTGTAAAACCAAGAACCAAGATTCTTTTGTTTTTCTTTTTTTGTTTTTGTGTAGTTACACGGTACTTTAGACATCTTTAATCTTAACAAAAAATTTCAAAGTATATTAAACAATTGACTAATTAATGTAAGTTTAAAAAATGCAACCGTTTGACCTTTATTTATAAACTACTCACTATTGGTGTTATAAGATCGATAATTTAAGTGTTTCAGTAAAGTGCTTACTAAAACAACAGATGATTACATGATTTGGAATAGAATTTACCAATTAAAATTAATTTATATATACAAAATACAGGGAGGAAACAAAGTTCAACCATTCAATGCTATTTTAAGATATTAGTTACTTAACAATTTGTTAATGTCAAATACATTCCTTTTCAATTAAGTGATATGTAGGTATGTAGATCTAGTACGAATTTTTATTTAACGAAGTAGACCGTTAGAATTACGTTCTATTTTAAGTTTAACGTTTTAGTTATAACTTTAACGTGAAAATCGTACAGCACCGCAAGCGAGAAACATTAAAAAATACATTCAATATTCAAAGATGTCGTTTGAATAATAAAAAACCGAAAAACATAAGCTAATCAAATCGTGTCCCAGGTCTTACATACCTAGCATGGCATTTCACACAAGTGGGGTAGTCAGTGGATTAACTGTACGTAGTAATTAATATGCAAGTCGTCATCTCTGTGCCATTTATAATTAAGCGATTCAGGATGGTGGTAGACATCATTACTGAGTTGAAAATTTTAGATTTACTGAGCAGTTTAGAGCGACAGCGTCAATTAAACTTTAGATATTCGTAAGATATACCTACCTAACAATAGGTTTACAGATCACCTCGAAGCAATCTTATAAGATACCCACAAATGTTTTGAAATAGCTTTCTGCACAATCTGTACGTGAGACAATATGCCACTTGCAACAGTTTTGCATTCAGTTTAAGCGAGTTGAATAATATTGTAATTTCAATATTATTATTGTTAAAAGCATGTCAAATGCACTTGTAATGCAAAACGATTTAGTATTGCCGTTATTTAACAAAATTTATAACGCAAGTATCCGTTTTATTAATTTGTCAAGAAATTAAATGAAACGTAATATACTTGAAAATAAATAAATACAAAACACGATACACATTCTAGTTTAAATTGTAGTTATAGATTGGAAATACATACTGCAATGTAACTATGAAGGTTTACTCCTGATTTTATGTGAACATATTAGCATATGTGTCATGTTGATTGAGGGTACTAGAAAACTAGGGATATATCGCAAACATTGACATATAACCTTCTTCAATTCTAAGAAGTAGAAATATGAAAGGAACGCACCCCAAGGCTCAAATTCTTGTTATTCAATCATTAAATTATTCCAATTTGTGTCAAATTGCAGTACACATCGTGTAAATGTCACATATAAATATAACTTTCTTAATGATTCTTCAACCGCTAGCAAGATATTTGTGTCAAGCGATATTGATTTTAACCTCTTTCCGTCTTATTCTAGTTTGTTTTATTTCAAAATATATATAAATACAAACTTGAGATTAGTAAAGTTCTCTACAAAGAAAACTTCAGAAAAAGTTACACGTATAAACTATAAAAACTGTGTTTAGACTTACCCCAAGACTCTCGTCCAATTTCCTCTTCCACAGGTCACTACGATCGATCAAAGCATTCCACTTCTCACTGAGTTTGTTAACTTCTCTTCTGATGGATCTGGTCAGTTCACGTGCTTGTTCTTCAGCACTGCGATATCCTCGGCTATCACCATCCAACTCACGACCTGAAAAAACAATACAAGAAAAATTAATAAAATAAACTACCTACTTCACTTTCACAACACAAGGGTGTCGGGGTACATTATTGACATTATTTCAAAAAGTGAAGAACGAAATTGATAAAAGTAACACTTTATTGATCAGAAAAAAAAATTATGAGTCATTGGCGAGCTTATTGCCTGGAGGCAATATTTTCCAGCTAACCAAGCAAATTTGTATTTGAATGACGTACTAGTAGATATAATAAAGTATTACTTTATGTAGATGCAAGTTCATGCCTTCCGGTAACTTAAGTTAGTATTTTAAATTCACTACTATTTCAAGTATTGAGGAGACAATAACAGAATGACATATTATTATCGTTGTGCTATTAAGAACGCTAGGAAAACATTTGACTGTCGTTATAAATTATCATGAAAAGAATCATTACATTTCTCTCGAGAAAAAATAATAATAATAAGTCTTTTTCACTCAGGTTTAATGTTATGACTTGCGAAAATTCATGAAATTCTTAACATTGTGATATTGTTGCAAAAGAAATGATTTTTTATAACAGAGGAAAAGACAAAGAATGTTAAATTGAATGAAAATATAAGAATCTACCCAATTGTGTTTTATTATATAATTCTAAAAATAATTTACCCAAAAACTTTGGTTTTTTAAAAATCGCTCCACGTTAATTTTTGATTAAATATTTTAAATATGGGCAATACACTGTCAGTCCATTTAATCAAATTATAACAATACTTAATTTCATTCGAACATAAAACGCAAAATACTATAACCTAGAATTGTGCGGATGAGAAAGATAAATGCAATATACATTTCAATATAAATTTAATACAGTCCCATATTAATATATCACCGCAAGTCACACGGCGCATAAAATTTATATATTTTCCAATAAAAATTATAGTCTTTCGGGTTGTGGAATGCACCCATAATAGTGAAATCGCAGCTTTGCCTTGTGGTTCAAATAAAATTGTAAGAACTGCAATAAAATTGAGGAAATTACTGACTTTATTATGTTGTATTCAAGGGAGTACACATAGGAGGTCAAAAGGGGGGCACTTTCCCCTCTTGCACATCAAAATTAGTATGAAAGTAAAAAAAATAGAAGTAAGCATGTGAAAATGGCATCAAAGTGGGAGTTGTCCAACCGCATGAAAAATTAAAAAGCTGCTTATTAAACATATTTGATATCAATAAAGCTGCTTATTATTTACTATATAACTGTAATTCTTTGTACTAATGAAACACTTCTATCAATGCTGAAAGAGATTGCCTCCAGACAATTAATAGGATTATTCTGTTTTTATTACAACAATGAAAAGTTTTTATATTATTATAATTTCAGGTCTGTATACCAAATTGAAAATTTTCAGAACAAAAAAAAGTGGTTTTACATATAGAAAAGAGTGGGACACATATTCTAGCGGAAATTCAACGCGGGTTATATATTATAAAGTAGAGATTTGCAAAGTGAGCTTGATGTGCTCATATTTTTTCTAAGTTGCTGCCCCTCCCTAAAAAAAAATTGGGAACGTTCTTGGTAGTAGTATTACGTTGCGTTACGTTGCATTACGTTGCATCAATAACGTACATATCGTTTGCAGATTGTTTTATGAAGTCACTGAAATGCGACGCATAACTTTTATAGTATATTGTAAAGTTTTCCCATATACTTAATGAAGTTTAGCTGTATACTATTTCCTCTACTTATCCTTCGTATATTATCACTTTTGATTCATTGTTGAACATAGCTCCACACTTTATTAATTTTTTAATATAAAGAGAAATAACTTATTTTTTTTCAAACACAGTGTACACCACAAAGACGTAGTATACCACATTCACGCCTAAATTCAATTATAGATCACTATTAAAATAAGTTTCATGGAAGAATTTTAATTAATGGAGCATGTCATAAATGGAAATATGAATTGATCAAATCTGCAAAAATATGTAGACATTTTAGTACTTTGACAATCCTCTTAAAATACAGAGTGGAAATAAACATCTTTCATTTAAAGTGACTAATGAGGTGCCAAATACCTACATATTGCTAAACTAAATTATTTCATAGGATCGATGTGTTGCAATAGTTCGCACATTAGGGTGTCAATAAAAATTAAAACAGTTTAACTAGGTGGCATGCCTCAACACTGGATTGAAGATTTACGATGCCTTACACGGTATGTTTTCCGAATACCTGTCTATTAAAGGACACATGTAAACTTATAAAAAGGATTTGGTCCCATTTTTTGCCCAGAACTCCAAGAGACAGATAATTCAAGACAGAAGAAAATCAATTCAACAAGAAAACTAATTTTATATACTTAGTGTATGAAGCAATTGTTGTATCTTACAAAAGTAAAATATTCTTTACTATTCTATTATAAAAAGTATTATAGTATGTTTCATATTATATATAAAAAGTGAACCATATTTTTACGTATTCCATTGAATAGATAAAATCTAATATTAGGTACATAATAATATGAGGCAAATAATAGAGGTTTTTTTGATAAAGATAGAACCTGTCAAAACAAGATACAAAAAATTATAAAGGATCCTCTTACAGCACACAGAATAATCTTAGTAATAAAAAAGGATTCATAAAAAATATAATAATAGAAAGTTATGAAAGTATGTAAGTTGATTTCGTTAGAAAAGGATGAAAGGAATGAGCGTGTGTTAGTGTAGGAATTATTGAATGAATGTTCTTTTTATTACATAGATCTGAAAAAATTACGTTTTTATAGTATGAATATTAGTTTTTTTTAAGCCGTGGAGTACCCGGTAAAGAATTGATCTTCCACTATCTTCTGTAAGTTTTCGAGCGTCATGTAAAAGGCAGGTGATCGGAAAAATAAAGATGGTACAGAAAGATAGATAAATTCTACTACTTGAGTTTGATTCATAACGAAATAATGCATTTTATGCATCTTTGTTCTTGTGACATTTGAATTTTGATTGTCCTGTAAAAGGCGGGAATCATTTCTAAAATATGACGAGATATAGGTATATTAAATTTCTTTAGTTCGGCGATGAAATATGGTACCATCCTAAATGTTTTAATATTTATTGGAACGGCACGGACGTTACGCATGTTTATTATGTGCGATAAATCTACTGGCTACCTCACTTATGTAAGATACCGTGATGGTAAAGAAAGGTAGGTAAATCTATTTATATTTTGAAATATGTGAATTATAGACACATTGTTCTTCAAGTTTTTCCATATTAATTATGTAAAATACCTTTGTTTTCCATTCAAAGTGCGGCAACAAGAACACAAAGGTATTTTAAGGAATTGCAATTCAATGGACAGAAAAGTTTATACGTTTAATATTATTTCAGCAATATGGGATGTCATCAATTCTAAATGCATTTATTTTTACTGCAATGAGCTGACAATTCGCAGTCCATACCCAAAAAATATTTTTTCTATATACTCTATAGAAATAAAATATAAAAATAAGTGCAAGCATGGTGTAAAAAAGGGTACAAAAAAGTATGACCTATTTGAACATATTAAATGGGAAATATGAGAGTTAATAATATCTGTAGGTACATCGGAGCGAAACTATACCATGTAATAAGACGTCATTTTTCAGTAAGGCCTTTCAAAGTTTTTTCAACATAATTACAATGATTGATTCTCACATCTTTATAAACGCAAAAATACTATAAAAGTTTATTGATTTAAACTTATCTGAAACTCATTTTATATTTACTCAATCTTTTTTTTTTAATTGAAATATATCAAGCTGATGAAATGTCGTTTTTATGCTTAAACAAAAATTTGACATACTTTGTTTATACCTAAAGATATTAAAAAGTTCAACTCGTTTTTAATACAGATGAATATTCCATAAAAAATAGCACAACGAGGACTACAAAATTATGATAATAAATCATTTTGCACTTAATTTGACATAACGCAGTTTTCCTCTGAGATACAGATATTTTGAAGGCAGTATTAACCTAAAGTCCATAAAAGGTGTGACTTATTCTCTAGTAGCGGTTAACCCTCCCGTCCATCGAAATTTCTAGAATTATGATTATTGAAACCATTCTGAAATGTTAACGACATGAGAAATTGCTTTAAGGATATAAGGGGCAGGATATCGAGAAATCTACCGATGTCCTTAAAGAGGTTTATTTACATAATAATAATATTATTAAGTAAAAGGACGATATGAAATATTATTATGTACTACCAAAAACGGTCCAAGACGCTTCGTTATAATGTCGTATTAGAATATAATATTCTATAATATTGAGAGGAACACTTAAAGGAAATGAAACATCCGATAGTTTGTGGTTTCAATAAAGTGATAATCTAGTTTCTAGAAGTAAGAAGCATATTGATACACAGCTTAATAAAGTATGAATAAGTTTAATTAATGAAGATATCGCGTCCTTGCGATAAACTCACCCATTGTGCAAAATATTTGTATATACCATGTTGTTATCTCATTCTTTTTGTTTAAATATTTTGTACAATAAAGTTTATTATTATTATTATATACTATACTATACCCTCACGCCGTGTCGCAAGTGGGGTAGGCAGAGAGAATTTATTCCACTTTCGTCTTTTTTCAGCCACGTCCATGTCTCGCTTGCATACGTAAGTGACCATAATACTATTGTGCACTAGCAGTTTCAGTCTTTATTATTTAAAAATTTAATTCAGGCTTTATTATCTATTCTAAACAATCGAGTACACAATGCTACAAAATTGTAATCCTGAAAACGATTGAGTCCCTTAATATATTTTAATTGATGAAAAAAGAAATACCGTCCATTAGGAAGACCACAAAAAAGATGAAATCCATGTATTTTTCTTATATGTTTTTGTTTAAAAATATGTTTGGTATTTGTACACATTTTCGTTTTTCATTAAATTCACATACTTGTAGTTTTGAATGCATAATCTGATATGTTACACTCTAAGCTTTCTAGCAATTCGAAATTAAAACTAGAAGTCCCCACTATTTCCGCAAGTTTTGAAGTGTCCGATAAAAGGCAAGTATTACTAAAACTTCACTAATAAGACTTTACAATCTTGAATCCAGCGATGGGGTAAGCCATCTATGCTGAATGTCTTATTTTTTATTGACACGGAGCGGAAGACTTGCATGTTCATTTTCAATTGTAAGACACGTCACATGCTTTCCCTATTTGTAGGAGACGCTATAGATGGAATATTAAAGTGATATCAAACAGATGGATATATTTTCAAACCTCAACGACTATCGTTCTAGCATCATAATTATTAAATATAAGATTACTGATGGTACAATAATTTATCTCAGTACTTAATATAGGTATTCCTATATTTGTTTGTGTTACCAATGAAATCTACCTAAGTGACTACTATTCGAGTATGTATGTACGTAATACAAATAATACTAATTTATACAGCACCAGACCGATTTCCAGGTTATGTCATTAAGTCTGCGGTGGCCACAGGGAATCCAGGTTTAATTCCCGTGCATTCTATAAGCCGAGTGCGGGAAGACTATATTCGTACATATATCTTTCTATATATAATATATAGTACTGTATTATCTACATCTCCCACTATGTTTATCTACTTTACCACGGTGGCGTCGGCGTCGTGTCAGCACTTAAACCCAACCTTATCCATGTAAGAGACTAAGGAAGATTTAATTACTTACTTACATTACTACTATAACTCGAGACAGTATCACATGCAAATATTGCAAATGCATATTTTTTAATGATTTCTCACTCTTTCGCGTAAGTTTTCGAGTGTCTTATAAAAGGCGCATAATAATAAAACATTGTTTATTTAAACGATTCTAAAAGTGAATTGTGTTAAAGGGATGTTGTGTATAAAGAGCGAAGTCTTTTGTCATATTAGACGTTGGCAATTCCGTTCTGATGTATTCCCTCTGTCCAGTTAGGTATTCATGGACCATATCAAATGTTTTTATATCAATGTTAGGCTTAATAAGTCCCTCCTCAATTTGTAAATCATCTTGGCTTTTTCTGTAAATATTAATTCATCCAGGTAATAATCGTTGAGAAAACTGAATAGGTTGGCAGTTCATGTGCATCTGTTAAATTTACATAATTTTTAAGCTTTATTCGTTGCCCTTTGAACTCAATTCTTCAAATGATGACTGCATTGCGACCATAGCAACATTCCACAGACAATCTTATAAGATTAAGCTTATTATATACTTTTTTTTTACATAATCGTTTTTTTAGTGTGGTATTTAGATATAATCGGAAAATATAAGCTATATATTATAATTGAACACATTTTATTCACTAAGAATAATAGTTCACTAAAAACAAGAGATGGATATGCAAAACGAATTCCCTTTGATATGAGAAGATTGCATACAATTAGGAGTTAAACCATGAAGTTAATGATAATTATATTCATACATGGAAATGCACTACTTATGATTCATTCGAAATTGGTTGCATTTCATTTGGATGAATGAAGAAAAGCTCTACTTTTGCCATACATGTTATAAAACTATATGTATTTAAAAGCGAAAATTATGATGCATAGAATTTCTTCCACAAAGCAATTGCAAATGATGTAAGAATGAACAAAAAAATAGAACATTATAACTTAAGCTTTTTTTATTTATTTAAATTCACGGCGTAAGCCTTTTACATATAATAGTGATTACAGTATATAAAAGTACAGTAAAAAATCCAACAACAAATATATGTACAGTAAAAAAGATAATATTGTCGAAATAAGATTAGATTAATAAATAAATAAATAAATCTCAGAGTACTTATAATATATTAACAAAGCATATTAAATAATTACAAGACGGATTTAAAACAAACATCTAAATAACAAAAATGTACGTAGCGCTTGTATTTTTTTTGTTCCAATTTTCATCGTCACGAGAGATAATATGTGCAATGAAAGGGGCAATTGTTGGATGTTGTGAAAGAAATAAAAAGTTTTCATATGCTGAAACATAAAATAAAGTGAAGAGTCGTTTTGCTTTGTAGTTTTAAATATTGTAGGAATGAGAGTTGAATTTGATTTAAATAGTGAAAGATATGTAGTGCGAAAAACGAGTCTAGGCAGGATCATGTTTTCTATTGTTCAACGACAGTTAGTCAAAAGATTATTATTCCTTCATTTATAAAGTATCTGATGGTCTGAATATCTCTTTCATTATAAATTGTTGTGATTATCATAACATTCTATTCAGATTCTATTGAAATTCATCCACTCGTTTACGAATGATCAGGACAACCACTTCTCAAGGGCGTTAGTATTTGACTACGAAATTGTAGTCTTGTTCTAATTTTTTACTTTTATAATTCACTACTACTACTACTACTATACCATCACGGCATATCCCACAAGTGGGGTAGCCAGCATATCAGCTGCATGTAAGAAACATGCAAACTGTCCTCTTCGTGCCAATATAAAATCAAGACATTCAGGATGGGTGGCAAACCTCATCGCTGAATTTAAGATGTAATTCACTCTTCTTTCACTCAATTAGTTCACTCAATTATAATTCACTCGACTACGATTACTTACTATAATAATAAAAAAAGTGGTTGCTCATTGCGATGGACTTTTTTTATTTTTACTCAGGAAATAAGTGTCTACAAAACCATTAAATTAAGGTAACTTATAAGAGATACAACAAACAAACAAAAGAAGAAAATTTTTGATCATATTTTGTGTTTTATATAATTGAAAAAAATATAAGGGGAAAAATGCAACCCAGGCGAAAGCAGATTACTGGAACTTAATTAAAATACGCCAGAATACCATTTTTTTTGAAAAATATACAAGGCAGTAGTCCAACAAAACGAGTACACAATATTACTCGTACTTGTAAAGAAATGTGCATATTAAGACCAGGCTAGTCTGAGTATAGAGTAATCCATAATTAAACCAATACTTTACTCTTGAAACAATTTGTTCTATGATGCACTTATCATCATCATCATCATCATCGCCCTCAACGCTCCTCTCGGGAGCACAGGGCAGAAACCAGCCTCCTCCATTCAGAGCGTCTCTGTGCCAATTGGATGATGCACTTATACAATATAGTATCTACAGATTTTTTTAAAAATTTTCACTAATACAATTTTTGTTCTTTCATGCCATTTTTTCAAATATCAGTTGATGTTCTATGGTAAGAATGCACCAAAGACAATAATTGATAGCTGGGAATAATTTTAGTTAGATATAATGAAATCGTAACAACGTCAATTTTTGTTTTTATGTAAGTATACCTAATGTGTCATTTAGCCAGACATAAAAGTCAAAATAGAAGTTACCCCGTGATTGTTAGTTTGTGTGTGTATGTATAGTATGTACATGTACATGGTAGATTACCAGTGGGGAAAGATAGCAATTAAAATCAGATTAAGTTTCTATCCTCGAACATTACACATATTTACATTAGGCTAATCTCTTTGTTGTTTATTAAAGGATTAGTATTGTATGTATAAATATAAACTCCTACCATAGTAAACATACATTATATTGTTAAATAATTAACAGTTATCTGAAATTTCAGACATGCTTTAGTTACCTATCCTTCATTATATAGGTCTATGTAAAAATGTATAGAACGGGAATGAGTTTTAATTAATTTTGGTAATGTACTGATAAGTTGATCTTAATTGGATGCCAATGAAGGATAAACACAACCATTAATATCCTCCTGATTCCCTTACGGTACTAAAGAGGTTAGATAAGGATGGCTGAATGACATTTACTAACGTATCACTGCATCCACAGCAAGTGTGACAGCTATTCGACTCACTTATGTTAAACACATGAAAGTTGTTTTCTCCGTACCAATAAAAAATAGACGTTCAGAATGGATGGCATATTTTATCGCTGAATTGAAGATGTTGAATGTATTATTCGTGACGTTTAAAAATGAAGAATTGGAGGTTTCCTCTTTACCGAGAACTAGGTGAATTATAATTTTAAATTTCTTTAACTGGATTTGGACACAACGCACACATAGCAAAACCAATCAACCGTCGAAGAACAATGTTCACCCAATTCAACGTTGTGTAAAAGTTTTGCCCTAGAATACTGCGATAAAAACAGCAGCGGTAACATTTTTACCATTTTCCTTGATCTTTGATGCACACATTGTTTTTTTTGTAGATAAAAATAATATTAAAAAATAATAAAACAATGTTACTTAAAACAACAGTAGCTAATCATATAAATAAAAGTACAAAATAATAAATTGAGAAACCCTTCGTTGAGTTAACGCTTCGAAGTGAAATGCTCGGATCGTAAAAATTATATTTGATAAGTATTATGCTGTAATAAACTCGATGAAATATGAGGGACTCCGCATTCAGAACTGGCACAGGAGGATGTAGAGGATGAAGGAGAGAAATAATAAAAAAAGAATGGAAAAAGGAAGAAAAAAGAAACAATACGATTATTATTTATAAGGGAAGACAATAGAGAAAATAAACAGAAAGAACAAATGGAAAGAAGGGACAAGGTTATGTACCTAATTGGTAATGGAACGTTGCTGTACTGAGTTGGTCAATTTTATATCAATGGAAGGTGTACACATTATACATAGAAATAATGTTTTTTTCTATCCCATCTCCATTAAGCGGTTTAACCAGGTGATTAATTTGCACTTAATTTACATAAAGGTTGTCCCCTTCGTGTTAATAAAAAAAATAAGACGTTAACGGTAGGTGTACTCGTATATCTCATCGCTGAACTGCAGATAATATTTATTTTTACAAAGTAAGTAACCAGTACATACATATTATTCAATCAAATATTACATTAAGATTGCAGTGGTCAGTAGCTTGCTTAATCGTGAGCTCTCGGGTTCCTTTCTTCCTGCTGACGACCAACTATACCTTAAAGACACAAGCATATTGTTTACTTTGAGGGTGTTTGGAGTTGTGCTAGGATTAATCAAAAATATAGATTATGAATCCAGATTTATCATCATGTTATTTAAAAAAATGTTAATCGAGGGAGAGATGTCTTTCGACTATTATAAGGTAATTATCAATCGATTGATAATTCTGGAACTCTACTACGTGTGCACCGACACAATTAATAATCGAAATTTATCTTTAAAGAATATATGTAATATATAAAACTTGGCAATTCCAAACTCATGTTGGAACAGAATCTTGGAAAAATAATTTCAACTTCCGTACATTACGACTTATCACGTTGATGTAGATATTATTACGGGTAGATACCTATACGTGTTACTTTATAACGGTAGAGTGTGTTATTCATAACAGTGAAACAGCTGTTTTCAAAATTTCCACAACTGAGTACCTATGTCATGAAAAGAATTATTGAATCAGCAAAATTATTTGGAATAAATAAAACTGTTGGAGGCATTCGAGATGTGGTTGCACAGGAGAATGCTTCGCATACCATGGACGGATTTGGTCAGCAACTCGGAGGTTTTGAGAAGAGCCAATTGCAGTAGACAGCTGCTGAAGGACGTTAAGGTCCGTAAGATTTCATATATGGGTCACGTTCTGCGGGGCGATAAGTACAGTTTGCTCCAGCTGATACTGATGGGACGTCTTGGCTGCGCAACATAAGAGACTGGACCGGGATGAGACATGTGGGGGAGCTGTTCTGAGATAGATAGAGAGGCCTTTGCCAGAGTGATTGCCAACGTCGGGGGACCTGATACGGCACGAGAAGAAGAAGAAATAAAACTAAGGTATATACCGTATTCCGTGGAGTCTCCGATAAATAATAGGTCTGTTTTTTACTCTTTTTTAATAGTTTTTCGAGTATTTTGTAAAAGTAAGAATTCTTGAAATATCATGTATGAGACATTGAATCTCCATAATTCAGCGATGAGGTATACCACCCATTTTGAATGTTTTCAACTTTTATTGGTATGGAGAGGACAATTTCCATTTTTTTTGCGCGTAGTTATTCCGCTAGTTTATTTGTAGGAAATACCAAGATGGTATGAACGAACCATGGTAATACATATCTTGATTTTAATATACCAAAAGATTCACTATCATAAAAAATATGCACTGATTTAACAAAACTTATTAAATATGTTTGGTTCAATCTATTATGGTGGTAGTAGGTCCATATATGTAAATTATAATACCATAGAAAAAATATACAAACAGAGCTTTAAATGACAGACAAGTAAATTCCAATTTTTAGTAGTTTTAGTTCTTCAAGCTTTATTAGCTACCATATGTTATATTCCTTGTATTCTTGGAGAACCATGTACTTTTTAGTTTGGGAACCACTGTAGTAGAAATAAGACGGCCAGTGTGGCGCCATCTGGACACAATACGATATAAATTCAAAAGATGGAGAATGTATGAATTTTAAAATATAAAATCTTGAAAATCTGACATCATAATGTTGAATGCACGGAAAAAGGACACCTGATGCTAGAATTGTTTATAATATTATTTTAAATTCTATTTTGTGTGAATGCATTCGAGATTCACGTTTCACATTTTAGACATCCTACTATTAAATACAGTTTTAATATAAAATGTTTACTTATACTACTTTCGCTTGCTTTTCTCAGGTAAGCTTTCATCTATATAGGCAATAATATTATCTATCTATACCATCACTCCGTTCCTCACAAGCGGGGTGGCCATCAGGTAGACTGTGTTCAATAAACATGCATTAGAGAATTGAATTTATAGTCTATGTATACCTACTATAAACTCTATGCATACATTCATACATTTTTAATCGTCCTCAAAGCAGAGCAAATACAATATAGTAATGGAGTCGCTAGTCGAAAGGGCTATTCAAATGATACATAATAGTTATGGCTAGATAATAATATTACATTGATATCTTTCACGAGATGTAGGCGAAATTCATAAGGGAGATTGAGAATATATTGTGGATGATTCGTTGAATTATTAATCTTTTAGAATTATCTACTGGGATCGCATTGGTCTTTATCTACGAGTCAGTGTCATCAAATTGTCTATAAGAATAATACAAGTAGTCTTTTCAGTGTCAGAAAGTATAATTGCATTCATAATGTGTGGCATACCTCAGCGTTGTTTAATATCTTATTCATAATTGTTTTGTTATTGTTAAAGGGACTCCACATAAAAGGGAGTTCAGTTCTCATATAACAGAAAAAAATCTTTTTAGTTGATTAAAATGACCAGTAACGTATTACTATATTAAATTTGTGTTTCACATTTAGGTTTGTAAGTAAATTATACTCTTAAAATATTCTATTTCTTCTTCGTATGTAAAGAGAAATACAATACACTTATAAGATCTCGTGTGAATATAAGATTTCAACTTGAAATGGCACAGGAAGTTATGAAGAGTACTTGTAAATAATGTTCATACAAAATACATGTACGTAAGTACGTACGTAGTACGGGAACATAATGCAAAATGATGCATTGTGGAATAAAATCAAGAGAGTTGTATGGAAACTGTACTTGTAGATACGAGTATACTCAATATAATATTTTTGAATGATCAAATGTGTTTATGATGGTATAAACGTTGGAACACAATATCATTCTGGTATTGACACTTACATAATATCGTCCCTCATCTGACTAACTGTCGTAACTGGTAAAATGTAAATTGTTCAGGAGAGCATTTTTAGTGTTTTGGCGTGCATAGTTTCGTCTCTCCCAGCTAAACGAAAGAGTCTAAATGTATTTTATTATTTTATTTGTATTTTTATGAATCTCTGAATTATTTTTGTGATAATTAAATTTCCATAAGTATATTGGATTTATTTTTATGCACCGTCAAAGTAGATAGGACCCTTTGTGAGACTTTTTTCCCATGGCCATATTTAGTTATGCTCAGATAGGACTTAACTATTTTAAGAATCAAAGGTGAAAATAAAACGATTTTATAATTTAAGAAAGTATATTAATTAACAAGAGTGTTTACACTGTAATAAGAGCAGTTTTATGGGAAATAAAATGATAGTAAATCACTAAAAAATAAATTATTATGCAGATTATGGTGTTCGAGAATTCTCATCCTCATCATCAGATGTTAATAAATAAAATTTCGTGATTATTTTCAAAACAACGAATTTAGTGATGAAGGGACTTATAAAACTCAGCGTGCTTGAGTAATCTTATCATCGGTGTATCGCCAGTAGTCAAAGACATCGAGTCAGCAGATTTTGCCTGGGAAATTTTAGATGGAGTGGATTTGAGTTGAGAAATCTCGTTATGCAATATTATGTTAAATACTTGTCGTTTCAAGTATATTGAACGATAATTTGTGTCGCCATCACTAGTTTTAAAAGAAAACTTAGTAAGACTGTGTTTTTCTACTGAAAATTACGTCATCTCCGTTCAGTTTACATTTAGCCCTGTGTCGTCATTCGAAGGGAAAGAAGACGTAGCTCAATGGATAATTTCTTAAAATCCAAAAAATCTGAACAGTTGAGGGGTGTAACGATGTAAGGTTTGTTTCTACCTGCTAATTTGAAAACAGGAAGTAATTGACTAGGAACAAAGATATTACCACTTTTCTTAAGCGCATAGTTAATAGCACTGTGTACCGAATCGCCTTCACTTTGTCCGTGACATGGAACAGATACGTTATTTTATTTCATTATTATTTCTTGAATTATTTATAAAGTAAATTAAGGTAGAAGCGATTATTGAATTTTTGTTTTAACCGCAACAGCAGTCGGCAAATAAATATACTTTTTATAACATTTTTCATCATACGAGTACATATTCAGAAAAGAAAAAACGCAGATTAAATTTTAGAGGAACCCTTCTTGCTTGCACCTTCATGCCACGTGTAACGATAGCACTCACCAGAAGGTATATCGTATATTGTGAAGTTATATACTAATAAACGTCTTTTATAGAAAACTGCCCTTACATTGCTGATTGGTAAGTTGATAACTTGCTGCATATCAAACGTAGCACACTGTGTTATAGAATCTTGCTGAGCTTTTGTTTTGCCAACCATTCTAGCAGGACGAACAAGTATTTTTTTCATTTTCATGCTTATGATATTGATTTTTCAATTTAGTTTTAACATCTTCTGAGCTTTCGCAATATGTCGTTCACAAGCTACACTGATCCTTTTTCGGTAGATGGAAAGACAGGTTTTTTTTTATATTAAAACTCTTCTGTATGATACAAAACCTAGTTTTTCAGTATTGTTTTTCAAAGTATCCAGAAACATAGCGTACGTGTTTCTCAATGTCAAGTCACTATGCAAGTATTTTCATGTCGTCTTTTCACGACAATAGTGAGACTCAACTTTTGGAAATCTCTCAATTTGTTCCTCAATATTGCGACTCATTCTCAGATCAATGTAAAAAGCTTTTCGATCGCCTCAATTTTCTTTATCTAAAATCCTCGCCGAAGTAACTATCGATAGCTGTTTCAACCGTTTTTTTTCCAACACTTATGTATTTTAAAAAAATGGCCGGCATATCTGATGTCCGTCTAGCAGATGATGATAATAAATTGTAAAATTTCTTCAAGACTCCGAAAATTTTCTCAAATTATTTCGGGAGTATATTCGTTGAAAAGAAAACATTGACGAGATGCTGCCTAACAAATTTCAATGTTTCACGCAGGTTTTAGTATTCACTATGCAACAATATTTTTGGATACTTGGGTCATATACTCCATTCTGTGATCTTTTAGTTGTTTATTTTTATTTATTTTTATTGACCTTAGAAGATTTTTTTCTTAGTATTTCCCTCAGTGAGCCGTCAACTTCAAAATCTTGTGGCTGCACTTCGTAAATATTTGACATAATAATTCTTTCAGTACTTAAATTATGATCGGGATATTGAGAATTTCTACTAAAATGATTCCAACAAAGAAAAATACTATCCTATGTGAAAATAAATAAAAAGTTATTCCCAGTTAATGTCTATACTAAGTATCGTATTTCAAGATAGGACCTACATTGGATATGTTTTTCATTTATAAAAAATCACACTAACTGTAGTATCTGCACTTACGTCCGTTAGTAAGATATTATTTTGATTAATTCGTAGATACGACAACAAATCAGAAAGCTGTTCCAGGATAATGGCAGCAGCTACAGCTGTGATCTTCGGTGAGAACATGCGTATCAAATCACAATACATGGTGGCGGTCATAACTCAATTTTGCCAAAAAAGTCAGTAACGACAGTTAGTCAGACGAGGGACGATATGTGAGTCAGCGAAACTTGGACGTAACTGGGAAAGAACGAATACGTAAAGATTGATAGAGTGAGGTATGTAGAAATTAGGAAAATGAGTGTTGTGAGAAGAATACACTGAACTAAATTGCGATGATTTGGGCATGTGAAACGATTGAATAATGAAAGAACGATCAAAAGTTTGTTTGATTGGAAGAAGGGGTATAAAAAATCGTGGACGGCCGAGAAACATTTATGATTCAAACATATTATGCATCAAATTTTTAATGACGACTGAATATTGAAGAAGAGTAATTGGGATTTATATGAAGAATCGCATGAATGTGGTGAAAGCAAAAATAGTGGGCAAGGACAAATCGAAGTGGCGTTCTCTCTGCCTGCCCCATAAAGAATTAGGTGTGAGGGGAAGGATGGATATCATAAGGATAAGTAAGAGATTATATTTGTTTTGTGTCTATATTTTGTTAATTAAACTAAAATTATGAAAACTTTTAAACATAAAATAATACAAGTTTCATCGGGGAAATAATCTAGAATGGAAATAAAGTTGATTTTGTTGTGAAAAATATTACAGAAAAATATTATTCCTCTTCTCTTCAATGTCGCTGACTTTTTGACATAGTTTTCATCTAGAGTGAGAAATAAAGTATATTTCTACGTAAGTTAAACATATAGAAAATACTTAACATTCTATTGTAATATGAAACTCGAAATAAAACATTAAAAAATAATCAAAATAGTGTATTGTGTGCCCACAAATATTTTTAAATTTCACTTACAAATTAATTAATGTAGGTAAATGTTATTAGAGTAAAAAAACATATTTTCACTTTACGGCAAATTTAATGTTTTTTTAAAAAAATTCATTCATCATTTTCTCTGTTCCCTTTTTTATGTGAAAACATGCGTCATAAAAGTGATTTTGCGTATAATTGGAATCTCACTTTATATGGAATCTGGAAAGATGCTCTACCATCATATTTTTTTTTTGCGGTAAATATTATTTTTATTCTTTACATAAAAATCTTTAGAAATAAGGTAAAAAAAAATAATTTAAAAATAGGTTTTGAAAACAAGAAAAAGTAAATATACACGATAAATACAATGTATGTACAAGTATTAGTACAAACTTTTCAGTAGACAGTTGGGTGTTAGTGTTAAAACTAAACCTGACACAGACATTGCCTGTATAGATTTTACAAATAAATCAATGTTTGTTATGTTCGCTGTACTTTCTATGTATGGTTCCATGTTTAGTAATAATATTACTCAGAGTTCTGCTAAATAAGTTCGTGAAATGAGTATAGAAGAAGCGAATGAAGCATATAAGAATAGATCTATATGGCGTTCCGTTTTCTTTGTCTATCCCACTTGGGATAGGGTGTGAGGGTATAGATAAATAGATAGAATGTTGTAATGCCCATAAAGCCATCTTCGTATTTTTAAATCATCTTTAAAATTGAGTTTGTGCAAACCGAAAATCTTCTCCAAACCCCGCTACGTGCTATCAGAGAAATTCAAAATCGGGATCTCTCGATCTCCACATAAAAAAACTCAAATTTCTACAGTTTCGCGTAAAATTTGAACAAATGTCATAATTATGAGCGTGAAATATCTCAACAATCAAAGATCCATGAAAATCCTATATGAATTAAATTACTACTTTTAAGCAAAAGTTTTTTCTAATATATAATATAATTTTGTTGTAGATTAATCTTTTTACTGGTTGTTGAACATTTATCATTAACCTCAGTTAATATGGTTGTATATTACTTTATATGCTTAGTGATGTTCAGTAAATATATTCTTCACGTGTTTACTGATGTTACTGATGGTAAAGTCGGATGTGTGAGTAGGGGTAATGGAACGGAAAATAAACTCCCGAACTTTGATATTAGAGTTGATGCACAGTAGGTAAAGGTGGAAAATAAGAAGGAAATAATAATTGTGAGATTATGATTCGTAAACACGTGTAAACCATAAATTATATATTATTTTTGACATAGCAATAATAACTTTGTTTCATATGATGTTGCTGTAATATGAATGAACGGTGTATTGTGAAAGAGTGGTGTCTAGAAAATATGTCTTGTGAAGTGGTTATTGAATGCTGAAAAAACTTCGAATGGAGGAGGCTGGTGCCTGGCCTTGTTTCCAGAGGAGCGTTGAAGTGCAATTGATTGATTTATATAAATTGAAACTAAAGATGACACAATTAATGTTTGAGTTTTATTTTTGAGCATTGTTATGCCATCCACGTGGTTTTTGATAGACTGTATGTCTCTTTTCCACAATAAATCGTTCTTATAACAATGACATTAGAGTATCAGGAATTTTCTGGGAGATGATGATTAGATTGGTGCATACTAGCCGTAATTGGGAGGACTTACCAAAAACGACGTAATAGTGGACTTACTGCATATAACAAATATGCTACCGTAATTGTGTAACTGAGTAGTAAAAGAAGCATCGGAAGACCGCAAAAGAGATGGATTGACGATATAACTCCAATCGCTGGACGAAATTGGATGCAGCGGGCACAGGATCGAGACGTTTGGAAAAGTTTGGAAGAGGCCTACATCCAGCAGTGGAGAGATGGCTGACTAGTGAGTGAGTGAGTGAATTGTGTAACAGTCGCTAATAAGCATTTGTAAGATTTAAATATTTTCAATGCTACGATTTAAAAATTTCAAATTGAATAAAATATGAATAAACGTTTGTCAATTGAAGTGTTTGAGGTCAATGAATTTCAAAAAAATAATATATTGAATATAATTCGTATAAATATACTGCCTATGTTTATGTATACGGTACTCCGTTCAGGGACATTTAATATGACAAACGGTTGCTCGGCAAAGCAATTGTTTTCTGTATATTATACGTATTAATGTGTTTTATTTTATACGTTGGATTATTATTAGTAGGTAGCTAACAGTACATTATATAAATAGTGACTGAGGATGCAAAACCGATTGTAAATGTAAAACTGGTTTAAAATAACACCGGTTTTTGTGTGAGTATAGTGATTTGTAAGCATTTCCCTCAGATATCGCAATAAAAAGGCTAAGGAGGGCATGCTGAAAGCAGAATTGCAGAGGCTGAATAAGAATTACCTACATTGATTAAGTGGTGGGGAACATGCGTTGTAGCACATGCGTAGAACTGTAAAAATTGACAAGTGATAGGAAGACTGTAAAAGAAAAAACACCAAGGTCTGTTGCAGATCAATTTAGTGAATTGCGATTCTGACGGAAAAAAAATATTTGTTTACTTGAGAATTAAAACTACAAAACAAATTAATACTTATAAATATTAAAATGATTAAGTTAGAACACTGTAACTTTCACTGTATAAATTTTATTTTGGCAGAGGCCTTTCGGACTTAGTCCATCTTCAGCGCCGTCAACTTACATAGAAACTGTGTTTTAACTTAATCATTTTAATATTAATAAAAATGAACTTTCATAAAGTTACCACCGAAAAAATAGAATACAAATCAGTACTATTTATATCAGAATAATTGTTTAAAAAAAAAAATTACTCATTTTAGAAAATTAATAAAATCGGGCTAAAGCATTTGTCAGTTTCTCAGTTTTGTGTTAACTGTTTTGCCTATCCTAGTAGCGGCTGGGAACAAGGTAGAGGAAACTGAAATAAGCCCAACTACATATTATTATAACCGGAAAGCAAAAGGAACGAATGAATGAATGAGCTATGGATTAGCTTATGGCTACCCACATCCAAAGCCTGCTCGGGATATTAATACATATACATACTACATAGGTAGTTACTATTATTTATACAAACAAGAGCGATGGTGTTAATAAAAGTGACTTTATGAGAAAATGTTACTTTTTTGAAAATATTATTTTTTAATACCTATATTCGTATAGGCCATTAGTACTGTGTTATACAATATATAATAGAAAAGTTTTTTGTTTGTTCGTATTCTAAGCTGCTGCATATTTTATTGGCAAATAGTTATATTGTTTTAAAATACGAAATACTTTGTGTGATGTGCGAAAACGCTTATTTATTTACTAATTATTTAGAGGACAAATTAAATACAATCAATATACAGAGAGCGAGTTTATCGAAAATACAATCAATATACAGAGAGCGAGTTTATCGAAAATACAATCAATATACAGAGAGCGAGTTTATCGAAAATACAATCAATATACAGAGAGCGAGTTTATCGAAAATACAATCAATATACAGAGAGCGAGTTTATCGAAAATACAATCAATATACAGAGAGCGAGTTTATCGAAAAGGTTTGATTTCTTCCAACTACACCTATTTATTATTTGAAACATTATTAAAGAAGTAGAAGTATGAAATACCATTATTTATGTTATCAATATTTGTTTATAGTACTGTACAAAAGAAATTACCATACAAGATATTTTGTGTTTGAATAATTTCTCTCACGACATTTTACGTTTTTCGATAACATTGATAATCTTTATCTCATCCAGCAAACTTGTATATTAATTATTTTTACTAGATCAAAGATTTTAAAAAATAATTATTCAAAATATATCTAGATACAGGTATACAAATAATTTATAAACTTAGTTTAATTACGTTGACGCATAACATCCATCCACATCGATTCATTGTTTTCATGAAAGGGAATTTTGGACTTTTGGACAGAAACTGGGTTATTAACGAAAATATACAAATGCCCAAAATGAACGTTTAGAATGGAAAATGAAATAGAAAATAACTAAACATTCTAAAATTGAACATTTTGGAACGTAAATCAATTTCTAATTTGTGGATTCACATGACGTTGAAGTTAACACAAGTTTCGGAATAAAATTTTCTAGTACAAAATAGTGTAGACAGTTTATTACATACTTTATTATAATGTATTGCAGGAGAAAGTCTGTTTTATTTCATTGTGTGAATAAAATACATGTGTTGAAAGCCTTTTCTTCTATTATTTTGTATTTAGCGAATTGTTTTTTGTTAGATATATCCAAGTGCGGCTAATATCACATTACGAAACATATTATAAGTATACAATTTATGTAAAAGTGTGTAAAAACGATAATAAAAATGAGGCTATCTATCACTCGACTAAATGTTGTATGAAAATATGATAAATCGAAATGAAATTTCGCACAATGTGAATAAACTATACCATCATGACAGATCCCACAAATGGGGCAGTCAGCAGACCAGCTGCAATAAACATACATGTAGTCCTCTCCGTGCTAACAAAAAATCGATACACTTTGAACTGGTTGGTTGATAGAAATTGCGTGCAGGCAATAAACCCGCCTTTGTACCATGTGAAAATGTCCAATAAATATTATTTTATTTTTTAATGCCAAACTTTGTCACTGAATTTAACATGTAAATGTCTTTAACATTCAAAATGAATTAAATGGAAGTCCTATTCTTTTCAAAGAACTCCTCAAAACATCTGCCTTATACAGATCACTCGAAAACTTTTACACATATATTTACATTTATTAACTTTTTTTACATTTTTACATTTATTCTTATTTTTTAACATATTCACTTTTTTTATATTGTTATGTGTTTTTAACATTTTAAGTCTTCCTGTATTTTTTAATTTAATGAACTACCTCAAATTAATGTTTATTAGATTGGAAAGAAAGGGATCTTAACTGGTTTGCTCACTGTTGTTTTTTAATGTTTGTACTTACTCTTTAACTGTTTGATCCATGCAGAAAAAAATAAAAAAAAAACTTGCATAAAAGAGTGGGAGACATATTCTTACTGGGGCTCCATGGGGACAAGGTGAATGTTGCCAATTAAGATCTGAAATCCTCCAATTCTCTTTTATGTGTTTTAATTTTGTATTCTAACATAAATTTTACACAAAAATGACGGTATATTAATTATGTAGTAGGTATCTTTACACAATGAGATGTAAGTGTGTATGTTAGAGAGATAAGAGTTAGCTTGCTTTGTTGATGAGACAAAACAGGGGGAATTTCGGATGCAATGCACGATAAAAATAATACCATGTTGCGTTTGAGGGGAAAGTGGGATATCACATCAGAGCAGAATGGAAGCTTGTAGAAAATTTAATACTCATACTTGTACATGTATAATTGTATAATATACATTACGTACACCACTAATACCCAATTTTTACACCACTGTAATTTTACACTAGATGTGATACAAGAGACGTGAACCATATTCGGAAGATGTTGATCATTAAAATTTTGTTGTTGTTTTATATCCAGTACATATTGAAACTAAGGTTTTGGACCTGAAACTCACGACTATGTAACAAGTGCACTGAGAACATATTATTAAAATTAATTCAAGGAACAAACCTCATTGTGGAATGACATTTGTATGGCTATGGACGGAATCTAATTGAAGTAACCACTGATGCAGCCATTTGGCTAAGAAATTCACATTTAAAATTGTAGGGCCAAACTATTTTTGTAAATTGCTTTGTTGATTTTGTTATGTAAATGATGATGTGCAAGAAGAATAAAATAAGTAAATAAATAGGTAAAGTAAAAAAAGGTTAACGACAAAATTTCAATGATTTTTAGGACATAATCGAATAATAATTTGTACATATTATTTTCTATATTATCTGCACTTTAAGAATTCTCAAGGCGAAATCGTTACGTACAAATTCACTCCATTTCATAATATAATGCAAACCGAGTTTCCTTTCTTGGGTAATGATTATTAACCTTCGCTGGTCGGGTCATGTCGTCCGTATGTCGGACAATAGACTTCCAAAGAAGCTCATGTACTCCGAGTTGGCTGAAGGTAGAAGAAAACATGGCGGGCAACGGAAAAGATACAAGGACGTTCTGCACAACACGCTGAAGGACACAAACTGCCAAAATGACTGGGAAAGCTTGGCGGGTGATCGGAAAAATTGGCGGAAGACCATAAATAACTACAGCGGCCCGCAGAATAGAACCACCCGCAGACCCATCACAAATGAAGAGCAGCCCTGTCCAAAGTGCGACAAAGTGTGCTTGTCCAGAATCGGCCTCCACAGTCACCTTCGATGGCATCACCGGCAGGAACAACTACGTAGCAACGATTCTCCGGATGCTTCATAAATATGCTCGGCAACGGGCTCTAGGCATTATTATTATTAATGATTATTAGTATAACAAGTTAATGAGTACTACAAGAAATTGAAAAGTACCGCAAAGCTAGAACTTTTTCATGACAATATCTATAACGAGGAAACTTTACTACGTAATGACATTAAAAAAAAAACTACCTTCTTTCTATGTAGACATAAATCTACAGGAAAATTTGTTCTGAAATACAATTTAATAATTATATTATTTTAGAAATATTAATACGACAAACGATAAAAAATAAAATCCACAAATTCGATGTCGTTTGGAAAAGTTTTTTAATTTACTTCTGATCGTACTTACCTACTCGTGTAGAAATGGTGTCGGTGATGCAAGTATTTTTGCAGAATTTATAGTGAATTGTGTAACAAACTTTTGATTGTATGTAGGTAAAAATAAAATTTGAATAAAAGTACTTAACTAAAGTCGCCAATAATTTCGCTATGAACATTAAACTGAAAAGTTAAAAGTTGCGCATTGTTGAAAGTTCTTGCAGTTCTTGGCTGTATATATAATATTACAGCAGATAGAAATAAAGAAAATAGTGTCGTGTGTTGTGTGAAAATTTCAAAGTTTAGTACAGGGGTTGAAAATATTCACTACAAAGGAGCTTTATATTTATTATAATGTCCTCATAAGCTGTAAACATTGATTCTATGAAAAGTTTTCTGGAAGACAGCGACAAAAGAATTAAAATTATATTTACAATGTTATTAAACTTACATAAAACATAAGAAATAATGAATGAACTAAGTTTTATTCTATTCTATGTTTAAAAGACATTCACTTGCTCACGAGTGATCAGGCGAACTAAGTTCAAGGCATTTAAGCTTTTGATAATGCAAATAGATAAATGATGAAAAGAGTGTTAGTTAGTTAGTTAGTTAAAGAGTGATAGTATTAATTTGACCAAAATCTCAAAGATGGTCGCGTGTTAAATCGGGGAAATTTGTAAGCATGGATGAGAAACTGTTTGTTTGTGGGGTAGGCAAAAGTACTATGCGACAACAGGTCGTCATCTTTGTAATAAGATAATTACTTAAGGCTTATTTCTTACCTTCGCTATCACTGGTGTCGGAAAGAGGAGGTTCGTTGGCAATATATTGCCTTCCGCTGAGAAGATTACTCTCAACCACCGGCCTCTTGTCTTCTAACTGTCTTCTGAACGCTCTATGATCATCCTGGAATTGAAAAATAATTATGGATTAGCTTGGTCTTGGAACCAGTAATAAACAGGGATCTCCGGAGTGAGCGTCTAGGCGCAGTGGAACTTTTACCAACCAAGATAAGGAAAAGAAGATATATATTATGTATGACAACTTGAAATTAAAACAGAGCCTCTTTCAATATCTTTCTTAACCCATAAACACAATGTTAGTTAAGTAAATACCTGATTTTATTTAGAGAACTGTGACTCTATTCCACTGCATTGAATAAAATTACATGTTATGAATTTTTGATTCATCAAAAAAATATAGAATCGATACGGTAAATACTAGAATACATATAAACAATAGATATTTTATAGTATTGTACAACTAATCGAACCTTTGAAATGAATTCGATTTTTTATTATCAGATGATGATGATATTACAAAAGCCGGTAATTCATAAAAGAAGGTAAACTGGGTAATTTAATAAATAATAATAATTCTCTATGAGGCGTTGAAAATGATACCTATCTGCATAAAATAATAAATAAACAAGCGTTGGAAAGATGATAAATACGAGTCATTACTCACTGCAGTGCATTTTGAGACAGAGAATGTGTTTGCAAAGTAGTCTGCAGAGATATTTTGAGATATACACAGACATTATCATCTAATATCACTACCCTAGTTTAGTATAATATTAATATCACGGGAAGGTGGTGAATAAATTAAACATAATTCATAGAACAACCGCCAGAGGCGCTTCCGTAGCAGTAGGCGAGAGACATCTCTCGGTAGATGCGAGAAATTAATTACGTTTATTGTATTACACGGCATAACTGTCACGGTATTATTGTGGAAAGTTTGTTGAAATGCAAATTTATTACAGATTAATTTACTGAAGGAAGAAAAAAGTATTAAACAGTATCGTGCTTTTCATTATATATTATAAATTTATTTTATTTGACCAAACAATTACGATATCTTAGTCGCGTATTCCACTATCCACATAGAATAAGACAGTTTCTCACAAAAATCTTTGGAAGAGGACTGATGACAATCAGTTTCCCGCTTCTCTGAAAATTAAAGCTGACAAGATCAAAATGTTAAAAAATACAAACGAATGCATTGAGACAATTCTGAATAAAATCCGAGAAATTACTGAGCTAATGCTTTTCGAATTAAAATTTATTATATTTATACTTATAACTGGTAAAAAACTGTTCAATATCAATTATACCTATTGATGAGATTTCAATAATCTTGCTGCAAAAAATAAAATCCAGATATTGGTGGGTGAGTTTGACTTCCTAGGTAACATAATATTGATGATGATGCAATAGTGTGTTAGATCGTTAAAACTATTTGAACATGAAGCATGTTCTAATCACGTTCTAAAACAGAAATTGAATTCGAAAATATCAAGGGAGGTTATATATCAATTTTCTAGTGACAAATTTAACTTTATTTCACCTTGATTGTGTTACCGAGATTCCACTCTTGACTCTTTGAGAAGCGAGAGGCTAGAATTCTCTTTTCAATAACATCCATTTCGAAAATTAAATTTGGAACGCCGATCGAACGTAGTGATATTTGAACATTTCGCCGAAACAATAAAATATATCGTCATAGAGGCTGATTTGTAACTGATAAAAACATTTCAAATAACGTTATTATTGCTGGTGCAGATCGAAGAAATGCAATATTATGAAATATAAATTATTATTGTTATAGAAAGATTTTGAAAATATGTTACATCATTTTGTTTCCATTTCGATTCTCCAGGGTAAATTATGTACCTATCGACATTGTTATCTATATTTTATTACAAAATTATGTAAGATTTCATAGAATGTGTTATATTTGAAATCATTTTTTTTAAAAGAAAAATTAATAAATTAACTAGCAAAACAGTATTTCGGAAACCTCAAGGGTGCTAATGGAGATTATAATCTGAAAATATTTGGTTGTTAAACTAATGAGGGGTGAGTGACTTCATACTTATATACATCCTATCACCCCGCTTCCTCTGAGGTGTAGGCAGAAAGGATGGAATGCCTCATACTCCGATTCTTGGATTCGGTTTTTGCTCTCGTCACTGTCTTTCAGTTTCTCATGCATGCATTTCTATTCACTCTGCTTATCGTATGTCCGTCCTTTAGGATGTTGTTTATATATCACATTGCTGGATTCATATGTGTCGATAACAATGACATTGATACTAAACCAAAAATCTAGCACTTTGATTAAAAATTTAGCAAAATCAGGTTCCGAAAACGCAATCACAATAGATATTTCTGCGCCTTTACAATAACATTAATGTTATACGGTTCTCTTGTTTACAAGATAGATAAAATTGACTAACAATTGTTTTCATGAATAAGGCAGATGAATTACTTTCCTCAGCCAATGATTGTTTAAGAGATGAGTTATTGAAATCAAATTGAATTGAACCAAAATGGTACAGTAAAATGTTGTCAATTTTTCTTTTAGTTTGGTTCCAGACTGAAGTTTACTTATTTAAGTACTTTAATAAGTAAACATAATTAATTGACCGACCATTTTCGGTGGAAGTTGAAAATTGATCAACAAGAAAAAACGCAAATTTATCAAGTCACAAGTGGAATTACTATTTTTTTTTCGGTTTAATTTCTTATTAAAATTTACCTGTTGTTTTAGTAATGCAGCAACATCGCCAGCTGGTGGTCCGAATCCACTCAGTTCAGTGTCTTTCCTAATGACCCATTCGATAAGTTCTCTAAGTGAGAGCAGGAGAGCTGACCAGTGCTCGGCATTGCTTTCGAGGCGATTTCTGAAATAAAGAAAAAAAAATATTACAATAAACTATATGACCATTAGCCTCATGGTCTAATAGAGTCTAGAACTTTTAATAAAGATATTTCGGGTTCGATTCCACCCGCTGACGACCTATTCCAGTTTCACGATTGAAGCATATTGCTAAATGTGAGAGTGTTTTAAAGTGAGAAATTACACCCTACACTGAGATCATAACGGTTTTTGTCGAAGGGGATCATAGCAAGAAAAACAAAAATACTCAAATTAAATATATTTTGAAACAAATTTTCAGTAACATCTAGATTTTCAAACTCAAGGTTAGAATATTTGCGATTTGGCATTTCAATATCGTTGTAAATGCTGCCTCAAACGGGTAAATTATAATATGGAAAATCTTTTAAAAAAATAACATTATAATGTCAAAAGTATGAAGAAAGGCGGCCATGATGATATTTTTGGCGGGAAACAATATTGTAATTAAACATTCAGACCACAGATGGCACCCTCTTTCTTTTAATATGCAAATCGACTCTGAAACAGGAAAGTCATAATGAATTCAATATTTTGTCATAATGTTAAATCTTCATTGTTTCAAAAATCTTTTGTTATTATTGTATTCGTTATATTATTTTTTAATATAAAGATATTTCACGAAGGCCATCAAATTTATTTCACTCGAATTAAAATACTTATCATTATGAAGACAGGCGGCATCACGTTTGATTAATTTCCTTTTACGTTAATAATAATCCCCACAGAATTTTATAGAATATTGCGAACCGTTAAATGACCATTCTACGGCGTACACAAGAAATAATATATATTTCCTTAATCACTCGCAAATGAGGATGCTTTTGGGAAGTTAAAGTGAGTCTATCCAATAATTCTACTTAGATGTACATACGAAATGATATAAACGATGGGGTCAGAGCCCGTAGACAATTTGTACTTAGCGATCGTCTACTGGCGAACTTTTCGACAATCTACCTACACGTACCGTATAATTATGCGTTATTGTTGCAGTTATTGACGAAAATTCGTTTGTAGGCGATCGCCAAGTACAAATTGTCTACGGGCTCTGGTTAGATAAAAATATTCAAATACTTCTAGTCTATCTATCTATACCTACCCTCAATCCGCGTCCCAGTTGGGGTAGGCAGAGAAGACCGAACGCCATATTGATGAATTTTTACATACTTCTTTCAATTCCTCCACCTTCATTCAATTTCTCATACATGCACGCCGATTTTTTTTAACTACTTTCAAATAAACATACTCTTAAGGTCATCGCTTCATAGTTCATTCGCTTTGCATATCCAAACCATCGAAACTTATAACACGCATTTCATCTACAACACACCTCTCGCATTTATTCATTTTCCTTAAACCCTCATTCTTCACTCTAATCTCGCAAAGTTTTACCAACCATTCTTCTCAGCGATATTATCTCCATAACCTTTATTCCACTTTTGTTCTTTTTCAATCACGTCCAAGTTTCGCTTGCATACATAAGTGTCGGTATGGTATTGTGCATCAGCAGTATTTTTGCCGTGTTCGACATATTGCTATTGCTAATACACGTAATTTTTGTACAAAAACGATATTTAACTAGGCACATCTTATTTCCAGTAATTAAAATATAGACGCATGAGAAAAAATTCAGGTTCTTTCATTAAACATGGTATGATACCAATTGTGTGAATTTTATTATCGGATTTATTTACACACATAAAAGTTTAACAGACAAAAATAACTTACATAAAAACGATGTGCTGAAAAAAAATTTAGCCTGCTAGAAACCTGTAAATTCAATAGCTTTTACTACACTAAGCTGAAATTAGGTGTCCATTTCAATTGACTTGTGAATTCTGCAAACGGATAATGTTACTAAAAATACATAATTCTACTATAGCATTCTGCTACGATAATTACTTTATTGTAAACTGGTAAAATACAATGCATATTTAATATTATATACCTATCTTGCAATTGAATTTTTAGTTCCACCATGTTCCAGACAAAATATAATTTTCCACTGCGCGTGTGTACTGCGGCAACACACTGTGCCTGTGTATCCAATCATACACCTAAAGCAACAAATATTCACAAAGTTGAGCGGAAAAAAAATTCTCACCCTAAATAATAAAACAGTTCCGTGGACTTGTCTCGAGAAAAAAAACAACACTTGTTACTTAAGTATAGGAAAGTTTTAAAAGTCTTAAAAAGTTGAAAATTGTCTTACATATCTGTGGCGACAAGGTAAAGGGGCGTGAGTCAGTTTTGCAGTTTTGAGTTATTCCCTCCACAGAAATGTAGGTGTATGTCATTCCTCACAAATAATGGCATCAAGGGTTACCTAGTACCATAGGCTATCCTTGATGCCATTTCTTTATGAGGTATGACATATACCTACATTTCTGTGGAGGGAATAACTCAACACTGCAAAACTGACTTATGCCCCTTTACTTTGTCGCCACAGATATTTTATGGTGTTGTAATTCTTTTAGAATATTTTTTATGAGAGGTAGTCGGGATCCAATTCCCTTGAGCATTTTTTCTTTCAAAATTTTTGATATACGACCATGTAGGTGTAATAGCTCTAAATTTATCTTTAAATTGAAAAGATGTCCACCTAAAGTTTCTCGATTAACCTGTCTTTGAAAAGTGAAACACAATTTTGTATTCTGAAAACTTTAGTTCAACGCATGGCAATTCCTTATAATATATTCATTATCAATTTTGAAAGCAGCCTCATTTTGTTTGTTCTCTGCAACTCAAAGACATTCTACATAAAAAAAATGTACTTTATTTGACCAAATTCATGTGTTATGTGAAAAAGTAAATAATACCTTTCTGATTTATTGTCAGTATTATTGCAATCATGTGTTAGAAAGGGACACGACCCAAACAATTACTTTCTCAAATGACATGGTTTTCAAAGAATTGCATAGTCCTCTCACGCGTAATGTTTGCTCCAACTCTATACGAGATGAGTTTTACAAATATTTTAAGTTTATCATTTTTATAAAAGAAGACACAACATTACTACATTTTATAGCAGGTAATTCGATAAATAAGTACGTATTTATTCAAATGGAGCAATTCTCAAATGCCGTATGATAACTTAACGTGAAAAACATAACACGAACGATAGTAAACGATCTTTTTCTTTATGATTTAAGAGCTGTCCTGGGCATAGCGCACAACTAAATGGAGATAAAGTATTCACTATGTTGTGTGACCATGCAACAAGGTTGTGTAGAGATATTACTATAACTATAACATAATGTTATACCTACTCATATTGTCGTTGCGACGGGGAGTCTTGCGATAGTATTTATGGTAATAATGTGGCATCATAAAATGGCGAAAATTGAAAATCGCTATATACCTACTACGACTACAGCACCGCGCCGAGGCACATCGGCATAATATTGTACTACTACTATTGTCACACGTGTTGGCTATTGGCGAAGTAATATTTTATGAAGAGTACTTACTCGCCTAACCATAGAAAATTGATCGAATAAAATTTCAATCCACAGTTATGTATTTATTTCAATACATTTTCCATACAAAATCTATTGTATTGAAAAAGGTATTGTACTGAAATGAATAAAAAAGAAAAAAACTATCTATCAAATCTTTACCTTCACGGTATATCCCTCAAGTGAAGTAACCAGCAGACCAGTCGCACGTAATAAACATATAATAATATTTCCTCTACATGGCAATTAAAACTAAGACATTCTGGATGGGAGGCATTCCTCATCGCTGATTTGAATATGTCTTATCATATACTTAAATGTTATAGTTTTTAAATGTTTTATTCGTTCATCTATTCGTATACTTACAACATTTTTCTTGAAAGAACATTAAGAGAAAAACTAAAAACTTTTTTGACAATTCTCAATAAATTTACTGATGATAAATAAAATCGTTTCTATTTTACGATAGCTTTAGTAATGTTGGTACAAAATAACTCTAAATTATTTGTTTCCACTTTATGTTTCGAAGAGACTTTTTGAAGGGTTTAAGTAGACGCAAAATCATAACCAACCAAAACACAAAAAAATATTTATGCTATTGTGAAAAAAAACAATACTCTAATAATACATGAAATGATATGAGATTGAGATAAATAAAAGAAAATGACGCTGTAATTTGATTGAAATCTTAATCACATGTATAATGGAGCAATCTTGTATTCAATTTAAACAGAGATGTTTTGTGAAGATTGTCTATACATAACATAGTTGTACAAAGATTACAATGTGTTATCTATGGAATATGTAACAGTTTGAGAAATTGTCTATGGCAGAATTTGTATTATGTTATTGTGTATGTGTATCTGTGTTGTGAGTGGAGAATGATGTATTTGGGCAATATGGCTGTTGTTACCACGTGTGTTATCTAGTAAGTGGCTTGTGGTATGTTGTTGCACAAAGGAAACATTCTCTGCAACCCGCATAGTTTCTCATAGACACGATATCTACGATGCAGATTGTGCTTCTGTTCTTGCCAAAGACTAGATACCAAACAACATATTATTCTGATAAGATGCGCAGTTCAAGTTTGAATTAAAGAACATTCTCAAAATCGAATAAAGAACATCAAAAGAATAATAATTCACATACTTTCTAATCTTAAGTGCATATTTTACAATAAGATACCTTAAATAGTAAGAACGGCGTGTTTTTATACTTATGGATGCCGGCTTCTTTGCTACTTTTCATCTCTTTCTAAGTTCTCTCTTGCTCAGGTTAAAGGAATAATATTTCCATCAGTCTTCATTTTTGGAGATCAACTTTTTCCTCCTTTCCTTATCCAGAGTGTTCGTCTCAAAGGTTGCTGGGAATCCATTCATAGGGCATTTAATATTTTTAATTCGATGATCAGGAAATCTTTTGGTCGAACCTAGATTTTTGGAAATATGCAATCTATCTTAAATTACTCTAAATTTTCATTGAGTGTTTACTCCATAACATAAAATCTTTATGCTGGCTACTTCAATTAAAGGAGATGCTAAGGTGGTGTAAATTTATTTTATTAATCTCAAGTAGTTGATTGTTGTAATTTATTTTAATAGAGAAAAGAACAATGAAACAAAAGAAGATATTTGAATACAAATTATAATATGTTCTAAAATTGAAAATGGAATAGGTAGTGCTTCGTCTACATTGTGTGGTCAATCGAGGTATTCGTTTGGGATTTATAGTTCAGAGTTTCGTTTCGTGTTGATTACCGAGAGCGGTTGCTTTTTCAAAAAAAAAAAAAAAAGAACAATATAAGATTTTGCTTTTAGAGAATGTAGGTATGGGAGTATACAATGAAAATAAAATAGCAAGAGAATGAGTGTGTGTTTGGAAAATTTATATTGCATGGCTTCATATGTAGCTAAATACTAGCGTTGCTAAAAGCACTAAATGAGAGCGCCAGAAAGAAAAAAGATAGCACTAGGCATATATAAATGTAATAGACAGAGAGAGAAAAAAGAGAATTTTGAAATTGGACGCTGCTCGTAACATAATAATATGAAGGGCTATACATGTGTTGAGTACCTTAAAAAGTATGCGTATCATCATAATATTTCAAAAAAATCTGGTAACGTCAACGAAATACATAAATTAAAGAACACTTAAAATGATTCATTCATATTTATTCTCCAATCTTCATCATTTCCCACGGTCCTTCAATTCTGAAGATCGTGACCTTTAGGCGTCGTTCCATAAACCATCCGTCTCAACCTCGAGCGATCCTCTGCTTATTCTTCCACCTCGAGCGATACTTAATTTTTTTTTATATGCATACGACTTGATTGGTTTAATGTTAGCCAAAGTGGCACTCTTACACCCAAGATCAGAACAATTTCAATCAGAAATTGATACTTTTGAAATTGTTTTGGTCCTCGGTTTAACACGCACTTATTCCTGTGTGTTTAGTGCTTCGTATGTGTGTATGTATCGTTGCATTAGTATCAGTAATACAATATTTGAGATTTAAAGTTGGGACTAGCTTGATCTATGTGTATTGTGCATAAACATCTCTTATTATTTATTAAATACATAGAAATTATCTACTTGATTCAGTAAACAAAATGAACAAGTTTTTAAAATTTACTTTCAAGATATTAAATGATATTAGATATAGTTTGCATTACTCCGTTTGGAAGAAAATCCTTTAGGCGTTGTCTTTGTGAAAGTAAACAATGAAACAATATTAACAACAGTAATAATACATAATAACAACTGCGATAAGTTTTATATTCAGCAGCGGCACTGAAATATTATAACTACAAGCGAACAAACAAAATGAGAATTTAAGTTTATTAATATTTGAAAATATTGAATTTATCGCGCAGCAGTTATATTGCAAAATGAGTTTCATAAACAAAAAAAATAGTCATTTAAACATGAAATTTAAACTTTATTTTAATATTTCTTATAAGTAAATTTCTTGGAAATATAGATGAAATCCATCAAGTGACTCCAAGGCCAATTAATTATATTAATAATTTAGACGCAGTGCAGATCTTTAAAAACTTTACGGACAGGGGTCACTACACACAGAAGAATTGAATATATCACCATGATAAGAATAAAGAGCCTTGATCCGGAATAGAAATGTGTTGGACCGATCAAATCAAATAGGCTGATATTCCGTCAATTGACGATATGGCACATCAGACTGAGAACAGAAGAGGACGGCGCAGGATTGATCATGAATGGCTATCAGAAGATAAACAAAGAAAGAAAAACTTTTCTCACTGCAAAATTTGATTGAGCGATACCTTATTCACAAACACAGATTAATATTATTAAAAGAGCTTAGCATTATTCCAAATCTCTATTTGATTAAAATTATTCCTCAAAAAAGTTAATTCCCATTTCTTATTAAATAATGTCCTTCATAGATTTTTCAGCACAATGTTCACATTTTATGACTGCATTACAATACTCGTATGCAGTGCAACAATGCGAATTTTAGCAATTACAAATTTTAACCATATTTATATCATCGTTGAAAGAAAATTATTATTTATAACTTCAAAGGTATTAAAAACATATTTTGCGAACACAAAAGACAAGAGAATCGACGTCGCGATAACAGCGCAAGAAGACAAGTTAGCAATTCAGCATTTTTCGTTACAATTCTCAAAGCGTTGTGACTTCAAAGGACCTTTAACATCATAAGAGGTAGTACTGCACAGTACCAAATGCTATTATGATATTATAAAGAACGCGTTAAAATTCGTATCAAGATCGGAATACTACAACTTTAAAAGCTTCGTTATATTAAAAACTTCAAGGGTAGCGAAGTGCTGAATTTTTACGTGATAATTTTTCGGATATTATATTTATACCATAAATGATTGAAACATTATACGAGGTTCAAAGTTGAGAGGCGATCAAACCACCTTCATCTACTTTTATAGGAGTGTATCTTGAAAAATAAGTAAGGGTGAATGAAATAAGCATTACACACTTAAATCTTAAAGGTCCTGACCCAATCACAGTAGTTTATAAACGGAATTTATGAAGGGCGTTTTTGAAAAATACCAAGTGGATATCGAGGGTAGACAGGATATTATAAAAATGTGTGAAGGATAAATAAAGTGTTCATATTGTCAAACAATTGGAATGCGATTGAAATTTGAGAAATTCTTGTAAAAATAAAAAAAATTAATGTGAGAACATAAGGTACATACATAAATTTTAAAATATAAATATTTCTATTGTGGATCTATAAAACAAGTGACATGCTTGAAGTGTTAGGTTATTTTAAAGTACAAAATATCATGGGTTGTTTTAATTCCAAATTTCATAATTTTTTTTAAATAAAATATGTCTGTGTCGGTTTTTTTTAAGTAGGTACTGATAGGTTTTACATACTCGTACATATTATTTACAATCGCACTGACCTAAAACTGTACATTGTTGTCTAGAAGTTGGTGTTTTAAAAACAATCCGCCCTTTGACTGCTCATTGTTTGAACACTGTTTTATACTTTTTGATTTGAGTATTATTTTTATTTGATTCCAATAGAAAACGATGTATATTCAATAAGAATATTAAAAATAATTTTCAAAGGTAGGTACTAAATGTTCTTAAGTAAAGCTATCTGTTTGTTAAATACAGGAGGAAAAATAAAATATTACGAGGGTTGGCAGCATTCTTATACAAAACTGTGCATGGGTATTATAAAGAAAAGGGTATAGGTATAATAATAAAAGAAAGACTGCAAACATGAAGGAAGAAATAAAATATTGTAGCGTAGATTAGCCCTAAGGGTCCTAGCCACTTTTCTTCAATGAATATTATACTACTTTTGATTATTATTACTGAACACAATATACTTCATATAACAATAGTGGATAACCTTTTGGAAACGAAAAGGTGTAATTCGAGCAAAATGGCATTGTGAAATGGAGTGTGAAGAGTATAGATGTAGGTAGTCGAAGGAAAAGCAACTTACACAAAAGCTTTATAACTTCGTTACAGCTGAAGGATATTTCAGTTTGTTGGTCGTGAGTGCTTGCTTGTATATAATAATATCGTTAGTCATCGATAAAACTAAGTATATAAAAGTTAAACAGATTATGAACCCGGACTATGGTGACGTTTGATAGATTTTCGATAGGTTACTCATTTTTAAAAAAAACTTTCAATAGACTACACAACACTAGTTTCGTTGCATTAGTACTCATTATACAAGATTCATATTATCTTAGTTTGGGACTTAATCGATATTGTGTGGTTTTGTCTGTACATGTTATGTTAATTATTCGTAACGCATTAGGAATAAGAAATCCGATATCTCCAGTTAATAATGAGGTACCTACAAAGATTAATAAGTAGATTATTTTTAACAAAAGTTTCAAGTGATATACAATATGAATATATAGCTAAAAAGATATCGAGAATTATACATTAATGGTTGTTTCTCAAAGATAAAGTACATTTTCCGATTGTGTGGCCAACGGAAGAATATGAAATTGATTAAGTAAACACAAAAGTGTCGGCCTGTAACAAGTGGCAATCTGGTCTGATTATACAGAAAGGTTTATCAGTGATGATTGGATGTAGACTTCTCATGACAGGAAAATATGCTTGTCAGGGGAGTGGCCCATAGAGCTCACTGCACGGGGCCTTGCACATGGCGGAGGATCGTTCGAAGTGGAGACAGATGGTATACAGAACGAGGCATGATGGTGACAATCCTCAGAATTAAGGGACCGACGGAGATGATGATACAATGCAAAAATCAAGGTATCAATGTCTATCTTTACCTATGTCTATCTTGTCTACCGTCTGCCACAAATGAGATAGTCAGCAGTCTATCTGCGTGTACTTAACACAAAGATCGTCTTCTCCGTGCCAATAAATGTAAGACATTATGGATGGGTGCATGTTATCGCTGAATTAATGATGTTAAATATTTTGAAGTAAAGTTAACACACATTTTACAGGATGCTAAAAAAATTAAAATGAAATAAAAAAAAGTCTTATTCTTTGCCGGGAGCTCCACGAAGCAATCAAGAGTTATAATTTGTTTTTAAATAATTTATTTTTCGAGTAAATATTAACATTTATTCGAATTTATAATTGATCAAATTAATCTACCATTTCGGACGTATGTCATATCACTGAGCAAACAATATTTTATTGAAATATAAAAGTTAATTAAACCCCGAACGAAATATAAAATAAAAAAATACTCCAAAATGGTTTTTATGCAAACAGCTCAATACATATGGCGTGGTTAAAAAAAATGTGGGGGCATATTCGAAATTTAAATTACAGTGACATATCATAAATTTGATAAATATTAATTTGACAGGTAAAATGAATATCATATTATGATATTCGCGCATTGGTATGACATGGAAATGGAACAATGTTTTAAATTTATTTTCCACGTAGTCTATAATTTACACTCATATTTTGAAGTCAATAGAAACTATGTAGTTAATTAAGAGAATAAGTTCTAAGATCCATAGTCTCGGTTATATACGAGAGACGATGGTTTATACCTACCTACTGTTTCATTTTGTAAGAATTTCCAATAATAGTTGAAAAGACATTATAAATAAATATTTCTCAATGTATCTATATATATTATAATGAGTTAGAATCCATTGAATTGGTCTGCAACAAGCATGGTATTTCTTCTCCATTCCTCCATGTTCTCTACCACTTGATTCATATAGGCATTCTTAATCAGCCTCTAAACTTCCTGCTTTCGGTCATGCCTTCCGTGATGGTAGTGAACACGTCAGAGTGTCTAATTGTGTGGCTAATTCAATTGGCTCATTATTGACTAATCTTTAAAACGAGCTGCCTTTTTTCGCTAGCCCTGTTTAACACCTTTTTAGGCGCATAATGGTCAGTATCTCCACCTATCTCAATAGATACAGCTTTTTATAATAATTTATATTCTTTTGGCCAAAGTGGAAGATAAAAAAAGAAGGTTTATGTGACGAGATTGAACGTACTATGATAATAATAAGAAATAATACATTAGTTTACAAAAACACAACAATCTATGCGTGTATGACTGATACGTGTATTTTCCGTACAGAAAATGCCAATTGTGTAAAACAATAAAATTGTTTAGATAATGTGGCATGCATAAAAAAGTAGTATTAAACTTCGAAGCATTTTTAACTCTTTTTTTACTCTGGCAACGATACTAACGAGAGCCGTGCTGACAAACAACGCAATCTGTCATTTTAACAACCACAATTACTACAGCGCCAACTTCATGTCAGAGATAACAATGCCGATAAAACATAGGTCCAGAAATGTGGAATATTACTCTCTAACTGTTTACATATTCTGTTTTCAAACAAAGGAGCTTATCTTTTTCAAAATCATGTATATATGCCAGTTGAAGGGCAGCGTGCTTCACCACTAAACGCAAAAAAGATAAGTTGAAAGATATCGTAATACAGTGATAAACTTGCCCTCTGTGCATTAAATGGTATATTATTTATTTATTCAGAATTATACACGGCGATTGCTTTATCCAATATCCATCAACCATTTTGATAATAATGGTCATTATCAAAACATGACTCAATCAGGACTGTCGTCTCTTCTGTACAACAGAGACTACCAACATATCTTCGCTGAATGCGATTCCACAAAGCCATCATGTACATTATGTGGTATTAAATCTTTCCGCATAAATCGTTGGTTATTGAGTTATTCACCAGCCTATACAACATTAGTGTATATGATACATTTTACAACATACAACACGTAAGTACTAATACATTTCCCGATTTGTTCATAAACATTATTGCAGGGTAGAAAATATTTTTCTCTCCAATATCCCGCCCGTAGACACATTTATATTAATTTGCTTAGAATATTATGAAAAGCGCAGAAGAAAATAATATAATTCCTACGTCCTGAATATTCAAAGCAGCATATCCTGAAAGTCGCTCCAAGCTATAATACTATTTATATATACAAGTATTTACTGTGTACGGGTGCATAAACATAAATGTATGGATACGCGATGCCGAAGTAAGCGCATTATGTATCAAATTTAATATCCATTATTGAAATATATTGAGAATAATAATAAAGTAAGTAACGATAGGTGTTTTATGGAATGAAAGATTTTTCGTGATCGATTGTTTATGTAGAAAAATATAACATAACATAACAGTATTTATGTGTATAAAAATACGCATATATATATATATGAGGTGAAGGTTTTACTCCATTTCACTGCGTACAGTCGGGCAGAGACTTGGCTCTTGCCTTTGCATATGGGACGAGACACGGCCCGTCACCGGAATATGCAGATTGGATTTGCAGAATAGGTGTTGTGTTTCTGCATTGTGTATACATGTGCTTCTTCAGGACCATCTCGCAGAATGGCCGACACAACATTAAATCCAGTATGCGGGGAGTATCGCATTATATATATATATGGACAATTTGTAAAGCGCCGTTTACTCATAACATGACCTCAAGGGCGCCGTATATCGTATCCATCACCCGAAACTCCCAGCAAAAAGGTGTGTCTTTAGTCCTCTTTTAAAACTCTCTCCATTCACCTCCTCTCGCAGACACAGAGGCAGCTTGTTCCAACATCTGGGACCCGCAACACTAAACGCTCTATCTCCAAAGCCTGTTTTGCATAGGTATATAAATATGAAAAGAACGAAGCACACGTCATAAATAACAATCAAAATGGCTAGTTTGTGTGTAAATAAAAAAATCTAACTTGTAGCGATATTTTTACAGTAAGTCTTCCAGTCAACCTACAAAGTATAAATAAATTATGTTTTTCCAAGTAACAATCGAAAGGAAGTCAGTTTTGAAATTTGATAGTCTTGGAATTTCAATTTGTAGATCCGGAATTCAGATCCTGCTGCCAATCTGATATATTTATCATGAAAGGTACAATCCTATCTACCTACACTAAGAAGTATCCAGCATGTGGTACCCATCTAGGTATCCCAGAACAATACCTACACGTGAAGCTGTCATTGGTTTTATAAGAGAGAATATCGGAGCCTCTGGTAAGTCGCCCGGTAGCTTAATTGGACAAAGCACATCTCGCGACAAGATGGGAGTGCGGGTTCAAGTCTCGTCCGGGGCACTACCAAATGAGGTGACGTTGTCTTTTCTAAGCCTCATATGGTAGTTTCATGTGTTAAATTTACAGATAAAAATGTATTAAACAGCTTACAAAACTTTTATTGAAAAGAGGGTGAGAAATTTCATATAAAAAATAATTTATTTTGTTTTATCCAACATTTTTATACATCTTTATTTTGACGGTAGCTCCCACAAGTTGGGTAGCCAGCAGACTAACAATGATGAACTTAAAACATAAAAAGTCTTAAAACGTGATACATGATATTCGAAGGATTACAGAAAAGAGGTATATTTTATTACCGAGGACTGCACGGAATAGACTAAATGCTAATAATAATTCTGCCAACAAAAAATTTAATAATCAGAATGTCATTTTTTAAGACTATATTTTTTGTCTTTTTGATCAAATTATGAATTTTGTTCATTTGCGTATAAATATACATTTCATAATAAAAATACTTCTTGGATCACTTCAATTATTCAACGAATGTCGATTACATCTTTCAAATTTCTGTAACAAGAAAAATCAACATCTTTCCTAGAGTGCTAAACAAAAGATACACGGGACTTCATGTTTTAATAAGAATATTTTCGTTTTCATTGTCATTTCCTTTTATTTTTTTTAGAGAAATTCTTCATCATGAATCGTTGCCTGTAGAACAAAGTGAGTGGTTGAGAAAGTTGAATTGAAATGTCAAGTAAGAACAAGGGTCTTTCTTAATACAACGGCTTCCCAATAAGGATGTCAATTATAGTGTTTCACCGAAACGTTTTTTTTTCTCCTGAAATCGATTTTCATTATTCATATCTTTTCAGTTGAAATTTAACAGAAATTAATTATCTGTATTATGATATGGAACCCTCAGAATGAAAAGGTCTCCCAATATTTTCTGTTAGTTTTAGAGTGTCCTGTAAAAAGCAAGTATTCGTAAAATATAGTTTAATACGAGTATCTTCAATTCAGCGATGAGGTATGATGTCATCCATCCTGAAGGTCTTGTTAGCGTGTGTTCCTACCGTACGGTAAGCCCGCTGGTTACTCTTCTTCTGGAAGATGTCTTGATGGTGTAGAATTCATAAATTTGTTTGATTTCACTAAAGATCAAGTTGGCCGAGGTCAATCGAGTTTGATATTATGAAAATTTATGTTTTGCCGAATTTCGGTCAAATATATGCCAACGACGAAACCGTAACTGTTTTTCTCTGTCAAAACTATCCGAATTCGAAAAATTCGTCGATAAATAGATGCCAAACCATCTTCTCATAGCATACAAGGAAGTATAAGGGTAAAGAAAATGTCCTATTTGAATGTTTATAAGCCGTAAGCAAACAAATATAGGACGTATACAAAATAATACGTATTTTTTCAACATTATTCCTTTGAATCAGAACCTAGATTATAATTCCAACCGTTATAATGACAGATTACACAATTTCAAAGAGGAAGGAAACGTTATTATTGTGAGATTAAAATCTGAAGATAAATTTGTACGTTTATGTGACAGGTTTGACTTTCCCGGACAATTTTGTAAACACAACCGTCAGATTTACTATGTACTAGTGAGAAGAGGTATTTGTAGGTACTGTATGTATTTTTGTCTTACTAATATATGTATGATATTAAAATATTTCTTTAATTTACTATAATTAATGTATTGTTGTTAATTTTTTGTAAAATTGCATATACTTTGTATTATCATTATTTTGTTTAATCAAGAGATAAATAGAAGTAAAAAAATAAAATAAAATATAATTTATTTATTGGTTTAGTTGACGATTATTTTGTTAAAGTGTTAGTTATTTAAAAAAAAGTAAAACTTCAACTATTTGTATTTATTCACGTAAAAATATTTCTATTTATGAAAATTTTATGTAGCCAAAAACATTGTAGTCTTGTTTAGTATTATAGTTAAATTATATCGAAGTTATTTTTACAACTAACCGGTTTACGATATTACGTGATATTATCATCAAGAGTTTTAAAAGATGTGAACATGGGAGATCAAAAATATAGGGTGTGAAAAATGTAGAAAATCGGGTAACGGATCAGACCCGCCCTAGACAAACATGCACTTTGCGATCGACTACAAACGAATTTTCGACAATAATCGCAACAATAACGCATAATTATACGATACATGTAGGTAGATTGTCGAAAAGTTCTCCAGTAGTCGATCGCTATGTACGGTTTGTCTATGACCTATGGTACAATTTAAGTTAATGGGTGTAACTAGAAGCTCAAGCTCTAACGAACTTCACTTTACTAGATAATCAAAATATTTACTCATTCCAGTATAAAATGACTTAAACAATTTATTTATCAAATAATGTATACTATCTCGCCTTTTCAATCACTATCGCTTAAAATGTGTCCTTTTCTATTATATCACCGCAGGTATACATGTATTCATATCTAAGTAATTGAAGTCCCGCTGTCCCAAACAAAATTTACATATTATCATTATTGATTTGTGTGGAGAGTTATAATTGATTATAATGTCTATGAATATATTATCATTTCACATTAATAAACCAATATTGATTCTGAAACCAGTAGGTATGCGATATTATCAATAGGTACATTTGTATTTCGGTCTACAAATATACATATTCCGCATATATTTATATGAATAACATATTAATCGCCTTATAAAATGAAATATTCTGTGGACCACCCGGTAAACAATTGGTCTCCCTCTCTTCCCCGTAAGTTTTCGAGTGTCCTGTAAAAGGCAGGTGTTCGAAAAAACTAAGACATTGTACATCTTAAATTCAGCGATGAGGTTTGCCACCCACCCTGAATGTCTTGATTTTATATTGGCACGAAGAGGACAGTTTGCATGTTTCTTGCATGCGGCTGGTCTACTGGCTATCCCACTTGTGGGATATGCCGTGATGGTATAGTAGTAGTAGTAGTAAAATGAAATAATTAAAGCATTTTCTACTTTTTTTCTTAGATTGAAATTGTGTTCCATGGAACGCATTGCAAAGAATAACTCTCTCACTCTTCTTTATAAGAATTTGATTGTCTTGTAAAAAGCATGACGGCTGTATTTAGCGCGGAAGTAGCACCTTTGCCTTTGAGTCATGAAACCTTGGGATGGAATCCCAACCAGAGGAAAATAAAGAATGATTTTTATTCTGAGTCTGAGAATTGTTCTGGGTCTAGATGTTTCATGTGTATGTGTTTAATGCATTGTAAATATGTGTGATTTTGTCCATAAATGTTATGTTAGAAAACACATTACGAAAAAAATAAATATATTCCAAATTTAGCTAGGGTGTATACTATTTACCCTAAATATTTTAGTTTTTTGGTATTAAGAAGAGAACTTGCATGACGTTTATCACATGCTGCAAGTTTAATGGCTACCCCGGGTGTGAGAAATACCGTTATGGTGTAGATAGATAATATCATACATATTATGTTAAGTATCCTCTTGTATCTGTACCAAAAAATGACATTCAAGATGAATGCTATACCTCATCGCTGAATGAAAGATCCGTGATATTTAACGAAAACCTGCTCCTTAGAGGACACTCGAAAACTTGGCAAAGAAAACAGTGAGAGACTTGTTCTGTGCCGTAGATCACACGAACACTTTATAATTGTGAATATTTTTATCAAAAATCTTGTATACCCATTACCCTTTAGTTAAACGAAAGTTAAGAAATATCATTCAAGAAACATGTTCGTTAAAAAGCTCTTACTGTATTAAATTAAAATGTTAATTTGAAATGCTATAGTTAATTATATGTTTAGTAATTCTGTATAAAACAAAATAGCTTAAAATTGAGTAAAACATCACTGGGTAATCATTTGGAACATGTCTGTATTTGGATGATTTAGTATTCAAGTCACGAAAGCATTGTGTTAAAGAGCCGCAGATAGCGTAAAATCAAATAAATCATATAGCCGTCGCGACGCTCGAATTTGTAACGTGACGCGCCCCAGACGCGCCGCTGTGCTTAGCTGTTTAATGTTTCTATCTATTTTATTTATTTATTTCATTTCATTTTCACTTTGATGGAAATATTAATATACTTTTTTACACATTGTACTACTTGTAGAATTTTAATTTGTGAATGAAAAATATGTCATATTAAGATCTATGTCTATACTCTCTTATGTATTCAGTTAAATTGATTACCTATGAGCTTTTGAAAGTATGAAACGTTTTTTATTTTCATAACAATATATTTTTATATGAACATTCTATAACGCATTGGTTACCCTTTAAGATCTTACAGAAATCTTCACATATTTATGGTTTGTCTCGATAGCAAACCACTTTTATGTATGGTGAGTATTTTTGATTTGTAAATTGAGACTGACTCGGTAAATATATGTTTGTTTTGAGCAAGTAAATTTCCAGGTTTGTGGCAACCTGTGCTAGGCACACTCAATAATGACCTTTATCCAAGAGCCAAAAAGTTGATATTTACTACGAGTATTGAAACTTTCTATAAGAGTAGAGTCTTGAACTGAAATTACTTAACGGTGACCTAACTGAACTGTTACATTAAAATTATGAAGAAAATATTTTAATGTTTAATAATTCACCTGATAGCCATGCTCTTTGCTTTGAGATGATGCCATCTTTGATTCATTTCTTCCAACCTCCTTTGAAGCATAACGGCATCCTCTTGGGAAGCCAGGGATCCCAGCAGCTTCCTGCCAGTGCCGTTGAGTGACGCATAAACATCTCGATGGGTCTCTATCTCTGACTGGAGATCCTGCGAAGGAAATAGAAAAATAGATTATTATAAATTTACTATGAATACCTCCTTAATGTGAAGAAAATCTCTCAAGATTCTATGTCTCATAATGTATTATTGAAAACTTAATTTGGGGTAAGAAGCATCGTGGAAATAAAAAGTGGCCAAAATTATCTAGATAATATGGGCTTTTAACTTGAAGACTTAACTGTAAGATTTTTTTCCTAAGGTTGTTTTTTATCATATCTTTCGAAGCTGATAAAAATATTCTTATAGAAATGTTGAAGTGAAAAAGATTTACAAGTTTCATAAAATATTTTTTTGTAAAGTTTGAAATAATGTCTAAAAGTAAAAGAAAAGATAGTTCAGAAAGAAAAGAAAAAATGACATAAAAATACAAAGAAAAGATTGAATATCTGGAAAAAAAAACTAACATAAAACTTATTTAATGCCTTCATGAGATATTTTATGCAAAATCACTCAGAATTGGGTGGAATGCCTAAATAATAATAGAATAGAGATATTTTATAAGATTCTAACTAGTATGAAAAAAATCGGTATAAATATTATTTGTGTCTTTGCACATGTATTTATGTGGTGTAAATGTATGTTTTAATATCTTAATGGTCCGGCAATCAGTTAAAAGAAAATGGTTGAATCATAATTCCACTATGCTGATTTTCTTGAGGGAAAGGATCAATCGCCATTTATTCCCGTCTTTGCACATGTTTTTGCTTCAAAAACATCAGTACAAAACCTCATTCATGATCTGCTATTCATTGTCCTTATTACGTGCTCATCTTTGAGGGTCTGGTTTTGTGATATAGCTATTTGTTCTTGGGGTGACCACGTCTCCATTCGCTTTCTCTAAGCTATCAAGTCATTCTGTCCTCTTTTATTCATTCCACATGTTCAAACAACCACAACTTTCATACTATAATTGATTTTCGTCATCACACCAACTTTCATTCTTCTCGTAGAACACTGATAAGAGCTCTATCTTTTGTCACTCAAAATAACTTTTTATATTACAAACATATGATATGAAATATTATTGATATAAAGAGATTGAGTGTACAGCTCCTTTGAAACAATACAATTGGGAACGTGAGTCCAATCAATCTAAACCAGAATATTTTTCCAAATGTTAAAGGTAAATTTTTGATTAATGTATAGTTGACGTGTATGTTACTTTATCATTATTGTATAATACTGATCTTGCAAATTTAAAGTTCTTTTTCATAAATATTACAAAAGAAAATTAAATATGTGATTAATTTACAAAATTTAGAAGCTAAAAACGTTTTTTAAGATTTTTCTGTCACGTGGGTTTCTTTATTTTTTCTAGATAGAGAATTGATTTATTAATGGTGTAATAACAGAGTGTAACTCACCCCGGAACATAATAGGCCTCCCTATCTTCTCTACAAATTTTCGGATGTATAAGGCAGGTACACAAGAAAACCAACGTATTTATTTATAAAACTTGATTTCTATATATTAGAAGAATGCTACCTATTCAAAATGTCTATACTTTTTTATAACATACAGAGGACGACCATTGTATTTAATGCATGCTGGGTACTGCTTTAATGGTACAGATAGATAGTAAGTTCAGTAATGAAGTCAAAAACGCATATGTGCGTTTAATTATAAATGTAATATTTTTTATATGAGTTTTAAAATGTTAAACAAAACACTGTTTAATTTTCACGTATGATTATTTAGTCAATTAATATAGGCTAAATTCTATTGCCGGCATCTTCAGAGCAAGAGTTACTTAAGAGTAAATTTTAAAATAAAACAACAGAAGGCAACCAAAATACAATATCAATAGATAAAATTAACAGAATCAGAACCAGAAACTTGAAGGTAGTCCATAAATTTCAAGCAGATGTCCAAATCTAAAATCTCTTTTTTTCACAAAACCAGTTATAAATTTCTTATTTTGAGCGTGTTCAGGGCACATACGGTTTATTGAAAACCTAGAATCATATTTTAATAAATTTACAGGAAAGAATAAAACATATTAATAAAGAACGCTGTTCAGGTTTTCGGAAAATATGTAACGTTTTGTTGGAAATCGAATAATAATAGAAAGTACGTACTAACTTTGTTCATGTTTGTGTGTGTATAATGAATCTGTATTGTTGGGAAAGGTATTGGAATTATTCGAGTTGGAATGACATAGAGGAATGCGAATAATTAAATCAAATGCGCCAACTGTATTATTAATATAATAAATTCAGTATCGAAAATGGGAGGAGTTCGGCGGTGCTCTAGAATTTCTGATTGAATTCGTAATATATAATAGAAAATTTAAAACAATGTAGTTAATAAATGTAACAGCATTCCTAAAAACCCGCGTACAGTACTCAATCCATTAAAGAAATTTAATAAATTCACTCTAACCATCGTATTACGGTATCTTTCACAAATGGGGTAGCCAGTGAACACAGTGTAAATAGAAATAATTTTAGTAATTAAATATTTTTTTTCTTCGTTTCAATAAAAAAAATAAGCCATTCAAAATGGGTAGTACAACCCATCGGCGAACTGAAGATGTGTTTTACAGGGGACTCGAAAATTGAAAATATTTACTATTAATTAGTATTTTTCATGGTTGGTTTCTGTCCTGTTCTCCCTAGAGGAGCGTAGAGCGCGAAGATGATGAGTATTTTTTGTGGTGATAAAACATACATAGGTACATACATCTTCTTCCCCTTGTCCTAGTTGGGTCGGGGGCCCATTGCGCCTAGGTACCTCCTCCAGAGATTCCTGTCCACCGCTGCTTCCAGGACCTCTGGCCACTCCAATGGTGACGATATATTAATTTAATTGTAATTTGGTAAGTTGTGGATTCCTGGTTGGTTTATATTTTGTTATGAATGTTTTGTTTTTTTTTTTTAATTATAATGGCTATTTGTGTTTCAGGACATGAATAAAACTAAATAAAACTCGTAGAAAAAGCTGGGAGAAGAAACTGCCAAAACGTTTTGGTATCATACAATTAGTATGGGAAAATATGTGAAATATCATGATTGATAAATTAATATTTCCAATCTTGCTGTCTTCTAAGTTCACATATTGTTTCTGGTATTGAAAATATTTAGCAACAAAATATAGAGAGCTTTCTATTTGAATAGTATCATTACTTAATATTAGCAATAATACCTTTGTCATTAACAAGCAAAAGCGTATTCTCACTTCCTTTCGACGGAAGTTAAACAACACTCTGACTGTTAAAATCCCAATTGATGTAATAGTATCACTGATTGAAAATATCTCTAGAGTATTGAGTATTGAAAGAGAGGATGGCACGTGACGGATGTTACAAATGGTAATAATAATAATAATCAACAAACACAGACAATATAGCGTTTAATTAAACTACCTATACTATATACTATACCATCACGGCATTTTCCACAAGTGGTGCAGCTAGTGGACTAACTGCAAGCAATAGACTTGCAAATTATCTCTAAGTTCCAATAAAAACAAATATTCAGGACGTGTAGCATGTCTCGTCGCTGAATTATAGATGATAATTGTCTAAGATGTGATGATTTTCAAACACCTGACCTATACAAGACACTCCACTTATAGAAAAGAGTCGGAGAACTAATCTTCACCGAAGAATCCACAAATAATATTATGTTCATGAACAAAATGTTTCGAAATAGTGTATTAAAAAGATATTTACTGTCCAAAACTATTAATTTAAACAGAGATTTTGCTCAGATCATGTATTGAGATTGTCCAGTAATGTTAGCTATATTTTTGTGTATTGATTTACCTAATAGATAGTAGATACGTTTAGTTCACCGAATATGCAACATCACATTATCTTACTTATATTGTATGTGTTCTACTGTTTTTATGAAAGCAATATAGTAAAAGTGAGGAGAACGTCGTGAATGTACTTATCAAATAAAATTGGAACTGAATCGCCTTGTACAGAAATGGTATACTTATCCATTAAGATTCCAAGATAAATAAAAATAAGGAGGAATTTGTTTCATTGTTATTCTGATTAAGAAATATTAAAAGAAAAAAAATAGAAGTTAAAATGTCAAAGATCTATGGTTAAAACAAGATATTTATAAAATATTGTTGTACATTGCAACTATTATTAACACATCGTATGGAAATCAACGAATTGCAGAATTTGCAAAAGCTAGATGTTGCTATTTCCATCATGGAGAGTTGCTAGAGTATATAATATAGGTATACTGTACAGCTGACTACATAATGCTGGTCTCTATAAAGTAGAGGTGAAATGAATAGTGGGTGGACCGGATAATGGTATATCAGTCGAGATTCAAAACCAACTTCTAATTAAATGTGTGAATGAAAACGTTCTGTAACTAGAAGCAGAACTAAGTCCACATTAGTTGATATCAGTTGAGGTTCAAAAACAAGTTCTAATTAACCCAAATTTTCTGATTCAAAGAGTAGAACTAAGGCAACACTAATTGCTTGAAAGAAATTACAGAAGTGACGAGTCCGCCAGATAGACTGAAATTTGTATGTAGAAAATCTTTTTTTTAAATTAAATACATTAAATTTTGATAACGTTTCAATATATATCTACTTTAGTAAAAAAATACCTACATATTTTAAATATGGTCTTATTTTATCATTCTTTACTGATGTATCAATTAATTAAATTGATTTCATGTTTTTTTTATGAATTGGGCAGTGTCATGTTTAAAATTGAGTACCTAATGATTATTCAGAATTCTACCGAATATTGAACTATTATCTGAAATCATATCTATGGAAGGATAGCAGAAATCAAAAGAAATAAGAGAAAAGAGAAAAGCAGGAATGATACGCCGATAATTTTTAATCGGCTAAGACTGGTAAAACTATGTAAATAGTCAGAATATAAGAGAGTAACTGGTTCGTCTCTAGTGCAAAGTATTTCTGTGCTCGCCCATCTAATACTAACTTACAGAATCCTATGAGTTTCATTTCAGATTGCTAAATAATTCTAAACAATCTAAAACTCTGAAACAAACGGATTTCTAACTTCAAATTATACCTAACATTATGCACGGATGCAGGAAAAGCATAAAACAAGAAGTCAAAAACAGATACGTCATGCCGATGAAACGAATTTTAAACAGGAATGCAACAGACAAGGCATTGCTGCTCGTTTGAAGGTATTCTCATATATTTTTACCTGCCTTTAGCAGTAAAAGCATACTGAAAATTTCTGCAGCAAAAAACTTATTTGTACAAGAATAACTGTATAGGTATGATACATTTGGAATGATGTTAGAATTTAAGAAGTCACCACTTTTTAGAAGAGTAGTTTATACATGTAAGATTGCTGGCATTCCTATATGTGAATATTTATAAGTATTTATTTCAATTTGAAAAAAATGTGTTCACAGATTAAAAAAAATATGCCATTCCTATTTGCTATTATTTATATTGGCATGGAGAGGGCTATTTTCTGTTTTATTAAATGCATGTAATTAACTAACTACCCCACTCGTGATAATATATACCTATATGCTGAAATAATATAGATATGTAAAGTATGTGTAATTTCAAAATATTGCAACGATTTTACAAACGTAGAGAATATTTTTTATTCTCAAAAACTGTGTGAATTATTTAAAAATACAAAATATTTAGATTTGCTTTTATACTGTAATGTCTTGTTAACCCATAATAGATATTTGCCTGACAGAAAATAAACTTGTTTAAAAGATTAAAGTTGCCGATAAAGCAAAATTATCTCGTTTCAAAAAGTAACAGGTGCAAAGTTGTTCAAAAAGATTCAATGTAAATATAACAGGTAAGCTCAGGAGGGAACTATGTAGTAGTAGAAGTAGTAGTAGTATGTTGTACGTGATGTGTTTTCGTTTGAAAAGTTGTCGGTTGGTAGTGAGTAACAGAATATGGAAGCATATTGAATGAAGAGCGAGAAACTTTCTGACATGCAAATAAGGACTTTTAGGATAAGGAAAAAGGAATAAATTGTGATGCTGCAGTATGTTAACTGTAGGTACGGAATTATACAGTGAAAAGTAGCAGTTGGACGATTTATCATATATTAAGATTTTCTCCTGTTTTTGTTCAGTTTTGAGTATTCTGAAATTCTGAGTGTAATGAAGGATGAAAATAAGAAAAAATCGTGCTAATTACGAATTATCAAATAATGAGATTTATCAACTTTTTACGAGATATAAGCTTTGAAAATATATATCTTCACGTTGATATTATTAATCGTGTAAAAAACTGCACACCTACAATGAGCACAAACAGACCTCTACGTGCCTTAAAAATAAGAATTACAGATTGGAGGGTACATCTCAATCACAGTTGAATTGAAAATGTTCAATTGTTCAAAGTAATAATAAATATTTGAAATCTAGTTTGATCCGGTCCAACGAAGGCCACCAAAAGAAGCTGCAAGGGGTAAGTATCTAACATATTGTGTGCATTTTGAAAGAGTTAGTTTGGAGTGGACAGAGGTCCTAAATGCATCGGGATGATATACTTGAATGTAATGAGCCCCCAAACCAACTAGGATAAGGGAAAAAGATAAATGCATGCGATACTTCACAGTGACGAATGATTCGTCTAATATTTAATGCAAATAAGGATTGTGATATTTGACTTTGAGTAAGAGAATAACATAATAATAATAAGATAATAAGCGTGAAGTGGAAGTAAGGGGGAATAAGAGAACTATATATATAACATTACAATATTATTATCGCTATTATCATAATACGTATTAACAACATCTTGAAATAAGACATCTTAATATAGGCTGAATATTTCTTGAAATTGTCGATAAACGTTTCAAATATTCAAATATTTTCAAGTCTTGCTCATTTAGAGCAATTTTGGACAAATTGAATTACAGTTAAGTTTATTTGAGATTATTAGAATGTTCGAAAGAATTATACATTTAGATGTGAATTTCAACTTATCAGCCTAGATTTCTAAATTGAAGTTTATTATAATATGGAATTAAAACTGTGATATTATTATATCTGCGACTGTCGACTTTTAAGAACTTTTACAATTATTTTCACGCAAATGTTAAGTGATGTTATGTAAACCTTTATTATAATTTTAGACCTTATTTCTAATTTCACGTTTTCTAATTTTTCTTTCTCTTAAGAATTTAGGCTAGGCTTTCAGAGCCGTACTTACGGGGCCAAAGAGCCGCACTTTGCCGACCACTGGTTTAGTATATCACAGTTTAGAGCCGTCATATGGGTATAATGTTACATTGAATAGAGGAGGCTATTATTCACTTTACATTTCCAAAAGAAACATTTACTGCAAAATAAATTGACAATTATTAAATATATAACAAGTATAGAGCTAAACATCCTATCAACTTATTACCCTTTAGTGTTATGTGCTCTGTAAGCTCGTTTTCAACGTGCTACAATAAATAATAAATAAATAAATAATAAATAAATAAATAAATAAATAAATTACTCAATATGCAGTAATACTCCAATATCACTAAGGGACCATGTGTGTGTGTTGGATTCAGTAAATACGTCTCAATAGTCGTATTAGTATTTCTCGCCAGAAAATTATTTTAATATGATCGTACGTATGAATTGAATTATATCCTTAATTACTAACATTACCAGAGAATAAAGAAAATAATAAAGACATCATCGAAATGACTGTTTTTTTTATCTATTTCCATCTAAAGAATTACGGCATATCCTACAAGTGGAGTAGCCCGTGGACTAGTTGCTTATTGTAAAAAAAAAGTTATATTCTCCGTATCAAGGTTACTAACCTCACCAGTGCTGAATTGAAGATGTGAAATGTCTTATTTATGAAGTTTTAAGATCAGCTTCTTTAACACAAAAGTGATCTATTTTTTGCCTAGAGCTTCATGGTTGGTTATTATTGGATTGTAACATCCTTTTACGTGACACTTGAAACATTGTTAGAGGCATCACGTAACGAATAAGACATTTAAAACCCTAAATAAAAAGATAAGGTTTGCCACCCACCCTGAATGTCTTTTTGTAATTGACACAAAGACCGTCTGCAGGTGTCTAAAATTTTTCCAATAATTGTCAAATATTTTTTTTAAATAAAATGAATTTTTTCAATAAGTCTACTGGCATCCCCATTTGTGGAAGACACCGTGATAGTAAAGCTAGATATTATTTTTTATCCCTGAATAATACCGGGTTTTAAATCTAGAACAATAGGTGTACCGTAATAAAGGCAAATAACATGTCGATGATACATTAGCAGAAACTATGAACATTGGAAACAGATTTCCCTAGTGTAAAATATGAATTATTATTAATACATATTGTTATTGTGTTTGTACTTGAATGTTGTAACATCAACATGCTGTATTTATTACCAAAGTCATAAACGGGAACCAATTGCGCCCTCTTGTCAAAGTAGTCGTAATTAAAATGAAACGTTATAGTTAAATGACGAAGCTGTACGTAGATAATGAAATGTTCAATAAAAATATCCCAACAAACCTATCGAATAAGCCTCTTTGGAATCCAGGAATTGAGTAAGATCTTTTTGTAAATGACAAATGAGATGGGCTGACAAAATTTTTCCGGTTGATTATAAAAAATGGATGCATATAATGATGTTTCGAAGAGTTAGGAAGATTCCTGTATCCAGCAGTAAAGTGATGGCTGAATAGTGAAAAGTGTTTAATATTGCAAATTTATTGAATCATTACCATTAGTATGTTTAGTTAGATATTGATATATTGAAGACTCCCTTCTATGTCCAGATATTTCAAGTCTGGAGAATTATATTTATCTGATCTTCCAAGAAAAGCTTTAGTCCTAACGAGCGGACCACAACGCCAGCCTGAATATACTCTTACAGATAGTTAAAATTATCAGTAGTGAAAGACACAATATTTGAGCGTTAGGAATATTGTCGAATAAGTGAATTTATTAACGTAGAATCGCCGCTCTTGAATGGGTGAGGCTTAATTTTGCCTTTTGCTTCAAAGGTGAAATGTTGAAGAAAGAATATAACAAAACCATTTTTTTTCTTTAAAGCTATTCAAATTAAAGATGTTTTCAAATTTCAAATGTGATGATACGCGAAAAACCTTACACATATATTTTGTATTTGTTTAGTTTAACGAGAAATATAATGTAAAAAGCGTATTGTAAAATACTCGTAACTGTGGATTGAGAATGGTGTATTTAAATAACGAATTAATAAAGTATCTACATAACGGAAACTCAAAACTAATGTAAAAGTTTTATAATAGATAATTACATAATACAAAGCTTTTAAAGTTTTAATTACCTATATTATGATTAAACACAATTCATGAAATAATAAAATGATAAAGTTATTAATAAAAAAAAAAACTTTCTACTTGAAAACATGCTCAAGTCTGATTTTTCTGAGTTTCTTCATCTAGGATCTATCTTCTGAACTATGTCACCAATCTACCTACCTATATGTACCTACCCACGTTCTATTGAGTATGTTGAATCTCAAATTGTTATATTATGCTGATAACATTTTTATTGTTTTTAATTATTTAAGATTTTATTGTATTAATAATACTTATATTGTATTGAGGATTGCAAAATGTTTTATGATTATTATATATGTATTGTAAAAGGCAAATGCCGTATATTGATTGAAATAAATAAAAAAATCTTGTATGTCTTTTTTATTATCACACTGATCTAGGATATCTATTCTGTGTTGCATTATTACTGTCAAGAGACATACAAAATATTATCTTAATCGTGCAATAACTCTTAGATATACTTCCTATAATACCAAAATTATACTATATTATACTCTCACTGTATCCCAAGTAGGGTAAGCAGAGAGAACGGAACGCCATACAGATCTATCCTTAGATAATTCTTTTGCTTCTTCTACATTAATATAATTCCTCATACAAGCAACACGATTTCTCTTACTCAAAACAGGGCCGTACTTGAGAACCTGATCCACGTGATCAAGTCACGTGGCTCTCAATTTCTGCGTTTACCAAAACTATTTTAACATATTTTGCTTTATTCGGAATCAAACGCAACATTTTTATATAAAAAAATATATTTGTATGAGAATTTTTAAAGCAGCAAAATAATATAATTTTTGAATGATTAATTGGTGTTATCAACCTACTTTTTAAACATGGATAAAAACGACAAATTTCAAACGAAAATTTTAATGTACACATGTCACATTTGTTGATGCTACTGTATACAAAATGTCGGACAGAAATACTGTGTTTATACGGTTTTATATTATGTCATGAAAATTTGATGATAAAATGAAGTTTCTGAGTTATAAATTTATTGATTGATTGAAGTATATATGCATTGGCCGTAGAAACGAATGCAATCCATTAATAACTTATATTCTGAAATAAAACAGGACTAAAAACTTTATTTATTTATACATCTATATTCTTACGCCATTTTTTGTATACTTTGTAGACATCAGACTAATTGAAAGTGATAAATATGCAGATAGTCCTCACTGTTCCCAATAATAAGAGAGGTTGTATACCTCATCACTGAACGCATTAGGTCAATCAAAATACATAAGAAAGAAGATATCCTTTTTTAATTATTCCAGTCCAATCGACTCATTTTACAATACGAATACGGGGTATTCTTTGATAATACAATTTTAATAAAACTATTATTCGAAGGTAATAAATAACGTAGATGATTTTACTGAATAAACAGAATGTCGATACACTTAAATATTTCTTATAAAAGGAAGTTTTCAATACATCAATTTAAAAGGGCCGATCAAAAGCGAAGGTAATTTTTCAGAAGGGCTGAATAATGAAAGAGATGCTGTTCCGGCATTGCTTCAAAGATTTTCATACAATTTACTGAAATATTGAAATCATATACGAAGCTGTATACCTACATTATATACATATTTTAAACATAAGCATCAGTGTATTCAGACTTCTAATCTAAAAAAAACTTATTAAGGTAGGATCCTTTTATTCTTTTGAAATAAAAAAAATACTCCCGCCTATTTTTTGTAATGAACTTCATATTTTAGTTCATATTTTTAATTTAACTTATCGTTTACTTAATAATAAGCTTAAGTAAATAAAAAAATATGATATACTCTGCGCAATGCCAAGTAGGAAAGGTAGAAGACAGCCATGTTGTGAAAAAAAGGCAAATGTCTTCGTCTGGGGTATGTTAGAGAATAGACAGGAATTTAGAGAGTTAGAAGAGGATCTGTTCCAACTAGAACAGGACAGGGAGGTAGTAAGAGTGATAACCAATTTCAGGACCTAACATTGAAGAATATCGAGTATTAAATATATCATTGAACAATATTGAATATAAAGGTAATATTTTCAGATTTTACGAAGTTTACTAATATTTTTAAAAAGCATAATACGAATACCTGTTGAAAGAGCATTTTTTTAGCGTCGATAAAACGTAAAATGGCTATTTTACCCACATGATAAAATTTGTAGGTACACGAAACAGTCACTCAAAATACAGTTTGAAATTCTCAATGATATTATTTATTGATGTTAAAAGCTTTGGATTCACAGCAATATAAAAAAAAATAGGAACAACATAAAATTGAATGATTTATTATGAAGTCTATACATGTTTTTATGTTGTCGATATTCATAGATAATTATAAATGACATTGTACTCGTAACTTTTCATCAAAATAAGTCTTTTTTCAAACAATATTTTCACTATAAGGAAATTGAAATTTCGAAAAAAGAAAAGATACAAAACTGTACTATCAATGGAGCATTGTCAAGAAATGTTTTTTTAAAATGATGAAATTAAACTCAAAGAACGAAAATGTATTTTAAGATTACTTTTAGAACAAGATGTTGAATGGGGAATTTTGACACACATCTCATGTTGTAAAAATGCTACTATTTTACTATCCAAAAGACCGAGATTTTAAGTATTTATCAAACGTTTAAAAAATAAAAGGATACCATCGAAATACCGGATTCCTACAGAATACTTGGAAATAACATTTTTTACAAATATTTTTTTTACGCCTATAATAATATAATTCATTATACAGTATATAAAAGTTAATATTCATATCATGATATTAATTAATAATAAGTATTATAATCATGTTTAGATTTGCAGTAGGTATGTATAAAAGGTGTTTAATAATAGTAGTGTGAGTGGAATTTCAGGAGATGAGAAACTGGTTAACGTCGATTCCGCTATAATTGATGTTGTTTACTTGTCATATCACACTCTCGCAGGCGTCCGGGCGAAAGCCTTAATGGGGGTAAATTAGGGTTGCGCACAGCTGAACTAACCAAATATTAATTATATAATATACATAGTAGATACTGTAACATATATACAAAGCATCAGACACCTCTACTACAAATCTTGTGCAAAGATCTAACTTATGATAACCTACCCTTATGTATGTATGTAAGAAGAAAAAAACTATGATTCAATTTGCAGTAAAGTGCATTTTTTAAATTAGTTTGTCAGTGGATGTTGGCTTCTCCAATTGTGGAATATGTCGTGATATTAAAGTATAAGAAGTCGATGTATATTAATTATATGGGTATTTTTTTTTAATATTTTATATGTTTTTCTGTATTTGATTTATATAAAAATGCAACATATTGTAAAACCATGAAATTAGTAATAAGAAAATGTTTATTTTGATAATTAAATAAAGAGTAAAAAATGAGAAGCTTTTGCCACAGCGATCGTCAACGTTGGAGGGACCTGACGAGACATTAAGATAAGAAAGTTAAAAAATATAGAATTATATAAAACAGGCGTTCCTTGATGATTGAAAATAAGAGCGAACCACGACATTAAATAAAAATTGCAGATTATAAACTCGTAAAAGAATTTAAGTAAAACTGCTAAATATTAAAATAATAATATAATGGAATTTCAAACAGTTACACAAAGGGAGAAAATTTCTGTTTTTATCTATAATTTTGGGTTTATGTGGGTGGTCAAAAATTTAAATAAAACAAATATGTTTGCCATAAAAAATAATTTCGGACGTATTAAAAAGTAACATAATGTATTCATAGCGTGGAATGAAATATTGGAGATGAGACGAGATATAAAAGTGAACTGCGATTTTTTGCTTACATTTGATTTTTTTTTCCTCAATACATAATATATCCCGTATCGAACAAAATAATAAAACAATAAAGAAATAGGTATATATCCCATGTAGGTATATCCTAAAATGACGCTCGTTAGCTGAGATAGCAAAAAAATAGTAAGATACAATTTGAGAGCAGTTCAAATAACAAAAAAAAAAAATAAGGTATGTTGAACTAAAAATGCATTATAATCAAAAAATATTTTCATTCTTTACCATTTATTGCATATACTTATGATGATAAGAGTTTTATTTTATATAAGTAGAATAATTTTCGAGAAGAAGGAAATATAGGAAGAGTTTAATATTTACAGCACAAGTATATTTATCTATTTTTTTGATATATTTACGTAAGTAATCAAGTTTAGTTATGTACATAGTACATAAAGTCTCCAAGCTGAAATGACAATGGGCTGGTCATATGGCATGGCAAGAGGATGGCAGATGGACTACCAGAATTCTTGAATGGAGGCCGTCGGAGGACAAAAGAAGTGTTGGAAGACTCCAAAAAAGATGGGTCGACGATATTGATCAGATGATGGGAAAACATTGGTGTCTTGTTGCTCGAGATCGAAAAGTGTGGAAAAGTTTTGAAGAGGCAGTGGAGAAAAGAAGGCTAGCAGTAAAAGTAATGTAAAATGTTTGTATATAAAGACAGAATGAATGACGAAGAGACTATGACCGTCTGAGAACTTGATTGTGTGAACAAAATTCAGAAGAAAGCGTGTTTTGAGAAAAATTATGTTATGAAAGAAAGAGGCTAATTTCTGCTCTGTGGATCCGGGAAGGGTAGTTAGATTGGGTATTATATCAAAGTAGGTGCTGCGAACTTAATGAACTAATAAAAATCATCGTAATATTTAACGAAATATATATTCTGATACAATAAACGTCTTTCAAATATAAAATAACGGTGATTGTTGACATTTTAGTTCAAAATAATAATAATTAATACAGCAATAATTAATTTAAAGCTTGCGACGTTAAACATTTAATTATCGCCGGTCCACTCTCTACTATGAACACAACTGTTAATGCAAAAAGCTATCAAAGTAAGTACAGCTTCAAAGGGTAATTGAAATACTAAAATGAAAATCGAAAGTTTTATAGGGTGATGAAAGACGAAAATTTTCACTATCTGCAATTGAAATATTGTTATAAGTTCGGTATATACGTCAGATACAGATCACATAAGATAAAATAAGTCGTATCTTTCACAACTCATTCCATGTTTTTCAAAACGCTACAAGAAGGGTTTGCTTGTTAGTCTTTACTTATATTAATTACCTCAATAATACATAACTAAAATATTTCTTGATTACGAGTTAGGATCAAAACACGACGTAGTAGACCTCTATAAACATAGATGGGAGAAATAAAGACTTATATATGATTAATGAAAGCCTTTGAGAATCAGAAATGCATGATATAAAGCTTTGGCGTAGTAGGATCAGGAGAGCCGACACTAAGTATAATGGGATAAGGTCGGTAGAAAAAAGCGAATTAGAGTTTTTCTACTTGTCGGGTACCTCGTGAGTAAAGAAAACAGTACTCTTTATGGTAACCTATTCTTGAACGTTATAAAAGAAGTAAAATAATGTCTCTGAATATATTGACAATTAGAAAAAAATTTCAATGTTATTTATCTAAAACGATTCTAAAAATTCAGATGCGGATATGTTTTAAGTATCGTTGAAACTTAATGGACGGTACTTGGTATTTTACAATACAACATAAAAAACAGTGGAAGTAGTAATAATAATAAAGAAGAAAAACAAATAATAAGTAAAGTATGTATGGAATAAAGTGTAGATGTGAAAGAAAGAAGTAATTTAACAACGGGATATGGAGGATTTATGGACACGCCATTTTCCTTAAATGGGCTGGAATACAATATATGAACACAGTGATGTACGTCTGTGTACCGGAGTAAGTATGTTTGATACATACGTGTAATCGGACGTACATAACGTGCACTTAAAAATAAAAGATGTAGAAACAAGCGGCATTGGGGGAATTTTTCAGAACAATATTACAACAAAAAAGAATCGCTAACAATTTGTACCATTTCTATCTTCATTATTTGAATGGGGTGTGCTTTTATTATGCATGTCGAAAGTATGTAGGTACATTTGCAGGAATATGTATGAATTTCAGAAAAAAACAATAAAATATTACAAAGATGAAAGGAAATATAAAGTCATAAATACCTTTTCAAACCATTTCAAGTCGACGAGCAAGGCAAAATTTAGATGGATAAATCTATTGTCTTCGCACGAACGGGCGGGGGGAAGCGGAACTTCTGAAACCAGTGAGGGAGGTCGTGATCTTCCGGGCCATGTCCTCCTTCCCTGATCCTCCGAGAATGCCAAATTCTCATAGCAGTCGTAATACACGTTGTGATAGTACGGTTCTCCATTCTGTCCGCAAACTGAGAAACCATTCTCGAAAGTGGACGAATCGGCGCCTGAGGGTGATTGGAATATTCGTCTTAATCCTTCGGTTTTGATATCAACCTTAGACGTAAATCTAAAGTATTGTGCGTGTAATCCATGATCGGGGACATCTTCTGAACTGGATGATCTGAAACCAACTCTAGAGTTTGCTCTAGTGTTTTCAGCAGTCAGTCGGTCAAAGAACAAGTCATCTACTTGAGACGACTTGCTATGGGTTTTGAAGGCATCCGTAGAGATATTAGATCGAGTAATAGGTCTGGAGCCTTCTTTAACAATTGATGGAGTAATTTCTTGCGGAATCCAAACTCTAGGTATTAATCTATAGCTAGATGCTTTGGTTTCATCTTTCGGTTGTTGGGATAATGTGTCTTGGATATTTTCTTGGAGTCTGCTTCTGGATCGTCCAGGTCTAGTATCTATGTGAATTGGTAGTGGTACAGTCCTGGTGCTGGGTGCCCCCGCCCGTGCCCTCGTTACCCTCGTCGACAATCTCCTCTTCCTACATCCGCAGCAAGATTCATCTGGATTCAGTTTTAGGCACTTCGTCTAATTTTATACTTTAAAACTTTGTTGGCCCTCGTCCAAAACGGAAGACAGGGATATGACTACGCGTTGTAGGTAGGTATTATTATATTTATACAAATAAATTATGAACACTTGAGGGTGTATCACTTATTATTATTATTATAAAAATAAATTAGTTAAATATAAAAATAAATTAATTTTATACACACTAAAGAAATAAATAAATAATAATACAGTCAAAGTTTCAGGTACGCATTACATAATGAATAACTGCTCCGAAACTCCAAACACTTTTTATCCCATTTTACAAAAATTAATTAATCACTTTGTTTTCAGGTAAATTTATGAAAGTTTTCTTTTCCTCTTCACATACATTTCACTTCTTGCAGTATCCTTAAACCATATTAAATTTTATAACAATTTATGAAAGAGAATAATGAAGATTTATAGAAGTAAACTTATCAGGGGAACATGGGGCTTAAGGGTAGAATGACGTAAGAATTAATGTGTTACACGACATTGAAAGCTTTATGAAGCAAATATAAATCACGAGAAGGTTTTGTGGTTTCCAACAACTTAGTGATATATTGCAAGTATTTCTTATCAACAAAGTAAATCTAAGTGATGAAATTAAAAAAAAAGTTACATTACACGAGGCGGTGATGAACTAAATTTACACTTAAAATATTTAAGGGCGTGGTACGAAACAACTTAAAAAGAACATTTCAAAATCTATGCTTTTTATTTTGAATATAACTTATCATAAAACCTTACAAAATTTGTTCAAATCAAATTTATAACACGATTCCTAAGAATAAAATAAATAAATAAATATTAAATCAAAATCACTTATTAGCGAACAACAAACCAACAGAAATAGTTCCTATACGATTTTATTTTCAGGACATTTCAACCACAGGCAATAAATTTTCAAACTCTCTTACGGTCAGTTTAAATGTTCGCGTAATGGTAAGTACAGAACACCCACAATAAGACAACCTTTAGCCAACTCAGTATTTCAGCGATTCAGATTGGAAGTGGAAGAAAAATCCTCAAATAAATTCCTGACAAATGTATAATGATTACAAGTCTCGTAGCTGCAGTAATAAATAAAAGTGTAGGTAAGTGAAATTTTATTTAGCAAGACATTTTGTACCATTAGAAAAGTTTAACTTATTGCTACTACTACTACTACTATCATCATGGACACATCCCACAAGTGAGGAAGCCAGCAGACCAGTTGTATACTATAAAAATGTAAGCTGTCATCTTCGTGCCAACAAGAAATTAAGACATTCAAAATGGATGGCAAAGCTCTTCGCTTAAATTAAAGGTTTAAATGTTTTTCCTTTTTCCAATACCTACCTTTTAGAGGACACTTGAAAACTTATGAAAAAGAGTGAGAGTTATTTGATAGATGCTCCACGTAACAGCTTATTGACCGACGGTTATAATTGACAAATGTAAACTACAATAAATATTAAAACGCATAATACTGTACAAAAGTTCATAACTTCTTCTTCATTGTGTGCCCCGAATGAGGTCCACACATGAAATGAGGTCCCCGTTAGCTTTTTTCTTGTATAATATATGTTTCAACGTGCCATGGACAAGGTTAATTGGGGGAATTGGCTTGACCAGATCGAGATATGTTTTTTCATGTTTGTTTCGTCAGCTTTCTCTATAAGTGTCTATTTGAAGTATATTACTTAGTAAATAATTTTTAATGTGTTATTATTAAGCTTAATTAAAATCATCGCTAAAGTTGAATCATTCTACTCTGAACTTATTTAATCTTAATACCATCTATCTTAGAGAGTGTGCAGCAATATGTTATGTCGTAACCATCCGACATTTCTACGCTGAACGAAATTTATAAAAAGGAATCGTAACCAACACTAACAAATATCACCCGATATGTTCACATATTATAGTCATGGCGATAGATACATATAAATATTTAACTCCTTTATAAACTACGAGAAATGCAAAGGATATTAGTTTGATACATACTCGTAAATCTCCTCATAACATCCTCAACTAAATGTTTTGGTATTTTAACAGTTGGCGACGCAAATGTTCACTCTTTCAATAAAGTAATTGCCAGATTTTATTAATATTGTCGGTGCACAAGTAGTAGAGTTCCATATTTAGGTAAATTGAAACAACCGTTTCTTTCGTGATAATGACCTGATAAGTCGAAAGACGTCTCTCAAGGGATCAATAATTAAAAGTTGAAAGAAAGACCTGTTTCAATTAACCCAAGACTGGATTTAAGTTTTGATTCAATTTCTGGATAGCGTATTAAAAAAATTAACATCTGCATTATAAAAATCTCGGTCATACTTTATTTAGAATTTTTTTTTCCATCATTTCATGGAAACATGTATATTTTTAGGAGAGTAAATCCGACAAATCTGGCAAAATTGCCTCACAAAAGATGGATAAATAAGAGTCGTCAATTTCCGAAATATCTGTGAAAGTGGTGATTTTATAGCTTCCATCTTATGAATTGACAATGACCTAAGAAGTTGAACGATGTTTCTCTCGCGTTTTTTAATCTATAGTATATAATCTATAGAACTAAACGATTGTTTCAATTACCCAATTATGGAATTCTTCTACTTATGTACTAATACTAATAATTAATTAGAAATTTAGCAGTGTAGTTGATGATAGAAATGGAGAATCATCTACACGATCATGATTCTTTAGTAAAAAGAAGTAGAAGTGTCAAAGGGTTATTTCAATCGCTAACTAGTCGGATACTGTATGTTAGGAAAATATCTATTATGTGAAAAGTGGTTAACATATATTTTACGACAGACTTTAAAACGAATAAAACACTAGTTTAGTCTTGTGACTACATATTATTATCATTCCCCATTTTATACGGAACATCAAATAGATGGAGTTGGTAAGAAGACGATAGTATCGAATAGCAATTTGACTGACCAATTTTACTGAAAGTAATGTCTGTTTGTGTGATTATTGAGATTTATTACTAGCTAAATGTTTGAAGAACTCACAGTAGTCAAAGTGTGATATAAAATATATGTCATCTCTCTAAAGAGTTTATTTTAAGACGTCTAGCATTTTCAACTATTTTATTGTTCGAATATGTTATACAAACTATTTATGCACATGCGAGTAGCCAGTTGAATAGTTGGATATAATGAAGATGTAAGTCGCCTTCAGCGTGTCAATATAAGATGATACAATCAGGATGGTTGGGACAGCTCATCGCTGAATTCAAAAATGTCTCATTAGATATATAATTCATGATTTTTTACAAAATCAATATTGAAAATAAACAAAACAAGAATAGATGAGAATACAGTACAAAGTAATATTAAACAGTACAATATTTAATAACACAGTGGTATAAAGGTGCAGAAAAAATCCATATAAAAGAATGGTTTAAAACTCGAACAGTGATGACACCTAAGAAACTTCGAAAATTAAACATACCGCAAATAAAAAATATTATGTTCATTCGTACAAAAATAGAAAATGATTTCAGAAAATAACATGCAATTTACATAATATCATATTTTTAATAAATTTGATCTAAACAGTATTCCATATCTGCAAACATTGTATTCAAGAAACGGGAGTGTTTCCTAAATCGTAGTGCGATTCTAATGTCTATATGCAAATTTGAAACTACTTTCAAGGATTTTCTAAAACACTGTGGCAAAATAATATTGTTTATAATTGTCTTTGGTAAAGTCGCTTCTAAAATATCCAAGCAATAAAATAGTTTTGTAATAGCAGGGAAGCACTTAAAATTTTTAAACTGCTTGTTTTGAAACCAGAGCCCGTAGACAAACAGTACATAGCGATCGACTACTGGCGAACTTTTCGACAATTTACCTACATGTGCCGTGTAATATTATGCGTTATTGTTGCAGTTATTGTCGAAAATTCATTTATAGTCGATCGCCAAGTGCGTGTTTGTCTAGGGGCTCAGGTATACAGCTGATGCAATGGAAGCAAAAATTTCTTTTTTTATGTTTTTGAGTGTTCTGTAAGAAACAGGTATTGAAAAAACACACGAATAACATATTACGATTCAGCGATGAGGAATGCTTAATTTTATCTACACATTGAGTAGATCTATAGTCAATTAACATGAAAAAATATTAAGACATGATGCAGGAAGAGTGACATTAACTGTATTCAAAATGTAGAACTCTGTAAGCTTTAGCGAAAGTCCTGTAAAGGCATAAAATGAGAAAATATTTAAAAAATGGTATTTTAAATTATCCTGGGTCTGAGCTAGTGTTATTTATTTATCGTGTCGAAAACCAGAGAAAAAACCCATCAAACTGATCTCCAGTACTGCGCAAAACGCACAGCAGGTGGAGATGCGTCAAAAATATCCTCCAAAGTGCAAGTGACAGGGCACAATGGACAATCCAACAAGTGAGGCATAGTATGTGCTGCACCACAGTCACATGCTCCGGATTCGTCCTGTAGGAAGCCCCATCGTTCTCTATTGTCGCGGCAGTTTCCTACACCAGATCTCAGTCGATTTAGGGTTGGAAGTAGGTATATGTGTTTGGTGCATTGTTTTTATAAATACGAATCGTCACGTTAGAACCCATAATAAAATAATAATTTATTGGGACTAGCTCAAGCTGTATGGATTGTCCATCTTCTTCTATCAATGCCGTATAAGGTCCCCCCGATGTTGGCAATCACTCTGAAGATTGCTTACTCTGTTTCGCGCTGTGCGAGTAAAGTGGATAAATTAATAAAAATCTTTCAATTGAAAGTGTTTACATAATATCGTATCTTTGATGTATTTTTCAGCCTTTTTATGTTGAATGAAATTTAAAACTTTACCGCTTTTAGAAATAATCCCTCGATGGGATTCTCTAATGACCTGTTATTGTACAAAGGTGGCTATAACATACCTACAAATATCCAATGGGATAAGCCTTTGGTCTTGTATTACTCGTAGCTAATGTTAGAGGAAAACAATAATATTCACTTAGAACTATTGTTATATTATTAGGTATAATAGTAGTGATACAAGCATGATTATCGTTATTTCTATTGTTAACAACGCGCTATAGTGTTGTAAAAATAATAATTATAAATTTGGTAAAGCTTTAAGCATACCATCTGGAATACCGCATTTTAATGTAAATGATGATTTCTTTAAATGTAATTGCCTTAAATACTGCCCAGGTGCAGGCAGAATCCCCTTTCACGATACAAGCTTTCAGCTTATTGTGTATATAAATGTATTTGGGTTTATAACAAAAACACAGAGACATCTTTTTTTGAAAATCACTGTACTTAGATAAGGACATTTTTAATGATGAACGCGTGTTGTTTAAATAGAATCGGCACGCACGTATGATACATTCTATGGGAGAAAGCAAAATAAGTGCTAGACATATTTCATTATGTTGTTAAGAGTAAATAAATAAAAAAAAAATTGTTGGCATCAATAGTATCATAAAAATGTTAAATGGTAACAACAAAAACCAAAAGGCAGGCTTATATGTATATTATGTAATATCGCATTTCTTCCAGTCAACCCAAAGACTAGGTACTACTTCTACTACTATAATACAATACCATCACGCCACATCCCACAAGTAGGAAAGTCAGCAAACAAGCTACATTTTATAAACATTCAAGCTGTGCTCTCCATGCCAAAAAATAAATAAATAAGACATTCAGGATGGGTGAAAAACCTCATCGCTGAATTCCCGATGTAAAATGTAATTTTACGAAAACCTTCCTTTTACGGGACATTCGATAACTTACGGAAAAGAGAAGGAGACCAGTTCTTTGCTAGGTCATCTACAGAACATGGAACGTGCCCAAATTTTTTGTTTTTATTATAGTTAACGTATGTGTAACAAATTATTGGAAGATTTTTTTAAATTAATTTTTTGTCATAAAAAAGATCATAATTTAATATCTTCTTATTTAGTAAAATCCACTTATAAAACGAACAAAGCTGTAGGAGTCTTATAATTAAAACATTTGTATGTTAAAAAAGAAGGATGCATACATAAATTGCAAATATAAAGAGCCCACTACAATAAATCTTGAATATTCATTCATATTTCTTAATATTAATCATCATGTTGATTCGCTAACACATTTAATGCGGACGGATGACATAAACTTTAATGAAAGCCACACCCAAACATGATATATGATTATATCTGAAGCCGACTTAACATTAATACTAATCCAACATTATTTACAACTTTTGAATTTAAACGACAGTTATTATTTTTTATGCAAATCAAAGGATTGACGTCCGCGAAGAATTCAACAAAAGATTACTAAAGAAGCGCAAGCAAATAAATATAAATTCTTTGCGCCGCACATACATTTTGAAGATTCGGATTATAATTTATTCTTCTGTTGTACTCACACTAAGTTTTCGAGAATCTTGTAAAAACCATAAAGTATCACGAATAAGATATATAACATCTTCAAATCAGCGTACATCAGGTATAACTAACTAGTCTTATTTTTTATTTGGAGAACTTGTGCCAATGTCTGTTGTATTCTAGTCTCCTAGGTATTCCAATGATGATGTCACGGTAAAATAGATACCTATATGTTATTTCACATAAATTTTACATATTTTTTTTCAATAGTCAAAGGGGTAATTAATATCTGGAATTATGTGTATATTACGATAAACATTAATATTTCAAGAAGTAATAATAGTAAGGTAACCATTAACGTAATCAAAGAATACTTAATGCTTGTGTATATTGTACACATTACAATCTTCGTACTGCAACACTCGGAAGTTTCTTTGAGTAAACGGAATAAAAAAAGTAAAAGCAAATTAAACTACAAAGCGCCTATTCTATTAGGTATATGCAGCTTCGCAGTGTTCAGTATTGTATTAATGTTATAAGATAGAGTTAGCTAGAGAGCTTTTCCACATTTTCTACTTTTCAATTAATCCTTTCTTGGTGCAATTCTTCGTTCTTTTGATAATCTTACATATTTCCCACAAAAAGGGTAACCAGTGAACTACTTATTGAATGTAACGAATGGGTAGTCATGCTACTAATTTCTATGCTACAGATATTGAGATATTTAGTGTTTTACCTCATTGCTGAGTTAACATTATATGACAATACACGCAAATTGTGCTAATCATAAACTAAGGTATGAATAAATAAAACAGGTGTTTTATTCTACTAAAGATTTTATTCTGTGAGAGAGACGTCTTTCGTCTTATGAGGACATTGTCAATAAGAGGATTGACAATGTCCTCATAAGACGAAAGACGTCTCTCTCACAAAATAAAATCTTTAGTAGAATAAAACACCTGTTTTATTTTTTCGATATGGAATTCTACTACCTAAACACCGACACAGTGAATAAGGTATGAATCTTGAATCATGGCTACTAATGCGACGACTATATATTTTGTACAAAATGGATCAAATACATGTACCTAATATACTCGTACACGTCTAATATAACTGCAACAACTAAACCCAGGGTAATTAGAAAAAAGACCACTCTAGATTTTTCCCTAGCACGGAATTGCTCATGGGACCTCGTGACTCAATGGCAAGACTGTTACCTCTGCGCTTTACCAGCAGTTGAAATTGAAAATGTTTAATGTGATATTAAAAACACGGTATTTGAGTTTATAAATATTTGTTCAACTCAGAAGCTGTATATATTTTCAAGTGACTAACGTTTCGACATTTATGTCTTTGTTAAGTTCACTTTTATTAAATATATTTAATTTTCATTAATATGCAGTTCCACAAAATAAATACCAACAAAATATTTCATATTTAATATTTTACGAATACCTGCCTTTTATGGGAGCAAAACGTAAGACAAGAACGTACATGTAATAAAAAATAAATAAATAATAAATATGAAAAAGGTAATAATTATCCATAATTTTGAGGTGCATAATTTACTATAACAGAATAACATGTAATTTTAATTTTGTGTAGTAGCATCGATAGTGTTGAAGCACAAGATAAGAGAAAATTTAAAATCCTTTTGATTAAGAAGTCTTTTTAACGAAGATTAATTAATGTATGAAAACTGGGGAATGAGTAACGTCTTAATGATATTAATACTAAAGTTTACTACATTACATTATAACCTAATGAAGAATGTTCAAGTAGAATAAGTCTTTTGGATAAAATATGATACATATCTCGAAAAAGATTAAATTTGTAGAAAACAAAATATTTCAACAATTTGAAAAGAATGATAATTGTTTAACTCAAGCGCTTTCGTCAGATTATTTTGAAATTATTAAGAAAACATTCTCAATTCGTGTAGCATCATCATTAACAAATAATCCTGTTGATAATGTCACGGTATCTCGACGAAAGCGATCGAGTTATATAATTTTAATTGCAAAAAATAAACAGTGTTCTTTTCTAATACATATTTCAATTCTAAATATTTTCACGAAGTAAATGCACAAGTCTTTGCACAAGTAACAATATTTTAAATTATTCTTAACGCATCATAATTATACAAAAGAGTTAACGTACAATAAAAAATATTGAGGTAAGATGCAGTGGCGAGATTATCACTATACGGTGATTTTTGCTATCTAACATTTTTATCGTTGTTTCGCGGAGTCCCCGGCTAAGTATTGGTTTATAACTTTTTTCTGTCAATTATTCAGATTCTTGTAGAAGTTAGGTACTTATTTGTATAACTTCACTTTAAAACATTTACTTAGTACATACAACGTCTTTAATTCAGCGACGAAAAATGACACTCATCTTGGACGTCTTAATTTGTTTTATTGGAACGAAGATGACAACTGTTACGTTTATTAAATAAAAAAAAGTCTGTTAACTTACTTATGGGTGATGCTGTGATAGTATATATATTAGCTAGATTTCATTTAAAAGGTTCATTAAATGTTTTTTTAAGAAAATATACGGGTTAGTTTCTATGAGAAAGGGCAATTTGTAAAATAAAATAGATTTCTATATTAAACTGAAAAATATATCACGGTTATATTGCTAGAAATGAAATTAATATCACTGATATAAACCGACGTAAAGCCTTAAAAGTCATCTTGAGAAGAAACGTGAAAAATGATATTTTGCAGGTAGAAAGTATTGTCCAGATATTTTTATAAGGTTTCTTGATAGCACGGTAATTGCAAATTAAATCTCAGGAGCCAACGAAATCTTAGAAAGTTTCTGAAAGTTATAGAATGAAAAACTTGTTTCAGTATTTCAAAACTATTACGAGTTTTGATAACGTAAGTAAAGGCCCATTAATTTGTTATGAACTATCATTGAAAATTTAAATCACTTGATAAAAAGCGTTTCAAAGAAACATTTGGTTGTGAGATAAGTATTTTTACTTAGAGTAGATTTTTTGAGTTTATTCATGCAATGATTAAAAAAACATCCATTTGAAATTAATATATTGAGGCACAGAATCTCAAGAAACTAAATATCGTGTTTCATTTTAAAAATTATTAAGAAACTACAATCTTTGCATATATTTTTTTGTTTTTGTTGTTGGTCGCGTGTTGTGTATAATAGGCGTAAGTATATATATTCATAAAAGAACCAGGTATATAAATGTGTAAATATTGAAAGTAGTGAGCAAAAACGGATTGAATTGCCATTCCATCATCTTTGAGTACCCCACAAGGGACAAGGTGTGAAATAATAAATATATAAATTTACATATTAGGCATTTTTACTAGAAACCTGCATATTTTAAATAAGCGATACGAAGGACATTGTAAGATGGAAAAAAGAGACGTTTCTAGCGAGACCTTGCAGATGGCTGATAATAGGCTTGCCCATACCGCTGCAAACGAGACTCCAGCTGTTTTGTGTTCACGAGGAAGATCAGTAAAAATATGGGAAGATAGCTGGAATAGCGAGGAAGATAGCTAGATAGATAGATTGTCAGAGTCACAAATTCAGAGTATCTGATTGTTTCCAACCCAGAAAAAGCCGGGTTGGAAGTTTGGAATAATAAATATCCTAAGAGAAATGAAAGCATTTATCAATAATGTTATTTGAAAACTGTCAATAGGAATGTCAACATTATGATTAATATCATTACGATTGAACTGAGAGCTCTGTGTATGTGATTAGAATTATAACAACATTCTAATAGGAATATCATCTTCACTGTTTGGTACCTACATACCTAGATAATATTACATATATTGATTACTCCTATTAAAACGTTAAATGCACATATTTAATACAATATTTTGTATTTAATTCTTACACAATAATCAATATATGATTATTTTATTATTATTATTTTGTTTGTAATGAGTTTGAAATATTTCGATAAACTTTGTGTAAAAAATGTGAACTGCTTTAGAAAAATTGTTGTTTAAAGCACGAAAACAAAATTTAAAACTGAAAAACCAAAGATATAAATTTTGGATAAAATGGTATAAATTATTGATAATTAATTAAATACAGATATTAAAACTACATATTGTCTGGCCTCTGGCGGAGTCGTAGAAGAAACATGAGCTCTATACAAACATAATGATTTGAACACCTGAAGGAGGCTACGAGAAGCACGATCAAGGGGTTTACGGGCGGGCAGAGAATAAGGTACAGTGAAGGATTTAATACGCAACTATGTTTGTTCATGTTGATCACAATTTTCAATAGTGACGGACCCATTAAAAAGAAGAAAAAAACTACAAACCTATGCATCATTATGTTTCCTTCTGTGTACAATAAAAACGTAAAGGATACTTATACAAAGTATCTGTTTGTTAATTCACAGAAACGGATATTTCACCATATTTTTTTCAATTTTGAATACACGATCTCTTCTGGATGGAGGCTTATATAAAATAATATAGTCAGATACACGAACAGAAAACGAAATGAATATTCATCGAGTGACGTTATTACCGTTGCAACAGAAATTATTGCTGAAATACTGAAAAAAGAAACTTATGAATATCAAAGCCATTGGAATGGATTTAAGAGATACCTACTGAAAGATATGCATTTGCAAGAACTAGACACAGTTCATAAAAAAATTAAGTCAGATATTTGTTAATATGTTAACAAAACAGTGGATTTCGTTATTAGTTAAGTGATTAATATTTTAAAAATATTACGGAGGTTACAATTAATGGCCATACTTCCAGGTTTTCAGCTCTTTAAGTTGTATAGATTATAAAAAAATAATAAAAAAAAGATAAAAACGATCCCTAGCGCGAAGAAGTCTTTTGGCACATTTTTGAAAAGGCGTTGATTTTAAAAATTGCTGGATAAACCTCCATAGAAAAAATAACGAACTTTATTACAAGAATGTCAATATTGCTTAAAAACCTTAGAGATTTACTTAATTTACACACAATTTTAACGGAATTTAATTTATTCGTTAATTTGTTAATCGTTGATGCCCAGCTATGATAAGTACAGAAAGATGATCGTATAAGATAGATTTAAATGTTTTACGTTACTTTAGCGTTGAATTGAATACAATTATTCATTTTTATACTACTTTAGTAGTTCTGGTAAAAAAAAATTAAAGCTTCTTTGATGTTGGTTAATGAAAAATGAACGAATTTTTGTAGAGCTTTAAAGTTAGCTTGCTTGTTAAAAAGATGCGAATTATGTAAGCTTTATCAGATATATTTGTATTTTCTCTCTCGAGTTGAATACGTCTTTGCCTATGCAGAATTAATTGGATACAATTATATATTTAATTATTCAATACGGTTAATCAGCCGGCAATACAAAAATTCGCTTGACTTTCCCCTTATTCGATGATAGCTTTCAATTGAATAATTCAATACATATTTAATGGCTACAATTGAAAAATACTTATTTTTTTGGTTGGTTATAATTAGGTATATAAAACTATATGTCATATGCCAGCAAACAGACTACATCTCAAATCTGCTTTTTTTACATTGTTGATGTTACGGGAGTTATTGAGCTGTCCCAGAAGAAGCTGGCAAGGATAAGTAGCAAATCAGTGTATTAAAGGCAATGTTTGGTTTAGACAAGAACCACTGGAAAAAGTATCCAAGTGTAACGGTCCTCGATCAAACTAGGGCGAGAGAAAGAAAATGTTTGTACAAATCTATGTATTTTTACGATCATATTTCGGTATGTTCTCATGTTAGTGGAATTAGACACCAGTATTTAAAGATTGCTAATCCATTTTAATTCATTCAAAACAAAATGACGGTAAATAATAAATTACAGAGTTTGGATAATAAATATTTTAAATACTTCGGTAAAGGTATTTTCCACAATAAGTGGTAAGTATCTGGAACTAGCGTTAAGGATCTCAGGTGGTCCGTTCGTGCTTCAGAGAGAGAGAGAGAGAGAGAGAGAGAGAGAGAGAGAGTAGATACATATTATAGAGGACGCATGTTGTACCTGATATATATTACAATACTTGTGTGACTCTACTCGACTCCGCTCAGAAAATAAGCGTGAAATGGCAAAAAAAACTTCGACAGATAACAAAAGTTCGTTTCTAAGATATGACAAAATTGTGGAAATTTTTTAAAAACTGGAAAAACCGTGATTTAAATATTTTATTACAGGACTGTCATGATTTGAAAATTTTTAATTATTGGTGAATTATTTTAGCATTTAAATCTAGTTTTAATTATTAGTTAATGCAATATTTTTATGCACATACAAATTTCGAACATATTTTTTTATGGTGAGGCATTAAAAAATACATACAGCCTAAATTTTCACCCTTCTACCATCAACACCTATTTTTTAATAGAGATTTTAGTAATCTATAAATAATTCATATCGCAATACAAGGTTTGCCGGGTCAGCAGGGTTACTCTTGACAAAACTAAACACGATCTTAATCTAGTCTTGATCTTGATCATACGACGCACGAAGGGACTATGGTCAAAAACACCGCACTACCGCTAACGCACGAACGGTTTGCGTGTATTTTTGGCCAATAGTCACTTCGTGCGTCGTATGATCAAGATCAAGACTAGATTAAGATCGTGTTTAGTTTTGTCAAGAGTAACCCCGCAGTTAGTATTATTATAAACTTGTAACATATACACAGACGGATAAAAATATTTTTGAAGTGATAACTTTTATGTAACGGAAACCCGCAAAATAATAATATAGTTTAATCATGGACCAGGGAGAGCTTTTGAAGTACATAGGAAAATATCTATACCGTAATATGTACTTATATTTTTATACGTAGCTTGCAATTTTTCAAGAGATAAGATAATACACATTACAAGGGTGAAAGATATGAAGTCTCCGGAAGAGATAAATTCTCTTCATGAAGGTTGTTGTTGGCTGTATTTTTAGATTTTAGATAAAATAATATTTTATCCTTAGAATATTGTTTATCTAGAATATAATATGAAATGCTCTATGTCACAATGTTTTAAGTCGCGCTAATCTCAAACTAAAATATTCCGTGTTTTGTTTGAAAATCTCGGCGAAAATCGCTTCCAGAAGCCGCCTGAAGCCTTTGACTTCTCCTTTATAAAAATTAAAAGTAGAATCTACAAATTTGTTAAATGAAAATGTGTTTTTGTATAGGAACATAGTGTTTTGGTCTTAAATTATATTTGAATTATTTGAATCAAACAGTTAATAATAAAAAAAAAAATATCATACAAACCAGTGAACAAAGATGCTTCAACACTTCGTTCAATGGGAACTTATCTATATATTTTTTTTTGTCATTTATAGATATATATCTATTTAATGAAATAAATATCAGCAAAGCATTTTTTTTATTTGACCAGTAATAATTTATCCGTTTTTTTATTTATTTTGAGGACTTATACATTGTTGCAAAACACTTTATACACGAAGTGCTTTTAAAGCCATTATTATTTTTTTACTCTCTCTCGTACAGAAGTCTTGATTAATAGAGTGAAAATGATAGATGGAATTCGGGAATGTTGAGAAGTAGTATGAGAAGGAAGGTGTGATTGACAAATTTGTTTCAAACAAGTTGTGTGATGAAATTGAGTCTGAAAAAGGATCATTACACTAAGATTGAAACCTTCCCAGAATCGATAAAAGCTTTTTTATATTTATTTGCTAAGGTAGGTAGATATTGAAAAATCTACGGAATCGTGAAATATAAATAAATCAAATGAAGGTCTCAACTACATTACCAGATATATTATTTATAATAGTATGATATAACCGGTGGCATCAGACTTATAATCAAGATATTTTAATCAAATTACTCCTACTGCCGATCAACTCCACTTTCGAGACATAGGCTTATCATAATGAGAGCATTTGGGTTTATTACAAATTCAGATTCATTTATGAGAAGCTCAGAATGTTTATGAATTGGAAATATTTTTTAATTTAGATCTTCTAGTAAATAGTATTTTTATAATTTTAAATCTAATACATTTTGAGTAATTTACTCAACAAATAAAAAAGGAGCAATAAGTAAAATATTAAGATTATAAAGCTTTAACAATGACAAGCACAGGGTGAGGCAAAAGGCAGACTAATTGAGCCAACTCGATCTCGTAAAAGAGGCTTTGGAGAGAGAGCGTTTAGTGTTGCGGGTCCCAGATGTTGGAACAAGCTGCCTCTGTATCTGCGAGAAGAGATGAATGGAGAGTTCTAAAAGGGGCTGAAAACGCACCTTTTTGCTGGGAGTTTCGGGTGATGGATACGGTATATGGCGCCCTTGAGGTCATGTTATAAATAAACGGCGCTCTACAAATTGTCCATATACATAATATAATGATTAAATTAGGCAACTTGTTTTAGTAGTGATATCGCTTGAATTGACCTTTATAACAACAATAGAACATATAATATTTTCATATAAACCGTTTTATCTATCTCATGTAGTTCACGGTAGTATTTCGGTAGCACGTACTACTTAGGCACGACTTAATTACTCCACTATAATCATAATACGTTACCTTGCTACTAATATGTATACTACTTTTACTACTGAAAATCAGGAACTGTGACGGAAACGAAAGATGTAAGACGGAAACGAAAGATGTAAGTACGGGTACAAATTATTACTATTGCCACCAAAATAGCTTTATACTAAATACAAACTGCCGGTTTCATAAAGAAGTCCATTTAAGTTAGAGTACAAAATGTCAAAATTATATTGGTTAATATAAGCTTCTGTGGTGAGAACTAGAAGTTTTTTTCCACGAATATTCAAATAGACTTTTTCGAAAGTGTTACAAAGTAAATGCCGATGCAATCAATGAAAAAGAATTTTCCTTCCTTTTTGAACCGACCGTTAGCTTCAGAATTTTTGAAAACTTAAAGCTAGCTAATTATGTCGATGGGAATGACAGTTTGCCAAAAAGAGCACTTTTCTTTCATTCACAAGGAATCCGATGGTTTGGACGATCCTCTTTCACAATATATCGTTTCTGTGACAACTACATAATATAAGAGTGCTGAGAATATCATGAGAACAGGTGACAAGTTCACGCAGAGACACTCTCCTCTGAGGAAAGCCTCTGAGTAAAATATGATTCATAGTGAAAGTAATACGGTGTTTTATTTAAATTCTATTATCTAAATATTGTTTGATGTAGTTTTAAAGAAATTTTATTTTGGAAATTGTGTATAATATGTTAATTTAATGTCTGTAATTTAATGTCGGTGATTTTAATCCACTATCCGATACAAGTGTAACGAGTGATTTGCACATTCATCTAGATTAGTTTGAATTTTACATTCAAAAGAAAGAAGACAAAGAAGAAGATATAGTAGGTGTAGATAAATATTAATGCAAAGCGTTCCACATTCATTATGTATCAAACCACATTAATTTAAATTACATTAAAAGGATTTAATATGCGTTGGAGTTAAATTGTAAAAGGTGAGACTCGTACAAACTGTACGGTGGCGTATAGTCATTGAGTGCTTATTAAGATTTATAGTCGACTTTTTGTAGATTTATACCTTACAACTGGCAAATTAAGTGAGAAAACTCCGCTTAAGCAAATCTTCGTGTGAAGATAATACTTTGTAGGTAAGTCATGTTAAGAACTTAGTGAAGTAAGAGTAAGTAAGTGAACTTAATTTCGTCTTTATGTAAAGTGCTCTTTGAATCTAACAGCATTTGTAACATCTATTTAGTTTTGAATTCGAGAGACTGAAATGTTCGAACTAAACCAATAACTTTATCAGCAAATCGATGAATGTAACTTGAACATTATGCAAAACTAAATGGAGAACTTTGTGTTATACTACAAGTACATAATATGAAATGAAAGCAAAGATTGTTTTAAACGTATTTTCAATGTAATGATAATGCTGCTTTTTAAATGGATACTCATAGACTTGTGCACTTTCAACTATTCCATCACTAATTTAACTGAGACTTTAACAAACTAAGAAAACTTCTTAAGTCTAAAATTTTCGTGTACTATATGAACACCTTAAACGAATTCAATTATCCTGACAAAGATGACCCATACCGTTCAAAAGACAATAATAATATATCAAAACTTAAGGAATATTGTGGAAAGAGGTGACTATTCATTGCATAAGAGGCAAAGCACCCAATTTGAAATAAATCGTGAAAAGGTGATTTAATTGTCATAAAATTATTTGAAAGAATAAAATATAGTTCCCGTTGCGAAAAATGTATGATGAAAATGAATTACAGTGTTTTTATGAGATATTGTTTATTAGAAACTACACATGAGAAACCATCATTAGACAGCATCGGAAGCGAAAAGTGTATGCAAGGATAGGAATAAATGGCGTTCGATTCATTTCGACTTTAATGGTGATGATGATTACAATTAATTAGAAATATGAGATATATTTTCATTGTTAGAATTTTACTGCGTGTTTAGATACATGAAAATATACGTGATAAAAATGTGATATAAAGTTGTAAATGTACCTACTCATCTAATAAGGTCTCTTACTCCGTGAAAAAAGGAAGCCTTTTGTGTAAAAATGCAAGTACATTGTCTATTGTTTCATAGCGTTCTATGGTAGAACTGTAATAAGGGGAACAAACATGTCATTATTATTATTATTATTCCAATTCAAAAAGCGAGTGAGAAAATTAAATAAAATTTGTACGAATTTTATAAAAATATCTATTTTGGATTTTTTTTTAATAAAATCTACCTTGACTCAATGTCTGATGTTAAATTAAATGAAGTTACCCACAATGGAAATACTTTTGAGCTTTTAACGCATTCAGATAGAATTATTTTTTGAAAATTCACGCAATTAATATATGTATGTATATATTTTCATATTTAATATTTGTACAAAAAGAACTAGGTGTATACCAATATTGTAAGTTATTCATTGAATATCGAAAGCCCAAGTTTTAAGACGCAAAAGAAAATTTTCTCAACAGTATCAAGTGTTGTAAGTGTAAAGATAGATAGATAAAGCTTGCCAAATTAATTTGCAAGACAAAGAATAATTGTTTTGAAATATAATACAGGCAATGTATCGTGTTTCTAAGGATGGAAAGGTTCGCTAGATTAATCCGAGGGGCAATAAGGATCAGACTTGTGCTTTGGACGTTTATAAATCGAATGGAGCATGATTCGGCAGATAAAGTGGATAAAGTTCAAACTCACAAACCAACTCCCACATCCTCTCCCCTCCCTCAGTTCGTCTTAACTGACAACCAGGTAGATTAGCAGCACCAGCCTAAAACACCCCACAACTACCCCACACCAATTACATTTCCCCTTCCTACATTTCTCCCACTTAACAACCTACAAGTCCTAAAGAAAAGAAAAGTGTTTAAAGACAAATTCACGGAGCGATAATGGTGTAGAGAAAGAAGACAAATTTCTTCTTTTTGTCTTAAGGAAGAGATAAAATAAAGTAGAGCAATAAGGTAATTAAACCTACTTTTTTTAAGATTCGGATAAAGCTTTCGTGTATAAGAGTTTCTTTTATACTCTCACAGAACAGTTGATAATCCTTTTAATTTTGATAAATTTGATTTAGATTACCGACACAAAATTTTGCGGAATAAATAGAGTACCTATTTTGTGGGTTCAATATTATTAATGAAAGATTAAAGGAGTATCAAATTCGATAAATGTCATCTAGAATCTAGATGATATAAAACCTTTTTAAAAAAATTGGAGTTTCGCCTTGCAAAGATAAGGCGACCTTATTTTAATTTTAAATAGTTAATTTTTTTTTAATAATACAATATTTACACACAATATAAACACTGCACTTTCAACTGATGGACTTGCTACAGAGCAACATCTTTCAGCCAACCATTAAAGATACTCATTACTAGAAGAAATAATATATTTTTAAGTATGTACATACAATACATAATACCTATATAAAAATATATTTGTTGTTTCCGAAAGTTACTTAAATGTTCCCCTACCCATAAACTCCCATAAGGGAACGTCTTTTCAATTATGTCAATCAGTTGATAAAACAGATTGTGAATTTGAGAAAAACTGATAATGACGAAAAAAGTAAATATGTATGTCAGGCAACTTAAGTATTCGTTAAAAATTAAACTGAAAAAATATGAATAACGATGTAGCATACTTAGTGGTCAAATGATTTTTGAAATATATTTTGTAATAATTAATATTATTTATTTGGTAAATATACAATTTTTGCCTTTTACAATACAAATAATAATTAAATAAAGCATTTCACAGCCTTCAATCATTAAAATAATATCATTTATAAAATTAATAAAGCTACAAAATTTTGAATATGTAAAAACGTCTCAAAAAATCAATGTAATTATTAGCGTAGTATCAACGCATCTCTACAATTATATAAATATACAACTAAGGCATTATACTATTTGGCTATCCAGATTTGCAATAATTACATAACTATGAAATGAAAGTCAACAAAGTGTTCGAATAGAATAGAGAATACTAGAAATATTCGAATAAATAAAGTTTACCGAGAGAAATTTACAAGGGAAAAACTATCGTAACGCATTAAAATAAACAGATTTATAAAACCATCGAATTTAATAACAGACCCCTTAAATTTTATTGAAAAGGACAGAAAGTATTACTTAAGTTTTTAAAAGTTATCCTACATAGTTCTTTTCAAAATATTTCATTCATTTATATTCACAATTAAGGAGACTTTGTATCTACCAGTCTATTGCACAAAATTTTCCATTACACCGATACATCTTGCTTTTGTTCCGAATATCTCTATGCCTCTTACTTTATCAATGCATGACAGATTTCAGAATAAAAATGATGGGCTTTCTTATATTACCTCCCCCGGGAGAAATCCTCAATCTTTGTCTTCATATTCATCTTCCTCTATATTTTATACCCACCTTCGTCTCCTCGCTCTCTCTTAGAGATGTAGCTTTTAATAAAATCTGTCAATATAGAGATATCCAAACATGAACGATCTTTCTGTTTGTATTTTTATGCCTTATTGACGTTCGTAAACATCGAATTTTATTATTGAGTGTATTTGGGAAAACGTATCCTTTACCCACAACGTTTCACTTTCACACAACAACAAAAAACGTAGGAAAGTAACACTCGTAGTAAGCCTTTTTGTAGAAAAAATATGACTGAGTGAGGAATACACACGTGTATACTACATATTTCAAGGGAAAAAATTGAAATGAACTCTTAAAATAACACTAATTATACATCAAATTGATATTGATATATTTCATAAGTCCCTGGCTTATAATATGTAACCATCCTTTTATGTAAGTTTTCTAATGTACTGTAATGAATAAACATTACTTATAAAACATTTTAAATCTACGATGAGAAATTATGCCATACATCCAAAATGTTAATTTTTTTTTGGGAGTGAAAACTTGCATATTATTTACCAGATTCATATGCTTAGTCTATTGGCTGACGCACTTGTAGCAGATACTGTGATGAAATAGATAGATAAGGTTTGAAATGTTTTTGTGTTTTGTCGATAGATTATACACATCGGGGGCCGTAGACAAACCATACTTCGACTACTGGCGAACTTTTCGACAATTTACCTACATGTGTCGTATAATTATGCGTTATTGTTGCGGTTTTAGTCGAAAATTCGTTTGTAGTTGATCGCCAAGTAGGGTTTGTCTAGGGTGTCTGAGATGTATCGTTGGATGACAATAAATAAAAACATACTTGCTTGCGAGTATTCGACAATACTGAAAAGGAAAATAAATTCATGTATTTTTTTTTTAATCATTTCAACATTTATTAAATGTATCATCACTTTAAACCATCGTCTGAGGAGGTCCGTCTGTCAATGTAATAACATTCATAACTTCAAGACGACATAATATTTCATTAAAAAGTAATCAAGGCGGGCAACACTTAGGGGAAATGATAATATTATAAATAATAATACGGTACTATGAAAGAATTTTATTACACAAGAGTGATGAGGGCTTCTACCAAATGCCTGGCTGCTGCAAGACGTCGTGTCGGGAAATGGAGGATGATCATTAAGAGGTTAAATCATATACCTACCTATATATATTGAGGGGCACAATTTTATAAGGCAAAAAGGAATTATTGTATATAAGATTTTAGAATAATTATGTTAGAAGAGAACAAGTCATGTTACTCGTATATGTTTATTGCATTTGATGGTTTTAATTAATTTCGCATAGCGATTGTTCTGTGAGGATAAAAGATGAAGTTATAAAGTTCTTTCAATCGTTACTATTATCATAAATATTTATTTGTTTTCGTTAATATTCATTACTACTTCTGTGTATTATATTATTGTTATTTTTATATGTATAACAACCGAATGGGCTTTGATAAAAATAATCTTACTTAATATTTGAACACCTATAAATGGGACATTGCATTGAGTGCTTCTTCTCTTGTATAATATTTGATTGTATTGGGTATGTATGTATTGTCTGTAGTGTTCTATTGATTGCATAAATAAATAAATTTTAATTTTTCATATTATAGTTTAACGAGGGAACAAATTCAAGATTTCAATCCAGAATGTTTACTTTTTCATTGTTTCGGAGAGGATGATCTGCGGGTTTATTCCACGTAGTAAGTCCGTTGGCTATTCCACTTATGAAATATGTCGTGGTGGTACAGAAGTAGTATACTGTATTTTTTTTTAATTTCATAGGAGTTTAATAAATCAAGATGTCGTCATTGCATATTTGAAATGACATATGTAAATATATAAATGTTTTGACGTTTCTAGAATTAACCGTTTATTGTGACAATAAAACCATTTTTAAAATTATTCTCAGTATCAAATATTAAAATTGAATGTTTTATCACATTAGAATAAAAAGTTCAAACAACAACTTAACTGCCCTAATTAACAGTATTTTAAAAGCATGCCAAAATAAAATTGTTCGCTCATGCACCATTTTAAATGTGCGACGACGATGTGTTTAGTAAACGTAAAATGTATACAAAATATAATAGGATAATATTTTAATATTGTAATTTTCTTTAAACCGGAAATATATAATATATAAACGAAATGAAAAATTCCATTTAGTGTAATGTCATTATCAATATCTCCGGCATATTATTTAATCAACACAGCGCAATATTCTTTCCGTTTATGAGGGCAGGCGTTTTAATTTCGTCAATGTACGAGAAAAAATGGTGGGAGAGATTTCCCCAGGCGATGTGACCCGCGAGAAATGACGAATGGGGTGTGAAATTTTAATTGGGTCGGTAGATAGTAGGTATAAAGGCATATTCGTTACCGATCTCAGCTCTCTCTTTCTGGTGCAAATTATTTAATAAGACCTTGACGTAATTTACAATTTTGATTACACAATTTAACCATTTGGAATAATAATAATCAGTAGGCATTGCAATACACCGTGGATCTCTCAGCTAAAAATAGGACTCCCTCCATGAAATTAAACAACAAACGACATTATTTACATTAAAAAAACAAAGATGATATACCAAATGCTATCAAATTCAAATTCTATAAAGAGCAATACAAGCATTAACTTTTACAAAGAAATCCTCAATTATTAAACCAGCCAAAGAAATCATATCCGAGTCAATGATCCTCGAATCCAAAGTCAGAAAAAATATTGTACACTGTAGCAGCGGGATTCCAATGCTCTGCCACTATTGGTACATAAAAGAAAGCATTCACGTGAAGAGATTAAAAAACAATGCATAAAAAATAATCCTGGATAAGCGTGCAGTGGTGGATAATTAGATATTTTTTATTATTTTTATTTTGTGTAGCATATGTCAATTAATTTGTGTCCAATAGTGTCCAACAGTTAGTAGTATAAAAATAAATTTAGTTGATTTCTCCTCATATCAGCAAGTCCTGTCTGGAGAACATAAAAATAAAATAATTCATCTATGTTCTGTACTGTCAGTTTTCTGTGAGTGTCTCTTCTAAAACATCTAAATATTAAATAAAATTATTTTGATCCTAGCCGAGATATTAAAATACAAGATAGTACATCTCAAAATAAAAAATAACTCATAAATATAAGTTATTTTGTTGTAAAAACTCTAGTAAAAGACTATCAACTTAAGATGGAAGAACAAGAAAAAAATAGAATAAAAAAATATATCTACTTAAACTTAGCCGGAGAAGTTTCTAAAGGAAATACGAAAAGACTTGGGAAAGAAAAAATAATATAATAAACACAATTAGAAAGCTATAGTTTTGTTGGATATACTCCCTTGGGAGTGCTGGGGAAAATATTAAAGAAAAAAATATTGTAATAATATAAAAACTAAATATTATATCTACTTTGATAAAATCTTTGTAAGGTTCATTAGATACCTAAGCGGGGATGTTCTAAATAATATACCTAGGAGGTTATTTTGTATGATAAAATATATTTTATGTTTGATTTTTAATACTTTTCAGATACCAAAAATATTTGATTAAATTAACGATATTGGGAATAACGATTGCATTTCTACAATTATGTAATTCAAATGATGTAAATGTATTTTAATCAAATAAAAAAAAATGATACTAAAATAGATTGCGTGTTTATTCAAAAGTATTTTTATTTATTCATGATTTACAATTTATACATGACAAAGTATCAATACACCTATATCCCTATTTAAAAATGTCGTTTTAATTTTACAGGTGTATTATTATAACAAATTTGCTTACATATATATCTAGACTAGGTATATCCGTAGCAGTACTTAAAAAGGCTAAAGTAATTTTAATTAGTTACTTATTTGGTAAGCTTTTATTGCGATTCAGTCATGAATACAGCTAATAGTCTTGGTTTGTTTTCAAAATGTACATAAAAATTGTTCTAAACTGTTTTAACACTGTAAAAGACGAAAACCCTTTATTGCTTGAATAAATAAATATAATGGGTAAGAAATATAATAATATTATTTACTGATATAGACATGTAGAAATTCGATATATCTTATAAACCTTGATTAAAAAAAATGCTTTTAATTTTTATATATCGTGTATTTATATTATGTTATACCTTATATCTATTTCATTTCGAATAGTGAATGGCTTAGAAAAATAAACTGTGTAGATACTCACTACATGCATTCAAATAAAATATAATTTAGTAGGTTATAATATATTAAGAAGATGCGGGTTAAACTATTAAAAATAAGTCACGCGAATTAGGTTTGATAATAATATTAATTAAAAAACGTAAGCAAATAAATGCTACACAACAGAATACTGCGGTAGTAATAAATGTAATAATTAAAGAGCGAGGAACGCCTGACGGAATACAAAATGCAAACTATACAACACATCGTTGTTTACATTCAACATGGAATAAGGAGTTGATAAAACATACCAAGGTCCAGTATTTCCATATCTCCTTAGGGTCTTAAATTCGGTTAAAAATTTCTTTTAGGTCTACTAACCTGCAAAAATTTACGACTGTTTTATACCAAATTAGATAGAATAGTGATACCTATTAGCGGTGACGTCTAGGTTTTGCTTTAAGTTTCATTAATTAAATTAAAACTGATCAGTTTAATTTCGATTATGATGATGAAAATTCCAAGCTTTATTAAAGGCTATTTATTACATGTCATAATACATCATACTCAATCTGTCCAAAGCTTGGTGTTAAATGATTGTATAAAATTTGATATTTGGATTTATAAGGCAAATTTTCAGATAAAGAGCTAACTCAGGATAAGAGTGAATCTAAGTACACATTGAAACATCGAACCCAAATGCTGTATGCAATTGCGCCTGAATGCATTTTAGTGGTAGGTATGGGATGTTTAAAAAGGCAAAATAATTAGGCTTAGCATGCGGCTACGTATGAATTCAACAGTACCACTGCACTAAAGAGGGAAGGAAAATAAAATAATAATATTTTAAACATATGTACCCATGAGGAAATTGGGGTATTTTTTGAGCGCTTGATTCGTAGGTATTTTCGTGGAGAGGTGAATTTCATGTTGATGTTTGAATTAGTACGGAGAATATATAGTATGAAAATTATATTGCACATTGAACTACTTGCGCGTAATTCAACGTTTTCTAAAAATGTTTTTTTTTTATAGAAATGTGAAAACATAACATAAAAACATATTATTAATTTTTTATGTTAGTTGGAAGTAATCTCGCTTATTTCTGTATATTAATTGTATTCGATAGCCATGTGTTAATGTTCAAAATTGCTTGAAATAAATGTACAGTATTTTTTTAAATAATAAAACACGAAAAATAAGTCCGGGTTCGGTATAAAAATAAAAGGGTCTGTGGTTCGACACCAGGTGCCGGCAAACTCCCCTTTACGACACAAGCTTTTAGTAGCTTACTGTGAAAGGTGTATAAGGTTGTATTTGGGCTAATAACAAAACCCAGATATATATATTTTTTTTAAAAAGTATTGAAATATTAAAATATAATGATTTGTTTACAGAACTTTAGACAAGTTTGCAATATGACAATCTCTATTCAACTATTAAAATTGAAATATACATCAGCGATTCTAACAGAAAATAGATAATAGATTTATTTTCAAAGACGCTTCTATTAATTGATCACAAATTATTCAATTACTTTCATTAGTGGTTGTACGAGAGATAATCCAATTGTTTTCTTATTGCATTCTTAATTCAACAATAAATTATCAGTTATTGTTACTACTGAGATATCCCAGATAACTTATCAAACAATAATAAAACAGATTGAGTACCAATCTATATATTAAAGAAATCTATCGTATCGGATCTTGTAATTGAAATAATTGGTTTAGTGGATAGCTTTTACTTATTTGAGAAGAGACAATGCAATAATAATATTACTAAGAGAGAAGAAGAGAAGATAGAAGAACAAAGTAGTAGTAGTGATAGTAGCAATGAATCTAATTGGATAAAGTGGAAATTGAAGAAGTGTATCATCGTGTAGTCAATTAAAATATAAATGGAGTGGAACGATACGGGCAATATCTAGGAATGAAATGAAAATACTATGAGAATCAATATTATTTTTGCTTTTGAGTATTCTTATTGAAATACATAGTTTCTAGTTATAAGTGTAATTCTATTTTGTATCATGAAGAGTTATTTCTCATTTTTATGCTCTATAGATTTCAGTATCAAATAGATTGGAAGGAGCCTTTGCGAGTTAATAGGGAAAATGGATTTATGAGGAAACTTAGTATACTAAACATTAGAAGGCTGTTAATCATAAAATTTAGTTCAAAAGTTCATTCTCAACGACGTTGTATAGAAAGTGATAAAATGTATTTTTTTTTAAATTTTTCTCTCTTCTTTTCTAAGCTCAAAAACGCATGAAATATTAATTTCAAAAGCTTTTCAAAAACATGCAGTGATATCCTGACATAAATAAACTTACATACAGCGTACTTCTACCAAAGTGCACTTTTAGTTATATAATGTATGTAGTCTGTACATAAGTTGACAGGCAAAGACATCAAACTTCTAGTACATTCCCCTGTCATAATAATATTTTTCCAGTTTTCCTTTCTTCCTAATACTTATATAACAATATTTCATATTATACGTTGTGCGTTATAGCCAAGTCATGGATTATTATGTATTTATTCATAACTTTCCTTATGTGTGACAACGAAATATGTGCAACTACGAAACTCGTAGATAATACAAAACAGGATAATGGGAATGTGTGCTACGCCACACTACGCAATCGTGTAAGCTTCAGTGACTTCTATTTAGGAGATGTTTATATATCATTTTTACAACCAAATCAATTTGTTTTATGTTTTCTTATTGAATAACGACACAATTCTCAGCTATTTCTTCATGTGAGTACCATAAACATTTGGAGTCTGAATTATTTCCAGGTTTTTTTGAGTAGAACAATACTGTCTTTTAATTTTCGAGTGTTTTGTAGAAGACAGTGAATCACATTTTTTAAGCTACTAGACAGAGCAAACGCAAGTATTATCAAATTCAGATTGAATAGTCTGGTTCGTCGCTGATTAAAAGAATGTTAAATATCTTGTTTATATCATCTGTTTTTTTCCAGAAAACTTTTTTTTGAAAAAATCTAATCTAATAACAAACCGTAAAAAAGAGAAAATATTCAGTAATATTTCACGAAATAATATTCTCCTCGAGTAGTGATTGCAACTGAATTAAACTCAAACCTAATATTACTTTAAAGCTACGAAAATAATAATTGGGAAGCTCTTTATTGGAGATTGAAAAACTTTTCGATCAGACCAATTCAAGGGGAGCTTTAAAGGATTTAGCGAATATTAATTTAAAGTCTCTCAGCGAAAACCAAACAAAACTAACCAAAGGCAAATCGCAAGGTATGTTTTTATAAAGAGAAATTTTAATATAGATTAAAATTTTCATCCCAATATTATTTTATTTTAATTATCTATATCCGAAGTAATATTATAATAAGAGTATCTATTCAATATTCACTGAATTTGCATGATTTTATATTGACATATTATTTTATCAAAAAAAAACATGCTTACTTAACTATATTTTGTTTGTACGTGATTACACATGGCAAATCAATAATTATGGTTTTGAATATAGAATGATTTTCTGCTTTGTCGTACGATAATTGCACAAAGAATTATAAAATTAACATTTATCTTATGTTCATACAACTCATCATTCATCAAAATAACTTACAATACTACATTTTTTAGCTCAAATCAAAATCAGATGTTAAAATGGATTGGATTAAATTTCCATGAAAAAATCTTATCACATGCGTTAAAATTTATTTAATATCAAAGTCATTACATGATATTGAATACGAAAGTCACAAATAAAATTGAAAAACATGAAATTCCATTAATAACCCATTTCGTACTGAGATAGAATTCTGATGTTTCTTTACTTTTCTATTTCAAGATAGTCAAGATGATATTGTCTATATATTTATGAGTTTAAGTTGGTTGTAAAACACGCAAGATCGGAAATGGTACTCGGTAAAGGAGCGGACAGGAAATAGAACCGGACACTAATATCTTTCACTACGTAAACATCACGCCCGTATCCTGAAATGTAGACAAGAAGTGTTTGGGATATAAGTACAAGAGTACCTATGTATCATACTTATGTATTGTGTACACATTATGTATTTAACATATTACGTAGATTGACGCATTAGCATTTTAGCAAGGACTTGGCACTAAAAGAGTAGAAATAAATAGATTACAATACAAAAACTATACAAAAAACGTAATTCCTTTACTATTATCATCCTTCCTTTTGGATCATTTCCATGCACTACTGGACGAATGCCTCCTCCATTTCTTTCCGTGTTCTTCGATTTTCATATTTTATTACTGTCTAGTTTAAATTTCTGTTTTGATAATAGCTTTTTACATTTTTTTCAGGAAGCATCATAGTTTCTAAGGTAACTATTGGAATAAAGCGTGTGATAACGTGCAGAACAAGATAACAACAGAAAAAAATTAACATTTATACTATTATACATCTTTATATTATATTTATTTTTGTAGCGCGGCGTGCGCGCAGTATCTCGAATACTCGCCCGCTCGCACTCTCTTTCTCGCAGGACACATCAGCGGTATCGGGAGTGTTCGGGACACATCGGATACAACGAGCACCCCGGACCATCCGTAGGATGGGGATGACCGAACGGGAATAAATACAGGAGCCAAGAACATTTGAAAGCAGAGTTCGTCGGGAGAGCCTCTAGTAAAGAATAGTAGTTGCGTTCGCCTTGTGTGTGGACCACTCAGATACCACGGGGGAGACGTTGTATGTGTCACCGTATAATATAATTTTGTACATACTCATTGACTGTAATTTGCCGACCAGGATATTGTTTAAATAAATATATTAAAACATTTTGTGTCTTTTAAACGAACCCACCACTTACCCCTAGCCGGAGGTTATATTTTTTTTAATTTTATTCTTCACTGTACATTGGTTACATTATACGAGTACTATTACAGAGTCTCCCAAAATAAGGTTTTATGTAGAATAATTTCAAGAAGTGTTTGTTATTAAAACCTATATTATCTGCCTACAAGTGCACTTGGTTATAAATTAATTAATTAATAAACATGAGGTTGATCTTTAAGAGCTAATTAAAAATAAAATATTCGGAATGATAGAAAAATGAACGATGACTTACGAATACCTGTCAGACATTCTAAAGCTTAGAAGAAATAGTGGGAGATCTATCCTCTGCCAAAAAAATCATATTAAAACATGCTTTATCCGTAAAAGATAAATTGAAGTTAAAAAAAAAACAACTTTTCTGCAAATATTTGGGTAAGTAGACGAAATAAATTAGGATTCTTTTTTATTAATACACACATAGGTAGCATAAAGTGTCTACATCATTATTAAACAAAATGATTGATGGCGGCTCAGAAAATGAACTAAAAAAATATTATTAAGTGTTGGTAGTATTTAATAATAATAATAATAATAATGGGGAAAATCAAGCTGAATTTCTTACAGTTTATAGTAGGGATGAATTGGAAAAATCTCAAACCGAATATCCGAATATTTATTGGCGTGAAGAGGACAACTTGCATGTTAAATATACAGTTAGTCTACTGGCTACCCCACTACAGGGAAACGACGTGATTGTATTTATAGATAGGTAGGTATTGACATATACAATCAGGGCATTTTTTAAGGTGTGAATGTCAGTAGACTGCGGCTATTATAATAATAAAAAAAAACTTTATTTATACCAAACAATAAAACGTAGTATATGTAAAAGAAAATGCGTAATAGGTTATAGTGTGATATCTTCCATATATAAAATAAAATTTATTTATCTTCAAAGCAATAGCAAAAAAAATACGTAAATATAAGAAAATAAGCCAATTCAAGATGCATGTAATGAATATCGAAGTCATCCTCTCTATGTCAATAAAGAGATTTGGGAGAGACATATTATTCGATATACGACTCTACAAAATAACATTTCAACGTTTGAAATAAAAAAAAATGCTCTCTATCTTTCTCTTTTTTTTACAAATATTTCGGTGGCGATGAATTGATTAAATTGTGTAGATTTAAAGAGTTTTTCAGAATATACCTAATGACTATTCAATGTACGGCTGATAGAAGAAACGGATCGGATACCAGACATCAGAGAGTTTCAGGATATTCGTTTCATCTTTATTTTGTAATCGTTGTAATAGTAGTAGTAGTGGGCTGAATGCGACGTTATTCAAAAGCTGCCAAATCGGCTTATCATTGGAGAATAATAATACTCATAGCTTGTTTGTAACGGTAACAATAATAAAACGGATATCAAAAGATTGGTTAAAGCGAGAATTCTGTTAAAAGATTTTTTTATAAATGTTAAAAATTCTATTTAAATAAGAAAGGAAACATCAAAGGGCAAAAGAAGATGAAAAATGTTTTATATGTATTTTTCGTTTTGTTTAAAGCACTTAAATGTCTACAATTGCCAGGGACATGAAGGAGGCAAAGTTGCGCTCGGAGGACGCAGGGGACCAGAAAACTTGGAAGATGAGGACTAGGAGAGCCGACCCCAAGTAAATGGGATAAAGGCGAGGACGAAGAAGAAGATTAAAAGCAACAAGAGGTGACTGTTAACCCATTGTATTCAAATTTTCAAGCAAGAGCTTTTACGTTCATATCCTTTCACTGCTGATCTACTCCACCTTCACGTCTAAAGCACACTGCTGAATAAGAGGGTGCTTCTGGATTTATTGCATTAATAAGATTCAATTCATTTATTAAAAAAAAGTACACAAAAATCGTTATAAAAAACTCAACAACGGTAGTTAAAGATTTACTAAAATACTTTATACATCGTTATAAGCGAATTCAACTGTGTTGTGTTTCGTAGTCTAATGCTGAAAAAGGGACGAAAGCTTTGGTCTTCAGCCTTCAACAATGTCATACTAAGAACTAAATCCTTTATATCGGTATGGATTTGTAGTGTCTTGAAAACACTCGAAAATGTTTACTCTATACAATATAAATGCCTATTTATGTACATACATACCTTCACTGAATTTTATTATCTGCGTATTGAAATGTATAAATTTAATAATTGATGTTAAAATACATACCACGTGATACATTACAAAACCTATTTGAAAATCATATACTTTACGTCAATCTACCGTCAATCGTCAATACAACGTCAATTTATCAATCTACGTAACCATCACGGTATCTTCAACAATAATTGGGGTAGTCAGTTGACTAGTTACATGCTGTGAACATGAAAGAACTTATATTGTGTTGTGTCGATAGAAAATTACATTAATAGTTGATGGCATGGCTCATTACTGAATTGAAAATGTTGAAATATCTTACATATTTAACGAATAGTCAATCACTTTACAGGGTAGTCGAAAACGCACAAAAAAAGATGAGAAGAATTAAATTTAATTTGAATATATTATAAAACAACATTTTCAATTATTCAGTTTTAGAAACATAAATTATATGAAAAAAATATTTGTGCATAAATTGGCTAGTAAATTACGCAATTAACGAGTATGGTACAATATGCAATCCATCAAAGACGTTAATTTTCAGAGAATATAAAAAATACGCTAAAAATGAAAAGTGAAAAGTCACCGTTGATAATTGAGTTCAGTCTCGTGGTGTAAATGTCCGTAATAATGAAATAAGAAATTAATTACAAAAATTTTCATCATGAATTTTTCATCGTCTCTTTCAAGTTGAATAAAATTTTACGACCAAAGTAGATTTCACTTAAATATTTATTACGCTTTGGAAAGTTTTAATTTATACATTTCACGTATAAAATATGACAAAGTAGATTATAATGATATGTAGGTTAAATTCGACTTTGTGGTAAACATAATTCAATGGTAAGGTTCTTGGATATTTGAATAATAATTAAATAAATATAAAAAAGATTTAGACAATAATTACACATTTACCTATACCATTACCTACGTAAAGCTTGTATCGCTCGTCAATGGTAAAGGTTTACCAAAATCGATCGCGATTTAAATAATCAAGTAACGGAAGTGCATTGTGGAATACTCAAAACATTTGAAATGTCTCGAATCTGTTACATAGTTAATCCTTCTAAAATAAAAAATTAAGACATCTAAGATGTGTAGCATACCTTATCGCTGATCTGCAGATGCAAGATGTCTTATTCGTGTCGTTTTACGAACACTTACCTTAATACAAGACACTCAAAAACACAAATGAGTCCGAGCCTTAGTTTTTTTTTTCCAGATACTTCATGAAAATGACAACCTTGATAATCAGATTTTGCTGCATTTACAATTAACCGTATCTGACAATGATCAATCTCAGCGTTGAAATTAAGCAAATTAATGGCTAAAAACTCCTCCGATTGAGAACGAATAATATTCCGATATTTGTTACGATGTGTTTTTTGTTTATTTCTATAAGTATTCAATAAATAAAAAAGTACACTAATGTGCAAGACACTCGTTCCAAAATTAACATTTCAAGAATAATATCGTGATGATGATGATGATGATGATGATAAATATAAAAAAAATAAAAAGCTACTCGAAGTTCTCTACTTCCTAAAATATTATTTAAATAAAATACTTGCGTAATAATGAAATATAATATAGTTTGGAATAAGTTTATCCGTATCCCAAGAACATCACTTAAGACAAACACCTCGCAAAAAGTTAAATTGACTAGGTAAACCGTTTTACCTCATTGTTAAATTTTTGATGTAAAAAGTCAAATGAAAATTGAAAGTATACCTACCGACTAAAGAGGCTGTGGGTGCCGAACTTAAAATAAATTGTTTCAGCGTTACGATGGAAATTTAGAAAATTCCCTTATCTATTTCAGAACATAAAATATTATAAGAAATAAAATATTAATATGAATTATATTTTGATATCAAAGTCTTACGATATTTGTTCATTAATAAACGATGAGCTTTGTTCTTGTGATATTTTAAACAGGAAAAACAACAAAAAAATATCAAAACAATGACACGTTAATAAAGGCGTAGATATTTTTATGACGACAATCTATCTGATGAACTAAATTCTATACTGTAATTAATAAAATAAATACAATTTTCAAATAGGTGCATTGGTTCATTAATGATCGCATTAAAAAAATATCGATTGCTCAACAAGTTTTTTTTTTCTATAACATAAATATAAATTAAATATTAGGTATACAAAATAATAATATAATGTCGAGTCATTCCCGTATATTGTTCGCTCCCAGGTCAATATATGTCCCAGAGCGATAGAAATGGTAGGGTTGTGTACGTATAACAAAATTAAAAGTTTAATTGGATAGCTCGCACGATACGCCACTGGAATTGTAGTCGGTCATAGGAGGGGAAAATAATATCATAAAACTAGAATACTTTGTAGACAAAGGAAGGAAAACCAAACAAAAACAAACTTGATGAAATAATACTTTAAGCCTTGCATTGAAAGCTGTGGCAGAAAAGCATTTTTCATATCACAACACAGAATATTATTACGTGATTCGGGAATTAAAGAAACCTTTGAAAAACTATTCATACAATAGTATAATGTTTAATAGGAATTTTTACAACCCGAGATCTTCAATAGTTATTTTTGGAATGCTTTTGTATATACATAAGTACTAGTTTTTGTACTTCAAATAAATATAATACGTAGATTCAAATAATTAAATATCATCATCATCATCTCCGTCGGTCCCTCAATTCTGAGGATCGTGACCATCATACCATCATAAATATATTGCGATAAAAAATAAAACGTAGTGTTTCTTATCAAAATCGTAGAATTCAACTCTTTGTCTAATTTTTAATTTCGTTATTAAATTAAAAAAAAATGTTTTCTACAACCAATTTTAAGTTAACTTCGTATATTTTTTTTTATCTACTTGTTCTTCACTGTACGTTGATAACAAGCAAATTTATCCAAATACACATTTTAATCATATACAACTAATATACAGAGAGCAAGTTTATCACAAAGGCGCAATTGTTTTTACTTTACCTATTTGTCTTAAAAATGATTAAAGTTAGTATACAAGAAATTTGGAAATAATGTTATAGGTATATTAATATAAAGACGAGTACAAAATTAAAGTGTTTATCTCTGAAATACAATATACCTACTAAATAAATAAGACTAATTGAGCTTGTGTATATATATATTTAGTTACAATCCATTGGATTGGTCTGCAACGAGTTTGGTTTTTCTTCTCCATTCCTCCCTATTCTCAGCCAGTCTTTTAAGCTCTACGTATGAGCCACAGTTCATGTCCCTCTCAGTTGGTCCATATATGCGTCTCTTGGTCGGCCTCTGCCATTTGTTCCCTCGGTCTTACCCTCCGCGATGGCGATGAGTAGTCCTGGGTGCCTGATGTTGTGGCCAATCCAGTTAGCTCGTTGTTGGCTGATTCTCTTAAGGAGTTGCCTTTTTTCGCCTACCCTGGTTAAGACTTCTTCGTTTTCGACGTGCTCCGACCAATGGATCTTAAGCATGCGTCTGTAGCACCACATCTCAAAGGCCGCCAACCGTCCGCTTTCACTCTTGCTGATGGTCCATGTCTCACAACCATAAAGCAGAATGCTCCATACAAAGGCTTTAGTAAGGTTCTTCCTTACGCTTAAGTCGATATTTGGGGATTCCAATATCTTCGATTTTTTGTTGAAGGCAATCCTTGCCTGGTTTATTCTGCTTACAATTTCTGCTTTGGAGCGTCCATCCTGGTTTATTCTGCTGCCCAGGTACACGAAATCACTTACTTGTTTGATGCTCACTCCATTTAATGCAATGTTCGAAGTCGCTTCCTCTCTTCCAACGACCATACATTTTGTTTTTTCTTTATTTATTTTCATGTTGTACTTTGACAACAGTATACTTTCCAATTTTCCTAAAGCTTCGTTCAGCTCCATCTCGGAGTCTGCGAGCAGTGCTATGTCGTCACTTGTGTATTTACGATAAAATAATAAAATAGTTATAGAATGTTTATAAACCCAAAAAAATATTAGATAGAGGTACCTTCATGTTGGTATATTTCATATTGTGGGTTATTTTCAAAGAGCACGGTTGCCATGACAACTGTCGTACGGCATCAATGATCCTATGGGAATTGACCACTGTCGCTTGTCACATATCACCACCGCTTTTGGTAAATTTTCCCCTAAATTTGTCGTCGTGTTTGTACGGATAACTGTCTAGTCGAGCTTTATGTTTATACTCTACCCTATCTATACAGATACATAATATTACATAGCACGTTATTTATTCTACAAAGATACTGTATGTCATGTGTACGTCGTCGAAAGGAAACTACACTATGTAGAATTTTGGCAAATATCACAAATGAACATAATTTCGTTGTCCTCGTTTTACTATTTTTTTAAAACTTTTTCACCTGCTTTGTTACAAAATACAAAAACGATGATGTTGAATTTTTGTTGAAATATAACAATCATCTTTGACAAAAATCTTATATTAACAAATATATGCAAGTAGCAACTTAATATATTTATGATGACCATACTAAAAATTAGCGTCTTATGCCACAATGTAGTTTCACTTCGAGATGTAATGTAACATAACCCAACATACATATATGGGGAAAATTCACACAGATCAAGCTAGTCTAAAACTAATATATGAATCTTTTATAATGGGTACCAACGTGATGATATACACATATACAATGCACTAAAATATGTAACACCCATACCCTGAACAATTTGAAATAGGGCTTTTTTATCAGCAATTTATTGTCAGCAATGACAATGTGTCGAAAATGGCTAAAATGCTGGTGCACAATACCATTCTGGTACCGTCACTTACGTATGCAAGCGAGACATGTACGTGGTTGAAGAAGGACGAAAGTGGAATAAATGCAGTAGAGATGCGATCGTTGAGAAGAATGGTTGGTAAAACGCTGCGTGATAGAGTGAAGAATGAGGATATTAGAAGAATGAGCGGATGCAAGAAGACTGTTGTGGACAGAATGCGCGTGAATAAACTACGGTGGTTTGGGCATGTTGAACGAATGAACGAGGTAAGAATGACAAAGAGGATATACTTATCTGAAAGAAAGGGTGTGAGGAAACGCGGGCGTCCGAGAACCACGTGGCTTGATCACGTGGATCAAATTCTCAAGGACGGCCGCGTGTTGAGTAAGAGGAACCGACGTGCGTGTATGAGGAACTGTATGAATGTGGAGGAAGCGAAGGAAGTGTGTAAAGATAGATCTGTTTGATTCTCTGCCTACCCCACTTGGGACACGGCGTGAGGGTAAAGTATACTATAGTATTTTTTATCATATCGCCCTGACTGGGGATCGAATTCGGGACCTCTTGACTTTGTGACAAAGGCAGAAGCATTACTGAAAAAAAACTCGTAAGACGAGATACATAATGAAATTAAAAAACAAATATTTTTCTACTATATTTTTTAATTGATAGAGACGTCTTTCGTCTTATATGGACATTGTCAAAGACATGAGAAAATATTTGTTATATAATTTTATTCAAGGATTCTACTACCTAAACACCGAAACAGTGAATAACGAGTTTCACATTTTGTTGCTGAGCTGAAGATGTTTAACGTTGTTTCAATTTTAAATTCAGAATGTTTTATTAATAGACCTACCATTTACAGAATATACGAATCATCATCTTCGCCCTCAACGCTCCTCTCGGGAGCATAGGGCAGAAACAAGCCTCCTCCATTCAGAGCAACACTACACCAATTGCGTCACCTCTTCCCACGTAATTTCCTGTGTTCTGATGTTGTTAATTGTTATAGGAACGATGTATTGTAAAAAAGGGAGCCCGGGCCGACGGAAGAACAGTGTTCTCTGAAAATACGAAAGCTTGTAGAAAAGAGTAGGAGATTCATTTATATATATCACAGAATCTGAACAGAAAAAATAATTTCTGATTTATTTTTCAAGTTTTTACTTAAAAAAACGTGATGTCGACAAGCGAATAAAATACTTAGTAAAAAATAAAAGGGAAAGTATTCTAAAAATTCTTTACAGAAATGTAAAATGAGAAGATATATTCAACAATAGATTCCATTTCGTGTTTAGGACGTCTGATAAAAGATAAAGAAAAACTAAAGAATGTAAAATAAATTTTTGAAAAGGGAGACATATCTTACAATGGAACAAAAGCTCATTAGTTGACAAACGTCTTAGAAATATAATAATTGTGAATTTTAAAAAAAATATAAAGAGGTGAAACTTTAATTTAAATATTCTTTTTCGGAAAAACATTATCATTACCGACACAGTATCTGACAAGTAAGGTAACCAGCAGACTGTATGTAAAAATTACATATTACGTTATCCTCTCTGTGATAAGTAAAAATAAGTTGGGAGACATACCACTTTGTCAGGTTGATGGCAATTATTTAATTATTTTACTCTTTTATCACATCATTTACAATAAAGCAAAATCAACAAATCAGTTTTCATTTTAGAGAAATGAGTTGGAAATCTATTCTTCATCACGGAAACTTTTTAATATTACTACTATACCATCATGGTGAATTTCACTTGTAATAAACATGCGAGATGTCCTCTCCGTGCCAACATTAAATTGAGACATTCAAGACAGGTGGGAAGCTTCGTTTCTGAATTTTAGATGTAAATTTTATTAAAGGGAGGTGATTGTGAATTATTGACTAAAAAAGTACTTTTAATCATATTGTATTTCTAGGTAGAAGAATATATTTGTATACCAAATCAACGAACGTAAGAATTTTGTATTTTGTTATACTTAATAATAAAATGTCAAATTCATCTTATTCACAGTTGAGGACGCAGTATTGTCATTAGTCGCAAGTCATTTGACAAAACCGCGTGACAGTTTTGTAATAGCCTAGGAGAGAAACATCTGCTGTTAGGTATATGTATGTGGTGGTCATACGTACTATAAGAAGGTTGGTTGTCTACTAGACAACCATTATCTTACGAAACAATCCCTTACATGTTCAACAACAACCCATACAAAAATATTTGAAACCGTTCGTAAAGTATGTCCAATGTGAGTATGTAGATATGTTCTAAATGGATGTCTTAACTAGACAAGTTCTTAGGAAGCACATTATTTTTGCAATTTGATAAAAAAAATCTAAACAAAGATTCCTAGAAAGCAGTGGCTACTACTTCTTGAAGGAAGCAAGGTTTTATGAAATTTTAATTTTTTTTAACCGAACCAAGTCAACCGAAAACTGCCAGGATAAGTGTTGATGGAAGGGCCCAGGCTAGACGCTCAACATAGGTATGTAATATGTACATAGGTATGTAAGGTTGCTGGAACAGAGTAGATGTTGCAAATAAGAGGGGTGTGGAAAATCATGGGAGAGAGCAAGCTAAGAGAAGAGGGGTGTGGCATGTACAAAAATGGGCCCAAAATGACTACAGAAGAAGATGGCTGGGGGTTTCAAAGAGCTAGTTTAATGATATTATTATCTTAGCCTTGTTTAGCGACCAACGTTTCGTTCAATATTGCGTTCTGTTCTGGAAATTGTCGGCGTTGCGGAAAATTGTATTAGAACGTCGGTATGGAAGGACGAAATTTAGCGATAATTAAATTTTTGGGAGCGTAAATATTGGTATTGCGAGCGTTATACCGTGATAAGATAAACGACCTGACGAATTATAACCATTTGCTATTGGCCAAAACAATCCTAGCCCTGGTGTTACTGCTGCTGCTCATAGCCTAAATATTTATCGCGCAAACTATAATACATTGCTAAATATATATACTTGTAATGTTTTGAACAGTAACAATGAATGAAACCACGTCGACTTCTTTCATTACTGACTTAAGTTTGGGAAAGAGTGTTGGGATTTGTGGGATTTGTTTGATGGAAGAAATCACTGATGAAATCAAAGATGGAAGTGATAATCTCGTCACTGCATATCATCACATTTTATCTTATGTAAACTGATTTGTTGATTTTGTAATGTGAATGATGATGTGCAAGAAGAATAAAATAAATAAATAAATATTGTAGTTGTACATCAAGTGGTATTGCAGAGGTGAATATATAAAGCTAAGCTCGGGTTTCATTAGGAAATGTAAAGATATCTCATAAAATTTTACAAAATGGGAACAAAATATGCATGTTTATTAAACGCCGTAAGTTTACTGGCTGCACCACTTGTAAAAGATGCCAAAATGGTAGATAGATCTCGTATATCATTATGTTTTATTTCCAATTTTGTGTCTTAAAACGTTGTTGAACAACACCAAAAATTTAATCTATATAAGTATTAGTACTGCAAATATTTAGACGGCTATTAATACTATTTGTAAACGGGTGTGTAAACACCGACAAGCTTTTGAAGAGAACTTTGGCTAATTTGGTTGTCAATTATTACTTTAATGAATTTCAATATTATTAAATTTTGCGAAATGTCACCCTCGTTTTAAGCTATATTTTACAAACGCAATTCATTAGGATTTAAAATGAGTTTAACCTTTGCTTATAAATGAGATGATGTTTTCAATTTATTTTTATTTGTGCTCTTTCATTCATTCATACCATCACGTCATTTTATCGACTGACTAACTGCATACAAAAATAATGCAATTTGTCCTGTGATATACAAAAAAGGTTAAACGTTTAGGATGGATAATAAAGTTCATTCCTGAAATAAAGATGCTATTTATCTTGTTGGTGACTTTAATGATCAACCGCTTTTTAAAGGACAATCGAAAACTTAGAGAAAATAGTGAGACACCGATTTTTTTACAGGAAAAAAAGGAATTCAAATATTTTGCCACAAGTTTGCAAAGTAAATCAGCCGTGTTAATAATTATTACCAGTAATTATTTAGACTGATTTCATGCAAAATAATGGATACATTATTATTTAATAACGGAGTTAGGCACCGTTAATCAGTTATTTAACTCAGTTAATCATTAACCCGGTAACAAAAAATTACTGGTATTTTTTTTTCTAATATAGGTAACGCAAGTTGCAGTTAATCGTTACATTGAAGAAGATCTCAATCCGCCTAGATACCGCATAAGTCTGGGGATTTGTCCGTACAAGACATTCCACCCTGACTTTTGACTCTCCACCAAGAAAAACAGGACAGCAAAAGACGAAGATTATCATTATAGTCAATGCCAAAGAAATGAAAGCTTCAGACAATGTGCCTAGAATGTAAAATACGGGGCCAAAATAAAAAAGGTGCTTCAGCCACTTTTTCAAAAGCCAGTATCATGGTTCATGGTACCGGCCTTTTAGAAAATCGCTGAGAAATCCCTCCCACCCCAGGAAAAGTAATGATCAAAGGCGTTTGTAATCGGAATTTAACGATGTATAAAAAATGTTATTTAATTAAAATTTAATCTGAAATAAATTAATTCGTTAACCAGTTAATGGTTGATACCCACTTTTGATGAATACATAGACGCAGAATAATAATATTTATAACGTGATAGAGTTAATACTATTCTAGAAAATATGATTAATGAACATATAGTGAACTACATATATACAGTAATGTATGTAATGCATATCAAGATGGTTCATAGGAATATTGATTACACGTGACACGTTCAATTATAATATTATACATGCACGTACATTAAATTCTATGCAGTTGTTGAAATAGAGGTGTGAATAAGACTGCAGAGTGTAACATTTAATTACATATTGTCGAACGATGGTACTTGATGAAAGATCATGCTAAATTAGTAGAAATAAAAAACTTTCGTCTAGTACATTCACGGCGGCTTTATTAGTCGCGATCCGGTTTTCAGGAGCTTTCCCTTTAATTATCAGGCTAGCCTTGAGTGATTAAAAATTACATATTATTTGTACTAACACATTTCATGTAATGAAAAATATTAATTTTTCGTCCCTCTGCACATAATTGCGTTATTGCTTTGGATTATTTGAAAGTAAAAATATTTTACATGAGAAAAATACATACTTAGTTGAAATTTTCAAAATAGCGCCGGCGTTAAAATATGTTACCTAGCCTGAATGTCTTATTTTATATTGGTATTGAAAGGTCAACTTGAATATTTATTATATGCAGTTGGTCACTGAATATCCTTTTTACGGGAGATGTCGTTTATTGAAAGGTCAACTTGAATATTTATTATATGCAGTTGGTCACTGAATATCCTTTTTACGGGAGATGTCGTTTATTGAAAGGTCAACTTGAATATTTATTATATGCAGTTGGTCACTGAATATCCTTTTAACGGGAGATGTCGTTTATTGAAAGGTCAACTTGAATATTTATTATATGCAGTTGGTCACTGAATATCCTATTTACGGGAGATGTCGTTATGGTATAGATTGATAAAGTGAAGACATAAAGTTGGCAAAATAACTCGTTGTCTAGGTTGATTATTGTTCTTATTTTATCACCTTGAAATAACAAACAATTTGTCATTATTTATCATTATCTTGTTGATTCTGTTGTCTTTAATTTGTTAATTGGCACAAATATGACACTTCATATTTTGTACACGCAGTTTTTCTAAAGGCTACCATGATTGTAAAGGTTGCAAGATCATAACCTACTGTTACTTACACGGACAAGAAACGCAAAGTTACATCGAATAAAAAAGTCGATGCTTTATTATGATAATGCTATAAATAATAACAACAATTGTGTCACGATTTTCACAATAATTAAAGTTCACGTACTGTACATATCATGTCCCAAGTATTTATTCGCGATGATCTCTGTTAGCCACAATCTGTGGCCGATGCGTCGATAATGCGATTAGTCGATTACACCTCAATAATTATTTTATACTGACCCCAAAGCGGAACTTGATTGTTTTACGCATAAACAAACATCATCACGTAATAATTGTTAAATGCAACCAAATGCAGTTGAATTTCGGCGTTAACTAAAATTCCACAATTTGTATGTAATATAAACTATTTGTTTTTATTATGTAAATTTTAATATTTAATTACGATCTTATTGTGAAATTATTGTAAATTGTAATTTGGATAAGTACTGTAAACTGAATCATTGGTGATAACTTTTTAGAAGGTACAAAAATGTAGCAGAAATTCACCACAATAGTTTATCAAAATGTTTGGATATTATGAAATTTTACATAACTGGCATGAATAATAGCTTATAATATGAATTTAATAGGCCTTTCACACTTTTTTATATTTTTTTGAGTGTCCTGTAACAAGCAAAGAATTTCGTATAAATATCGAAGATATTAAAATTAAACATTTGAGGTTACCAATTATTTATCCAAGTATTCTAATTTAGAACATAAAAAATATTTAAAATTGTATTTGAAAAAATTGAGTAAAAAAACCAAACTGACTAGAGGTACGAACAATAATGTATGACACTTTATTTGTACAGCTTTGCTTAGGGGAAATGTGGATAATTTGCATTTATCAACAGGATTTGTCCATTGTGCCGTTGATCCAAAGATTAAATGGATTATACAAAACATATTATTATTATTATCATTATCATAACATGGTCCGATTTATCTCAAATTTCCTCACAATTTACTTTTTATCCGTATGTAAGCATCAAAATTATGTTATAAGCTTATTGGGGTAACTAATTTTTCACAAAATGTATATCAGTGTTAAGTAAATAAAATTTGGTTCTTCAACGTTTCTCTCGGAATTCAGAATAGAGCTTCCCCACTATAAAGTTACTTCGGTACGATTAAATAGCGCTTTCACATGACATTATAAACGTTCTTAAATTGAACTGTATATTGTAAAAAAATCATTTAAATTGTCTTCTCTGTCCGTCCAGTAACGAGAAAAAACATTCCAATAATAAAAATATTCATTAAATTAAATTCTATCTCGTCTGCAAGTGTTCAAGGGATCATTTTTAAAATACACCACTGTATCATATAAAAATATATCACATATATACCTACATTGTGGTACTTTATTACATAGGTAAGTTACATGTAGGGTGATATATTTTAATTATGTTGATTGTAAAAAACGTCCCAGTAATCATATTGGATTTTTGTAATGTGTTTTACGTGTATTTTTACCTTTTTACACATCATCTCCTTCTGGTATTACAACTCATTATTTTTCAACACGTTTCATCGGTTCGTGAGTGGGTGGTAGAAACGTATAAATTTTAAAATTAAACATTAAAAAATCTACCTAAGCTAAAAATAATTTTATGTTATCTCACTTTATTATACCCACACAACACAATCACACGATAGATGACGAAAAGGGTATTAAATATCATATCATAAACAATGTTCCTATAACAACGATTTATCAGAACGCTAGGAATGTCAAGGGAAGAGACAATCTGATTAGAGCAAAGATGCTCTGAATGGAGGACGATGATTTCTGAGCTGTACTCCCGAGAGGAGCGTCGAGGAGAGATTGAGTTGAGATTAAAAAAATTCACACTCACAATTACAATCACAGTACACAAAGTAACACCATAAAAGCATATCTTAATTCTTTATCTCCTCAATCTTTACGCATGTCCTTTCTGAGCCATGATAAGTATGATACAAATACTATTTATGTTAGAATATAAAAACAATACTTGTACGAAGAGAAAATCTGTACAATTATTAGTTACCTATCATACACAGTTGATCTGCTGGCTACCTTATTTGAGGGTTATTTATTTATTTATTTTATTTCATCAATAAATTACAATTTACATATAGGTATACTTTTTTATGATGCTGCCCAATTAGGTATATCCTGTACTAGGGCAAACATCTCACAAACATATCAATCATATAGAAACATATACACAATTGTCGTGATGGTATGGATAGTTTTGTATGTTTACACTTTTCTATTTATTTTTTAAGTCTAAGTTATTATTTTTTTATTAAAACAATACGAATATCAAGCGGAAGTGAGCGTTTCTAAATGAGATCTGAAATATCATTTTTATTATTATGTGCATAAAATTAAAATGTATGGCTGAAATAATAAAGGTTGCGATTAAACTAGATTAATACGGAGCAGAGCGCTGAATGCTGAATCAAATTGAAGGCTTTTATGCTGAAATATGGAAGTTCGCATTTATTATGAGTCGTTAGTTTTTTTGCAATTATTCACCAGGTAGGTATATATTTTTATGATGAGGAAATTCTCTTTTTTTTAAATACTTAAGGTTTTTGAAATATAAAACCTTCTATCTAGTTATTTTAATTTAGGTAGGTTTAAATCTTAATCTTAAGGTACGTATTTCAACATGTCATGTTCCGTGAATATCTAATAAGATGTCCAAAAATGCACTCTTCTTTAGTTGACAAACCAATGTTCTTTAGTTTCCGATGTCCTAGACCTTTCTCAGTCATGGACAACGATATCAAATTTCTAGAAATGTTGTGAAAAAAGGTAATTTAAAACACAATAACAGTTTGAGTTGAGGAGTTTTTTTTTGTCGGGTGTTTCGGGGAGCAACTTGAATGGTGACCGAGGTAAGTTAATAATACATTTTAAAAAACTGATTGATGTAAAGTTTGTTGTAAAAATATTCAAATTTATGAAAAATGAATACAAATCTGCGTTGAACATCTGTAAGGGTCGGACTACCTTTGTCAGTAGGAATATAATAAATTCAAGGGTTGGTTGAATAACTACATACATTGTAAAATAATTAAAATGCATTGCTTGTAAGTTATGGTTTATTAATGTTGTTAATATAAATGTCAATGAATGATGTATAACGAGAATGATATTCAACCAAAGTAATTTTTCACAAGTTCAGTGAAAAAATATACCCAAAAGAGTTATAAAAAGTAAGAAAAAAATATAGACAAAATACATAATATATATATATGCCTTTTAATTCGTGCACTAGTTTTCCAATAGTCTGGACCATTAAACTTAACAATTTTATCTGGACCACTCTTTCTTAGTAACCAATTTCCATGACATGAAGGATATTAGAGTTCTAGCAACGTTATGCTTAAAAAGTAAATTGTTTGGCAAGCAATGCCCCTAAAATGGATGCAATATGCAAGAAAAGATGTTTATGATCAGCTAGTCAACCAACGCAAAAGGGAGGAATAGGATCAACAAAAGACTACAAAAAAGAAGGAAAAACTATGTCAAACTAAAGTCATGTTCATGAAACATCAAAATAGATAATTACACATCGATTTGCATTCTCTATGAAAGGAGGCTATTAAATTACCGAAGTAAAATTAGTTTGAAATTCATGGAACAAAAGCTAAAGTAAGTAATCCTTTAATTTGTTAATTTTGATGTTCTGAACTTACTTTACTACGAGTATTACAGTAGAACTTAATGGTTCCAAATGGACTAATACACTTTGACCACTGTTTCAATAAATGGTTTCTTAATCATAATTTCGGGTTAACAACATGAAGAATGTTCATAACAATGAAAACTAGGATAGAGGTACCTACTTGTATTCTATATTATTCCAATATTTATTACTGGTACAATTAGGTATTAATTTATGAGCGTGTTTGCGAATACAGCTGCGTTCGTAAATGAATGTTTAATTGTTTTAAAATAAAAGGTCCCAAACCCAAAGTATTTAAATTATTGTACACATAAATAGAAACAATCGATTGTATACAAACATAATGATATTGGTCTTTCATAAAATCTCACGTATAAGATATTATAAATATTCATTTCAGTAACTAGGTATGCCACCAATTTGAACGGCATGAAAAGGCTATGTCATCATAGCATCTTTCACAAGTAAGGTAGTCAAGAGACCCCACCAGCTGCATGTAAATCTTCTGTCAAAGATGCAAATCGTCCTCTCCGAGCCAATTAGAAAATAAGACATGACTGACATGTCTAATTTTCTAATTGGCACGGAGATCTCCATCAAGAGGGAGATCAAAGAATACCTGGATGACACAATGCAATAGAATACTGCGGAGAAATGGCCTGGATGAAGATGATATAAGAAACAGAAGAATATATAACCTCAGAACGAGAAGAGCCGACCCCAACAGCCTTCAGCGGCAATAAGTTGGGACAGTGCCAGGAAGAAGAAGAAGAAGACATGACTGACATGACTGGTCGCTGAATTAAAGATTTCAAGAAGACAACAATTTCTGATATTTCAAGAGTAGGTATCTGTATTCCAGAGTACACTCAAAAACATACATAAAAGAGAGTAAGACCTATTTTGTACCCGGGATTCTAAGGAATAAGAAAAACCTATCCTGTTTTTTTTAATATTGAACAAAATTTTACATGATCTTATTTTTTCTTACATAATTTATAAAAAGATGGATTTTATTCAGCATGGAGTTCAGTGCCTACGGTACAATAGTATAGAGGTATAGAGTATCCCTCCTGGCTACAAATGAATATAGTACATAATATGTATGATGTACAGTGGTTTCTCTTATCTAAGTACCTTTTCATTTGCTAAAGTAGGACATGCATGAACCATCACATGGTCTGAAATATCTCGAGGTTTCATGAATTTTGAAATAGTTGAAGGAATTCCATTCAACCATTCATACCAACGAAGTAACTGTGCTTGGGATTGAGGTAGTTAAAGAACGTTTTATGTTTTCAAAGATAATCAATTCAGTGTTCTTATTTTAAGTATGTATATATATATATATATATTTATATATAATACAAAGTTTACGGGATAAAAATTATGTTTGTTTGAAGAATGGTAAAATATTAATGACGAATGCATTAAAATGTCCAAAGAATCCATTTAAAGATATTATTTATAAAACAAAATTTTAAAGTCCTATGTTGAATAAGTGAAACAAAAAAATGTTTTTAAATACCTATTTCATTTAGTCGCCTTTCTGTAATTACGTGTTTTCATTGATTGAACTTTTGATAAATTTTTTTTAACTGTCTTACCTTCTACCATAGATTAAAGTATGGTTATCGGTAACCTGATGATGGTTGAGTTTCGGTCTTTTAATCGAGAAATTCCGGGTGTAATTCCACCTTATGACACAAGTATTTTATTCCTTGTGAGGATATCTTGAGTTTTTTGGGTTTATTTCTGATCCAGACTTATCTTTTAATTAAAAAAAATAGTTCAGAAATAAAATGCGTACGTACAATTTTACCCATTGCTCTATATGGCCCGTAAGTGCTTTTAGTTGTAGATAAATAATAGTGTGTAATATATGTACACATAAAGGTTCATGTTGGTTTATAAAATAATGCGATGAAATCAGTCTTGTAAGATGATCTTTATAAATTACTCACGTCACTTAATGCCAAGTTCCATAAGTTGGCAACATTGGGCCTCCACTAAGTGCAGAAAGCCGAAGGAGAAATGAGATATGGAAAGCGAGAAAAAGGAAAATGTACTACGGTAATATTTCATTCGTGAAAATGTAAGAAAATAATAGATGGAGTCATTCTGTATTTCGTACTCTTTCCCTTAAAAAACATCTGTGAGCACGCGTCGGGAGTAATATGGAAATGTTGTTCTCTGCAATTCTCTCTGTGTGTATGATAATTTGGAAAAAAGGTTTTCATTTTAAATATATACTTCGAGATAGTAGAACAACGTACACTTAAATTATGTCAAGGTTCTTATCAAAACGATCAACATATTTCAAATTAATGTAAAATGTGCCGTGAAAAGGCTAATGTTTGCTTAATTGAACGCTGCGGAATTTCCAAAAGTCATAAAATAGTTATTGCAAAAATGTGTTGGGACGTCTTCAATGTATTTAAGAAAAGAGGAACTGAAAATCAAAGTGTAATATATCAAAAGATTAACTTTACCGCAAGCAGCAGTACTGTGTAACAATAGTAGCCTCAACAGTTTCTACAAACTGATATAAAACGACCCAATAAAATGTAATTGTCCTGAGATCCGATAGTATAACAAATTGCACAGTTTGATGTTAATAATTCACAATCAGAAAATAAATCCAAGAAATCGTGAATTTCTACTTCCAAACATTTGTTCGGAGAGGAATATAAAGTTGAAACTAATTTATTATTTGAGCAATTGTAAGGAGCTTAGGTAGTACATAGGTATTAGTATATCGAACGAAAGGGACACAGTTTAAAACAAATTGAATAAAACAAAATGCTAATTTAATACTAAAGGAAATGCTAATGTATCTATATTGATGATGGAAAATAAAGGAAAGAACGAACCAAGACCAATCAAGCTATGGATAGGAGCAGAGCTGAAGAAATGAAGATATATGAATTAGCATTGTAAAAGTTACTAATTAAATGAATATGGATAAGGATGGCCTGAATATTATGACAGAAATAATAAGAATGAAACTAACTATTAATTTTTCTATAAAGAACGGTATTAAATAATGATAGTGGGGACAGATTCTCACTTCGATGTCAAATTTCCATAATTATGTTAATAATGATATTTTGTAGTATCTTACTACTGTATCTTCGAAATCTTAGAGTGATCTAGGGCAGCTGCCCATGTTAAATCCTATAATTATTTTAAATTACATAAAATTTGGTCCTTTATGGTGTCCTCCAAATGCAAAAACAATTAATTTTATTTGAGGCAAAGTTCACCAAATATTTTATATTTTGACAATAATTAACATGAATATCTAGAATTCTACAAAAAAAACATAAGCAAAACTCTTTCATTGATAATTGATTACTAAATAGATAAAAATTTTGAAGAGTTTCTCTTGATGCCATTCATGTTTGTTATATTTTTAATCTTTTTCGTTCAACATTATTCTTTAAACAATCAGCTGACATGGCTTTTGTCGATAAAGTGCTGGTAAAAAGCGTGACCATCGAGTACAATCTCAATGAAGCGAATAAAATTCTAACTATAAAAGTTCATCGCATAGGTACTTTGTGGTCTAATGATCGTACAAGTATCAAGTACCAACTATGTAACTAATTCCCATAGCGGTGGTTAAACTCCAACTTAAATAATAATAACAATTACTTAGACCCGAAAAAAATCGAAACCGAATTTCGTCCAATATTTTAATATAGACCAAATCTGTAAATAAACAAAATAATATATTACAAAGTACTGACTACATTTTGATCTAAGTCAACTAAGAAGCGATAGTACATTGTTCATGTTACATTTCAAAATGAATTCAGCATTTTAAATATTGTGACTGAGTTTCATACTTTGCAGGAAACGTAGAACTTAACATTATTTCACGATTTTTAAAATCTGAAATGTAATTGTTACTTTATTTTACCATCCAAACAAAAAAAAAGTATCTGCAATCTGTAGATTTTAGATACTTTATTTTTTTCTATTTATTTGCCTTGTTCAGTGTTACATTTAGTTTAACAATTAACCAAGACTCTTATTTATACAATACATTAATAAATTACATTGATACTCAGTCTTTCAATATACACAAAATAATAGGTAACTTTAAAGTTAAGATCAATGTTTTGCCGATCTACTAAAATAGTAATTATTTTTGACCGAAAGTAGCTGAAACCGAAACCAATATTAAGATCGGTAACCTCTAAAATATATAATAGATGGATAGGTATATGTGAATTGTGATAATTAATTTAAATCTTCTTCAACTCTTCTTTCAAAGCGATGGTAATAATTACCATGACGGGTTTATTGAATGATATGCAGATAATTTTATAACAATGAGAAAAAATGCGGTGTATCATCGGCTAATAAAAGAAGAATAAGGATCCCCGCTGGTTAAAGGGTTCGAGGTTCACTGAAGTATCAAGTACTTTATTGAATTATGAAGGGGAATGAATTATATACAGTGTTCGTAGAATAAATAATGTTTATAGATGACACTAAACTAAACTCTGCTCTCAATTTATGAGCAGCATTGAATCATCCAAATTTTGACAAAAGTCTAGCGAAAGATATTAAAATAAATGTCATTGAAAATTGTCAAATATTTTTTAATTAAAATAAAAAACTTAACATTTGCTTGACGTTAAGATCGAAAATTTTCAAAGCCTGCTCGCAAATTAGTAAAATCACCAGTGGAATTACTATAAATTTTATTTCATTTTAATTTCTTATTATAATGAACTTCCACCAAAGACGTCAGTCAACAAATTAAATATTTTTTTCTCTTTTTTTTGTAGACAAGGTTTTATATAGACCCGATTTTATAGTATATTGTTTCAGTGATAAAAATGTTAAAAGCATTAGGGATGCATGAAAACAGCTGATTCCAGCTCAGCTGAATTAACATCTATAATTCTGCGATGATGTAGGCCACCAATCCTGAATGTCTTCTTTTTTATTAGCACGGTGAGGACAATCCGTTTTTGTTTGTCATTTACAGCAGTCAGCTGGGTCCCCCCCAGTCTGTGGGGTATGCTGTGAAGGTATAGTAATAGTATTTAACATTTTTGGAGTCTTGAACATATATTTTTTAAGAAGGAAACTTTTAATATGTTTATCGAATAAAGTATAAGTCCTATATCTACACAAGTTCTGGTATATACCGGAATGGTATATTTATGTATATATATAGATAGGTAGATAGAATAAGGACAAGTACCAACATTATAATTAATGTACACTTAATCAGTGGAATAATTATATCATTCTGATACACACTTGATGTGGGGTCTTAATTGAGTTTATGTATGTATATGTGCCTACAATACATAATATAATACAAGTAATCTGTTTAGTTTGGTACACACATTGTACGTAGGTCCTGGGCCCAATATTTCAATGTACTTTTAGGGTAGCCCCTATCCTGAGATAGCTCTTAATTTGTTTTTTTTTTTGATCCGATAAAATGTCATTTGCAGCAACTGTTTTACACTTAAACATAAGTGACTCTTGGTGACACATAATAGTATTTATGGCTAGGCTTTTACATCAAAATAAGATCGGTCAATTAAATTGATAATACAGTTATTGTTATACTTAGATTTAAGGGCAAACTGTTTTATTGAGGGTCACTCTATATGTCTCTTACTTTTGATTTAAGCTGTTGTGCAAAATTATGTTATATTGGATTTGATAGGTTAAAAATGATCAAATTAAGAGATATTCAGGATAATGGTCACCCAAAGGGCACATTGTAATATCAGGCCTAAGTACATTGTTATTATTATTATTATGAAGACATATTGGACAGATGAAGAATGCATTAGGAAACACAAAAGGATGAAAGGTCCAACAATGGACCTCCCGTTGTCACAAAGAGACAAGCGTTAAGAAAAAAAATATATAATGTAGAATAATGTGTGAGCGATTTCAGGGGAGGTATTAATCCGAAATATTTTACCTTACTCTTATGAGTTGAGTTGGCGCAAGAAAAACATTACGAAAAAATAAGCTCTTGTAAATATATACTCGCTAACTACTTACAAGTTTCACGAAATGAGTTTTGTGTAATATTCTAAACAAACTAAAAAGGGCAATATAATAGATTGAGAGGCATTGTAGACATGTGTATTGTTTTTTATTGTTCACTATAATTGATGCACAAGTACTAGAACTCCATTTTTTTTTTAATAAATTAATTTTTACTTTTTTACCCTTACAAGATTCATATCTTAGTTTAGGACTAGCTATGTAAGTCTGTGTGAATTGGCTATTTATTAAAAAAAAAAAACTGTTGAATACTCTTCAGATAGATAGATAAGATCCGATATGGAAAAAATCAGTGGTGGAGTGGACACCTTACATAGATAAAAAAGACGAGAAAATCTTCTTCATGAAGACATTAGAAGAATGTTGGTTACAAGTTGCAAAAAGTCCAAGAAAGGGATGCTTGAAGAAATTTGAGGGAAATAAATAAAACAAGTGTTTTATTCTACTATTGATTTATTCGACGAAAGAAAGGTCTTTCGTCTTATTAGGACATTGTCAATCTGTCTTATTAGGACAATGTCCTAATAAGACGAAAGACGTCTCTCTCGTCGAGTAAATCAATAGTAGAATAAAACACTTGTTTTATTTATTTCGATATGGAATTCTACTACCTTAACACCGACACAGTGAATAAATATGAGGGAGGCTTATGTTCAGGTGTGAACAATAATAGCCGTATAATAAATAAGAATAAAATGTTGTTTATGTTTTCAGCATTAACTATATAACAATTTCTAGACATGATATGATTTTTTAGATTATTATATAATAATTGTTATTTTTTGAGCTTTTTATTTGCTACCGCGGTTTCGGTGGAGCATCCACCACTAACGAGCGTTAATCTAAAACTTTAGATTAACGCTCGTTAATGGTGGACGCTCCATCGAAACCGCGGTAGCAAATAAAAAGCTCAAAAAATAACAATAATTACATAATAATCTAAAAAATCATATCAAGAATAAAATGCATTAAATCACTTATTGCTAGTAATTTCTACATATTAACTTTATAAATATTTAGATATGAAATGTATGTAGAGAAATGAATTCAGTGTTAGGTATTTATTAAACCACTCGAAATAACTTTATTTCAGTATGATGTTAAATTTATATTGGGTACATAAAACCCTCCGTAGAAAATAATTTTAATTTGTGAGGAGAAATAATATTTTCAAGCACATTCATGAAAGTGGATTTATTTATTACTTAAAAACGTCGCACGAGATATTAATAAATCAAACATAAAATATTTATCAAATTAATATTTTATAATTACAATAATACTGCCAGTGCATCAACACGTCTGTATTTACAGTGCTGATAGATTGTGACTTTTGTAGTGTTTTAAGTGATTTTTCACAAAGCAGACCGTCTTAATAGTTTTGTCGGTTAGTGAAGAAGTTGTGGGATTGTTATTTTCAATATCTTGAAACATTTTGAGTGAAGTTTACTCATTTTTGAATCTAGCTAGTGTTATTGTCCCATTTCTCCGCAGGGAGTTATAAACTTTCACCAATTAACTGACAGTTGACATTAGCTGTCATTGTCAAATAAACAAACCAGTGTTGCCATAGTGTGGATATTTTTTCGTCATTTTTTGTTGTGTTTTCACCGGACTGTTATATCTGACTGTTCTCTTTAATATCTAATAATGGCTACCAAAAGAGTCACAAACAACTCTAAATCTTCTGCAGAGATGGTCGATGACTCCCCGATTGCAGACTCCTCTCTGAACAAGGCTGATATTAGGAAAATGATTAAGGATATTAGTGTCATAAGCAGAACACTGCAGGATATGAGTACCAAATATGAAAGTTTTCAAGCCGATCTGGTAAAGGCAAATGAGATAATTCAGAGGCAGGAGGGTCAAATAACCCTCCTGGAGAAATCAAACTTGGAGCTAAAGGAAAGACTGGCCGGGGTCGAGGGTAGGCTCGACAGATTGGAGGTTCACGCCAACAATCATCAGCAGTCGCTCCTCGCATCTGACTTGGAGATTTTTGGTTTGCCGGAGGATGGCGTGAATCTTGGGCAAAGGCTTGTGAGTGTGGCGGAGTCTGTTGGGTGCAAATTGACTGGCAGTGATTTTGTATTTGTCTCTCGCCAAAAATCTGCAGATCCCCAAAGAACCGGCAGTGTTGTCGCAAGGCTGGTGGACAGGGGAAAGAGGAATGAATTTCTGGCAGCGGTTAAGAGGAACAAGGGCATACCATCCGGCCCATCGAATACACAAGGCACCAGACATAAGATATATGTGAATGAACGACTTACCTGGAGGAATAAGCAGGTGTTACGAGAGGCAAGATTGTTTAAAAGGGACAAGAAATATGATTTTTTATGGATAAGGGATGGCAAGATTTTCCTGAGAAAGAATCAGTATTCTGGACCGATAGAGATAACGAGTCTAAGCAAGCTGCACTCTTTGTCTCATGCGCCATGAGCTCTTCCTCATCATCTCCTTATCTTTCTCTGTTTGTTTATAATTTCTTTTATAGTTGTCTTTTTCTGTTTGTTTATAGTTTCATCCTGTTTAGTTTAAGAGTAAGAATGTGTTTGATAACACATATTAGTTTCTTTTTCCTGTCTGCTGTGGTTATTCCTGCTATATATTATTACTTAAATTTGTGGATTAATAAACTGATTGTGCTTGGTAACTGGCGCAGGCGCTGAGCAGATTTCGATATTTTACCAGAATGTGCGAGGTCTACGGACTAAAACTAACGAATTTTACCATAACATTACACTGAACAGCTTTGACATTGTACTTATAACAGAGACGTGGTTAACTGACGGTATATATGATGGAGAATTGTTTGATAAACGATATGCGGTATTTAGAATGGATAGGGATAGTAATACAACTGGCAAATCAATAGGTGGAGGAGTACTTGTAGGAGTGAAAAAGGAACTGAGGGCTTACACCAACGTCAATTGGTCCTCTCAAGTAGAGGATGTATGGGTTACATTAGATAACGTACTTGCAAAAAATAACTCAATTCATATATGTTGCTCATATCTTCCAGGTATTAGTTCAAAACTTTCAACATCTCAAAGGCTGGCTCTTCTGAATTCTCAAACAGAAATTATCAGAGACAAAACGGTGCAATATCCAGATGATGTATTTATTATCGTCGGTGATTACAATATGCCAGATATTCATTGGAACAATCTGGGTGAAAGCAATTATGACATATGTTCTAAGGAATTGTTAAACTGTATATCATTTTCAGGTCTAGATCAATATAACAAAATCAAAAATCACTGTGGTAATGTATTAGACTTGGTACTATCAAATATACCTATAGAAATAAGTGGGTTAGATACCTCACTTGTACATGAGGACCCCTTTCACAAACCACTGCAGTTAAAATTTCAACTACCTAATTTGAAGGTAAATAATGTATCCTCCCTCTGTATAAAGCTTTTTAAACAGGGCGACTATAAGTTGATTAATGCTAAACTTGAAAATACTGATTGGTCAGCTGTAATTGATTGTGATGATGTGAATACTGCCACAGAATTTTTTTACCAAATTGTACATGAAATAATTGACAAAATGATACCAACAAAAATTATACACCAAAAAAAATATCCAATATGGTTTCATTCTTCACTAATAAAATTAGAGAAGGAGAAATTAAGATACCACAAAAGGTGGAAGCAAACTCACAATCCGTTGGATTATCAAACTTTCACTCTTCTCCGAAAAAGGCAAAAAAGAATGTCAAATATTGCCAAAGAAAAATATTTAATTAGCACGGAAAACTCTATTCAAACTAACATTAAAAAAATTTGGTCTTACATTAAGACAAAAAAACGTAATGCCGACTCAATTCAGTTTTTGAATAATGGGGAATATACAGCAAAAAGCATACAAGAGTCTGCGGGTATTTTGTCAGAATACTTTGCTTCTGTCTTCACTCCTGTTGATCTTTCTACTCCACATTGTGGTGGGGAAGTTGCGGGGTGTCAGACTGTGGCAAACATACACTTGGACACTGTAACAGTGTCTAACCTTTTAAATTCAATTGATACAAGGAAGAGTCAGGGCAATGATGATTTACCAGGCATATTCTTGAAGTCCTGCAGTAGCTCTCTGACAATTCCAGTTTATCATATTTTTATAAAATCACTACGCAGCGGCACATTCCCTGATAGATGGAAACAGGCTTTGGTAACTCCTATACCCAAGGGTGGAAACTTGAAGGATGTGTCCAACTACCGACCAGTTTCCAAGTTGCCCATTCTAAGTAAACTCTTGGAGAAAATTGTGTATGATCAAATGTACTTTGCGGTCAAAACTCATATAGATCCAAAACAACATGGCTTTGTCAGGGGACGCTCTACTGCTACAAACTTAAACGTTTTTTTAAACGACATACATGACAACCTTGATAACAAGAGACAGACCGACGCAATATATACAGACTACTCAAAAGCGTTCGATAAGGTGGACCATCTCATTCTAATTAATAAGCTTAAAATCTTGGGTATCCACGGAGATCTTCTGAGGTGGCTAAAGTCATACCTTACCAATAGAAGTCAGATAGTGGAGTACGGCGGTCATCTATCGAAAACAACACAGGTACCATCGGGTGTCCCTCAGGGTTCCCATTTGGGACCTCTTTTATTTAATATCTATATACATGACATTGGATTATGTTTTAGGGACAGTAATTACGTACTATACGCTGATGATATGAAAATCTACAAGACTATTACAGACATTACTGACTGTGAGAATCTACAACGTGACCTTGATAGGTTGACTTCCTATTGCATCTCCAATAAACTGTTACTGAACGTAAAAAAATGTCACCAGATTACATTTTCCAGGAAAAAAAGTACAGTACCATTCACATATAAAATCAATGGGGAGCCAATAGCTGTAAAATCAGACTGTAGAGACTTGGGTGTGCAACTGGACAGTAAGCTATTATTTGACAAACACATTGACACGATTACTTTAAAGGCTTACAAAATGTTGGGATTCCTAATGAGAGTATGCAAACCATTCACTCAGGTGAAAACATTTAATGTATTATACAACACAATTGTTAGAAGTCAATTGGAACATGCGTCTGTCATTTGGAATCCACAATATAACATTTACATTGACAGTTTAGAACGTATTCAACATATATTTTTGAAACATATGAACTACAAATTTGGTAACAACTACAAAAATGAATTACAGACATTACATACAAGACGTAGAAATTCAGACCTTTTGTACCTTTACGATTTAATAAACTCAAATATTGACTGTACAGACCTTTTAGCAAAAATTACTTTTAACATACCAAATAGACGAACGAGACACACCTCGACTTTCTTCTTAAGTAAAAAAAGTACTAATGCTGCTCAGAACTCGCCACTACATCGATGCGTTACCACATATAACAATTTGGAGAAGGTGAGGTCCGTGGACATATTCTGTATGTCCAGGAGCCTTTTTAGGAGCCACATTAGACAGGAATGAAATATTTGTTTATTTTTTCTTTTCTTTTCTTTTCTTTTTTTCTTTCTGTGTTTGTACTGTACTGGCAATAATAATAATGAATTCAAAGATGGGCTGGTCAAGTACAAGAAATATGTTCAATGGTAATTATGTTATATTTTGTAAAATTTTATTGTATGTTGCCCATTTTTTTAAATAAATAAATAAAAAAATAAAAAAAAAAATAATCAAGTATATTTTCGTGATATATTACTGTTTTAAACAGTTATAGCATTTGCTATTAAAGAGTAATTGAAATATATAATCAAATGAATTTATGATTGATTCATATCCAGTATATTTTCCATTACAAGATGAATTCTTGGCTTAATACTCATCGAAGGATTTCTGATATTTCAGTTCCGATATAGGTATATGAATAATATAGAAATATTAAATGCCTAAAAAGCTTTTAAACATATGAAACTAATTAGGGAATATTTGATGCGATGTTTTGAAAACCCATGGAATCCACTCATTAATTATATTAGTGCACAAGTTGTAGTAATTCATAATCCGTAAAATTAAAAACAAAACTGTTTGTTTGAAAATATATCTCACGTGAACATTAAAGAAGAATAAATTGTTTTCATTTTCATATATTATGTAACATGCAAACCCGTTCAGATATGAGGTTACCCAGTATTAAAGAATAAACCATTAAATTAAATTCGAAGCTTCAGTTACGAAAACGGTTTCTATAAAAACTCATGTGTGATATAATTAACGTTATTATGTAAAGAGATCATAATAATGTGGCTACCATAATATGTAATAGTTAAGAAAGCTCGTCAACTTTAATTATTATTTTACGATAAACACAAAGTTTTATTCGCTGAAGTAATTTTAATGAAAGAAGCACAGTAAGCATTCATCGGATCGTCGTCTTTACTATGAAGATTAAATTTAAAGAACTTCCAATAATTGTGGAGACACGAGAGTGGGATAACAGTGTACCTACTTAAAATGAAAAGAGAACCTTTTGAGGCATTATGTCAAAACGATTATAGAGATTACATTAAGAATACCACGACTTATCAATTTTGTGTAATTCCATTTTCCAACCCAGCAGTAAAAACTGAGAAAGGACCGCTTTTTGTTTGACAAATTTAATTCTATGTCTGATACGAACGTTATCTTTTCATGTAGGTATTATTCTTTTTTTTCTTTTTTATTTTAGCAAGCTTCAAACCTGGCTTCGCTCAAAAAATGATTATCAGGACACAAATAAATAAATCGATATTGATATGTTCATTCCACAAAAGACAAAAATCGGTGACATTTTTACAGAATAAAATGACAATAGGCTAGTCACATGCTAAATTAATAAAACAAATGTTTAATTCTACTACTTGTTTGTTTGACGACAGAGACGTCTTTCGTCTTGTTAGGAAATTGTCAATCTACTACCTGAACACCGACACAGTGAATAGTCACATGCTATTACGAAAGGATAGTAAGTGGACTTCAAGAATTCAAGAATAGAAACCATGAGAAGTAAGAAAAATGAAAGAATAAATTGAGACATAAAAAGATGAGTTGATGCCAATACCCTGATGATGCCAAACAGAGGGTTTGTGTTGCTTGAAATTGAAAAGCGTGATATAATTTTAAAAAAGCCTTACATCCTGCAGCAGAGAGATTAGAACAAGCTTTGAATATGAAGAAGTTAATTAACACAGTGAATTTAGAAAAAAAAATACCACACAAGATCTTTTAAGATGACAAAATAAACGTTAAACAGAACATAAACAAAAAAAAAACATTCAGAGTAATCATCATTAGGTGTAACTTCATTTACCAAAAATATCTAAAAAATGAGAGTTTGTATAAGGGGCATTAGTTTCATTATCAGTTGTCGGGAAAATATCTTATGTTCAAATTTTAAAAGTTAATAAATAAATACGTAGATACAAAGGTACTTATTATTATTTCCGTGGTATTTTACAAAATTCTTAACGAAAAAAATAAAAAAAAGCCGAATATAAGGACTTCAGCACAACTGACAGGTGAAGACATGGATGAGTGTTGAGCAAACTCAAAAGATAATTATTTTTCTACAAAACAATTTTTATGGATTATACTTTAGTCTTTGTTTCAGCTACTGCGGTATACGTCAGTCAACAGTACTCACCTAACACACCTTATTTCGGTTCAACGACTATACCCAGAAAAGCAATCTGTTCTCGGCTAACAAACCTTAAACATTATACGAGTATATAGAATTGCATATGACCGTTTTCATGAAATTTTTAGCAATCATTCAGTTAATAAATTTTTCGAGTTTCGTACAAATGAGCATTTTGAATATATCTTAACTAAAAAAAATCTATTCCTCGAAACTATCAGTCACCTCCATGTGGCGGTAGCCACCGAACTGCTACCTGTTGTAATAATTAAAATCATCCTCACAGTCCCAACAAATAAGATATTTATTTTTTTAACACATTGCTTAACGAACAACGAACTAAAGCCTTGAGCATGACAAAAACATACAGAAAAAATGGGAGACCTACTCTGTGTCGGAGACTCCGATGGATGATTATAAAATAAAACTATTGTCGTAGTTAAAATTTCATGACAAAAATAAATTAGAGAATTTCCGTAATAAGTTTCCATAGTTGCAAGTTTACTTTTAAATAATCGCGCCTTTATTATAATGAACAGTATTTTGACTTTTGTTAATCCCTTGGTTGACCATTTGCAACCAACTTCACTCTTCTCCTGCCTCTCGTCCTCGCCGACGTGTTTCACGTCGGCGGGGACCAAAAAATAACAAAACTTTTGTGTAAATGAAGTGTTCAAAAGATAATTAAAACCAGTTTTTAATCTAAACAATAAGAAGTGACAAAATAGACTTGTAAACTGTTTAATTTAAGTATAACCTTTTGTGTAAATAATAAGTTCGTTGTGAAAATGTAAATAACATGTGATTTACCTCCGAACCAGGCATTATAAAAAACAATCAATAAACGTTTCTTTGTTTAACTTAAATTGTGTTTTTATTTAGTGAAACCAATCAATGTGACTCTACGATAAGCCCTGATTGAGATTCAAGCTCTACAGACTGGTTTAGCTGGACAATGAAAGGAAAGATAGACTTGAGTCGAAGAAGGAACTTGGAGGGTACATAAATGTGGCTACAAATAAAGTTGTTACACTATTCACAAATACCGTTACAGGTATGGGCATAGTGTAAATGTATATATATAATTCTCCCAAAAAACTAAAATGATAACAAAAATTCGGCCGTCAAAGTAAATGTGGGATGTATTTTTTTAATACACAGATAGACAATGGATTTACCGCCCACTAAATTAACACTTTATCGGTCACTCTTTTATATTGTGCAATATATATAGCTACAGAGAATGAGAGAGGTATTTGTTATTAATATCTCTGGTGCTGTCGATAAATTTAACGACACTCTATTGTGATAGAAGTTTTAACATTTTTCAGATTACAGACGATGACCAGGTCATGTCATTATCAACACAATAGAATACGAATGAATGAAAAAAGAATGTCAGTCTATGTATTCCATCACGGAATCTCCCATAAGTTTACTAGACAGTTGCACGTTATACATTATATTAGTGCTCTTTTTTGTGCCAATAAAAAAATAATATTTTCGATCGACGGTGTTAAGTGGTTGTTCATGCTTTATTAATAAAAAGAAGAGAATTATCGTGAAAGGCATGTCTATACCTCATTTTATCTTAAAAAATCTGTTGTAAAAAAACACATTAAATAAAATTAAAAGATATAAAAAAATGATGACGAATGATATTAGGTATCTCATATTGGTTAAACTATTTGAAATATATAAAAAAAAACACTATGAAAATATCGCACGGGACATCAATATAGACAGAAAAGTATGCTATCATGTATTATTAGCGCCACCTGGGGACTAAATCTCGCGTACTGGAATGAGAATTAACGTATTTTGTGAAAGTTCGATATTGGTGTATTAAAAATATACGATATAAGTTTGAAATTTTCATCCGATGCCGATATTATTATGAATACACAAATGTGTCGTAAATAATCATTCACGGCGCACAGGAGAGCGACAAACGTGTCGTAAAAATTCATTAATTTCTTTAATTTTAAAACAAGGGGTTGTTGCCCATGTGTAGCTAGCTTACACAGGAAGAGGATGAAAAAGGTTTATTGTATCAGCTGTTTCTATACGAGAAAAAAATATCTAACATACTGAGGTTAAATTATGGCTGTCTAAAGATATATCTACGCACTTGTAAACTTTCTAAAATAAATATAAGTATTAATGATTACGTGGTGTGTAGATACAGCAATCTAGCGATAAAAGCGCCCTCTATGCCTTGAATTGCAAATCTGATAATTGAATGATACTTTGTAATGATTGATGTCATAACAATGTACAATAAATAATATACCAAATAAAAAAAATACTACACTCAACATCTTCAATCCAGCAATTAGGCGCGTAACGCAATCTGATCATATTTTTGTGGCATGTAGATGACAACCTGTATATTTATTAAATGCCCCACAATACCGGCCACCAAATTTTCGGGAGATTCCGTGCTGTAATAGTTAGATAAACATATATAAAATCATCATTAGAGAACAAATATAAAATTATCGATCGTGTTTCAGAAGCTTCTGAAAAACGTTCAACTGAAACCGGCATTGAAAAAATAGTAGCTACCATCATGTCCTAATAAAATTTTCATGATATTCATTAAAAGGGTCGTTATTAAGTACCAAATATATTTTATCAACTATCAATTAATGTACGGAAATTGAGTTTAATCATGATGTATGCGAAATTTAGGATCCGTTTAATGGCGAACGGAAAACATTGGACTTTGAAAGTATCGGTATTAAATTTATTTATTAAATTACAAATAACTTATATTACTCGCTTCGTTATTTTTTTTATCTAATAAATAACTTAAGTTATAACGTTATACTTGGATAAGTTTAATAATGTCTTGATTCGGAAAACTTTGATGTAGCGCTTCCAAACGTTGATCTGTGACAGTCTGAAGATCTTTGATTTACCTGAAACAAAAAAAAAGAACATATTTATTAAAATGCATCAAAACAAAAAAAAAAATAAAAAAGATTTATTTGAATTGAATTATGTACTAAAAGTTTTGTTTGTTTAAGATACAGAAAACTTCGTTGTTGTGAAACCTGGCACTATATTGCGGCAAACCCATAAGAAAAAAAAGATATAGACAAAAATCACTGAATATTGTTTTCAAAATAATACAACTTCATAATATAAGAAATATCCCAAAAAGTGAGCAAATAAAAATCATTAAATTAGTAATAGATTCTGTAAAGATAATTTTTCCAAAATGACTAAACTGATTTTTTTTTATCTAAATGAAATAACTCAGATATTTTAGGAATATTGAAAACAGAATTGACTGAACCGTAATTATTTTTGAAAGTATTTATTTTTTAATATGGCTATATGATGTTAAAAAGGATTGAGTTTATACTGTAGTTTAATAGTTAAGCAGATTGTTGTGTATAAACTCAAAGTTTTAATTAGTAGCGTCGTTACATAATTTTATGAAAGCAAAACGAAACAACCTGCTTGAGATGATGAGCTTTAAGCGCTCATAATAAAAATAATATTTTAACAGTAAGAAAGATTCACTGCATATTTTGAACGTATAAAAAAAGCTTTTTCGCAACAAAAAACAAACGAGAGTTGATAAGGGGGATATCCCATTTTCTAAATATGGTACGTTTAAATTTGTACTAGTTAATTTTTTCTCTATAATGGTTAGATCTAACCGGACAGAAACGTCTTAATTAAGCACATTAAATATGAGACCATGTATCTGGAATTTTATGACAGTGAAGGAAGCAAAAAGTGCGTGGTTATTCTTGGTGTTCGATCTTTTCTCCCTACCACGATAGTGTGAAAATTTCTTCTTTTTCTATGTTCTTTTAATACTGCCTTCAAAACTACAGGTTTCGAAAATATCTCATCCATTCAGACCAATTCTTCATTAATTGAATCATTTTTGCTCTGACATCACTGTCATAAGAAATTGAATATTCAAAATCTAAATAAATTTCAGAATTATGAAAACAAAAATTTTGTAGTAAATAAAATAAAGTACTGAGAGAATCTATTGAATGAAATTTATTAAGTATATCACCGAGTACAGTAATAAAAATACATGGGTAAAATATAAATAAAACTCATGAAGTGAATGGGTTACGAAGGTTGGGCGAAATAATTTGAAATTTAAATAAGTGGTTCGCGCTGAACTTTTGTTTATTTCTAACGCCTTCTGGTTAATACAGGTCCCAATTTGCATAGGTTTTATTTTTGTTTATTTTAATGCATGAATTCATTTAGGTCAAGACACTCACCAATGGAAATCCACTAAGTTAAATATGCAAGTACATGTATATAAATATGTAGAATGTAGGAAATAAACTAAACCTAAAAATTCAAGAGTATTCCTGAATTTTTTTTTCGAGTGAATATACAGATGAATAGTTTATTTTAGTACTAAGTAGAGCCCCCGGAAATTAATGGGCCTCTCACTCTTTTCCGCTAATTTTAAAGTGTCACCCAAAAAGCAGATATTCGTCAAACATAATAAACAAACACAAACGTCCTAGTTTTCAAAATTTTATATTATTTTGTTAACACTGTTATGTAATGATGATGTGCAAGAAGAATAAATAAATAAATAAAAAAAATAATATATATGATATAGATAGAGACTCTTCATAATTCTATTGTTTCTTTTTGATGATGTCTCTTTTGTGGCTTTTTTTTCTGTCTTGCATTTTTTCCAGCTGAGATCGTCTTAACAAAAAGCTGTTATGGTCTCAGTGCAGGGTAACATTTCTAAGATAATGATAATGTGACATTTAACATCTTTGATACACCGGCAAGAAATTCCAACAATCCTGAGTGCCTTTTTGCAAATGACACAGATATGAAGATATTTATTTTCAATATATTAATGCAGTAAGTTCATCTACTGCCTTATTTTTGGGAGATGTGAAGTGAGATAGACAGACGCTACCGACTTATTCCAACTTCAGAACAAAAGTATATTATCGCTTAAGATAGACAAATATACCTATCGCTTCAATGTTACCTGATACTAATCGAGTAGTGGAAAGACCACCAACAGTTCCTTTCAATACAAAAATTTGCAATGGTAGTCTATTCTCAGTACAATGTATATTATATATACACCATAGAATGTAAGTACAGAACCGTTATGAATATTCATGTTGTTACATCCGAATGTATGTATGTACATAGATACTATATATTCATACGATGTTCACACGATTGGTGAATAAGATGAGTATATGCTCTTGATATATTGGACATTTATTGATAGCATCGATAAGATACCAATAAATTTATACGTACCACTGAATACATTATTATTATTATTATTATTAGTATACATATAATAGTACCTTTATACAACACTTGATACAACATACTTACATTATTGTTACTCTGCTTGTACATATATATGTCAATATCAGCTGGGATATATCAATTTTCTGTGTACAGTACCCCATGTGCCGATATGAACACACTGAGAAGTAATTTCAAAAGCGACGAATGTTTGAATATCGAGTATAAATAGTAGTAAAAAATGAAATTATTTGTAACAAAGTAAGTAAAAGTGCTAATTGTTATCAGAGAATAATTCCATTTTCGCATTTTTATCGGGTCTTTATAATATGTGAATATTAGTGTGATTTTTATATATAAATTTGTAAAGTGAATAATTAATTATTGGCACCCCATTAGATTACATGAACTATTTCAAAATTATCCTATGATACCTACAGTATTTTTTTCAATCAAATTGCATATTATTTCATGTCACGTTGATTCTACGATCATTTCTTATATTTTTGTTTTCAAATAGCGGGGATATACAATTTTGTAAGAGAAATCCTTCAATCACAAATTTTGGTGGTCCATGTTAATTTTACTTTTGTTCATAGTAAAATATATTATATCATAGTAAAATCATAGCAAAATATATTATACTTTACATAGTTTCACAATTATTCATTTCAGACACTTTCATACAGACCACAGTTCGTTAAAGAACGGAGAAACTTCGGTACTTACTTAAACAATCTGTCTATTGGACCATTAACACTCCCCGGTGAGAAAAGTTCGAACTACTACTGCAATGAATTTACCGGAAAATTCATATATCGTTAATACAAAGTGTTGTTGGTAGATATTATCCTTACTGAGAAGAAATAAAGTGTAAAATGTAAAATGAAGCTTACATGGGAGTGCATCGTATCGATACTACGTCTGGTTCGCATCCGGAATTTCCAATACTCACTTAGAACAGAGTAGATACATGATAAATGAAAGGATATGGATAGAATATTTTATGGAATGAATGTTACTAGTGTGTCTATTGCATTTGTGATTAGGTACAAATACTTTGTGCTAAAAATACACCACAAACATTAATAGAAAAACTTCATGAAGAAACATAAACTGCAATAACTTGAAATCGAAGTTTTATCATTACTCATTTGAAACACAAGGAGGAAGTACAACTTAATGTATTTAATAAAACGTAGATAGTTCAATAGATTTTTTTTGCAGTCATTGTAATATAGGAGAGATAGTGGTTCTGATTGGGTCATGTTTTGAAAAAATCCAATGATAGTTGGCCAAAACAGAACTTCTCTTTTGTACACGAGGTTTCTAACGGCCTTTCACAATAATAACAACCTTTATGATATCGACATCAAATCAGTAGCAATTCCATGGAAAAATTTACTCATTTGGCACAGATCCACCCTGAGTGATAATCTGGCCACTGCACATCGTCCTAGTTTTTTTAAATTTTATTTTGATTTGTTTACACTGTTATATAATGATGATGTGCAAAAAGAATAAATAAATAAGACTGGTTTCTGTCATGAGCTCTCGAGAGGAGCGTTGAAAAGTAATTCATTGATTATTCAGTTGAATAGATGAGGCATACAATGCTACAAGACTCTAAAAATTCTGTTTATGTATTGGTTTATTAACATGGGTATAAAGATTTTGAACTTTATTTTTGTTCGCAAAAAATGACTTCATCGTAAATTGATTAAGATAAAAAACATTTCATGAACAAATTATGTTGTTAAACGAATTAAAACAAGAAAATAAGAAAGAAATTATAAATAATAATTGTTTTGGGTATAATAAATCACTCGCGGATAAACAAAAAACAAACAAATAACTAATTGTTTAAAGAACACGCCTCTCCAAAAAACCAGTAGCTACTAGAACAACGGAAACTTGTAATGGCTACAATTGCGAGTAGATATAAATCAAGCACATTTGTAATTTGAGAAAAAAATACTCATTCATAATCATAATGCCTATGTATGAACCATGAAATTTATGTGCAAATACAAGTGAGTTTTTTTATCTAGTCGTTTGCGAAAAAATATTCCTCTATGATAAGTACACAAGAGTTCGATTTAAACAATAAGATGGTGATTTCTATTTTGTAATACTGAATATTATAAATCTAAGAAGAACCTTAGACTTTTCGAATAATATCTTTACGACTATAAATAATTGAAAAAAGCAAATGGTGATATGCATCGTTGAATCCCCGGCAAAGAATAGGTCTCACATAGTTGACGAGTGCTCCGTAAAAGAATAGGTCTTACATTGTTTACGAGTGCTCCGTAAAAGAATAGGTCTTACATTGTTTACGAGAGCTCTGTAAAAGAATAGGTCTCACATTGTTTACGAGTGCTCCGTAAAAGAATAGGTCTCACATTGTTTACGAGTGCTCCGTAAAAGGCTTGTGAAAAACATTATAAATGAAAAATTCAACATCTTGAATTCAGGGATGAAGTATTTCATCTATTCTGATTGTTTGAATTCATTTAATTGCTGGAACGAAGACATGAATTTCCACATTTATTAAACACTAGAATAGAATGGTTTTCTTTTTCAGAGGAGAATCTACTGTTAATGATGATTGACAATTAAAACAGATTCAACATCTAACACATAAGCACAAAAATAATATATAACATAGAAAAAATTATAATATAATTAAATTATAAAAACAGGTCGGTAATGACTGATGTACATACAAGAAATGAAACCGGACTGCACACGAAACCGGACAAATTTTAGCTAAGGGCGGATATTCGCCAAGGTGGTCTCATAACAGTTTATTTGATATCAGATAATATCGCATTTCTTTAGAACACTTGTTATAATAATTATCTTGTAAACATTCGGATGAACAGAATAACGGGTGTAAATTAGCCACTATATTTATTTTTAATGATTATTTATGTAGCGTAATGTTGTATTTTGTAGTCGAAATAAATATTTCAAATTTGCCCAACCAGCCTATTTCCGTTCAATCCTGGACAAAACTTCCTCAATTTCTTTCCATATTCTCCTCTTTCTAATTTACATCAAAATATTCAAATCAAGTCTTTACATCTGAATGGTAACCTTGCCTCGTTTTGGCTGTGATTTCTCGATATCCATTCCAGGGGAAACTTCACCGTTTCAAACTTGCTAGTCGTCGGAAAACGTCCGTTATTAGTGCCTCAATGATATTAAAGTATGTAGGATAAAATGTATAAAAATTATGAAAAATAAAATACTTTAGTATAGTTCTTCTGAGGTAACTTTAATGGTAGCGACTCCGCTAGTATAAATCCTGATAATGAAAATGGAAGCTCCTGAAAGCCAGCTCGCGATTTATGAAGTTGCGGTAGAAGTACTATACGGAAGTGTTTTATTTTTAATGTTTTAATATCAACTTACACCAAGTTTCGTCATTCGATAACATTGGCCGTATTAAAAAGTATTTCATGAATTCAAAACTTTTCAGGATGCATTCAATATGAGTTTTTATCAATAAATCATATCATTAAAAATAATCTTGTTATGAAGGATCCAATTATGTACAATAAAATCACAAAGATGAGAGCAAAAGATCCTCTTATGTGGTCATAAAAGCCTTAGGCTTGTATACTTTATATCATATCTGTCCACATTAATTATAATTATTACATATTTTATATCGATATTATCGCCATATTATTATTAATCAAGATTGAATTAATTATAAGGTTTTAAGAATTTGCCATGCATGATTCTACATTATTATCGTGTGCTTATCTATATCAAGAATCTAATTCTCGAAGTAGAAAGAATAAGAGAAGACCTAATTTATTATGCACGTGTTTAAACTTGGAGAGAATTCATGATTATATTCACAAGTTACTTCGGGAAATATTTTTTTAGTTCTTAATTTGAAAATCAGATTTCGTTATAGTAAAATATCGTTGATGTCTGCTATCAACAATTGAAGTTAAAAAATGAGATTGTACATCGAAAAAATGTACATGTACACCTAAGTCTGAGAACTTAAATAATGTCTTGAGAAAAGGTGACAAAAAAGCAAATGTTTACCGATGGTTTGTTTCCATTTCATATTTTATCTAATAATGAGAAATAGTTCCAAAGGATGCAACGATGAGTTTATTGGTATAGGATCGCAGGTGAATTTAGTTTAAAAATATAACGCAAAATATTGTCATGCGAGACGAATGAGAAATGAACTACTTTACCATAATAAGCATAATCCACAAGTGAGGGTAGCCAGCAGAATAGCCGCATGTAATAAACATGCAAGCCACCCTCTCCGTGCCAACAAAAAAGTGTGGCAAACCTCATCGCGGAATTTCAAATAGTAAATGTCTTAATTTTTTAACACCTGCCTGTTACACGATACTCGAAAATTTACGGAAAAGAGTGGAAGATCAATTCTTTGACGGGTGCTCAACAGAGAAGTGTGATTACAAGAATTTGGAAATATACATACATACATACCATCACGCCGCTCCCCTCGCGAAATAGGCAGAAAGGATCGAGCGCCACTTCCTTCTATCCTTGCGTACATCTTTCGCTTCCGTCACTGTCATACAATTCCTCATGCATGCTCTCCTGTTCAATGTGCTCAACACATGACCGTCCTGTAGGATTTGATTTAAATGATCTTGCCATTTGATTCTCGGACGTCCACGTCTCCGAGCACCATTCCTCACAGCCAAATATATCTTCTTGTTCATTCTGTCCTCATTCATTCTTTCCACGTGTCCAAACCATCGTAACTTATTTACATTCATCCTTGTAACCACACCACTTTCATTCCACATTCCTTTCGTATATCACTGTTACGCACACGATCTCTCAGACTTTTACCACACATCCTTCTCAACGATCTAATTTCTACTGCATTTATGCCACTTTCATCCTTCTTTAACCATGTCCACGTTTCACTTGCATACATGAGTGTTGGCGCTAAGATAGCAGAGTGCACCAACCTTTTAGCTGTGGTAGATATGGAAATACATAATGAATGAATATAGAAAAACATGATAAGGTAAGAAGATAAATATGTCAGTTTTTTTTAGATAGGTATGTGGTCTTACAAGTGATCGTCAAACTACTGGACCATAATATTGAATAGAGAGCATGAATGAGTAGTTGTATAAGCATAAAATAGTAGGAACAAATGTTTGGATCAAATCGTTTCTGTTAAAAAAAAAGTAACAAAGTAGTTTCACAATGACAAAAAAATAAAAAGTCCATTGCGAAAACAAACACAAAAGGGCAAAAAGTGCGTGACTACACGTGCTTATAGAACACCTGAAACTGTTATTTTATAATATTAGTAGCCTAAAAAACATTATTATACTAATATTCAAGTATGTGAGTATATGTAGAAGTACAGTCTCGACTTAAAAACCATCTATCACGGACCAGCGACAGGATCGACTTATCCTAAGACGAAGGTTCACTCAGTCATGACGCTGTGGAGTGGTGAATTGGCCTGTAAAAGCCACCATTACTTTTCCATACAAAAACTATGAGATGTTTACGCGTGAATTTTCTTGTTAGTATTTTTTTTTTTATGCCACAATGAATGTATATTTGCAAACGATATAAAAATCAGTGTTACGAAACTAAATGATTTCGAATGACTTTGTTTTCGTGAGGATTTAGATTGTCTCAAAGGCGCTGTTTAAAAACGCAGTAATTCATTTGGTAGGTACTGATGCTGGTGACAGATTGAGTGTCCGACATCGATTAAAATAATGCAATGAATAGTCAATATTTATGACCTACGGTAGTTAGTGAATGATCATTTTAAATTGGTAAACGTAACACTTATAGTAACGTAACACAATAGTACTTCCGTGGGATTTTGAAATAATGCAATGCACTCATAAAATGTGAAAAAAAACATTTATAATCATTAATATGCATATAGTTGTATTAAATCAAGCAAGAAAGTTGTGAGTAAAAAATATGTGTATGTGTGAGTATTTTTATGTCATGTAGTTTCGTAGAGAATAAAATATATGTATTATAAAAGTACAAGATGAAATGGATAGTGGTAAGATTTATCATCTCTTTCTCACTATCTAAAGTGGCATCTGAGAAAATTGAATCAACTGGAAAATCCCTTTTTTATGATTCAAGATTTAAATCATTCAAAATATGTTGCCGCCGCCCGCCGTCGAATGTGAAGGAGAGCGTTGGAAAAGGGAATGAAGGTATATAGAAAAAAGGGCACAAAAAGATATCAAATAATTTATTTACAGGAAAGGATGCAAACATACATCTCATGCGGTATTTTCAGTTTCTATTACAAACGGACCAGAAAATGGAAGTGATATTAGATGGATGAAAAAAAATGTAATTTCAGCGGAAAATATGAAATATATATATTGTTTTACTTTTGTTCAACATAAATACCATTAAACTTTCAAGACATTATTTTCGATTACACTTTTCAGTTAAGAAGTCTTGTTAAAGAGGACAGAATATTTTTTGGGCGATGGAAAATACTAATAATTTTAAATTATTCATTGAAATGATTAGTTCGGCGAGGTATATTGCAATGACATTATACTTGAGCATTACACTTGAGCATCTTTCATTTTTGATAAGTCTTGAGGGTAATGGAAGGTAACAAACTTAGATAATTATAGATGTTCTTTAATATCATTGTCAAAATAAGGATGTTTGTGATTGAATATGAATAGTATTTGTAATAATTTAGAATTTTTAAGAGTTTTGTCATAAAAAGGATCATGAACGAAAAATATTAAGCCTTTTTGACTATTGTAATGAGGTAGGTATATATTTTTGGATTAAATGTTTAAAAAAACCTTCGACTCAATATTTGTACAAACTTCAAGATAATTTAACATTGCATTGATTATTTAACTTATAATTTTTCATGCAATACAATGTTTAATGAAATAATGAGATTTGACTTGCGTTGTCATAAAAATTGAGCGAAAATTTAAGCGTTAGAGAAATAGTCGAGAAATATATCTTGAAATATTTTATTATTAAAGTGTACAACTTGAACATAATATGTGATAAAATAACAAAGCTACATGAAAATATGAGATTGTCAATAAATATTCTTATCCAGAAGATAGATTACATAATAAATAATAACCAACAAACCAACGGATAATAATATTAATAAAGGCTGTTGATAATATCAAGTGACTGCCTCAAAACCCATCTATAATATAAACTACTTCAAATAGATATTAGATCAAAATCTACACTACCTATCAGTACGCGAAATACGGAGATTGTATGTAGAATGTTGTTAATGCCTGAATGTAACATGTATGAAAGTTGTCTGTGATGATAATATATTATCATACATAATATTATTATCTAACAGTGTTGATACAGGAACAAGCCTACATACAATCAATGGTCTATTTGATGATAAAGCTATTGTGCAAACAATATCTTATAGTACAATTTAATTTGTGGGATGTTCAAATGCGTAAAATAGCCAGAAAATGGTGATCACAATTTTTGTGATATTTGGTATATTTTGATAACAATAAATTTATATGCGCTTTTGTTTTGTTTGCACTAGATGACATGAAAGATACCTACATAAGTAATTTTAATGACAGTTTTAATTAAATGGAGAAAAAATGGATTTTGAAAATGATGCCATACAATTAAAATGAAACTTGGGTTTTGACAAACAAAAAAACTTAATAAAACTTTTTAAATGTTTTTTTTTTAAATTTTTTATTCAAACCCGTTCGCAAAAATTTGGATGATAAAACTAATAACAAAAATATGGATGCCTAGCGTGTTCATTGCACAAGAGTCAGATCACTAATAATCTCAACTATGGAAGACGCTTATTTTATATACTTATAAGGACAGATCTTTGAAAATAATCACTTCGATTCTGAAAAACAAAGCCAACTCAATTAATCTAAAGATGATAAAGCTCCTTAATTCTAGATGATTGGAATACTTGATTTTTTTCAGAATTGTTTTTTTTTTTAAATAGTATATAAGTATCATCATAAAAATATGATAATAATAAGTAGAAAAATGTTGTTTTATATGAATATAATACTGATAATAAACTTGAATTACATTTTTATACGATGTTATAAAATCTAGATAGTGTAGTAACTGTCACTCAAGTGACATTAAGGCTTCAGTATGAGCATTTTATTAAATTTCTTCCTTTGTGCCTTATATAAGACTCACATTGGAACGTTTGGAGGTTACATGTCTTTATATACTGTTTTGGTATATCAAGTGATTTTATAATACTTTTTAATATTTTAAGATTGAGATGACGTTTATTTTGTAAAACTCCATATTAATTTATGGAAATAAATACAAACTGTTAGAGTTTTACTATATTAAACAATAGGTTTATTAACCTGGTTTCGACTTACAAAAGTCATTGTCAAACAAGCTGAATTTGTGTTTATTTCCACAGATTAGACACTATAACTCATATGATAAGCGCATTTGCAATAGTTTACGTTAGAAATATGTTCACTGATGGAGAATGTCTGAAGTCCTGAAGACTTGATCCTAGAAAATGTTCTGGGATTCCAAAGGATAACATTATGGGCAGCATATTTTTTAATTAATTTATTGTTTAAATGATTACTCATAAACTTCAGAAAATAATAATAAATGAATGTTGTGAACAACCCTCGGCTATGTGATCATATCAGTGAACGCGTCCAATTTAATGTCAATCATATCCATTGATCAGTCAGAACTTTAGAACAATCAAAGTGTCTATATTGTAGTAATCAATAATCGTCAAACATGTGTCGTCGGCGTTTTGTAGAATCCTCCTGTTAATAGATAGTATCGCCATTTTACAAAATGCCGAAAGTGAACGCGTCAGGCATATTATTATAAAATGTATAAACAATTTTGTAAAAACTAGTTCCGTTTCTTACCATTTCATGACACTTCAAATACAATGTGGGAATGAACTCAGGCAACAAAAGTGAAAAATATTTTTCGTATGTTTTATAATAAACAAAAGAATTTGGTCTTATTATATTTTATTATATCCCGTTGAGTTTAAATAAAAGGTCTCCCAGTTTTTCTGTTAGTTTTCGAGTGCCCTGTAAAACGCAGGTGTTCGTAAAACCTCACGTACACTGAGAAAAATACCCACAACGAATCATTGGTAAATTTGCCAACTATTTGCTTGCGAAAAATTAATACTATAGATTCGTACTAGTGAATCGTTTGTACTATCTCTGCTCCTAATCTGATAGTATGTACCAATGATTCGTTGTGAAATTTCGTTAGTATTTTTCTCAGTGTATAAGACAATATTAATATCTGCAATTGAACGATGAGGCATGTCACCCATTCTGAATATTTAATTTGTTTATTTGTCCACTGGATACCCCAGTGGTCGGAGAAGTTGTGATAGTATGTATGATATGTGAATGTTTTTTATGATACTTAATATTCATTAATGCTATTTTTTGTGATATTGAGAAATTTATATTGACGTTTTACTATACAAATCTATGAGATGATGAGATACTGAAATTGTATCTAGAACTTGACTAAATATGTATTCGGTTTTTTGTAAAATAATGACTCCGTTAGTATAAGGTCGTATTCTATAGAATGTCTACGACATAATATGTAACGTTTGCGTGTGAATGCTAATACAGTAATACAAAACCAGATAATATAACCATTGATTGATCGGCGTGTAAGCAAATGTAATAACTACAGTAATATTATAATGTACCCAGTATCTGACAATATTTCTATAATAAGATAAACACTGAATATAATTTATTATTCCGTGAAGTCTCAGGTAGAGAAAAGGTCCTCCACTCTTTTTTGTTAGTTTTCGAGTGTCCTGTAAGAGGCAGGTATTCGTAAAACATCATGTTAAACATATTTAACAACTTCGATTCAATGACGAGGTACCTATGCTTTACCAGAGTGTCTAAACTTTTTTGGATCATAGGGTCTCCAAACGTAAGCTTCCCCACAATTTATTACATCTGTTAATGTTCCCTGCGGGCGTTAGAATATTTCTTAGAACTCAAATAATACATTCTTACTTACATATACATACGTATTATTTGTTACACAATAAGTCCAGCAACTTTTTATATTTCCACTCAGTAGCCTTGTTCTTTGCCAAGATCAGATCTTCAAGACAACAAACAGCTGTCCCGTATCAGAGGATATATTTTATAGGAGGCTACTGTGAAAGCATCCGAGTGACCACACATGTCCTATTCTCTACGAAAGTTCTTCACCAACCACCCTTAGTTAGTCCAAGACCCTCAACACTAAGATAGTTGGTGTCAGAAGGATGAAAAAAAAAACAAGAAGGTAAATATATCAGCGAGGCTGTCCATGAAAATACACCGTTCTTTTAACAATATTAAGACGCTGATAGAAATAATCATACATAGGATTGTGAGAATAAGTGATATCAGTATCTCCAGTGGAGAAAGGAATTAATTTAAATGCACGTATTGAATTGGTATATTTAATAAGATTAGCCATAGCAGTGGTGGTCTATGTATATAGGTAAAAACTAAGTACAGATAAAGACTATTGAGTAACTAAAAGCTCAATAGGAAATTGATGATATTATTACTAGGTATTATATAGCGGCGGTGGTTCTTTAGGATCGTTGATGCGGGGCACTCACTTTAAAATTTCAATAAATATCAATATATTTTTTTTTGTCATATTTCACTTCTTCCAAGAAGCGTTGAAATGACACATTCTCTTAATAATCGCAAAAACACATATATCTTTTAATTTATTCCAACAAATAATTATTTAAAAAATATGTGACTTAAATATCATACTTGTATTCTATTTCTATTCTATTTTTATCAAGGCCATCCACTCGTTTGCGAGTGATTTAGGTTCATACTTGTATTAATATATAACCTTGAATAAGACAATGCTTTTATCAATTTCAAAATTAAAGAAACTTTGTATTTTCTACTAATATTTAAGTGGAAAATACAAAGTTTATTTAATTTTTAAATTAATAATAAATATGAAATTCCACAGTGTTAATCACGTAACATTCAAAAAATTACAATGCTTTTGTTTATCATTTTTGAGAATTACTGTGGTTTTTTCTCTTATCTCTCTAGCTGTCCCTCTGGACATCGAAAGAGTTTAGTCACAAGATCCTGACCTTAAAATTGTCTACAATGATGAAAACGCCTCCCATGTGGATAAAATTTGTTAAGTGTAGAATCGGATATATGGAAAGCTCCAGACTTATATGTATTTGGACTGTCGGTGGATTTTAAACAATACAGTAGGTATATTATATTTTTTATAATTCCATCGCACTCCACCGGCACCGGTTTTAAGCTCCAGCCGCTTTTTCCAGATAGTAGTTAGAAGTTAAATCCTCAGACTGCGGAAGTGGTTCTGCAGACGGAAACGGTCATAAATAATGGACGGTAGACTGAATTAGTAGTAGTTCTAGTGGTAGTCACCCACTGAGGGAAGTCACCCGACAGAATAATTCATAAAATAATTCTTTAAAGTTACTGAATTAGCAACCATTCAATGAAATTATAATTGTATCTTACTATTAATATAAAGAGAAAAATACCAAAACCACATTGTGGTAATGTAAGAGATATTATGTGATTTATTATACCGAATTTCCCCTTTATTTATGCTAGATTATTTTTTAACATAAAAATCACAAAATTATACTATTTTTGTGATAAGTAAATCTCGTTGCTGTAATTAATTCATTCATATATCTACTGTTTAATTTTAGACTGCAATCGTTAGAAGTATCCGTGTCTTAAATAAAAGTTTTTAATTAATTAACGATAAGAATTTTTCCGTTTTCTTACTCGTGATGTCTCTATGTACTTCAAAGAAATCATTATCTACTCTAATCGACTAATGCGCCAATGCACTAAACTAAGATCTTGTAGTATTTGTCACACAGGAGAGAGGATGGTCCTGGCTGAGTAATATTTTGAGATTATCTAATGATAGCCGGTCAAAAAGGAAAATGTTATTTGTGCATATGGTTTCAAACGTTCTTCTTTTAGAATACACCGTTCACAACTACATTAGAGAGCTAAGAATGTATTGGTAAAAAGTGACTCAATTGGAGCAGAAATCTGTTTCTGAGTTATGCTCTACAGAGGAATATTAAAAAAACTATGGATGGAAATGGAGAAAATTAGGTGCATTGTGAAAGAGGTTTTATGGGACCGTTTAAAGGTTTGTGAAACAACAACGTTCTTTTTAATGAAAGTAAGTATGTATTTATACAAAATACATCCTTTTATTCCTTTTCGGATTTTATTGAAACGGGGAGACGTATTTTATTAGAGTATTTTAATGAAATCATGGGTAGGTGTGAAAACAGCGTGATTAATGTAACAAATAAACATAGTGATTCAAGTTTAAACATTTTATTTAAAAATTCAAATAAAGCTTTACAGAAATCCATAGACTTCAAAATATTCACACATCGCGTGTACGAGACAGAAGTTGGTATTATGTTATGCATAGTATATTAAACTGGAAATATACGAGAAGTCAGTAGATAGAAAATAAACACTGCAAGCGATTTCAATTGCATTACTGCAGTATTGAGTTCTGATCTGCTATTCAACTCAACGTGAATCTGAGGTAAATGAGAGCGGATATAATGAAATACAGGTAATTAGAGATAAAACTGATATGAAATGTTCAATTGAATTCCTTACTTAACAATTTGAAACGTATGTTAGAAACTTTAATGTGCAAATTGAAGATTTTTTTCAAAGACTAGATACTGAAAAGAAAAATGAATTAAACTATGAACTTGATCATGGGTTGGTTGGAAGATATCGCTTCAGCGATAAACTCGCCCATTGTGCAATATCATTTTATTACTTTTCAAATATGAATTGTACAATAAAGTTTATTATAATTATCTTCGGTAGAGAAAAATAGTGAATTATCGTGAGTAGTGAATTACACATAATTTTACTAAGCAATTATTATTATTGGATAATTTATATTGCGCGATTTTCACGATTCAAATCATCTCAAGGGCGCATTAAAACTATTATTTCACACTATCATTTATTTTTTACTATTTATTTTATTATTATTATTATTATTTTGATAAGATTAAATTTGAATGTTTATAGTTTTTACAATTCAACATTTAAACTTTAGTACAGTAAACACTAAAAACAATATAATTAAATTAACTACACTGTATTTTAGTCGGAGTGTATAAATATAGATACAAGTAATACATATTGTCTCTAATAATTTTATCACAAGCCAAAACTATTCTACATAGTTCATTCTGCCATTTGTTATATTATTTCTGAGATTTTCTTTGGTTTGCTATATATAATATTGTGAAAACTGGTGTCTGTTATAAATTCTTCGTTCAATGACAAACTCTTTCACAAAATGCTGTGTTCATATTTCGAATAAAGAAATGAAATATTCTTCTATAGATGAGAAATTATTATTATTATTACTCTTGTGATGCTTAACCTGAACGTGAATACAGGTCAAGGAGTTTTATTATCTACACACTTAAAGGGGAGGGAGAGAGTTAAAAGAGCACTTGAATAACACCGCGAAATAGGTTGCCATGTACTACCATCTACCGAAAGCTTAGAAAGCTCTTTATAATAGGTTAAAAATAAAGGGCGCATTATAGTATGACGTATGAAATGAAAAGAATTTCACTATAAGTACTTCTACGATGTGTACAAGATAAATATTTCATAAATACAGTTTGCCGTAAATGATATAATAATTATGATTATAAACTATGATGAATTAAGGTCGCTAAAGGAAATATTATTTAACTGAAATAAACGATGGTGTGGTATTATTTTTTTTTCTATTTAAATAATTTAACTGTTTTTTTTTTTTAAAGATATATCTGGGTTTTGTTATAGACCCAAATACAACTTTATACACCTTCCACAGTAAGCTAAAAGCTTGTGTCGTGAAGGGGGAGTTTGCCGGTACCTGGGATCGAACCGCGGACCCCTTCTTCAAGAGGCCGAGACTCTACCTCCAGGCTACCGACGAACTCATAATAAGAATGTTATATTTAATATCAATTTAATATTGTATTTTTTTAATTGTTTTACTTCTAGCTGCTGAGCAAGTCTATCTTCACAAGCATACTGCTTACTGTAAGTGCATTTGAAATAATAAAAACCAGATTCATCTTAAGAATAAATCTTGCAATTGATCCAAGTAAATTATCTAGTATTTAAGACGATATATCACACATCATACTGCATATAACTCAAATTTCATATCATCTTATTGTGTGAACTAGTAAAAAAAAAGATCACAATACATATATTAAAATAAGTACCGTTCTCTTAGCTACCACTCACAAAAAAATATTTACTGCAAACAAAATAAATTGAGAAATCGAATAATTTCACACAGTCAATCGTTTAGCATATTGAATAGCATGATAAATAAATAAATATTGTACCTAACGTTAGACTCGTCAAGTATTGATGTAATGCTAACTCTTCACGCTGCACGTTGGCCGAAATGGACGAACATCGGAGTTGGGGCGATTTGCAACGATCGAAATAAGTGGATGTAAGAATCCTTTTGTAGTGTTTAAATAAATGTTTTAGGATAAATGGAAGTTCCACAGCTTCTGCGCTATTCGGGTAGTCGGTAGGTCCTGTAATGTAGTGTTAAGAAATTAGCGGAAACTCATCGAATATACATTACAGCTGTAGACGAATATAGGCCAAGCTGGGCAAACATGGAATCCACACTATGATAAGTAACTAAAATCGACCAATGTTGGCCAGCGTGTAGCTGCCAATAAGATATACTTGCTAAAGCATACAACTTGCTAAGGTATACTTGCCTAAGTTAGATATTATTTCTCTTTTATGTACATTCCCATATTATATTGTAAGTAGAAAAAATAACAAATATTTGTATAGAGAACGAAAGTTTGAGCTTCCATAGTATAAACAAGCCAAGTATGCGAAACAGAGATAGAAAGAGGTATCAGAGGGAATATTTCCCTTTATGGGTATAGACCAAATATGTTAGAAAGAGATGTAAGAAAGTGAATAAACACAGGAAATAACTGTTATTATTTCTATAAGGCGCTTGAGATAATATTGTTTTAAATGGTATATTATTAGAAACTAATATTTATGTGCTTTCCACACAAATGTGATGAATTGAGTGTTTTTTGTTTACAAATTCACTATCGATGTTATGATATGCCATATTTAAGTACTTTTTGAGATATCGATTGCCCAATGCCCAGTTTCACAAGTAAACATCACATTTTTTTTAACACGGTTTTTTTCGGTTTATCACGATTATAGAAAATAGTTACCTAATTCCCAATTCCATTTTATGTTATTCATAATTAAAAAATCACATCTCATCGCTGCATCGACCATGTACAATATTTTTTCATTTCTCATTTTAAAGAAATTTGTAATAGAATATAAATTCCTGTTGCTGGAATAATCTCCCATAAACCACAGTTTGTCTTCTTTTAAGAAGCCCGTTAAAGAAAAGTGATTTCTTCAAATACATTCTCTATTTGAAGAAATCACTTTCAAACCTATAAAGCAATCCACCTTTTCCCATCCTTTTTTTCTATGTTATGCACATGTACTTATATTCATGTGCGTTATAATTTTTTGTAGTTTATTTACTTTGGGTAAGATAGAGGAGTTCGCACCGTAGCGATAAACTAGCCCTCTTTATACTTATATTATGTATTTTTCGTAAAATTACCTTAATCTTAGAACTGTTAAGAATGAATAAATAAATAAAACTCATCGAAATTAGTTCAAAATTGATCTTGTTGACCAGTTCATAATGTTGCTAAATAGAAAAAATAGGTCTTAACATAATAAGCTCTTTCACAGAAAATTAGAACCTAACTTGAAAATTAGAGCTCATGGCTGTGTAATAATAAAGTGCCGAGTGTATGAAAAGGACGGTTCGTTTATAAAGCAGTAATGTTGGGGTAAGCAATGATGAAATATTGGTAAATTGACCATGAAAAAGGTTGGTCCACATTTGGCTGTCACGTCGTAACAAATTATATACTTTTTACCGAACAAATGTGGTGAAAATAACTTGCAATTTATCCACCGAACCAAATAAATGTGACTTTGAATTAATTTGAAAAGGAATTTATAAATAATGGAAGAACAATCTTAATTACTTGTTAATAAAGGTTATATCAAATGGATGGCCAATTAAAATATATAATTAAAATATTTTTGAATTAGAAGATGTATTTGGGTTGATATAAATACATAATCACTTTGAAATACTCTCAAAGTAAATATCATACGTGTATTGTTAAGGTGGAGTAAGTCTTATTATTAATATTATTCATTAAGGCACCCGATACGAGAGGGGGGGGGAGGGTGGAGTAGATCAGCAGCAAAAGAAATCGAATTGGGATAAAGTTTATCTAAATATGTATATAAATCGAACTCAATATTTTCTCAAGTGCACTTCATCGAGTTCAGTTTCTAAAATCTTTCAAAAGAAGTATCGTGTTCCGTTACTCATTCAATCTCTCGGTAGTGCCACAAATAACTCCTACTTCTATGTGGTAAGGAAAAGTATTTGGGATTGCAGGTATCTAAGTTTCATGGGATGGTTTAAATATGTAAACTATAAATGAAATTTCGTTAATGACTGGCGAATTGAAAACTTAAATTCCACGAGAAACATTTGAACCTCAAAATTGTGTGATTGAGTTTTAAACGTAACGATGTGAAAAGCGTTCAGTCGATTTCTTCTGCTTTTGTCAATGATGTCTACAGAATTAATGGTCTTATATGTGTATTATTAAATTTTATAGATATAAATGGTGGATCTCTCTCCCTTTCTCTCTCTACAAATGAAGTAGCTATAGTCTGTACGGGACTAACTTCGCGCTCTCTACATTGATTTTGTGTGTTGAGAGCGCGAAGTTAGTCGCGTACAAGCTATAGTAGACTAACTGTATTTAAACTTGGAAGTTGTCTTCTCAGTGTTAATAAAAAAATTGACATTCAGAACGAATGGCATACTTCATCACTGAATTAAATGTTTTATAGTAAAGCTTCACAAACACCTGCTAGGATTTTCGTAAATTTAAAAAGTATTTTACTAAAGAGAACACATAAATAAAATATTTTGGCAACCGGTGTGGCGCGGAGGCTAACGCACTTACCTTTGAGTCACGAGGTCCCGGGTTCGATTCCCGGCCAGGGCAAAATGAAGAATGACCTTTTTCAAATTGTCCTGGGTCTGGGTGTTACATGTATATGTGTTCAGTGCATTGTATATATGTGTATCGTCGTGTTAGTACCCATAATACAAGATTCATATCTTAGTGTGGGACTACCTCGGTCTGTGTGATTTGTCTATACATGTTATGTTATACCTACAAAATAATATAAGAGATAAGTACAAAGATATGTATGTATGATTTATAGATATGTACACGGTTATGCCTTTATCTTTTCCAGATGGTCAGATATCTGTAATATTCCTTCATAAGATATTACTACAGTATTATTATTATTCCATAAATGATGGCCGATTTGAGAATGTAAATTTACTCATTCAGAATAATCTACGATGGTATTGGATTATAATACATATAGATTATAGGTATATAACAAATGTGGAAATACTTTACATGATTTGAGTAAAGAAGATATTGTACTATGCTGAAGTAACAAATCGAAAATCCTTTCATATATAAATCGGAGCAAAGCAACAGAATTTCAAATTTCGTCTTAAGTGATTTATGAAGATCGTTTTGTGGCTCTCGTTATATTTTTTTGATGGCATTTTCACCTCAAAACTCGTTTTTTTATGTCCATGAATAAAACAACGATGTCTAATTTATAAACATGTCACAGCTAAGCAATGATTGATAATTGATTATTTTAGTAACTATTTCGGGTCAACAATAATTGAGAAAAAAATGTACCTAATCTGAAATAAAAAAAATAGAGGCTGTATTGAAAGATGAGATCAATCAATCATCGCCCTCAACGCTCCTCTCGGGAGCACAGGACAGAAACCAGCCTCCTCGATTCCGAGTGGTCTCTGAGCCAATTGCGTCACCTCTTTCCACGACATTCCTTGCGCTCCGATATCGATAGATGATGTAACATAATGCAGTTTCGCTTGGATGTGCAATAATATTTGCAATATAAAGGATTTATCGAATTTCTTAGCACACGTTGTATTGTGTTAACTTTTTTTTATATATAAAAAAAATATTTTTATTTTATTCAATAATGTTGAAGAATAAAAACTCAGTGAATGTCTTTGCTTTGATTGCCCTTTTCCTTGACGTTTACAATTTTTTACATTAATTTTAAAATACAAAAACGAATAAAAATTCATTTCTAATCTGGAATGCAGGGTAATAAAATCATCTTAGAGAAACTAATAAGGTATTACTATACTATACTACACCCTCACGCCATGTCCCATGAGGGTTAGGCAGTGAGAACGGAACGCCATATAGATCTATCCTTACATACTTCTTTCGCTTCCTCTACATTCATCCAGTTTCTCATACATACACGCTGATTTCTCTTACTCAACAGGCGTACGTCCTTAAGAATTTGGTCCACGTGATCAAGCCACGTGGTTCTTGGACGTCTGCGCTTCCTCACACCACTTCTTTCAGATAAATACATCCTCTTCGTCATCCTTTCATCTTGCATTCGCTCAACATGTCCAAACCATCTCAACTTGTTTACACGCATTCTGTCCATAACACTCCTCTCAAATCCGCTCATTCTCCTGATATCCTCATTCTTCACTCTATCTCTTTTTGGATAATAGCATTATTTATTTATTTCTCTTATCAACGGCTTTTCGCCTTTTACATCAGTAGGGTCATATATATTTTTTAACAATAATCAATATACATAAAAAGTAACAACAAAAATAAAACTTTAAACAATCCATGAAATTTTTTAAATATTTACACTTAAATTTTGCACTAATGCAGACCTTAAATAAAAGATTGGTTGTTAATAACAATTTTGACTTTAAATAATTTATCGTGAAACACAATAAAGCACAGTAGGAGAGAAATTTATTTATACATTTAACGGCTATAAAAGCTTTTGTAAAATATATAATTATAGCTTATTCTCAATCTTATTCATAAAATAGTATAATCATAATATATGTACATAAGTATATACCAAGTTATTTTTAATTGTGAAAATATTGTGCACTTTGTGACTTGACTCGACTTTGTGAATTGAATACACACAGATAGCAAATAGTAAATAAATAAAGGATAATAATGTACCAATGTATTGAGAGAATAATTTAATTTTTCAATTATGACATTTGGCAATCAGGCTGTATAACGATACGATACGAGAGCTTTTGTGAATTATGCAGGTAAATAATTTGATTAATTTAATTATTAGCTATGTATTGATTTAAATCGAATGATAATGTACCTACATTAAAATACTTTGCAATAATTAATTATTTATACTGCCTACTTTTGATTATACATTCATCGATATTTTCATTTGCTGTTACCGATCCTATTGGAAAACTATAGAAGATAATATATTTACTTAATTTACTAACTCTTTTTATCGTTGTCAAAAAACGTAATTTTATTTATTATTTTAAATTGTTTATATTCTAATTTATTTTTATTAACCGTGTCGAAACCCAGAAAAAAATCGACCAAACTGATCTCCAGTAATGTGCAAAACGCACAGCAGATGCGTCAAAAATATCCTCCATAGTGCAAGTGACAGGGCACAATGGACACTCCAACAAGTGTGGCATAGTCTGTGCTGCATCACAGTCACATGTTCCGGATTCGTCCTGTAGAAAGCCCCATCGTTCTCTATTGTCGCGGCAGTTTCCTCCACCAGATCTGAGTCGATTTAGGGTTTCCATGTCCTATAGTCTAGATCGCCTCCTGCAGCAAGGTGTATTCTAATAAGATATGTTTGTTATTCCTAAAGTAGGTAGTTAATTGTATTCTTTTGCGGTTTGGTTGGTTTGGAGTAGTCAGAGATTCTGAAAGCAGCGGATAAAAACCAATGGGCCCCATCACAACTACTACAAGAGAAAATATATTGCCAGAAAACTTTTGAAGGTTGGTGTTTTATTTAATTAATTTTCTTTAATGAAAAGTGTATAGCACGTTTTACAGTTTGGTGAAATCACGTTATTCGAAATGGCAACGAAGTTTTTTTGGATATTTAATTAACTAATTTTTAATTTTCGATTATCAAATAGTGGTTTGAAGGGATAAATATTTTCTTTAGTTTTAAATTTGCACAAATTATGGCTATCACACAGTTTTCTCTCAGATGATCTATATTATTTCGTACAATCTTCAAAATGTAAATATAAAACGTAAATAAAAGGCAACTCTCCACTTGGTGGCACAGAATGGAGACATTATTTTATATTTATATTACTAAAAATATTTTAAACTGTGGAGTAAGAAGTTTTCGCAAGAGAGTGTACAGTATCTACATGGTGGGCTAACACAAAAGAGTGGCAAAAAATAGGGCGCATACCTATGGCGAAACTATGTAAATGGTGGTCACTATCTTCAGCGATGAATGAAATGTCATCATTTTTTCTAATATCTATAACATTTTAAGCATAATGTTCATTTTCAGCAACGCAAGTTTTTGATAAAGGTACTTTCCACTTCAGTTGTTCGAAAAGATATTTTAAACATACAAAGTTTTAATATCGTACAATGGCTTTGTATGCTTCATAATTGTTTGTATTTATATCGACGATAAATAAACAAAACAAAGCCATGTTGATTTAATTAAAACTGTAATTTAAATAATAGTTGATAATCGTAATAAGCTATGAAATCCGTTATTAAATTTAATACAAAACCCCAAATAAATATTTGAGTCCTTTTATAATTATGTTTATTTATAAAATCCGCTGTAGTTGCCGGATATGCTATGCTTAACACATCTATGGAAATGAAAACAAGCAATATATTTATACCTATATATTTTTAAAACTATCGATTTCACTTAAGATATACCAAGCTATGTATTGGAGAAATGGCCTGGATGGAAACGACATACGGGACAGAAGAATATACAATCTTTGGACGAGAAAAGTCGAACCCAGTAGTCTTCAGGGGCAATAAGTTGGGACAGAGTGTCAAATAAATATTTTCGTAAATGAACATAAAAAGCTTTATTGTTTTACTACGATGTATCAGATTATTGTATTATTAGAAATAATTTCCCTTGGTCACTCACAATTCAGTGGACGGCGTTTGAAAAAAGAAGAAGAACAAACAAAACCTCTAATATTGTTTAACCGTTTCTTATCTCAAAGCGTTCTATTGTCATTTCAATTATAAAATCAGCAAGATGATCTCAGTAAGAAAACTTTGTTAACGTGATGCAAAAACATTGTACAAAATAATAAAAAACAAAAAGTGAGAAAGGTATTATAAAGCTTCCGAATTGGTTTAAGGCTGGCTAAATAATATACATTCGAAATCATTCTATTGAATAAGACAATTTAATGATTAATATTTGTTCCATTGTTATGTATATTTTTTTATGCAATAAATATTTTTATTATAATTTTTTGGAAAAAGCTGGGTATAAAGCTAGTTAGAAAATGGAACAAAAATCATTATTGTGTAATTAATCATAATTATGTTATAAAAATATATTAAATAATAATTAATTAATCACATTGATTGCATTACTAGCCATTATCATTTATTTTATTATTGAAAATATAATAATGCATCAAACAAATTGTAATTTGTAATTTTGTATTATCTACAATAATTAAAAGCGTAAATTTGTTTTGCTTTGTGGAGTCCAAATAAAAAATAGGTTACTCAGTCTTTTCTCTAACTTTTAAGGGTCCCGTTATTGCAGGTACTCTTTAAAGGCCACTAATAAGACATTAAATATTTTCAATTCTGCAGTGATGAGGAATGCCATTTATTCACAACGTTTGTTTTTATTGACATGCAGAGGACAAATAGAATATTTATTAAATGCAGTTTGCGTACTGGCTACACCACTTGTGAGACATACTGCGATGAACAAGATAGAAAAACTATACTATACATAACATACAATGACTTTATCGCCAGGAAAGAAATTCTCCTTTGATTGTCTCTTTTTGATGATATCTTTTTTTTTTCTTGACTTGGCATTTCTTTGTTTTTTGTTTTTTCATTTTTTCTGCTGAGACCGCTTGGCCAAAAGCTGTTATGGTCTCAGTGCAGGGTGGTGGTTTATAATAATAATAATAATAAAACCTCTATTTTATATGTATACATATTTAGTAAAACTAGGCATGATGTGTTAGGTAAAAGAAATCGACAATTTTCTTGAGAAATTGTATGACTGGAAAAAATCCAAGATCTTGTTAAGGACAGGTTGTTCTGAAATTGTCTTCTCTGCCTACAATTCAAAAGATGTGGCTTGATGTGGATGGATATATAAACAAACCGCATAGCAAAAGTTGTTCACAAACATTAACAAATCAATAATTAAACGAGCTAATTCATTCAAATAATAATGTTAACTTTCTCAATATTATCAGCGTGAGGTGAACTTGAAAATCTGGATGGGAACTTATTCGCAATTTTCCTGTGCACACTTTGGAAAAGCAATCTGGCTTCGCTGTATCGATTTACTTTATTAACTTAACAAAATTATGTTGGAAGTTTTGTCAATTCAAATTAACGCAATATTTATTATTCAACATTTAACAAAGTTTTGTAATTGACGGGAGAGATAAAAGGATTTTGTTTCATACAAGCTGTAAACATAGTATAGCTCAGAGAAAGAACAATTTGAGATGAATAAAATACTGTACGAATAAACTGAAGTAAAAGCACATGAATATGCTTGAAGTTATGGAGTGTTCGCTGAGAAATTCTATCCACTTCATAGTTCACAAAGAATACGTAAAATTTGTTAGCCAAGTTAGTGAACTGATTGGGTACAATGATTATACATATAATTCTATCCGTGTAATTAAATAATAAAACATTTAGAATTGGTGACATTCTTAATCGCAGAATTGAAGATAATAATAATAATTCAAGATAAGTGTGATTGTAGTAATATTTGGAATAGTCATTTTCAAAAGTCTAGGATTTTAGAAACGTACGAAAATTTCTACTTATTTTAATATAAAATTCACTTTTTCCACATCCGTAAATCAAGTTACGCAAGGAATAAAATTCCAGAAAATATTTCATGACGTGAATCCTTCTCGGAGGAGAATATTAAATGAAATGTTTGCAGCACTCAAAACTACATACTGGTACCACTCAGTAATGCCTGAACTGAAGGAACACGACCCATCAATAAATTATCCCTATTTCCCATTTTACCCACACGATTTCTCATACAGTAGTAGGTACTAAGCATGCCTTTCCTTACCCATAGTATGTTATTATATCTTTAGTATCATCATACTACAACGTATGTAAATTCATATATTCTATTATTGAAAACAGTACTCAGATACATGCTAGAGGATTTCAGTAGTTACAGATGAAATGTACCTCCAATTCCAATTGAGTTAAGGTAATATTTATTCATTTTAAGAAGTCGCCTGCTATTATAAACTACAGCTGAACAGAAATTTACTCGTAATGACTCTAAAATGGCGCCCTTCGCAAGTGGTGTTAGATTAAAACTGTTAAATGTCTTTTACGCGATATTTTATGAACACCCTCCCCTTAAAAAAGTAACCAATCAATTCTATTGCGATGTTCTGCTGAAGTTCAATGTTCTTATTATCACCAATCCTAAATGTCTTATTTTATCGGCACGGAGAGGCTTATTAATTACAAAATAATAGCTTTCTGACTGCTCTATTTGTAGGAGATGATGGTATATATACTTACGCAGATTTTACATTGGAATCTAGGAAATAAGACACGACATATGAAAGCTTTTCAAACATTTCCAGCGTGATTAAGCGTCGATGATATAATATTATAATATCCAACATATTTATAAAAAAAATCATATATTCATACAAAATACGCGCTAGTTATCTTTTATTCATGAGACAGAATGATTCATAAATCTACCATAACTTCGTAATCTTATAGTATTATCTGTTATTATTGAATTCTACCTACAATTCAAAAGTTGTCATAAAATATACAAAGCCGTAACTCCTTCAAACGCGGTGACAGGTAACGGTACGCGCATGCAAATACTTCTTATTGTATGCAAAATATCTGTACACAATGTTGAATAAACGTTCGCGTGGAATATTTGGTAAATATTTGTGTATTTGCAAATAATAATAATACTGTGTATCATAATTCTACAAAGAACCAATTCAACAGTTTATGTTATGTAAATAATATGTTCATAAATCACACATCAAATGAATGAATAAAAAAATAAATTATTCCATTCCGTTCCAAGTATAGATGTATTTAATTTTATTTTGTAATAAAGGGCACAAAAAACAAACAATACAAATTCTATTGCAAACAAAGAGGTAATCTTTCAGAGGTCAGCTATCATTCAAAAGTATGAGTCACAATTTATTGACAAATATTGGATAATATTCCAGTACGTATTCACAGTCTCGGTTAATCATTCATTCATCACAATTGCACACCATTTTCATTCTTGAACCGCTTACAGATTTACGTTTGTAAATGTGTAATGTAAATATAGTTTTGAAAGATAGAAATTTGTAATAGCTGTATTGGAAACACGGACAATGTAGTTATCTCTATCTATTTACTTAAGCCAAGATGGCATCTCCCACATGTGGGTAGCCAGAGAGGATGTATCTGTCTGATAGAGGGGGTGTGAAAGAGCGCGGACATCCGAAAACCGCGTGATTTGATCACGTGGATCAAATTTGTGGATCAAAGATGGGCGTATGTTGAGTAAGACAAATCAGCGTGCGTGTATTAGGAATTGTTTAAATGCAGTGAAAGCGAAAAAAGTATGCAAGAATAGGTTTAAATATCGTTCCATACTCTCTGCCTGCTTCGCTTAGGATATGGCATGAAGGTACAGAGGTAGATATAGACAGAAGATTTTGAATGTTTTAGAATATTGAACATTTCGAAAACAATTGCTCTGATGTAGAAGAAAAAAAACAAAGAATAAAAAATATTGGTTCCAAGAAAGTACATTATTTTACTTCTATCACGGGATATGAATTATTATGTTATAGAATCACAAGGCGTACAAAACGAATCATGAAAAATTTCTACTAAAAAAATAATAATTCTTTCTCCTCTACAACAGCTGAATGCTGTTGTTGTTTGATGGTAAGGAAGTTGGTATGTATGTTTGTAGTATTATGATCTCTGGATTGGAGTGCATCTGTCCATGAATTAAACATTTGAGATGGAGTTATAAATAATATAATAATACAATGAAAGAATGTACAGACAACAAGAGACGGGAAGTGTTACACGGTGAGATTTTATGAGCATGGAAAACATTTTGGAGAGCTGTCTATATCTCGTTAAAATTTCACTATTCGATTTGACCTACAAATGATACCTACTTTTATATTATGAGAATTGTTTTCAAAATTTCAAACGATAATAGGAATGAGGAAATGAGGAAAAAATTTCGATAACCAATTAAAAAAAGTTTTTCAGTTGGTTACCATGAAAACAATTTATTGTTTAATATATTTATCTGGAAAGTTAGTTGGTTACCATGAAAACGATTTATTGTTTAATATATTTATCTGGAAAGTCTGAAATGGTTATCATCTTCTTCTTCTTCTTCTTCCTAGCCTACTCCCGTCCACTCCTGGACGAAGGCCTCCTCCATCGCCTTCCACGCCGCTCTATCTTGGGCTCTCTGCATCCAGTTGACACCGACGTACTTGACCAGGTCATCCCTCCATCGTAGTGGTGGTCTACCAAGAACAACTACCAGGAGTGTAGGAAGACCACCAAATGGTTATCATAATTAATAAATATTTTTTTAGTCTCCTTCTTCTTATGGGTTATACCCGTTATATTCGTATCTCAAGATCCCGCAGCCATGAGATCGCGTCGTCCGACCCTAAACTAAGTGCTTGCAACCCGCCATCGTATGAATATCGGGGACATATGTTCACCACGTGGTCTGTTGTTTGGTCAGCACCACACACACATAACGGAGAGTCTGCGAGTCCCCATTGATGTAGGTGTGATGCTGTGCATCCGACCCCACTCCTTAGTCTGTTCAGCGTGCACCAGAGTTTTCTGGGCAAAGTAGAGCCTGGAAGCTGTACAGTTGGATCTGCAACCAGGTTATGGTTTTTCACCCTTGTCGTTGCCCACAGATCTCGCCATTTGTCATCAGTTGGTTGTCTATCGCTTGCAGCTGTAATCCAATATGGATGCCGCGATTTTAGTCGATATTTAGGTGGATGTTCTATATCTATATGTATAGGGAGATCTGGATTATTAATGATTTTCTGGTGTTCTCTGTATAGTGCTTCTTCACGCCTGAGATGTGCGGGCGGTATATTGGAGAGCACTGGGAGCCAAGGTAGAGGAGTTGGTTTGAGAGTACCACTGATAATTCTCATAGCTTCATTTAGTTGGGTGTCTATGAGTTTTGTATGTGCACTTTTTAGCCACACTGGTGAACAATACTCTGCGGCTGAGTAAACCAAACCGATTCCCGCAGTTTTCAATGTTCGGGCATCACATCCCCACGTAGTTCCGGCGAGTTTATACAGCACATTAAGTCTACTCTTTACTTTTTGCTGGAGGGTTTCAAGATGAGCCTTGTATGTTAGTGCTCTGTCCAGTGTAACACCTAGATAACGAGGGTGTGCTTCATTATGTATTCTGCTTCCTCCAAAGTAGACATCAACTTCTTTTCTCGCCTGTGCATTGTGGAGATGGAAAGATGTAACGGTTGTTTTGTTTGGGTTTGGCTTAAGTTTCCATTTTTTGAAGTATTCTTCCATAACGAGAAGGTCGCTGTTTAAGATTTCTGCGGCTTTTTCATCAGATTTTTCTTGTGACGCAATAGCTATATCATCTGCATATGTGAACATTCTGGAATGGATTTGCGGTATATCTGATGTATAGATGTTAAAGAGTAAAGGAGTCAGTACAGATCCCTGTGGAAGTCCATTCTTGGGATAGAAAGTACGGCTGATATCCTTATCAATATGTACGCGAAAAGACCTATTTTTTAGCATGTTTTCTACCAGTTTTGTAGTGAATGGACATTGGTAGAGGTTGTGAAGCTTATTAATAAGTCCTTTTTGCCAGACAGTATCATATGCAGCTGATAGATCTAAGAGCGTCACAATTTTTTTAGTAAATGCTACGCTAGTAGAAAGAGATTTTATTATGACGTAAGCCCCCTAAAACAGTTCAAAATTATAAAAATAATATTATCAAAAAGTGATACACACTATTTTTCAATATTTTTTCAAAAAGGTACTTTTTTATTCAAACTAATATAAGAAATTTAGTGACAGTCGAGTACAACTACATTATAAGGATGTTGTATCTGATAACAGAAAAATAATAAGTATGTATATAAAATATTAAAAACATCTCAGGATAAGAAGAAAGGAACGATTTGGATTTTGTAGAATAAAAAGTAAATCCTGTTTTATACAGTAGTTAAAATGTTTTATGTTGTACTTTGTTTGTTTTATGCTGTTGTAAAACAAATGCTATATCACAATGAGATGGAGTCGAACTCAAGTAAAATTGAAAGAAGTAGAGGAGAACATAATAAAATGATATACAAGAAGAAAGTTTTTGTATGATGCCATTTTTTCAAAAGCGATCTCTCTGTCTCTCCTCTACTGGGATTGCACTCAATCCTTATGAAAATCCATATCCCGTACCTGGAAAAATGATTTGTATCTTCAAAAGAATACTTAAATAGTATCAACGATCCAAATTGAGTCATGGTGTCTCTGAGGAAGCATTCTGTACCATCAAAGCATCATTCACAAGTAGGAAAGCGACTGGAAAAATTGCATAAGTATTTAACATACAGGTCATCCTATATGTGCTGTTTTCAGATTTGACATGATATTTTGTGAAGTAAACGCAGACCCGCTCTTATTTTTAAATTTCAAATATTTTTCCAAAATATCGATTCTTTTTTCAAACTTTTAGCAAACCTCAAACATCTTTAATAGTTAATTAGTAATTACATTTGATGTTTTCGTAAATGTTTTTTTTTATTGATTAAGAACTAAGTACTGCGTTCGTTAATATAGATTTACTTACAAACTGCCATTAAAAGTGAAACAGTTTAATTGTAAGATAAAATTGTAATTACTTGTAAGATCAATTTGAAGATGTTGCTTTATACGAGTATAATACTCGTATAGAATGTACTACTTATTTATATCCCTTTCAACAAAAGTAAAAAATCCATTAAAGTAATTGATAACGTATTCTGTGGATAGAGTAATTGATTTTACAATATTATTTTACCTAGAAGATGAATCAAGAACTAAGGATTCTTAAGAAGAATAAACTATAGTATACTGTATTCAATCTCCCATGATGGTATCCTTTACAAGTGAAGAAGAAGCCAGTATATTAGCTGCATGCAATATTCATGCAGTCTTTTTCTGTGTCGATATAAATATGAAATTCAGAATGCATGGCAAACCTCATCACTGAATCGAAATTTTTGAATATCTTCAAGATGTTTCATAAATGCTAGCCTTCGACGCGACACTCGAAACTTATAGAAAAACCAGGAGACCTATTCTTTTCCAGGGATTCTACGGAACAAAGCAGGAAATTCTCCTCGTAATATTTTTTAAAATAAACAGTTGATTGGATAGCTAAATCCTCAAAATATCGATGTCCTTGATTTGCATTCGCCACAGCAATGCAATGTTGAATCGATATGCACTATACGTATCTACATGTAATAATGTATTTTATGCCCAAGTTTCATAAAATTCAGCGCAATAAAAAAAAATACAGTCGTCAGTACATACACGAAAATTTGTTGGAAATTTAGTTTGATGAAAATGTGATTCGATTTCTATAGGTAGTCATTATGAAATTCCTCTAATATGGACCATATATATATATATATATATATATCACTATATGGTGGTATGACTGGGAATTGCAGTCGCTCAAAGAGAATTAATAAAACGGTAGACACGCTAGTGAATTAATATTAATGATACGGACATTTCATGCAAAAAGCGCAATCAATATTAGAGTTGAATGAAATTTTGAAATCATAGCATTATTCTATAAACATAATAATAAGTGTAACCTAGAATTATAAAATAATCCATTTAGATAATATCTTTTGTCATGTCAGCTACAGGGGTAACTCCGAAATCTTTAGTCAATTATTTATAAAAATTAGATTTACCAGTTAATTTATACATCAAAATTCAAAAATCTACTATAATAAATACCTACCTACTTGTTATATTGTTAGAAAGTTTTTGAACACAAATATTTCAGAAACAATGCTGGTATTTTGAATCCGCGTTCTGAGCCTAATCCTTTGATATCCTGTATATCTCGATAGGTGACTTTCCCGGCTATTAAGTTTTTGTGTGATCATGACTGATCATAATATGGAGACTTATCTAGTTATCTAGTTGTATAATGCTGAGATGACGTGTAGATGGCAACTCTGCCGCCGCGTTGAAAAAAATAAATAAGTAGATATATTATTATTAATTTAAAATATTTATTACTACTATACCATCACGGCATATCCCACAAGTGGGGTAGCATGCACTGCATATAATAAACATGAATGTTGTGTTTTACTAGCATGGAAGACCATACCAGTAAAAAATAGACATTCAGGATGGGTAGAATATCTCATCGCTCATATGAAGTCAATTATGAAAGCAGTTTTCAGAAGCCTACACTTTTTGAGATCACCTTATTGAAAATATCAAATATGTTTAAGAAGAAAAACAGCTACATTTTGAATTATTAATAGACAGCATTTAAAATTAAAAAAGTATGTGGAACGGAAGTGGAAGTACACAAGTCCGATACAGAAATAACATGTCACCTGACATGTGGAATAAAGTAGAGTAGACCCATGTCAAAACCAGTAGATGACATTGACAGTTAGTATTGTGTAAATATAATATATCTGCATCTTATTGAAAATCACCATAAATATAATATACCCATTGTGATAACTTATTGTATACTTATGAGTTTGGTCTATTTGAATAAATCATATTCTATCAGTTGTACGAGTACAATAGTATTATAAGAGTATCACATGTCAATAATTATTCTTTATGTGGTTAAAATATGGCGTCATTTGGTTATTTCCTCATATTGTACCAATTTGAATTTTATTTGAATTTCGTCTATCCCATGAAGACCTTCAACTCTTTCTTTAATGTATTTTTTCACATGTCTTGAAAAAAGGCAGAAATTCGTGAAACATCACTGTTAAATAATAAAAAGAAATCTTCGGTTCGGGGACGACATGCCACCCATCCCGAATAGGTATCTAGTATTTATTGGACAGGAGATGACTAATTTCATGCTTGTTACTTGTTCCCCTGACTACCCCACATTTGGGAATTTTCGTAATAAGATGAAAACCAATGTGGATCCCGTGGAGCACCCGGTAAAGAATTGGACTCCCACTCTTCTGCGTAAGTTTTCGAGTGTCCTGTAAAAGGCATGTGTTCGAAAAAATTAAGACATTGTACATCTTAAATTCTGCGATGAGGTTTGCCACCCATCCTGAATGTCTTGATTTTATATTGGCACGAAGAGGACAATTTGCATGTTTCTTACATGCAGCTGATCTGCTGGCTACCCCACTTGTGGGATATGCCGTGATGGTATAATAATAATAAAAATATAATAATGAAAACCAAAATAAAAAAAATCTTCTAAGCTCTTTTTAATTCAACAACTTTTTAGATTATTTGATTTTTTAATATATAATACTCGAAATCAGATATATATAAAGAGTTACAATCCATTGGATTGGTCTGCAACGAGTTTGGTCTTTCCTCTCCATTCGTCTCTATTCTCAGCCAGTCTTTAGGTACTTAAATTGGAGATATATTTTTTTAATTTTATATTGTTTTGTTAACACTGTTATATAATGATGATATGCAAAAAGAATAAATAAATAAAAATAAATATAATCTCAAAATTTTAGGAGGTAAACTTGAATCAAAAAGAAGAATAAGTAAAACAAAACTTTGTTTTGTCTCGGAATACGAGAATTTAACGTGCCTAAGTCATTTTCTCAAGCTTTACTTATCGCGAGATACACGTAGTGTACAAAATAACACAATATACAAGTCTACTGTTGGAATAATATTATTGCTGTTATAAGGAGAAGAACGTCGCATCTTACAAAACACAATACGACACTTTGTCCCACATTGTGTGCAAGTATTATATAACATATAATAATAGTGGTAAATATATACAAAGTGTGTAGAATATAGCAATAAGTACAAAGTATGTAGTATCAAGATAGAACAATAATAATATAACATACACACGAGACATGAGGTTACGTTATTACAAAGTTTATTTCTGTTTGTTTAATTTAAATTTAATCAGAGTCAGGCAAGTTTAACAGTACACACAGCCTGCGGTAGATGTACAGTTTTTATTAATGTCAAAACTTCATTTTAACACACTTATGGTACTTAGATATTATTATCAATGTGAAATAATACGACACATTTATGAGAAAACTACAATTATAATTGTGTATAAATTAAATGCTTTATACCTTTTGTTTGTAATACAATTACTAAATTGTTTGAATTTGATTACATTTTATATAAGTGTGTTATCTATTTTGATAAAGACGACGTCGAGATAAAACCAGAAATACCTAAACCTTAACACATGAAACTTGAAATGAAAAATTTAGTGACTCGTAAGGCTTGGGGATTTGAAAAATTTGTGATACTGAAGATATCATGAGAAGTGGTATAAAAAAAATGTTGTTACATAGATTCCTAAAGAATAGAAGAAATTTTCGTACAGCCTTACATGAGATATCAATTGATAAATGCCATTAGCAAAATCACTAAGAAGTTAACAAAGACTGTCATGTCTTAAATTAAGTATAAGAGAGAAGAACTGAAAAGTGAGAAAAATCAAAACTCAAATTTATTTTTCGGGATAATAATCAGCATGAATTGTTTCTATAAAATGTGTGTATTAAGGCAAACTGTACGAGGGGATGATTGTGCAGTTTGTAAAAGGGAAATACAAAGATTATCCGCAGCTGATTTGTAGTCAAATAACTGTGGGGCTGTTGTAGATTTGAGTCCTCCCTGATAGAATCGTAGATTCAATATCAATGTTTCTTCTTTTTTTGTGGTTCAATAGTTACCTAATGCGTGTGCAAATCAAATACAATATTAATTTTGTAGATGACTTGTTTTTATTCATCTTTCAGAATCTTGTCGTAAAAATATTTTCTTTTAAATTTGTAACCACAAATATTCATGTAGGTAAAATATGTAATTCTTATTTGTGGTGATATCAACGAGATGCAATATAATGGAAATGTATTCAAAGAAAAATGTACGAAAATCAAGGAGCAGGAAGTGTATAGTTGATGAGGAAGGGGAGAAATCAATTGTTAAGTACATATTTTTGAATGAATATTTTCAACGAATATGTGGATTGATTGAAAATTATTCTGCACAATATATTTTTATGGTAATAAAATAAAATTCAATAATACTGATTACTGTATCAGTAGCTAAGTACAAAATCAATGTTACTACAAATTTCGTAAAAAATCCGTAATTTTATTGTTACAATTGCTCTCGTCGGTGACAGCGACAATGTTCTATTGACGATAACGTGAAGAAATGGTTAATTACTCTAAAGAAAATTGAAGTTATTATAAACTCCCGCGACACTTAAAATAGCGAGAAGAGATGATGGAAAGTGGACTTTAAACTTCTGGAATAAGGACCGATAGGGATGGTTGAAATCGAGAATAGAAAGATGTAAAAAATATGGGTTGTAGACATTGTCCGGGTGATGGAAAAGCAGTGGGTTCGTGTTGCTCGAGATTGGAAAGCGTGGATATGGGAGTGGATACGGGTAATGGAAAGACGTGATAATTTTTTAAATATATTTTCCTTAAAACTATTGAAGACTACGACTTTTCAACTAATAACTAGACTTAAATCGTGGTATACAATGAACCACTGAATTTGTTAATCCGCAATTTGGTCCGCACTTTTCGCAAAAATAACGGAAACATTTCGGTTACGAATGAGGATATCAATATATATTATCTTGAACTCAAAATTAAACAGCTGGAGATAATCAGCTGTATCGACAATTTTATATCATAGCGTTCTAAGATTAACACTAATATTACCGTAAAAGGAATAATAAGTTCGCAGTAATTACGGATAAAATCAATACCGTTCTGTTTTGCTACTACTTACAATATAATGCCTCACAATGTGTGACTGACTACTACTACATATATTGTCTTGAATCCACTAACGATATATTATCATTATTCAGAAATTTATACATACAACTAAGGTTGAACGAGGTCTAATGTATTGATGTTGCTAATCGGGTACACGTAACGGAATAACTAAACCCTAATGAGAATAAAAATATGTCAACAAAGGCTACGATATTTTTTTTAATTTTCTTCTTTAACTCTTTTGCTACTGGCGTTGTGAATACGTAGTACTTCATTTCAAGAAAATGTGCGCATCTAACCATCCAAACCTAACGTTTTGATGCTACGAAAGGAATGAAAAATTGTGAAAATGAGTTTTTCGGAATCTCGAGAACATTGATATGTTTATTTGCAGAATGCAATTCTAACCTAGTAATTAAAAGCTCGTGAAAACAGTGTAATGATAATCCTAAAATTATTTTTTTATTGAAAAATAAGACGTTTTCTATTTACACAATTACTTCTAGTTTGAAATAGTGGTATAATCAAACTCTATTTTTAAATAATCAACCAAAAATAGCAAGAATACCTTTAAAAATATAACGTGAACTATCAATATCCAATACCGTCAAGCTCGGATACATTTCTACCTATAGTACCGCCTGCAGATACTAAAGTTATGTACTGGGTTAATAAGAATAATATCCGGAAAAAATCCAATGTGTCATACCGTTACTGTTCGCCTTCAGTGCGGCTGTTAATATTAGCGTAAAGTAGGGTAAAACAGATAGTGATGGGACAGTTAAGGATTTTTGTAAGTGAAAATTGAAATAAAAATTTCTTAATAATTCAAAACTTTCCAAATTTATTATTAATGAATACCTTTAAAACTGCTTAAAAATATACATGAAATATAATTACGTTGTACATAGAGAAATTATTTATTTTTATGTAGAACCTCAGAGGGGTACAAAATGACAGAGATGGGACATATTTTATAATGATGGGACGTTACATTTACAGTGATGGGACAGAAAAAAAGGTCCATACATTGTTGTTTTATTTTGAATTTTGTTGTAGGTACTTGTCTAAATATATCACCGATTTCGCCATCGGAAATACCATCCGCAGAAGTATTATCTTCATTATAGCAATTATGACATACAAAAAGATCGTTATCCGTGTCTGTTGGTAGGTGAATCTTATGGTTTTTCGGTATACAAGATATATGGAAATTGTTTGTACATTCATCGCACTGTATACAAGCATTGGATGATGATTTATTTTTAATACATTTTTTACAAACAGCACAGATTTTCAAAGGGTCTTCTCCCTCACTTGTAAATAGTCTTTTCTGAACATGTGGTTTTGAATTTATGTTATCCAAGCCTTCAATTTTGGGTGATTTTGGTTTTCTTGTTTGATCTTTCACTTTTTTATTTTCCTTACGTTTTCTTTTACGCTCTGCTTTTACGTTTTCTGTTTTTGTTTTTTTCTCCATTTTCAGCTTAAGAGCTCTCTTATTCTGCTCCGATGATATTGCCCAAGGTGTTCGCTCCACATTTCGGATACCTTTTCTTTGAGGCGTTTTTGGTAATGTTAAATATTCACCAACCTAGATGTTATTTTTTTAAACACCGGACTTTGGCTACATTATTATCAATTGATATGCAGGGCGTTTCTATAGGAATTTCCCGATGATTATTTGCACAATCGATTTGGAAAGATGTATGCAATGCTGAATGATCCTCTAACATATTAACAATTTCTGAAAAAAGTGGAGTTTTTTGAGCTTGTTCCTGATTATAATTTGGTTCACAAAAATAGCGCCAGAGATTTCCAAAATTTTCATGCTCTCATCAGTTTTATCACTGGAAATGATTTTGATTCCATCTTCACCTAAAATTTCTTTAAATTTAGAAAATTGTATGTAATTTTTGTTTATGGTTTCAACTTCCATGGTTTGATTGCTTTCAGCTTCTAAGCATTTAGAGTAATCTAAGCTTACCACCATCTCTCATTTCTTGAACAGCAAGGCTCGACACAATGATGGGACAAAAATTTCATCCAACTTTAAAATTTGATCATAGTAATGGGACACCATTCGTAGGTGTCCCATTACTGTTTAAAATGCTAATATTTAACTTTTAAGTATACAGTTTTGCTCCATTTCTTTTATTTAAGAATTTAAAGCTAAAAACATGTATAAAAAATATTCGATATATTATCACAGTAAAGGGACAGGTGTCCCATTACTGATATCTGATGTATATTTTTTTACAGTGATGGGACAGATAAAAATTCCAAAAAAATAATAAATAAATTGTAGAAAATCACAAATTTCTTATTTAATACAAAGTTTATAATGAAATCATGTTAAATAATTTAAAAAAATACTTACATGTGTGTTTATAATTTTGTGGAATAAAATATAATATTCTTGTAAATTTTGTTAGAATTTAGTTCAACCACGACACTCCTTTCAACACAACAACAACAGGATGACTAATAAACATCTGGTGAAAAGAAAAAAGGGCTAACTATAAACAATAATGTTGGCAAAATAAAAAAATATTTAGTTTATGATTGTTACAAGTTCTAATATCTTATTAAATTATATTTTTTGGAATTTGTCCCATAACTATAACTGTCCCATTACTATATGGGTTACCCTATTATTATGTAGGTAAAAATATAATAGTAGTAGTACTTGGCTCAATACAAATCTTGTGTCACCGTCATCGTCGATGTCGATCAATCTGATGGATTGTTAACATACTGGCATTCTTCATTCGTTCATTCATTCAGAATCACATCGCCGTTTTACCAAATAGGGGAAGTGTGAGCTACAAGACTACTGATATTATTGTGCATCATGATAATCATATACATATATGTAACTACCTAAGGCGTATCCGTATAAGGCACACAGTGACACTCATGACCGAGTATTTTAAGTCAATTTTGTTCTTGGATTTGTTGAAAGTACCCGTGAAGCATGTATCCGTGAAGTTTTAGATTAGGTCTTATAAGACATTTTACACATCAAACGACTTTGATCTTTTTTTCCTTATTAAATCTTTGTGATTACTAAAAATACCTATGACTTATTTATTTATTTTTTTATAATAATCAAAAATTGACAATTTTCCTGATGTTTCCAAGTGCCAAAATCATGGCATACAAATATTAAAAAAGAATAAAGCATAATGAAAAAACGATCATACGTGAAACATTTGTCAATTTCGATTTAGCGAGAATGTATGGCATTCATTCTGGACACCTTATTAATTAACGGTTGGAGATGACGACCTGCATATTACTGGTGAGAAAGTTTAAAATTTTGGCTATGTTTTTGCACATCATCATTATTTAACTACTGAATAAAAAAATATCATTAATAATAAAATAATATGCAGTAGCGAAATTATCACAATACAGTGATTTCTTCCATCTTACCACGTCTGTTAATGATGATATATTCATTTATTTTTCAAACTATCATATATTTACCACAAGTGGGGTAGCCAGCAGACTTACTGCATGCAAACATACCTGCACTTTTGTCTTCTCTGTACCAATAAAAGTTATAGACATTCAGGAAGAGTGGTATGCTTTGAATTGAAGATGTTAAGATGTGTCTGAAACGGAATATTATACGAATTTTACAAGATAAATCAAGAACTTACAGAAAAGAACGGGAGATTTGATAGAAACGGGGAGAAATTGATACATTTTGCTGAATATTATTGATTCAAATAGACTTGTGTGATTATTTTGTAGGAAAGGTAGGTATTATTATATAAGCGGAGGTCTCCTCAAACACGCTTGACGTGTCTGGGTAGACGGATGATGGATGGGTACCTTTATAACAGATATATTACACGCGAATAATAATAATTCCATACAATTATTATTATAAGGAGATATATTATTTGTAAAGAGAACGCTTCATTATACCTGCTTCTTGCTTTTCTCTACTGAGTTGATTGGATGGAAGAAAATATTCTATAGACTTACGTCTTATTATTGTCGACTTACTCATATTATAAAGTTCTGATATTGAGTAAATTTGTGGACTGTGTCAAAAACATGTTTTCGAAGGAAAGTTTAAAAATGTTTCAAATTACTTATAACAGATTATGTACTAACGTTTATAGATCAATATTAAATTAATATAGGACACAATTAACACATGCTCAGTATTGCAATACAGGCAAAGCACCCGAAATCAGGAGTAAGACAAATAATTTATTTGATATTTAGTATTCAGAAGATTTTCGTGTAATTTTCATATTTTCATGCTCCATTACTTTAACCTTCGCCTTAAAGCAGAGTAGAATTAGTTATGAAGAAATTGCAATAAAGTGATAAACTGACCCTCTGTGCATTGAATTGTTTATTAACTTATAATTTATGATACTTTGTAACGATTGATGATGTAACAAATGTACAGTCAACTTCTACTACTACTACTTTACCATCACGGCATATCCCACAAGTGGAGTTACCAGCAGACCAGCTCCATTTAATAAGCAAACAAGGTATATTCTCCGTGCCTAAAAAATATTAAGACATGTGGGATGGATGGCAAACCTCATCGCTTAATTTAAGATGTTTAATGTCTTTGTGTTTTCGAACACCTGCCTTTTACAGGAATCTCGAAAACTTACTGCAAAGAATGGATTCTAATTCTTTGTCAAGTCCTCCATGGAAGAAGAATAAATAATAAAACAACAAATACACCAACGAATAAAATGAAATGAATTATAATATTAATTAAGTCTGGATTAATATTACCGACGATAATTGTTTTCGATGTAAACGAATTCGCCACAATTGATACTACAAGATATTAGTTGCCATTCGCAAAGAAGACTAACATCTTTGCTAAAAGAAGAGCCATCTTCATAAACAACAAATTAATGATTTAACATAAAAAATTGGATATTTTTTCAGTGCAATAAATATTAAAGCATCTGTATGTGACAATTATTATTACATGAACAAGTATTAAGGTTCATTCAATAAATACTTTTATATTCTTTATTCTTTATTCTTTATTCTTTCTTATCATCCGTAGGCCATTGATTTGGCACTTGGAATCGTCAGGCAATTATATAATTTTTGTTTTACAAATGACAAAATAATCAAATTACAACAATACAATAAACAAATAAATAAAGAAATTTCATTGAATCAAAGTTTTTCGAGTGTAAAAGGCCCAAAATAACTTCTCGTCAGTATATGTAAAAAATAAATTGTAATAATTATAAATAAATAAATGAATTGAATCAATGCCAATTAGGCTGAACAGTCCCATTTAGCATTTCGTCGATATTGTAAAAAGCTTTTCCAACAAGATACCTTTTCACTTCTCTCTGATATTCTACATAATTGAGTGCCTTAACATTACTGGGCAATTTATTATATAAACTTATGCTAAGACAAATAAAGCTTTTTGAAACTTTAGCCAATCTATGTTCTAGGGGTCTTACATCTCGTTTACAACGAGTATTGTAATTGTGATAGTCTAAGTTCAGGGGCATATTAGATATGTTCTTATAGGAATAAAGTAGGCACTCATATATGTATAAACTTGGTAATGTAAGTACTCCCAGTTCACTGAAGGCAATCTTACATGTATCTCTGGGTTTTATATTCATTAGTTCTCGTACTGCCCTTTTTTGTAATATAAATACTCTATTCCAGTCAGCTCCCTTTCCCCAGAACAATACTCCATAGGACATGATACTATGAAAATACGCAAAGTAAACAAATTTGGCTGCGTCAAATCCACAAACTTCTTTAGTTTTTCTAATGGCGTAGATTGCAGAGCACAATTTTTTAGAAATACATTCAATATGTGCTGACCATTGCAATTTTTCATCTATTGTCACACCTAGGAATTTTGCCTCCCTAGTTGTCTGCAACCCTTGCTCACACAGTGACGCTATCACTGGGTCAGCATTTGTATTCTTTCTCAGAGAGAAATGAACGGTATTTGTTTTCGTCACATTAAGAACGAGACCGTTGGCACTGAACCACTCACCCATGCGATCTAACACCATGTGAACATTTTCTACAACTTTTTCTTTAGATTTATCATCCCTAATTAAGAGAGATGTATCGTCAGCGAACATTATTACTGTTTGATCCCTTGGTATAGCTGTTGGTAGATCATTTATATAAATTAAAAACAAAATAGGACCAAGTATAGAACCTTGTGGAACGCCACGTTTTACCACTGATGTTTGCGATCGGACACTACCCATTTCGGTCACCTGTTGACGATTTTCTAAGTATGATCGGAAAAAAACAATTTCTTTGTTAGTAATACCATAGTATTCTAATTTTTGTATAAGAATGTCATAGTCCACACAGTCGAAGGCTTTTGAAAGATCACAAAACACACCATAAGTGTCTCGTTTTTGGTCCATGGCTTCCAAGATAGTTTTGACAAGGGAAGCTATACTGTCAGAGGTATTTTTTCCCTTCTGAAAGCCAAACTGTTGTGGATGTAATATACCGTTCTGGGTTATGTACTGGGTAAGCTGCTCAGCGACCACCGACTCAAAAATTTTGCTTAATACAGGCAGTATCGAAATGGGTCTATAATTCCCAGGATCATCTTTGTCACCTTTTTTAAATATAGGAATGATCCTAGCTATTTTTAGTTTATCTGGGAAAACTCCTTGTTCAAGACAAATGTTGATTATTGTTGCAACAGATTGTGCAATGCCATCAACTATCAGCTTCAAAAGGCACGTTGACATGTGCCACAGATCATTTGTTTTCTTATTTTTAAGTTTTTTACATATTCTCAATATATCTGCCTGGGAAACTTTTTTAAATTTAAATACATTTTTTGATTTGCAAGAAGGTGACAAATATTTTAAAGCATTTTGAATAGAAAGATTATTGACTAAGGATGACGCTACATTCACAAAATAGTTATTAAAGGAGTTTGCTTTTTCTAAAACTTTTTCATTCATATGATTTGTTGTATGACGTTCATTGTCAACATTACGGGTTCTACCAGTCTCATTTTTAATAATATCCCATGTCGCTTTAATAGGATTTTTTGATTTTTTAATTTTATTGGCAAAGAATTTATGTTTTGCTTCATTACAGACCCGCTTAAACACTGCACTGTAAGTCCTAGTGAATTTTTTGATCTCATCAAAGTCGTCATTTTTTTTTCTTTCATACAAATCAAATAATGTTTTTCTAGATACCCTTATACCAGGAGTTGCCCAATCTACAAATGACATGCTAGATTTACAATTTAATCTTTTAATTGGGAAAACGTTATTGATTGTCAACACAACATCATTAAAGAAAATTTCAAATTGTTTATTTATGTCACAGTTTAAGAAATCAGAGTCACACAATGTAAATGATATCAAATCTTTAAATTCTTCTACTTTATCTTTATGATATACTCTTTTACTAATATATTTATTTTTATTATTGGTGTGCGTTGATACAGATTCTGTTCTAAATTTAATTAACTGCCCATTATGGTCAGATCTAACTAAGTACACAATGTTTGTTTCAATTATATCGGTATTAGTAAAAATATTGTCTATACATGATGCTGACTTATTTGTAATTCGTGTAGCATCAAAGATGCTACGTGTCAATAAAAACGAGTTCATAAAATCAATAAAGGAGTCGTTTTCTTTGGAGGGCTTGTATAGATCAATGTTAAAATCTCCACATACAATAATTTCTTTATTATTTTTATGAGTTGCTTGATTGAGGGCATTCTCCATGGTATTTAAAAAGACAGTATGACAACCAGAGGGAGGTCGGTATACGGATAGAATAATTTTGTTATTAATTTCTACACAACTTATTTCGCAATGTTTTTCCATAGATAGTTTTACTATATCAATTCTTTCTTTTGATTTATGTTTTTTATTAATCATTATAAGAGAACCCCCTCTAATTGTTTTATCCCTACAAAATTTACTAATAATATTAAAATGCAAAACACTATATGTAACCGCCTCCATCTCACAAAGCCACGTCTCCGTGAAGCACAGCACATCTGCCTGGCTCAATACTGGGGAAGTAGAGAGTTCATGTAATTTCCCTCGAAGGCCTTGAGCATTCTGATGAGCGACACAGAACACGGTTGCACTATTCTCTGATGAAGATGATGACGTCACCACTTGAGTTTCCTTCATATGTGTTAAAGCAGCTATTTTTTTCTTTTTATATCTAGTTTCAAAATTATTACAGTTATTTCTAATGCTGTTTGCATTTGTATACATCATTGTCGGTGACTTGGAAAATTCAATATAATTCTATTATCAGGAGTCTGTGATTGATGCTGACTAGTTGATGGTCTATTTAAACTATTATCTAAATTTAATGTGGAGAAACTATTTTCAGGTATTTCTTCGCCTATGTTCATTAGTGGAATATTAATTATAGTGGTGGTGTCATTCATAGAGGAATGCAAGTTAGTTTTTATTTGTTCCGCCAATGATAATTGTTTGTTATTTATTTCAATTAATTTTAGGTCCTTATACAAGTTGCACATAGTATATAACATGCAATTATGCTTATATATCATCAAATTTTTTTCGTTATTATTAACATAGTTGGTTGTCGTTAGAATAAGGGACACTTGTTTTTCCATAGCTTTTTCACATATCAAATTTAACATATGTAATGCTTCTTTCTTCTTATTTCTTCTTTCTTTATTCCCCATAACAAGAACCAAGTTGTCATTATAACTACATGAATCTAGGTACACATCAATATCCTTATACATATCTTTTAGAGTAGCTCCTGGTCTTGTAATGCATTTGAAATTCTTCATTCCTCTCATATGCAGATCAACTCCCAATCCCTTAGCATACTGATCACCAATTATTAAAGTTTTAGGCAATAATTTTTCATAATTTTTTTCAGTACTTTTCTTTTCAATTAATTTTTGTATATAATTTTTTGAATTATCACAATCCTTACTACTATTACAATCCATCATACCAGGTACCACACTCCATTGCTTAGGGTCACTCAATGTATTATTTTGTTTCTCAGTTTTATGCAATTTTGTTAATTCTAATTTTTTCTGAATGTCGTCATATGATTTTTTAAGGTTTTCATTTAATTTCTTTGCATCGTTCAATTTTCTTAAAATTATACCTTCATTTTGAATAAACATATCTAATTCCATCCGGTGGGTTAATTTATTTCTCTCAATTAACTCTTTTAAGTCGTTAAGTTTGGATTGTTTGTCATTCATTTCCGTTTGCATTGCAATGTTTCTATTTTTCAAGTCATTTAATTCAATCTGTTGATTTTCCAGATTGGAAATTTGTAGTAAAAGCATTTTAATCTCACTATTTCTCTCAGTAAGTACTTTCCTGCATTTCTGTAATTCATCTTTCACTCTCTCACACTTCATTTCAATCTCATCACTATCAAATGTTGGAGTTTCTTCACAGACATCAATCTGAGATGAGTCAAACATTGTTATATATAGATTATTAGGTTTATTTTTTCTGGCTCTTGTTTTTACAGGAGATCTCATTGTTGTCATGATTGAATAATAGTGATATTCTGCAATAATAAGCTGATCTTCTGATATTCAGTAGCAAGATGATATTATAATGTAGGTATTTACACAGCACTAAATACAACAACACCATCAAGAGACACAAATTTAGTAAATTACACAAAATCAACATATATTACACACAAACTGATATATTCAACGTGTTTACTTCATTTTAATGTATATAGTTTCAATTTTAACAATATAAACACACTCATTTAATTTATAAATAACATGAAACATACACACAGCAAATTTCAACAGTGTGACAGCTGTCACTGTAAGGATTAAGCATACAATAATGTCTCTTCTATACACATGCGTCATTACTCCTTAACAATAATGTCTCAATTCTCAATATGAAGTGACACGTACAAATTATAAGTAGATAAACATTTTTACACTCAGTTCAAAATGTGTTTGAATATAACATTCCGTACACAAGATTTTAACTCATACGTTAAAAGGCTTTATTCAGCATTCACAAAATTCCGTAATTATGTACTACGAATTTCTAAAATATATGTTATTTTTTATTGGTCTGAAACAAACTTATCTATAGTAGAAAAGTTTTCTTTCGGGTTTAGTGGGTGTGGTATCCAAGGCAATGTATGTCCCATAAAATCATACAAACTTATCTATAACTGTATTATGATAAGACCCAAAGTGTCTTGATTAAAAATCTAAGCTTTTTACTGAATTTATGCAATTCTTTGCAACAGAATAAAGAGCTTTGATATTTAATTAATAATAAATAACAAATACCCACTCAAATTTTTTTTTTTAAATGTTAGAAAACAACAAAAATAAAAAGATTTATTAGATATACTGTAATCATTATACGGGTTCGTTTTTATTATTATAACAATTGAAATTTTCCTCCCAACAGAGAAAAGCTTTTACTAAAATAAGAAAAACGCTGTCTTTATGAATTATTTTCGGTGTTAAAATTTTCTACGGTTGCAAGGAGACATCTAAAATTCTCGACAAAATATTTGTGTTAAACCTTTTGTTTGTTTGCTGGTGATATTATGTTCTTTATTTTAGTCTTTCTTATCAAATAAGTCAGATTTAAATTAATACATACCATATGTTCAATATGATATTTTTCGTACATCGTACCTTTCAATTGTTTTTTGTACACCCTTCATTGACTTTTTTATGTCACCCACAACTGTCCCCTCTTCCTACCTAATTCAACGTACAATTTTCTCTGTTTCATATTACAGTATTCCAGACTCTGTCTCTGAGGAATTCGCCCCCGATTAATATGAGAGTATTCATCTCGAATGTTTTTTTTTAACAGTGAGTAAAACTTAAAAAATCACATTTACAGATGAGTCATGGAAAGAAATAAACAATTTTGTGAGTTAGTTAATAATCATATTTTTTTATATTACTTACGTGATTCACCGAGAAATGTAGGGTTAATAAGCAAATATCCGATGTATCTTAAATTGAGAAAATCCCGCTACTACCATTAAACTGAAAAATCCAAGAGTCACGAAGAAAAGCGAGAAAATTCATTTTTCGTGATTTCTAGAACATTTTCAGCTACGAACACTAATACTTACTACACGTTTCTTAACAATTTATTATTGAATAAACTGTGACATTATATATATTATGTTTTTTCTATCAATTACCTAACTAAGCTGAACGTAGAAATAGAACATGAAAATGCTGTTATATTATTTTCGTAATTTTTTTTTCCCACAGTACATGTCACATTATTTTTGTAATATCATTTTCACAATATCTTCTTTGATTGAAATATTATTTATAGGTCCCATATTTTTAGTTTGTGAAAATCGTGAATGTGTTTTTTGAAGTCACATCTGGATTTCATTAGTCCAAATGTCATTTTCAATTTTCCATTTGACAAAATAAACTAGTGAAAATGAAAGACAGCACGTATTTTTTTTTATCGATTATAGAACATCTTCAATTTAGCGACGACATATGCCACTCATTAGGAACGTCTTATTTTTTTTAATTGGCGCAGAGAGAATGACCGGCATGTTTATAAGGTGAGGTTAGTCTACTAGCTGTACCACTAGTAAAGACTTAATGTTAATTTGTCTAATTTTTAGTGATTTTCATTGGCACAGAAAGAAAAACCTGCATAATCATATATTTATTGCAGTTGATCCACTGGCTACCCCATTTGTGGTAGGTGCCGTAATGGTACATGAAGATTACTATCACCCCGTACCGTTACGGAATGCAACATTATATTTGTGAACCAATAAAGTGAATGATTTAGATCTCAAATTGTCATAATATATTATATTTTTTTGATTAAATTAGAACACTGTGTCTTTCACTTAAAGTATTGTACTTTTTCATAAGCTTTTCGGATTACGTCCATCCTCAGTGAAAAATATTTAAAACTAAATACAATGGACAGATAATATAAGATAATAATCTCTTTCTGTATTGATTATTTGTTTGTTATGTTAAATATTTAATAATCTTTAATAATCTTAAATCTTATGTTGAGTTTCCCAATTTTGATAATTTATTACTAGTTCTGTCTTATATCAATCAATTTTTAACAAGATATGCTAAGTACCCTGAATGTTTTACTTTCATTGGCTGGGAGAGAACGACTTTCTATTACAATTAACAATTTCCTATCCCATTTTAGGCAAATATTGTATTGATAAAGAGTTGTTGTACATATTAAATAAAATACGGTAGAAAAATTCTTGTATCCAATGTATTATCAATATAATGATATTCCGACTGTGATGTGAATGAACGAACGTAGCAGTACTTAAGTAAGTATCAAATATCAGCATAACTCAATTACGAGTAGCAGCCGATTCTTCAGCACGCGATACATAAATTATGTACATAGGTACCTACAATAAGATGATGTTTATAAAAACACACCGTCTAATTCAATAATTATTTGTACTTAGACGATAAGAATGAAAATATTGGAATAATTAAGTAAATAAAATATCGACCCAAAAACATGTATAATATGAAGGTTTTCTCACTGCAAATAAGTCGTGTTTAAGCTTAGAAATATTTGTTTTTTTAATTAAATATTTCTTATCCATCTTTTGTGGAATGTGATTGATGCATATGGTAGAACGGTAGTACGATTTAACATGCATGAAGTGTTTATTTCACATTACCTAGTGGTGAAAAATTGTCTAACATTTGTACGTCGTTATTGATTGATTAAATAAAGTATTATTTATATTCTTTGGATGCAAAAGAGAAATATTCTTATCATCATTACATTCATTTTCTTACATCCGATGGCTGAACAACCCTAGTAGGGCCTTAGCCTCTAAAACAATACATCTCTAGACCTTTCTATCTCACAGTGGAGCAGTGAAAATTCCATCATGGCATATCTTACAAGTACAATAAAAATACAAGCTGCCTTTTTCGTGTCAACAAGAATTAAAACATTCAGGATAGGCAGCTAACCTCATCGCTAAATTTCAGATGTAAAACGTCTTTATTTGCACTTGCGTTTTACAGGACACTCGAAAACCTACGGAATACAGTGGGAGATCAATTTTTCTCCAGGCGCTTCACGGAACATATTATTTTTATCACCATTATTCTAAAATATTAACAAACATGTAGTTGACCTAGTAAAACGACAGAGAATTTTTTTATGCATATCAAAAAACAAACATATTTAATATTATTGTGAAACGAACAAGTAAAGGTATAAATATTAAATCTTTGTTTCAAAGACCTAAATGTTGAAACTACAAAACTGTTATATTTCATGCTTATTTACTTTGAGATTTTTTGATAAAATCTGATAAATACATAATATGCATCAGATAAGAGAATAACGATAAGTTAAAAATTTTAAGAATCGTAAAACAAAAAGTATATATTTGAAAATCGTAAGAATTTTCGTATAAATAATTTGGTCCGTTCGCTGTATTTGTATATCAGACATTTTGAATACATCATAAGACAATGTATCCTGAATAAGACAATAACCATATCGGCATCTGAGCATTGTAAGTGAGGTGAGCAGTAGAGTAACTATATAAACATGCAGATCATTTTCTCAATTGTGATGACACTGATAAACAAATTCAGAATTTGTGACATACTTCCTCGCTGAATTTATGATCTCTTATCTTTTAAGTTAATGAATTTAATAAAAGAAGTTGTTGAATGAATTCCCGTGGATTCCAGAAAGAATGTGACTCATTCTTTTATGCATTTTCCTTTCAAGTTTTTAATTGTCCTGCAAAAGGCAGTATTCGTAAAATATCACGTTTAAGACTACTAACATCTATAATTGAGCGATGAAGCCCATCCTAATTTTTACTTGCAGTTATTCTGCTGGCTACCCCACTTGTGTAATATGCCGTGATGGTAGGTATAGAAGTAGTACTACACTATACCATGGCGGCATATACCACAAGAGGGGTAGCTGTAATAAACATGAAAACTTGCGTCTCCGTGCTGATGGGTAGAAAACCTCATCGCCCATTTTAAGATGTAAAATGTCTTTGTTTTTTGAACACCTGCCCTATACAGTATTATCAAAACTAATGGAAAATAGTGAGTATGATATTAAAAAAATAAAATACATGCTATGATTTTCGTTACAATAATTAAAACTTTTTATATTATAGATATATTTGTCCCACTAAGTAAAATTCCCCTCTATTATATCCGTAGTTATTCATTCAAATTGCGATGGCTACTAAATTCTGACAGAAGCCGGATTCGAAACTAGTATAAAAGTATGAAGAAAACTAATAACAATGACTCACGAGATGTATTTAATTTTTTCCTTTTCAAAATTAAAAAGATAAATTTGTAAAGCGATATTAAAGTCTGGCAGGAGAAAGACTTAAAAAGAAAGAAAAAGGTATACAGTAAAATTTTAAGCGTACTTTTTTTCAGCTTATCTTCTTTATGAAGCGGAGATTTAAGAAGCTAACTTACAGTTTTTTTTTGTGAATGTGTTAAAAGAATATTCTGTGCTGTCTTTTATAAATTTCACATCTTTTACTTTTAAAGATTCGTATCTATGAGTGTAGTATTATTTTGAATATAATAAAATGGAAAATATTTTTTGGTAAGTATTTGAGTGTTTGTTAAAGGCGGGTGTTTGTACAACATTACAAATAAAATTTGTCATATATTCAATTCATTGAATTCATTTCGTGAATTTAGGTTGGTAAAAAGAAAATGCGCTTCCGCACTAGCTCTCTATATATTGATGGTATGATTGTATTGAATTTAAATGTATTTTTATGAAAAATTATTTGTTATCAAAGCACAGCAAAGAATAAATAAACAAGAAAAGAAAAAGAGTAACATTAATAAATTATGTGGAGGTTTATATTCAAGAACGGGTCGAAAATAGCTGAAGAAATATAATTTTTCATTACCTTTGACACGAAGTATATACAAATACTAAATTTTATAAAGTCTCGTTAGTATGTGGATTATTCCAAAAAATGTTCTCGAATTTCCTTAACAAACATTTTACGGGACTGTAATATTAGCTTTCTACAAACTTCCTTTTTCCTCTGTGTCTAAAACCTCTTTCTCCTGCCTACGACACGTTTTTCCGCCTGGTTTAAACTTTACGGAAGGATTCCGCGCCAAGTGGAGCCAAATCCTAACATTGACGACACGTAAAACAACGCTGAGAGAAATATACCTACATATACATATACTTACAATGAATTCGTACTTGGCTACATAAAATATGTTGAAACAATATATTATAAGGATAAGGTTATAGAGAAATCAGCTGTTCATCTCAGTTCTTTTGTTTTAAACATATTTTGAACTACTACAGATTAATCATTCCAACTGATCACACTCATCCATAGTCAACCTATTTGAATAGGTATTAACTAGGTAGGTATGTTGTATATGATACACATACATATTATGTGAACTTCCTTAAGGAGTGCACAACACAGAGTTTCGACGCTTATGAATCGACTTTAGGCTTGGTTAAGAGTACTCTTACATTCCCAATTCCTCTGTGTCATGCTTATCACATGACTTGAAATGATGATCTTTTGTTTTATTTATTCAATGAATCATTTAAAAAATAAACTATTAGAATTTGAATTTGACATTTCATTTCTGATAATGTTTTAAAGATACATCTGGTAGACTTTTTGCAATAATGTAAGTACAATCCACCAATTAGGATAATAATAGCCGTCTACCAATGTCTATTAACAGGATAGGCTACAGCCTTGAAGGCTTGATTTTGGTAAATAAGAAGTAAAAAGCAAAAAAATTTTTAAATACAAATAAATTTATATCTACATTTTTGAAAGAGTAAAACATATTATGGTGATTGCAAGCACATGTTAAAAAATGCACAGCAATATGTTTATTTGCACCTCGTGTACATAAATCTGGCAAACGTTTATGTTTTTTTCAAAACATTATCACAATGTTTATTTAGGGTACAGATAGTATGTGGAGAATCAAAATAAAACAAGTAGATGTACGTAAGTAAGCGAAACCCTCGACTAAATTAAAACAAGTATAATAAATTCTCTTTGGGGGGCGAAAGAAAACGTGTTACAATAATAATATATTTTTGTTTAAATAAGAACAACATTGCAGTTTGTATTTTCAGTCCAGTAGCATTACGCTAATTAACAAACAGCCTTCGGGACGGGGTTGCGCTCCGTGCAACGCCGTGGGGAGGTAGGCAGGCCTCACATCGCGGGGATGAGACGACGGCAACGCCTGAGGGTGAAATATTCAAAAGTTTACCGTCATTAACGCGTTACCGAAAGTGGTAAGCGCAAAACTTTGCACATACCACCACCCATAATCTCCCTTTGTTTAACAGCTTTATGTTAATATAAAACATATATATACCTATCATATTATTATTGTTACTGTACAAACTGACTGAAATCCTTTCAGAACACAATGCTTGACTACTTACTCAACTTCCCACACACTAAGAGCAGATACATTTTATAATATAACGATAAACAATACATACGTCTATTGTTATAGCAGGCAGGTTCAATTGATTTCATTTACGTTGTATGGCAAAGTAAAATTAAATTATTCCTTTTTACAAAAGAAACATGGATCAACTGAGGCTACAATTTCGTTTTAAATTCAGTGGCAGAATATTGAACAATATTCTGTTCATTTGATTAAAACTTTTTCATACCATCACAGTTTTTTTCACAAATGGGGTAGTCAGCGAACTAACTAAATGAAAGCTGTCCTCTCAGTGCCATTAAAAGTTTTAAAAAGTCTGATGTGTGATATGCCTCATCGTAAAATTTTAGATATTAATATTGCTTTATGCATGAAGTTTAATGAAAACTTTGTAATAACATCGAAAAACCAAAATATCATCTAAACTATTTGAATCATAATACACGTACACAAAAAAAATGGTAGAAACCTCACAACGACAAGAGAAAAATAGAAAAACAGTTCTGATGAAAATGCATTATACCTACGTGACGACGATCGGGAGAAATATCTAAAAGTTTTATCTGAGACAAAAATATTATAAATCTAAACAACAGTAAGCTCGTGTCAAGCGTTTGTTAAGAAAAATATCTTAATATTTAGCATTATTCTTAAAATAACTATTTAGTGTATTAAAGAATTACGTTTTTTTTTAAAAACCACTGAAGCGATAAAAGTACCTGATAATAAAAAAAAAATAAAAAAAAACATCTATCATTCACTTCACGCCTCGTTCCAGGTAAGGAAGACAGAGAGAACGGAACGCCATATTGATGTATTCTTACATATTTATTTCGCTTCCTCCACCATTTATCCAATATCTTATACATACACGTCGATTTTTCTTACTCAACATCCTCTGTCTATGACCAATTGATCCACGTGGTAAATTCACGTAATTCTCGACCGTTCACGTTTTTTCATCTCTTCCTCTTTCAGATAAATATACCCCCTTCGTCATCCATTCATCATACATATCCAAACTATCACAGCAACCTGCGCAATACGCAATGTCTGATATGATGTCATGGTAAAGTAAGTAGGTAAGTGAAAATAATTTTATTGTTAGGCGGCCAAGTAATAAATAGTCTCTAATAAAACTTACACTTTACTTTGTTTATTGTAAATATGGAAACATATTATTTGAAAGATCTTAAAAATATCTAATGATAAAAAGGTTTTTTTCCATTTCTTCCGTCACGAAACTCCTTGTAGAGTTGGGTTGTAAATATTACAAGTAAAAATAAATATGAAATACAAAAGAACCGCTGAATTTTCCAGAGTATGATTATAGAAGGATTGAGTGTAGATACATTCTCTTCACGGTTTATACTCGAGGTGATCAATCACTAAGTTCAAACAGTTCTATGCTTATTTTAACAAACGAGGACGAATGTCACTCGTCGATTCCTGAAGGGATTTGGAAAAAAAGAGGAATAAGAATAAACGTAATGGGAAATAAAATACGAGTATAAAATATATTCAGTAGTATAGAAGTATAGAGTTATACAAATGTTTGAAGTACGAGAGAAACTCCATTCTTTTAAGCAGCGTTGTAAATCTTTCTGTGTGAGGTATTTGGTTCGAAGCTGAATGTTTATGCATGAACAAATTTGCACACTATTGAAATTCGTAGAACCAAATTGACCGAAATTTCAAACTGCTTCATACTTAAAACTAAACCAACTCGATAGATTTTACTGTAGAGTTTCCAGTATAGAATAATTATACCTGCTGATTTTTTATGAATATTTCTCTAATGTCTTTGTTATAAGCGAGGTAAAACTTCAGTTAATCAATATTCTGATGAAGAATAACCATCCTGAAAGTCTTATTAATATGGTGTAGAGAAGACGCTCCGCTGTTCATAATATGGTTTTTATAAAGGTTGACAAATCAAAAGTGTAATTTACACCGTTTACTAAGAAATTAATGAATAAAGGTAATAAATGTGTATTTTGATAAAAAAATATATCAAACAAATAATATGATAGGAAGCGTTTCAGATTTTATAATCAAATTTCATTGAAAATGTAGTAAAAATTTATCACCCACTGAGACATGAGACAAGTTGAGTGTTAAAATTTTCAAACTTCTTTTAGATGGCAGTTACGATTCACTCCGCAAAAAATCCTGCCATAAAAAGGGTCGACAAGTTACAAAGTATCTTTGAAAGTCAATATTGAAAATCAAAAGTAATTGAAAACACATTAAAAGTTTTAATACTCTGGAGATTATCGATATTCCACAAGATAAATCTATTTATTTTGACAAATAATATCTCTAGTGAAATTTCAAATTGATGTTATGATTTCAGTACGCCTCGAGCATTTTGAAGTAAGTTGTTTTGGGTATTAAGAAATATCTACATAATAGCGATTTCCATATACCTACATTATTTAAAAGCATCTACTTTTGTGACATATAATACACTAATCACTTCTACTCACTATACCATCTAAACATTTTTCATAAATGAGGTAGCCAGCAGACCAACCTTTAGGAATAAAAATGCAAGGTGTCAACTCTGTGGCAATAAAAATTAAGATATTAAATACGGGTAGAAAAATTCAATGATGAATTGCGAATGTAAAATGTTTTTTTTCGAACACCTGCCTTTAAAAGGACACTTGAAAACTTACTGAAAAAAGTGGGAGACCAATTCTTTAACGGGCAACATATTTTGATAATCATTTGGATCAAAATATACTAATAAATGCCAAACCACAAAAAATATCTAATGAAAACTCTTAATACGAGTTATGTAGGTATCTATATAGTATCAATAAAATTGCTCTCTACAAAGGTTAATCCCCTTGATTGTCCCAGCATTATCTTAATTATATCGTAATTAATTCGCTTATTTAAAGTACTAATTAATATTTCATAATCTTCACTCATAAGTTGACGTGAATATTTTTAAATACGCCGATATTATTGGCTTAATATAAAATAAAACATAATATTGAATAAGACATTATAATATTAAAATAAATAACATTGTACCCATCTTAATCCTTACGTTCAAAAAGTATTTATACTATACCCTCACGCCGAATCCCAAGTGGGGTAGGCAGAGAGAACTGAACGCCAAACAGATCTATATTTACACATTTCCTTCGCTTCCTCCACATTCATACAGTTTCTTATACACGCACGTCGGTTCCTATTACTCAACACGCGGCCGTCCTTGAGAATTTTAAAAAGTATTTGCTTATTTTATTCAACTTAAATACTATATTGATAGATTCAGCGAGTAATCGAACAGGCAATATTTAATCAGGTCTGCAGATACACAAACCCTTCTTTATTAACATACTTACGATGCAACGTACAAGTGTATTGACAATCTACATATTATGTTGACCGTCATTGCCGGACCATTAATGTGCAACCGTATTCCACATGATTTACAAATTATTAAGGAGTGAATTATATTCAAGGAAAGATTACATAAGTTATTCATGAAATGTTTTATCTCCTAAATGCGCCTTTGTAATGGTTTTCCACAAAACGGCGCATTTCAAAAGAAATAATCTAAGTTATATTATTATATTTAATGCTGGTATTTCCCTTAAAATGATATTTAAAATAATAATATGACAATTATAATTAAAATAAAATTATGAGTAAAGAGATGAAATAACCAACTCGGAATAATTTCAATGAAGGAATTAAAAGCTACATAACTATCTACTATAAATGTAGTTCAACAGTTTTCAGTAGGATGAACTTAACCACTGAAGGCTTATTCTGTGTGTGGTTATCACGTAAGTACTAATTCTGAGTTATATGTAGGAACATACATGAATATCACAGAATAAACTTTACTCTAATATCGAATATATTCCTTCTAATACTCCATAATGGAGAATAACGTAATTATTATATGCATATTTCAAAATACTAAAAAGGATAGTTCAAGTTAATGTTTTTATTAATCCCATTATGGCACCACCTAAATAGATTTGTTAATTTTATGTCGATTGATTTATTTGAATAGATATGTTCGAGATAATAGCACATGTAAGGGAATAATAGTTTAGAGTAATTGAATAAATTCAGTATAAAAATCACGATATATAAAGCGAAATTACATACATACCAGATATATTCACTATTAATTTTTAAGTCAGCAAAATATTAGTAGTATTGTGGGTATCCTTACCTGAAAGTAAAAGAAAGAATATAATTAGTCAGAGAATATATTATAAAATAAAACAATAAACATAAAACACACAACTAAAGGATAAAGAGACATTTTTGTGTTATATTTTTACATGTTGCTGTTTATATTTTTACATGTTGCTGTTTATATTGCCTTACCAAGAGGAACCAATGTTGCAGATTACTTAGTGTGTATAAAAAGTTTACAAATAGGCGGAGATTGTTAAATTTAAAATACGAGATAATTTGACTGGTTAGTTCTGTAATTTGGCCAGTTTGTATTTATTTATTTATTTATTTATTTATTTATTTATAATAATAAACGGCTGAAACAGCCTTTAGAAACATAATAACAAAAAGAAAACAGTCATAATTTTAAATATACATATATATACATACACATACACATACACACATATACATATATATATACATACATACACGCACACACACATACATACACATACATACATACAAGCACTACGGTTCTAACCAAAAGTATATAAGAATTTATACAAGCATAATATAATATTAATAATCAGAAAAGATATACACAGTAATCAGCTAAGCATAGGTAGGTGCACATAGACGACCTAGCCCAGCACAGAATATGCAACAATAATAATATTATCGTTCAGTATGAGCAGTACACACAGTACCCATCAGCAATGTATCTATAGGTAGGTATAAGCCTACCTTAACAGTGCATTATCAAAATATGTAGCATGGTTTGACAACCATCGCCAACAGAGCAAAGCGTAGCAGGCCCAAACAATGCAAACAGGTACACCATTAATTACTACATGATATTAATTACTACATGACTTAAACTGTTGGTTAGAGCTAGTAAAGACCTTTATAGTACCTATATACTAGTAACGCAGTACCAATTTTCTCAAAAAACATGTTCTAAAATTAACAACAAACGTTTGCTGTGCACTCCATAACATTTAAGATGGTAATGGTCTTCTTCAGTTCTATACGGAAGTATTGTACATTTTATATACCTGACAAAGTCAACAAATGAACATTTTTGGACCAACGCTTGTTTAAGACTGATTGATATGAAATTATTTCGGCTGCACGATTTGATAGGCCGCGTCACTATTATTTCTTTTGAATTTCTAGTCTATACTATAAAGGTCTTTGGATAGAGACTGTTTATACAAAAGATATAATCTCACATACGTAGCAAATACTTTGTGAATAGGACAAATAAGGCAAGACAAGAACGTGATGGAAATTGTGACAAAGAAAGCAATGATCAATGCACGCACTACAAAATGAAACACAATGAAGATTAATTAAATGTTGAATATTATGGGAAAGAATAAATTTTGTTGTCTGCCCTGTTAGTAGAAAGCCACATAGATAATATGATAAATTATAGATATGATTAATCATAAATAACATGATCAAATAAACAATAGTCATTATAAGAACACAATATAGTAGTATTAAAATATAAGAAAGTCATACAATAGGAATGTCTTTAAGATTTGATTGATAAATAAAATATTCTAACTATGTATGTACCGATCATAACTACGATTGAAAATAGGTTTCATGTGATTACAAAACAAAAGTGATGAATGTCAATATTGCCTTGGAAATGCGTACAAAATCTATGCACCTAGATGATGTACTGGAGAAAAATTGTATGAATAAAAAAAGTAAATTTATGTTTATAAAGCAAGTATAAATGGATGAAAATAATGATTTCTACATCTCTATCTCAAATCTATATTCATAATATCTATTCTTTAAATTATTACATTCGTCATATATTTAATGTTTTTCTTTTGTATTCATTGTTACTTCTATGTATTCTATTTTCATTATTATTGTTATTTTAATATGTGTGACAACCGAATGGGCTTTGATAAAAAAAAATTAACTTAATAACTTAGTTTGTCGGTAGCCTGGAGGTAGAGTCTCGGCCTTGTGAACAAGTGGTCCGGGGTTCGATCCCAGGTGCCGGCAAATTCCCCTATCACGACACAAGCTTTTAGCTTACTGTGAAAGGTGTATAAGGTTGAATTTTAATTTTTTAATTTAATTTTAATTTTATTTTATTACACTAATAAATAAAAAATCTTATACATATTTTCATTGATGCTGCCCAACTAGGTATAACCTGTTCTAGGGCAAACATCTCACAAACATATCAATCATACTGAAACATATACATAATCACAAAAAACATTCATCTCCTATATTAACACAATCACATTCATAACAAGAAAAACACTGCTGCAAACCATCCATACATGAAACAACACACAAAAAAACCATTTCTCCATATAAAACCAGAATAAAAAAACAACACATCCCTCAACCACACACATCACAAATCCCACACCACATACAACACAAGTATATCACCCCACATAAAACACGAAACAAATCATGGAACAAATCCTAAGATATCCTGCAATCTCTCCATTGGCAGATCAGACACCCACCCATAACATGCTCTTAGCAAAACCCAGATATATCTTTTTAAAAAATAAAAAAAAAACTTTTCAAATGTTTTGAAATAACTTTTTAAAACACTGTGGATACCATATTAATTATAATTAAGTAGCTGACCCAGCGAACTTCGTACCGCTGAAGAATCAATGAATGATAAATATTTTTAATCTCCCTACAAATTCCAGTACAGTGCAGAGGTTCCTAAACTTTTTTTTCTCATTGAGCACTTTCAAAATTTTGCTGGTTCCGATGGACCCCCTGCATTTCTACCTCCCCCCCCCCGTCGCTAAATTTTCGAGATTTTTGCATAAATTAATCCTAACATAACAACTATTTGGACACTAATAAATAGGACACAGCACTGTAAATTCTTTGTAATTGTATAATATTTCATTGTGTTAGATATGTATGTATTTTTTATAGTGTTCTGATGATGGGATAAATAAATAATTAAAAAGAAAATCATTTAAGAACAAAAGATATTACATTCCTGATAAATTTCACTAATTCATTTTCTAGAGAGTAAAAATACAAATAAAATTAAAGTATTCAGAATAGTTATTTCTGACAGCTGATAACAATAAAGCCTTCCTCTAAGCAAAAACTTAATCAGAATCATCAAAGAACGCAGAGCTAAGTATTTTATAGGCGTTTAAATTTTCAACAGTCAATAACTTAACTGATTTAAGTACATATTATATAGTAACTATAAACTATTTATATTTACAATAGGCCCAAGGGTTTCATTTCAATAGCAAAATACTGTTTATGATGACATTGCGTATATAAGCCAATCTAAATTTAAATACTCTGCAACACAGCTCACCATAATTAATCATATAATTTACCCGGTTAATCGTTAATCCAATAAAGAAAAGGTTAACTTCGTTACTTGTTATAAATGCTACTACTACACTTAAGCCGCATGCAATAAATATGTAAGTTGTTCTTTTCATGCCAACAAAAATAAAGACATTCAAGATGGGTGGCAAACCTCATCTCTGAATCGAAGATGTAAAATGATTTTTTTTTCGAACACCTGCCTTTTACAGGACACTCAGTAACTTACTCACTTTGCCGAGCGCTCCACGGAAAAATAAAGTTATAGTTATATAAGAACCGAACCTTTAAAGATTCTCAAATCCTCCAGAGGATAATTATGGGCTTTCATTTAACGAAAACTAACATAATACACAAAATATTGACGAAATTAATTTAACCGAAGTCAATTGACTCGTTAATCTGTTGATTGTTAACTAACAACCATCTCTGCCTAACAATGTTTGTTAAGAATGTTACTATGAAAGTTTCATTAAACTTTAATTAAACGAATAAAGAGGACTCGTTAAAATATTTCGTCATATATAAATAAAGCGGTAAACTTGAATAAAACTATGAACTAAATTTTAAATTACAGTTATTATTATGGACCATGTTTGGGATTAGGAAATAATTTATTTATTATTGTATCTTTAATTAAAATATATTCTGCGGAGTCTACGCAAAGAATAGGTTTGTTACTGTTTCCAATGTGGTGGTATAGATAGATAGATGAATCATTCTTTCATATTTTAATTCTGATGATTGGACTGAAGATTTCAACGTTATACGTGATATATTTCGAAAACACGTATTTCACAGGATTCTCGAAAATTTAAAGAAAATATTGATTCCAATAACAGTCCTTTTCTTTCCAGGGTTGTTTTAATAGTTTTACAATGGCATGCTGAAAATCGCGATTCGTTTCTTTTGATTTTTGGGTCCGGTCTAAATTTTTTCCAAAAATCAGGTCTTCGAAGCTGCAGACATCTCCATCACTGGATACATAAGTAGGAATATAAATGAAATTACTATTGAAAAAAATGTTTTCATTAATTAATTGACTAAAATTCAATTCCTTTAGAATTCACTAGTTGAAAACGGTGGTGAATAAGCATCTAATCAAAATTGATTTCGTTTTCTTAATCACAACAGATAATTCCAAAACAAGTTGCTGATAAATTAATACCAAGTACATTTTGCTTTCAGCAATTTCAGGAATCTCAATCCTTTGAGACATCTTTAAACACCTGCGAGTAAGAAAACTAACAATGATTATATATATCTACGACAGATAGCAGTAAATACAATCTTATTCACATCTCACATTGATGGCTTTGCTTGGTTAATTAATTAAAGGCGTTGCATCTATTTGTGGATGATCTGCTACATTCCTGTCAGCAAAAGTGTCAATGTTATTAAGGTTATATACCTTCTAATTTTATTATAACAATGACATCGTATCGCTTGAAATGCATGACTTACGATTGTGAAAAGTCAAACTAATATAACTGTCAAATGAACATCAAATGTTGATTGACATGTTTATGCGCCAATTCGTCGATACAAATATATTTTAGTGATGAATCCCAGTATTTTATTTGTCCATTTGCCTTTCTCAAAATGATAATCTGACATACTATAATAACAAGGAAGTTATACGGACGTATGTAGGTACTACCACTGATTCAATAATAATCCTGTCATTCTTAATTTGTGTCATATCTTTATTGAACAATTTACTTTTGGTGTCGGATAAGTTGTATGATAAATAAATAAGTAGATAAATGTAAATATATTATCTAAATAGGTAACTGACCAATTAAAGTCATTTTTAATGTTAGAATTAGAAATCTTCTAGCAACCACACAAATTTAGGAGCAAGCAAAATAAATCAGTTACGTAAATGCTACGTTATCTGGAAACAATTTACTACTACTACTATTACTACTATACCATCACGGCATATCCCACAAGTGGGGTAGCCAGCAGACCAGCTGCATGTAAGAAACATGCAAGCTGTCCTCTCCGTGCCAATATAAAATCAAGACATTCAGGATGGGTGGCAAACCTCATCGCTGAATTAAAGATTTAAAATGTTTTAATTTTTTCGGACACCTGCCTTTTACAGGACACTCGAAAACTTACAGAGAAGAGTGGGAGACCAATTCTTTACCGGGTGCTCCACGGGCCAAAATACAAAGTAAATAATTTTGTGCTCGTGAAATCGACTAAATTTCAACAGATTACTATTTTCCACATGACATAATTATGTATTTAAGTTAGACTTGCAACGAATAGTATATTTGCCCAATACCCAATATTATGCAAGATCATGTGCCGAATAACTGAATACACGGCAAAACAATGGTGAAAGGTACTAAAGGGACATATATATATATACAAGACTTGCAGCGCGGTACATTTTTTCGAAATTTTGTGTTTCGACATTAAATTTAGTAATTTGATATTTGAGGATAAATAAAATTATGCATCTGCAATCTGGAAACAATTTAATGATTATTAATAGAAACTTCTAAGATACTTCGGTGAGAAAGAAAGTATGAATATTGAGTACTGTATATTTGTAAGAAACATTAAAGGAGACCCACCGTCCACCCTGATACCACAGAAATCTGGGGACTTCCATTTATCCGATAAATGTATACCTACTTGTAAGAATGTTGCTACTTTCAATGTATATAGTGCCAACAGTCCTGAATGTAGCGACGAGTGCCGATAAAGTGTCGAGTTGGCCATCCTACTAATTCCTTAGAATATATTCTAGGATGATAGCGGTAGAACACCAGCTACACGTAATACAGTAGGTATAGAGAAGAAAAGTATATTTGGTAACTATCCAATATCCGGCCAATTCAGCTGAATATTACGATCCGATCGGACACTGAAAAGTAGTTCGATATTTATTATTTGTTTACTAAAAAAACAATGTCCTCGCCTCTTATATACCTATACAATGACAATAACATAAACTTGACAAGCAAAGAAAGTGCGCCTGTGCACCCACAGCAGGATATATCCTGCAGGATAACATACTATGTAAGTTCCAAAACAGTATGATTTTAAAACAAATTGATAGTCAATATTATTAATGATGTTACATTCTTAATTCGTCAGGTAGAGAACAGGCAAAGACAAAACACCCAGACCCGAGAAAATAATGAACGACATAATAGGCAAAATACCTAAAAAATCATACTTTTTAACCTTTTTCAAATTTTCAGTTATTCATTTACTGAATATCCGTTACCTGGTATTCGATACCCGGTCAAATCACGATTCATTTCATCATTAGTATAATGTTTAAGGTAGGGATATACCAACTGCATAGTGCATCATGTATAATAATGCTCCAAGGATTTAATCGCGTTAACTTGTGCACGCCACTGATTGTAAGAGAAGCTGTATGTATAATATTAAAAGTTAATGGCTGAAAGATTCTGCACGATAATCAAGGCAGAGATGTTGAAAAAGCGACGACCATGCTTGCTCATCAAAAATATTTCTGCTGAATATGATGCTTGCGACTTGCTAAATGATGCAATACAACAGAATGCTGGACTAAAAACTATGGACCTCAACTCTGATGCGCTGATTGTAAAAAAAACAATAAAATTGAAGAAAAATAAGGAACAAAATCATATATTGATTGAAACGACACCTACTTTAAGAAGATATCTTGTAGGAGAAGGAAAAATATACCTAGGATATCAAAGGCTACAGGTTGTGGACTCAGACCCGGTAACTCAGTGCTACCACTGTCTGGGTCTTGGACATACCTCTACAACTTGCCTGAATAAGGAAAAACCAGCGGTTTGCTCCCATTGTGGGGGCAGTCATCACTATGGTGCATGCAATAAAAAAGATCAGCAACCAGTATGTGTAAATTGTCAGCATTTTAATACTAAATATAGATCTTCAACAGAGTCTAATCACAGTGCTATGGATAAGTCAAAGTGTGAGTGCTATCGACGTGCCTTAGCAAGAGCCTTACAAAGAATTGAATATTGACTATTTGATATTATTGATTTAAGTAAAGAGATTGTGAAAATCGGAGAACATCAAGGCGACGGAATAAATTTATCAATGGCAACGTCTAAAAATACACACTGTATAAAGTGTGGAGACGTTCTCTATCACTCATTGGTTGATTTACATGGAGATGTCACTTGTGTTTGCTACACTTGTACCTCGTATATGGCAATGCGGGTCCGCCAATACATAAAAATTACTATTTTTTATTTTATCATGTTGTCTCATGTGTTTGTTGTATTGATGTTCTTGGATATAGCATTCTCTATGATATTGAGAAAGAGCGACCCCATTATGATAGAAACTCATTTTGTACATTTGATGAATCGATTTAATCTGTTAATGATGCTTCACAACGGTGATAAATGCATATCATCTAGGGGAAATGATTATTTCACAATATTTTTCTGTTTTGTTTATTGCAAAATTTTGATCTTGTTGTCAGTCGATAGTAAAAAGACGCCGAACGTAAATAATGGTTTGATTGTATATGATATTAACTTCAACTACTATGTATGTTGTGACTTTGTCGCTTGCATTCGATTTTCGACATGCAAATGTATGAGAGAACCCATTCTTTTGATGTATAATAGTGATCATATTCCAATGTCACAGCGCACCAATCATGAGCTAAAGAAAGCGACGATGCTGCCGCTACTGGGAAATAAACTTTGCTATTGTAAATTGTTCTTTATATATTCGTATTTTAGCAACCAGCATTCTTTGATTTATTTCAAAATGTTTAACGTGCAGATCATGCACTATGAATTGTATTTGTTATATTGTTTAATATGTGTTTGTTTTGTGATCGTCTGTCACAACTGCATAATGGATTCAATATTAATAACTAAATATTGTTGTTTATTGAAGAAGAACATGACGGGGGATGTAATAGATTGTTGTAAAGAGTGTACTATTCTAATGTTAATGCTTTCGGACTCTAGAATCGTATTCTGTGGACACCGACTGCTGTGTACTGTACACCCGATTCTTCTTGGGCGCTGCGTGTCTGTTATTATATGTTTTTTTGGTTGCGTGCAGCACTCTAAAATGATAATGATGTATGGTTTTGTGGCGCGCTTAGTGTTCCTGTGCTGTTGTGAGTTTGCGAAGTGTGACTGCCATATAATGCATCTTAATAGTCATAAGATACCTGTTCATTTTCACGTGAAAACTGAAATCGACGTATACCCGGCATCCCTACATATCACACATTTTATTACCTTAAAAAAAAGTATTTTTGGCCCTGGAGATGTTGTGTTCGCCTATAGTTGCGGCTTGATAGATTGCGTGAAGTATGATAGAATTTCCAACACTAATACTTAACAGGCGAGAATCTTATATTTACAGAGTTGGATAGAGAGCTAAATGTTAGTGAGAATGTATGTGAGGATCTTGATAGCTTTAATAATATTTTATTGAACAATTTAAACGATCTATTTATAATACATCTGAACATTCGCAGCATGCATAAGAATTTTGAAAATTTTGTTCTCTCAGTAAACAGCTTAAAGAAAAGACCGGATTGTATAGTTTTAAGTGAAGCTTTTATAAATGACGGCTCGCCCCAGTACTCGATTGTGGGTTACTCATATATCGCGACAAAGGCTTATGTCAATAGAAATGCCGGTGTTGTGGTATTTGTGAGAGATGAAATTGATGTGGTCGGGAGTGTAGAGCATCGCATTCAGGGTGTGAATTGTCTCGATGTTGAGCTCAAGATGCAGGGTATCTCGCTTCATGTCATTGCGATCTATAGAACCCACGAATCCGACGCGACAATCTTTATAAACGATTTATCAAACATATTGATACAACTAAAAAATAAATTCAACGTGGTTCTAGGGGATATGAACTTGCAAATGAACACTCAGAGCGAGAGCGGAGATGTGACTGAATACATTAACCGAATGACTGAATTGGGCTATAAGTCGTGCGTCAACGGACTTACTCGGGAGTTTCCGGGCCAGACCCCCTCTTGCATTGACCATATTTGGACAAATGTCAAAATTAAAAATGTCAATAAGATCAAAACCATAATTTGGAAAGTGGGCATCACGGATCACCACGCTTGCACATTCTTATACAATTCTGGCTGCGCCTTTAACGGAGATGCTCCATCTAGTCTTCGAATACCAATTTTTAACCAGGTCAAATTTGTCAATGAAGTAAAGCAGGTCACGTGGGAGACAGTACTGGGGGAAAGTGATGTTGACAGGTGCGCCGAAATTTTTCATGACACCTTATCAGCACTGGTAAATAAATGCACAACTGAAAGAGTAGATAAAATACACAAACATAAACTGAAACCGTTGAAACCATGGGTAACCAGGGGAATAGCAATATCTTTAAGGAAGCGAGAAACATTGTATAAACGAACCCTTAGAAATCCGAGTGATAATCTAACCGTGAATAGATATAAAGAATATAGAAATAGGTTGACTAAACTAATTAAAGTGTGCAAATATAAATATTTTTCTGAAAAAATCAAGCGGTCAGGCGGTGGACATAAACAACTGTGGGGAGTAGTAAATCAGATAATGGATAATAATAGAAGGAGAGTAAATGTCAGAAATATCGTCTACCAAGGTGAGCTCATAGAAGCTGCCAAGAACCCCAAATTATGTGCCAACGCATTCAATAGTTTCTTTTCGAACGTAGGAAGGGAATTAGCGAGGGAAATATGTAAACATGACGGGGATCTTAATAGTAATACAGAGGAAAGACGACATGACCTGAGCTGGGCTTCTTTTCAAGAAGTCTCAGAAGCGGATATTCGTAAAACTATAGAGAATATGAAGGGAGGTGCAGCTCCGGGCTTTGATAATATTACTATCCAGACGTTGAAAGCTATAAAACTTTTTATTGACAAACCACTTAGACACTTAATAAATATCAGCTTGATGAGTGGTAAATTTCCCTCCGCATATAAAAAAACGATCGTCATCCCGATCTACAAGTCGGGCGACTCCCAAAACGTGTCGAACTATCGTCCCATATCGCTTATCTCCAATATCTCAAAAGTCTTTGAAAAAATAGTTAAATCTCAACTAAATAATTTTCTATATGCAAATAAGATTATTCATAAAAATCAATTTGGTTTTGTTCAATCCTTGAGCACTCAGGATGCGATAGCCAGATTGACCACCATAATTTACGATTCGTTAGACGAAGGAAAAAAGTGCGCTGGAATTTTTATTGACCTCCGAAAGGCCTTTGACAGCATTTCACATGTTAACTTGCTTAAAAAATTGGAGTACATAGGTATTGCTGGTGGTGTTCTGGAATGGTTCAGAAGCTATCTACATAAACGCCCACAGAGCGTCAGAATTCATGACTGCATTGGAGACATGGCTGAATCGGAGTACGGAATTCCGCAGGGTACAGTACTGGGGCCTGTCCTGTTCATCATTTTTGTAAATGGTATATTTTCGCAGGGGTTACATGGTCAGGTAGTATCATACGCGGACGACACAGCACTTATTGTAAGCGATAGGTCCTGGGAGGGAGTGGAAGCTAGAGCTAATGAGGATATGAATAAGCTCAAGAAATGGTTCGATCGTAATTTGTTAACTTTAAATAGTGATAAAACATATATAGTACCGTTTGCTGTACACTCCAACGACAAGCCGCGATGCTTTGACGTGATGATCCATGACAGCTCACCGGATCATTCGCCCTCTTTATGCCAGGGGAAGTGCGCATTTCTGAGAGTCACGGATAACATAAAGTATCTTGGAATAATAATAGATAGAAATTTAAAATGGAAAGAACAAATTGAGACCGTCGTTAAGCGCATTAGAAAACTGATCTATATATTTGTTGAAATCCGAGACATTCTAAATATAGAACAAATGTACTTAATTTATTATGGATTGGTTCAATCAATTCTACAGTATGCTATGGTTGGATGGGGTGCTGCTTATCGCACGAGTCTAATACCTATCGAAATTGCCCAAAGATTAATAATCAAAATAATTTTGAAAAGACCACGAGACTACCCTACCGAACAAATATTTACAGAGTTTAAAGTTCCTAAATTTAGAGACCTCTATTCTAAATTTTGTATTCTGCAGGTTCTCAAAGAACCGGAATATCATTATTTCCTTACTGAGAATCGTACCAGACATAAATATGTATTCGTTCGTCCTAAGAAACGCACAGTTTTTGGTCAGCAGCATTACACATATTTCGGAGAGACCCAATTCAATAACCTGCCATTAGACGTGAGAAAGACTCCAAGAGGCGACGAACTTATAAAAATAATAAAGAAGCGCTACAAGCCGGATAAGACGGGATAACACTTTCAGCGACAATTTTGAGATTCGGGCTCATGATGTCATCATTGAGCACTGAATCGCGTAAAAGTGATGTATTTCTGTGTAGGTATGTGTGTTTGTGTTAATGTTGATGAGAGGAAAATTGATCCAACTGATTTGTATATTGTTTTGACGTTGTGAATAGGTAATTGTATTGGTTTAATTTTGTATTGTGCTGGTAGATTTTGTTGAACGTTTGATGAAAGTACATGAGAACTGAAAGTTTGCTATTTGTAACAAATTCTTATATGTGTATTAATATTTCTAGCTGATTCTTTTATTGTGTTAATATTATAATTGAAATCCGACCCTCCGCACAAGCATTTAGTTGCTTATGGAGGGAGCATTTTTACTGTGTGTTTTATTGTTTTATTAATGTAATATCAATGTATACTGTGTATTTATGAATGAAATAAATATATTAAAAAAAAAAAAAAAAAAAAAAATAATTTTCACTTCACTCTTAACTCTGTCTACTAATCTGTACATCTGTGGGAATGTCAGCAGAAATCTTAAACATTTTACAAATATATTTTAATATGCGAGTTTCACGGCTAACATCAACAGTAGAGTAGTTTTCTTCTGGACTGATGGATATGGTTTTGATGGTAATTTGTAGCCCTAATAAATTCATCTACAAAAACAAATGAAGCTTTATATATATTTATATATAATTTGTTTTTGAGGGTGATTTGATTATAAACACTAAGATCGAAGTAAAACAACGCTTTCTTTGAAACATATTTAATATTCTTTAATTTTCAGATCTCACTTTCAATAGTAAGTAGAAACAATCATAAGTAGTTTTATTAAAGAAATCGTATTTTTTAACTACATAGGTACTTAGTAGATTTATATTATAAAATTATCTACTATAATGTACTTTCTTTCACTAGGTTTTAATTATCGCGATGGATTTTGACGTGGATCAAATTCTCAAGGACGGTCGCGTAAGAGGAATCGGCGTGCATGTATGAAAAACTGGATGAATGTAGAGGAAGCGAAAAAAGTATGTAAGGATAGATTGACATGGCGTTCCGATCTCTCTGCCTACCCCACCTGGGACACGGCGTGAGGGTATAGTATAGTATTTTGACGTACCTATGCCATTGGAGGTGAATCAATGATCACGACTAACAAAATCAATTAACAGAAAGTCTAAATACATTAAATCCAAACATTGTCTAAATACGTTAATATTATAAAAATTTCTTGCAACTTAACAAAATAAAACCTTGTTAGAAAAAAGTGACGAAGTAGATATTTCATCCAAATACAAATGTAACATATTTAACAGTTGAGGGTCGGCACCTGGGATCGAACCTTTGCCGGCGCAAACTCCCCTTTCAAGACACAAGCTTTATGTGAAAGGTGTATAAGCTTGTTATAAACCCAAACACATCTTTTGAAAAAAAATTACTAATACATTAAACAGTGCAGGTGCCTTTTTTACAATGCATTACAAAGTCTACATACTTGATAAAAAAATTGATAATCATACATAAAATAATATTAAATTCGCATTCACTACAGTTATATCAAAATGGCAAACTACTGAACACATTGTTATTAAATTTAAATCTGAAAGCATAAATAATAATAGAGATCATAAATACATGTTTATATTATTTTGACTCCTCCGGCAATAGTGGGTTGGCCGTTACTGTTTAAACTGAAGCCTATACCTTCTGTCTGGTATAATAAAATATGTAAAGTTGCCAGAGGCAGCTGATTGGTTGAAATAGTAGGGGGTGCGGTAGAATTATATATATAAAAAAAACATTTATTAAGAAAACAACGGTTTCTTTTCCTGATTCTCACCTATGAAAACTATAAAAATATACAAATTGATTATTTAACTAGGATTCATAATGTTAGATTATTAAAGAAATGTTGAAATAACGTAAGTCCAAAGACTCCTATTGATCCATTTTAGTAAATGACAAGTGACATTTTTTTAACATTTTATATTATTAGAGAGTTGTTATAAGAGTTGCTATAGAAAACAAAATGCAAAAGATATACATATAACTAAACTTGTAAGGGGGGCTCTGTGTCAAGGGAGGAACCACCACATATTATTATTATTACTACTACTATAATATTTACGTATAACCTTCTTCTTTTAATTCAGCCTCTACTAACTATTCAGTGAAATAGTAAGCAGAAAGTATCCGACCTTTTTAAACTGAAGTGTAGTTGTTATCTACATAGTTTTTCTACGGTTCTTTCTCTTACTTCTATGCATAGAAAAAGATCTAACTAAAGAGCTAACTGCAGAGATTCATACTATACTAACTACTTATAGAACATACCATACCGTTGAGATTTCAAACTAAAGTATTTAACTAAGCAGTTAGGTCTATCTATCTATCTATATTAACTGTTACATGTAATAAATATGCTAGTTGTCTTCATTGTGCTAATATGGTTATATTTTTAATTGTGTTATTTTTGCTTAGTTTCCTTTTTTTTAAAAAGATATATATCTGGGTTTTGTTATAAACCCAAATACAACCTTATACTCCTTTCACAGTAAGCTAAAAGCTTGTGTCGTGAAAGGGGAGTTTGCCGGCGCCTGGGATCGAACCACGGACCCCTTGTTCACGAGGCCGGGACTCTACCTCCAGGCTACCGACGAACTCTAGTTGAAAAACTCTAACGAAATTTAGTTGTGTTATTTAATTGTCTTATTTTTCTTAGTGATTTAATTGTCTTATTTTTCTTAGTGATTTAATTGTCTTATTTTTCTTAGTGATTTAATTGTCTTATTTTTCTTAGTGATTTAATTGTCTTATTTTTCTTAGTATTGCAGCAGAACAGATTTTGGTCTAGTGGGGCAATATATTCCATAATGATATTTATATGTTATTTTTGAAGGTATGTTATATTTTTGAAAAATAAATTTAAAAAAATCAGAAAATTGAGGATGTAAAATGTCTCACATTTATCTGCCTTTGACAGAACATTGAAAAATTCACATTCCGGGTTAGTTGGAAGACATCGCATTTTAGCGATAAACTCGCCCTCTGTACATTGAATTTATAATTGTTATTTTTATGCCACTATTTCACTATGTAATATTGTAACCAATGTACAGTAAAGAATAAAATAAATAAATAAATTTAAGAGTGAGAGGCCCGTTCATTGCCAGGGACTTCACAGAATAAACAGTTAGGTCACCGTTAAGTATACGTTAAATGTTATGTGTCGAAAGCTTTATACAATAAAGCATTATTTTGCAAATTGTCATTAGTTGATTATTTATTTAAACTTTGATTTTCATTTATTTATTTTCACGATTATAATAATTTATTTACGGTGATTGACATTTATCACATTATATTTTAATATAAATATTTTATTTACTATACGGAAACGATTGATTTATAACGCTAGATAACCTCTCAATAAAAATAAAGATTGATTTTTTAAACATAATATGACAGATAATTGAGTCTAATATACGTCGGTAGTTGGTATGTATCTAACTGTCAGTATGTATTAACGATAAAAAATGCCATTTTTTTTTCTGAAAGTAGAGATGTTAGAATAGGTAGACATTCGTGGATCAAATTCTCTAGATAGGCCGCATAATGAGAGAAATTTACGTGCAGATTATTCAATTCGCCATTTTGGACTATAATAATATTTTTTTTTATACATACATACATAGGTACATCTAATTCCCCTTGTCCTAGTTGGGTCGGGGGCCCATTGCGCCTAGGTACCTCCTCCAGAGATCCCTGTCCACCGCTGCTTCCAGGACCTCTGGCGACTCCAAACCAATTTTAATAAAAAAATATTTTTAATAGATTTTGAAACGCTTCAATGTTTTTTTTTAATTTTCTATGTATTTTTAATTTTATTTATTAACCAAACAAAACATACTGTCATATGGTACATATTACAAAATAGTACATTACATCAATATTTGACCAACGAAATTTGCGGATATTTCAAGTATATACCTAGAGGTGCGATTAAAAATCTATACAAAATGAAAATAGAACATGATTTATGTTACTATTAAATTTGATTCCCTTGGCTAGAGGGACATCGATGAAGGGTAATCAGGCGATTCGGCAAGTATCGGTTTTGGTCGGTCAGTCATTCAGACTGTCCACTATAAATACTAAATAACACCTCCTGAGTAGATTAATTTGCTAGTGTAGAAGTTAGAATCACATACATAAATGGAAGTTCTCATTCTTATGCACTATTCGGGTGATTAGTGAGTCTACATCACTAGTGATACGGCGTGAGTATAAAGTACATTCATTGTTTTTCAGAAGGTAGATGGTAAGTATGCTATTTAGTAAAACGCTTAGATTTACAAATGTTCCGGCTAATAATGTATAAATATCTGGATGGCGGCAGCGGCGGCACTATCAGAAATTTATGGAAACTAGACTGTGTATATAATATGTATGTACAGTATACTTTAAGTACACAGAGCACTTAGTCGTTCTGGCTTATCATTATGAATGTTCTAATGCATATAATAATAAAATTATTACTGCACACTAGCTATCTACCATTCCTATTATTATCATTAGGTTTATATCTTATATTATATTTGTATCTAAGTCTCGGTAAAACTACATACAATACGTCACGAGGTCATTTTTTAGTAAGGTCGTTCAAAGTTCTATACTGTCATGGAATATTCCTCATATCCCTTGGAGCACCCGGTAAAGAATTGGTCTCCCACTCTTTTCCGTAAGTTTTCGAGTGTCCTGTAAAAGGCAAGTGTTCGAAAAATTTAAGACATTTTACATTTTTAATTCAGCGACGAGGTTTGCCATCTATCCTGAATGTCTTGATTTTATATTGGCACGGAGAGGAAAGCTTGCATTTTTGTAATATAGAGTTGGTTTGCTGGCTACCCCATTTGTAGGATATACCATGATGGTATAGTAGTAGTAGTAATAAAGGTTGGTGCACTCTGCTATCTTAGTGCCAACACTTATGTATGCAAGTGAGACGTGGACATGGTTAAAGAAGGATGAATGTGGCATAAATGCAGTTGAAATGAGATCACTGAGAAGGATGTGTGGTAAAAGTCTGAGAGATCGTGTGCGTAACAGTGATATACGAAAGGAATGTGGAATGAAAGTTGGTGTAATAACAAGGATGAATGTAAATAAGTTAAGATGGTTTGGGCACGTGGAAAGAATGAATGAGGACAGAATGACTAAGAAGATATATTTGGCTGAGAGGAATGGTGCTCGGAGACGTGGACGTCCGAGGATTAAATGGCAAGATCATTTAAATCAAATCCTACAGGACGGTCACGTGTTGAGTACGTTGAACAGGAGAGCATGCATGAGGAATTATATGACAGTGACGGAAGCGAAAGATATATGCAAGGATAGAAGGAAGTGGCGCTCGATCTTTTCTGCCTACCCCGCGAGGGAAGCAGCGTGATAGTATAGTAGTAGTAGTAATATTCCTCATGCGGGGTATCCAGCTGATCAACCACGTGCAAGTCACTATCTATGTGCTTATGAAAGTTATGTTATTCAGGATGGGTTAAACAAATTACGGGATAGCTTACGAATACCTGCCTTTTAACGGCATACTCGAAATTAATATACAGAGTGGGAGACCTATTATTTTAAGAAAACTCCATGCGAGAGCCTTTCAAAGTTTGCCCAGCAAAATAACATTTGCTTCTCACGTGGGTTAGTTGGAAAAAATCGAGTCTGATATAAACTCACCCAATGTATTTGATTTATTTATGATTCATATATTTACACGTATTTTTTTGTAATCAATGTAAATAAAAAGTAAATAAATAAACATGTTTGTTGACACAAAATTACTGCCAAAATAACGATAGTATAGCGCACAGATGTGGTAAGTGCAGTTTTTACCGAAAATGAGTTATTATACGCATGCGAATCTATATCATCTGAAGTATGTTCCTTAGGAATATTATTGCGTAACTCTGTGTCATTCACGAGATATTAAAAAAAAACTATGTGTGGTTAGTACTAAATTGTATGGCATCTCAAACTTTCAACATTGATTATCTCAAAACTATGAAAACTGCACTTACCACATCTGTGCGCTATGCCATCGATAATTTCGGCTTTCTAACTATTGGTCTCATTTTAAGCTTAAACCTAAATAGTACGAAGTTCATATAGCGTTGTTTTGCTTCGAAAAATATCACATTATTGTTCATGGATATCACAAAATAAACGCGTTTTTAAGAAATATACAAAAATATATTGTGCTTTGAATTTGAATGAATGAATAACGAGAACAACAACCGTAAGTCACATTTGTCAAAAAACGACGTAGGGTAGTTTCGTTCATCTAATATTATACATATGTTGCGATGGTGCACAGTGTTGCCCGTAGGCGAATTCGATAATAATATTAAGTGGGATGCATTGTATGTACTACAAGCATAGTGGCAACATTAATATGGGAGATATCTGCTAATATTGTTATGAGATTCTTTCACATTATGATATTTGCATCGAATATCTATTGGAAAGTTAATTATTACTAATGATACTACTTCATTGATATGTTTAAATGAGTGTTATTCGCTTTCAGCATTTTCTGATAGATGAAAATTTTTGTACGCTTGATTGCACATATATTTAAAAATAAAAATGACTCAGTGCTTACGATACGTTTTGCTGAGTAAAAAGAAAGGCATACTTCGATTATTAAAATGACGCTAATCACTCCATATCGAGTGCGTGGCCCATTTCAAAAACAAATTTGAATTTGGCAATTTATTTTGAAGTGTAAATAATTCTATATCAAATGATAATTCTACAACATTTTATGATAATTTTAAATGATAAAATAAAACAATTTTGCTATGAGTGTCTGAAAGGAATGGTTAAGAATATTGAAATATATTTATGATTCCATGCACTGACCACTCTCATGTCCTCAAAGCAAGTTTAGTTAATATGAAAAGGGCTTCAAATGTGTGAATTTATTGTAGGGAAGATTGCTTTGGTGCTGCCAATAATAATAATATGTTATTCATATAACTCCAAGATGTAGTGGTAGTAGGTAGTCACCAATCCCACAGGACTCATATTATTAGTAATAAAGCGGAGCAGAGTGAGAGATTTATGGACAGAATTATCATTATTAAATATGTAACTGGACACGTTACTGGTATAGCCAGCGGTTCGTTTACATGTTTCATGTTTGAATATTATTTTCCTTGCAAAATAAGTTGATGCTTACTATGTAAGGTGAAAAAACTTTAAATGATGCACTGAAAAAGTAATACTTCTAAACGTCACACAAAATATAAAAAGGTGGTTTTAAACCACGACAAACAAACTAAGAATATTACTCAATAGACCTCATCCGAACAATCAACAGAATGTACAAACTTAGTAGGAACCATGAAAGGTGTTCCAATATTTGCGAATCGGCTTAGACTGGTTTAAGAGCATTTTATCTTATATCATTTAATACTTATGATTCCACAATTTCGAAATATCTAAAATAATCGTGGTAAATAAGGAAGAACTGCATAATCGTGAAATGCAGTTAGTCCAAAGGCTACCCCACTTGTGGGAGAAGCATGATTAAGAATGACAATGATTGCGGTTGATGATTCGTTCACCCCAACCATCTCAAAAGATTGTGTGAAATAGGACAATCTCCACTTTGCTTCTCAAGTTGATGATGTTTTTCTGACACCACAGATCGGTAGACAACCTGTTTCATTTCACAACACAAGATCCGTAATGCCAAAGGATGGGTGGATATCATCATAGCATAAGAAACACTACAAATATCCGCTTTTCACACTTAATAATGTAGCTAGGTTTGCCTCCGGTATTGACGTTGTTTTATTAATTATATAGGTAATATAATTACAAACAAGAAGGTGTGAATTTCTTAAGTAAAGTGTTAACCATTAATCCTCCCTGTACTTTGTAACAACAGTACTTCATCAATGAGTAATTTGCTAACAATAACAATACCATAAGTCTTGTATTAGTAACAACAAGAGTTAGTATGGAAACTTAGAAGATACATGCTTCAACGTCATCAAGATTCATGTTATTACCTACGTAAAACTATTGAAATATACTAACAGCGTTCTAGAAGTGACTTGGGACTCTAGAAAAATGTGATCAATTGAATGATGAAATTTACTCATCTCACATTTTATATAAAAATACCGTTGTTATTGTGTTGAACTAAATGACCTGTCATTATATTTACCGAATTTAATTTTCAGATATTGTACAAGCTCAAAGTGACTAAAAATAACAGAAGAAAGTGTATTTAATAACAAAAGATGTATTTTTGATATGTTTAATGATACTTAGAATAAATAAACTTAAGAACTTTAAAAAATCTATTTTTTCATTGTAATGTAAATTTTCAACATTAAAGCAGCATAAAATTTACTGACTAGGGATGTAACTTAAACTGTTCATGTTTTTTTTTTTTTAATTTTGAAATGTTCCCTATATAATTTAAAAATGTTTGTTTCAACTTTTTTTTATCTATGTTTACGTATTTTACTTGTTCGTCATACTCATGATCTCAATTTGAAATGAAGCATAGATATTAAACAATTTTTTTAAACACATCTCATCTAGAAATTTTTGAGTTCAATGTATTCTACATATACCTAATTATTTATTACTTGTGACTTCTACAGTAATAAATCACATCATTTATTATGTATTATTAAGAACGGTGCTGAAATCAAGAATATGTAACTACCTATCTAGTTATTTCATTCATTGTTGACGAACCTCAATGTCAAAACAGGTTCCATGATGATGTACGTAAGGTAATATTTCATTCATTCACTGTTGCTCTCGGGAATACAGAGTGGAAACAAACAATTTATCTCCCATGAGTGGAGCAACTAATGGACTCACCGCATATTATAATGACAATTATAATTTTATCTTGATCATATATTAATTTAGTTATTTAATCAGAGCCACAAACAGAAAGTTGGGTTAGTTGGAAGATATCGCGTCCCTGCGATAAACTAGCCCATTGTGCAAAATTATTCGTTTATACCATGTAACCTTATTATTTGTATCCATATATTTTGTACAATAAAGTTTATTATTATTATTAATATTATAAAGTTGACAAAATACACACAAAAAAATAAAAACATTATACATTGATTTGGCCAGGCCAACCCCCCAATAAAGTATGTCTACAACATACACATATTAATGTAAACAAAAGAATGAGAAAAAAATATATGCATAACCATTAAGTATGTATCGTTGGGAGTACGATCTCGAAAGTAATACAAAAATAGTTAAAAGTAGTACTAAATACAGAAGCAATCAAACTCTATACGCAGTTGCCGCCCCCCCCCCCCCTTTATAGAAAACATCTTGTGTACGTTCATGTATATATCAAGTATCTTATTAAAGCTATAAATATATTTTCTTTATTTTCTAAAGCACTTAAATTAAGTCATAAACCAATATTATAGTTTCTATATCATTGGTGGTAACTTTCTGAAAATTATTTTTGACTTATATTAAAGTTATTATTAAAAACATTGTTACTTTCACTAAAGAAATTATACATTTGGCGGAGACCTTTTGGAATAAGTCAATAGTATTTCATTTTAAGTATAAAATTATTTTCCTTTTTCAAATGATTTTCAATTAAGCAAAATTTGAAGATAGGTAGGTATATAAAATATACGAAAAATAAAAACGAAATACGCGTAGTCATAGTCAAATAATGAAATTCACGAAGGTAGATGATATACAAATAATAAAAGTATGAGTAACTTGGGGATGGAAAGTCGTATAACATATTATACCTACCTGTATCATAGACGTCAGAATAAAAAGGTCCTGCTCATTTTGCAAAGTTTTCAATTTCTCTTCAAACTTTTTCGGCAAAAAAACTTCACCAAAAACGCAAATGGGTTTATCCGACATGTTGTTGGCTAATTTTATGATAAAAGTTGAAACGCACAGAGAGGCATTTAGCGAAAGTAATAATTAGTATGTACGTAACCGAATAAAATTCCAACGACCGACGGGTTTTAAGCAAATACGTATAGCAAAATAAAACGAGAAATGATTTCAGGCTGAAATATTATAAAAAAAAACATCACATGTTTGAGAATAAAACAGAAATGAAAAAAAAAACGAATAAAATTAATTACGTCACACAACACTGAACCATTTTTTACAAATCGCACAAATAAAAAACGAAATTTAATATATATTCTCTACATTAAATTCAAATTCGAATATAGCAAAAATAAAAGAATAACATTAAATAAAACAAATGAGCGTGTCGCTGTACGGTGCATGAAAACAACTGAGTGTAATAATTATTATTAGATAGTATGTATGAATAATCTTTCTTTTGTTTCAATGTTGATATTTTGTTATTTATTCTATTATCTCTCATAAAATAATATTTCTGACAATGACATTGTAAGATAATCGTCTAAGTCGTGTGTTTGAGAGTTTTGTGTAATCATAATTTTGATATCATTAATGTGTACATTAAACTACGTACCTATCACAAAGATGAGTTAATCAACATTAACTAACGTTCATATTAATATTAGGTATAATATGTATGCAAAGAAGGAATTCGAGATATGTTAAGAGTCATGATACGGATGAAGTCAAGAAGATATCGTACTAACATTTTATACGTCATATCCAAACGTTTCTAAGAAATTCGAAATGATCACGAATAAAAAATACCGTGCATACATAATCTAACAGATGCCTTATATATTTTTTTCTGTATAGCACCCGGCAAACATTGGTCTGCCACTCTTTTCAGTAAGTTTTTGAGTGTCCTTTAAAAAGCAAGTGTGAAAAATTAAGTCATCTACAGTACATCTTAAATTCAGTGATGATGTTTGCCTGATTTTTTTTTAATTTTCGTTGGCACAGAGAGGACAGTTTGCATGTTAACTACATGCAGCTGGCCTGCTGGTAGTGCTGGTTACATCCACTTCTGGGATACTTGTGAAGTATTTTTTTTAAATATTATTTAAATGTAAATAAAAAACGTTTGTACTTCAATAGTTCCAAATAAAGATACGAAACACAAATAATAATTTAAATAAAAAGTAGTTTGTTTAGCTTTCACTGTTTGAAGCGTGAATGTGAATTATTTTAAAATCAATTATTTTCAGCGTCAAATAAGCGAAAGGGGTATTATTTTCTCAAAATGGGAGGAAGCTCTACCGTAAGAATATTAACAATATGTACACAATATTATGTTCATATCTTAAGACTATTTTAAATGAATTCAGTTAAGTTTGAGAGCGTAGAAATTTTACGTCGATACATCTTTGCCGCAAAGATCGATTAGTTGAAAATATTGTAGTACTAGTACACCACCGTAATCAAACAAGATCGTATCGCATTTTCTCATTTCCGATACGTCGATTGATTTATTCCCCATACCGTTTTGTACAGAATACCTGTGAACACTGTAATTTATATATTTTATCATATACAACAAGAATGAATGAAAATAAGTTAAGATGGTTTGGACACGTGGAAAGAAGGAATGAGGACAGAATGACTAAGAAGATAATTATATTTGGCTGAGAGGAATGGTGCTCGGAGCCGTGGACGTCCGAGGATTAAATGGCAAGATCATTTAAATTAAATCCTACAGGACAGCCATGTGTTGAGCATATTGAACAGGCGAGCATGCATGAGGAATTGTATGACAGACAGTGATGGTGGCGAAAGATGTATGGAAGTGGCGGCCGATCCTTTCTGCCTACCCTGCGAGGGAAGTGGCGTGATGGTATGAATGTATAAAACCTACTTTTCGTGTGCTTTATTTTTTTTTTATTAATAATTGTCATTTCTTAATAAACAATGACTATTTATTCCTCACACTACGAAATGTTTCTTTCGAAACTCTGTGTTAAAATTTCTGAAAATATTTTATTGAATATGAAAGTCCGTAGCATGAGTGATGAAAAAATTTCATGAGTAAAATAATATTTAAAATACAGTTTTACATAAAAATTTCACAAAAATTATTACGGATTTTCATAACTAAATAAACAAATAATTATGCTAAATATATCACATTTTTAGTAGCTTACAACCACACATTAATTAAGATAAGCTGTTTCTTATAAATTTAACATTTTTTTAAAATTAATTTTAACATAATGTATGTGATTGATACCTCATAAGTCAATAGACGTCTCGTCTATTGACTTATGAGGTATCAAAGAAAGAAACGAAGAAAGAAACCCTTGTTTCAATTTACCTTGATGTTAATAGAAATACACCAAATCCTTTTCATATTTCATAACCATATTAATTAAAACTGTTGGTGAAAAACTAAAAATACATCTCAGGCTACACAGGTACGCAATCAATAATAAAATATGATTCATTACATTCATATGGAAAAATCTTGCATTCAAAAGTTTTTGCTTTAATTTTATCGATATGTAGAAAAATAAGAATAGAACTATAGATAACACATATCAGTTTTATGGATAGAATGCGTGTAAATAAGTTACGATCGTTTGGACATGTTAAGCGAATGCACGATGAAAGGATGACGAAGACAATGTATCTATCTGAAAGAGAGGGTGTAAGGAAGCGCAGACGTCCAAGAACTACGTGGCTTGAGCACAAGGATCAAATTCTAAAGGACGGCCGCGTATTGAGTAAGAAAAATCGACGTGAGAAACTGGATGAATGTAGAGGAAGCGAAGGAAGTATGTAAGGATAGATCTACGTGGTGTTCCGTTCTCTCAGCCTATCCCACCTCGAACACGGCGTGAGGGTATAGATAGATAGATAGATAGAACTATAGATAGGCTTGGAATAAATTCATCCATTTGATGTTCAGTTATTAAAATTAAATTTGGTATCAAGATGATCGCGAAGTTTATGTTAATCGACTCTGCATGTCGTGCACTAGCTCAAATACAACGAATAATAGATAATAATGTGTAGGTAATAGTGAAGAAATTAAATGATTTCATATGTCACGAAGTAGGAAAGGCTGACGTTGAATTATTATACGTAGCAATTAAGGTATTTAACTGACGGTAAGTTGGTTCTGAAGACATAAATCATTGCACATATTGTATCTTATATTCAGACAGTTCATTGTTTGTTTAAATTAATGTAGATTCTCGATACATGTTTGCGAGAGAAGACGCATACGTGGAGAACCGCGGTAATATTCACTGTCTTCTATTTATAACTTATTATAGAAAAACAGGGTTTGTTCAATATGCGTAATAATACACTGATTGTTCATAAAAAAATAGGAAGAATTTCCTAAACAAAATGAAAAATCATCAAATATTACTTCACTACCATCTATGTTTTTTTTTTACTTAAATAAAAAAAATCGATACAATTTTATTTTGTACTTTTATTCCTTTAGATGCTTGGGACTAAAACAGGACAATTTCATTTGTTGTAAAATGTCAGAAGAGTCAAAAATTAATTAAATTTGGATTGTTTTTAATAAAAACCTTGAATTTCTTCAAATTTTCATACACAATTCATAGGATTTAACAGTTTTGGAAAATGCTTTTTTATTGAACTAAACTAAATCATATTTTTGTATTTCATATTTTGGATTTGTTCGATTTCAATACCAAGTCATACATTTGTGCTTTTCTAAGCAACTGTACACAACATAATGCATCATCGTGAGGGAAAAAGTTGTAAATTCGTTTTATATCCTGAATGTGGAACTAATTAGGTATGTGAAGCTTGTATTTTGAAAAGGTCGTAAATGTGAAAGTTGTACATTTCGTCTAACGTTCACATTTCAAAAAGTTTATTCTAGAAAATTCGTACGTAAAAAAAATTCTATTTCCCACTAGCGAAATGATCCCCGTAAAAGCTATTAAATGTATGTATGATGGTTCTACATACATGTGTATAAATATACATAGATAGAGTATCTAGGTGAAGTCCTGTAGCTTGCGTTCCTTTTTATTTCCTAAAACATTTTCGAGTAAGACAAATCTTTTGGGACTAACAAACTTTTTTAATTTTTGTACGAGAAAAATGTTGTAATACTCAAAGTAACACATTTTTTGCTGTACAAAAATCTATAATATTATAAATTATCACGGGTAAGAACATAATAATAATACCTAGTAGGTAATAATACAAAAAAAAAAAACGGTCCACGGTAAACAAAGCAATATTAAGCTGCTTAGTATAAGGGAATGAATTATAATTATTCCGCGAGGTACAATAATTCTTCACTATGTAAAAATATAACAGAAGGATAGGATTTTTACTGTAGCCTTGAACCAATAAGAAATGTTCTGGGAAAATAATAGTTGAACGGCGGCGTTTCAAAATTATGATAGATTACATTTCAAACTTTATTCGTTTCTTTAGGATATTACTTTAGTAGGTGTGTACATGTCGAAAATCATAAAACCTTTTTTCTCTGTTTATCGCTACTTTGACGGAATATTTATTCATTAAAACAGTACAAATCACCCATAAAAATAATGGGTGAAAAATTTCATATGTAACTTTATGTAACATATGTAACACTACCGCCATCTGTGTGGAACTCTGAAAAACACATATTTTAATATCATAAATTATGTATAAATCAAACGAAATAAAAATTATTAGTAAGTGTGTTCGTATTCAAAAATAATCAGCTATTTATAAAGGAGTATGATAAGTTTCTGATGAATAATTGTCAAATTAATTATCAAATCATCCGCACGGTTTACTCTTAGTATGGCGCTAGTTGTATTATAAAGTTTGACGTACACAATTTCATTAAAACGTTGCAGATCCATTCCGCGTACTAAACATATTTGTGTTGTTGCAAATAATATTTAGCATTTAGTAGTTCTATCATATTGCCGGTTGGTTGCGGTGTATTTTAATGGAATGTTGAGCACTGGAAAATTAAACACAACGCATTATGGAAAATTAAATGTACGGGGCCGTGGTTTTGTAATTTCTATGCAGTGTTAATAATTGTAACCGGTATAAAGCACACATATATTTCGTGGAACATCATAGTTATTCCGTTGAGTAAAATAATATTCTTCGAGGCAGGCTTTCGAAAAGCGTCACGTAAAAGATTTGAAATTAAAAATCTCCGATTCAGCGATTAAGTATGCCTCCTTTCCTAAATATTATTATTTTATAGCGTGAAGAGGACGATCATAATGCTAATTACATGTAGTGCATGAGCTCCACCACTGCCGTGATGTAATATAAGAGATCGTGTATGTTTTTAATAAATCTTAAAATTGGAAATGGACAGATATCTTCGGAAGATACACAATGAGTATCAGATCCAACCAGGATAAAAAGACAAAAATCTATGCATATCAAGTTTTATTTTTGATCATTTCTTTAAAATTCATTTATTAGGTCGAATTTAAATTTAAAAAAATCGTATTTATGTTTTTAGAGCATAAAACAATTCATATTTAAACTGCAGTCTTATCTTTTACTTCTACGTGAAACAATACACAATAACGGAATTCTTATCAGAAAACTGAAAGTGATACAAACATTTACCTATATGTAGCAACCGTAAACATAAAATAAGTATTTTCAAATGAATGTTTTAAACAAATTATGTACATACGTTTATATTAGCGGCGGTTCCTCTGCAAAAAAGTGTTTTATAATTTTAATTTTAATAAATATCATATTTTTATTTTACCCCTTGAAGTTCCCGGTAAAGAATAGATCTCCAAATCTTTTTTGTAAGTTTTCAAGAGTCCTGTAAAAGAACCGGTGCTGAATCTTTTATTATTGTATTACAATTTTCATATCTGTATATTTAGTTAGTCTGCTGGCTTTTCCATTTGGAGGATGACTCGTGGTGGTATTAGTAGTTATTAAATTTAATTCTGATAAACAATTCATCACAAAAATATTCTAGATTTTGTTTAAACGTTAATCGTTAAAATTGACGTGAATCAAGAAAAAAAATATTTTCTTTACGACGGTATTTTTTTTCTATAATTTTAATGCACCCTCTCTAGTTCAACCCGCCGTCTCTGGTATATATGACCCATATTCATGTTAAAGGTAAGTAAGTACTGAAATAGAAATGTTACCTTTTCCGAAGGTAGTCGTTGGATTCAGAAGCGGAACATCATTAAGTGGCATTGTGTGTGCTGAACCGACAGGAATTATTCTCATCAAATATCCATACGGTTAATTATAGTGCTTACATATTACATTACTTCTTGTATGAACTGACCTTAGGTACATTTTATAATGATGAACCAAACATTAAAATCATAAATTTTTCATGTAAATTTTATATTAAAATTTCACGGAACTGAACATGTAATGTTAGAATATCATAATGTTTCATCTTTATTCTTAAGTTGTCATCTTTTACTTTTCCTCTAAAAAAAGATATTTATACAATTTCTATCAATCATATACTTACACTAAACATAAATTCCTCTCTTTCAATACTATCAAGGATCCTTTCACAAGTGCGGTAGCCGATAGACCAACAGCATGTAATGAATAATATTATGCAACTTGCAATGTTATACATATTTTATAATACAAGAATTTATGTTATGATTTTTTTGACACAATTGGATGTCGGGGACTGGATTTTTTACTTACTAGAAGTGTAGATGTCAAACATATTTTGAACTACTACAGATTAATCATTCCAACTGATCACACTCATCCATAGTCAACCTATTTGATTCAGAGAGAAAAAATATTGAGTTATTAACATATATACAACTTTCAAAAAATTTCAAGTCATGTGATAAGCATGACACAGAGGAATTGGGAATGTTACCTAGGTTTAAAGAGAACTCTTAACCAAGCCTAAGTCGATTCATAAGCGTCGAAACTCTGTGTTGTGTACTCCTTAAGGAAGTTCACATATGCATATGTGTATCATATACAACATACCTACCTAGTTAATACCTACTCAAATAGGTTGACTATGGATGATTGTGATCAGTTGGAATGATTAATCTGTAGTAGTTCAAAATATGTTAAATACAAGAATTCTAAAGAAACAGGTAAAGAGAAAAGTCATAAAAATATCAAACAACTTCATCTGATCAACAGCAGTATGGTTTAGTTCAGAGGCTTATTCTTATTTGGTGAACAAGAAAAGTTAAATTGATGCATTTCATGTCATACTAATGATTTTTCTTTCAGAACAAAGAACTTCAAACCAAATACTTAGGTACACTAACGTATTTTATATTTTTTTTTATGTTCACCGTAATGAAACAATTGTGCACCTACAGTTTATTATCACAAGTATAAATATACAAATGCGGGAACAGTATCAAGCTCATTTGCGATATGCTGCACATTCTAGCCTTGATACAAATGTAAACGCGATAATGAACAATATAATGTAAATAAAACACAATGAACATTACTATACTGCTCTAGTTAAAGTATATTATTATGTGTGTAGTTTCAGACGGCATATAGCAGGTGTATTTATTTAAAAAAAAAATATGATACACTCTCTCTCTTACAATGGCTGTACGTATGTTCTTGAAACAATGCGACAATAATGTAACAAAAAATTGCACGAGCGATAAACCTAGTAGTGCACCTTACTTTAATCTCTAGAATGAGCAGTAGGTACCTACAACATGCTGAACAAAGAATATATAATGCTGTTCCTAGTTCTCTTGTACAGATAATCTCTAATTAGAATACGTACTTTTTTATGGACTAAGTAGTATAAACTATACATTTAGTACATTGTGCTACTGTTAATTAAGGAGGAAACAGATGAAACTAAATGAGATGAGTAATGTTTGCGAGAAGAATGGTTTACTTAAGGTTATGAGTTTGTAAAATGTGATTAATTTTTCATGTATTCGTGTACAATATTTTGAGGCAAAACATACAAATAATTCACTTTACTTGTATGTATTTTTCTTTAACCAAATATATGAATACCGTTTTGGTTTATTTTGCTTTTGAGATGGCCTAATAAATGCTTCATAGGGACTATAAATAACTGCTAGATAACACTTATAAAAAATTTCAAAATGAACTTCATCAGAAAATCTGTATAAATAATTTTTTGACTACGTTTTCTTTATAAGTATATGGCTACCTCAGATGCCGTAATACTTTAGATAGATAGAATTCAGTAATGAAATTGTAAGCATATAAAAAATATATATATAAAAAGTGTAAGAGATATATTTATCTTAAACATTTAACTCTAAAAACCACAATACAGTAAACTTCTCAATAAACAGGATAGCGAATAAGTTTTTATCTTGAATGTAATACAACTAAAGTTCAATAAGTTAAAAGCTTGACATGATACAAATTACAAAGAAGATGAATACTAATAATGAAGTAAGTAGATATAACTTATTAACGAAAACCATTTATATTCTGCGGGTTTGCCAATTTTATCTGATGAATTTCATCTATGAATCAAACTGATTGACATAAATGAAATTCGATATTATGGTATACCTTAGACTTAAACAAAAATAATAAAACAGAATCCATGTTCTATTTACTCAAAAATGGCGCAGGGAAATAAAGAAAAATGATCTGAAGCTTTAATGGAATTGATTGATGAGCTTTATGTGAGAAAAAAGTCTAAAAGTAAAGTTTATACCTTCCATGATACGTATACAGATTATCTTAGTGTGAGTAAAGAAAGCCTAGAAAAATATAAGAAAAAGATATGAGGTAGATGCTAATCGAGAGAAGAGTAGGAAAAAAATGAAGAAAAGCATGTTATAATGATTACAATGTTTTTTTACGTAATAAATCACGGAATTATATAACTGCAGCGTGATGCTTTCGTGACAAAAAATACTTAATATTTCGATGATAGTTCCAATCGATGATAGTTCCAATCGATGATAATATATTTACTCTAGAGTCTTCAGTCAATAAAAAATCTTTAGACTCTTTTCCGTGAGTTTTCAAAAGTCCTGTAAAAGTCAGGTCCTGGTAAAACATTACGAATAAGACGCTCAAAATCCAGCGATGATGTTTGCTACCATTCTGCATGTTTAAGTTATTTAATTGACATGGAGTGGACAAATTGTATGTATTCGTGCTTTTAATCTGTTGGCTGCCGCATTTATGTAAAATACTACTCTTCGCTTGCACGCTTACTTCATGCAGTTGGTCTGATGCCTACCCCATTCATGGAATATGCTATGCTAGTATAGATAAAAAGCCTGTTCTAAACCTAATACCAAATATATTATATTACTTTTGTCTTTATAATACTTTGGAGGGTAGAGAAATCTAACTAGGGGTAAGAATAATACATTAGATTGATTGAATCGCAGTACAGGTGTTGTAAATAGAAAACGAAATAGAATAATTCAGGTGGTAAAACTGTAACTTGAGATAACTTTAAAAGCGATTCAAATATTAGTAAAAATAATAATAAAAACGATTAATCACTTCGCATCATTTGCAGTTGCATCGATTTTTTAAATTAGAAAATTAATACTCATACAAAGTATTTTAGGTCTCAGCTCTAACAAAGTGGATGTTTTAATATCACTGAAAGAAGGATATCAAAAGTAGTCTTTTATATATTTTTTTCCGTAGCTAACAATTTTTTGAAATTACGTATGAACATTTAAAACATGATATTAATGTATTTGGCTAATAAAAGCCAACGGTACCTTATAATATGGCAGTTCCGCAGACGAGATACATCCAGCATGATATACCCTGGGAACACTATACTAGAAAAATACCTACATAATATGAAGCAGTCATTGAGGTTTATAATAGCATATATGAAAGCGTTTCGAAGCCTTTGATATGTCGCCCGATAGCTAAATTTGACAAAAAAATATTTCGTGAAAATAATGATTTGCAGTTCAAATCTGATCTGGAGAACTAACGAATAAGAATAAAATGATTGTTTTTTTTAAACCTTTTACGATAGTTTCATTAGATTTTCAATAACTCGGGCATACTTTAATTAATGTTGTAATAATAATATAAATTTGCCATGAAATTAAACATCTATTTTATCGAGAGTTGCGATAGTAAACGAGAGATGCGATAGAAAACTAATTTAATTGTTACAAGACCCCCTATTAACAGGACAAGTTTGAACAGAGATGTCTTATACTAACAACTGTCGTTTGATTTCCTTTCAAAGTTTATCAATGAATATTGATGAAATGATAAATGGTAGATAGTATTGAGTTTGAATCAAGTAACTAATATTTGAGTACATTTAGATTCTAATGAAGTAGAAGGATGTATTATCACTTGTATATACAGAACATCTTTATAATAGATATCCGTCTACAAACATATTATGTACAATAAAGGTACTGATTAGTGTAAGGTACTGGTATATTTAGTATCAGTGTAATTTAATTCTGCTTCGCTCAAGAAAAAAAAACATTTAAGAGAAGGGAGATCAGTTTCATAAAGCAAAAGTTCAAGTAATGTCAGTAATTATCAAGATGATAATATAATTGTTTATACATTCATTCTGATACAAATACACTATCCATACAAATCTAATGACAAAACATAACTGTAATATTTGTATTTTTTGTATTTAAAAAACAAGAAGATATATCTGGGTTTGTTATAAACCCAAATACAACCTTATACACCTTTCACACTAAGCTAAAAGCTTGTGCCGTGAAAGGGGAGTTTGCCGGCATCTGGGATCGAACTACGGACCCCTTGTTCTGAAGACCGAGACTCAACCTCCAGGCTACCGACGAACTCGTTCGACGACGAAATTTCTGTCATTATATAAGATATTTTATATGCCATATGTTTTTTGCATTAAACCTACCCAAAGGAAAAAAGTGCATACGAGTATATACGAACGAAATAAACTGTTTATATTATAATATATCCAATATTTAAGTTGTAGGTGTGATAGTAGTGTGAATAAGACTTAAGGTGTATATTCACACTATACTAATTATTAATCCAAACAACACGATAAAGATATTATATCTTGAAGATTTATACATGGGTTAGGATTTAATATCGCATTCGGTCATTCACGATTGTATTGAATATTGAACGCTAGTTTCTGTCTAATTTGAAATGACCAGAAACCGATTCGGACTTATTTTCAAAGATAATAAATCATTAGAAAATTATTGTAGACGTAGAAAAATTAAAGAATATCACTCTACAAACACCTCATCTGCACTATCTGTGAGATCAAACTCCCTTAAGGATCTGTGGGAAATGATAAAGTAATGTGGAAAATCTGATGAAATGCGAAAAGGAATGCTAGAATTCTGGCTTTAGACAGCATGAAATAAATTATACATGTACGTGATAGGTATTCTTTGGAAGTTGGTTAAGGTACTATATTACATAATGCTGTATGTGTTATCATTGCAGTTTACAGCATTGGTGCAGAAAGCAGCGTATTGTTTCGGTCGGGTTGGTAAGCGACGTTGAAGACGACTAACTTGATTATTAACTTCGTTAAATGCGCCCAACTGCGAGTCAATATTGACTGGATGGATAACTTCCACACTATGGCTTACCTCAAAGTTAACAAAATGTTTATCTATGTATACTTCAGCAGAATGCACTAGTAAGAATACCTATATACAATCGCATATTATAATATGCATCATACCTAGTTGAAATTAAATTATGACTGCTGCATAAATACTATCACTTGAAATTATAATTAATGTACAATTATCAATATTGAAATCTTTGTGTTGAATACATTCATGAGCGTTATTTTACAGCATTGCCTAACGAAACGCAAAGCAATATTTAAAAACTCGACACATTTAGGTTCAGAGCTTGAATTCCTTACTCTTTTACTAATTGTTATAGAATTCAATGAAGACGATGAGCATTTAAAGATATGGCTATTTAAATAAATCGTAATAAAATTGTGTTGAAGTCAAATTAAGACAAGTGTCTAGAGGTCTAGATGCTTCTATAAAGCATTAAACAATCTGTACTAATCACACAAGTATCCAGTGGTGACTTATTTATACTATTATATAATTTGCACTTGTAGAAACACACTAAGTAATTAGACTCAGTGTATTTCGTTAAACTCACTACGGGGAATCTGCAATCTCACGAGAACATAGTATTATTTCAAGATATAATAATATTGTATGTACACTTTGTCTTATACTTTGCCCAGAGACTCGCCTCATTATTCATTGTCAGTCATAGTATTTTGGCGCATTCTGAAACATTAAAATAATGAAGACATCACGTTTTGATTTTACTTAGCGATAGCCGTATAATCTAATCAGCTGTAGTGTTTACATAAAATATTATGTTGTTACGCTCATAGTCAAAAATAGATGCAAAAGGCTGATGTAAAAAGTCATATTAATACACGCACTCAAATTTGTACAACTCTACTACCTGTTCTGTGGTATTCCGGCAAGGAATATGTCATACACTTTTTTTCAATAAGTGTATGAGTGTCTTGTATCTACACAAATAATGTCTCAATATTTTTGCTGGCAATTGAAATATTTTAAAATAGGTGAATTTCTCGAGACAGAATACATTTCCCACTTTTTGCTATAAAATAAGCGTTGTATTGTTCAAAGATATGCATGCATTTGTAGATCATCTTCTAAGGAAAAACATTTCATTGTATTTAAATTTATTGTTTCAAATTAATTTTATTACTAGGAAAACCGCGAACAAGTGATGTATTCGCATAAAACCCAATATGTAGGTACTTTTTATACCTACCATTCGTTTGCATGAGGTACTCGTAGTTCGTAGTAGCATCGTTTGAAATGTTTTTCATTTTAGGCTTGATAAAATAAATCTTTTGTAGGTAGATTTAATTCGGTATGTAAATTGTAATAAATACAAATGGAGAATCCGTGTAAAGCAATTCAAAATTCACCGCATAAAATTACAAGTTATTAAATATTACTACATATATTGCATGAAACAATTTGAATTTCACGGGTAGCCATTACCGAGATGTGAAGAGTAATGAAATTGTTCGCGTATATTATATTGAATGAATGAATATTAATAAAAACGTTATTATTATTTAGTTTGAAAACAATACATTTTCAATAATCGTTGAATAAAAGATAAAAACATTATACAAAACAAAAAGGCTTAATCACTTTTTATATACATACATGGCAGTCGGTTAGATGGACAATGAAACAATGAAAACCCATCCAGCAAATAAAGGATAGACAGAAAATAATTTTAGCTAAAAGAGAAGTCTTAGAGAATATGGAACAGTCACATTCAATTTAAATTCGTACTTATGATGAAGTAAAGTGAAGTTATAATTATTGGCTATCAATAAAAGAGAATCGCGTCTTTAAGCAATATGTCTTCAAGATATTACTATATAGGTATCTTTGTCTCCGGTCCTGCTTCATGGGATCGAAGGCGGTGAACTGCTCGTCAGCGCTGGAGTCAAGACTGTAGAGAATACGACGTAGCCCACATGGGATAAGATTTTTCAACACACCGAGCCATACGAAAAGTGAAGTATTAAATACAATATTGTAGTTTGAAGGAATAAATTGTAAGGAAAAATAAATGAAACGACATGAAATGGGAATTGATAACCTGGTGTTAGGGTCTCAGATTTTTGAAATGAAATATCCCGGTTCGAATCATTCTTCGCTGCCGTAGGTACTCCACTTTCGCAATACAATCATATTTTTAATTTTCAGCGTTAACAAGGTACCTATTCGAAAAACAATCTTATCTCTGATTGTGAGATATTTGGATTCAATTCAAAATCAGATTATATTGAATCAAAATATGAAGACGCTTTAAAGTTTCAAGAAAAAGGACAAAATCATTCATATACAAAAATAAATATTTATTACGGGCAAATTAATATTTTTTTCCAATATATAACGAAATAAAAATAAATAAAATACGCAAGTTGATTAAATTATTATAAACTAATATTTTATCAAATCGAATTGTGATTTAAGAGTTGGTAAAAATACCAGTGAATTTGAATTTCAAACGTTTAAGAGAGATTTGAAAAAAAAGAATACACTAATATTATAGAGAGATATAGAATTGAGAGGAGATAATAATAATAACAATAATAAATGTTTACATGGAATAGCTACCGTTATTAGTGGGATGATATTAATTGAATTTGTTCATTGTTTTGTCTTACAGTTTACAGTTGGATAGACACAAACCAATCAACCAATAGATACACGAGTACTTCATCACGGTACGAGTACCTGTTACTATACTCAATGTATTTCGTATCAATACTGTTATTTTATAAATCGCTACTTTATTATCACTAGTTTTTACCGTACATAATATTATTATAGTACAACTGTATGTCCTTGTATGACGTTTAATACATTTTTTCAAATTTTAATTATAATGTTCATACATTTAAAATTTAACGTTATAATGTTCATATTTTGAACTGATTTCTCGTTGTTATCAGAGCATTAAAATTGCCGCAACAGACGCAAACAAGCTCTGAGTGGAATTGACTAATTTCTATCCTGTACTCCTGGGAGACGCGTTGCAGGTAATTGAATGACTGATTGAGCAGATTTCCCATTTTTTATATCCCTAATACCTGAATGATTGAATGATTTTTTAAAAATTATTATGAGACTCTGAGACGGCGCAAGATCGAATGGCGTGGAAGGAAATGGAGCAGGCTTCCGTCGCGTCGGCAGGAGTGGACGGCAGTGGGCTGAGAAGTAGAAGAAGAATGAGACTGTGCTGTAACTAAAAAAAATTCTAACTATATGATTCGTGTCGTTCTATGAATAGAAATGCTTCTGCATAGCCCAGCTATTCCTGAACATTCCCAATGCAACGTTCTTTGTAAATATGTTTTTTTTTAATTTGATCTACATTATCTATTTAACATAAGATAGCTTACTAGCGACGAGGCTTGCCACCCATTCTGAATGTCATATTTTTTGTTGGCACGGAAAAGACAGTTGGTCTGATGGCTACCCCACTTGTGGGATATGCCATGATGGTATAGTATTAGTAGTTAAGTAAATAAATAATTTTTAAAATTGAAGTCAATAGTGGAATTACTATATATCGTGTTTCATTTTCAAAATTATTAATATGAACTTCCACCAAGAAGCGTCGGTCGATAAATTAAACTTTAAGTAAATAAAACAAATGTTTTATTCTACTATATTTGTTAATTTGACGAGAGAGACGTCAATCAATGATTGACAATGTCTTAACAAGACGAAAGACGCCTCTCTCGTCAAATAAACAAATAGTAGAATAAAATATTTGTTTTATTTATTTCGCTATGAAATTCTTATACCTAATTTGCTGTAGAATTGATACTCAATTACTCGGTTTTGTTTAACAATTGTACATACGTTTGTTCCGTATCACTTGCTTTGCTCCTCCTATTCTTCTAGCACTTCCTTCTAGTCTATTCTAATATTTTTTTGTATGCAGACAATTTAATTATAGACACAGGGAAGATGTTTCGGAGTCACAAAGTGAAGTAATAATTATCTAATGTATATAGTTGGTAATATATAATTAAATTAATAACAACTGTTTTAACAATCAAATAAATAAATAAAATAATCAAACCAAAACAATGGGCGCATTGAACTTAATTTGGAATGTCGGCATTTTGTAATAAATAACTCAATAATGCTGAACTGCAAAGATTACATCTCACACTTTTCCGTTAGTTTACGAGTGTCAAATAAGACATTTAACCACTTTAATTCAGCGATGTGGTATGCCATACATTTTGAAAGTCAATTATCTATTTTCCTATTTGTCACGGACATGTTTAGGTATTGCATGCAATTAGCTGCTACTGTAAATGTTGGTATATATTAAACTTATGAATTACTTTGTATGATTTTACAGTAAATAAAGTGAAATATTACATACCACAATATATCCCTATTTATTGCAAAATCTTCAAAATATTTGATGTATTATGGATGTCCTTACCTGAAAATAAAAGAAAAAATAATGATTACATACCCAATGAACATATCAATAAACTAAACAATAAACATATTTAACTCACTTATTGGGAACTTTTAAAAGATGACGTGATAAATAAATAAATAGATAAATAAAATAGAACAATTTTAGAATTAGAAATACTGAGATTAGAATGATTTGCGAGGGATGGAAGATTTGATAAGGACATTGAAAGAAGAAAAGTCGCCGGTGCTAGAGTTAATGGTGCACTTCGACCCATTGTTAGCAATGGCAGTGTGTCGAACATGGCAAAAATGCTAGTGCACAATACAATTCTGGTACCGACACTTATGTATGCAAGCGAAACTTGGACGTGGTTGAAAAAGGATGAGAGTGGAATAAATGCTGAGATGCGTTCACTGAGAAGAATGGTTGGTAAAACGTTGCGAGATAGAGTGAAGAATGAGGATATCAGGAGAATGAGCGGATGTGAGAGGAGTGTAGTGAACAGAATGCGTGTAAACAAGTTGAGATGGTTTGGACATGTTGAGCGACTGGGATGAAAGGATGACGAAGAGGATGTATATATCTGAAAGAAGGGGTGTGGGGAAGCGCGGACGTCCAAGGACCACGTGGCTTTATCACGTGGACCAAATTCTTAAGGACGGACGCGTACTGAGTAAGAGAAATCGGCGTGCATGTATGAGAAACTGGATGAATGTAGGAGGAAGCGAAAGAAGTATGTAAGGATAGATCTATATGGCGTTCCGTTCTCTCTGCCTACCCCTCCTGGGACATGGCGTGAGGGTATAGTATAGTATTGTATTAGAATAATATGCGACACGGAGGACATAGTGATATGGAGTAGGAAGAGGAGACGATTCTGAAGAGACCATGTAGACAGGATGGGTGAAAACAGTATCGCCCACATTGCTGCAAAGAAGACACCGGCTGGCTCAAGTTCACGAGGAAGACCTCAAAAAAGATGGAAAGTTAGCTGGTCCTCAGAGTCACAAGTGAGAATCACTTCCGAAACAACAGATCGATGATCTATCATACGAGGAAGAAGAAGAATTTTTACTGTACATTTTCATGGTACCAATGGCGGATTTACTGCCTACAGGCAATTTCTAACGACCAACCAGTAACCGTGATAGGATATCAAATATAGAGAAAGTCGTATTTTTACTGTATTTCTTGGTTTCGTTAACTTTATAACTTTGATGTACCGAAAAGTTTAACGCAAAAGTAAACAGACAAGTAAAGACAAACGTCAAAATACGTCACGGTAATAATAATAATAATAGTAATAATCAGCGCGCACAATATTATTCTGACAAATCAAATAATAGAACGACTTCCAAAGTTTAGTTGGAACTAGGGAATCCAATCCCGCAAAAGCGGGATCCCGTAAATGCGGGATCCCGCACCTTTTTTGCGGGATCAGAAATGCGGGATTACTGATGCGGGATCCCGCACGCTTGCGGGACTGAAGAAAATATTTAAGAATGGGCTCAGACGACGTTCTGATTATTTATTAAACCCAGCACAGCCTCAATGGTAAGTTAATTAACTACTTTGCCTTGGATCTCGTGACTTTTCTATATAATTTGTATGGAAAATAATTAGAGTTTCCTAAATCTAGATGTGATCGCAGCAATAACCGATGGTGCAGCAGTCATGAAGAAAGTTGGGAGGTTATTATCAGCGCACCACCAGTTATGCTTTGCACATGGGTTGCAACTCGCTGTTCTTGAAGCAATAGAAATACAATCAGAGACAAGAAGAAGAAATAAAGTCAAGTTGAAATACTCGAAAATAGACCGGATGGTGGGAGTGATAATGAAAATGAAGATGATGATGACGAGAAAGGTGACTTTTCGGTAGAGGAAGACATTCAAGAAGGAGATTTGCTACCACAATGCAGGTAGATAAGTATTGTCAGACCAATAGATTTTTCAATGAAAATCATTATAACTTACCTATACCATTTTTTGTTTTTACTGATTCAAAAAGTCAGGAAAATTGTCAAGCTTTTTAGTTCGAAATCTCCAGTAACAAATGATCTTCTGCAAAGCAGAATTCTGCAAAGAATTACAGCTGATCCTAGATTGCCGAACGCGGTGGAACAGTCTCGCATCAATGTGATCGAGGTTCATCCAAGTCATCAATACATAGGGGAAGATTGGCACCATTCGTACAGGGGGAAGATTCGTACAGTCACTACTACGGCTTGTTAGAACAGCGTATTTATTACGACTTTGCGTGTGTGAGTAGTCCTAGACGGCCGCCAGTTGTCCGTTAAGTTAGCAGTCAGTGCTGCCGCTGCGAACGACACGGGAGGACGTGCCGTGTTTTTGTACGCTCAAAGTAAATATTCTGTCGATGTTTTTGGATGTTTTGTACTTAAGTGAAGTGTGATATTGTATTGGATTATTGCTCATTGGTAAGTAACAAAGATCACGATAATAATAATCTATATATTTTGTGGGTTTTCCCAAATGATTTATGTGTAGATAAAAATCTTTTATTTTTGACCTTTGGGGCAGGTTCGTACGCCTATCCAGGGGCACATTCGTACGCGTACGAATGTGCCCCCTATCACAATCCATATTAATAAGTTTATTTTTATTTCAGAAAATTTGCAAAAATGGTGCGGAATTACAAGAAGAAAGAGACTAGGTCCACATTAATAAATGAAGAAAATATGACTTCTGCAATAAAAGATGTTTTGGAAGGAAAATTGTCTTACAGAAAAGCAGCGGATAAATATAACATTAAGGCCTCAACTTTGGAGAGTCGGGTAAAGAAAATAAAAGGTAAACCTAATAATACTGACACGAGCCGTTCATATCAGTCTAAATTTACAAGTTACCAAGTATTTTCTACTGAAGAAGAGTCACAATTAAACAGATACATTGAAAAAAGTTCGAAAATGCATTACGGGCTCACACTATTACAAGTCAGGAAGCTGGCATATGATTATGCTAAAGCTTTGAAATGTAAATATCCACCAAAATGGGATGAAACTAATTTGGCTGGTATAGATTGGATTCATGGATTTCGAAAGAGAAATAGTAGTTTAAGTTTGAGAAAACCAGAAAATACAAGTAATGCCAGATCTTTTGCATTCAATAAAACACTCGTAAATGAGTTTTATTGTAATTTAAAAACTGTATATGAAAGGTACAAATTCACTGCAGATCGTATATTTAATTTTGATGAGTCTGGCATATCGACAGTGTTAGACACTCCAAAAGTGTTAGCTGCAAAGACACAAAAACAAGTCGGGCAAATAGTGTCTGCAGAAAGAGGTGAACTAGTCACATTTGGCGGCATTATCTCAGCAAGCGGAAACACAATTCCGCCACTATTTGTATTTCCAAGAGTACATTACAAAGGTTACTTTATGGAAGGAGCTCCTGAAGGTAGTATTGGGGCAACAAATAGAACTGGCTGGATCAATTCCGAGATATTTCTAGACGTTTTAAAACATATAAACAAACATACGCTGAGTACTAAAGAAAATCCAATCCTTTTACTGTGCGACAATCATGAAAGTCACATTAGTTTGCCAGCGATTAACTATGCACGAGATAATGGCATAATTTATTTGTCATTCCCCCCACACACATCTCACAAGCTTCAACCGTTAGATGTTGGAGTGTTTGGGCCATTTAAATCCAAATTGAAGACAGCCTTCAATGACTGGCACGTGACAAATGCAGGGAAGACAATCACCATTTACAATATTCCGAAAATTGCCAAGATAGCATACTTTGAAGCTTTTACTGCTAAGAATATCATAAGTGCGTTCACTTCGCCAGGCATTTGGCCTTTCAATCAATTGGCTTTCAGTGATGAAGATTTTTCACCAATTGAAGTGTACACATCCAGCAACGCAAACATTGATTGTCCTGCTCAGAAACCAGAAAATACCAACACAACTAATAATCAACCAACGCAAGAACCTCTAAATAATGATAACGACACAACTGGAACTTTGGCTTCTTCTAAAAAGTTACTACAAAATATTCACACAGAAGCAGCTTCATCTACTCAGGCACATCCACTAGTAAGCGCTGAAACAACTTACCTAAATTCTGCATTGGGAATTGAGGCGACGCAGAAAACGCCTCCTCGAGTAGTTGGAGTTCAGTATCAGATTTCTGAGTCACAAGAAATACCAAGTCCTATTACACCAGCAATGGTTCGGCCTTATCCTACAGCTGAGAAAAAGAAAAAAACAACGATGGGAAGGCAACCAGGAAAGTCCAGAATTTACACTGATACGCCGGAAAAAAATAGGCTGGAAGATTTGCAAAATGCGAAGCAATTGAAAAAAACAGAGCAGGAAAGAAAAGCGAAAGCGAGAGAGATGAAACGCACTTTAAAAATTGCTGCACACTCCAAGCCAAAAAAATCAAAAAAGAAAGAAGAAAGCAGTGATTCGGAATCTGAAAATTCTGAGGTTAGTTTACAGGAGAGTTCGACATCATTAGTAGATTATTCTGATGACAATGAAGGTGAAGATTTTGATGCTACTGTGAGACCCGAAAATATTAAGGACAACTCTTTTGTTTTAGTCAAATTTGCAAAAAAAAAGTCTATTATCTATTACGTAGCAAAAGTTATGAGCCATTATTCTGAAACGGAATTTAAGGTCTCGTTTTTAAGAAAAAATCCAGGGCTATCCTGCTCGTTTGTGTTTCCTAATATTGAAGACGAACATGGCGTGGACATTTCTGATGTCGCTTTGATTCTTCCTAACCCGAAATCTCCAGGAGCCCCTACAGCCAGGACATCTAAATTATACAAATTTCCTATAGATTTCTCACGATTTAGTGTGCAATAATTAGTTATTAAGACTTGGTTTATCTTGTTTTTATTACTAATGCACCAAATAACTAAAATATTAATCTCTTGTTGACTGTTTAGTTATTAGTGTAGTCTAAAATATGTTGTGTTTTTTCTCCTAATTGTGTTTTTTTTTCTAAGAAATGTATGTTTGGTTGATAGGAGGTTTAATTGTTCAGTTTATCACATCATTGTTCAGTTTATTACATAATAATTCTTTCATTGTTCTTTTCAATAAATACGATTTTTGATAATTATTTTGCTGTTTTATTTAACCTGTACGAATGTTCCCCTACCCATGTACGAATGTACCCCTCTGGTGGGGCAGATTCGGACATATGCCAACTTTTACTAAAATTCAATCCATTCGTTTATTTTATAAGTTATTGTCTTCCAACTTTTTTATTAAGAAGCTAAATGTGTGCAGAATGTTATAATAAATGATTGAGCAATCTATCTTTAATACAAAAATTTTTAAAAATCAAACTCTAAAAAGTGTACGAATGGTGCCAATCTTCCCCTACTTAAAGCACTTATTGATCTTAAACCGACATATTCTTCATTTTCATTCACTGATGAAGAATTTATAGCATTTAGTTAAATTTAACGAGCTTTAGAGCCAGTGAAGCTTGCTGTAAATGTCTTATGCCGCGAGGACGCAACATTAGTTTCTGCAGGAACCACATTGCGTTTCATGATAAGAAAACTGGATCGACAAAATACCAGGTTAAGCCAGGAACTTGAAGTGTCCGATAAAATAACGCAGCACATCAATGACTGTCGTGTTGCTGTGCTTAGAAAATCCTAACAAATATCAAGAAAAAGATTCAGGATCTACAAATGTGGTGGACGGTCCATTCTTTCATCCAAGCAAAGTTACACTTCGAACTGAAATGAAGTGTTTGATTGAGAGACTGTTGTCAGACACGCAGGTACAACCTGAAACTCAAAACCAACAAGTTGATGACCATGGCGATGAATAAGTCACGCCTTTATGGAATCTATTAAATGATGAGCCTTCGCCTATACTAGAAGATGAATTAGAGCACAGTCTCCGTACAGAATGGATAGCCAAGTAACATGAAGTCAACTCTACCTAATAGCGTGGAAGCTGAACGTGCTTTTTTCGCCGCTAGCTATTTATGCAACAAGATTAGATCAAATCTAAAAGATGAAACGTTAGGTACTTATCATTTCTTCGATAGTATTATCAGAAAAAAGCTATTTTTTATGCCTCTAAAAGTCGAAACTAATAAATATGTTCAATTGCTCATACAAATTACAAATATATAAGGTGAAATGTTGACTTATATTGTTCCTTATAAGAAGCTGATTATTTATACCTCTAAAACATCATTATTTCCACTTGTTAATTAGTAATATGAGTAAAAAAGCTGCATAATAATAATAAAAAAAAACTAAAATTTACTCGTCTTTATTTGATTTATATTTTTAAATAACTGAGTATCTACTAGAAACAGTTTTTTTTATTAAAAAATCTCAATCCCGCAAATCCCGCGGGATCCGCGGGACTGATGATCTCAATCCCGCAGTCTTGCGGGATCGCGATTTTGATGCGGGATTGGATTCCCTACTTGGAACAGATAAATAATATACTTTTGCTACAACACATACCTACAACTGTTCACGTATTAGGTATAATATATGACACACAGACACGTATATTGACTTAACAAAGCTATACCAAATTATGCGCCATATTTGGGATAAAAGTTCGAATACATTAATAATAGAAATACAATGCAAAAATCTGGAATGTATGTATAAAACTGCTATGTTATGAGCAGAATGAGAGAAAATAGGTTGTATTGTTTGGACGATGAATTTATCAATAATAACAAAAAAATGCATTTGAATAAATGAGTGAGCGAAAAACATAACATAAGAAAACCATGCGCCTTAATAATGTTTATCTAATTCATAGGGATGGCCGAGTGTAGGACAAGAGAAATCTATTTTGTAGAACTCCATATTAATTTATGTAAAAAATATGTAAAAAAACAAACAAAAATACTGTTTCGAGTTTTACTGTAATTTAATAGTTCATTTGTTCACATAAAGTTTTACTAAATGTAGTTAAGTTTTACTGTATTTAAAACAGTTTATTTGTTTACATAAATTAAAACAAGAGAAATCATTTTGAAATAAATAAAACAAGCGTTTTATTCTACTATAGTTTTATTCGGTGAGATAGACGTCTTTCGTCTTATAAGGACATTATATTGTAATTGTAAATATTGTTTTTATATATATGAATATTGTTGTATTTTTAAAATCAGATTGACAATGTCCTTATAAGACGAAAGACGTCTATCTCACCGAATAAAACAATAGTAGAATAAAACGATCGTTTTATTTATTTCGATATGGAATCCTACTACCTAAACACCGACACAGTGAAGAAATCATTTTGGTTAGATACACGTTGAATAAACGAGTATAAGCGTGAAAATGGCGAGAGCAAAAAAGTTATGCAGGACTAGGGTAACCTGGAGAAAATTCATTTAAGCTTTGCTTAGGATCTGGCCATCAGTAAATAAACAGATTTAAATTTATTTTTTGATAAATATCAATCAAAATTAACTTTAAGATATTTCTACATGACTATAAAACACAGTATGAAACGCATGTGTACTCGTATAGTTCAAATAAAATTTGTCAACGTATTGGAACCAGTCAGCCTTCACAAAAAATCAAAGAGTTTATTTACTATATTACCAAGGGCTTAAACACTAATGACAATTTATTTGTATTGAAATAATCAACCTATTGCTTTATAAGGCATAGTCAGGAAATATTATTTGAGCAAATTAGCATTACAATAATTTACATTAAGCGAACATGTGGATTATAACTAAGTATAAGAAATAAAAATTATTGACTCGATAAAAAATAAACTATTGAATAATATGACATTAATTTCATAGAATAAGATGTCAGATAATTGACATCAAAGCAGATAATCTGAAATAATATGCTATTGAAAAAAAAATACGAATAAAACACATATGACGGCTGCTACTTACATTTCGGTAAACGAAATAAAAACTTTTGACATTTATTTGAGTCTATGTGACATTTCCATCATTTAGTTTTGTTGCTCTAAATAAAAAACTATACCAAACATAGGATATCAAATTTTTTATCGCATTCTGAATGTGGCACCTCTAAAAAATAGTTTTTGAACACTGTAACAATTCTATCGCGTTAAGAAAATTATTGGTTTGAGAGTGTAATTAATATTCATGAAAACAATTATAATTCATATGAAAACAACACATTTTGTCAAAAATAACAGACTCAATAACGGAAATATCAAATGAAATTATATAATTTCAAGATTATATAATTCATTGCCAAACCACATTAAGGAAGCTAATAGCCTTGGATTTTTCAATGAAAAACTGAGAAAGCAACTGATTGAAGAGAGGGAGTAATTGTGATTGTGTTTGTCATTTTGATCCCTTTAGTTTTGAATAAATATTTGTTTGTCTTGTATCCCCTTATACCAGAAATACTATTGCTGTTTGGGGATTTCATTTTTTTTATTTGTGAATTTAATATGTATGTGTTCAATTATTCAGAATGTATATATTGACTTTTAATAAAATTCTTCTTCTTTAAAATACTCAAGCCTACCCATTCCAACTACCGAAACTTAAAAGGCGCCCCTTGTGGAACCTACGTACATGGAAATGTCAATAAAGATCTAAATAATGAACGGAAATGACGGATCGATTAATCATAAGACCTATAAAGTCAATACAGCTTGTCAAATATGCAAATTTTACATTGGAAATATATTTTTAATGGTAGCGGATTGTTAAAATTAATCTGAGATAGTAATACTGTAAAAATATTAATTTATATACATATGTAGTTACGCGGTGGTTTTTTTATAAATATTTTAGTCCATTGTACAATTGTTTTCACATAGACATGAATATTTATGCTTGTTTCTATATCCTTTGTAGCCGCGTTTAACAAGCAAGCAACAGAAAATCAATACCTTCCAAGAGAACTAAGATAATAAAATTGTATGTGTGTATCTTATTTATTAGTAATAATATACTGAAAAATATGCGGACGTGTAAATTTTCTAAAGTAGGTATAAATATGGCAAAAAAGTTATTTTCAACGCCTTGCCAATTTTTTTTTAATTTCCACCACTATTTTTGCTTATAATATCTGCACCATTATTTTACAGCTGTTCATTGTTTGTTTTCCTTGAACAAAACCGAGTTTAATAACCAGTATGAAAATAGTATTTGTCTATCAAATGTCTGATTTTATCAACGCAAAAACAAACCATTATCTTGTATTTGTAATCAAGGACTACCGTATTGATTTCAAAGTATGTGGGTTGGCAATTATATGAAACGTTGCTTTGAGCGAAACATAAAATAGCCAATCGGTTTTGTAAAGTTCCTGGCAAAAAATATACCTCCTAACTTTTGATGTAAGCTCTTGAGTGAAACAGAATTATCATGTAAAATTTTCAATTCATTTATTTATTTTTTATTTTATTTAATTGCATTAGAGTCATACAGTTTATCTGATATCCTACAATATATAATAACAATACAACATCCTACAACACACGAACCTATCAAGACTCTACAAATTACCAATACAAATAGTACAAGACATCAAATACAATATGAGTTATACCATCATTATCGGTGAGTTATGCCAGCAATCCTGTATGTCTAAATATTGTTGTCATAGAGAAGACGACCTGCAAGTTTATTACATGAAGTAAATTAGGTTACATCACCCTGATGGTAAAGATGGAGATATTTCGACTACTTTTACTTCAGTTTGTTTTACGTTGTACGTATCATATCTTATGTATGAGACTTGTAAACGATCTATTTCTATTTGTCTGAGACGTAAATCCTCATATTACCTACTACGGTTCGACATGCGAGAATTCATTTGGGATCTATATCGGATCAAACGACCCAATAAAAAAACGGGAACTAGACAAATGTAGAATCGCAAATCGTCCTGAAATACCAAAAGATGGATCTTTCTTCGAAATGAACTTCTTAAAGACCAAACAATAGGTATATACAATAAAAAGTGACAGTTAAGTAACAAATGTCTTGGAAATGTTTTCTCATTCTGAAACATTCTGCACATACCTATACCTACATACATAATGTAAACTTTGTTCCCAATATACTAGATTGAAAACGGGTATTAAGAAACTATTCGGTATCTAGTCGTGTTTTCCCATCCGGATACTGGAAAGACTTGTAAAAAAAATACCTCTTTGATATTAAATAGAAGAAATATTTCAGTACCTGTTAAAAAACCTAATTATTTTTTTTAAATCTCATTCACATTAAACTGTAGACAACGATGTCAGTGCGTTGAAAATGTTAGAGAGGTGACATAATTTATATAAAGGCAATTTGAGTGAGAAAGCTTGTTTCTGCCCAGGGCACTGAGAAAAATACTCACAACGAATCCTTGGTACGTAGGTACTATCAGATTAGGGCCAGAGATTTGTTTGCGAAGAGTAAATATTATAGATTCGTACCAATGAATCATTTGTACTATCTCTGGTCCTAATCTGATAGTACGTACCAATGATTCGTTGAGAAAATTCGTTAGTATTTTTCTCAGTGTGCTCTCGGAGTGAGTGTTAGTTGACTAATCACATTCCAAACTATTCTCAAGTCGTTACATTTTTCTATTTCAACGACGTCAGAGTTGAGAAGGGTGGTTTATAACATGTGCTTCCGAGAGGAGAAAGAAAAAGAGGAGAGAAGAAATTAAATAGGTACATTAATTACAAATATGACCGAATATTCGGTCTATTCGGCTAAACTACTTTAAGTTTCATTACTACAATACACTACAAAACATACATTTGATTAAACTACTATTTCTAGTAGCGACAACGTTGTGACAAGAGAAGAAATAAGATGGATGTATCCAAAAGAACAAAAATAATAAGTTGGTATACGGTATATAGCTAGTAAGTTCTTCAAACAGACACGAAGACTCTACTGTGATATAAAGTAATATACACTTTCTTTATACAGAGAAAAATACAAACAATCTCTGAGGACATATTATTTATTACAACTTTAAGCCCGGCTTCGCTTAGGGATGAAGCATTCAAATAATTTAGACTTTAAAAAAGTAAGAATAAGTGATCGAGATGCAAAATAAATTATGTGAATGTGAAGGAGGTGAAATAATTGTGTTAAGACATATCGAATAAGCGTTCTGTCTTCTCTATTTATTACGCATAAAGTGCTAGGTGGAAGGTGATCGAAGACTATGATAAGAAAACTTCCCGCAAAATAATTCAAAACTTGCAACAATTTAAGTAATGGTATAGGTTGATTAACAAACTAACAAAAGCGTTAATCATCATCATTATTATTGAACACCCTAGGAAACCCGTCGTGATGAATTGCATTTTAGGGTTGAGATGTGATATTATAGTGAAATTAATTGAAAATAAAAGGAAAATGAGTTGATTGAAATAGTGAATTTCATACTATCTAGTCGTTAGTTTAAAACGAGATTGAAACTAAGGACATAAACTAGATGAATCTGAAAAATCTTGCACTAATTTATAAGAAAAAGGTAGCATAAAAACCTTGCATAACACGTAAAAGTTACTGTTCTTTCATTATCATGAAATACCTGATGTTGTTTTTAGAAAAATGGAAAATTGCATGTTTCTTTTCTCAGCTTATACATAATTAGATATTGTCAAAAATAATATTTCTTGATAATTATATTAACTTCAATCTATGTCTATCCATCTAAAGTATCATTTATAGTATTGTATTTCTCACAAGTGAGGTAGCCAGTGGATCAACTGCATGTAATGAACAGTACCTACTGGATAAAAAAAAGGGATTCAGGATAGACAGAAAGCATATCTCAAAGCTGAATTGTTATGTTCAATGTGTTATATGTAATGTTATACGAATGCGTATTTTTACAGGACACTCGAAAATTTATTGAAAAGAGTGGGAGACCAATTCAATTAATTTGTTTAATTTTTCATAGGAAGTCGTTAGCCTGGAGGTAGAGTATCGGTGTCGTGACCATGAGGTCCGTCGTTCGATCCCAAGTGCCGGCAAACTCCCCTTTCACGACACAAGCTTTTAGTTTACTGTAAAAGGTGTATAAAAAATGTACAAAAACTGCGATATATCTTTTAAAAAAAATATAAGAAAAATTTATATTTTTTTCACAGTAAGTAACCAAACATACTAAGATAGAATCCATTAAAGTAGTAGTAACAACTTATTTAGTGATTAAATTTCAGCTTTAAGGCAACCGAAATAGTCATTAGTGAAGATTATTTTAAAAGAGTTAATTCAAAATAGGTAGTAGTACCTAAAGATTACACTGTAACAACTAACCACAACACAAAATAGTTTGCGGATTTTGTAAGTAGACCAATTCAGTGAGTACAAACTAATCCCTTACCAACCAACACAAAATCATGTTGTTTATATCCACTAACAAGGGTTGACAACCGGTTTCAAAAGCGGCGTAACTTGGAACCGATGGGAACAGTTTTTTCTTCTTAACTGTATCTAAGTAATACCTTAACATCTATACGTCACCGCTCGATAGCTAAATTAGACATTTAATTACATGGCTATGCAGTTAGTTAATGAATGCCTGTAGGTGTTCAATTAAATGTTTAGCTGTTTTGTTGTCACAATGATGCATCTGATATTCAACAATCTACTTGATTGAAAGGTAACCCAATTGTAGATTTTTTTTATTTATTTACATTTTAACACGGACCTTTTACATGCTGTATATAAAAAAAGCAACAATAACAGTTAGACAGACGATGACAAAAATATAGCTTGTAGCAGCATGCACATAAATTGATTATAAATTATACAAATACTCCTGAATAAAACTGAACTTGTAGGTACAATCTGTTACAAAAACTGTAATAAAAAGTCAAAAGGAAATGTCAGTTATGGTTTGAAATTTGTTTAATTATTTAACATGTGATTTGTACAACAATTTGAGAACATTGAAATATTGTCAAACAATTAGATTTATTTTTGTCATTTAGTTAAATTCCAGCGTTTAATTAACCGCCTAATAATTCACTCGAAGTCGGGTGCTTTGCCTTAAAGCAAGAATTAACCGCCTAGGCATACGATTAACTGACTAATTCAACTATCGAGCGGCGATATTATCTATACCTACAATGACATACTATGTAGGTATATAAAAACATAAGACATGTATATAATTGCATACATAGAGTATATGAATACATGTAATGTATTATACTAGACCATTTTGTCCCCTCAAGTGAAAGACACTCAAAGATCCGATGGGTGCCTATAGATAAGAAAGGAAGATTAAATGGATAAGAATGGTTTACCAGAATACAAAATACATGAAGATCTTCTTGCAAGACTACTATGTATTACTAACAATAAAACCTAATTAATTATATTGTTTTTATCAATCCCCTTTGGTTGTAAAGTGTCCGAAATACCACTCACTAACTAAATGCAAAATCAACCATGATCGAATTGAATTAATATATACTAGAGGCTTTTGAGACGTGGTCCTATAGAAGAATTTTGTGAATATAACAGAGAGAAAAAAATAAAGGTATTTTTTTTATTTATTTTTTATACTTTTATTAATAAAAAATATGTTAACAAAGTCTATATTATTTGTCTAATCCCTTATGTGGATTTTGGGTTGTGATCTTAAATATCTTACATTACAATAATAAAATTAAACAATCAAAAAATAAATATTGTACATATATTATGTTTATACCTAATTATTTAAATAAATACAAAGAAACGTTCAATGACTGAAGTAATTTTATTAATTCAATCATTCATAAAATGACGGCATCTCCTACATGTAGGGTAGCCAGAAGACTTGCAAGTCATGAAAGTTGTCTATTCCATCTAAATAAAAAATTTAGACACTCAGGAAAAACGCATTCCTCAATGCTGAAATTCAAATATTAATTGTTCTATTCACGAATATTCTTTTAATTTAAATAATTTTGTTTACAATTATCATTCTTGAGTTACAGAAAAGTCGTAAAATGCCAAAAAAATAGGAGACTTATTCTCTCTCGGGAAATCAATGGATAAAAGTATTTTAATAAGTGAAAATTGAACTACAATGAAAATTACATGATTTTGTTTGAAATTTAAAACATTTGTATCTATCAATAATGTGACATAACATGAACCTATAATAAAAAATATAGTGAGAATAGTGAATGAAATAATTTAACTAAATTAAAAATGTTTTAATTCAGAAACACACTCGAACAAATTTTTACAACTGGAGAAATTATAAACCAAATAAAAATAAAATAGTTATATTAAGGAATTTTTCGAGTAGGAAGGAGAACACAGCTATGTCTTCAGAAAAAGGTATTCTATAAACAGTCAATTCCCTAATGGTTTCAGTGATTAGCTTTAGTGCTAAACTTTGTTCTGTAAAACTACCTAACTATAGTTTTCCACTTACATTTAATATAAAGCACGAGAGAAAATACGATTGTGAAAATAGAAAACAAAAATTGTTTATTTATCGATTTGCTACAATAAACGTGGAGTTTCCGGCAAATAATAAGTCTGTAATCCTCTTTTGTAAGTTTTTGAGTATCCTATAAAAGACAGGATATTCGAAAAACATCCCATAAATACACTGTATGCCGCCCATCCTGAATATATATATATATATATATTTTTGAGGGCGACTTGTACTTGGCACGATGAGGGCGACTTGTATAACAGTATGCATTTAAATATATTGTGATGGTTTGGGCATGTGGAGCACATAGATGATAAAAAGACAATAAAGAAACTGTTTTCCTTATAAAGAAGCAAGAGCAAGGTGCGTAGTAAGAGAAATCTGTATGCGTGCATGAGAAATTGCATAAACGTGAAAAAAGTGTTTATAGATAGACATAATTGCAATTACGTAAAAAAAATGGTCAGATATAAATGGCATAAGACCGAAAAAGATACGAAAAGATGGATGAGGGTGATATTGGACGAGATGTTTCTTTTGGTGTAGTTTTAGGATCCTTCAACCATCTAAAAGGCTTAAGTGAAATGGAAACCTTTCATTTAAGTTCTAAAACTAGTCATGTTTCTCTAATGCCGCAGATTTCGATCTATGGCGTAGAAGAAGATTTTTGTTTAGAATTGTACAAAAGTAGGCTATAACGAAGAAGAATAAATGGTGACGATGATTTGTGAATATTGCTGAATATTGTCTTTAACTTAATCTAACAAGGTAGGTACCTACCTATTTGAAATTCACAGAATCTTGAATAATACTTGACTTGTAAAGGGCGCTTGAAAACGTTGTTGACAATTATAATTTGGTTCTATCTTCAGATAGGGTGCAATATTATATTTAATTAATATTATTGAACAAAATTATTTCCGAGAAGGGAAAAGTTTTTGCTTTTGATAAAAAAAAATATATATATAAATACAATCAATAAGAGACAAGGAGACTAATAAAACATTATTTAATTAAAATTGTTGATAATGTTAATTTTTAATTAAAACAATTTTTAATTACGCCACTTCTTTGTTTACGTTCTAATGATTTGGAGCTATTTCAGAAACGTCTTTGCGAGTGCCAATATTTTATAATAATAATAATAAAAGGATTTATGAGAAAAGTTGTTTGTATCGCATCTACCGTTTGTTATTTTCAAATTATTATTGAAACTAGTTTTAAACTCACCTTTTTCCGGGGAAAAATTATGAAATTGACAGACGGACTACATATTATGTTTCAGTCAATAACTCGCCTTTCAAAGTTTCTCCCTGGTGCACAGGAGAGAAACCAGACTCCTCCATTTACAATATCTTAGCGCCAATTGAGTCATCTCTTTTTATAATGTGACCATCAAAAATTTTATTGCCCTAGAAATAGTCCTATAGTTAACTCATTTCTTGCAAAATGGCGAAATTTATTTGAAAAATGCAACACCAAGAAAATGACTATTTTTAGAAATTTTGCTAAACATTTTACATTAGCGATTAGATCTCACCTTCGGTAGAAATAACTTAGAAATTTTAACGAAAAAAATTTCGGTAGAAATAACTTAGAAATTTTAACGAAATGAAACAATGCCTGATTTAAAAAAATAATTGACAGATGGCGGTAGTGTGCAAATGCTAAAATTTTGACAAAACTTTACATTGTACGCATGTGAATAAGAAATTTGACAAACCTTAACAATATAATTAAGGCGATGTCTGTCACCACTTATTGTAGTGTAAGGTTTAGTTAGGCCAGGCACGACTAGTAAAAAAGTGACGGGTGTATAAATAAAAAATGCATACCTACAAACAGACTTGAAAATTTATGGAAAGATATTTCTAAGCGATAGATACTTCATAAAATGATAACAAAAACGCTGATTTCCATAATGTTTTACTACGTAAAACAGCAGTAGTAACATTGTATAACGAAGAATAAATTTACCGTGGAGATTAATAAGCTCAGAGTAGAGGCGAGAAACAAAAACTTATTAAAATGTACCTATAGGTATTCTTACACTGAATAGAAAATATATGCAGTACGTACTTTATAATATAGGTAATAATATTTACTTCATCAAGGATACAAACGAGTGTGAAGATTTATCCCTCTAAAACTATGAATAAAGGTGTTTTTTTCCAATCACTACTGCAAGAATTGTGATAATAAATATAACTTTTCATAAACTTACCTCGTAGATGAGTATTAAAATAAATATATGTATTCATGACCTTAATGATGTGTATCTATTTTTCTTAATAAGATTACCTATCTACTTCTTTGAGTAATGTATGTACAAAACAAAAGGTTTAGAAAATATAATATTTTGAACACATCGAACTCTTTTCCAAAGATATAAAAAAAAACTCTTGATTTATGTGATAGTCCTATTCTACTCCTGCGTATGATACATTTTAATTTATAATCGTGTATCATTCTATTCTTCAAAGAAAAATTCTGTTTTTGTCCAAATAAAATAAGTATAAGTACCTTCTAATATAAAATATCGATTTTCATAAATATGACATATGGCTATTCCCAAAATAACAAAACAATAAAAGTACGGGTCACTTTGGGACGGCATAATAAATTTTAGATTCCGCACACATGTGTGACAAAACCATTGAGACTGCGCAATGCTGCATCAGGTGAATAATTGAATTTAGGATCATAAAAATCCTTGTCACAGACTTTCGAACACTTTGGTTAATTGCTTTTTTTGCTTTTGCATTTGGTGTAGCCACGTAGGTACAAGCGAATTGCAGATAAAATTGTTCAGTTAGAAACTCTAAGAAAATGTTTACAACGGACAAAATAAATATTTCAAAAACAAATATAAAAAAATTATCAAGAGGAAGCGAAAGAAGTATGTAATAATCGAGCGAATTGTTGAACTGTTCTCTCCACGTACACCGGTAAGAATGCGTGTGAGGATAGAATAATATAGGGTGGGTTTTTGAGACATTTGATGAGGGCAGAGTGCCATATTTACACAAATGTATGTATTCGAATACACTGAATGTACAGAATCAAAACCAGAATCTCTCGATTGAGTTTACTGATTTCCTTCATAATACTATCGACTAGGTACCTAAAATCAATTCATGATTATGGATTAACAACTAAAATTTATTAAGTATTATTATTCTCAAAAATTATACTTACAAAAACTTATTGAGTATGAATCAAAGATAGACGTGCTAAGAAATTTACAACTAACAAATGTGTTAAAGAGTTGAATATAAAATTGAATGAAATTAAATATAGGTCAACTTTAATAAAATAGAAAAATGTGAATCGTTCTATAAATTGAATATAATCACAAGCGGAAACGGGAAGTATATTGTACTCGTAGAATGCTCCTATAAAACGTGATTCAATACGTCAAGTAATTTTGTCGTAGTGATAGGTAGTTGTATGTACAGAACCGTGTAGTACCTAGTAGCAATTTCAAAGCACTTCACATACCAAAATGAGATCGTTAAATCGACAACATTGTAGAGTCCCCTTTTCCACTCATCGTATCGTAGCCATACATACATACGTGTATTGAACTGTATGCAATACTTACCCAATCCCCGAATAAATGTTTTACTCTGTGAGTGAATACCAATGTTTATATATTGAGCTCCATAGGAGTCTAAATGGCAATATTTGGTAGATAGATAACATTATCCACTATACGAACTCTCTTCTTGGCTAAAGCATTCTACAATGGATGGAATACCTTTAAACAATGAAAATAAAAAACTGGATTTCTATTATTATAATATTTTTCTACAAATCATTGAGGTTCTATAGTAAAATGGGTCTGAAATTTTGTAGAATATATACCCACATACCAATGAATAAGTAACAATTATTATTTTATCTTTATTCTGAGTTTTTCATGGTTTGATTGTGATAACAAATCCTATTTTCTAAATATTTAAATGTAATAAATTATTAAATCATATGGGGTAAAATATATTGTAAAGTAAAATGATAAAAACAATTTGAATGTCAACTTTGTATTTTAAACTTTAAAAACCCTTATGGCGTATATTGTTACATGAATAAATAAATAATATTCAGTACCCTTGCTTTGTCAAAGTATTAAATATGAAGTGTTTGTTTGAAAACATTTAGTCAGAATTTTCTAATAAAATGTTAAATAATTCACAAATATTTTACACAATATTCTGACAAAACTAAACAATATTAAAACAAAAAAATATGAGTGCAACATTGAAAAAATCTACATATTTTTTGAAATTTATCATGATGTTAAATTTATGACGTTTTGATAATTTCATTTCCCGAGTGAAGCCGGGCTTCAAAGCTTAAAATTTACCATACAAATTAATGTTGTACCTACATTCAATATATTATCGTTCATTAGGTTACCTATTTCAAATAGTTTAAAACTACCAGGATTAAAATTTACTCTCAACAGTTCGTCTCCACAACGCCGGAAATTTTAATAATAATAATTTTAAATTATCAAAAGTTTCGTAATAAATAACTACGAAATTAATCCAGGAAAATTAAGAGTTTAAAATATTATGAAGTGGTTTAAAAATAGGTGAATCTTTTCGTGTAGTACCTACTTAAATTACATGAAGCTGAACCCCATCTGTGGAGTCCCCGGCAAAGAATAGAAACACCACTCTTTTCTGTCAGTTTTCGATTTAACTGTAAAAGGCAAGTATTGATAAAGCATCAAATTATATATTTAATATCTCCTATACACGCCACCTATCTTGAACCGTCTTTAGAGTGGCAAAAAAGGCACGGAGAGAATGACTTGTATTTTTATTATTTGTAGCAGATTCGAAAGACATTCCAATTGAGATGATCAATAGATAGACAGAAGACAAATATTAAATTAAATCTATGACAGTTTTATTTATTTATCTCGTTATTATTTAACGTACATTGATTACAATCAATTTTACATAAAAATACAATTATTTCAATGACAATTATAAAAACAAAATACAGAGAACGAGTTTATCGCGGAGGTGCGATTTCTTCCAACTAACATTAAAGCATATATATTTTTAAAAATTAATCCGTATGCTTTCTACGAGTTCCTACATAAAAATGCAAAAATTATTTATTACATGTGCAGGTACAATTAATATTGATAAATCACTTGGTAAATATAAATTCTCATCGGATTTTTGGGGACGTTGACGAGTCATAATATAACAGTATAAATTAATATTTTTTTATTAGTAGGTTCCACCTTTACCCGGCTCCAAAATGATTGATAGTCGAGATAAAATGAAATCTGTATAAGCTTATGTACAAATTATTTTATTTATATCGAGAGCTTGGGCGTATGGTAGTTCATTAATAATAATAATGAAATGTAGGTATATATGTTAAGAGAGGTTTTATAATCAAAAGCTGTCTTCCAGAGTGTAGGCGAACATGGGCACAACAGGAAAAGAATCTTAAGCTCATTGTATAAAGTGATAGGCGAGATAAAAATAACGAGATCTTGTGTTTCCGTTCCTTGTTCTTAAAGAAGATACGACAATATTTTAAATAGTTTGTTGGTTAGAGGTTGAGATATTATCAAAAATTAAAAAAAAATTTCAAGCAATTTATGTTGACCATCATGTGAAAAATCGAGAGAGAAAATAACTTTATTAACCATATTTTTGTACGAGTAGAATCGTTACAAAGGAGTATAATTAACTGAGAATTGGGGTTTAAAATAAATGAGTTGTTTTTTAATAACATATTTCTCAAATATTGAAATTTCAAAATTAACTGTATTAGTTTTTAATTACAACAACCATCTACAAACAGAGTAGACAAAAGATTTCTGTGTTCAATAATCATTTACACTTCAGTCTGTTTGTATTATAGAAACAAAGATCGTGATGGTTAAAATTATTTGTTCAATGTATTTTATGACTATATGTAAATATTAGTATCAACATACCTATTTTTTAAATAAATTTACAAAAATAACCTTTGACAAATTTGGTATTTGTTGTGCAAGTTTTATTTAATAATAGATATATATTTGTACAGCGGTTATTATACCTCTATATTCATTTTAGAGAACAATAATACAGTCTATTTTATATATTTCATCAAGGCCATCCACTTGTTTACGAGTGATTTAGATGGCTTTAAATTGTAAAGTGTAAACTATCGAACGAGTAGTGTTCACTTGAGTATTACAAAGAAGGAAATACTCTCAATATCATGATAAATTATACTATTAATCCAATTTGCAAACAAATAACGTGGGTTTTGGCTACATTGTACCGTGCGGCATTGAAGTGGTTGAAATATATGGGTCAAAGCGATTAATGACAATCATCAAATCATTACCGAATCAAGAATGATAACGTGTAATGTACAGTAAGATCAATATATATTATTAATTAATAGATCACCAATGAAATTAATTGGAATGATTTATTGATTTAAATTACTAAATGTAGCCATTCATCAAAATGCGAAACGAAGACATTTCAAGGAAAATGTTAAATCTACACCCACGTTTTAAAGGAATTGTTGTTGATAATGGAATATATATCATATCATTTATTAGGTATTAACTATCGGCAGGTTGTAAAAAATAATTGAAAATTATTAGAACATTGAAATGATATTGGATTTTATTATTGATAGTCGAACTAAGACCGACCCACGTAGAAATTGTAATTTATTTTTAAAGGAACCAACTTAGTGATTTTTATGTATAAATACACTTCAGTGATCCTCAGAAAATATTATAATGATGGTATGAATCATTCCAATTAAATTGTTATAGTAAATTAATCAAAAGAATATTGTAGTTTAAATATTTTATTTTTAACTCAGCGATGTGGCGAACTTCGTCGTTGAATTTAAAATGTAAAATGTCTTTATTTTTTCGAACACTCGCCTTTTACAGGACACAAGAAACTTATGGAAAAGAGTGGGAGACCAATCTGGGTTTATGATTAATTCAAACACATACCAAACACTTCCTCAGAGAGCAATATTTTTGGGTTATGAAAGTAAAGTAAATGGACATCAGGAGAAATTGAACCCGAGATCTCTAGATTGAAATTCCAAGAGAGAATCTAACAAGCTTTAGAAATATGATACCCAATTTTCAAAGACACAAAAAGACAAAATGTTGATAAAAAACGTATGCCATACATAATGTCATAAGAAATAAAATGGTGTTATAAATATAACATTTAAGAAACGAGAAATATTTTGATTCTCCGAGGATCTAATTACAGGCTGTATCAAAAGTTTAAATATTTTAAGTAACAATAGATATCTTCTTTTCTCAAAAGTCATGTCAGCTTCCCCTGATGTTGACGATAACTTGTGAGAAACATGCTTTGTGTATACTTGTTACCTTATAAAGTTATTCATAAACAAATTATCATAAAATCAAGTGTACGTCAAATATACCAACATGACACTAAACAAATAAATAACACATTCTAATACTTCAGAAATAATAATAATACATAACCATTTAGAATGAGTATCCATGTCATGTTTACCAAGTAAAATAATATTTAATATGATGAATCTCAAACGCCCGAACAAGTACAATAATTAAACGTACATACTTGCATTGAAAGACTTTCATTTCTTTACTTTGCCTCTGTACATTGACTAAAATATATGTAAGATAAATTATGATCTTTGTAAATAATATAACTATATATGGTGGAAAGAATGAATGAGGACATAATGACCAAGAAGATATACGTATTTAGCTGAGAGGAATGGTGCTCGGAGACGTGGACGTCCGAGGACCAAATGACAAGATCATTTAAATCAAACCCTACTGAGGCCTGAGTCAACAACACACTATCGCGTCACGTTCCCGCTCCGCTAGCGTTCGGGTGCAGACGATGGTGCGCCAAAGTGTTAATTTTCGTAACTATTGTGTATCTTAGCAACGAAATTGACACTTGCTTGCAACATCGTCTGCACCCGAACGCTAACGGAGCGGGAACGTGAGACGAAAGTGTGTTGTTGACTAAGGCCTCAGGACGGGAGAGCATGCATGAGGTGTATGACAGTGATGGAAGCGAAATATGTATGCAAGGATAGAAGGAAGTGGCGCTCGATCCTTTCTGCCTACCCCTCGAGAGAAACGGCGTGATGGTATATAATTATGTATGTATGGTATAACTTTTAAGTTACGAAAATGCAAACACCATTTGACCAGAGACGATAAAAATATATACCAATATTATCATTTATATGTGTAAGATAAAATGTGTCGCGAAAAAAGGTAATTCAATGGGTCAATAATTATTTTGAAGAGAAGTGTTTCTTTCATATGTAACTATGTGAACGTTGTAAAGTTTAATAATAAGAAAGAACAATAATGTACAGTTAAGAATGAATAAATAAATAAATAAATAAAGAACAATTTTGCGATAAAAAGAGGTAGGTAGTTCTGCACTAAATTACTTTCATACGGAAGGGGTTCATTTTTACTCAGTGTATCTGAGATAAACCGGGTTAGTTGGAAGACATTGCATTCTAGCGCTAAACTCGCCCTCTGTACATTAGATTGTATTACTGATATTTTTCTATGATACTTGTATTGATTTGAAATATTGTAACCAATGTACAGTGAAGAATAAAATAAAAGAAATAAATTATTGATGGGCAAAAAGAATGAATGGAAAACAGAAATGGTTGAATAGAAAACCGTACGTACGTTGACACACACCATCACGATATTTTGCACAAGTGGGGTAAGCAGAAAATTTAATGCGTTTATAAACATACATGTCATTCTTCGCGTGCATATAAACAGGTTGGCGGCATGCCCCATAGCTACTGAATTGAAGATTTAATTTGTTTTGCAAATGATGCTTTATGAATATCTGCCTTTTATAGGATATCAGAATTCAACAGAAAAGAGTAAAAATGCTTTTCTTTGCCGGGGTCCCCAAGAACAAATTGTTAATTTATATACATTATTAATGATAGAATGTCCAAGCTCATGTCCTTCCAGAAGGACCTTCCGGCAGGACACTCCGACGAGATAACGTCCTTCCAGCAGTACTAATTTTATTGAACAATTTGCATGAGTGTTAGAGGCTGTCCTTCTGGCAGTACTAGATTTCCATACTTCTGGCAGTACGACTCCACGCGTTTCCGCCATTTTGTTCGTCGAAATATGTTGCTTTAGCGCGAACGCGGACAGCACGTCTTATACTCGCAGCCATTTCGAATCAACTGATTGTAGAAAGATGGTTCAAAAACTCGCTAAAAGAGAACGAGATGCACTATATATCTGCTTTTATTGTATCCTGCTAGCAGGGTTAGAAAGCCTCCAATAACCAAAGACATTGCATCCTACCGGTAGGACATGTAGTCCTTCTAGCAGGACGCTGGACGTTCTATCATTAAGTTCACCAACATACATAAAATATAATAATGATAGATTGAGCTCAGCATTAAGAATGTATTGATAATAATGAGTATGTAAATAGTTAATAGTATACACGAGTTTAATGACATTGTCAAATTAATACACTGTACTATTATTATTATAACTGTATACCGTCGTTATGGCAACAATAGTATGCACAGGTGATCTGAATATAATGACATAAACATAAATATTATTTCTATATGCGTTGGTGTATAATTTAAATTATTTCGATTGATATTATTTATAATTTGGATATATGTGAACTACTTGTTAAATGTTTGTAAGATAGTTTTGCAATTTTGTAATGTCCTTAAACTTATTCAAAAGCAGTTTAATCACAATGGATTATATTTAAATAGTATTTATTAAATAATATGGAATTTTTGCAGACTATGTAAAAGTTTTTAAATGTCGATTGTTTTGAATTTTTTTAAAGTAGATGTGTTGTATTTTACCTGGAAAATAACAATCCGGTGGAATTTTGCGTATTTTTTAAGCACAACATTGCTTATTTGCATTTTTCGTACGGGTTTAACATGTTACAAGTGTAATGAAATTTTTATGTTTGACTGATTTGTAACTTAGGCTAGAGTTGGTCTGGTGTTATTATATGCTACAGCACATTTATTCACAATTTTTTCAATCTCATTTCTTGGATGAAGAAATATATAATTACAAAAATAAAATTAGAAAATTCACAAATTTAATTTAGATGCGTTCATCTTATCCGAAATATTACCAATAACATAACAATTTATTTTTTTATTGGTCAATTTCGAGTTCTTTTTTATTTTTCATAAATAAGTTGCAATGGTTTTGGCATGTGGATTGATAATAAAAAAATGACGAAATATGTTTGTTCATTGATTCATTTGTTCGTTTGTACATTTTTTCTTTTACTACTTTATTTATTTATTGATTAAATTGTTTGTTGGTATATATTTATCTAATTTAACCTGTTATTTATTAGTTTATTCATGTATTCATTTATACATTTATTCATTTATTCACTTAGTCATTTATTCATTTATTCATTTATTCATTTATTCATTTATTCATTTATTCATTTATTCATTTATTCATTTATTCATTTATTCATTTATTCATTTATTCATTTATTCATTTATTCATTTATTCATTTATTCATTTATTCATTTATTCATTTATTCATTTATTCATTTATTCATTTATTCATTTATTCATTTATTCATTTATTCATTTATTCATTTATTCATTTATTCATTTATTCATTTATTCATTTATTCATTTATTCATTTATTCATTTATTCATTTATTCATTTATTCATTTATTCATTTATTCATTTATTCATTTATTCATTTATTCATTTATTCATTTATTCATTTATTCATTTGTTCATTCATCCATTTATTCATTTGTTATCGATTTATTAATTTGCTGATGTGATTGTTTTTATACAATTTTATTTTTTTTGTGAGATGTACCTATTAATCCTTGGTGAATGTATGTTTTTTTTATATATATTTTTTACGCAGCACGCCTCGATACAGGGCAACCTAGTGAGGCTGCTGCAACTTAATTGAAGATAATTGGTGATATATTGTTTCAACGTTTGTATGATATTGATTGAATAAAGAAATATTTATTATTATTATTATTATTATTATGTAAATTCAACTGAAAGAAGACGTGTAAGACTTGGCCACGTATATCAGCTTTAAATTAACAGCGGCGTGTTGAGTCTGAGAAATAAGCGTGCATGTCTGATAAATATCTGAAATGTGAACAAGTGAAAGTAGTTTGTAAAAAAATTAAGGATACTTCAAATTGTTATTCCGTTCTCTTAGCCTTCCTCAAAAGGGATACGGGGTGAGGGCAGAGAATAAATAGTAATAAATATGTATAGGAATTAATATCAGAAAAAATAATATTGCTAACAACTGAATAACTGATGGTTATTTTTCCATTGAGAACAAAAGTAGATTTGTATTCGAAATATCTATAAAAAAATTTGACGAACAAAGAAAATGTACAAGTATTATGATCAATGGATATTGTTTTCACAATATATATATATATGTTCCTTTCTCTCATTAAATGGAAATAAAAAAAATATCTGCGTGGGATGACATCAAGTTATGAATGAAAAAATAAATACAATAATAACTATGCTTATAAATAAAACATTGTGTATAGCAATAATACCAATACTTGAATGTATATAATTATAATCATCGGTGTCCAATGAGTATAGAAACAGATTTTACGGTTTGATTTCTAATTTCGGTCAAATTTTTAAAAATATTTTACAACCTAAACCTCTGGTAAACTAATTCATTCTACTTTTAAAACACGTATAGACAATTCACACAGAGCGAGCTAGTCCCAAACTAAGATATGAATCTTGTATTTTGGGTACTAACACGACGATACACATATGTACAATGCACTGAACACATATACATGTAACACCCAGACCCAAGACAACTCGAAAAGGCCATTCTTCATTTTGCCCTGGCCGGGAATCGAACCCGGGACCTCGTGACTCAAAGGCAAGTGCGTTAGCCTCCGCGCCACACCGGTCTTTGTTTTAAAAATACCATTTCTATGAGAACAACATCAAAGCGAAAAGAATGTTGGGAGACAAAACGATTGTAATGGTGCAAAATGCGCCGAGTAGAAAGCTCATCCCGAAAAGAACGTTAAGTAAAAAAAAATATAAGAAATGGTATGTTTACTATGCAAATGAATTGTAAATTATATGAAAAAAAACATGCACTCATGGTCCATCAAGATAGGTATTACGAATTTCATACAATTGAAAATTTCGATTCGGTGTCATTTTTGCTGTAATCAAAACCGAACCGCAGATTTTGCCCGATATTGCGGATATAGTCCGAAACCATATCCGCAATTATTTAGCTTCGTATCCTAAAAATAAAAAATGAATAATAACAATAATAATATAGTATTCATGTATGTAATACAAGTGAGTGCATTGTAAATTATACGGATGTTTAGGCTTGTAAAATTATCGGTCAACGCCCACATACAACACGTATTGAATACGAAATTATTAATATTGCCTCGGGGCTATATTAAGAAATAAATAATAATCATAAAAAAAACTTTTAAGTTCTTTATCATGCTGTTGAAAAAAATATTATGTTATTATTATACATACGAGTATATACCGTCAAAAAAGTATTGCATGTAGGTAAATTTTGAATGATGCGAAACACACCCATCGATATAACAAATATATTTTTTATATAACCCTCGAATTCGTTAGATTTAGTTAAGGTGATTTATATTTAGTTCCTATTAATAAAGTAGGGCATATAATATCTAAAAAATATAAAATGAAAATAGAAGGCGCAAAACTGTATCATATGTAGCTGCAAGCCATGGCCAGCTTAGCGTTAGTATAAAATAAGTAATAATTACGTAATTTTTTCATATGAAAAGTGATCTCATCATTGGTTCAATTCCATGCAGAGGCATTTACCAACTTTTCTCGCAATGTCAAAGAAATAAGCAGGACAGAAAATTATATAATCTGATCCCAAATATTAAGTCACATCACTGTTGTCTGTATCAATATGTACTTTTACAGGTTGAGCTAAACTGTTGGCGGCCTACGAGATGTGGTGCTACAGCCGCTTGCTGAAGAGTAGTTAATCAGATTAGGCGAAAGTAGGAATGTCCATAAAAAGGTCAGCCAACAACGAGCAAACCACAACATCAGGTACGCAGGCTAACTCATCACCATCGCGAAAAGCAAAGCAGAAATAGTTGAGGTGACAAAGAGACACCTATATGGATCAAGTGAGGAAGGACATGAACTGTGGCACATATGTAGAATTAGAGACTAGCTGAGAATAGGGTGGAATGTAGAAAAAAAAATCAACTTGTTGCAGACCAATCTCATGAATTTACTCAAAATTTTTAGAAAAGAGTTTTGTTATTATTTTATTTGGTAGACTCCACAGAGACACAGATAAATTATTTTCATTGCCTATCAAAATTCCTCCATTCTGAATAGATTGCATAATTTTATGCTTAAATATAAATAGGAATGTAGGAGTTTGTTGCATTTCCAAAATAAATAAATTTTTATATTGTCACGTGTTATATGCAAATGACTACAATGTCATAAATATCTTTATGTATATTATTAGAAACCGAATAAATACATACATTAAAGTTGAATAATACTTTTTATAGGAAATAATATATTTTTAATATTTGTAGATAATATTTTATTGAAAAAAACAGCAATGTACAATTTTATGGCCAGAAATACAATAAAAAAACATCGCAATTAGATCAATATTATTTAAATCTAGATGTATAGAATATTGAACAATAAATGTCAAAGAAAAAAAAATTGTATATTGTAGTTCGCATAAAAAGTCTGATCAATGAAAAAAAACCTGACGTAGGAAATTATTAATCTATTAAGCAATAACAAACTTATAACAATATCGATAAATATAAGCACAAAAATTTACTGACTTTGTGATCACCGGTTGAATTAAGAAAAAGCAAATGTATTAGTTCAATATATTTAGAGTGAGACTTGGTTTGAAGACAGCTTAGAAACAGCTAAGAATACAGGTCAGCTAAGAGATCAGGTAAGAAGTATCTAATATGTAAATACAATAATGAGCCGTGGAGCAGCGAGAAATGATTTCCCACATTTTTTGTAAGTTTTCTAGCGCTTTGAAAAAGGCACCACGATTATACAGGCACGCAAAGACAGCGGAGAAATACCACCCAAGCTGAATCTTTTGTTTTTTTTTATCAGCATAGAAAAGACGACTTACATGTTTATTAAATGATTTCAACACTTGCGCTAGATCTAGTGATAATAAAGATATAATAATGAATCCTCGAAATAAGTAAGGTAAAAATGTTATATCCAAGGATGTTGAAGATAGCCTACTAGAAAATATAGTATAAAAAGAAATCCTAGAATTTACTTGACCGCAATGATAACGTTAATAATTTAATATTATTAACCCTCGTCAGATATCTAACAATCACCCTCACCTCATGACCCAAAAGTTGCGTGTCAAAGCTTACGACAGTATGTCGTATGTATGTACCTATATAAAGCTCCCCACGGTTTGATTAATGCACCTTAACATGAAGAATGCAGTAACTTTTGATTGATAAGATATCAAACGAAATAAATCAAAGTACGGCGTTAAGGCGTATGATTAGTTTACCAAAGAAATTTTGAATGAAAAAAAGGATCGTCGAGTTATATTGACGGAACTTAATACCAAGATAAATAAATAAAGATATATGAAACGATATAAAAAAATGTAGGTATGTGTGTGTATATTTTTAAATAAAAGCTTTCACCTACAAGGTATTATCTTTAAATCTAAATAACTAAAATATTACGTTTGTCAAAGTATTTTTAACATTTAACAGAGGGATATAAATATACAGCATAAGTTCAACTTTTTTACACAATAGTTTATTATACCTATCACAGATTAGACAATAAATATCGATAGTCATGGAGAGTAACACTCGTGGGAAATACCGTGATGATAATATAGGCAGATTGATGAATTCGCCAGTAACATCAAAAATATTATGTGACTCAAGTGATTAATCACAGTAATGGGTTTTGTAATTTGAAACTTATGACTGATTTGTTTCTTATTTTATATCTAAATTGTGTACAATTATTCCGAATTCACAGTGTGTATTACATATATTGGTAACTAATCTAATTTAGTTATTACCAATATTTTCCATAAGTTTTCGAGTGTCCTGTAAAAGGCAAGTGAATTTTTAATTTTTTGTTATCAGGAAGAGGACGGTTTGCATATTTTGTTACATGCACTTAGTCTGCTAGCTACCTCACTTGTTGGGATATATCATGGTGGTATAGTAGTAATAGCAGTAGTTATTTCTGGTCGACGAGGTCGATTTAACATAGTAGGTACTAAATATGTGTCATAACGTACATTTTCTCAGAACAATTTGATATGATACACTGATTCATAGAAAAATGTTTAAAAATCTGTTGTTTGACCCTTCCAGATACAATAAAAGAGCGATATTGACAGATGGTTTAAGCTGATTATTTCACAAACTATTTATTCATAGCGTAAATTCTTAATTGTTCGTAATAGCCAATACGGATAAATACGTAGATATATTATATTATTTTACAACTCATGCATAACGACAGACAAATATAATTAATTTGTTAATCTAAAACTACACATTCACAGAACGAATGTGTCAATCTTGACTGAGCTCCAGATAAAGACTCGACTGTCTGTAATATGTCAGAGACGTATATTAAGCTTTTTCGGACATATTATAAGACGTGAGCCAGACAATCTGGAAAAAATTATTTTGTCTGGTGGAGTCGAAGGAAGAAGAAGCAGAGGCCGAATACCGACAAGATGGTCAGATCATGTGAGAGATGCTGCAGGGGGTACTATGTGTGAGGCGTTTAGGCAGGCGGAGGACAGGGCACGGTGGAGAAGCTTGTCGCTTGGTTGGGGTCATGGTGGTCACGATCCTCAGCATTGAGGGACCGACTTAGAAGAAGAAGAAGAAAACTACAAAAAGTGAGTATATCGATCAAAAGGGAATATCTCTATACATTGAATTTTCTAAAGCTAGATACATACCACACAATTTCAGATTTCAATTTCTATGGATATAAATTGATGAATAAAGTCCTTACCTGAAAATAAAAGAAAAAACACAATTAGTCAAATTCTTATCAAAAAATTTTGTTCAATTCTTGAGTAATAAAAACTGAGGTAGGTACAATATATTTTTTTAATATTTATTTATTTATTTCTCTCATCTACTGGCGTAGTCTTTTACATCTGCATATTTTTTTACAAGAATTAATTCATACACAAAAACAAACAACAATAAGAAAATCTTAGTCAATCAATGAAACATTAAAAATATTGGCTCATTTAAATATTGAAATATACCACCAAAAATTGACCACATAATATTATACCTTTAAAGTAAGAAATGCAGTGAAATGGCAGTGCAATATACATAGTGCGAAAAACAGGAATATACGCTACAAGAAAGAAATTCTAACCGTCAGCTATGAATAATGAGCGAGAAAAACACCATATTTTATAGTTTGTCAAAGGCTATTTTAGAAATTTAGAAAGTAGCAATAAATGATAAAATGATCACAGTTTAGACAATAGGTTTTCTGAATAAGAATCTTCGTAACACCGTATTTTTAAAATAAACTTTAAAATAATGTTTAGTATTAAATTCTCTCTAACTTTGTTGTATAAAGATAATAAAAAAAATATAACAAAAATAGTCGTGGTTTATTGTGTAATGAAACTGCAAAATATCAAACAACGTACCCCAAAATGCGTCCCATTATTTCATGAAAATACTTAGGCATAAAAAATATTTCATTTGCTTTTCCAAGAACAAACAAATAAGTCAAATATTAAATACAAGCGAGAGAGACTTGACGCCGTAATTTTTTTATATAACAACATGCATATATGTGTGTATGTAATAATAATTTATATTGTTACTCACATCAGCATTCCACCGTGACAAGGGTGTCAACGTATTAACATTTCACCTCATAAATAAAAATAAAGATCAAATATTTGTACTGCTCACGCAAGATGACTTTACACTTATAATAATAATAATATGTAAAAAATAAAATTATTATTTCCATAAAAATATAAGAGTCCGTTTGTATAAATTATAATACTTTTTTGTGCCCTTTAAAAGAGAAAAGAATTGCAACAAATACTCTACGGAGCTGTCATTCTAAGATAATGTTTATACGTGTATTTCCCGGAATAAAATATTTTTTCCTACTCTTTTCTCTAGTTTTATGTAGCTTATCATATCACATAGTTATTGCATCATAAATAAGATATTAGATATCTTCAATTTAGCGGTGAGCTATTAAACCACTCTTTCTATTTTATTCTTATTATGTCTATTGACAAAGGAAGGACGACTTAAATTTATTATATTACAGTTCGAATGCTGGCTACTTCATTTGTGGGAGATACAGTGATTGTATAAAAGGTTTTGTTAAATTATCTTTTTTCTTATAGTACATACATAATCTTATTAAAAATAAGATAATTCTTACATGGAAATAACAACATTTATTTTTATGCAAATGTGGCTATTATCCTCTGGAATCGCATTGGTCTTCAGCTAAATAGCTACAAATGTAGTGATTCCAGCAAGAATCGTTGTATTGGCTTTGATACAGAAAATTACATGTTAGTTGTTACTTTTTTAATGTTTTTCCCTATTGATTTTTATTTTCAATGAACCGAGTATAAAATCTAGTACATTAATAATGTATGAAGGGTTCAAATTAGAAACGGCACGCCCTAAAATATAATATACCTAATACTAAATTATATATCTAGGTACGAATGTACATATTACGACTTCGCTACGGGTACGGGACCAATCTAATTAGACATAATATGAGGGATGTTCGAAAAGTAAAGTCCAATATTTGACAAATTAAAATCAATTATTAAAAAAAAAATACACCTATCTAATGTTTCTACATATTGTTGAATAAGGTATACAATATTTATTTATTTATTTTATTCAGATATTCACGGCCAAAGCCTTTAACATGTAAAAATTTAGTATACATACAATACATCAATACAAAAAAAAAGAAAAAATATTAAAAAAAAAAAAGATACAAAACAATATTCTTATGTCATAGAAGTCGCCTGCCGACAGTTTTTGACAATAAAAATTAATATAGCGGCAATGTGGTGTGTGAGGTGTATAAGTCTGTATTTGGATTTATAGTAAAAACCCAGATAGGTATATCTTTAAAAAAAATAAATCATCAACAGATAAGTGAGGTGTGTGGGGCAAATGCTCCAATGTATGAAAGCTTTAAAAAAGGGAGGGGAAAGTTTCCTCTATGAACCATGACCAGGCCGATCATCAGTGATTACAGGAGATTCGTTAATTGTCGTGTACAAAAATGTTTTTGAGACTGGCAAATTACAATTTCAACTTAAGTTTTGAAATTTTCGAATATGGGTAGAACAACGATACAAAAAATTGACTGAATATTTTTAATTTCACAACGTATAAACACTCAGGGGAACATATTACTGGCGGGAGACTTCTATGACATAGGCATCCAAAATCTTGAAGTACCTATGTTATGATAAATGTTAAAACAAACGTGAAAACTGTGGAGAAAAATAGAGGAAGGAAGGTGTAAATAGTTGAATTAATATGTTATAAAGTTTTGAAAAAATAATAACGGTTTATGTTTCATAAAAAAAAAATTAAACTTACTTTCCGAACGCCCTTCATATATATTATGAGTGAAGGTATAACTGTCGGCTGCTGATGGCTGATTTGGATATGACACGATACATGTAAATATCTAATAATAATATATATCTACTAGTATAAGATATGGATCAATGTAATTCTATATTATGTAGCGATATTAAATAATTTAGAAATGTAGAGTGCTATAAGGGCTTGTTGTTACACAAATGGAAAGCTTTATATCCTGTATATTATGTCAATGGAACATTTACATACTTCAAGTGATGGAGAACACGAGTTGTAGCACACACGTAGATCTGAAAAGTTTTGGAGGACGCAATGAAGAATGGGGAAGATAAACTAGACTTCTTGCAGATGAATCCAATAGATTCAAGAGACGAATATGGATAAATCAGTAAAAAAACGTCAAATTTAACATTGATAATAAAAAGTATGTATTTATAAGTACCTAAAACGTGACTTAATCGATTTTTCTTTACACTGCATGTTTTATTTAAAAATCGCCGTTGTTTTGTAAGAAGAGCGAATACGTCCTTTATAGAATATAATTTAACTTACTAGTAAAATAACATTGAAATATTTAAGAATATTTCATATGAAAAAAGGACAAATATTATATACCTACCTTAATTGGGTAAATAAGTAAATACTCAGGTATGTATGTGTAATTTAGGTATATAATTATTATATTTATCTATACTGTGTTCATCTCATCACGTTATCTCGTGATGTCTTACGAACATCTACCTTTTACAGAGGACTCGAAAACCTACAAAATAATGAGGAAGACCCATTCTCTGCCAGGACATCCACAAAGATGTACTAACGCATCTTGATACTAATATTAAATTACGTACAAACATAAATAATAATATACAGTAGGTATGTCATATCATTGGTTATATCTAATAACACGTACGTCTGACATTGTGCGTGGAGCTTGCTGCATGTCATAACATAACAAACATAACCCATACAGAAGGGTAAGTCCATAGTACATTCTTAGTACAGGTGGAAGATAATTTCCAACACCCTTATTGCTTTACATTACATGCCAACATAAGTTTGACAGCGAACGTGTAATACTTAGTGGTAAATAATAATGTTTTATGTGATTTGGAAAAATTATAATTATCATGATATTACATGGTATTAAAGAATTGATGTAGGGTTACTTTTAATGGATATCATATAAGTGATAGTGCTCTCTGTGTTATGTTAATGTCCAACGATCGTTGGTTAAAATAGCATTTTTTATATTTATTACTGACACGGAAGATCTTTTTTTTAAATACTGGGTTCCTTTTACAACGTCATTAGAACAAAAGGACTATCATACTAAAAGGCGACACAATTGATGCAAAGTCGCTTTGAATGAAGGAAACTCGTTTCCACGTCGTGTTTGCGAGAGGACAGTCAAAGACTTTATACTAAATATCAAGGGATATTGAATTAAACTGAAGCAATTGTGCAAATTGAGCTATTTTTCCCAACGTATATGCTGTGTTAATAATAATAATACCTAATAGTTTTTGTTATTTGATGTTATATTTAAATTCTATCGTTAATCTTATATTGTGTTCAAAATGTAAAACCTAATATAGTTTTGTTAAATAAATGAGATATGAGATAATAATAATAATAATAAAAATCTTTATTGCACAAAAAAAAAAAACATTAATAAAATATAAACATTGTAGAACCAGACAAATAAATTTGTGCAATGGGCGAGTTTATCGCGAAAGCGCGATATCTTCCAACCAACCCATACAAAAAATTGTCAAAATGAGTTGCGTTATTAAAAGTTATCAAAGAATATTTTTTCAAATTATCTAATACAAGCGTATGTAACCCGGCATCGCTCGGGTTTAATTAAATAGAAAACCTTGCAAATACATGGGTTAAAACAACAAAATCTTATTGAAAAAAAATGAAGCACGTGGATAAAAGAAGTATAAAGCTCTTCCCAATGAGAAACTTAATTTTTGACTCCCTACATGCCCATATTTAAGCAACAATAAATAGGTAGGTACCTACATCATAAAAAGCATTGCAAATCTCTTCTTAATGAAAAATCTTGAAGTTTGATACCTCACATGCCCATATTTAGGTAAAAAAAAATAGGTAGGTACCTACATCGAAAAAAGTGCTAAAAAACCTCTTCCCAATGAAAAATCATGAAGTTTGATACCTCACATGCCCATATTTAGGTAAAAAATAGGTAGGTACCTACATCGAAAAAAGTGCTAAAAACCTCTTCCCAATGAAAAATCTTGAAGTTTGACACCTCACATGCCCACATTTATGTAAAAAAATAATAAGTAGGTACCTACATGGAAAAAAGTACTAAAAACCTCGTCGCGATGAAAAAGCTTGAAGTTAAGAAATCCCACATATTGGTAGGTACCTACATGGAAAAAGTGCTAAAAACCTCTTCCAAATGAAAAATATGTGAGCTCGACACCCCGAACGCTCATATTTTATTTAGAAAAATAGGCGGGTACCTACGTGCAAAAACTACTAAAAACTTCATCTTAATGTAAAAACTCGAAGATTGTCATCCCAAATTTCTATAAGAAAAAAAGGGTAAATATCCCATTTCGCGAAAAAAATTGTAGGCACATTAATGTTAAAATATAATTGTCCACATTCGAATTTGTATTTTTGGTTTGCAGTACATAAATGGGTATTTGAGAGATTTGCTATGAAATTAAAAAAAGTCAAGAATAAATTGTCACCTATGTACTCTATATTCCCAAAAAATCCTTAAAAAATGGATTATCTGCATCCTTCAATATTCAAGAATATTTATCTATTAAATATTTCATAATGCATGTAAAAAATATTAGGTGAAAATAAATAGGTTCCCACTCATTGAAAAATCATTTAACATTATTTATGGATTTTATAGGTAAAACTATTATTATTCTACAGTATAGTTTTCTATGGTTTCATAATGTCTTCCATTATGAAAATAACCCAATATGTCAAAAATATGCAATTTTTATTCACGTAATTCAAGAGCTTTTCTCATTAGCAAACACAATATTTTATTACGAAAATAAACCCTAATTATTTAGTTTCAGAATTGTTGTGTTTATTGTTACATCCATTTTGAAATTAATTCAATACAATGAAAAATGTTTGACTGTGAATATTGCTCTTTACTAAACCTTGCATATATTCTTCATACATTTTGTGGCTAATTTTGTGACATAGTCGCATTAAAATTAAAATATCTTTATCAATATGTAAGATATTTTAAATGTTTTTAGCCTTAAACCTGCCCAGAAGATGAGACCTCGTATAGAGTATATTATTTTACTTCGGTCTTTCCTAATTTCCGAGTCCATTAAGGACATACGTACATACATACATACGAACGGACTCAAATATTTATGTGTGGATTCAATTCCAAATTCTAAATGTAATGAACCATTTATAAATAACTCAGAGTTTTATGAAACTTGATACTTTATTAACAGCCATGTGTTAAACGCATTAGATGGTCAATTTGATACTAATAAAACGAGTATGATATGTATAAAATATAACATAAATATAAAATAAAAAAGAAAATAAAATAATACCACACACAATCCAACCAATGAAGCTACAAAGATCAAAAATAAGTTTCGTTTAATAGTTTGGAGGGGCAATTTAATTTCTTTTGATATTGTATTTTATATCGAAATGCTATAAAAATAATCATTTTGATTAATAAAAAACACATTGAAGACCTTTAACACCAAAAGCGGCCTTTATTTCACCCGTCTTTGTCAAAATAAAGACATGAAAGTTAATAACAATAATGAATCTGTGTGGGTTTTCATTATGGACGGTTATAAAAGATAGATTAAATGTGTTAATGCAGGTGTACATAACAAACAGACAACGGACAGAAAAAAGGATAGAAATTCTTATTTAATAATGAAAAAATATAATGTCACAATTAGTTTGTTAACTATACCTACCATCTATGAGAAATGCCGTGATGTTATAGATAGATAAATTAAGAAGAAATTTATTGGTCTACTTCACAGTATTTGGAAATCAAAGTGATTTTTTTACTAGCACATTCTTTAACCCAAAATGCTTGAAACGTCCTACAATTTATAATAAACGATAAATCTACGATAGTTCGTTCAAACATTTGATGTACAACATACAAATATATCGCAGTTAGTCAATCAATCATCTTTTAAAGCTCCTCTTGGGAGCACAACAGGCAGAAACTAGCCTTCTTCACTCCAAGCTTCTTTACTCCAATTGACTCAGCTCTTCCTAAGACATTCCTATTGTTCTTATGGCGTTGTCATACGAACGGAACATTGTGAAAGAGGCCATCGAAGACGCCTTTTTGGCTACCAATACTAAAACATTGTCACTTCAATGAAAACAAATAAATGCATTAAAACACACAATCGTCCTTTACACGATAGTTAAATCATTTATTCAATTTCATGGTACTCAACAATTCAATGAAAGTTTGCATATGTCGTAGGTATAATGTCAATATTAACTTTCATTTAATCGGAAACGCAATTGTGACGATTGAAGATAAACACAATGACATTACCTACATAGATTCAATGTTAGCTCAACTCAATACAAACGATCTCTAATTATGTGGAAACCACAAGTTTTATCATGTGTCAGGAACCATACAGTCATACAGTGTGAACAGTACTTAACAGTTTGACCGAAATAAGGTACCCGAACAGTAACCGACATTGGATTTCGACATTCATTTAAATTTGGTCAAAACGAAACATGTTTTTTTTCATATAATTAACTCTATCATGAGGAGTCATTTAATCGATTTTTCAAAAAATATTTTATGAAGATGGTTTGCTAGAAATAATAAGCGATTAAAGAGACGCAATGTTGAGGTTGTGACATCCGTAGAAACGAATATTTTAATTAAGCCAAAATTTCGACCAATTTATTTTTGAACACGTTGCTCGTTTTGATTTTGTTTATCATTAATACCTATCATTATGAAATTAATAGCAAATTGCGCTTGTAAGCTCACTGCACGTATTAACAGCTTGTTCTTGCGATAAATAAAAACAAAATATTGAAGATGTTGATTTCCTTATATGTGTAATTTTTTTATCGACATTTATTCAAAACCTAATGAAAATATTTTTTTATTGTCTACATTTACCTTTACCATAAAAAAGTTGTGAATAAATTTTTAAATACAGATTCTCTTCTTCAAAAGACATTGAATATGTTGAAATTAATCAAAACCGAACCGTAACCGAATTTTCGGTATGTTACTCTAATATTTAACAATGGCTCATATATGTAGATGTTGAAGGGTGGTAAATGTAGTATGGTGGTGATGCTCGCTCAACCGGATAATGCACACAACCAGCCAGCCTGTCGGCAAAGTGACCAGGGACATTAGTAGAACCGTTATGGAACTATTATGTACCAAATGTCGGGTGTTTCTACGGTAAATTTATTGTCATCGTGTTATTAAAACAAAACTTACATAATACATCTGTTTATATATTCTTTAGCATTGTCAAATTTTAATTAAATAATATCACTTAATCTACATTTTTTAATTTGCTTTATCGGTAATTTTCTCTTCTATACATTAATAATACAGCGATTAGATAAAGTAGGCCACTTAGAGTACACTACACGAGGTTTTGCACATATTATCAGAAGATTGCGTGCTATGTATGGCAACAGATGGCGAATATAATGAGACTTGCTGGTCACGATCCTAAGAACTGAGGGACTGATAGAGAAGAAGACATTAGTATGTATTTGTATACAAGTTAATGTAAGGTGCTTGGAGACAAACCACGAGTTTAAAGAAAAAAAGTGTCCTTAAATATGTTACTAGTGACAATGAAAAAATCGTAAATTTATATTTGATTTGTCTGATTTGGTAATAAAACCAAAAACATTTATTGAAATTTATCAGTACTACATTAAAGTGCGAAATAATGTTGATCAGTAAAAAGGGTATGTAATTTATCATGTTACCAGAGTACATAAAAAAAGAAGCCATTCAGTTATAAAACAATAAAACAGATGATCCAGAAAAACACTCGCGATAAAGCCGTGAAATCTAGTGTGAACATATCCCACAATTCATGTGTTGAAACGTCAACAATTTAGCACTCACGGATCGGCGACTTTGTACCCCTGAACTGGGCTCAATGGGATAATTTTATTGATGAGACGGACGACACTTCGTAGAGGATATTTATAATGACCACAAAAAATGTGACAAAACGGGACTAAAAACCTACGCTTCTGGCTTATCTATAACATCCCTATACTCATTCCGTCAATCCAAGTCGATCAGGTTCTCATACATAGTTTGAAATGAGATTATTCATTGATTATGTTTATTGACAATATATGTAATTTATAACTAGAAATTATAGGTTGGCATAACGGCATCGATATTTCACACATTCATTCAAACCATTACGGCATCTACCACAAGTGGGGTAACAGAGGATTATCTGCACGTAATAAGCATGTAAGTCGTCCTCTCTGAGCCAATAAAACTTAATACTATTCAAGATGTGTATATCTTATCGCAGAACTGAAGGTGTTAAATGTTATGTTTTACGGATACTGTCCTTTTTCGACACTTGTGAACTTACAAAAAAAGAGTGAGAGGCCCATACTTCGGCGGGAACTTCGTGGAACATGAACTTCCTCAAAAGGTATACCGACATCAATTATATACACAATGAGTGATTTTTTTACTCTTCTCCAGCTGCTGTACAATTAAATTTATAGTATTGCAGTAAAATATATAGGCAATATCATACATACATATGAAATAGTAAGAAATCAAGTGCTAGATATTTCGGTCTATGGTCCGACAAGAGTAAAATAAATGAATAATGGACTATGTACGTAGGTATGTATAACAATGCATCGAATTGTATGGGTAGTTTTTCTGTATGTCTTGTGTTTTGAATGAAATGCGGGACAGCTGATATCAAATAATGGAATAACAATTATCGAATCGATTCCCTTTTGTACCGTAACATTTTGTGACAAAATGGTTATAATAAATATAAATTAACTTATTACATAGTTGCAGACTTTATATTTTACAATTAAATATATCAAATAGGACCAATAAATAATATCTGCCGACCGGTTTCTGAAGATACATGTAAATTTGTACCAATCAAAGAAGTAATAGGCAATATATTATTTCGTTTCTCTTGTAATTCTATTTAATTGGATATTTTATCCGCTTTTTTATGGTAAGATTATTTTTAAACGGTTGATTTGATGAAATGTTATAGCGATCATATTGACAAACGATTAAATTATATCAAATTGTAGGTGGTCCAAAAAAGTACATACCTAATTACTAACACAAAATATTCAAAAGCTAAAGGAAATACGACAGAGCTTGTTTGTCTCTGTAGGTAAAGTGAGGAACATCATTAATACACGTTGAACAATTGCAAGAGATTGCTTATTTATGTACTACGAATTTATCTACTAATCAATCTATACCATCACGGCATCTGCCGTAAGTGGGGTAGTCAGTAGAGTAATTGCATATTAAACCCATGTACATCGTCCTCTCTGTGCCAGTAATACTAAAACATTCAGGAGAGGTGGAAAAACCCCATCACAGAATTGAAGATATTGAATGCATCATTCGACATGTTTTTAGAACACTTTCCCAAAAACTTTCTGAAACGAATTGGGATTTAACACTTTCCTTTTACAGGACATTAAAAAACTTACAAAAACGAATGGGGAATACGAATTTTGTCGGCAACTTAACAATATATTTTGAAATCATTGGAAATAATGAAATGATTATACCGATGTTTTGAAGAATATAATATACAAAGTATTGTGAGAGTTTTTAAAATGTACGTACACGCATGTATTAACAAGGCATGATTTAAAAAAGACAATAAATCATATCATCTTCTTCCACATTTGTACTAAGAGGTCACAGGTTAACCAACATATCATAAATTGTTGAAACATAATTAGAAATCAAAACAATAGATAATTTATGTACATATGTGCATGAATCGCATAGAAAGGCCAAAAAGAATATCAAACAGATAAAATATGAACACGGACGGCGAATTATTATTGCTGTAGAGTTCAATCACCCAAAGTAAAACTGTAAATTTAAACAAAAAAGAGCGTACAAATATAAAAAAAAATTGTATAGTTATGTATTGCTTGCGAAATAAAATACACAATTGCCTGTTAAATAATGAGAAAATGTTTTTCTCTTATTTCTTTAGATTTAACTGTTAGTCATAACCATTGTTCCGGAAATTAATAACAGACAGTTATCTAGTTTTTTCACTATTAAGAGACTAACTGACAAATAACCTAAAATTTATTGTATGGACAATACGGATTAAATTAAAGATATCATCACTTTTGGGTGATAATTTCGCCACCGCATTTTATCATATAAATCTGTACCTGGATATTAACGGTTAAAAATGATTAAAGTGCTCCTTCAAAAACGTATTAATCTCAACGTTTAATTACGTAAAAAAGTTCCCGTTAAATAATGAATATTATTTTTTGTGGGTAGAGATCCACAGCGATTTTTTTTAAAAGTGCTGAACCTTTTTTACTTTTAACTCCAGATATTCTTGTAATAGAGATCTTTAATTATTTTTTTAACGATTAAATTGTATTTTCTTAACGTCAACGACTTAAACAATAACAAAATTAAATTTTCATTAACAGATTGATGATAAACTGACCTTTTTTCTTCTAAAACATCGTGCGATAGTATAAATAAAGATCAGTCAAATTATTCATTAGGTGTACTTTATATTACGCGAATAATATATATCTTCAGAACCATTGTAAACATGTTAATACATTTGTGTTCAAAAATGGGTCAGCAAAACGAGCGATGACTGAATAGAACAACAAAGTCTAATTGTACATAAAGACGTGATGGACAGGACAAAGTATTATTATGTTACGAACAAAAAAAATCATTTTTAATGAATGCCAAATCTAGATATTCGTCACTCATTGGTTCTATGTACCTACGTGTATCGTGATACATACAAACCATTCATTTTTATGTGTGTGAGAATTCGGATATGTAATATGTTACTCGATTACTTATATGTTTTGCATTTTTATATGTGTGAGCATTCGGGTACCTACTCCTGTTATATCTAATATGTAACTCGATTACTTATATGTTTTGCATTTTTATATGTGTGAGAATTCGGGTACCTACTCCTGTTATATCTAATATGTAAATCGATTACTTATATGTTTTGCTTTTTATTTCAATTTGTATTATGTGGAACGAATGGATAGAAAAAGTATTACAAAGAGGATATACTTGTCTTAAAGAAGAGGTGTGCGTAAACGTGGGCGTTCGAGAACGGCCGGTTCTTAAGAACGGCCGTGTGTAAAGTAAGGGCCGGCCGTAAGTAAAAGGGATCGACGTGCGTGCATGAGAGATTTCATGAATGTAGAAGAAGCTAAATAAGTATGTAAAGACAGATATAATATACAGCGTTCCGTTCTCTCTGCCTACCCCACATGGGATGCGGCGTGAGGGTATTGATAGATAATACAACTTTATCTGTAAAATTTCTTTTTAACATTTTAAATTTTATTTGAGCTATATTTTTTAATCGGTAAACGAATATAATATTTACTTTTTTATCTGCACTTAAATTTATAATGATTGTCTTGTTTTGTGCTTTAACTATCAAATAAAAAAGATTTAAAACAAATATATATGTTTGACAAAAGTCACAGATATTATGGATCGTGCAAAGCTCAAGTGGCAATGGGCGGGTCATGTTGCGAGAAGAAACAACGGTAGATGGACTCCTAGAATCCTCAAATGGCGACCATGGAGTAGCAAAAGAAACATCGGCAGACCACAAAAGAGATGGACTGACGACATTACTCCAATCGCGGGAAGGAAATGGATACAGAGGGCGTAGGACCGCGACGTTTGGAAGAGTTTGGAAGAGGTCTATATCCAGCAGTGGAGAGACGGCTAACTAGTAAGTAAGTAAGTACATGTTTACTTACATTGGAATACTTGTAGATCTAAAATGTTTGTGCTTCGTAGGAATACTTGTAGATCTAAAATATTTGTGCTTCGTAGATCTAAAATATTTGTGCTTCGTTGTTAATGAGTTATCGCGTTCTGGTTGATCGTTTCCTCATTATTTCAGGTCATTTAGTTATACCCTCATCTACTTAGGTGTTGAAAGACACATAATCAAAATCAAACACAAATCAGTCACAGCTATAACACATAAAATAGGGAAGTAATAAATATTACTAGACTGTAATATTATTCTAATCTATTTGTTTTTGGATGATGCTACTGTTTCACTTTGATCATAATATCTTCGTTGTGTATAATATTATTTAGTACATATGTGTATACGTTCACCAGGAAATTAGTGAAATGGCTAACCTATTTATGAAATAGATACAACATTTACTCGTTGAGACTGCACCAAACAGTTTAGATCTAAACTAAATGTAACAATGCACAGTATTGTTATTGTTGGATGTTAGTATTGTGTTAAATCTAAGGCTCTGTCCACATTCGTATACGATAGTGAAATAATTAGCGTAATATTTTTATACAATAGAATAGATTTTTTATAAGCGACGTGTTTTATCCTTAAAACTTGGTGAGTCAAGTAATTCGACATCTGTAAGAATAGATTTCAACATTTACTAATTTGTAGATCAATTTTAGAGTAAAGTAACATTTAACCAAACTTAACCGATTCGCAAACATCAGAAGACTTGTCGGGCTTCCGATACTTTTTTCATAGTAACTACAAGCATATCGTTAATTATGTACAGTTCTCAAGATAAAATGGTGTTCAATAAATCTTAACAGAATTCTAAGTAATTGTTTCCCATAAACAGTTAAACAAAAATAAAATACTTGAATTTGATTTCATGCAGACTACGGTATTAATAATAGATAATAATTAAAAACTTTGTTGCACAAAATATTCAAACAAAAATAATAAGTAGTAATTGAATTACAGCATTATATATACGAATCATTTTGGCGATTAATTAATGGGCGAGTTTCTTGCAGAGACGCGTTATCTTCCAACTGACCCACCAGAACATTTTGGCTCTTTTTGTCAACAACTTTTGCAATCAAATTTCCTATATTTTTGTAACATAATATATGTCCAAATGCATCGAAAATAAAAGAGCTAAAAGGAAAATATTCACGGTATGTAGGTTAACAATGTTTTTAGACAATATATAAAAAAATCCTTAAAAATAATATTTGTATGCCTCTGATGGTTCTATTTGCGTTCAGTTTGCATAACAGTAGGTACATAACGGAAATGCATGAAATAGAAGACATTTTGAATTTCGTTGTTCATGTTTCAAAATAATTGAATCCATTATGTTTTAGTAACATGGATTGTATTTCATAATACTACGGTCAGTCTGAATTCTAATTATGTATTATTTGCAATATAATAATACATACTCTATATAATCAGAAATTTGAATTATATTATCTATCTACTTGTACTATCATGTCCTCTCGCACAAATGGGGTAGTCAACGGACTCAATTCTTATAATAAAAATAGAAGTGCTTTCTTATGGACATAATCATGATTAAGGGTTGCAACCTCCCTCACCCATGAATGTTACAGGAATCACAGTTCATATGTCATACATACTCTTCACGCAAATTATTTCTGAGGAAGGGCTCAAGGTTCACCTGGAAGTGCTTTCTAAGGGACATAAATAATAAGTCATTCAGGATGGGTGGAAAAACTTATAGCTGAAACCATTTATTTGTAGCATGATTACATTCCCTACAAATGGGGTAACCATGGCACCAACTGCACGTAATGAACACACAGGTTGTCCTTTCTGTTCTTTATAAAATAACATGTTTAAAAAGGGTAGCACATACTTCATCGGTGAATTGACGATGTTGATTTTTTTACAAATAATGTTTTACAAACACCTGCCTTATACTAGACATTTGGAAATATGGGTAACCAATTATTCTATTACGAAGATTCCGTTGTTCACTTTTATTTTTGATTGAATAATTATCTCATTTCTATATTGTATTTCACTTCATTATAGGACACAAGATAGTTGTATGTGTCTAATTTTAATCATATTTCACTTATAAATAAATATTGAATCATTGATATGAATCAATGCTGCAGTATAATTAATTGAAACTGGAGAGGTACGCAATTCTTAGCGCTAGACATACAAAACAATGAGTTCATTGTCTGAGTGATTTAGAGAAATGATGCAATTTTATAATATAGATTTGCACAATCTTCGTTTAATATGCCTACTAATAATGCTATTTTTTTATTTATCAATTTATTCATACTATCACGGCCTTTCCTATAAATGTGATTTGCCATTTTTTATTTACTTTATCGATATTTGATTTAATCACATATACACAGAAATTAAATAAAATTTAGTGAACGAATTAATAAAGAACAACTGTTTTCTTCTTCTATGGACATTTAACATAATATATTTTATCTTGATGAAATGATAAAACAAATATTGTCTTCTACTATATGTTCTTTATTAAGAGAAATGTCTTTCTTCGTATAAGGATATTGTCAATCTCAATTGTATAAATTAACAATGTTGTTTTAAGACGAAAGATGCATCTCTCAATTAAGAACATATAGGTAAAAAAAAACATTTGTTTTTTTAATTTAATTATGGAATTCTTCTACCTTAACATCGACACAGCGAGTATATATTGTCTTCTTAGGTAATTATAAATCTGAATACGAATTAGGAGGAAAATTTGCTAATATTTTTAACTCGATCCACAATATTTTACATGGATAGGGGAAATTATTATCAACATATTATTATAAATAGATAACAAGGAAAATGTTGATTGAAATCATTGCCAGGAACTTGATGAATAGGTAATAAATTGTATTTATATTCTATTTAATAATACACAATTATTTTTCGTTCGACTGTTTTTTTCCGTGAATTTTATTTTGTATCTCTTTTAAGAATTCATTACATATCAACCAACTAAATGTCGAATGAATTTTTAAACTTTTGAGAAGCGTTTTAGAATGTTTGTATTTGTTAGAAGATGAGTGCTGCTTTGTAACATTTTTTTAGAGATATATCTGGGTTTTGGTAATAAACCCAAATACAACCTTTACGCCTTTCACAGTGAGCTAAAAGCTTGTGTCGTGAGAGGGGAGTTTGCCGGCACCTGGGATCGAACCGCGGACCCATTGTTCATGAGGCTGAGACTCTACCTCCAGTCCTCTACCCACTACCAGAGACTCTACCACATTATATAGTCCTCGATAACGAAAAGGTCTCTCTTTCTCCTATGCAACTTTTTGGGTGTCCTATAAAAAGAAGGTATTCGTAAACATCCTATACAAAATTAAATATATTCAACTCAGCGAAGAGGTGTTCCACTCAACCAGAATGTCTTAACATAAGTAGACGCGGAGGGGACGACTTGCATGTTTATTTCACTTGTGGGAATTTTAATTTATAAATGTACCTATATGTATTGTAAATAGACATTAGTAATAGGTAGGTAACTAATGTAAGGTCGATGTACTTAAATTACGACTAATGCTGAGTAATACCTACATACCAACAGTCAGTCAAGTGTATTCAAATATTAAACGGCAGCTATACTACATACATACATACCTCACAGTCAGTTAGTTGGAATAAGAAAAGATATTATATGAATAACGTTATGTAACAATATATCAAGCAACACCAAACGCGAAGTGTGATAATTGATATTCTGTATTGAGTTAAAACTAACAGCTGTGTGGATTGCGAGTTAAGCATGTAGGCATTATAAAGGATTAATTAGTTTTATTTATCTATCAATATAGGTATCATTGCCATCACAGCATCTTCAACAAGTGGGGTAGTAGCCAGTAGGCTAACTGTATGTAATACATTCCGTTGGGTAGCTTTAGCCTTTCAATTATTTGAAAAAGCCACAATTATTATATCAGTGGGCCTAGTCAAAACACATTTTAGCGATACGTTTTCGTTCAAACGTGGACAACGTTGCGAGAACGCGTCAATTTTTGTAGCTAAAATACACAAGTAGCTACGAAAATTGACGCGTTCTCGCAACGTCGTCCACGTTTGAACGAAAATGTAACGTTAAATTGTTTTTTGACTACGCCCACAGGTAACAATTTTATAATACATTGTTTTTTAATATTGTTGAGACTTGAAACATTGTTGCATTACACATTCCAAAGGAATCGAAATAAGTATAAAATATTTTTGTATTCTACAGAGTTGCATATACAATATATGATACAATGATTGTTTAATGTGTTATTAAATCTACACAAGATTTGATAACAAACAACAAAACTAAGTATGATGATGTTTTAACAAGTAGCAGCATTATATAACTTCATATGGTTAACTTCAAGTATCATGAAGTAGTCTTCAAACTTGGCATTACTCAAAGAAGAAAAGAAATTGACAATATACAAAATATATGAACATGGTTTCAATACTAAATATGCAAATCATAATAAAAACACCTATTGACATGAATATTAGGTTATATTACACGCTTGATAAGCTTTTTTCAAAATGTTTAGACGTCATTATTTTACGTTAAATATTGTAATTTAACTTAAAATGTTTTCTGGTAATTTTATACCTTATTGTATTGTGTATTTATCTAAAAATGTTATGCACTTGAAAATTAACAAAAATAAATTAAGGTGCATTTGTGAATTTAGCACACGACACTATCATAAAAATCTAAGAAAACACAACGTCCCCTAATTCGGTAGTTCCCCAGATGATAAATTATTTAAGTAGCCTTCTACTTTGAGCGCCCTTGAGGTGGATTTTTTTTCACAAAACTTCGCTTTATAAATCATCCAAATAATAATAATACAATGGAAATACCTTTTATTTTAAAAAGAATTACTTCGCAAGAAGTAGGTATACATAATATATATCAAGAATTGTATAATAATAACACAAACGAAGAAAACAATATTCTTTATATGGCATTTCTGAACTACATATTTCTAGTTCGATAAAGCAGTCTTATAAAAACAAAAAATATGCGTACCTTTTAATACCTAGTTGTGAATATTTATGTAGAGATTAACAAATAATAGATAATATGGAATTATATTGTAATATGCAAGAACTATTTTATCGAAATATTTTCTCTTGGTCATATTATACACCCACGCACGTCATTTCCGAGAATCGTCGGTAGCCTTTGGAATATACTCTACTCTACATAGTCAATGGCGGGACTAGACTTTTCGTCATACATAATGTTAACCACCTTCTTGTATAAATGTTTAGTGCCTATCTATAGGAATCGGAATTGGTTCGCTAAATCAAGAGAACTGACAGAGAATATAGTAGGATATTAAATTTAAAAATTGTATGAGTGAGATCTGAATATATTGTTTAATTATTTAATTTGTATCTCAATAGGTTCTTTCTGGTTCGTATTGGAAGGTTCGGTTCTTGGTAACCTTGCAGTTGAAATTCCGTTTGCATTCGAGTATAAGATTTAGTTACCTTCCAGGGGCACCACTGTGCGTTTTGCACAGTACAGAGGCCTGAGTCAATAACACACTTTCGCGTCACGTTCCCGCTCCGTTAGCGTTCGGGTGCAGACGAAGTTGCAAGCAAGTGTCAATTTCGTTGCTAAGATACACAATAGTTACGAAAATTAACACTTTGGCGCAACATCGTCTGCACCCGAACGCTAACGGAGCGGGAACGTGACGCCAAAGTGTGTTATTGACTCAGGCCTCTGGAGATCAGTTTGATTGATTTTTTTCTGGGTTTCGACACGATAAAAAATAATAATTTAATTTGTTATAAATGAGATTACATATTTGTAAACGTTTTTTTTTTCTGCAGTTTGTTTTTAATTTTGTAATTTTTAAAGGAGTTTAATGATCCAGAATCTGCGAAATATGTATTTGTAGCCAAGTAATGTCTAATGAGTGTTATCATTGTGAAAATTAATTTTAATAATAAATATACACTAAAATAAGGTATTATAATTTTAACAAGTAGGATGAGATTTGACGTGATGTTATTGATTTTTTTTTAATGTAAAACTAATATTTTTGTTTGAAATAAAAAAAAATACTAATAAATATTATGCTCGTCATTGAAGATATAATTTATTTCAATTTATAACATTAATATATTATTATTATTTTATTGATATTCAGTTCACACATTTATTTCTATAGACAAAGTACTAATCTTGAAAATAGGTACGCCACTGTTTTGACTCTTGTGTAGGAGGACAGAGGAAGAATAGAGAATATTACGTACCTAATTGTTTATAGGTACCCAAGAATGTCATCAAATGAGAACACCACACGGAAAATACATAATTAATAAACCTTGTGGAAAGTTTTTTAGAAGAAAGCATTTTATTACAAAGGAACATTTTTTTTGTTATTTTCAAACAGTTATCTATCAATCCATCTATTCTCTCACGCCACAACCCTTGTGGAGTAGATACAATTAGGGGGGAGTTTCACCATTTACCCTTTCATGTTTCAAAAACATAAATTTTCATGTCATCCAGACAATCTTCTTAAAGAGGTAGGCAGAGACACTACTTACGACTGCGACACTACTTTCGTTTCCGTGACTCTCGTGCAGTTTCTCAAACATATGTATACATACACCAAAATATGCTCTTACTCAACACGCGGCTATGTTCAGATTTTGATCCACTTGATCAAGCAATACGATTTTTGACCGCTAGCGCTTTCTTATACCTCTTCTGTACAGTATAGAACAATAAACATAAAGACGAAGGACTGAGGCTTCCTTCATTCCTTTCCACACCCAATCCTGCGCTGCCAATATCCAGTTTACATTAGCGCGTCCAGTGATGTCATCTATCCATCGCATTGGTGGTCTTTCTATGCTCCTGGTTAACGCTCGTGGTCTCCAAGATGTAAGAGATTTTGGCCATTTGTCATATGATTCTTATTATCTCTATTACATTACCGGAAACAAAAAGGATATAATGTTGAAACTATAAATAAAAGTTTCTGTATGTCGGCAGTAAAAAAATAGATGATTCCAGAATAACAAAATATATATGTTGTATACAACAAACGATGTTTAAAAATAATAATTATGTTAGAAGCATCTGCTCAGATTTCTTTTCTTTGACTGAATCATTGTTATCTTTTTATAAGCAAACAACTTCTATGAAAATGATTACGAAATTATGTATATGAACACGTGTCTATGTACCTATACTATCCTCAAATATGTTTGGTTTTAATAAACGAAATAATAATATTTGGTTAACTGTATACACTATCAAAAACTAATATCGTAAAATGACATAGGTACGTGAAGAAATGTTAAAGATATTATATTTTAATTTATACCCAAACGTTTTGATATGACTAAAGATAAAGAATTTAGTTGGTTACTTACTACTTATAATAAATTTGACTTAATATTGTGAGAAGTAGTTGAACAGGTTAGGTGTGTTGTTGTTGTATTCAAGATGAAAACCGTGTCATAGGCTTTGTTTAAATATTAAGACGTTTGAGAATTTAAAACTTAATAAACCTATTTAACTTTCAACTAACACACTAACCAAAATAAAATAAAACGAATGAATAATGTTAATTTATATACGGGGTAAAACATGTTGTTACATAAAAAGAGCGACGAAATTAATTATGTCAAATATGTATCTTTATATTGGTTGATTTGACAAGAAGTCTCTGATACAAATAAATACAATTTTAAAATATGTAACTTTAAAGTTAAATGTCGCAATTATTACACAATTTATTTTATCTCGCGCATCCATCATAAATCATAATATTAATATTAATCCTTTATGAAGAACGTTTCGAGTCTAAAAACTACATATACCAGCGGTTGCACGTAGTACTACCTTCAAATTATTTTTAACTGCCTAATACCAGTAGGAAGTACGTTGCTACACGACTCACACAATCATCACACAATACAAATAAAAACATAGGTACCTACTCATAATAGGTAGGTACACTTTGCAGTATGCATCCAACCGTTCTTCTTGGATGCTTGCTTTTTTTGTCCTTTAAAATCGCACAAATCCAACCAACATACACAATAACACACTTGTATGGCGCGTCATTGTATAGTACGTATTCACACTAAAATTTAAGTTTGTGTCGGTGAGAAAAAAGCAACGTATAAAGCAAACTAACAGACTATTCCATTAATTTAGCTATTACGGTAAATTATTGGATTTTATTAAAAAAAGTCAAAATGACGTATGAATTGTATGCGTACTTTCATACATTTAATACTCGCTTTTGATAAAAACTTACAAAAATTGTATATTTGGTGCGTATATTTCTGTGCATGGACGAATCGTTTCCTTTCCGACGAAATATTACGCGGCAAATTCAAATTAATTTTTGATGATTTCAATATTTTCTTCATAGATTCTCTGGGCATGCTGTGCTTTTTTGCATGTATGGCAGGCACGCGACTGAGATACAGGGCACCTTAGTCAGGTTGCTGCAATTGCAAATGTTTTTATATTGGTGATACACCGTCTATAATATGTTTTATGTGATTATTTTATTTTTGACAAATCTAGTGTTAGATATTATTATACGTTAACGCACAGCTTAACAGTATATGATTATAAAGTGATTTAGTACTATAAAAATGTAAATCTATTACATAATATTTCAAGTACACAAGTACTGATACTACATTGGCAGTACTGGTTTTGTACTGACATAAAATTTGATATTCTGTAGTCTAGCTGTTTTAAAGTCATTGTTGTACTCTTCAAAGATGACGAGAAGTGATATTGTGTTGTCATACGAATGACAAAAGTCTTAAAAATAATCAGGTTTTTATTCACACAAAAATTTTTAAGTATTATATTACAACGTACATTCGTGTTAACAAAACTGTTGTGATATTATGTACAATAATATTATATCTGTATGGCAGTGGGAAAATAAACTAAGTCTAATTAAGTTAAAAAAAAGACTTATAAATGTAATGTAAGTTGGGAAGATGGCGCTTTAGTAGCTGCCTGAATAATATAACTTTTCTTCAGTTTTAAATCAATTTGACACTTTAAAATAATCAAAACTTCAAAATTCATGGTTTTTCATAGAAAGTGCTGTGAACTTTATTGTTTGTTAATTGTAAAGTCTTAACTTTTTAGTTTTTATTCAATAAATTGAACCAATTAGTTAATATTCAAATCGGTAGATTCAAATTTGTGACAGTAATTTCTGACAAGTGCATTAGATATTTTATAAAAAAGTTATTAAATATGTTTATATTTACTATACTATACCCTCACGCCGTGTCCCAGGTAGGGTAGGCAAAGCGAACGGAACGCCATATAGATCTATCCCTACACACTGTTTATATTTAATTTAATAAAAATAATTGTAAATCTACATATTAATTGGGTAACAACAATAAAAAAAACTGTAAACGCTTTTACTGATAACAATAAGCTACAATAATTTGTGTCAGAAAAGTTGTGTAAACAACATGTGAAATATAAATGAAATTATGTGTAAAAAATACCATACTTACTGAAAATGACGTTTCGTGACATAAAGTAGTTTTGCTTCGATATAAAGGTATATAATTAGTTATGTTCATACTGACAAATTATCATTGTGTGAAAAAATAAAAGACGTAGATACTAATTTATAAGTCATAAAATAGTAAAAAGCATTGTGTTCTTTAGTAAAGTTCTAATCTTGATGATGCTATTATTGAAAAAATTGTATGTCTTTGTACAGAGTCAATAATATTTATTACGTGACATTATCTTATTGTGATGTATTGTACAAAAAGCCTTAATTATCTTATGCTAATTATTGAACTTGTAAATGTAATATGACTGCAGATAACGTATTTGTATCGAATCATAATTTTGTACCTCGGCAATTTTTTTTTAAATAAGTAAATTTGTTTTAATTGGTTTTATCTCAATGTGTCGTGGTAAGATGGAAGAAATCACTTTATAGTGATAATCTCGCCACTGCATATCGTCAAAGTTTTTTTTTAAATTTCAAATTGTTTTGTTAACACTGTAATAATTATAATGATGATGTGCAAAAAGAATAAATAAATAAAAAAAAAATAATACAACGTTTTTGAGTGTCCTGCAAAAGTCAAGTATTCGAAAAATGTCATCGACAATACATTAAGCACCTTCAATTCAGTGATGAGGTATGCCGTGCATTCTGCATGTTTTATTTTTTTATTGACACAAATATGATAACGTATTTATTATAAATGCAGTAAGTCCACTTTTTACCTCGCTTGTGGGATATGCTGTGATATTTACACATTGATAGTTGGATAGAGATGTATTGTAGATATAACAATTCAGTAAATATACAAATCTATAGATAAATGCACAATGCCGAGGACAGAAGGGGAGGTATATAGTGACCTGAGGCCTGAGTCAATAACACACTTTCGCGTCACGTTCCCGCTCCGTTAGCGTTCGGGTGCAGACGATGTTGCGCCAAAGTGTTAATTTTCGTAACTATTGTGTATCTTAGCAACGAAATTGACACTTGCTTGCAACTTCGTCTGCATCCGAACGCTAACAGAGCGGGAACGTGACGCGAAAGTGTGTTATTGACTCAGGCCTCTGAGCGGCATAAATGAGCTTGACGTATATATGATGATCGTCAGCTTAGAGAATACTTTAGAAAGAGAGAAAGAAAGAGAAAAAATACGTCAAAATAAGTTGTTCAAAGTAGTGGATAATACAAGCGAAGTAAATGTGAAAATTGTTGATTAATTAAATCTCTGTAAGAAATATGCAAGCCTCTCTTTTTTGAAACGGTACAAAATAAATCAAATATTTGGTTTGAGAATTTAAACAAAAAATTCTCATAAATAAATATAACACTTAAAATTCTCGATGCCGATCTTAAGTGTGGAAGGCATTTATAATACTGTAGTAGGTAAATATGTGTATGTGAATGGTGCAAAGCAAGTAGAACAAACTCTTAGTGTAGAATTCCGCCGACAAAAGATAGAATGTTGTTCCTGCGACGAGAGATTAATGTTGACGTGTGAACAATCGAAACGATACCACGAGTTGTATTATACCACAATACATACAAACATTCATCTCCACATAAATATAAAAAATAGTTTGTTTATATATTTGTTTGTTTACATACACATAGCCGGCTTTAATAGGCAAGAACAATAGAGAAACCACTACTCTATAACAAACTCTTATCAATGAACTGCTCATTTTTCAGAATACATACATAAAATACAGGCGCGTACATACAATATACATAAGCAAAGAATTGCAGTTTTAAAATTTAAACCAAATTTTAAATTTAATGTGGTGATAAACTTATTATTCTCCATGTTTTGCTTTATTCCGTCTTCTTTAACATCATTAAAAAATAAACAACGAATTTTTTGCGCCAAATTATGACAAAATTGTAGAAAGTATCTATTTCATATTAAGGCGTTGCCATTGTACATATATGTATAGTGATCGCTTTTTCTAACATTTCTTCTGAGTCTACTTATGCTGTCTGCATTATTATCATTTATTTGTTGATTAAATTATTATCCCCAAATGAATCTGAATATAAAGCTAGTATTAAATAAGGTGTAGGTACCCTTACCAAAACATTATTTGAATAAGGCGAGTGAAGGGTGTACGGATGAATGAAATCGAAATGGAATAAGCTTATAGGTTTTAAAGTATCTAGTGATGTGACAAATTAAATAACAACATGCAATAATCGAACAATTTTACAATTCACTGAACGTTTAAAGTCCTTAAAAACATTATTGCAATAAAAATATATCCAGAGGCGATAGGTTGTAATAACAAAATAAGAAGTGACTTCATGACATAATCTTTTTTTTTATTTGGATTGTAAAAGCAGGATTAATTTGATCCAGAAAACATTGCTTGAATTCTTTTCCGACAAGATAAAGAAGAATCAAATTGATAATTCAATCGAAAGAAGATTTCATTCTATGTTTTAACAATTTGAAAATATTTTCTAAAATGATAAATAATAATCGAACAGTCGGATATCGCGCAAATTCATCAACGTTAGAATCGTCGATTACCATTGGTGTTGCGGGTGCGTTGTTCAAAGGTGAAGATGAGAAGAAAAGCAAGAATGTTCCACTTACCCTTTTGGGTGAGGATTCTGGAACCTGGAATCGCCTTGCCTCTCACACAAAAACACTTCTTTGAATATATAACTTAATAATAAACTCAATGTGCGGTAAATTTAATATTGATTTATGCGGGTTTGTAATTTTATATTTTAATAAGCGGTGAAATTATATTGATGCGGTATAAGTTTTAAGCGATGCGATAGGTAAAGATTCACAATGAATAATGGTGGGGAAGAAAAAATGATAGGAACACAATGTAATATGATTGCTACAAGGATGGGAAGAATTGTGACAATTTTTGATAAATGAAACATTTCACACAAACCCTCCCACCTCCACATAGGAACAACCCGAAATCAACCATAAATTAGAATTGGCCCAAACAACCATAATATATTTCGATCGCATTTGTCATCACTATCAATCGAAGATTATTACCAGTAAGTATGTTTCATATCAAACACATTCTGAAGGAAGAAATAAATTGTACTTATGTATTATTGATCGCGCATACAGTAGGCACTAGAGAATTGACTATGGTACAAGTGTAAGGTGCCTACTTGACTAATGACATACTTACACTAATTTGAAAGTATTCGATAAGTTTGTGATTTGCCTTTTGACTTCCTCTACAGCTACACTAGGTGGCCACGTAGAAGCCATCTTCATTGAGAGCAAAGTCAATTGTGTGTAAATTGAAATGTTGTATTATGCTATGTAAGAGAGGATTGCACAGAGTGGGAAATCACATGGATGAAAAAAAAAATTGTTTTGTCAATAGTCATCAGATATTAGCAAAAAATGACTCATCAATTCTTATTGATCAAAACTATATTCATACACAATATCTTTCTCAACACATAAAAACTTCATGGCCATAACAAAACATTATGTTCTATTTGTGTTTCATTTTATAAAAATACATCGGCATTTGAAACGCACAAAATCAATACGTATATTGTAATTTAGATAAAACACGTTGTACGAATATCGACAGATAAAAATACAATATTAATTACAATTTATGTCAAATCAATAAATAATAATGACAACTCACGCACTAAATACAAGATATCAAAAGGTTTTACATATTTGCATTATAATTATTTTATCATAGAATTTTTATCATGGGTATTTTTTTCTAATAAATTCAATACAAACGATATCTTGTACCATAGATTTTATTTTAAAGAGACGTCTTTGGACTTCTCAAATCATTATCACTCTTTATAGTCTTTCGATTAAAATCTGTAGTAGAAGAAATCGCTTGTTTTAAATTTATGCCATTGTAGAATACTGCTACTTGTGAAGCAACACCATAAATAAGTCGAATTTGAATATTTTCCTTAGTATTCAGTGGCATTGATAAAGACATTGAAGTTGAATAAATAACATGGAATACCTAATTACACTTTGATGGTAACAAATGGTAAAAAGAAACACAAGAAAAGAAAGAAAGGGGAGACAAATCCAAGTAATCTAATAAAGATCTTGAATTTAAGAGGAGGCTGCTTTCTTTGGCAGATTTGATTTCTCAAATAATGATACTGTGATAAAGGATGAAGACATACAATATCCCACATGGATTTTTGTTAATTTAACGAAGTGAATAAGGTTACATAAAATATTTTTCGGTTAAGAAATTTTGTTGTATGGCGACAATTGAAATTTTTGTATGTGCAATTTAGCATGCATTAAGAAAATCCAAATTATACCTACCTTCAAAACAGCACCAGTAATATGGTAGACCATTAATAATACATTTATTCTTCCTAAAAATGAAAAAATTAAAACACTTTTATACAAAAACACTGTTTTCACGTATAATTAAATATTTAATAAATTTACAAAAACAAAATATTAATACTAATTGCCGAGCGCTCTCGACTTCCTCAGAGCTATAGTTACTTCAAGCTTACAAGAGTTGATTAAATATTTAATTTTACGTAAAAATTAACAGTAGGTATTTTTTAATATTAAAGTGTTTCAAATCATTTAATTTTTTTTTATATTAAAATGAATTTTCGCAACGTCTATAACGTTAAACTTTATATTTAATTATCCTCTTTCTATTTCGAAATAATTATATTACAAAGAAGTAGGTACGTGAGAGAATATATAAGTGAATGAATGAATGAATGAGTTCGATATTACCTAATAAACATCAGATATAATAATAATAATAAAATATTACCATAGATAATGATAATAAATACGAGGCAATTCATAAAGTAGAGTAATAGATGAAATAATCATAAAGAAGATTCAAACAGCATCACATCAGTGATGAAACGGATACCGGATAACGAATATGCAGTGAGATTATAAACCGGATAACTAGATATTTAACGGACGGATATTCAACCACTGCCATGACAAGTTTAGTTTGAAATAGATATCCAATATTATAACCACTTTTGTATGAATACTGAACGAGTGAACACATTATAACCTATTGTTATACTCGTAATGTAAAATATTTTCTTTCTGTAATTTTTTTGACTAATTTACATGATTTAAGATGCCATAAAAAAAGGAAAGTGGAAACTTTTTCATACTCTAACGATAAAGTTCCACTGTACATCATTTAAAAAGTTGGGTTAGTTAGAAGAGACCGCACCTTTGCGATAAACTCGCCCTCTGTATATTGATTGTATCAAACATGAATGTTTACCTTTTATGTTACTGTATGTAATCAATGTACAATAAAGATGGTTCTTGGTGGAAGTTCATATTAATAATTTTTAAAATGAAAAACAATATATAGTTATTCCACTATTGACATTATTTATTTTTACGAGCCGGCTTTCAAGAGCTTCCACTCTCATCGTCAGGCAAAAGTAAAGTATATTATTAAAATACTTTACTTTTGCCTGACGATGAGAGTGGAAGCTCTTGAAAGCCGGCTCGCAAAAATAAATAAAGTCAATAGTGGAATAACTATAATATGTAGTTTCATTTTAAAAATTATTAAGGTAAATTATTTCACTGTTTCATCTTCCATCGGTCCAAAATGAACATCCAGCCAGATAGTAATACGAACACGGATAGACGAAATACCGGATATTTATTTCATCTCTAAATTACATCCTTCAATGTAAATCGTTTCAATAAGATCATAAGATGTTGGAAACACTACTAATCCCCTGATGTACAAACATTCAAACAATGAATAAAACTAATAAAAGGCACCAACATAAAGTGTAATGTTTATGATAATCTTCTACATCAAAGACATTTAGGAATCTTATTGACATTATTGCTCGTAAGTTACTTTTATCCATCTATTTTATTATGCTGGTTAATAGTGTTGTGGAATTCTCAAGAAATAATTTTTGGAGAAATTTACCGAGAAATTTCTCGGTAAATTTCTCGAAGTAGAGAATTTACCGAGAATTTTTTTTTTTTTTATTTAACAGTAAAATAATAATAAATCAGTACTTTATTCAATCAATCAATAACAATGTACAAATGTTGAGACAATTTATCACCAATATTGCTACAATTAAAGTTAGTCAATACCGGATATTTTTTCATATATTTTGTAGGGGAATTCCGCCGCATTATCGCCAATAAATAATAGGGGAATCCCCATGGGAAAAAATCAGAGAAATTTCTCTTCAATCAGAGGAGAAATTCTCGGAGAAATTTCTCGTTCTCGAGAAATTTCTCCGGAGAATTTTCTCTACTCACATCACTACTGGTTAATAGTATATTTTTCTCTGATCGTTACAACACGATGTTAAGGCGATATACACCAAATAATTTTGGATAACTTTTCATGTAAATAAGAACTGCACTTAATACCTAAATATGAAACAATTCTCTTCAAGACATAAAAATATACATACCTACTCATGACGAATTACATTATATATATGATTGGTAAATTAATTGTATAAAATCACATATTATAATATGTAAGTGATTTTATTTAGAAATACCTGCCTTTTACAGGACATTAAAAAACTTACAGAAAAGGTAAGAAGACTTGCTCTATTCCAATGACATCACAGATTACTAAATATAAATAAACATATATTAATATCTGAATGCGGCAAGACATTATTTTGTAAAAACTGTAAACTCAGAATATAATACATTGATAACTTGTAGGTGTATGAGTACCAAAGTGTTTATAACGTACCCATAACAAAATAACATTCTCGCTTTAGCTGCATTGAGGGTAGAAATATAGTAGGTACTAACTATCTACGTATAATAGAACACCCTAAGCAAATTTACAACACAAGAGATACCAACTCCTATACAAAAGTTTCAGATACACATACATACACAATAAGGGTACCTACCATCTTCTAACACGAAAACGACCGAAAAGATGCAATGCGCAGCCTCCATACTCTGACCCTTCTCAAGATGCTACATAGTAAAATGACCCCTCTCAATTTCTCCCTAACGGCTTGCATTATTATTGCACATTGGTATAAGTGTCCGAACAAAACTTCAGTAAAGCCGAAATCAAAACGGAATTTCGGCTATAATTTATTTTTTGGTCAAAATTGCGTTTTTCACAGCCCAAAATGTAGTGTATCCAGCTGCGAATCTATTCCACCTTCACGACACAGTATGAGTTTTGAGGATGTATTCTGGAGAAAAGTATTCAATCTCTTTAGATTTACTATAAATTGATAGTAAAAAATAAGATATCAAAAAGATATTCCGATTCTGAAAATGATATTTCATGATGAACGTAAAAATATAACTAAAATCCAAATTCATCTAAGACACGCAATCGAGCTATGCCAAAATTATGTTTCTTGAAAATTCTGATAAACATGGCTAGTAGTTTCTATTTCGTAATTGGTATTTTTTTTTATCGAAACTATTCGTTATCAAAAGCGAATATTTATTCGGTCAATGATATTATTGTGGTATGAATCGATAATGATTATCAAACAATCTTATCAAATTGCACTACACTACCCTAACCATAATAGGCTAACTTAGGAAATATCCATTTTGATTCTCCACATGCGCAAAAGGCGTAAAAATATTATTTATATAAATTATTTCTTAAATACAATATGATACACAAAAAAGAGTTATGGTGTTAAGTAAATTCACCAAACAAAGTTTTTTTATGACAAAGGTTTTGGTTTTACCAGAAATAGCTCTAGTTCAAACGAGTCATGGCTAGTGAGCTAGGAAATGTACATTTATGTTCTATCAGTACCTACTCTGTCATTGATTCACTTCCTTTTGTTCGCCATCTCTCATCTATCGTTAATTTACGAGCATTTGTTTAATTATTAGATTATTCCGTTCATACACAAATCATAATTGGCCAAGCAATTAAAAATAATTAATCCTATTCGTAGTAATCACTCATCTCTTATTTTCGTGATCAGTAGTACAACGTGAATGAGATCAGTGTGTGGTTAACATTAACTTTATGTATCTACTCTTAAAATAGGATGTGACGTCCGTAAGTCCCGTCCAGGGCACTACTAAATAAGGTGACGTTGTCTTTTCTAAGCCTTATATTATGATAGGTTCATGTGCTAATTTTACGCAGGATATTGTTTCTAAAACAACACGTATCACCTGCAATTTAGCGATGAGGTATGTCACCCTTTTAGGAAGTTTTTTTATTTATTATTAGCACAGAGAGGACGACTTGCAAGCTTATGAAATGTAGTAAGTCCGCTGGTTACCCCACTTGTAGGATATACCGTGATGGTATAGTAGTAATAGTAATAAGTAGTAGAGAACAAAACAACTGCACACGTGTAAATGCTTATTCGTAATAGTTTGAGTTCGTCGGTAGCCTGTAGGTAGTCTCGGCCTCGTGAAAAAGGGGTCCGTGGTTCGATACCAGGTACTGGCAAAACTCCCCTTTCACGACACAAGCTTTTAGTAGCTTACTGTAAAAGGTGGTTAAGGTTGTATTTGGGTTTATAACAAACAAAACCCAGATATATCTTTTTTTTTTAAATTAATAAATCAAAACAAAAGTATTTATGTTCTAATTATATGTTGATACAAAAGAAAACCATAGATAATATTTAATGAAGTGTACACAAGCAATATATACAAAAATCCGAAGGAAAGGAGTTAGGTATATTGTGTCAAAGTTTAGACATAATGTGTCTAAATAGAACAAAAAAGGTCACAACCTAAAGTGTTGAGCTGGAATTTAGACTAATTTGGATCATTTCTACATAATTATAATTATCATTTGAACTACCAAATCTCTTCTTATATCATGAGATAACTAACACAAGACAGAGACAGATATAAAAGTTACTTCAACGCTCGAGGCAATGTACGCATAATAGTATTTTATTGTAGAAATTTCCAAAAACTACCCCTTTATAAAACATGAAATATTAAATAATACTCAACAGTAGTCTACACAAACCATTATACTAATTACTTCATGTTTTTCTGCTTTGTAGGGTGAATAAGTTTTAATTTTGGTTAAGCTAGATTTACCCCTAGATCTTACATCCAAAGTATAATATAATTTACCAGTTGGCGCAAGATAAGATAAGAGTATAATAAGCCTGTATAGAAACCTATAAAATAAATGAGAATAAAAAAAATTATAGAATCACTTACTTTTTAAAAGATCCAAATTCCAATATGTATTTCAGATTGTCACAGATCCAATAAAAATCATAAATGCAACGCCAAAACCACAAAGAAATGAATTAAGATTTCATCACATTTCAAAATAATCTAAATTGGAAACCACAAACGAATTGAAAAATATATAAATAAAACATTAATTGCACAAATATAATAATATCGTGTAACACATAATTTTACGAAAGACGAGAAATAAAAAACAAAAGAATAGGTAAACAAATGAAAAAAAATAACACTTGATGCCGAAGACAAATTAATACGATTTCGGCAGACATCATGATTCGACACCATCATGATCTATAAGGCCTTGCTGTTTTTTTTTTCAATACACTACGAATCCATATTTGACATTTCACATTTTGCTAGTTAGGCTCACATAAATACAAACACTATTTACAATCATAATTGATGTACAAAGTATTATTAAATTTAATTTCAATGTTGCTCATTTATCGAATTAGAGAAATTAATCAAATTATTTTTTATGTTGCTTTTAATTTGTAGTTATATACATATACGTAGCTGCACGTACAATCAAAGATTGATGATTCGTTTTTTTTTATTACTTTAAGCACTAAGGTCAAATAAACGAAAAGTTAAATTTTAAAATGTTTATACTTTGAAATGATTAATGGTTATTCTTATATTTTATGCCTACAAGAGTGATCATTATCATATTTAAGAAAAATGAAAGTAAAATTTTACTATTCTGTTCATCTTATGCTTTGAAATATTAATATAACTGATAGAATGAATTTATATCATACTCAATATTTTAAAAGGGTTACAGAGAGAAAGCAGTGGGTATCTGAGATAAAATCTTGTATGTTAGTAAACAAATTGCCAATTAATGTAAAGAACCTGAGATTGGTCTTCAATTTGGGGAACAAATAAAAGTGCATACGTACTTGTACATGGAGGGTTATGGGAGATTACTTTTGAATTAAAATTAGGGATGTATATTGTGCAGTAGCACAAACAAAAGCATCCAAACTAATAGAACATGACAATGGAAAATAAATCATGCTTAAACTAATGCAGAATACAAATAAACTTTGTCAGCTTAACCAAATTAGTCGCCAACTCCCTATTATCACCGTGATAATAAATTTAAACAAACAAAATATAAATAACATGACAATTGTATGCCCTTGTTTAGTTGAATGGGTGATATCGATATCTCGTATGGAGTGGTACGTGCTCAAGGATCTTCCCTTAATAAAAAATAAACCATCACACCCCTTGATTCTCGATCTAGAAGGATGATTGAGTGCCTCTTGGGGGTTGAGAAGAGTAACTATAGCCCAAAGCTAGGGAACGTACGAGTGCCTAACCAAATTATATTATTCTATATGCAATGTTTGTATACTTCTTTTATATAAGAGTCTAGACTTTGTTTTCGAGTGGTTTGCGTGTAGTTTTAAACATAATTATGAACAAATAATAACAATCTCTGTTATACTACCGACTAATGATGAACAATTTACTATTATGTTTTCATTTAGGGCATACACCTAATTGTACAAACAATGATTACTCATGTAATAACATGTACATGCCAACAAACATGAAATGGGTTTATTTTTTAGAATTGATGAAACAAATGCTAACAAAACTAAATTTTCCTAAAAATAATTGGCTTCGAGTTTTTATAGAGAAATTATTCTCTATTATGCGTTAAATGTAGGTAACTGTAATCAATGAATGAAGTAAATTAGCTAACCATAAATATTAAATATCAATATTTGTTAATAAAGCACAATTATTAAAAGCATTTGGAATGGCATATAAAATAAAAACTAATCAACGTTATACTGACTATTATTACTAAACTATTTACCGTTTAAAATTTCATAAATAAACACTTAAGTCTCTTGATTTAAAAACTATAAGAAATATAGCTTATTTAACACAGTACAATAAGCCTAATTTTATCAAAATACTGAACGTAAAGACATAAAAGATTGAATCACCATAGAATGGCGTTAAAATTATTGTATTAATCATACACACTTCAAAAACACATAATAATAAATCAAAACACATCAATAGATTTTATATTACTGTATGATGAGGGTACTTTAAATCGAATAAAAAAAATAAACGTGATTTGATTTATATTTCATTTTCAATTGATTGAAGGGGTTAGACTCATAAATGTTTTATGACAAGTTATGTAAAGGAAAAATCGGAATTCTAAGAAGACTTAATTTTTTTTATCTTATTTATTAATTCATAAGGGACACAAACAGTTCAACCTAACAAATATTAACATTCATATTTCTTCGTCAAACAAACCAATCAAGGTCCCGCAAATTACCGAAGCGCATGACGAACACGTTGCTAGTAAACAGTAACAAAACATACTTTATTCTACTTAAATCAAAAACAAAAAACAAGACAAAAACCATGAAAACAAATAGTTTAAAATTTCACTTCGATAGAGTTTATAATAATTAAAAATTAAAATATTCTTATTCTTAGAATATTTGTTATGTGTTACAAATCATAATAATTTAATACATAATAAATATATATTACCGCTGTATCTATACATATTAATATATGAATCATCTATTGAGAATTGTAAAAAAAAACACGGCAAAAAGATAGAAGGATAATAATTAACTCGGCTTAAAATGTTTTAGATTGGAACAGAGGAGAACAAAAAAAAACGATTAAAAAACAACTCATAGATGAAATGAACAACATTTGGCTAAATATTTTTGAATTACGTGAATATAATTTATTTGAACTTTTCGATATAATTGCAGATAAATCACTCTTATAAGCATGAAATATATCTAATATATATTAATAATTCGTTTATTTATTTATATTAAAACGTTTGATTTGAATACGATCGATTTTATTTTCAACGTTTATAAATAAACACTTGTTTTCACTTTGATTCAAATGATAATAATAAAAACGATGTATTATTTTAAATGTCACATATGTATTAAGTAATACGTTTAATCAATGAACTGCACTTCATTCATAAAAAAACGAATGAATGAACAACGATGACACGTGCCAATGATATAAACAATAAAGCAAAAAAATGGAATGGAAAAACACATAATATACTAAAATCTAATTTAATTATAATTTTCATTGATGAGTTAATTAATATTTAAAAGAAAACTACGATGTTATTAACCACTCAATATCAGGAGCGCACGCAGGTGAAGAGATGTAAAAATGATAAACAAAAACACGTTGCGCCTACTAGTGGCGCAGACGAGTACTAAAAGACAAACACTGAACTGAACACAACGCTAGTAGTATAGTACGTGGTATAGCAGCGGTTCGACATGTTTTGTCATAGTACCTACAAGTACATTGGTATACTTATTTCCTTCCTTCCGTATAAGTCTGTCCCTCTCTATATAAAAGCTATGTACTTGTACAATAAACACACATACGCACTTTATAATGCACACAATACAAACTGTACGATAACAAATACACACACACACGAATCTTGAAGTAGCTAGAGAAACCCACCCACAAAATATAATATACCTAATCCACACCATGGAGACGGCATTCATCCAAATCAGGTGTACTGAATGCATCCCTTAATAGTAGGGGGTCCGCTGTTACCAGTGCTTCCAGGGGTGCATAAAACGCGGAACGCGCACTGTTCAAATGTCAAGTTGATAATTTAGATCGTAAATTTCCGTGAAAGAACTCTCCCTTTCAAAGGATGTTCCCCTGATACAGAAGTTATTAAAAACAATAAAACACACGAAATAAATGCATTAGGGGTAATAATAAAAGTTTTTAGGCACTATGAAAACTCTTGCCTTCATATAATAAAAGAAAATAATTGAAAGAAAAATATCAAACAAAACTAAACAAAGTTTAATTAAAATATGACATCGCTGTCACGCTATCTATGTATTTAGTATATAGGTACATGAGTCAAATGGTTCATTAATTAAAATTTGTCACTACCGAATTTCAATACAAAATTCTATATATTATGAAGTATGTAAGCATAATTATTACAATATTCTAAAATGTAAAAAAGAAGCTCTAGTTTTCTTACTCCAATTTTTTAATTTTTAATTTATTTATTCATATCAATAAATATCACATAAAATTTATTTAATATCGTATTAAAATAACAAAAGCAAATTAAAAAAAAACAATGAATAAATACTTAATATGTATAAATTAAAAATCACTGCGTGGATGATATTGTGAAAATGAAACTAGATAGTAAATTACCTAGATTTTATGGGAAAAGGCTAATTACATTAATGACGGTATAATTCACACATTTATGGACAAGTTAGATTTTGGTTAAGGATGTTCATACTATTAAATTATTACCATATACCTGGGAAACGATAATTAAAATCAATTACACATTAATATATCATTACTCAATGATATTTAGAACGATCATTATGTTTGAATTAGATTGCTTCACAGTATGATACAAGATCATAACGATTAACTTTAAGAACTTCTCCAACAAACCTTATATATTTAATATCGTAATGAATTCACGGTAATGAAATTGGATTGTCAAGGATATTCCAACTAACAATTTATTTTAATTTTAAACAATGTTCAAATATAAAAAAAGATAACGTAATGTGTCTTTTTATAATATTTATGGTAAAATAATAATGTTAATATCATAATATGTTTATTTGGGAATGTTTGCAAGGGATGGAAGATGTGACGAGGAAATCGAAAGAGGAAAAGCACTAAGTATTAGAACGATTGATGCACCTCGATCCATTGTTACCAATAGCATTTTGTCGAAAATTGCAAAAATACTGGTGCACTTGTGTATGCAAGCAAAACTTGGATATGGTTGAAGAAAGGCGAAAGTGAAATAAATGCAGAGGAAATGCGATCGCTGAGAAAAATGGTCGGTAAAACATTGCGTGACAGAATGAGGATATTAGGAAAATGGGCGGATGCGAGGGGAGTATTATAGATAGAATGCAAATAAATAAATTACGGTGGTTTGGGCATGTAAAGCAAACGGGTGATGAAAGAATGACGAAGAGGGTGTATTCGTCTGAAAGAGGAGGTGTGAGAAACCGCAAACATCTGGGAACCACGTGGCTCAAGGATGGCCGCGTGCTGAAAAATTGGGGTCCATGTACAAAAAATGCTCGAATGTGGCGGAAGCGAAAAAATATATGTCATCAAAAGAATTATTTGCTGAGCAAAAGGTAATTTAGTGATTCAAAAAACTAAATTTCTTAGACCTGATTTTTCAGTGTGTCTTTAGGGTGACCCTATAATTATGATATCCAACTTGACTGGAATAATTTAAGTTTTTTTATATCCAATGATCTTCTTTCATAACTATTTTACATTAAAACGTAAGGAACAGATAGAGTTATTTATGTAAAGTACAAATAAATATATTTTCATTTTTAAATTAACATGACTTTTAGATTCTCAGTTAAATTTTAAAGAATAACAAACATTAAAATATATATATTACTTATCTATATAAAAGGTGCGACGGACTTTTGCATATACCTTTTATTCTTGCGCTCTCATGCGCTCTTTTACCTTGTACCCCTCATGGTACAAGGTAAAATAATCAATTATCACAATCTCAAAAAATTAATTTTTTTAGCTCAGTCGGTAGAGATTTCAAAAATAAAACAAAGAGTATTGGAAAGTACAATTGACTATACGATAAATGCTCAGGGTCGAATGGGTTAACCCAGATTTTATCACAAAGACTTCAAGACTTTTCTCTCTATAAATTCAACAATGCATATTGCCATTAAATCAACGGTGCCCTCCAACAATCCCCAATAAGAAGGAAAGATTCAGAAACAAAATAAAATTGCTATTTCATTATTTTCTTTTCAATTTATTCCAAACCTCCAGTATTCGGTGACACCTTTGGTATGGTCGATGAATTTACATACATTTTATATAAACTTTCTCGACAGTAAAATAATAAAAGATTAAAACCTTGTTAATCATTTGCTATGTGGCAATCTAACTAACCCTTAGATTAAAAGTTTAAAATTAAATAATGATTGTGGCACATCATCCTTAACTCCTACCCTTTCTTTTCAGAAACGACCTACATATATCATAAAGTTATCAAACCCTGTTTGATTATACAATTTACATTAACTTTAGAACAAAATATTTATATATAATTATGAATGAATGAGAACAACCTGATCAAGTTATCTTCCTTCGAGTTCCACTTCACTTCCCGTTTCCCGAAATTGAAGGTTCCTTCCTGATAGGTACGTAAGGTTTATTCTGGTATAAGAGGAAGTCAGCATCTTGATAATTGAAAAAGATTTATTCTCTTGTTAACTGAAGAATTTATTTTGGTCACAAGATATATCCTGAATAATTGAGAAATTCATTCTGGTACTACGACATAACCTGAATTCATTCTAGTACTGAGGCGTATCCTGAATAACTGAGAAATTCATTCCGGTACTGAGAGCCGTACATCCTTAAACATTAAAGGACAACGTAATTAGTATTTATCAAACTATGTTTCGGTTTATTTTATTAAACAACGAAATTTCTCTCATCGAAAATATAATTGTAACAATTTAGACTCACCATATTTTTGATGACGGCCTGAATTACCACTGATTTTAATAATTAAATATGATTAAACTGTCAATCGACAAATAGAACACATTTCTACAACTAATTTATACATTAATCAACCATTTTAAAATGGTAAGGTTTTTTTTTAAACCTTAATATTCACTATCGCATTTTGCGATCTGCCAATTTGGAATGTCGAATACAAAAGAGGAAGCATTCCTGCTTTCGACCGCCAATATTGAGAAATCCTCCCACCACGCATGCGCGGCGTCGCGTTATCAATTTCTGTCTTGCCAACGAACAAAATCATTTTTCTATAGTGATATAAAAATATCGCTACATATTACCACCCACGCCCACCAAAAAAAATAGTGAAGCTATTTTTTTTTATATCAGGTTATTCTCGTTCTATGTTCTCATCAACCCTATAACTTACTCTACCTTTTTTTTTTAAAGATTAATCTAAGCACTGCACTGGGCCCAGCCTTTTCTTTTAAAGAAAAACTGTAATTCCATAGGCGCCAATCTTGGTTTCGTTTAAATTTTAAAACTTTAATTTACATTCGTTTCCGAACATTCGGGTCAAACGACTTCCAAAATGAACAAAAATACCCGTAAATAATAAGTACTTAATGATAAAAAAATAATTTCTAAACCAGTGCAGGTCTCATCTTATCTTTGCATTTATAAATTACACTTATATATTAAATAATACATTTCCATTTTGTTACATTTACTAAATATCTTTTCAGATCTACTACATTTATTTTAAATTGTTTTGTGCCACAATATTCAAATATCTTCTACTACAAGCTCATATAATTTGCCACAAACTCCTTAGCTACATAACAAATTATATTAAAATTTCTTATATCTAAACTATATACATTTTGTGCCTTCTTTTTTTTTATTCAACATTCAAATACATTAAGATCTGTCTGTATATTATGCATTTATATTTTATATAACATTAAAAATATTTGACTCAACCTTTTGACAACTCACTTCAACATCATGTCATTTTCCTTTCTATTTTCATGTATGAAAATATCAATTTATCATCAATTCCATTTTCCTGCCATGTCTTATTCTCCCATCTCTCCTCAGATAAGCACATGCAACTACAACCAAAGGTTCTCAATCCCTTTCTTTTTTTATTTCCCTTTTATCCGTAAAATTACGTACTTTACTAATATATTTTCTTTCGAAAATTTCTAATCAACGACCCCATTTCATAATATAAGTTTCTCTACTTTGTTAAATGAATTTAAAAATCGTATACACAATTATTTCGTAATTACTCGTTTTTTTATGGAGATAATTAAGGATTCTCTTCTTTACCACCGTATCCCCGATTTAAATTATGTATACTATAACTCCATTATCTACATTTTCTCACATTACCTATCTCTATATTTTTTTTTTTTTTTTTTTTTTTTTTTTAATATTTCCACTTTCATATTGAAAATTACATAGTCAATATACTCACAAAAGAGATATAACGAACATCAACATTTGACCTTCTCGACATATTTCATTTTCAAATTCCCCTTTTACTATTTGACTTTAAATCGCGAGACTATTGAGTACTACAAACCTATCATTTATCAACGTTGCAAATCCTTACTTTCATTCTATTACAATCATTCACTTTCATCCTTCGTCTATCTTTTTCCCCTTTCACCGCCTACATACCTACTACTTTCATTTGATTCATAATTAGACCCACAAAACGTTTTGACAAGACGGAATGATCAACTCTCATCTTAGATTACAAACTTCTCTTATTGGAATTCATAAACCATGACCCAATACTCATCCCTTGAGCATGCATCCACTTTTACTATCATATCATATAAGCACTACGCATACTTCTATATACGTCTTGCTAACTCGTATCCCTAGTTTATAAATGTATACACCGCGTATAGCTTGACACACTCGTATCAGAGATTATGCCTTTATGCATACTACAAACTTTCAATACAAATCATTACACATCCCAATAATGACATTATAACACATGACCCATCTTACAGAGAATCATATTCTTACCTCACCTTTTTATCTGACCCTTTCTGTATTATGTACTCGCGTAGAGTTCATATTATCGAAGAATCTAAATAATTTTGCGAAGCGATTTTTTTCTTTTTTAATTTTTATCCAACATTACTCTTTCGTAATTCTACGCACTATTTACTACGTAAATTTTTTCATCTAATTCATCTCCTTTTCCCCTTTTCATTAAACTTAAATAGCTATATCCTATAATACCTAACTAAAATTTATACAGTTTTTTTATTTACATTATTTTTCAATTTTCAGACGTGTTCGTCTTCTAATTTTCTCCCTTTCTTTCATTTTGTCGTTGCATTTCTGTTTTTGCATTATAAAATTTGTTATTGGGATTCACATCCCTGTTTTGCCTTAGTCTTGCAAAACAATTTATATATACATGTCCGGGTTTGTTACAAAATCTACAAATTATATCCTTCCTATTTGACCCTTGTCGATCAAAAACTCCTTTGCTACCATTCTTGTTACCATCTTCATGTTGGTACCTTTGATTACTGTCACTGCCATTTTGAATTTCTAAATTATCTATCTATTGCACTAAAATATGCTAATCCACAATTCAAAACTTTACAAAAAAATATTTTAAAAGAGATAATACATTAAATATTAAAGTCTTCCGTTATTCAAAATTACTCTTAAATATCCCCATATCTATATAAACTAATATCATTAATATTAAAGTTTCAATCTCCACATTGATTTAATATATCCATATTAAAATTATTTGAAACGACTTTATCGTGTTAAATTGATTATGTAAAAATATCAACAATCTACTACGTCCATAATAGTATAGTTTACCCTATATATCGATGGTGTAGCGCACAGATGTGGTAAGTGCAGTTTTTACCTAAAATGAGTTATTATACGCATGCGAATCTATATCATCTGAAGTATGTTCCTTAGGAATATTATTGCGTAACTCTGTGTCATTCACGAGATATTTAACAAAAACTATGTGTGGTTAGTACTAGATTGTATGACATCTCAAACTTTCAACATTGATTATCTCAAAACTATGAAAACTGTACTTACCACTTCTGTGCGCTATGCCATCGATATAAATATTATCATTCGATATTAAAACATTGAAATCCAAACCTTTGTATCTTCCGTCCGCTTTACAATCTTCCGTCTCTTTCTAACTACAGTGATTAACAATTATTATGCGTTGGAGAGAAAAGTACCTTCCTATCACAGTATGTACGGAATAGCATCAGAATAATAATAATATTATTTTCGTATAAAAATTCTAATCATACATATTTATTTCAGAATCGGACAATGCTCAAAATAAATTATTTTCTTTATTTATTTTTTTTAATTTAAAATTAAATCTACTTTGTTCAACGTATTCCTTAGTTGTGAGTTGCAATAGCCGTACCAAAAGTATGAGAAGAATTCAGACAAGGCAATCAATCAAATAAATTTTCAATTTAAAATATAATAAAAACTCACCAGAAGGTTGTTTAATAAGTTAATAGGTATACTCCTTTTTTTGAATAAAATTAAAACTCGCAATCAGCTTTCTGTATTTTGACATGATGTTGGGTTTCGTCTTTCCATATCTTATCACACATTTCCAATCAGCAATTTGAGCTAGAACATATTTTTTTAAAACATATTAAATATCAAATTCAAAATCATTTTTCACACTTCTTTTACTTTTTTTTAACAAAATTTTATTTTTTTGACTATGGTAATACCATTCAATTTTATACAAACTCAAAATAAAATCCACAAAATAAATTGATAAATAGATAACTTTTATCTACCATTTTTCAAATTAGGTATTCCACGAACAAAATTATTCTAAAATATTTTCACACAATTTAAAATTAGCATATATTTTTTTTGACTAAATTCCCTTCTTCAATCAATCATCTCAAAGCATGCAAAATAATATTAACTCAACAAATTAAAATAATAATAAAATATTGAGTCTACCCATAAATATTCTTTTTTTATTATGTTACATATTCAATAAATATATTTAACTACCGCGACTCTGAAAAAAAATGTTTTGTTACATATTCAAAATTTTTCATTCTTTTTAATTTACCTGTACAGTATTTTTTTAAACATTATGTTACAATTTTTTTATACTGATAACCAAATATAATTTGTAAAATTAAAATCGAAATACAATTTAACCCTTCTGCCACCAAAATTCAAATTTTAATTTTGCCACATAAATTAAAATTTTTAAAACTTTTTTTTTTTTTTTTTTTCTAAAACAAAACCTATTCTACTTACAACTATTAATGAATGCTCTTTTGTATTCAAGACACCAAATTATACAATTACTAAAAATCTTGAGTCTAAGTAATAAAATTTTTGGGTTCAGCGCGTCTTTACATTCTACAAAGGTTGACCGACATTTTGGGTGACATGAATATGCGACCCCTCTGCCACCAAAATTCAATTCAACTTAAATTATATAAAGGTTGGCTGACACTTTGGGCAACATGAATATGTGACCCCTCTGCCACCAATATTCAATTCAACCTAAATTCTACAAAGGTTGGCTGACATTTTGGGTGACATGAATATGTGACCCTTCTGCCACCAAAATTTAATTCGTCTTTAAATTCTATAAAGGTCGGCTGACACTTTGGGCGCCATGAATATGCGACGGACTTTTGCATATACCTTTTATTCTTGCGCTCTCATGCGCTCTTTTACCTTGTACCCCTCATGGTACAAGGTAAAATAATCAATTATCACAATCTCAAAAAATTAATTTTTTTAGCTCAGTCGGTAGAGATTTCAAAAATAAAACAAAGAGTATTGGAAAGTACAATTGACTATACGATAAATGCTCAGGGTCGAATGGGTTAACCCAGATTTTATCACAAAGACTTCAAGACTTTTCTCTCTATAAATTCAACAATGCATATTGCCATTAAATCAACGGTGCCCTCCAACAATCCCCAATAAGAAGGAAAGATTCAGAAACAAAATAAAATTGCTATTTCATTATTTTCTTTTCAATTTATTCCAAACCTCCAGTATTCGGTGACACCTTTGGTATGGTCGATGAATTTACATACATTTTATATAAACTTTCTCGACAGTAAAATAATAAAAGATTAAAACCTTGTTAATCATTTGCTATGTGGCAATCTAACTAACCCTTAGATTAAAAGTTTAAAATTAAATAATGATTGTGGCACATCATCCTTAACTCCTACCCTTTCTTTTCAGAAACGACCTACATATATCATAAAGTTATCAAACCCTGTTTGATTATACAATTTACATTAACTTTAAAACAAAATATTTATATATAATTATGAATGAATGAGAACAACCTGATCAAGTTATCTTCCTTCGAGTTCCACTTCACTTCCCGTTTCCCGAAATTGAAGGTTCCTTCCTGATAGGTACGTAAGGTTTATTCTGGTATAAGAGGAAGTCAGCATCTTGATAATTGAAAAAGATTTATTCTCTTGTTAACTGAAGAATTTATTTTGGTCACAAGATATATCCTGAATAATTGAGAAATTCATTCTGGTACTACGACATAACCTGAATTCATTCTAGTACTGAGGCGTATCCTGAATAACTGAGAAATTCATTCCGGTACTGAGAGCCGTACATCCTTAAACATTAAAGGACAACGTAATTAGTATTTATCAAACTATGTTTCGGTTTATTTTATTAAACAACGAAATTTCTCTCATCGAAAATATAATTGTAACAATTTAGACTCACCATATTTTTGATGACGGCCTGAATTACCACTGATTTTAATAATTAAATATGATTAAACTGTCAATCGACAAATAGAACACATTTCTACAACTAATTTATACATTAATCAACCATTTTAAAATGGTAAGGTTTTTTTTTAAACCTTAATATTCACTATCGCATTTTGCGATCTGCCAATTTGGAATGTCGAATACAAAAGAGGAAGCATTCCTGCTTTCGACCGCCAATATTGAGAAATCCTCCCACCACGCATGCGCGGCGTCGCGTTATCAATTTCTGTCTTGCCAACGAACAAAATCATTTTTCTATAGTGATATAAAAATATCGCTACAAAGGCTTAAAGCTGTTAATGAGATAGGTAAAAGAAATACATTAAACTAATCATAATTTGACCATGGATGACGGATTTTAATAACAACAATAGTAATTCTTTAAAATTATTAATGAGATAGGCTTGAAATGTAAACATTGTGAGAAAATCGCAAAGTTTGTTGCAAAGAGATGAATAATTATTGTAGTTGTATATGTAGAGTTAAAAAATGTATCTAATATTATTTAAACCACCAACAACATTGAGTTACTCGTAAGTCACTCTGACAGAGTTGTTATTAATCATAATGCCACTAGGATGACAGACAAAGTAATAAGACTAAGACAAAGTAATGATATTATTTACTTGCTTACTATTTACTACAGCCTATTTTCAGATCATTACATAAACTCGACAATATACATTGTTCAATAGCATAAGAAACAGAATATTATTAATATTTCGTTGTAGGTGCAATAATTTAATACTATTCGCCATGTAAATGGAATCGTGTATATTTAATAATGCCTTCAATACAAATCATTCGAAGCGGGCTGGACGCCTTAAATAATTTAAAAAATACTACACAATATATAAGGCAAATTTATTTCAAGAAGTCATTTCTATCAGAAGAATTCTCTCCACATATAACATTGAAATTTTTTATTGCATTATGTATTAAGACTGTTTTCGAAAAACAGTACATTTTTTATTATAGAAAATCACAGCCTAACTCACAAATCATATTTACATTAATTTGACTAATTATACATATCATAATTGACTCGATGTCAGGCGACTTGCCTCAAAAAAAAAAGAAAGAAAGAAAACTATACATATCTAAAAATGCATATTCATCTAGCTGGCTTACTATAAATATCTAAAAAATGCATATTTATACTTGGTTGACTTGACGTGTCTAAAGATTAAAGAATAAATGAATAGCCTAACTTGTAAAATTTGTCATATCTGCTAAAGTCAGATTCCTTTCATTTCTGTGCCGCACCTACTTTATGCTTTTAAGGGAAATTGATATTTATAAGAAATAAATATGATATTTTTAAAGAATAGTTTAAATCAGGTATTAAGTTGGAAAAACGGTTATCAATAATGACTAGCGAAAAAGCAGTTATTCCAAGTTTGTGATAACAGATTTTATGTCGAAAATACCAAAACTTTATCAAGTATATATTCAAAATGTAATATACTCGTAATTCTTAATCAATATTCATTATTGAATATTAATATAAGACACCACTAATCTATGTATATTTCACATATGAGATGTATCGAACTGACAGCATATTTCAAATAAATGTATATTAATGGATATAATTAACATTATTTAATAAACAAACATATGTAGTACCTAACTATTAAATAAAAGTTTTAGACTATTCATTCACGTTGAATCACAGTGTGATTCAGAGTCACGATTGTATAATATAGATGAGATTATGTATTTATTGCTTATGAATATTCATTGATGAAATCATTATTTTCTTACAACCTGTATCAAAGTGATTTAATCAACAAGTCAAGAAGGTAGAATAAATTTAATGATCATAAGATTACGTACACATTTAGATTATTAGGGTATTTTACTGGTATTTGTTTTGTAAAACCTGTGATGAGGATGACCAAAGGACGGCTGATGACAAAGCGATTTTCATCTACATTGTTTCTGAAGGACATCGTTACTGATTCTTATGTGATTGAAAGTATTAGAAAACACATAACCGCGTGTCGAGTAAAAGAAATTGGCGTGCATTTATAAGAAATTGGAGGAAGCGAAAGAGGTATGTATGGATAGATTAATATGCCTTCCGTTCTCTCTGTCTACCCTGCTTGGAACACGGGGTGAGGGTATATACAGATAGATGGACATTATTGACGATCTTTTATGTATGAAACTATATAGTTACTAAGTAAAATTATAGGGCTTTTGAATACATGCGTTATTATTAACTGCATTCTTATACCATGCGTTTAATATTCTTGTTAAAATAAAGATGTACATTATATAACCAAAAGAGTTAGGAATTCCTCGCTGTTAAATTGCATAAAGCAATGCACTTTACCTAATTACTTTCTGACTTTGTATTTAATGTGTAGGTAGTTTGAATTTGTTTACAGTAGTATCACGTGTTGGTTCATTTAAATTTCACCCTACCGCTTTTAAAGAACATTAATGCTCTAAAACTCAAACTTTAATACCTACCCAATACCACCTGTGCTTCAATATTGATATTTTATTCATGCACATTCCGACTTCATCGCTATTAACTTCGCTTCTCACTTCGATCAATCTCAAAATAAATTGGGTGTTCCATGTACTTTTGAAACATAATATGTATATATTATATTCACGACTTGAATTTGTAGCTTTAAGACGGAAATGTATTATTGATACGAAGCTTTGAATTACTAATGAGATGAGAACTAATACATAAAATCTAAATCAAGAGTATGTTTCTATATCCACAAGATTCCATAAGCGATGTATGAAGATTTATATGTTTTTGTTGATTTTTTTTATATTTGTCAATTTGAAAGAAAGAGTTTACAGTCTGCTTTAGCAAGTCCAATTCTCTGATTTCTAAATACTTAAACTAAATTTAACGTCCAGGCCTAAGATTTTTCCATAGATATTAAAATAGTTTAGTATATAATTTATTCTCTAACTCTTTTTTTGTTTGAATTATCTGTGGATTTTTATTATGCGCTAATGAATAAACTAGACTCTTAATTATTGAAAGTTAAGAGCAATCATTCCTTTTATTTTCTTATTTATGCCAAGATAAAAGTAAAAAAAGCCTAGACGTGGTGTCCAATGTTTCAAGCTTTTGCTACAACTCATAGGTATATGTAATTGAAATAAAGAAAACTTCATATCATGTAAAATTCAAATGAAAAGTCAATTTAATCCTTCGGAAAAAAATTCATACGCAGCTTTCGCACAATACTGGGTTTTCACATATGCGTGAGTAATATTCTTAATATCTTCTATTGGTATTAATTTTTCAAAATAATCAGTACAATCTAATGTCTTTAAATCAAGAAAATTCAATAGATATTATAAGTTTAATAGTTGGTAAAAAATCATTAACAATATAGTATCACCATTAAGTATGAAGGCAATTCAAACATAAATAAATACGTTTATTGAGTAAAAATGTAAAATAAGTTGAAGTCAATACAAAAATACTTATCTTAGTATTGCAAACCGTAAAATTGTTATAATTATCTAATAAAATCTGTGTTTTAACGTGACTAAAATAATTATCATTATCGTTGTTATACAACCAAAAAAGGTGAATCACTGATTATATCACGAATAATATAATTTATGCAAAACATGCCAAATTACAGAAGTCGATAATACGTATAATTGCGATAAATGCAACGGCAAACACGCTATGGTAGGTACACGTCTTATCATACAATTTTTTATTTTTATTTTTATAAAGAACTATATTTTGCATCCAATAATAATTGGCTATAAAGAGAAGTACAAATACAGACATGTTAATGATAATAATAGTAATAAACGTTGAAAAAGGGAATTCAAATAAAATTTATAAAGTTCGGAAGATGGAATAGATAATGTTTGCTGGTTTCCAAACCATATAGGTAAGAATATCAATATTAAACATTATATTATAGAGATTGCTTTCATTCTTTTTAGAACTTTTCGAGTGTCCTGTAAATATCAGGTGTTAAAAAAAATAAAGACATTTAAATATTTATTTCAGCGATGAGGTTTTCCGATCATCCCGTTTTTTTGGCACGGCTTGCACGTTTATTAAATAAGGCTGGTATGTTGGCTATTACTATAATAGTAGTAATATTTACCAAACAATGAGGGTCGAGTAATGGGGAACTAATGCCCTATATTCGAGATTATTATTGTTCTATTCAAAAAACCTTTGCACATTAATACGATACCTTACATGTTCCGATACTTCAGATATTATATTTCGGCATATTAAAATACTTACACATTTTTATTTTCTTGTGTGCTTTTGATTAGAGTATACATAGGGTTAGTTTGGAAGAAATGGTGTCTTTGCGACGCCATCTGTCTTTTTAGGCGGTCTAAGATTATTAAACGACACCATAATCAAAGACATCCGCAAACATCGTTGTCATCTGTGTATTCATTGTAAGTATTCAATGTGAATACCTACAATGACCACAAAAAAAAAATGTTTTGGAGGTGAAATGTCACAATTTGATGTCATTTTTAACCGCCTCTTATATTATGTCAACGAATACATCTTATATTATGTCAACGAATAAAACTATTGAAGTTTCATAGAATATAGTCATGACATAAAACAAAACATGTTATGGGATATTGCATGTACGCCACTTGGACATTATTCCTAACACGTATTGCGAATGGATAGGACAGTACTTTGGTCGGTTCCTACTTGGGAGACGTGAATACTGTTGTGATTTCCTGATCGGCTCACGATGACAAAATAAAATATATAGTACTATTTGAACGAAATCTCGGTTAATTTCGCCCGAAAAAAATGTTACAGTATCGGTTCCGAATTTATGCTCGTAGAACTGAAGTTGTTCCCAATTACCGCTAAATGTAAAAAATGCTCTAATGCAGTCAATTTTGCTCATTTTATACTGGTAATTAGTTCGGTTTATAGTAGTTTATCTAAGGGGCACGACAGCATGTAAAAAATCATTGTGTTAGTAACGACGGCAGGTTAGAGACTTGATTGTTATGAGATGAACCAAATGAAGTACCAAGTGGCTCCCATAGTCTACAAATCAAATTCACAGTATTCAGGACATAATAGATTGGCGCAGAGCGATTTATTTGTCAGAGTATCATAACCTCAATAAGGAAATCTACAAGGAAAAAACAAAATTAAATTATTTAAATTAAATTCATTTCCAAAAACATCCCGAAATTCGGTTATGATTACCTACGGTTTCAATATAAAATCTAATTTAAGTCGGATATTAACAAGGTATAGGTATCACATCGTAAAGTATAAATACTATAAACAGACGGATGGGTGACAGGTATTGATACTGTCAAAGTACCAGGTATTGCAAAAAGGTCGTCGACTTAATAGGTATTAGTTTATATTCACCAGGAACGATTAATGATATGCAAAATACATTTAAACGTAGGTAGGTTCCTATTCTCAGTCCATACAATTGTGGCTTATTTCACTTTTGCATACGTAGTATCAAATTTGCTAAAAATTAATTGATTTAATCTAGGTAGGTTTTTAAAAAAAATTGTACTTTATCATTACGGCATATCTCACAATGTGAGGACATATCTCACAATATCTGGGACACGTACCTACTTCGAAATGAGAAATATAGTTTGCTCCAACTCATTTTGAAAGGAAAAATTGAGGGTAGTCGTGGTGTGGGAAGGCGGCAGATGTCCTGGCTGAGAAACATCCGAGAGTGGACCGGAGTTCGGAGGGTGGAGGAGTTGTTCCGGCTGGCACAGGACAGAGAGGCCTACGCCAGGGTGATAGCCGACGTCGGGGGGACCTGACATGGCACTTTGAGAAGAAGATATCTCACAAATGGAGTAGCCATCGGACTATTTATACCTATGTTATAAACATGTAAATAGTCGATTCACATTGTGTCGACGTTTAGGCAGTAGAATTCGATAATGAAATCAAGAAACATTTGTATTTTGATTTTATACAAATAGTCCCTTCCTTAATAGAAAAATAAGACATTCAGAATGAGTGTCATATCGCATTGATATGTCGTAAATTTTACATGTTTTAAACGAATATCTGCATTTTACAAAAAAATCTAATCCGGTATATATTTGATTTATAGATAGAGATATAGATATAAAAATATTATTGAAATCAAATTCAAAACCCTCTAATTTCAGGTGGTGCAATGAACTCATTTTTTTTTATTTTGAAACTAGTCAGTACGTTATATATAAATATAAATAATATGATTACAATATTACTAAGCTAGTTAACACTATTTATTTACCGTTATAATACAGTTTTATTATCGCAATTATATAGCCTTATATAGGTATAGCAATTATAGGTATTAAATTATTGTAAAGAAGTCAAATCATATTTATTTATTTAAGTACCTATCTAAAAAAGACATAATTTGTTTCAGCAGGTATATTAAACAAAGAAATAAAACTAAAAAGAAAACCTAGAAATAATGATGTGCATTTTGCACGCATAATGGTTTATCCACAAGTGAATAATACTAACAAATAATATTTTAATGACAAAATATATTTTCCCCCTGTTCTATATATTATGTTATTACTACTTACTTTCCGTGTCCGGAACACCATCAAATTTTGTATCTCCAATGTTCGGCCATCCGGACACCCCCGGCATTCGCCAGTAGTGCGTCCTCGGGCGTGCATGTCACTCCTGTTTGGGGACATGTTATTGATGCAACGTAAACAACTTGCAGGTCCATTATATGCAGTTTTATAGTTCGCGATTACCATGACGGAAATATCTTGAAAGCAGGTATACGTAAAACCTATCACGTAAAACTATGAAAATGGCAGTCGCCCTCTATATGCCAATAATATTAATAATAATGATAATATGGACAATTTATTGAGCGCCGGTTTGTGGTACAAACCACCGCAAGGGCGCATTTTCATTTTTTTTTAATTGATTTATTGTTATTTATCAAATCTTAATATATTTTATAAATTTAATTTAACTATTAAAAAAAATTCTAATTGTACAAATTTGAAATATGAAACAATTATGTGAGTTCCAGTTGTAGGTATTATTATTTGTCACAAATTTTATCCACTAGTTCATTTGTTTTTAAATTTGCAATTTTTAATTAGTTTCAAAGTAATTTAACAAATCATGTTATTAAAACTATCGAAACAAAAATCACTGTTTTAAAATTTTGTTATTTTGAATCATTATTAGATAATATTTTAATTTTTAAAAATGAGACGTCAGAAGTTTCAGGCTGCCACTACGGGCGCCATCCACCGACCACTATACATCCACCGACCACTATACATCCACCGACCACTATACATCCACCGACCACTATACATCCACCGACCACTATACATCCACCGACCACTATACATCCACCGACCACTATACATCCACCATCCACATCCATGCAATAATAAAATAAAGATAATCAGGATAGATGCCTCATCGTTGAATTTAAGACATTCAATCTTCTAACTCTCATTTATGATGTTTCACGAATGCCTGCCTTTTACAGGACACGTGAAAAAGAGAGAGACTTATTACTTACAGAAAAAATTGTAGGCCTATGCTTTTACTTGCAAGGTATATTATATCTTCATAAATACTGAGCAGCTACATAACATCCTCAATTACAACAACAACAAAAAATAGCAACAGTTTTATAATAATATTAGTCAACGTCCGTGTCAATTTAGATCCTACTATGTTATCAAACCAATGCAATGCACGAGTTCATATTATTATTATTACTGGCAAATCATCATTAGGTGTAGTGCAAACTAACATGATTCTCACAACTCAAGCATCACGGCATAATGTTTTTATACAGGCATCATTAGTACAGTGGAATACAGTTGATTATTATTTACTTCAATTCAACGTAAAAGAGACAATTCTACGAAAAATTATACTAGAAACAGGTGTGCAAGTTAAACCTAAGTAGGTACTCTATGGTTGTACGTAATGAATGACATTTCTTGTAGACATGCAAACAGTTACGATGTTCCATATATCATAGTATTAAATCTTCTTCTATTCGCAATTAGGGTTTAATGGCATGTATGCTTACGACCAAAAATAGTTTCCCAATGCTTCCTACGGTCCATGCGTCTCTTTTTTAGAATAGGTCGTTCCTATGAGAATGACATCAGAGAGAAAAGAATTTCATTGGAAGAGGTGAATCAATTGGCGTAAAGTCGCTTTGAATGCGGGAGGTTGGTTTCTGCCTAAAGCCTAAAACAGGAGCATTGATTCAATGATTAACATTTTTTTTTTGTTATTAGTTCTGTAGAATTGGGAGAAAATACAGTAATCCGCAACAAAATATTATAAATTTACTAGCTGACCCAGTAAACGTTGTTTTGTCATATACTAATATCGCTATTAAAAAATAGGAATTGATGGTAGAAGGATGAAAATTTGAGATATATGTATTTTTTAATGCTTCACCATAAAAAAAAAACAAAAATAAAAAAATGTACCAAAAAATAATAAAAAAATTGGGGTGGACCACCCTTAACTTTAAGGGGTGTGAAAAATAGATATTGTACGATTCTCAGACCTACCCGATAAGCACACAAAATTTCATCAAATTCGGTCCAGCCATTTCGGAGGAGTATGATAACATTCACCGTGACACGAGAATTTTATATAGGTATTAGATATCTTTAAATATAGAGTGTGGTGTTGTAGGTATTGCAAAAACAAATAACTAATTCATAGCTCATATTATTATGTTAAAATCTCACATACATGTACATTGTACATCACCCTAAAATATATTCTGTTTTCCTAAGTAAAACAAGTAAATTACACAGGGTAATCACAGTATACAAAATCTGCAGCCGAAAGCCAAATACAACTGCATAATCTTGAAACATTATTTCACCCTAATATAAATTATTATCATGATTGTCCCGATAGTGTAGGCAATTAGTCGCAACTTTGTATGGGTGCAATACAAATAATGTTAGAATTACTTTGTACCTTGTTGAGTTGTAGGCAAATACATAATGTCCGACAAAAAGTGATATTTTGTCGAAAGCTGAATTCCAAACTTCACACTAATTTAAGGAATATCTAAGGTCTATAAGTATACCCAATATACACATACAAAATATCAAGACGTATACAAAGTGTTAAACGGTTCGGATGACTTACTTTTACAATACACTATAGCAATTAAAATTGTGGAATAAAATGAATAAAGAGTGAACAAACGGTGTTTCATGTAATCAAATTTTCAATAGTAACTCTATTTCATATAGTGTGCGGTCACAAAATGTAAAAGCAAAATTTTGAACTAAATCAAATCTGTGGCCAAAGCTAAGATTTTGACCGCAGCTTGTCGAAGTGAAATTTCGGTCGGACACTTTATATAGGTACCTAAAATAATAATGGACGTGTTCAAGTGTTCGTACATATAATTAGCACAGGTTAGTAAATATGTTATACCGTGTTGTAGGTCTATAGGCAGACGCCTTGTTTTGTTGTAGATATTATTTAGTGTTAGTTACCTTAATAGTAATAATGGAGTTACTAGGTGGATACCATCTACAATAATAACACAACACTCTAGGTTCCTGTACTAAAGAATGCTATTATAGCGGTAGTCTCAACTGACTATTACTGACTGCCGTATTCAGAAAGAAAAATTATGGCTTTGCTTATCTATTTCATTGAAGGTTTTATTTTCAACTAAATATTATATTTGAAAAGCATTTTTTTATAGCATCTTTACACACTTTTCGGTAAGTTTTCAAGTGCCTTGTAAATGTCATAAAATCAGCGATTAGCTTTGCTACTAATTCTACAAGTCCTTTCTAATTGCTGGCACGAAGAGGGTGATTTGCATGTTTTTTCCATATTTTTTACGCCTCTTACCTTTTTGCGGAAAATGCCTTAATGGCATAAATGAACGAAAAAATATCATTAAAGCGTGTCGTGTTCTGAATATGGCTGCACTCATGGGACGGAGTGTTGAGTACAATAGTAATACAACAACAAATAAACTAAAAAGAAATAAATTTTATTAGGTGCTTTTATGTAAATGGACACAAACAAAGTAAACCTACATCCTATCTACATATGATGAAAATAAAGTATTCCGTTGAAATATAATATCATTACTTCAGACACTCCATTAACATCGAGACAAAAATAAAGAATAATTTCATAAACAAATCCTAAAGAAAATATTAGAAAAGAAACCGGATATAGGTACCTACTATGGGAGTTTTACGTTCATCCTTGTTATCTATCTTTATTATCAAGGCATATCCCGCAAGTGGGCTTGCCAGTAAATAAAATACATGTAACTGATATGCAAGTTGTCTTTTCTCTACCAATAAAAATTAAGACATTCAAAATGGGTTGCATAAATCATTCCTGAATTGAAGATTTTAAACGTATTATTCGTGCTATCTTACGTTTTCTTTTTGGTTTCATTATATTGATTGAAATAATTGTTAACATAAATAATTTAATATTAAAATTAATTTAAAAGATAAATAATCAAATAATTAGTATCTAGTTGTATGTAAAAGGTATCTGGAATCTGCCTTGATTTATTTTAAATATTCAAATGTATGGCGTTCTTTGATTTTAATATGTGGAATCTAAATATGCATACTCAAGAATAAATTTTATTAAAGTTAAAATAAGATAAAATGTGTTAGTTTTATATCAAGTTTTGAAGATACATAGAGATACGTGCCATAATGATAGGCTTCAGAGATTATCTAATTTTAGATAAAATGCGTATAAAAATAAAAACGGATATAAAAAATAATAAAATAATGGGTATGAAATGAAATGTGGTTAAGTGAAATTCCAGATGGAATAATGTAGATAAGCCATTTTGAGATAAAAGACAGAGAAATACAAATAGAGAGAGAGAAAGAGATGTGATATTCAAAAGCATTTGAACTGATGGACGCGCCTAGAAAATTGAAGGCACGTGTGTATGGAATGGTTCTGTGTATCGTGAGTGTGTGTGAGATGGAAAAGGAAATGCAAGTGGGATGTCTCGATTGCCGTAGTCTGTGGAAATGGGATGAAGAAATTTATAGGAATGTGCCGTGGAAGAAACGTCGAGAACAAAAAAGATATGGTGGTGATATAGTCTTAATTTTTTTCAATATTATATTACTGTATTTTATTTTTAGTTTATAGGTTTGAGTTGTAAATGTATATCTTATAGTATCAACTAGTTGACCTAGTTGAATTATCCTATTTCTAAATTTTATTGATTGTAAATGTTAAATTAATCAATAAATTTCCGGTAATTACAAATCCAGATCAACTTTTAAAAAAATTACATAAATTAAAAGTGTATCAAAAAGTTTACCGATTTATTGATTGAGTCGACGTTGATTTTGTAAAACTCCATTATATTGATATAATGAAAACAAAATTGTTTTTGGTTTTACTACAATTTATTTGTTGAATAAGTTACCAGGTAGGTAGGACTTCATAGATCGAAACCTGGTAACTTATTTAACAAATAAATCGTAGTAAAACCAAAAACAATTTTGTTTTCATTATATCAACAAAAAGTTTACCCTTCGACACTAATAAGTGTTATTATAATGATAAAAAAGTACATGATTCAAAGAATTTTTCAAGAGAATCAAGTTAATAAAAAAAAGCGGAGTAAAATATTTTACCATTTGGAAGTCAAAACGATAAAAATTAAAATTGGGATTCATGTACAAACTATAATACAAGATCAAAGAACGCACAAGTGCACGAACATAAAAAACAAGAAAATAGAATCGTGCCGTTTGCAAGATAAAGATCAAATGTGTAATTAGAAGTACCAAGTAACAATAATTTGGTGATGAGTAATGAATACAGAGAGCTAACATAAAACTATGACTATAGTAAAAAATAATAGTACCTATAATATTACTTTAAGAGTAGGTAACTGTACTAGTACCTACATACTAGCTTTGAATCAAGCTTAACTCAGGAAATAATCATGAAGTTGACAAAATGTATAGAAGCCCCTGCTATAGTACATATTTTTTTTCAAGAAATGTTCTTATAATCTATCGTTTACCTCTGAAGTTTTTTTTTTATTATAGGAGACATCTCCATATTTTTTTTTATTATTTTTAATATACAATTTGTTTAAATTGTAGATTTTTAGTTATATATGGAAAAAAACACAATTGTTTTTAGTTTTACTTAAAAGATTTAAATTAGTAGTGACCTGGTTTCGGCATATAAAATCATTGTTAAAGACATAGTCAAACGGGTATATTTTTTAATTTCTATAATTTGAGATCATAGATTTAATAATAAACCTTTCACAAGGCTGAATTCTGAAATGTAGTACAAAGGTCATTTCTGTCCAATGATTTTTTTCATCTTCAATCTACATTTTCTAGGCGTTGAACCTTAACTTTCATACAATTACGAAATCGATGGTTGTCCATTTAATGATATCGTCACAAAAAATATAAAAAAAAAACATAATATCCTCTACCTTTTCAAAATATGTTGTCTACAGATTATAAGTAACACATAATAGGTATATACGAACCAATAGAAATATTTAGATTATTTTATGTAATGGTACTAAGAATAGTTGAAATGAAACAATAGATAATTACCTTGAGTAGGCTTATTGTAGTAAAACATGTTATATTATGTATTCACTTATCATTGCCACGATAAAAAAAAATATAACTTAAATTAACATAACTAGCACGTGATCGAGATTCTTATCAGTGTGTCATTTTGTTTCTCGGTGAACGATATTTTATCTCGACGTTTTTAATAATGCAGAGAGACAAAATGTTGTATTCATCCTTATACCTTTTTTCGTACTTTACACTCGGTACGTAGGTACTGTTCTTGAATGATGGGTAAGGGAATACCAAGTGTGATGTTGTTGGTAGCTGTGTTGATATGTATGGTGTAAAGCCATTTGTACTAATGACTATAATACGTGCTACTACCTACTAACTGCTAGCTAGATGAGTTGTATGAATTATTTGAATACGTATAAGAATTTTGAAGTAAAATTTTTAAAGGTACCTAAATATTATTTCATAATTATTTTTGTTCCAAGCATTTAATATTAGAGATTTGTTGAGTATCAGGTGGAAATTATGGCTGTTGACTAAAATAAAAATAATTATAATATATTCGAAAGATATCGTATTATAGTGATAAACTTTTCATCAACTTGTTTGTAAATGTGTCTTCTGATTTTTCTGTTAGATGATGCATCTTGTATCCAATTTGGAGTACGTGAATGATTTATTTTAAACGTTTTAGAACAATAATAGATAGATATTACAGATATATACAATTGTTCATTCAATTCGGACACAAAAAAGTGTTGATAATTCGATACAAGATGCAAATATATTAATAAAAAGTGTTCTCAATTGTTTCTAAACCGGAGTAATGATAAGAACAATTTATTGAAAATACTTTATTGATCAAACGAAATCAGCTGTGTCTGGGAACTTTCGAACGAAAATAGTTCGAATATATAATTAAACAATTTCCATTCACAGACTAATTACAACCATACATGCCACGTTAAAATTATAACAATTCATGAAGGGGTCTAATGTGGAAAAAATTGAAAATAAATATACATGTATATAGAAAGAGCTGACGTTTATTGAATAAATAAAAAGGCAACATTAAAAAGACAAAATATAAAGTTTTGAAACTATGTAGCAAATGAAATTTCTGGCACTGTGTAGAAAATTGTGTAAGAATAAAATAAATTTATAAACTTTATGTAGCTCTACAAAGCGTAATACCACTAAACTGAGTACACATATATTGACTCCATATTCAATTTAGAAAATATTTAAACCCGTTCATATTATGTATTAACGGTTATACATAGTATCTCGATTATATTTACTTCTAATAGAAACTTATGTCTTGTATGCGAACTCTGGTCTATTGAGTGAATTTCGGGTTAAAAATTGAAATGTTAAATATGTTTGTAAAAATATTACAATTTTTGTTAAACGATACTTAAGGACAGTGGGCGAATAATCGCAGTATTCCGATTTCTTCCAATTATTATAATCATCATGATTCCGTCACGCCGTTTTCTTTGTAAGGTAGACAGAAGTGATCGAGCGCCATTTATTGCTGTCCTTACACAGCCTTTTGGCTTCATCTGGACTTTTAATAATATTATATGCGATGACTATGTTTTTAATGAAGCCGGGTAGAAAACTAGTACCTACATAATATTCAAGAGAATACTACTTTCGTGTGTACGTTGTACAATAAACAGTATCATGACCCATCACACGAACTAACCGCCTAGACATTTTCCAGTTTATTTACTGCAATTTAAAAGACATCAAGTGTACATTTTAAAGACCATTTAGCATTGTGTAGATTCCAAGGTCTAAATCATAAAAAAACACCAACAACAACTAGAATAAAATATATTATTCTTATTTCCTGAGAAAACTGTGACAATAGTACATACACAGTTAGCTATGAAGTTAAAGAATGACGCAATATTTTATTAGTGAAATAAAATTGGATTTTTATTACAAAACCAAATGTCAGTGGCGAGTCCTTTACATGAGCGTTGGTGAGTCGCAATCCCTTGCAATAAGTAAATATATTTTTTTTTTTATTTCAATTAACAGATATCCTCCTGAAATAGAGCACTGCAGGTTCAATTGGATCTGCGGAAGTTTTATATAGAGTTTGTTACAATAAATTGAACAGTAAAATAAAATCAGATTTATTCTCGAATTATGTTTCAAGTTTGTATATTTTTTATTATTATTTATTTGGAAAATATCACAAAAATACATATATATTACACATTTACTAAAATACACTTAAAAATCTATTGTTTTATCGAACCTTCTGCGCCAGTTTTTTCAACGAAACTTTTTCAGTTTTCCTACGATTTTTTTATAATAAACCTCACGTTGGGTATATTGGTCCCTAAAATAAGTCCGTAACGAAATAAGTATCTCTTAAATAAGTAACTCGTATTAATGAAAACACATAATATTTAAAACATGCAATATACCTATAATATATGCAAATATACTAATTGTGAATGAAATAAAATACAGTACATACGGCACGATATTATGACTTCATTAATTTAAATTATGTAATATAATACTCACGTAAAACTGTTCGTAATCATGATTTTCTACGGTAGACGATTTTCTGATTCATCCCATTAAATCAAAATAATGCAAACGCCACCAGAACATTACAACTCTTACCCCCTTCCGCCACCCCACATCCACAGGGACTATTAATTTTAATTTTTAATTTCATTAACTCCAGGAGTTCTAGACTAGGACCTAGTAGTTGGACTGGGAGATGTTGCATTAGACCTAATCCGCCCTATGACCACTCATAGTTGGTGACCTGTTTCATAATGTTTTATCTTACTATTGTTTGTATTTTTTTTTAATAATTGTACATAATAGATTGTGTGTTCAATAAAGATTTATTATTATTAAACTCCGTAAATAATCACAAAATTATGCAATAAATAAAAAAAAATTGTTGCATATATAAAAAGAGTGACCTTATGTACATAGAAAAATTTATTACTTCAAAGGATTTATAACCCTAAAACACAACGTGTTTTTGGTTTACAAATAACTACGTTGTTTATCGATTGAGTTGAAGTTTATTTCGAAAAACTCCATATTACTCGTAGTTTAAGTAAAGAAACACGAATGGTATAACTTTTACTATTTATAAGAATATTGAATGTATATCACAGTCTTTGATTCTATACAATGACGATTTTACTATATATTCTATAGGTACTTGTTCAGGAAAAGTCTCAGCGCCCTTGAGATGGTCACGGATCATTAAAGGCGCCAAATACAAATTATCCATATTATTATTATTGTTTTAATGAATCATCAATCTTTACATTTTAATATATTTTACAATCTTTTCCAAAAAAATGTTGCATTGTGCAGAATCATACTTTTCAAAACATTGTTCAGACCATTACATAGTGTTTAAGTAACAACACGGCAAGTAGTAAAATTAGTTAGACAATTGCTTTAAAAGTCGAAACTAGGTGACTATATTATTAAAAAATAGTAAAAATAAAACCATACTTTTTATTTCTTTTCATAAACTACGTTGTTATCGTATATAACAAATTCAAATTTGTAGGAAGTGATGAAAGAATATAAACATTTATTAAAAATCAATGTCAAATGTCGTTTCACAAATATATACATAGGTAGGAACTATAAAAAAACACGCGAAACTCGTGTAAAAATACCTATACCTGTAGAGTATGTTACAATAGTAAGTAAGTAGGTACTATTGAGAATATTCCAAACAATAACGCATTCAAAACAATTGCCACTTGAACTCGTAGTTGAACAAGATCAATTTCAATACAACAACGATTCAACAGATAAAGGTGAAGGTTGTTCCGCAAAGATTATTTATATTGAGTGATATAGTTTGTTTGCAGGTTCAAGAATAAAACAGTCTTTCTTTTTGAAAGATGTCGTTACGAATTCTTATATAATCCGAACACTTTTCAAACTGGGATCTCTAGATAGGTAGTCCGAAATTGAACTATCACCTCAGTTATACTAATGTGTAGCGTTCCTCTTTTTATTTTTGATCTTACGATAATTGGATGTATGTTTTTTATTTATTTATTTATTTATTTATTTATTTAACAACATATACGGCACAAGGCCATTAAACATATACAATATAATGAACTTAGGTTTATGGTAAATGAATATATTTTTGAATCAATTTGTTGTATTTGCATATAAATTTTACTTTTTACTTAAACTGGAGTAAAATTACATATGTGTTGTTTGAATTTTATTTTTATGTGTTGAATGATTGTGTAATATTTTAAAGTTTATCTGTATACTTATAAAGGCAATTGCTGTGTATTATTCTTCACAAATAAATGATAATCTATGTTGCATTAATAAAAAATTGTGTCATTAGATTCATCTTTTTCACAGTCAACAGTTTTTTAAGACAATGATACTAAGAAACTAGAATGTCGTGATAAGATTACATTGTAAGTGAATTGAGAGAATGTGTCAAATGTTTTCTTACTTTAAGTAAAAAAAACAATAATGATGAATGAATAAGGTATATACGTATATAATATACATAGAAATATACAGAATTACATACTTAATTAATTAAATAGATAAATACTTGTTCTTGATCACTTCAAAGAATATGTGAATTAAAAAAATGAAAACAAATAAATTTTTGAATAAAGAACCGCCGGGCAAAATACCAACGTAAATCTTAGAATAGTAGATAATATGTATATAAAACATTGATTAAATCTACAAAAGCTATTGATTGTATCAAGGCTCATGTCTAAATATGGTAGTCTTGTAAATAATACGCCTATAAATTAGGCATTTAAAATACTTAGAAACATCTGTGCTATGTAGAATGATATGTGTTATTCAACAAAATCATGAACAAAGAATTTCAAATCGCATGTATTTCCTTAATTTATTTAAATGGATTTGTCACTTCATATCATTATCAAACACAACAAAATATTCTTAGAAAAAGAATGGAATACGAAAATAATATTTTTTCTTTGATTTAGTCATAATATACAGTCGATTCAGCTTAATTGGGACACCGCTTAATCGGAACAGCCGCTTATTTGGGACAAATCTCAAAGAACAGTAAATTTATATGTTTAATTAGGACAATATTCCTTTTAATTGGGACAGTAAATATTAGCACATATTATGTTACACATATTCTCAAGAAAAAATATGTACAAAGAATTCTCATTTTTGCAATTAATTAAATTGTATGGACCTACCCATTTATTATTTTAATTAGGAATTTATTTGTTTTTTTCTTAAAAGTTTATGTTACATATTTGTAATTTATATATGTAATTTACAGTTTTCAAGAGTTTATAAAATAATATTATTGAAAAAAAATATGCATTGTTATTTTATGTGTGTATTACTGGTTAATGGCCTTAGTTAATAAAACCAAATATATTAATTTAAAAAAAATGTGAACTTCGCTTTATTGGGACAGCCGCTTAATTGGGACAAAATGCCCAAGTCCCGATGTGTCCCAATTAAGCGGAATCGACTGTATTGTTAATTATAGTTTATGCGAGCGAATGAATTTAATGAATATTCGCTCCTCAAAGTTCCTCAAGAAAACAAACTTGATTCCAATCAAAACATTTTTCAGTCACTCAGACACTTTTCCTATGACATTCCTATCACTCACTTGTCCATATGAAAATGATATTCGTTTAAAATAAAGATTGTATTTTATTTTTTCCCAAAAGAATGGACTATAGTGAGGTAAAGACTTGATTCTAGGAAACGACAAGGCAATGTCTGTCGTCAGGTATTGGAGTGGAAATATTTTAGCCGGACACGAAAAGTAAGTAAGTAACCAGATGTCACGTGACAAAAATGTTACAACATCCGTAAATCTGCGACCTTGCAGTGTTATTTTACAAAACAGAGCAAATAAATCTCATTATTATTATTAGTATCACACGACAAAAGTGTATTAATAAATAAACATGCAAAACATTACCTAACCACGAATTCCCATGTTACCTTTGAATGGAACGAAACACATGATTTGATAATGGCAAGCCCAATTTGTACGTGGCTCCTGTATACACGACACGGTGTGATAACGTTTATTTCACTCATTATGTATTTAGAAGTTAATCTAAATTCTCAAAAGGTATCAGGGTAGCAGACAATACGTGGAGATGTACGGTATGGGTAAAATAAATAACTCTATATACCTACATACCTAATACCACTACTACTACTACATTACAAACATATTATACTAGTAATAATAATAAAAGTAGTTGAGTTGAAACGTGTGAGTGTGTATGCGCTGTGTGCTACGTATTATTATTATTATAGGTCTGTTCCTCTTATATCTAAGCTTGATGCGGTTACATCCTGGAAACTATGTTACCCTAATAACCTAAATTATTAATAAGGTTCGCACTGTCGTGGATGATCCTAACCTCAATTAGATTGTGTAAATACTTCAAGATACGATGTTTTGTCCCTACTAGCTAAGTTATACTGGAAAACAATATAATACTCTCTCTGTGATTCAAAAGGAAAAAATTCAAAGAAGAGATTGTCTAAAATTAAACGCAGAAATTCAAAATCGATTGACTTTATTCCTGAGACTGTGAGGAGCTATAGAGAGACATATTTATTCCTGTTGCACATCATCGTAATACTTATGATTGAGTTAATAAAATATTATTTTAAAAAATGTATACGGAAGCGAGATTATTAAGCGAGATTTGGGTTAGTTGGAAGAGATCGCGCCTTTGCGATAAACTCGCCCTCTGTATATTGATTATATTTAATTTGAATGTATACCTTTTATGTAATTGTTTTTAATCAATGTACAGTAAAGAATGAATAAAAAAAAATAAAAAAATATCACTATACAGTGATCATTCCATAAAAATATAAATTTCCAATAACACTGCTGAAACATTTAGTTTCTTTAATAATTTGTATGAATAGACTTTAAAAGCTTTCTGATTTTTTTTTTAAATTTCTGCCAATTCTTTATAAAAAAAATTCAATTGGATGAAACAATAAATGTGAAAATAAAATTGATAAAGAAAACACCATTTAATATATTATTTCCTTACAAATCTAAGATTCTACGAAATAGAATTACTTGGTATAATAAAGATATATTATTACAAGAAAAACATAAGACTTAATTTGATTTAGCTACCCTACTGTTTCATCCCTCACCCTTATCATCTATCTGATGGTGAACATGATACGTGATTTCTATTGCTAGATGTATGTGCGTACTAACAATATATCCAACGATGCTATCGTAATAGTTATCAATCCAGAACAGACAAAAGTACAAACTTATTGGTATAGTACCTAATAGAAGAGGGATGAAAATACATACAAAAATCTACATAGAAGAAAAGTTAAAAAAAATATTAATATTAAAAAATACCAAAACCTTTTCATACAATAGAGTAAAACTACTATTTAAATCTAATTAATCAATCGCCCTTTAATATTCCTCCCATGAGTCACCTCTTTGTCATGATCATAGTAACGCTATATTAAGGATAAAAATATATATTTTTTTAATGACACATTTTTCTAAGTTAAGTTAGTGTAGGTATTTATTTACGTAGGTACGTGCAATGTAGCACATTTGAACAAAAATGTTGTCTTGATATATGGAAGAGTGGAAAAGAAAAACCAGGATTGTTTCAAACCAACCTGTTTTATCGAGACTTTAAAATATATCTTTCATTAGTAAGCATTACAGTATACGACAACTTATATCAAATTTGTATTATCAGTAATCTATTATATCATAATATAGACACCTCTATACTGTATTCAAAAGCCACTCACTCGTATACGAATGATAAGAATCCCATGGAAACATCTCATACAGTTGTAATATACAGTGAACTCATTGCATAATCGTTTGCAAAGACATAATATCATTATTCTATTTGCTGTGAATAATGTCTTGTCTAGATTTAATACCTGCAGATATATTATATAATGTACAGCTAATAATAATATTATATTTTACACATTATGTATGTTTACTGATGTGGTGCTGCTGTGAATTTCTAAGTAGGTAGAGTAAGATTAATTAAGCATTCATTCAATCATAATAAAATCACAGCAAGCATGCTTTAAACTGGGATAGCTCAAGTATTAAATAAAATATAGCATTCTGAATGTGAATAAATTATAGGGTACTGGGTGGGTAATAAAAAATACATCCTTCAAATCAGGAATATGAATTATTTAAGATAGGTACATACCTGCATTAAATCCGTTTCTCGTAGACGCTGACGGAAAAGAGAAAAAACATTGAGTAAATTATACTAGCCAAAGTGAGACATTATACACATTTAATTGAAAATAGTCTACAATTAAAAAAAAGTATTTTCAGAGTAAAAATAAATTGAATAAATCATTAAAAATGGTTCAAACTAAGTATGAAAATAAAACTCGAATTTGTGTAAAAGGCAGGCAAAAAATCTTTCAAAAGAATTCCTATAACTAAAAATTTTGTATTGTTGTAGTATTATGTAGTCTATCTATTTATTTATATGCAACCATAATGCAAATCACAACTGGAAGACAAAAGCAAATATCAGACGAAAGTAAAAGAGTCTACTGGTTTCAGCCAAGACTGTAGAGGATACGACGCATCCCACATGGGTTAAGATTTATCAACACCGGGCCATACGAAAAGTAAGTAAACCAAGACCCACCCATACTGCGCTGTCGAGCTCATGATGATCGATTTATTTGTACATCCGCGATATTTCCCACAAGTAAGGTAATCAGCAGACTTACTGCGTGCATTATCATAAAGGTCGCTCTCTCTTTACTAAAAATATTGACATTAACAATATGATGCATAACTCATCGCTGAGTCGAAGATGTCAAATATCATGAACGTAGGATTTGTAGTTTTGCATTAAAAAAAACATGTTCAACATATTCGTGAAATATTTTTACTATTCAGATTATAAATGTGACAAAGTTAAGAAACATGTAATACGATTTAAAGCAATGTATTTCGCTTTCCTGAAATACCTCAGAATCCTTCAAAGTGACGTTTGGAATTGAGAAAATGAGAAGACGTGCAAGAAGACAAACAATCATAATACAAGCACATATTTTCATAAGTACTAAAGAGATATAATAGAAAGCCTTTAATTATTATTATTAATAATAATATCTGAGGAGAAGAAGAAGAAGAACCACTGCTGAAGAAATTAATTATATAATTACATTTAATATTTCGAAAGTACGCAACTCTCTCAAGATGTCATATTAATCCCTGAGTATGAATATTTTAGTCCGTTCGATAATATGTGATAATGGAAGTATTTATTTGTTTGTTTATACATCGTTTATAGCCCCTTTTTATCAGGTAAGCGATAGAGATCTGGGTACCTAGACAAATTACATTTGGCGATTGAACTTTTCGACAATGTACATTATCGAAAAGTTCGTTTGTAGTCGATCGTCAAATGCAATTTGTCTAGGTACCCAGATGCATATTTTATTACTACTACCAATGAAAATTTTCACAAATAGAGCTAGTTTTACAATCACATATGAATCTTATATTTTGGGTATTCTATGAAAACTTCTATCTACCTACACCATCACGGTATACCTATTCATAAGTGGAGTACTATTAACTAAGGAGACGAACTATTTCTAAAAAATATTCTGTTTCTATTACCGGGTCAAAACAAGTTAAGACATTAAGGATGGGTTGAATTGAATTGAACTGAATTGAAAATGTAAAATTTTATGTTTCACAAACACCTGCTTTTTACGTGGCATCAAAAACTTAAAATAGAAATCCCCGGTAAAATTTGGATGGTTTTTTTTTGTAACTTATTTAATTTCTACGCTCTGAGAGAAACCTTGATTCAAACTAGTAAGTATAATAATAATAATAATATGAAAGTTCCACATGTTGTCTGTGATTCTGAGTATTACCTGTACGATTTTCTTAGGTTGATACCCTTCAGTAGGCAGTATTTAATACCTACATAAAACCTTTTGAGGATTAAAACTTGTTTTGATACCTATGTAGTGTATAATGAGTACATAGTAGATATAATAATTTTTGATTCAATGTAATCTTTGACTCCATCTATTCCGTATCTACTATAACTTGACGGTTTTGTTCATCGCTGAAATAAAAATTGAAAAATTTCCTTAAAAAAAACGTAAATTAGGTGCGTATATTATGCTACACGAAGTCTCAGGCACAGAATATGTAACTCATTCTTTTCAGTGAGTATTTCAGTGTCCTGTAAAAGACAGGTATCCGTAAAACATCACGTTTAAGACATTTAACATCTTTCCTTAAGAAATGGCGTGTGCCACCTACTATCCTGAATATCTTGAGTTTTATTGGCTTGGTACGGACTGCTTGCATGTTTAATGCGTGCAGTTGTTCCTGACGATTAAAATGACGTGATATTATGTACGACTGAATAAAAATGAATAAGATATAAACTTTTAAGAAAGCTCATGACGTAAAGTACGGGAATGTACTAATTTGAAAATACTTTCTGTGCGTTAAACTATATTATGAACTTCGCATACAAAAACAACTTAAGATGTCTTTTGAACTTGAATTAAAAGTTATACCTAATCTTGATCGATAATACTCACATCCAAAATTTTTGCAATATATATCGATGTTCTTGAAAGCATGAATCGACAACATACACAGTGTGCACACTGTTACTATTTTGAAGGAATTGAAGATGTTTTAGAAGGTAATTTTACCTCTCTAAAAATTTATTTTTCTACAATATTACACCTGCCGTACTGCGTATATTTTGTGTGCGTACATTAAATCTAACTTGGGTCGTTATTTTGTCGTTTGAGAATAAGATTATTATTTTGAAATACTCGTATTACTTACACGTTTGGTTTATGATGGTCATATAACTGAAAACAACAGCAATGAATGTATGTAGGAATGTAAGAGAACTCTTTGGTCCGATATCTCATTGTTCCCTAAGAACTCTTATTATGAAATGCACCTTACTACTATACTATTACTATACCATCACAGGATATCCCACAAGTGGCGTAGCCAGCAGACCAGCTGCATATAATAATTATAAGCTGTCCTCTCCATGCCAATATAAAATCAAGACATTCAGGATTGGTGACAAACCTCATCGCTGAATTCATGCATCGCTGAATGTAAAATGTCTATTTTTTTTCGAACACCTGCCTTTTACAGGACACTCGAAAACCAATTGAGAAGAAGAGTGGGAGACCAATGCTTTACCAGGTGCTCCATGGGATAATAAAATCCACCTTCAGGCATTTAATTTTGTTTTCTTTCCTTGGTAAACTTCGACCTATTTCAATTATTTTACCTTAATATACTCGTATAACCTCTAAGACATCTACCAAGCCATAATATGAACATGTTTTTTTTATTATTATTTCTACTACTACAATTATTACACCATGGCATATCCCACAAGTGGAGTAGCTATCAAACAAGCTGCATATAACAAACATATATGATGTCATCTCCGTTTTAACAAAATAATAATATTCTAAGGATAGGTAGCGAGCCTCATCGTTCAATTTAAGATGTGAAATGTCTTTTTTTTTCCAACATCATGTCATTCACAGAACACTCGAACACTGACGAAATTGTGCAGAAGACTACTTCTTTCTCCACGAAATGTTAATTATTAGTAATAGTAAAATTGTATTTTGATAAATTAAAGTTTGACAAGAATTATAATAACACTTTATGTAAGGACTGGTAGGCGTCACTGAGTCTCATCTAGACAAAGTTCTATATCTCCCATACACCTTGCTGTTTAATAATGATTGGGATGGATTCAAGTTTACTGAATTTAAAAGACAATATAAGTTTAGTTAAGCTTTACATTAAGGGTCACCCTTAGGTTGCATCGAAATATCGGACCTGAATCTTTAGTTGTATTGTATTATTTTAATGTTTACACTCTCATATATTGTTCATGTAGGTACACGAGTTCAAACATTCATAATGTTCTGCCTAAGGTTTTAGGTTGGGTCGTTTATAGATAATATAACACGGGTTTCATTGAAAGATTTTATACATAGAACTTTTACATATAAAAGGTACATATATGTATGTCAATGTCCAAACGAAACTAAACTATAATAATTTGCAAAACTGTACTGTTGTGGGTATAGGGGTAGGCGAAGAGAACAGAACGCTTGATAGATATTTCCTTATCCCTAACATACATCTTTCACTTTCTCCACAGATTCATACAATTTTTAATATACACACGCCGAGTTCCCTCACTCAACACGAGGCCGTCGTTGACAATTTGACCCAAGTGGTCTTTGGCCACTTAATTTTCGCAAATCCGCACATTTTCTAACACCCCTTTTTTCAGATAAGTATACTTTTTACATAATTCTTTATATTTTACACCACATAAGTTACCTACTAAAGTTTGTTACATATTTTAATTTTGTACTGTTTTCTTCTTGTATTTATATGCTAAATTGTATAAAGTGTAGATGTAGAGAAATGATATGTATTTCGATGTAAGTTGTATTAGGAGGGTATTTTATATTGTTATTAAAAAAGGCAACAACCTTTTATAGTTTAATAAATGAATAATTAGTTACCTACGTTAATGTCATTTTGACCAAAATTCGACATAGCGCAGTTTTGCTCTGACATGCAGTTGTTTATAAGAACATTGGACAGGGTGTGTTTTTGCATTTATCTGAGAATAAATCACCAGTACTACAGAAAACGGAAAACGTTGGTCAACACAAGAAATAGGATAACATACCTACATCCAATAGTATGGAATAGTGGTGTCAATCCTGTATCTATCCGTTATTAAATACCCGTTATTTTAGAAACCGGGTATACCGATTTGGTAAAAAATATGTTGCGGTTACTACCTAACACCCGTTATTTATTTAAACTGGTATATTAGATCGTAAGGTATATACCACATACTTTTATGTCGTGGTAACACTCGTTACTATTTCAAATAGGTAGAGATATCGTAATGAATAATTTTATTAAAACCTAAGAGGTGACGAAAAGGGAGGAAAGGGGGTAGGAATTTTTAAAAAGTAATTTTTTTCTGAAAATTATATTATGATACAACGATGAGTGAAAAGTGAAATATCTCAAATTCTTATACCAAATCGTAAATTTAGCAATGTAGGTAGAAATTTAGAAGATCGATTACTTTTTCTGATTTCTAGTATTCTTCGATGAATATATCGGTATTATACTCGTTATTTAATACCGGCTATATTGCATATTTCCCGTTCAGTACTCGGTACGAAAAACATATCCACTCTTACATCACTATAAGGGAAGTACTTTCGCAAAGTTGATGGATAAGGGATAAAAAAATAAATCTGCGTATACTGTGAGATCCCATCTCAAAGTAAATACAAAGGATTACAAAATTTAATGAGATTCCAAAAAAATGTATGTAGGTTTATATCTTTTTCGAATCGTGTATAAACAAAGTACAATATTTTACAGTAACAAAAAGCTCAAATTTAAATATGCTAACATTGCCCAGTGTAAAAAATATAACCACGATTTTGTTAATCTGTGGAACACGTTAATCATTTTTCGTATTAGTACAGATGAGAATGATCTTCAACAATATATAGAAATACAATTATGTGAATAATTGACACCCATTATTTAAATAATGATATTAATTTATTGAACAAATAATATCAATACAGATACAAAAATATATTATACAGACTATTTAATGAAAACTATTAACGAAACATCCTCCATATAGAGACAAGTCTTGTGTAAAGGAGGGTATTTAGTATATTTAAAAAAAATATCTGATGATGCTTGCGTCGATGAAACGATAAGTAATGTTAAATCATTTTCCTTTCAATGTTAAATCATTTTCCTTTCAAATTTCCTTTTGTCTAGCAATTATATACAAATGTAAGATTGAAGCAGATATTATCGTTTTTACTCGTTCAATATAAATTCAATATTTTGTATTCTGAACAAATAAACGATATTGAAATCACGACAAATCATAAGCAAGGGACCCCGCAAAAGTCGCAATATATCTTGTGTAAGTTGTGGTGTCTAACCTCAAGGGTGATATTTGATTTATACCATATTAGAACTTGTGGGGTAAACGTAAGAAAATGGAGAGTCTGGGGAGGAAATAATGTTTCCATCTAAGATGTCCGTTAAGGATATAGAAATAATCGATAGTTATATAGTAATGATAAATGTATTACAATTAAATACCGACCGGATAATGAAAACTTAGAAAGTAAAAGAATAGTAAAATTAAGGGCTCAAACACCATTACCGAAATATTGAACCTTTAACGAGTGTAAAGGAAATACTTTTTTATGTTATAAACTACAAACACTACCCCATCACGGCAAATCCCACAAGTGTGGTAACCAGCAGACCAGCTGCATGTAATAAACATTCAAGGCGCCCTCTGTGTCAAAAAAATAAAGATATTTTCGTGATTTGTGGCAAACCTCATCGCAGAATTTGAGATGTAAAGTTTTTATTTTTGAACGAACACATGCCTTTTAGAGAGCACTCAAAACTTGCAGAAAAGATCGAGAGACCGTTTCTTTGCCAGATGCTCCACGGCTTACACTACCCGTGTGAACAAACAGATGATACAATTTGGTATAAAACTGTAAAGGCATATTAATATGAAATAAATTGGTATAAAAGTATAAAAAAACAGATTAGAATAAAATTACTAAATTACTTGGGCACAATACAACTGCCAACAATAAATAATTGATATATACAGATTTTTATCATATATACAATGCTTTTATTACACATTTAACGATTCATAATACTGAAAAGTATCAATTTTTAGAGCCTGTTAAACATAATTGAACTATAATATGACGTAAATGGTTACTTTTATATTTAAACATCAGGTAAGTCTCATACATCTACTCTTGATGATTTATATATAAACAGAAATATAATATCTGAAAACACCTTGAAGGCTATGTATAATACTAATAGTCGGACAAGAAATGAAATATGAGAAAGAAACGCAATAAAAACTGATTGAAAAACCTTTAACTTTCAAGAGGTAAAAAGGTAGGAGTGATGTTAAGAATAAAATTGAAGAATGTTGTTGTGGTTTGTAAAGAAAAAATCCCCACAATAATAATAATAACAATATAATATTATAGCCATATACATATTATTATAGATTTTCATATTTCGCAGATGTTGTAGAGTAAAATAACATGATTTAGTACTTAAACGGTATTAAAGGATTGCGATTATGTTCTAGTGCGTGACCCGGCTAATCTGGATGTTTTATAATACAAGGGAAAATGAGGATATTACGAGAACTATTATTTACGAAGGTTAACAAAAAACGTTAATGTTGTATTTCTTCATAAACATAATAATAATAATGTTTTAGGGGTAACTGTAAATATTCCGTTTAATTTTAATATCCAGCCGAATATCGACTCAATATACACAAACATGACATAATATGTAACATCATTGTTAGAATGTTATTGCTTTGCCAGTGGGTAATCAAAACATCCGCGAAACTTTGTTTAACTCAACAGTATTAAAACTTGCTATAAGCAAAATATATCAGGTTTAAAATCTTATCCGGTAGGTATCCGTTATCCGGTATTCGCTTACAACACAATCTATTACGAAACCACTAACCGATGAAAAGTTGTATTAAGATATCTGCTTATTTATCTGTACAACACATGCCTTATAGGTTAGTTAAATTCAGGAAAATAATTAAGATTTCTACAGACGAAGATCTTGAATGAAAACTAGAAAACATGAAACACTTAACCTCCCTAATAAATACTTAGAAATAAAAAAAAGAAAGAGAAAGTATAAATTGTAAAAATAACATTTGTAAGTGCTCTTTTTTTTATAAAAAGAATAACGAATGTATTTAATTAATAAAAAGAAACCTTAGTTACGATAAAGCTATTTATAAAGTGCTGAAGAAATGGTTTCTGAATTTAAGATTCGAAAAATAGTAATCAGAAATAAGTATCTTACTGTGAATAAATACCTGACATTTTTTTGAAATGCTTTGAGTAATATGAAGATGAAACAATGATAATAGAAACCCACCTGAAACAAAAATAACAGATAATAAGTACATTTTGCATAAGATTATATATAGTTCATGGTTATCAATAGATTTACTACATTATCTACCAAAATTCACTATAAAATTCTTCTTCTCTTCCCTAAACAAGCCATCTTCTCATTATTTCTTGCGTATCTTAGAGCATAAAGCAAGTTAGATATCATAACTAACTATCATAACAACATAACATAACATAACACGTATAGACAATTCACACAGACCGAGCTAGTCCCAAACTAAGATATGAATCTTGTATTATGGGTACTAACACGGCGATACACATATACAATGCACTAAACACATATACATGTAACACCCAAACCCAGGACAATTTGAAAAAGGTCATTCTTCATTTTGCCCTGGCCGGGAATTGAACCCGGGACCTCGTGACTCAAAGGCAAGTGCGTTAACCTCGTTAACCGTAAAAAATTGTTCGGCTATCAAACATATTAATTTATTTATAAATACAATGCACGGCAATAAAAGTCTTTGACATGAAGAAATAAACAATAAAGTAACAATATATAGATAAAAAAACATGTGAAAAAAAACCGTCACATAATTTAATAGCCAAGCATACATATTATGCAGGAACAGCATTCATAATAGATTCTACAATGTCAAGTACCTACAAATATACATTAGCACATTATTCATAGACTTGTTACACAGAAAATATAAGTTAGCAAGTACTTAAATAATATAAAACAAATAGTAATAATATGATGGTAAAAGCATGCATATTAAAAAATAATAAAAGGTTTAGGTGACAGCAATATTAGTACCCGAATTGTAACAGAATGCTGCAATATGTGAGTACCTATGTATAAATGTTGGTTAATTTTCTAGAGGAATAAGTAATTTGTATGCCATAAAATTCGAACGAATTACATAGGTATATGATACTATTAAAAACAAATTCAACTATGTAAAAATTAAGACCCCACATAAAATTGTAATGTATAATGTAATTCATAAAGTAGGTATAATTAGTGCACCATTATTAGAATGATTGAAAATAACCTCTCCTACAATAATCAAATTTCGTGCATTTAAATTCGAATACCTAAGTTTTATGAAAAATTACAACTGACGTGAACACCATAAAAATATAATAATAAAGAAATACCCATATTTTATAGTTGGAAATGGGGAAAATTGTTCAAAAAATATTCTAAAATCGTATAAGGGTGCATAATAATAATAATAAGTAGGTATATAAAATGCAGCGTAAGAATAAATTATGGCCAATTCTGAATCATAAAATAGTTTAGTTACACTAACTAAGTCAACTAAGTGTGAGGAGATAGTTGAGTCATGATAATTAGTTCTAATTGGTATTCACAGTTTTCCGTACTAATTTAGTTCATTAGTTCATTTTGACACCTTAGTACAACTATAAATTTCGAGAATCTATGGATTTCGTATTCAGAATGAAATTTTAGTTGACAGCCGACGACTAAAATAAGTTGGATTTGGCAGAATTTTATTCGCGACTTTTAATGTGCGAATATTATTAGTTGCTGTCATTTTACCGCAGAATGTTGCTATATTTTGGAAGTGTTAAGTTATTTTTTCAATTAAAAGTAAAAGTTTATATTTTTAGGGCAACTCTTAGCATGTATAAATTGTAAAATTACACCACCACCGACGCAAATACGAACGCCAAAATATATCGGCAAATCTGACATTTCACTATTTTCACGCGCGACAACTATTAAATTGTTGCCAGAAGTGTAAATCGGAATGTGAAAAACATTTTGTATTGCGGCATCACTGAATAATATTAGTTTGTCCCATAGATTTTACCGTTTGCACTTGGTGGTTCTCGAGTTTATAGTTGTTTATAGTTCATAACTAATGCTGAATACTACATAATAACTAATATTAATCAACTTTTTAGTTAGTTAGTTCATTAAGATTCAGAATTGGCCCTGTAATATATTAAAATAATAGCTACTATAGAAATATTTAGAAATACTAAAATAGTAATAATCTCATTGTTATTACCCCATAAAATTACATAAAAAAACTATGGTCAAATAATACTGTACGTTAACAGTCTCATAAATATTTTTTACAGTGATTACTATAGACTAATTTTAAACTCGTGGAGTAGGTATCCGGCAAAGAATAGGTTTCCCAATATTTTCTGTCTGTTTTCTAAAGCTCAATGAAAAACAGGTATGGATATTTAATTTTTTTTTATATATATTTATTACTAATAAGCTCATAAAAACTTAACAACAGGGCTCAAATATCCATATGGTATTATAATTAATTCTACTTTATCGCTTCACTGGTGGCTTGATCCTGTGTCGAGGCGGGCAGTACAATCAGTAGCATAATTTGTACAAAAAGCAGAGATCATCATAACATAGAATTACAAGTCAAATGTTCGTGTCCCATATAAGCTTGAAAGTATTGCAGTATCTTTGTCTAAATACAATTATTAATCATTAATCCTCCAATTTTTGGACTGACTGAGGATATTTTTGACGCATCTCCACCTGCTGTGGGTTTTGCGCAGTACTGGGTATCAGATTGATTTGGTTTTTTTATGGGTTTCAACACGATAAATAAATGGATTCTCCAATATGATCTTGAAAAATATCCGCCTAACATTTGATACGAAATGACTCAAATATGGTTCATGTCATGATTGATTTCTTATAATATTGTAAACAATTTTAACTATAATAATAATTATAGCCTGGAGGTAGAGTCTCGGCCTCTTGAACAAGGGGTCCGCGGTTCGATCCCAGGTGCCGGCAAACTCCCCTTTCACGATACAAGCTTTTAGCTTACTGTGGAATTTACTTTCAAATGTTCTGTAAGATTTACCGCAACGAAAACGGAAGCAAAAAAGGGGACTGGTAGCACGTGCAGACCATGCGACGGACGTGCGCATGTCGAGCGCCGGCAACCCCTAAACAATACAATAGAAAATACAATAAAATATATTTTCCCTTACTACCGTTCATTGTATTACGATAACATATCTCTGGTATTACGTATTTGTTGTTCATAGACGCGGGTTCGAAACCAAACAAATCTGATGATAATGATGCTGGATGATTAATTCCTAAAGCGTCGTTCTACGATCCTTCGATCGTCTCATGGGCGAAGATGAAAATGGCGCCAAATTTTACACCAAAGCTTGTGATGTTTTGGGGATCCGGTAAACCGAATTTTTTGACACGAGACTACATGGTCTATAGAATTTCGATGTAATTGACCGAAGGTACTTGTTGGAAGTCCATTTCAAGATAAATTTATGAAGATAACTAGGTACAGTGTTTTTTTTTTTTATTTATTTATTATGGTCTATAGATATTTTCTGTTAATTTTTCGATTTTAATTAATGTATGAATCTTATAATGCAGCGATGATGTTTACTATCCATTCTAAACACCTTTTTAACATAGGTGTAATAAGTGTAATAATGTCTAGGAATGACGTGAAAAAAGTGACTGAATTGATGCAAAGAATAGAGGGATCTGGCGTCTGTCCTTTGTTCCTGGGAGGAAAGTTGAAGACTGATTAGGTATTAAATTTTACTGTCAATAAAATAATCTAATGATCACCTTTCAAGAACGTCAATTTTTGTGGCACGTTAAATTTGATACATAAATGAATGAATACAGTGGCATCGTAATTGATGACATGTTTGTTAAGGATGATCAAATTAGTTTAGTAATACTACGTAAATTTTTTTATGGAAAACCCATTTCGTAGGAGTATAAACCAAAACAATAGAAACGTAATAAAATATTTTCAAATTATTCATTTAAAATTGCTTCCAAGCAAAAAGTATTGAATTACAATCCTTACCATAAAAATGAAATAAGCCATTACAGTAAAATTACAGAAATTTATGTAGGTAGGTAAGGTACTAATAAAATTATTACTGGGTATTATTTATTAAAGATCCGAGTCGATAAAGTGGTAGCAAAAAAATAATATACTTATCAAACTGTAAAATAATATCTTATTGCCTACGTATAACATGGAGTAAAGTTTATACACCAACTAATTTGTCCATTGATATTGATTCATATATCGATTCTATTTTCCGATTAAAACTTTATTTTATTTTAACGATTTACTTACCATTTTATAATATTACATATAAAACTATCAAATAAGTTAAGAAAAACCAACTTCGATAGTTCTTAAACTCACTATTTTCGTGAAATCTACTGCCTAAAAAACTACCGTGCGACAAACCGAAGGCTTTGAAGTTTTCTTTTTAAAACAACAATGACAGCTTCAAGTGTAGGTACGGTAACATTAATTTGTAAATCGAAACATCAATTCTTATTTCAATGTACTAAAACTCAATATTTTAACATTTTTGAAAAATTTCAGGTATGTCTGATTTCAATAACTCAGTGTGCAGGTTGTATGGGTAAGTGTGTACAAATATTACAAGTGCTTATAAAAACCTAGTTGTAGGATAAAAATAATATTATGCTCAAGTTTGTATACATGGTATTATTATTGTATAATAATATATAATACTATAACTGTATACTACCGAAATAGGAATACGTCATGGAATCTTATAAAGCCTGACGGGGGGTGAATGAGGAAATTAAAGGAAAGCGTAGTACTGCAGGAGATGGAGATCACAATAGTACAATGCTTTCTAAAAATATTTCAATTGGTACTCGAAATGTCTTTGTGTAATATTTTTTCAAGTATCTACTCGTGACAGAGAACACATGATACAGAATCATCATCATCATCATCATCGCCCTCAACGCTCCTCTCGGGAGCACAGGGCAGAAACCAGCCTCCTCCATTCAGAGCGTCTCTGTGCCAATTGCGTCACCTCTTTCCACGACATGATACAGAATATTTAATTTCAATTAATGAATCATTGTCGTGAGGTGGAAAGTAGACGAATATCCTAGCTGAGGAATCTCCGAGAGTGAACAGGAATCAGAGAGTGTAGGAGCTGTTCCGGTTAGCACAGTGAAGGGAGTTCTATGCAAGAGTAAAAACTGACGTAGAAAAACAACAAAAATAGCACTCAGAGATGAAAAAGCTATAATATATAGCATTCTGTTCCAACTGTAGAGGACTTTTTGGAAAGAATTCGTTCACAAATAGACATTAGCAGTGTTCAAACTATATGCTCGACTATAATAGTAATTACTTATTTTTTTATTTAGGCATACTCTTTAAAAACTGTTCATTAGTACATTTAAATTATTGTCTGAACTTTTTATTGGCGTGTGATATTATTCTTAAAAAGTTGAATTTTAAGATTTGATACTTAGAATCACTACCTATACTATACAAAATGGTTATAATGTCATTATAAGCAGTTTATTCTAGACATACCAAACAATATTTAGAAACTTTGCTGGTTTACTAATTGTAATTGATTTGTCTGTGTATTGTTATGTTATGTTATAACTGTTTGTTTGTGTAAGAAAAAAAAATCAAAACATTTATAAATTTACATACCCCATTTTGAATATGCAATGACGGTATGTAGGTAATAGACATAAAAGAACATGTTTATTACACACAGTTAATACGACAGTAAATTTCATTATATAAGTATTTGAATTTCTTATAAATTTACTAGAAGAAAGCTCTGAATGTAAAAGAAGATGTGTGTGTGTGTGTGTGTGTGTGTGTGTGTGTGTGTGTGTGTGTGTGTGTGTGTGTGTGTGTGTGTGTGTGTGTGTGTGTGTGTGTGTGTGAGGGTGTGTGTGTTTGTATTACATATACATTAATACATACAGAAGAATGTGAAAGAGGGATTAATAACGTAATATAAAAACATATATACATAGTAGTAAGTTTGTATACCTATATTAGGTAGGTTTCCATATATGTAGAATACCACAAGGGTAGAATGAGAAGGCATGTTTCATACTGCGTAAGTACCTACTTTTAATAATTACGTATATGTATATATGTAGAAGGTATTATTTATTGTTATTTTGAATAAATATCTCAATATCGTGATATACAAGTCAATATCAGTATAATGTATTAAACTTGTACCTACCTATAACTACGAAGTCTCAATTATGTATGTATGTCGTTTTTATATGAAAATTTATAATCAGTATGATGACTTTGAAATACAAAAAGGTTACGTATATTACTACATTTATTTGATATGTGAAAATATGTATATTTTATCTTTAGTTACAGGAATTAAAAGCTTATTAAATACTAGTTATATAATAAATATACATACTACAAATAAATCTGATATAAAATTGATTAATGCATAAACACTGAACAGGACGAAGATTTAGTTTTTTTATCCAAAAGTTTTATTGATAGGTACCCCAAACATTCGAATTGGACCTAAACTATTATCCCCATGTAGGTATTTTAATTTTGACACATATATACAATCTCTAATTCGCAAATTTCATTTGCCTCAAAAATATATAATTTATATAACCAAGAATCAATGAATCGTTTTACGATGTGCCGCAGCTCATATCGAAGATAAAGATAGAGGAAAGAAAAGATATTGGCAGAATACGAGCAGCATGCGGCATCATGGTTCAGAAATATTCGAGAAAAGACAGGTATCCGAGAAATGGAGGATCCTTTTGGTCTGATGGTGGACAAGGAAGCATTCGTTCAAATGGTCGCCGAAGTCCAGGTGGGCCAAAATAACACAAGAAGGAAAAAAAGAATCTCTTTGAATGTTGAATCCAAAAAAGAAAAATGATTAAATATGTACTTAAACAAAATGACATTTATATTAAATTACACGAAAAAACTAAAATACGGGCAATAATTACAGTGTGATTGTATGATGTAATAAATAATATGATTCTACCCTATCGATGAGGGTTGTACAGAGTAATTATGACGAGGGGTTAAGATTATTATTATGAAAGGGGTTGTGCTGCCGTGAATAATGACAGTAATTATTATTGTAGTCATGGGTGCACCCAGGAGGGGGGCAAACAAAGCAGATGCAAAGCCCTCCTGCTAGGATCTCGAAAATAGTAGGAAAGTAGACAATATTAGTAATTGAAGATTAGAAAAGTGAAGTCGAAGCGGAAAGCTACACCCTTCCTCCCCCCATGCCCTCAAGATTAGATATAAGATGGTTTTTAATACAAGATGATAGTGAAATATTTTAAATTCCTATTTACCAAAATGAACTTCGCGATGATGGGGAGGTAATTTTTTCTTATATACTACACAATTTACTGAGTCGTGAAAATTGACAAAAACAAAGGAAATATCGGTTAAAATAAAATAAAAATTAGCTGTTGCCCTCCTAGAGAAAATTCTGGATACGCCAATGACTGCAGTATTACCTGTGTATGCCTAGAAACAACATCCATTATTATTATCATCATCTTTGTAAGCAAAGGTAAGCAAGCAAAGAAAATCATAAGGCGAAATATGAAACTTCTCATCAAGATAATAAATAGTTGTGCCAAAAAATAATATTTTGTCTCGCATAGTTTGCTAAAGCCTCTCATATTATTTTGTTTGAACATGGGTCAAGAAAGATTTTCTCTAATAGCGAAGAACAAGAACTGTTTGCATTAAAAACCATAAGACTTTTAAGTGTTATTTTCAAGTTTTTTAAAATTAAGTATCTTTGTTTTGTCTAAAGTTTTCATTATTGTAAACTATAGATCTATATGGCGTTCCGTTCCCTCTCCCTACCCATACGGGACAAAACATAAGGGTATAGTCTAGTATAGTATGGTATTCTATAGAGTCTGGCAAAGACTAGGCCTCCCAGTCTTTACTGTAAAATTTTGAGTGGTAAAAGGCAGGTGTTCATAAAATATAACGAATAATACATTTAAGACGACTTTGCCATCCATCTTAAATATCTTTAGTTTTTATAGCATAAAGAGGATAGCATACACATTTATTACCTACATGCAGCTAGTCTGTTGGCTTTCCCACTGGTGAGAGATATCATGATGGTATAGATAGATATATTTAAAATTCAAATATCACTGTAATAATAAGCATAAACTATTAAGAAAGTTTTATTAGGTTGAATTTATTTTCTTACGAAGAGTTGATTTTTTCTAGACATTTTGCCAGACATTCGCGAGACGGTGAAGATAAAAAAAAATAAAAACTTTTTAGACTATGATGATCATATGAAGGTAGAATAAATAACATCAAAAATCTAATAAATATTTGAGTTTGTTTGTAAACAATATATAGGCACATTTGTTTATAATAAAAGTAAAATTTATAGAACATTTCAAATAACAATGGAGTAAGAATAACATTCTTTGAAGAAACATTGAAAATCTCGATACTGAGGGTCGTCACAACTTTTCTTATTTATCATTGTCAATCTAATTTCATATATCCATTAGAGTAACAATTGGGGTACTCAATACACTAACTGTGTATGATAAAGATGTGTGTCGTCCTTTCTACTCCAATAAAAAATAAGCTATTACAGATCGGTGGCATACTTCATCGCTGAATTAAAGATGTCTTATTTTTAATTGTATTATATTTTTACAACTAATATTAATTTATTTTTTATTTGTTAGTTTATGATAGTTATGGGTTGAGCAAAGTCGGGTATTAAGTTTATATGAATGAATATTCATTGTTTTCACAACATTAGCATATTGAAATAGTAGTAGATACCAGTAATATATGTCTACCTATACAAGTATCACGTGCTCAAGGATCAAGTCAGTCTTTGTCTTCATGGATAATTCTCAAACTCACAGGATGAATATAACCAACAAGGCCTCTACTTGTATATTAATAATTATAATAGGTAAACATCTGATTGTATGCAACATTAACAATGATTAAGATATATCAATAATATTAGTACCTAGGTATCTTTATAAAGCACCATATTGCGATGGCACAATACAGCTATAATGAGCGCTGATTCTATGAAACGATTTTTATCATCGCGAGCACCTTCGCAGAAATCAGTCATTCCAAAATTAAGGAGCACACTAAAGATATCGTTTTCCCAACAGATTTCCCGCGCCCTTGTGATGGATTCTTTTCTTAACAGTTCCGAAGAAATCATCAACTACGATCATCATTATGATCACGTCAAAGATGCGTTACAATAGTTAAATAATTTTATTATTTATTTATTAAATAATATACAATAATATGCAGCACGCCTCGATACAGGGCAACCTAGTGAGGCTGCTGCAACTTAAATGAAAGATAATTGGTGATATATTGTTTCAACGTTTGTATGATATTAATTGAATAAAGAAATATTTATTATTTATTTTATTTATTTATTTATTTAAAAAAAAAAAAAATATGAAAGATTATATGCATACATATATTCAAATCAAGTATCCACCTCTATATGCGAAATGAAACCAGAAAATTTAATTTTATCCGGGCTCTCATGTAATTCCTTCTTTACTGTTCTTTGAAAAATAAGTTGTTAAAATCAAAAAATTTAAATATAAAAAAAATATGCAAATATGCATTTACATATTATAATCCGACATCTATGTAACAATAAGATACCTTGTATAATAATTGATGTTGTAATGTGATGTTTATATTGTATGTATGTATCTTGATGTTAAGTTTGTCTCAAGTGGAAGACTCAAGTGTGGAGACTTGTATATTATTATAATTTTGTTGTAGTCGTTGTAAGATATAAGTATAATCTATAAAGTATATCTCGACATAAGTATAAGAAAGTTGCTATTTTTAGTCATTATTTTCATCCACTCGTTTTCAAATTTGAAGGGATCGTTATACCATTATTTTGAATTATAAATACATATGTATCATATTTTTTCTTGTTCCACGGTCATCTCTGGAAAGAACAAGTAGTTATAACGAAGAAGACATGACAAAAGCAAAATATTTCATTCCAAATATTTTGAGTAATATCTGTGATGAAGTTAGCTGTATCGATAATTACCCATATTTGATTTCGAAGTTGACACACTGGTGCTAGTTTTGTAGAAGAATTATACCCCAAAAAGTTTACCACAGCATACAAAAGAAAAATATATTTTAACATAAAACAAGCTCTTTGCATCTTTTAAATGATTGATGTAAGTCCCTTCCAACTTTTCGCTCTTGCCTGTCTTTTGCCAATTTTTTGCCAGCGATCGGGCCCACCTTTTCTAAAACCAACGTATTCTTGTTCTGCGCCCTAACGATGGCGTTTTAAGAATATGAAATATAATATTTAGTTTTGAAAGCCTCACTTTAATTTTAATTTAGTTTACGAGTACATTGAATCGCAAAGTAAAACAACTGAAAAAAAATACATTTCATTTGCCTGAATGTTCCGAATGTGACGTTATATGACTAATTGGATTAGTTATGAAAAAACCCACGCTTTTCAACATTCAAGTGCACAAATTTGAACAGCATACAAATCATAAATTGACATATCAAATAAATATTACGAATAAAAATATTAATAAACCAGAACGACATATAACATGGAATTGCGCCAATATACATCTACCAACATGAAAGCCTTATAGGTAGGTAAAGTAGAAATAATAAAACAATAAAATTTCGATTATAAATTTTTTGAATGTGACCTGAAAGTTTTAAACTGAAATAAGTAGATGGCGGTAGTGGTAGTTATTAAAATAATAATATAAAAATTATATTATTATTCGTGAACATAAAAGACATGGATGTATGTAGGTAGGGGATGGAACGTTTATAGTAATTTGTATGAATGACAGCGAAGCCAAAAAGTGAGGAAGGGAAATCGACGGTGGCCATTTTGTAGGAAATACTTTATTTAACATTTGTATGGGCAATGTATGGAAATTATTCACACAGTATCAGAAAACATTATATTTACTTCTTAAAATAATTACAATGCCACATAACTTAATGTTTTCATATATTTGATGAAATAGGGAATAGGATGAGTAAATAAAATGGAGTCATTTCTAAATCATTCAGTATTTATTTTTAAACTTTGTTTTCATATACACACAATATGGAGAGAATGAATGACAATTGAAGGATATATCTAAATGAATAATATAAAACACACGAACTTGCAAATGAGCGGGAAACTCAGGATATTTCGTAAGAATGACGTTTTTCTCCAACCTCGCAGAAAAACGAGATGTTTTTGAACACAAAACACTACGTTTACTTGGTGTCAAATATTGGATAATGTCCAGTTTCTCCTTTCTGGATCCTTTGGAAAACTACAAAAAATGATTTTGTTTATAAACATGCGATAATATCATTAACCTGATCAGATTTGTATGCATGAAACATTTCATTCTAACGGGTAAACAAACCAAACATCAGATTGTAGGTTCTTTGTATTGTCAGATGACAGAATGGAAAACAAGTTACATGTGTAGATATAGGAGAATAAGGACAGATAATTATATAGAACGTTTATAACATTATTATGATCATTTATAAGTATACGAATTATAATATAAACGACTTTAAAATCGCAATATATTAAGATAAAAACTACAATACAAAACAACTTACCGAAAATATGACAATCCTGTTTCCTGCGAAAGTTGGATTGGATTTATAACCACAACCATTTATAGCGCACATCACCATGTTAATCATAAGATGATTCCTATTCTTCTAGATATAAAAACAAAAACCGATATGAAAAATTCAACTGATGTGCAAAAACTTGAAACATTTTTAAAACAACTAAACATACAAATACAAGGGTTGGTTCATGGGAGCATAAATGTCACTCGGCGTCGTTTGACCTGAACGACCATGAAGTTGCAGTGAGTGGTGAATGTAATCCGGATAATCGTGAATAACTTAGAGCGTTTTATGACCCAATGTTATCGTAATGGCGCCATTATTTTTTACGTCTTTTTATTATTTTTTTTATTGCTTTTATAACTTTTAAAAATTTTTTTTTTTTTGATTTACTTTTTGTTATAATTTCTTAAATTCGCCGACGTGTAAAAGACGTAAATTATGAATATATTTAAATAATTAATATTTTTATTATTATTTGACTGGCGCCTTTTTATAGTAGCATTCAAGTACTTTTGTGTTTCTTTTAAATGATAAAAATATTTTTGTCTCTAACGAAGGAATAAATTATTTTAATAGGTATCTTTAAAATTAACAGTTAAAGTAATAACTACTTGATTAGTTTATAACTAATTGCTTTATACTTTTTTTTTTAATTATTCCATTATCTAACTTTCTGAGCTTGTATACTTCCCAAATACTTGTTACAAGTTTATATCCTAAATTTATCCAAACGAATTCACTGAATCAGCGTCAGAAATTATAAATGACAATTACGCAGAAATCGAGTATATTTTCTGAGACTATAATTCTTATTTTGTTACACATTTTGAAAACATAGTAACATACAGTACATGAACACTATGAATGCGTTCTGGCATTGTATAGGTACTTTCAAAATATGCGTCGTCGACTGATCACTCGGTGACTGTCTGAACGCAGCCCAAATGCGACGCACCGAACAAAATTTATTTCTTACAAAATGGTCGTCATTCCCCTCCCCGCGCAGCTACAAAATGTTTACCAAAGTGTCTGTCCATTACTCTATTTAGGTCCATGATAAAAGAGTACGACATTCTCCTAGGCAACAGCATGCGGTGTAAAATTTAGCGGTCCATAACGACTATGGTAAAAGCAATTACTTGGTGACATAAATTATTATATTCTTCAAAATTTCCACATCCGTTTCATTCTCATACTACTACAGAACCTTTACGCCATCAACGGCAAAAGTATACTACAATTATTATATTACGTACTAGCTTAAAACGCCGTATCCCTCAGAGAATAGAAAGATTAATATTTTCAATGTAATCAGTCACTTTTTGTGTATCCATATTTACTTTAACTTTTTTAGAGAATTTTAACTTTTGCTTTTTTTCCTCAAGACTAAGACATTTTTGGTAAGAGTGGAATCTTCGCTGGTCCACATGTTAAATGTATTAATTGTCAACATATTATGTAACGACTGTTTGATTCTAAATATTGTAAAAATAAAATAAATTAATTAAAAAACTTTTTAATACACACTATTTATTTTTATTTTTGCATTTGTATTGTTTCGTTTCTTAATGAGACATTATCAATACTGTATTGATAATGTCTCATTAAGAAACTAAGATTAAAAAAAAACAATAAACATACCGAAAGCAAGATAACATTTTAGCATAAAAAGAACAAAACATTTAATTCACCTCAAAAATATGTATATTTAATTCTTGATTGTATCGTATTTAATTTTATACTATACTTTTTGGATACATAGCTATGCCAAACAAACCACCCTTTTTTAGTGTCTTTTAAGATGACGTTTATGTAAGATCATTATATACATTTAGTTCGCTGACTACTTCACTTATGGGAGATGGTGTGATGGTATAGATAGATAAAAAAAGTATATATTTGTGTGTTCAAATACGTCGGATAGGATTATGTTTTTTATTTACCTTCTATACAAAATTTCGATTCTATATTATACTATGACTATTTTACATCTCAAACAGATATAGCTAGATTACGAGATGTGTACCTTAAGATTTGAAAGACTGATCCCAAAATGGCATTAGGTTGACAAGAATTTGGGTAAGTTCTCCATTTATTTTCTTTGTTTTATATCTGCGATATTTTCACACCCAATAGTTACATGGATATAAGAGTATTTTCATGTTTAAAAAAGGATATTGTCAGAGCTGTGACGTCTTTATAATACAATTCGTAGTGGTTTTACAAAAAATATAGGATCAAGGAAAGGTAAAAACATTGGCTTGATATAAAAATTCTGTGAACTGTAAACAATGAAGAAAGGAAAATATAACGTCTCCTTAAAGAAATTCAATGTCATATTTATCTACGTAGATAGTTTATCCTATTACTTGAAACGTTAAGTAAGATTGTCTCAGTTGAGAAGGTCGAAGAACGGATTTCGTCATTATCTGTGCAAAATTAGGATCGGTATTTAAACAATAAACTGACTTAAGTCTTCTTAGATACTTTTTCTTTCTTTTCAATACTAACAATGAAAAGCTTTTGTGGGATAATAGTACAACACAATACGTAAACCTTAGAAGTCTTCATCGTCCCGACAATGTCAAACCTCTGCCCGTGAAATGAGACTTATAATATTTTATACAGAAATCTCTCGCGCTATCCACTCTCGCTTGGGATTTTTATTTTTTATATTCTTCATCCTCGTATATGAGAGTGTGAATAAACTTTCAAAACCGAACAATGACAATGGACAGTGTAAAAAAGGTAGGTAACCAGTATAAATCGTGGTATAGAACGTAGAAATTTACGGCAGCTAAATCGAGTATTTGCATTGTGAGAGACAACAACGAACATATATGTTGAAGTATAAAATACAATGTCGTATTGATCAGGATTGGAAAGGATAATATTTCGCTTTTTGTCAGGTATTCATCATTTTTAAATTTTTCATTCATCCATCTACGTACCTGTTAACAATATTCGTGACAAGAGTATAATATCAACAAAATGTAATATTATATTAAGTCGCATTTTTGGGAATTATTTTATTGATGTAATCGTATTTGAGCCGCGATAATTAATAGAGAATAGGATTTGGAGCTTATTTCAATGATAACTGAATGAAGGCCTTATATATAAATATTAAAAAAGACTCAAGAAACTTAAGGAAGATTGGCGTAGAATACTTAATACTATATGAGTAGAATACTTACAATCGAGTGTGAGAAAGTTTTTAGCGCTATCGGATGATAAAAAATAAGTAAATTTAACACATATAAAATCTTTGCCGAAATAAAGCGACAATCTTGTAATTTATTTCGAAAGGGTATAATTAGGTTAAAATAAACAATTTATAGAATATAGACACCAATTCATTAAATCTCAATCGAAACACAAAATCCTCAGAAACTCCAAAGCACTTTATTAATTGAGTCTGTAATAATTACTTACTATGAATAGAAGCGAGTAATATTTAAGTAATGGCAAGTACACAGAATTACACTTTACTAAAAGATCATTGAAAGACACATATATAAAACAAAGTAGAAATGTAACTAATGAAATTTATTTACAAGGAAAGTAATCTACAAGTAAAATAAAACAAGTGGAACTTTTGAGTACCATTTACATAAAACATACTATACTATATTGTAGCGCTATCCCACTTGAAAACTTAGTATATGTATGGCACAATGTAGTATGTACAATATGTACAACAAAAGATATGTACGAAATAATAAAGAGGATTAAAGGATTGAAGACATTTGGTCCAAGAAAAAAACCCGTTCATCATAAGTGAAGTTAGATCTATGTATAATATTGGCATGGATTGGCTATGTCGCCAGATCCGGAGATAAAACAGCATAAAACTATTGGGCAAACCAAGGCAAAGTCTAGGTATAAGATAACATTAATCAAAGTCTGGAAAAGCAAAATGTTAAAGACGGCTTGGACGAATGGCTTCCAAACCATTATTTTGGAGGTCAACGTTTTAAAAGTACTGTTTGGCCATCGAAAGTAAATAAGTAACAACGAAATAAAAAAAAAAGGATTAAAATATTATAATAAGTAAAACACACTTTTCTTCCACGATTTATTTTTCTTATTCTAGCATATCATCATCATCATCATCGCCCTCAACGCCCCTCTCGGGAGCACAGGGCAGAAACCAGCCTCCTCCTTTCAGAGCGTCTCTGTGCCAATTGCGTCACCTCTTTCCACGACATTCCTTGCGCTCTGATATCGTTGTCATAGGAACGGTGTATTGTGAAAGAGGGACGCCCGGGCTGACGGAACCGCTGCGGGAGGAAGAACAGTGCTCTTTTTGGCCAACTATCATTATTCATTATCAAAACATGTCCCAGCCAGGACCATCGTCTCTCCTGTATTACGGAGATTACAGGTCTCTGCTGGGTGCGCCGGCGCACAGCATCATTTGTAACATGTTCATACCATTTGACATCCAAAATCCTTCTAAGACACTTGTTTTCAAAGCTTAGTATCTTCCGCTCTTGAGCCTTGGTTAAGTGCCAAGACTCACAGCCATAGAGAAGGATTGGGATGATGCACGCATTGAACAAGCGGCATTTTGTCCTGATGCTGAGTCCAGACGCCTTCCAAACTTTGCTAGCTTCTCCTATGTGGATTGGTAATTCCAACCGGAGATCACCCTCAGGCGTTATGGTTGCTCCCAGGTACCTGAATTTGCTAACCTGAGATATTTGGGAATTACCAACCATTAGTGGGGTGTGAGTACTTGTGCATATACATATGTACTCCGTTTTATTCTAGCATATAGCAAATTTTATTTGAAATATTTTGATAATTAAATGTTTTGGAGTATAAATCACATGACTTAAGCTTTAGCTTTCGGCAAATAATAAAAATCTTTAACTTGATTACATATTTGGATCGAGCTTTCGTTACAATATTTTTTTGTTAAATCGATATTCGTTTGAATGAAACACTCTGTATTACGTTTTACGTACTTGCTAAAAAGGTGGATAAATATTTATAGAAAGGGAATAGTGTTGTAGAAATTGTAGGTAGTAGATCAAATAATGGAGAAACTACAAGGATTTTCTGAAAGGAGGTTTCTTATTATTAAGTGCCTTCTAGTAAAATGTGTTTTAATTAAGACCTTCTCCTTGTATTATAATATGTATGTGTATGTGTGTAAATAGAAAAGAAACAAATAATAGAAATAGCTACCTACATAACATGAATAAATATACAGTGGGCTTACTAAGTAAGTATAGAAGGGAATGTTTGTATTAGTATCAAAGGAAATTATATTATTGTACTATCTTTTTAACCCGGGATCGTAGGTCAAAATGTTCATTAAATACATATCTATTTTAAATTTTTGAGAAGCGAAAGAAATATGTATGGATAGGTCTATATGACATTCTACCTTATTTACCAATTTATTTTAATACAAATCATGGATAAATAAATTATATTTAAATAATTTTTTTCAATCTAAAATGGATGTGGATGTTGAATTTAGATGTTGTAAAGCACCCTTGAAGTGATTTTTTTTACTATTTATTTATTTAAAAAAATGGGCAACATACAAATAAAATTTAACATATTTTTATTTTTTTTTATTTTTTATTTATTTAAATAGTTTTATAAAATTATAAAATTAAAAATATTTTATAATTTAAATACACAAAAAAATAATTGTACAATATAAATATATAAATTACATACTACATTCTTAAACACTTACTTCATCAAATATTTTAGTTATATAGGTATGTACCTATATATTAAAATATACAATCTAATCTTAAGGATATCACTTTAAAACCTACATCTTCTAAGTCAAAACTTTTCCTTCACATATAGAATGCACAGCCTGCGAAAAGAGGAAACGCTACGTGCTTCCTTTAAGGTCTGTGGGACATCATTATAGATTTTTATTCCTTTACAGAACAAACTGTTTGATGTCCCCCCTAACCTCACTTTAGGTGCTCTCAAATCACCTCCTCTTCTCGTTGGGTACTTGTGAAAATCTCGATTATAAGATAAGCTCTGACCCAGACTGCAAGGTGAAATACCTTTTACAATTTTGTGAATGAAAACCAGGGTATTAAGGTATATTCTTTGTTTTACAGTTAAGTATTCTAATTTATCTAACATTAAACTAATTCTAACGTACCTATTGTAACCTAATATACCTCTCATCACTATTCAACACCACTTGTAACTGTCCCATTTGGGATTTGCTATTTAAGAATAGAATGGTAGAACAATAATTTAAGTGTGGCAAAATAATAGCATTTGCAACAATCTTTCGTGTATTCATATCTAGATGTTTTTTTATTCTTAAAAAGAAACCCGTTTTTTTGCTAAGTTTTTTTGTTACATTATCTACATTTTTATTAAAATTTAATTTATTGTCTATGATTACTCCCAGATACTTAATTTCATCGACAAATTCTATATCTGTTCCATGTATTTTTAATGCTATATTATCTTCTATATTTTTACCTATTACCATGGCTTTTGTTTTCGATGTATTGAGTTTAAGTTTATTACAATTAAACCATTCTGCTAATATATTTAGTTCACTCTGAATTTTAAGTAATCCTTCGCTTATGTTATCACTCACAATATATATCAAAGTATCATCTGCAAATAATTGTATTTTACACATTTTTAAACACTTAACAATATCATTTATATACACAATAAAGAGTAAGGGTCCTAAAACTGATCCTTGAGGGACACCCAGTGATGTTTCTAGTTCTTCTGATTCCATCATACCAACTTTAGTTTTTTGCTTTCTTGATGTTAAGTAGTCAGTGAACCATTTAGATTCTGTATCCTTTATGCCGTATTTATTTTACTTGACTAGCCCATCTTTGAGTTCATCAGAAAGAAAGATAAATAAAAACTAAACAAATAATCATTCCTGTCTAATGTGGCTCCTAAAAAGGCTCCTGGACATACAGAATACGTCCACGGACCTCACTTTCTCCAAATTATTATATAAGTAAGTGGCATACATCATCGCTGAATTAAAATGTTAAATGTCTTATCGATGTATTTTACGAATAACTGCCTTTTACAGGACAATCAAAAACTTCCAGAAAAGAGATGGATTATTTGTCGAAAAATCTGCAGCTCTATATATTATATAATACATTCAAATATAATTTTAAACCCTCTTCCACAATAAACCGTTCCTATATAAAACGATATCAGATCGCTGGGAATGTCGTGGGAAAAGTTGACCCAATTGATGCACAGTCGCTTTGAATGGAATAGGTTGGTTTCTGCCGTATGCTTCCGAGAGGTGTGTTGAGGGCGATGTTTGATTGATAATTCTATAATACACGAGCATATTATTTTTTTAGCTCTTTTATTGAAAAACATGAATCGGATATAAATATGCACACAAAATTACTGAAATATTAACACTACAGTTAAATGTATAATGTTTATACTAGGTATTGTTTTATGTACAGAAGTATTTTAACATTTGTCTAAATGTATGTATGGGGATAAAATAAGAGTTTTGTGGTGATTCTCTCTGTTAAATCAACAATACAAATAGAAAGAGAATGAGAAATAACAGAATGGCTAAAACCTTTGTGAATCTTGATCAAATGAAATGTACAAAAACCGTTTAATTTTATAGTAGCATTCTGAAGAACTCTGCTCTACGAATGATTTAATTTAATTTTGTGTATTCAAAAGAATTTCAACTTATATTTTGAAAATACATAAAACATGTTCTCGAAACTTGAAAATATGTATTATGAATGAAATATTTGTTTATTCTCCTTGTGCAACTTTTAGTCCCACACGATGGTGGGTTTTGCCATCATTGTTTTTCTTTTCTGATAGAATTATATCCATTGCATTATTCTGAGAGACATCACAGTTCAGCATGTTCTAAAAAATCATGTTTTTATTAGCCAATTGCATTTGGCCTTACCTCCGTACCTTCCACTCTAAATTTCTAGTTCTTGTGAATAAAATATGTTTGGTTTTAACCAATACATTCCAAATAACATGGGTTAATTAAATATAAGCTGTAATGTTATTTTTTGTTCAAATTAATGTTATCTCTCTGAAGAAGGGTATTTACTGTATTAACTGCTTGCAATTTAAGTAGCTTTTATTGGTACATAATGCCAACATTCAAGATAGATAGTATACCACATCGCTGAAAAAGAAATGTTTAATATCTAACATGAAGCAAAAATAACAGTTAATGCACCGAAAATCCTTTTCGCGCTTTGTGAGTTGAATCCATACTATAAAATTTATAGACAAGCAGATATTATCCACACTGTACGTAATCCTGTTAATAGAACAAAAGATGGATAGACGGTTGGAAAATATACAATATTATTTATTAATATAAACAAAAAAACATGAAAAAATATACTACCTATTTGTATTTTTAATCCTAACAATGTGCTGATGCTGATAGTAATGTAATCAAACACAAACAAATAAATTGTACCAAATACAGCTTGGGGGAAAAATATATAAAACTAAAAATTGTATGATCCGTATGAATTAAATGATGGAAAAATATCTATATTTTCCTACCTATACCATTTCGACATACCTCACAACTGAAGTGTAGTAAGCAAACTAACTGCATTTAATAAACATTCAAGCTGTGCTCCCCCTGCCAATAAAAATAAAAGTAGTCAGGTTAGTAGCATATTTCATTTCTGAATTGAAGATGAGTGAAATTTCTTATTGTAATGTTTTACAATCACGTGCCTTCCTTTACAAGAGACTGGGTAAACTTAAAAACAAGAATGACAAAACTATTCGTTACCGAAAAATTCATGGAAAATATCTATAAATACATATGTATATATTAAAAATAAAACAAAATTGGTTTTATTTTTACTTAATATTTAACTATATAGTGACCTGTGTGACAATGAGTTTGTAAGTTGAAACCAGGACACAAAAGTACGTGGTAGTGATAATCTCGCCACTGCATATCGTCCTAGTATTTTAAGTTTGATATTGCTTTACTAACACTGTTATAATGATGATGTGCAAAAAGAATAAATAAATAAATAAAACCAATGGTGTTTCTTCCATATACATATAAACATAGAGTTTTATTACAAAAACAACGTCAATTCAATCACTATACCTATCTTTAAAAATACGTCTTATCAAAAATCAAAAAATATTGCAATCGATATTTTTTTGATTACTTAGCAAAGGAAGCATTATGATTGTATAAGTGGTTTGGTATAAGCTATCCAAAAAGTATAAAAAGCCATCTCTTACTACATCAACTTTCGTTAAAACGAATAAGTACGTAGGTATACTCGTATATTCTGATAAGATATAGAATTACCACTCTTTTAGATTTTCGGGAGGTACCTACCTACTTAAATGTTCTCGAGATGACAAACATCTTCGGTTGCTAAACCATTTCCTTTTGTTTGCAAACGGCAGCGATGAATGCGGATGTCAATATTCTTCTACTGAAGATCTTTTAAGATCAAACTAAAGCAAAATACCTAGATAGAATTTATGAATGGTAACGTTTAGAATATATATTTGCTTCTTTTATTCTAAGTTAGAACGTTAAGTAAAAAGTCGGTAATATTTTGTAATATGTAAAGGTTTTTAATAATATTCTACTCTTTTTCGAGTTCTTGTTCTATGCATGATTTTTTTACATACCTATTTATATTTTATTTTGTCGTATTTAGTTTTTCTGTATTTATTTCTATTCTTCTACTATTCTTTTGTATTTATATATATTATCTTCTTATTTTTTCTTGGTTGTCTGGAAGAAATAGCATATCCGAAAAGCCCGGCTTTTGGTATTTTTTGTGAACCTATGCTTGTATACTATTTAAATGCCAATAAAATTATATTTATTTATTATTATTATCTATATAAAATAATAAAATTATCATTTTTTGTTTTTTTTTTATCTGAATAAAAACACGTATAAGACTCATTCTATACAAAATTGTAATTTACCATACTAGAAATGCACAATTTCAATACAATAACCGATAATCTTTTGATAAATTTACATAGTTTGTGATGATATTAATGATGTACGTTAAATTTTAGTTTGTTCACAGTGAAGAAAAGATTATACTTTATTTCGCTATAATTAAACACGTGGGTTAAGATTCATCAACACCGGGCCATACGAAAAGTAAGTAAGTAAAGTAAGTAAACGAATAACATATGTTATGTTGAATACGTAGGTACCTATTTTAATATACCTACTTAATAATAAGATGTAATAAGAAAAAATCTGAAATGGAAGTGCGGTTTTCTCTGTACAACAATTTGATGTAATGTTATTAAGTAAGATATGAGATGGATGTCTCATAATATAGATAGATATAATATGTTTCCATGTACGAGTACAGTACACATATAATTATACTGGCCAAGCTTGGTGTTGAGATAAGATCATCATGTAAATTGGATTACGCATTATGGAAACAAGAAAATATATTATGTTAAGTAATTTTCTTGGTTTTAGTTTAAATTATTTAATTAAGAAAGATATTATTTTGAATTTCATCATGTCGATGTTTTAGAATAAGTCTCTCATTTTCTTCTGCAAGTTTTCGTGTGTGCTGTAAAAGACGCGTAATTGTAAAACGTCTGTTAAAGGGTTTAATTTTGATTAATAATGTCAATTACGTATGCCGCGTATCCTGAATATTCTATTTTTTATATCTCGGAAAAAATAATATGGAAGTAGTAGAAATTTTTTCCTCCAGGCAGAGTGGCCGTTGTCTACAGGGCAATTTCAAACTTTTCTACTAGCGACGCCGACCGTGAAAGCCTAAGAGCATACAAAATGTCTACCTATAATAGTTTACTACCCTCACGCCTTATCCGAAGTGGAGATAACGGAACGCCATATTGATTTATCCTTGCATACTTCATTCGCAATCTTCGATTTCTCTTACTCAATACGCAGCATTCTTTGATGGTGAAGAAATATGAGAAAGTGTGGACATCTGAGAACTATAAGGCTTGACCACGTGAACCAAATTCTCAAAGACGGCCGTGTGCTTAATAAAAGAAATTGGCGTCTATGTATGAGACATTGCATGAATTTGAAGGTAGCGAAATAAGTTTTTTTTAAAGATATATCTGGGTTTTGTTATAAACCCAAATACAACCTTATACACCATTCACAGTAAGCTAAAAGCTTGTGTCGTGAAAGGGGAGTTTGCCGGTACCTGGGATCGAACCACGGACCCCCTGTGCACGAGGCCGAGGCTCTACTCCTGGCTACCGACGAACTCAAGTAAGGATAGAGCAATTTAGCACTCAGATTTCTCGGTCTATCCCACATAGGACACGGGATGAGTATATAGATGATATTGTCATCATTAGAACAGTGTATTGTGAATTAGGATAACCATTATATTTATTTCTTTATTTATTAACATAGTATACGGTTAAACAGTCTTTACGTTACCAAAACTTAAATTATTTTTTTTGAAACAAACCCAACCAACATAAGAGACAATGAATACAAAAACATGACAATAGAAGCTACAGGGATTCTCAACGGAAAGCATGTACCTTCGAAGAAACCCACACACAGCACATTTCCTCACGGTGTACTCCAGATCGTTGAAGATATCAACTTCACAGTAATTAATTATTATCATTGTTACAATATTGAAATTGAACTCAAGTAACTCTGAAAAAAATATTAGGTTACTTTTTTGTACTGAATGCTTGATTCATATATCGTTTACCAATCGCTTTACAAATTTTCAAAAGTTATCACTGCTTTACAAATTACCGGCCTACTAACTAACATTGCATTCGAGAATGCCTTTATGCGAAACATGTGAAACCGATTTTTTAATTAAAACCTACAACGGTTCCGATTCACTAATGATAGCGTATACAGGCTGCACTGCAGAGACAGAAGGCAATACTTCGTTACTGAGAATGAATGATTCTTCCAATAAACATGATACAGTAGTAGCAACAAGATTGAAAATGCGCCTGAAAATTATTTTATATGCAATCTATACAACAGCAATGTAGTTATTGAGACCTCGTTTACTGAAATAAAAGAGGAGTAACATACATTACTTGTTGAGATATATTATAATGTAGAGGCTAACTATTCGATTTACTAAAATTTCCAAAGCTTGTAAATATATACGATTGAAGACATATAGCGATTTTTTTATATAAAAATATTATAATTAAAATACACCAAATAGGTATTTTAGGTAAATATTTCGATTGCCTTGTACATGTAATTACTATTCATGCAGCACCACATAAAATGACATGAAATTAAATGTTCAAATACTGTTTTTCTTTATCCTATAAAATGCAGACATTCGTAAAATATCCCCTATTTAACAATTTAACATAGTCCATAGAACTTATAGCTCTATGGAAAGGAGAGAATGGACTGTATTTCAGGATTGGCTATCAAATTTTCTATATTTATTTTTAATAAGATGTGTGATATATTTTTTTATAAACGAAATCTATAAAACACAATTTGCCAAAAACCTCGTAAATGTCTGAAAAAATTAACAGCGAATACAGTTTAAATACGGTATAATCCTGAAACAAACTATATTTTCAGGTAAACGATTTTTCCTTTCTGCGATATTTATGTAACCGAAACACGTAAAGGTACTAAAATGTTTATAAAATCAAAGGGATATAAGATTATTATATTTCAGTTTATTTCATACTCTTTACCAATTTCCAATTTTGCTCTTGAAGATTGTATTATACAAAATCAGTTTTTCTTTTCATATTTTTAAGAAGAAGAAAAAAAAAACAATTTAGAGTTACGGCAGTAGTAAATAAAAATATTTTCTCGTTTCAATATTTTATAAGAGACGGATTTATAGTTATTACTTCTTTTATACGGTAAACTAAACAAAATTATTCAAAATCGAATATCACTATTTCAATATTTTATTCGTAATTTGTGTACCTGCAGACAAATTTTCTGATTTAAATTAAACAAATATTTACAAAAACATTTTTTTTGTAATGCTCAAATGTTTACGTTGTGAAACAACATTTTAAATCATTTTAAAATATAAAATTAACACTGTTTTATGTTTCACAAACGTGTATGTATACAACATATACCATAAAGACGCCTAGCATTTTCATCAGCGAATTGGCATCATCAGGGTTGACCATAAATGTTTGCTATCATTATCACGGGCAAAAATAGGTCTCCTACATTTTTTCTTTGTTTTAAAGCTATTTCAAAAGTTGGGTATTCGTAAAACATCAAGAACAACATCTTGATATTTTTCTATTTGGGCAATTATTAGTCCCTCGTGATGGTCGGTTCTACTATTATAAAACATTGAAAATCTTCGATTCAGCAATAATGAAGTAGGTATGTCATCCATTCTGAATGACACATTATTTTAAAGGACACAAAGAGGACGACTTGCGTATTTATAACATGCAGTTAATCTTCTAGCAACCCAAAAGCAGGCAAGAAAGACATTAGGTATACAAGATAATATGGGTGGGATTCCTATTCAATCTTTCAGGTCATTTACATTTCCAACTAGTGTCTCTTACAAAATACAATTATTTCAATTGAATGATATTCAAATTGATTTTAGTTGTGTGATGTTAAGCAACCAGGAAACCGCAACATCAAAAGCATTTTGATTATGCAAAACGACTACATATCACATACAAACTTGAACCAACAATAGAATTTATTAATAGTATGCATAATGAGTGGCTAGACTTGATATAGGTATAATTGTGTAGTACATTAGGTATGATAATAGTATTAGTGGATACAAAATTACAATGAAGTTTATCTACTTGGTCTATTAAGTTTTACCATTTGATTAATCAAATAATAGATCTCCCACCCTTTTTTCTATGTTTCCGAGTATCCTGTAAAAGTCAAATATTCGTAAAATATCACGAACGATACGTTTAAACCCTTCATTTCAATTATTATCATCTACTATAAGAAACAAAATTATTATCAATATAGACAATGCGTCACCTAGTAATAATAGAAGGGATGCTGGGGGAACGAATCATAGGGGGTGCTCACGCCCAGAAACCTCGACGATGTATGTATGCAAAGGTATGAGCAGCGGATCGTACGACGAGCTGAAGAGGATCACAAAGGATGGAACGCAGTGGAATGAAAGATGCAGGACTTTGCTGCAACCAATCCACAGGATTGAAACCGGAGAGAAAGATATGTAGACAATAAGATGAGTCTTGTCAGAATCGTAACAGATGAAGGCCAATGTATCCTTGTGGATAAAAGAAATATCCATGTAACATCTGAATTATTGGTAGCTCCACATGCGTATTTATTTTGTGAATTTTATTTATTATCTTGGACAACACCAATTTTATAATATTACTCACGTCAATCATTTCAGTATGATGTTGTACATCAGCTGTCCACAATTCGAACAACAAAAGCTACAAAAAACAAAAAAGATACGAGAAAAACAAAACACTATTCAATTCACGGACGAAACAAGCAACAATAATAATATTCAATACCTATAAAAAAACAATAGAAGAGAAACTTTATTTATATTTTTATGAATATTTTACCAACACATCACGTCGCATTCTATCAAAAGTAATTTTTCTCTATGGCTCCTCCAACATAACCCGTCTTTCTAACATTTTCATAGAAAACATTTAAATAGAGGAGACTGGTGTGCCTCGAGGCTTTTAGGGAAACTCCACAACGAACAAATTCACACGGGAAAAGTACAATGGGAAGCAAATTTGTTATTTCGGGTTTCCTTACGGCTTTGACGACAATATCCTATTTGACAAGAGGTTTATATTATTATACCTATATATATATAATACTTTTATAATACCAACGACAACGTGAGCAAACATAGACATAGACTATCATATCCAAAATATCCACATTCTATTTTACATACCACATATTATCTGATATTATTTATTTTCTCAAATAACATGTTTTTTCACTATTATCATCTTATCCACTATTGCGAGTGTAAACTTCATTCACTATTATCAACGTATCCAAAAATATATTTTACAAAGATAGAAGATATCCAAGATTATCATTTTTTTATCAAATAAACTTGTTATTTTAATATTATCAACCTATCTATGAGCTTGGATTTGTATATTATGTCCGGTAGAATTCCCGGTAAATAAGTTTTAAAAATAACTTTTATTAAGTTCTTCAAGAAGCCTGTGAAAATCAGGTATTGTGGAAGTATAAAGCCAATATAAAGAGCGTGGCTTTTCTGCAAATATTTCTATGAACTGATTGGGAAGTAAAAATACTAACTTACCTATCTTCATGTTACTTAAAAAAAAATGCAAAAGCAATAGGTAAAAAATATTAATTTGTGTAGTAAAGGAGTAAGTGTGAATTGGGAAGCAATTTTATTCGTTTATTCTTAAAGAATAACATTCGTTAATCTATCTCCAACCCGCATGGCAAGCGTGGTGAGGTAACGCCAACAAACCCTCCAAAACAACAACCAAGATGCCGCATTATAAAATAAGAGCCCAAGATAGAGCGGCGTGGAAGGCGATGGAGGAGGCCTTCGTCTAGGAGTGGACGGGAGTAGGCTAAGAAGAAGAGAAGAGAATCTATCTCTACCATTGCGTAGATCATCTTCTTCGTGCCCATGAAGACCTTAATATTCAGGATAGACGGCAAGCTTCATCGCTGAAATCAAAGTATTTTTAATTTAATACGAATACCTGCCATTTGCAGGACACTCAAAATCTAAGGAAAAAATTGGGGGACCTGTGTATTTAGAAAATATTAATGTTGCTGACCGAAGGTACCTACTTGTTGGAAGTCCATTTCAAGGCAATATTGAAAAAAAGCACAATATGTAGTTAAATTTCAAATGACTTTTACTAACTTCGCATACTAGTATTCGGAGACTCTCGACTCCATCATCAGGCGATTAGTAAAAAGTGAAATAAGATACAGAGACAAACAGTATTAAATACTATTTCTCTCTGTTTGATTTCTCTTATAAAATACTGTTTATCTCTGCATCTTATTTCACTTTTTACTAATCGCCCGATGATGGAGTCGAGAGTCTCCGATTACTAGTACGCGAAGTTAATAAAAGTCATTTGGAAGTTAACTACATATTGTGTTTTTTTTTTCAATTTTATCTTGTGTATTAGAGTAAAAATAAAAGAAGGTAAATAAAATAATAGATAAACAAAAATCGTATTTATTACATAATAGTATAATTTCAGATCTTTTATTATACCGACTTCTTTATTTCAAAATACCTAAATATCAAATGATAAGTTTAATAAAAATGACTTAAGAAATATTAATATTGACAAATAGATTATATCCAAAACAAATAGTAATATTATTTATAAAGCAGGTATAAAAATATCAGGAAAAGATATAATATGTAATAAAAACAACAATATTAATCCATGTTACCATTATTTCATATTCAGATCATGATTACATATCTGGACTTATCCGGCTTATTCCGAGCTTACGAAGGCTTAGGACTTAGTCTGCGGCCTGTTAATTCACTAGTTATACAATATGTAATACGTTTACACACAAATTAATTATTTACTAAATGATTAACAATACCGACCCAAGTTGAAAGTTTATAAAATATTGTAATGATATTAAAGTCAATGAAAATGTAAATAAGAACTAAAAAATGCTGTTGTGTTTTAACGCTTTTTATACTGTAACGTTTTAGTTCACAAATATTAACATTTTCAATAACGTACTCGTAGAATAATCGTAATCTCCGAATTAGAATGGACTTCTTGCTCTTTTCTTATAAGTTTCTAAATATCCTGTGCGCGAAATTCGCCAAATGTCGCAAATAAGATATTCCACATCTTAGTTTCAGTGGTGAGGTTTGTACCCATCCTAAATGTCTTAATTTCAAAGCCAAAAATACAACGAATCATAATTATGTTCATTGATTGTGATCGGCCTACTGATTTCCGTAGCTAGCGTAATGGCATAGATAAATGGTAAAGAGCATCCATGTCCCTAATGTGATCGAGTGAGCTTGTCTCAGATTGGCCCATTTAGTCATCTGAGATGGCACAGCAGAGTGGATGCAGCACAGTCTGATCCACCGTGAACCTTCAGCGCTCACGATTCGCGTTATCAAATTGTTCAATATATTATACCTATAGATAAATCGAAACTTCACAAACCGACCAAATTTTCTTATTATATGAAACTGCACTCGGCATAAATAAATATTTGCGACTATGTATGTTGCACAATGTATACTTTAATTATACGTATGTCTAGAAAGTTTTTCAATTTCTATTCCGCTCTAGGCTAATTCAGAAAACGTTGCATATGTCTATTATTATGTATTGAATGCATTTATATTTTTAAACAAACGAGACATTTCGAAACTTTTAGTTTAATAAGTCACGCGAACACAAACCATTGCATTGAATATTCAAAATGTCAACTTCAAAATCAAGATTTTTCTTGAAATAGAAAACAGTCATTATGATTCGGCAAATTCCCCCTTTCACGACACAAGCTTTTAGACTACTGTGTATAAGGTTGTATTTGGGTTTATAACAAAAAGCCAGATATAGCTTTAAAAAATAATACGGATAGACTATGATTCATTCCAATGTTACTCCAGGGAACACAAGGTGAAAAGAAGTCTCCTCAATGTGATTTTGGTTCAGTTATGCCACCTCGTCCCCATAATGCTGTTTATTTTTTAATAGATATGGTGTTTCTGAAAACAAGATGGAAATTGAGAATGTATATATTTAATATTTTAGGATTACCCACCTTTTACATGTTATTTGTTAATTTGATGAGGGAAGCGTACAGGGGCCTGAGTCAATAACACACTTTCACGTCACGTTCCCGCTCCGTTAACGTTCGAGTATAGACGAAGTTGCAAGCAAGTGTCAATTTCGTTTCTAAGATACACAATAGTTACGAAAATTAACACTTTGGCGCAACATCGTCTGCGCCCGAACGCTAACGGAGCGGGAACGTGACGCGAAAGTGTGAAGTGTGCCCCAGGAGACGAGGATGGGATCGATTAACAACGAGATTAAGCAACCAAATAAAAGAAATCGCTATATAAGGCACAGCGCATGATAGACGATCGTTCGTCATAGCGACTGATGGTGGTAATGATTCTCAGAGCTGAGGGACTGACGGAGAATAATAAATAAATTTACCTTAAAACAAACCACAAAATTGTAAAAAAAGTTAAAACTTAAAATTAAAGTTAAGACTCTGTGATGAAATATGCCAAACCCAAATACCTAAAATTAACAAAATCAAATTTAGATAATATTGAAAAATACGTTGTACTTTTACTATAAAAAGTAATATAGAATTAAACTCATATTTCAAAAGACTCAAAACCTTATTGTGGTGAGTATAAAACTTTGCAAGCCACGGGCCATCTATCTCTTACCTTTCCATGGAATTAGCATGAGGCTTTGATGTAGCATAAACCTTCAAATATTACAGGAATTTGGTTCTCTATATAAATACCTCGTAAATATTCCAACAATATTTTGTAAACATTTTATTATTTTACGATGATATTATCGTTCAAAGAAAAACAAAAAAATAGTTTTAGATTTTAAAATATTTTTATTTTAGTATTTCGGGAAAAGTATTTATAAAAAAGTTACATCAATTTAGACATATTATTTTCTTCGTGCTGAAAAAATCTGTAAAAGGCAAATCCCAGTTTACAGAGCAATGCACAGTGCGGTGGATGAAAGAAGGTGGCGCAAAGCGACATGTTTGTCAATAAAACATGTCCCTCTGACGAAAGAGAAAATCTTTTACAAGACACTTGAAAACTTTCGATTCCGGATATTTCCGGGGAAATATTCTATTAGACTTTCTGGGACTATTGGAACTAGCGGACATCTCAAGGGTAGAATTTAAAATGATTATCCTGATAAAACACACGTACATTATTATAGACTCGAGATTTGCGGATAGCCAAGAAGTGTTATACTTAATAATATGGAGACAGATATCGCAAAACATAAATTGTACCCCGGCGTAAATCACAATAGTACTAGGGTTGAACATTTTTCACAATTATTGGTATGATTTAGCTCCCAGACGACTTTTGGGATATTCATAAATGTCAATGTGTGTAGCGTGAATATCAGCATATAGTGTCGTTATAACAAATCCCAGATTTAATATAAATTTTATGATTTACTTACTTGTTAATGGTTTTCTCAAGAACAACCCAAAACATTTTATAAATCCATACTATTTTATTCTCAGCCTATTCTTATTCATCTCCAAATAAGCGCATTTGCCGTTTCTTCCAATATTGTGTAGGTACCTACCTATTACTGTGCCTGCATTAAAAATATGGTCTTTTCAAGTTAATATTATGCCACCAAGGCATCTCACACAAGTGGGGCAGCCAGCAACTGAATCTAAATTTACAGATTGCCTCCATGCCAATTAAAATATAACATTTAGGATGGGTGCTGTACGTCATCGTCTTATCCGTGATCTTTTACGAATACAAGAAAAGAGCTAGCTATACATTGCTGGGGACTCCACAATATAAATATAGTAATATGGTAATGAATATAATAAGAACAAATTATCAAATGAAAGAACATTTATTACTATTGTTTAAAAAATAATTATATACTTATATTAATTTTATTTGATAATTTAAATTGAAGTGTAACAAAGTTAATACCGATACAATCAAGGAAATAGTAACAATTTGCTGAGCACCGGGTGAAGCAAAAAGCAGACTTATTGAGCTATCTCGATCTCGAAGGACGGGTTATGGAGATAGAGCATTAAGTGTAGCGAGTTTCAGATGCTGAAACAAGCCGCTACTGAGTCCGTGAAAGGAGGCAAATAGAGAGGGCTTCAAAAGAAAGCTGAAGACACACCTTTTTGCCCTTGGCAGCATGTCAAAAGCAAACGGAGCTTTACAAATAAATACCATTGAAAACTATATTATACCATTATGACTTTATCAATTTGTGAGCCAATTTTGAAAGACACAGTGAAATAACTTAATATTGTGTTTCATTTTAATTTCTGACTTTTGATGTGATTTAGAACATAGCGATAAAAAAATGGCAAAAATAACTTAGCTTTCAGAAACATACAAATAGTTTCAGCAGATATGGAATAATTTTGGGACAGTACTTCATACATAAAAATATTTAACACAATATAATAATATAGAGTAATTTCGTTACAAGTAAATTAAGTAGGTATAATATTGAAAAAGCTGAAACTTTAAACAACACATCTTTTTCGTCGATAGTAGATAGGTAAATTTAATATGGTAGAAAAATATTCTCAGCGTATATTAAAGTAAATAGTACAAGAAGATATTGTGTATGTAGTTGTACAGTAGTAAGTATAACCTCTATCTATTTACTTGTCCGACCCTCATCCATTATTTTCCTTCGTTTACACGTTACTTGATACAAAATAATAATATTCTCTCGGTCTTCTGTAGCGGTTTTCTAGGTTATGTGAGTATATATAAAGGATTAACTAAATCAATCCAAGTCGGATTATACCATGAATAATAATACATACCATTACCGATATTTTCTTACGTGTTTTTAATATTGAATGCAATTTCTTTAGAGCAGTTCGAATGATTTCTAACAACAATTGATAATAGTTCGAGTATTGGATTATTGAGCAGCACAGGACAGGGAGGTTTTCGCCGGAGTGATCGCCAATGTTGGGGGACCTGACACGGCACAGAAAAAAGAAGAATTGGATTATTACGTATCGGTTTGGTAGTATGTAGATAACAAACAACATTACAATATGAAAAATAGTGATTCTGGAACAACTGAGTCTCAACTTTCTCTCCCTTTCCCTTAGCATTCATATAGGTAGATATTTTTTAGTCTCGATGTTTTCTGTAACAGACTAAGTGGCATACCTATCAATTTTAAACATACCACAAGTGGGATAGCTGGCAGTCAACCTGTAGGCAATAAAAATTCAGGACGCCTTCTTGCCAATAAAAAAATCATTCAGGATAGAAGAAGTCAAGAGTCTTATTCGTGATATTTGATGAACATCTGCCTTTTACTGTACATTTGGAAATTTATACAAGAGTTTGAGAAACTTATTCTATTATGGAGGTTCCACACAGTAGTAATTTCATGGTTTTAATAACGTGCAATATTCAAAATAAATTTGATTTAACCATTTCATAGTAATAATAGACAGATTCAAATCAATGTTGATACATTCAGTTTGAATTACTGGAGTGACTTCAGTATTTATTCACATGCACAATGGGAGATATTATGAGGCCTCTCCGGCTGCTGTGCAAATGGCTCAGTACTCGTGAGATGTATGATACGACAAAAATAAATAATACAAATTGTAAGAACTAATAAATTTGTATAGAAGTCAAGTTTTACATCTTTTTTGGTTTGTAGTACCTACGACCGGTATTGGGTATTGTGAAGCATATTTGAGATTCTCGACTAAGGGTTAAATATGGTAGGAATTTCGTTAAGAAAGAGTATATGGTAGGTAGCATGTTACAAATAACAACATGTACGGATCATTAAGAAAAAAAGGGTTTAGAAATTCGAGAAGTGGTCCGTACTTAACAATAAATGAGCTTATTTGAAAATCGATTTGGAACATTGGTTATGTACGAGTATGTACGTGGTGTTACGTAATATAACACGAATATAGCCTTAATTGGATTCGACAAAGTGAAAAAAAAAATGAACCAACATATTATTATTATTACAATTGTATCTACATCTTAGGCCACGATTGTTATTATTTAAGATTTCCTTTTTACTTACCAACACAAAAGATCGAATTGATTGAAATGTTTTTGTTCATCGTACATACCTGAAACAAAAAGAAGAAATATATTACATACCATACACACTTTGAATTTCGTTTTATGATCATTGTTAATTTTGTAATTGTAACACAGTTGTCTAAAATCCTTATTGATTAATAATGTATAATGTTTCTTTATCATTTATTTTCTTTTAATGTTTTTAAATACGAGTATTATTTTCTAATTACTATATCCTCAAAACCCTCTTTTATTCAAAAACAATTAAAGAATCTTCTCCTTCCGTAACGTCACAGTAAATAAATAAATAAATAAAGATAATCTGCATAGCCAATATCGACGATGAAAGTTTTTTATTGCACAATCTGTCAAAATAAAAGTAACTATTCGATTCTTTGCCAGAATTAAAAATTAAGAAATAGTAAGGGGTAAAATATTAAGTAAATAAATTGAGCTAAATATCGATGTGATGTGATAAAAATGAATTTTATTATATATTTTATCATAATTATACCATTCATTTCTCTGTTAACTTATTGTGATTAAAGATAATTTATTTTTATTACATATGTAGTAAATGTTTCAATCAATGTTAAATGATAAACAGTGTATTGAAATGTATGAATAAATATTCCAATTCAAAGTAATTCTATGTAAAACGTATCATAAGCAAAATTGAAAACAAATTTCATAAAACTACTGAAGTAAGAGACAATATCAACTTGTAATAGAGAATATTACTATCACTTTCTATGCTCAATAATACACTACGAGATACAGTCAAAGGTGTACCCAAAAAATAAAACCCATATACCCGTTTACCGACTTTCAAAAATGTTTACGGAGAAATAAAACTTAATTGGGCACGAGTATAAAAAATAAAAATAAAATTAGTAAAAAGTCAACAGATTAGCTTAATGCTTAAGCTTTTTCTTTCAACCAATCTTGAAAAATAAAATATAAAAGTTGATAAAACATATACATGAAACAGAGAAAAAAAAATTAAAAAATAGTCCAAATACATTTATACCTAACTGCTTTAACATTTCTCTTAATTAAGATCGTAAGACAGTAAAATATCTTAAGTATATGTAGAGTGTGTATGAATTGAGTAATCCTTAATGCAGATGGCTCAGGATAAGGCAATCCAGAGATAGATGGAAAAGGACTATATTTAGAAGTGAACGAAAGCAAGCTGAGAAAAAGAAAAATATTTTTCAATGATATTAGAATCCTTCTCATCGTTGCTAAGTAATGGTGTATTGTAAACTAATTTTAAATAACTATACATATTTTTATACCCAATGTACACCCTAAAATTTGAAGTCAATATTTCTACATCAGTCATCAAAATATTTTCTCGAAAATATTATTTTCACATTGATTAAATCAGAAAAGTCGTGTTAGTTATGATATTATTATTACGTAGAATCATGGCTGTTTAAAATTCCAGACATGATTGATAAAAATGTGGAAAAACACGTATATCGACAAAGTTTTGAAAAATTCGCGATACGCCAATGCACGCGGGTGTAATTTTCTCTTGAAAATTGGTTTTATACAATGAGTTTTTCTCTATCGTATAAGTCGAGAGTGTTGTACATATTATTATTAGGTGTATTGGTTTTTATTTATTTCGACACAGCAGTTCCCTCGGGAAAATATATTTAGATAAAAATGAAGTTTTTGAATTTTTTTGTACTACTATACCATCACGGCATATCCCACAACTGGGGTAGCCAGCAGATCAGCTGCATGTAAGAAACATGCAAACTGTCCTCTTCGTGCCAATATAAAATCAAGACATTCAGGATGGGTGGCAAACCTCATCGCTTAATTTAAGATGAAAAATGTCTTAATTTTTTCGAATTTTTTTGTTACTATTGTAAAGAGTAATTTGTAAAAAGTATCATAATAAACATATGAACTGACTTTGTTTAGGATTAGTAGGTACCTATACAGAATTACTGATAGTCGAGAAAAATAAGACATGATAAATTTTGAGATGTTATAAAGATTGGGTAGATAATGGTGATGATAACAGATGATTTGATTTTGATAATAGAAGTATACATATTTATTATAAGTTTTGACTGTCAAATTTATTGGCATAAGGAGGACGACTTGCATGTTTATTACATGTAGTAAATCTACTGGCTTCTCAACTTATAGTCTTCTTCTTCTTATGGGTTAAACCCGTCATACTCGAATCTCAAGGCCCCGTAGCCATAAAATCGCGTCGTCCGACCCTAAACTAAGTGCTTGCAACCCGCCAACGTATGAATATTTGGGACATGTGTTCGCCACATGGTCTTTTGTCTGGTCAGCACCATACACATAACGGAAAGTCTACGAGTCCCCATCCATGTAAGTGTGACGCTGTGCATCCGATACCACTCCTTAGTCTGTTCAAAGTGCACCAGACTCCACTTATGGTAAGAATGGATAGTAAGAATGGTTTCAATTTCACACCATAATTTTGGAGAGCAGTTTTAAACATGTATTAAAAAAGTCACGGGTAAGATACACTAGTAGTCTTAAATTAATTTAGTTTACCGAAGAGAAAACGACATATTGATTAAATTCGTATTTAAATATAGTCAGGTTGCAATTTTCGCCTTGTACCCTCATGAAACATGCATGGAAATCTTCATGAGAACATTGTTCATGCTTCATATCTATAAAATTAATAAGTTTTGCAAGTAACACCTACGGATCACGTATATGAGATACAATTTACAGGTAATCGAGAGTAAGAAGTTTCCTTTAAAAACCTATTCACAATCTATAAACTTGCCGAACATTTTATCATAATATAAACAGTGTGTATAATGTTGTGTGAAAGTGATATTCAATATCAAAAATCAATTTATTTTGCTATCTACTGTCAGAATTTTCATATAACTATGCACAAAATTTATTATACCGCCTTTTTATGATTTGAATACAGTTTTATCATAAATAATTAGAAATATGTTGAAATATCTTTATTTCTCGGATATTTCAGGAGTCCAAGGACTCCTATTTATCCGTTTAGGTGAAGATTTTTTTAATATTTGGACTCTCTCTATTCTAATACAACTATGCCAGTGTTGGCATCTCCGATACTACCACGTCAGTCAGTGGGCGGGGGACCCGGCTGACGTAGAAAAATAATTAGAAATGTGATTTTTATAAATCATATAGAGGTAAATTAAGATTAATAGCTGCTCTTTTAGAGGGATTCTAACTCGGAGCAAACAGATCGCTGATCCACTATAAGTGATCTAAGAAAGTTTAAGAACAATTGGGCCAATTCTGAATCATGATGAACTAACTTAACTAACTAATAATAGTTGACTTATATTAGTTATTATAGTACAAATTCGTATTCAGCATTAGTTATGAACTATAAACAGTTATAAACTCGATATCATCAAGGACAAACGGTAAAATCTATGAGATAAACTAATATTAGTCGGTGATGCCGCAATACAAATGTTTTTCACGTTCCGATTTACATTTCTGGCAACAATTTAATGATAGCGCGTGAAATGTCAGATTTGCCGGTATATTTTGACGTTCGTATTTGCGTCGGTGGTGGTATAATTTTACAATTCAAACATGCTTAGAGTTGCGAAGGCCCTAAGAATATCCATTTTTTACTTTTAATTGAAAAAACACCTTTACACTTCCAAAATATAGCAATATTCTGCGGCAAAATGACAACAACTAATAATAGTCGAACATTAAAAGTCGCGAATAAAATTCTGCCTAATCCAACTAATTTTAGTCGTCGGTTGTCAACTAAAATTTCATTCCGAATACGGAAATCATTGAGCGATAAAATTTATAGTTGTACTAAGGTGTCAAAATGAACTAACTAACTAAATTAGTTTTAGTACGGAATACGAATTAGAATTAACTATCACGATTCAACTATCTCCTCACACTTAGTTAGTGAATTGGCCTAATATTATATCTATTAATGCACGTATGTGTTTGCTTTGATGGAATATAGAAAAACATAAGTACACTTAATTTCAAAACAATTTAATTCAAAGACAGGTAAAGTATTAATAAAAGTTCACCTATGTAGTTAATTATAAGTAAAATATAAATAAAGACGTGTTCAAATTACCTAGAAGATATTGGTAATACCTGTAGTGAACGTTCATCCGTAAGTCTATTTTTCAGTATCCATTTCATACCCCAATCATTAATCTTCTGAAAAGTGTGAAAAACGTAATTAGACTAAATTTCAAAATAATTTAATACGAAAACAGCTAAAGTATGAATAAAAGTTTACCATTGTACCTAGTTACTGTAGGAAATATAAGTAGAATATAAATAAAGACGTGTTCAAATTACCTAGAAGACATTGGTAATACCTGTAGTGAACGTTCATCCGTAAGTCTATTTTTCAGTACCCATTTCATACACCAAGCATTAATCTTCTGGAAAGCGTGAAATTGCATTTTGTAGTTGTGTAACTTGCAAGTGACTATTTACGTAGGAAACGGAACAATGGAACATGAAAGAAAATTACTGTTTAACAATTACTTACTGTGTATCAAGAAATTGTCGTGGTAAGTAAGTAAAACTTAACCATGCATGAGCGCAGTTAGTTTAATTAGGATATAACAGAAGGGAAATAAGGAACATTGTTTAAGGTTTCAGGTATATAATATTATATACACAAAATGTATGCAACAATAGAAGTTCTCTTTAATTTGTTGTTAAACAAGTATGTTGTACTTTTAAAGTAATTTAATGGATGGGTGCAAGGCAATGTGCTCAACTCAATGCTTATGTTCTGATGGAGACGCAATTGAATTTAAATAATGACATAAGGAATCAAACATTTACGTATCCAAAAGTGGATGGCTTGTTAGGGGCCCCATCGCTCTATTTCCTATAAAAAAATGTGACAAGAGAGAACAAGAAGATAGAATTTATTAAAAATAACTTTGAAAATGTCACAAATATGATAATTTTTTTTTACTTCTTTAATGTCTCTGTCTACACTACCATAGAATTTCCTACATGTGAGGCAGCCAGCATACTGACTTCATGTTATTAACATGCAAATTGTTCTCTTTTGGTCATGCAAAAGAAAGCATTTATGATGAGTCACAAACAAAATCGCTAAACTTTAAATAACAACCGTCATATTGTATGCTACGAATGCTTACGTTTTACAGGACACATAAAAGCTTACAAGAACGAGAGGGATTTATCATCTATCTACCTAAATCAATCATTAACGAGAAGTGGAGCTTACTAATAAATGGAAAAAATAAAACGTCATTAATTTCCTATCTAAGACAGATTAAAAATATCCTTGAAAGACGAAAAACGTGTCTCTAAATAAAAAGAATGTATCAGAAAAATCTTTTTTTTATTATTTCATTATGGTATTCTACTACCTAAACACCATATACAAAATATACAAAACGTATATAGACAAAAGTATATTTGATGCTAAAATTATTTATTGAAGTTTTATTTGTTTAATATCATAAAGAGATATATATATATATATATATATGGACAATTTGTAAAGCGCCGTTTACTCATAACATGACCTCAAGGGCGCCGTATATCGTATCCATCACCCGAAACTCCCAGATATCACACCTACATTTGATAAAACACAAATAATTTTTGAATGTCATTAATATTATTTGGGATCAAAACATATCCACCCTTTGATAACTTCAGAGGACAACAATAAAATAGTTTTATTAAATGATATTACATTATTCATCACAAGTTTGAAAACAAAACAGTATATTAATCTAATCATTGAATGGACCTAGTTGTTTAAAATTTATTCAAAGTTGTTAACGAATTTTAAAAGGACCGGTAGACAACCCTTGAAAATAAATATATAAATCTACCATTTTACCTTTACATATCTAAATAACCATTGCGTTTCAAACATCAAATGAGAATGTCCAATGATAGTTGGACGTAAAGAATACTGTTCTTTTACTCACAAGGGTTTTGTCGACCCGGACGTCCCTCTTTCACAATACACCAATATCAGAGCACTGAGAATGTCGTGAGAAGAAGAGACTTAATTGGCACCAAGGAGTTCAGAATGGAGGATCTTATATTTATCTTCTATTTTCATGATACAGAAAATATGTAGATTTCAAATATACATACTCAATAAAGCAATCAGAATCTACGAAAATAAACTATATTCAGCATAAACTATTACAGAAATTACTTTTTGTTTCATTAATGTTTATGAACCTATGTAAGAAGCGAAATAAGTATGTAAAAATAGATCTTTATTGCATTCCGTTTTCTCTGCCTACCCCACTTGGGACACGGCGTGAGGATATAGTATAGTATTTGTATTTACATAAATCAATTTCAACTTTTTTTTCGAAGTTGGAAACGACAATCGAAATAGCTGAATTGTTTTAGTTACATCTATGATAACTGCTTATAGGTACCTATATCCTCAGAATAGTGTCGTGTTTTCGTATTTGAGTTAGTTTTTATTATAAACAATGGCAGCTGGATAATAACCGCGATCTGACTACATAAGGTTAGTATATAACACAAAATTTTAAATTGAAAACATCCGAAGACGTGAAATTATTTTGAAATAGCTCGCTGGAAAATAACCCCTTTTAGTTAAACACCGTAAGATCATTGAGAAGGTCTCGGTGACATTATAGCAGAGACACGGATTACAGTAATTTAATTCGTTAAAACGTAATACGGTAGAGGGACCTACCCACGAAACGACGTCGTTATAATATTGTGACAGAGGAAAGGGTTGAACGAAATATTTATGAAGATAATAAAATGGAAGCATAAAAAAATATACATCTATTTTACAATGAATGAAAAAGAATTGAAACACATAATTTTATGACTGATACTGAAAAAATGTATACAAGATATCACAATGATTTAAAATAGATTGCATTTTGTTATTCCTTCTCATCCATACTCAAAATTACAGAAACAAGCGCTTTTCTAACTGGTAAATCTGAATATGTGATATCTTATTTACAGAGAAAACCATTATTTCAACCTAATGCCTGATCAAATAACCAAATTTAATGTACCATCTCTTACAAATGACTAATTACATTTTTTTTGTACAATAGGTGCATCATAAGAAAATGATTTTTGTACAAGGTTTTTCATTTAGTCATGGATAATTTTAGATAAACTTGTCTAGTTAATCGGGTTTATATATTTTATTTTCTTTGTTGGTACAAAGGATCATGTTCTTCGGCAGAACAAGAACATTCATGAAAGAAATATTTTTGAATCACGTTGTCAGATCTTAAGAGAAGAGAATGATCAACCATGTAAAGTACTTATATGAATAAAAATAATGATTTTTTATGAGAATGTAATTGCAACAATTAATGCAATAAAATACAGCAAAAATATTGACATCTTTAAACCATTTCATAATGAACAATAAAATAAATAAATACATTATATTTTCGACCCACACTATTATGTCTACGCCACGAAGATATTTACCTTCAACGATTTGCAAACATAATCTTAAAACGATAATTATCTTTGTTAATTTATCCAAAACAACGAATATTTTATCTGAGGATGATAATAATAATAATAATCTTCGTTACATTTAAAACAAGAGTATAACACGATAAAGATCTTGTAAAATCCGCGAGGTAAATGAGATTTCATTTTGTAAATATACATTTGAAATTATGTTAACACAATTTTATACTAAAGGATAACAAATTGTTGCTATAAAAACCTCCCACTACCTGCTTTGTGTAATTATTATTTGCAAGAAATTAAGATGTTCTATTAAGATCTAACAAAGAATAGTTTTCTCACTTTTTCAATGGATTTTTGAGTATCACGTATAATGCATCCATTTGTAAATGATCACACTAAAGTATTGAAAATCTTAAAATCAGTTAACGGTGTGCCACCCATTCCAAATGTATTATATTTTTAGGCACAAGTTGCATGCTTATTGCACGCAATTGAATTTCACTTATGGGAGATGCCGAAATGATGTAGACAGAAAGTTCACGTGATGTTTAATGATAATAAAAAACACTTTGTCAAAATATTTTTTTAGAAAATTTGTATAAAAGCTGTACTCATTACCTTGAAGCAAAGTATTCCAGTAAAAGAAACTCACGTTAAGCAACTAAAATAATTATCCATATTTTTGGAAATAAATATTTAATAGATAATATTTTAATTAAATCAAACACTGTTTCGAAAAAATAAAACAGGTGTTTTATTCTACTAAAGATTATATTTTGTGAGAGAGACGTCTTTCGTCTTATGAGGACATTGTCAATCTGATTTTAAAAATACAACATTATTCATATATATAAAATATTTACAATAACAATGATGAGAGAGTATATCCCTTTTCACAAATTCACCTTATAAGAATATAACAACAAATAAATAGGATTAACCAGATTAATACAATACACTATGCTTGTCCTTGTCACATAAATACATATATACATATTGTTCTCCCTCTCGCATGGTAATTAGTGATTTCTTAGAATTAGTTACTGATACATACTTCATTATAATACTATACATACTCTCTCATCATTGTTATTGTAAATATTTTATATATATGAATAATGTTGTATTTTTAAAATCAGATTGACAATGTCCTCATAAGACGAAAGACGTCTCTCTCACAAAATATAATCTTTAGTAGAATAAAACACCTGTTTTATTTTTTCGATATGGAATTCTACTACCTTAACACCGACACAGTGAATAAACACTGTTTCATTCCACTATGAGATTGTTTTAATTATTAGAACGTTTTCAACTACAATGTAGTCATCATCAGTAATAACACTATACTAATAATTAAAACAGTCTCATAGTGGAATTAAACAGTGTTTGATTTAATTTAAATATTATCTAATATAATGCATTTCCACAAAGTTACACTTGAAAATAAAGAATATTTTAATATTTAAGTTTGTTATATCTGTGTCAAAAATAATTCAATGGGATCATCTCGAATAGCTATGCAGCAAGTTTTTTTTCTTCGAAATTATAATATAGGTTAACTTCATATTTGGATTTGTGTAAGTGAATAAAACATAGTACCTTAGGATGAAACATAAATAAAATGTTAGATATAAAACAAAATAGGGACGTAAGATAAATGAAAAATTTAAATATTCAAGAAAACTCGTTTTCACGAGAAAGAGAATAATCAGAAACGTGTATAGTGGAATGTAGAAAATATTTAACAGCGGGTAATCACCATTAAAATCAAAGCTTACGTACACTTTGTCTGTGCAATAATATTAGATAATGGTATGTAAGAAAAACCCCGAGGTACAGAATGGAAAAGAAGCATATCTGATATAATAAGAATAAAAATAACAGATTAACTGAAAGCGATAGAATCGTTTAAAAGTCAAATTAGAACAACGCCAGCTCTCCAAGATGGCAATCTTAAAAGATGGATTTTTCACTGATCGAGTAGAGTGCCGAGTCGAGTAGATAATCGATCGAACTAATAATGCAAGTTGAGTGAATTGATAGCAAATTGAGAGACAAGTGTGCAAGTCAGTTAATAAGAGATAGAGAGTGGTTAAATAGAATTTTATTGGATAAGTATAAAATTGCTTCTTGACAGGACAATATCACAGTATAAACAAAGCAAATAGCCAAGCACACCATAAAAAAATAGGTATTCAGATTCATTAACACATTTTACCTCCTCTTCTCAACTTTTAAGATTGACCAAGAAAAGGCGAAGAGTCCAGACAAAAAAAGAAAACTAGCAAAGAAGAACTTCTTATTTTTAATGTACTATAAAACGCTGTTCTTTTGACAATCTTTGACACAACAGTAAAACATTCTGAAGGTAAGAACTTTACGTAGATTCTACAATCAAGAAGAAAATTCGAATGAGTGGATGAGTTTAGTATTTTGAACAGATCACTAGGGTCAAGAATTGACTATTTTGTTTTGTATATCTACTAGATAGAGCACAGTGTTTCGGCCCAGTACTTGTCCGATGTTATACAGCTTTAAAGAATGGTAATAGTATGCTCGTTGTTGTATCAAGTGTAAAGAGAACATTAGAGCTATGGTGTAAGTGGTGTCGAGTATCTCAGTTAGACGGTGTCGAGGATATAACTAGTAGTATTCTCAGGTTACTTGTTGAATGGTGCAGCACTTTAAGTTCAACTAACCTACAGTGTAAATTTCAGCAAACAGCAAAACAAATAGCACTATGTACTGCATGTATGTAAGCATGTACTCGTAATCTTGAAACGAGTAAAACGAATTTTGAAAACACAACTTACTTTACGAATACATATTATCGTTCGATATAGTTTCTTTCAAGGAAGAATACGATTTCCTAAACACTTATTCTTTTGAAATAGATTAAATATTGTAAACCCTGATTTTTGAATTTCGAATAAAGTTTGATGAAAGTTTATTCCTGCAAATATAGTTTTCAATGTTAAATCAAATTTGAAAAAACACATATATAAACAGTATCAAGTTAGGTGTTTAGAATATGATTTCTTTTGACTTTAGTCATAACAAGGAATGAAAAAAAATCTAACAATTACACTTACCATTTAAGAATTATTATAAATACATATGTTAAAAAACAAACTATTTTAAAATGTTTCTACGGATAATATACCTACTTGGTGTCAATGGTTCTGACATTCCTGTTCCATAAAAAAGCATTTTTTGACAAAGGTTTAAAAGGGTTATGAAAAGAAAAGATAATCCAATTGGTATACAATCTCTCGTGAGTGAGATTTGTTTTCTTCTGATGTTCCTTAGAAAAACGTTGAGGGGTTAGTAAAATAACGGACACGTGTTAAGTAACTAGTCTTGATATGATATTGATGACATTTGTTAAATAGATTAAATTAAAAGATAAAAGTAACTTTAATGAACTTGAGATAAATTAATGTTCAATACTCATATCGACAGGAAAAACGTCACAATATAATTCCTTTCAAATGAAAATGATTCAAAGATTTCATGTTACCGTTTCTAAACGAAACTTAGTGAAGTGTTCCCAGAGTAAGCGTAAAATTGACAGTTAATGAATGTAAAGTTCATATTTCGTAACGTAATTTACTCCAAGTGTATTTATTACTAGCTGTAAACATGGCTTCATTAAAATAATTATAATGAAATGAACGAAGAACACTGTAGCTAGAAAGTATGAGCAACTTTTCTGGGAAATATAAAAGATTTGAAATATCTTGATAGAAATATTAGTATAGTCGATTACATAACCAAGGCTATATTTTTTTATACAAATCATGCAATAAAATGACAGTGATATATTATTTCAAAAACATGGATACTTATGGTTAAATGAAAACTATGGTACATGGTATTTATATATTCTTTCTAATCGAAAAATGTTATTACATAATAAAGCTATTCCTTTAAAAAATGAAACTGTAACAAAAGCACTCCATATATTTTCGATGTTATTAACAATATATTCGTATTTGTATTTACAAACGTATTTTAATATTTGTATATCGATTTAATATCACACACACATTTTCAGACAAAATTTTATTATAATATCAGTTCAGACGTATAATTTATCGAGAAACTTCCAAGATCCGGCGGCGATATAATATTCCGTTTGATTCCAATATCAAAATTAACTTGTTAATAAAGTATAAGTGAATACTATAAATTCAGAGCAAAATACACGTGTATAAATATGCAAAATGAAAATTATTAAACTTAGTTTTGATGGAACCATATATAAAAAAGCTATCAGAAAATCTCAATTGGAGAACTGAGAAGAAAGAAAGACATAAGTTGGCTCTAGGCTGGCTGAAGTGATCACTTTCGGTAACCAAAGTACAGCAAATGCACTACTGATGTTCACACCAGTCAAGGTTCGCTAATCGAGATATTTTTGATGCAAACTATAAGAAGTAAGCAGTTTTATCTAAGATATCCTGTTTCAGATCTCAACTGGATCAAGATTTCTAATCCAAACATCACTGGAATTAATAATTCACAACTTTTATAGGCTACTTGATCGACTAAATGATATGAAAGTTTTATTATTTTATAATTTTTGTAAATTTTATACATAACAAAGTAAAAAAGTGTGGTTTGAATTCATATGGTAAATCTGCTTTCAATTCAAACGTTCATTCCATAACTACGTCACATAATATATGCCTACTCGAAAACCACCCTTACCTTTCGTATGGGAGTGTATGGCCTATAAAAATAGGATATTGGATCGAATAAAATTAATAATATTGCAATAAATGTAAGCAGAAGAAGAAATATAATGTGTATTTATTTTCTTTATAAACTATGCTATTACATATTTGATTCAAGAACAGTGTATTGTTTTTTGTTGTCATATAATATTTATATATTGTAAAACTGACACTTTCCAAATGTTCTAAAATGAAAATAAACGAAAAACACGCACAACGTGGAATTATTCATGTATGATCGTTCTTTATAAAAACAAGAAGATATTATCTACTTAAAACTTTGAATTCAGAATACAAAAAGCATCTTCAACTTTGACATTACCTGTCGACCATTTCATTTCAAGATCTTACAGTTGATAGCACATGGGAAATTAAACACTGCCTGAAATATATAGGTACTGAAAATGGTGGGTCTTTGATTAAACACAATATGAAGAAAATAATAATGAAAATTACAAACGAATAATATCCGAATTAATAATAATAATATTTTCATCAAACAACCTTTTTCAGGAGTTTTGTCCCTTTATTTCATTTTTTTCATTACCTGCGCTTACCTTTCTTTTCTTAATACCTACAGCCCAACAAAATAACCAGTGATGTACTTTCTATGCCCGCAAAAAAGTACCGCATCCCTATCCCCAAACGCATGTCTTATAAACAAGCGTAAATATAACTTTAAATTTGGTGACAGAGAAAAAAAACTTGAATAATAAAGTGATTTCTTAAACTCTAATATCAAATTGTAAAAGCTAAGAACAAAAAAAAAACAATGTTCACCAATCTTATTTGATTTTTTTTTTGCCAACTGATCCCTCCTACAAAACTTCCCGGTTATTATCAATAACGATTCATTACGAAATCATGAACAAGTTTGAATTTTGACCAATCGCACTATATTTTCAATCAATTATAACCTCATCACTTTCCAGCTAACTGACTGGCATTTCCAATACTTAACATCTTTAATTATAACACATACAAAATTTTCTATTTTAAATTGAACGGCATTGTATTACGTTACATTCCAAAAATCTTGTTATTTTGCTGATTTCTTCATTTATTTATTACTAGTCGCCCAAAATTACAATTAAAATGACGTATTATCACTGCAATATTATTGTACAATTTTTATTCTTTATTTAATCGAATTGTGTCACTGTGTACACTAAATGTATGTCAATATCAGACATGTACTAAGTTTATGCCATAAATTGTAGGTAGAGTTTCGTCGGTAGCCTGGAGGTAGAGTCTCGGCCTTATGAACATGAGGTCTGGGGTTCGATCCCAGGTGCCGGCAAACTCCCCTTTCACGACACAAGCTTTTAGCTTACTGTGAAAGGTGTATAAGGTTGTATTTGGGTTTATAACAAAACCCAGATATATCTTTTTTTTAAAAAAAAAAAAGTTTCGGTCTTGTGCATATGAGGTGCGCGGTTCGATCCCAAGCGCAATCAAAACTCCCTTTTCACAACACAAGCTTAAAGCTTACTATGAAAGATGTAGCAAGTTGTATTTGGATTTATAACAAAAACTCAGATATATCTTCTTCAAAAAAAAAAAATATTGCTGAATAAATACATTTAAAAAGTCTAGTTCCGCCACTGGAAATACCCACATATAGGTAACTCGTAATATATTTTTTAGATATAATGATCATGATATAATATAATACTTACATTTTTACGATCCATAAAGTGTGGTCATGTATTTTTTCATAAAACCTGTGATACTACTGCTTACTATAAAATTTAGTGTAAGAACGAAATCGAAAATATTGTACATCATAAGAAACCACTTCAGCAGTTCGTTTTAATAGGACTTGACATTTGGCAAGAATCCTCGTAATATTGAAATTAAAAGTGTTCAATTTACAACCGGTAACCAGACGGATATAGGTATTACGAAAAAATATAAAATCTATCTATCTCAATTTATACCATCACGGCATATCCCAGGTGTAGGGTAGCCAGCAGATCAGTTGCATGTAATAAACATGCAAGAATCCTCTCCATGCCAACAAAAAATAAGACATTATATGAATATAAAATCAATGAGACTTAATCGACGTATTGAAAGTGTAAAAAAAACCATTCAAATTCATTCATAGCATCACGGATTTCCCATTGGGATCTTCCATTGGGGTAGCCAACGGGCTAATCAGATGTAAAAACATGCAACTCGTCTAGGTGGCTTATCTCATCGCTTAATAGAAGATATTGTGTAAGACACTATATGATTTTATATTCATATATTGCGTAAGACACAGTCTCTTGATCTGTTCAAGAGTCGATTAAAGACACACTTGTTTGGTATATCATATAAATGATATAAATTGTACAACTTATTGTTATTTATATATGTTTAGTTTTTATAATAGCTTATTAATATTTGTATTATATGTATCAGGCTTCAATCACAGGTATAAACACGATATTTTAGGATGCGCCCTTGAAGTGAATATATTCCACAAAACGGCGCACTATAAATTGTCTAGTTATTATTATCATTATTATTGAGTTACGGATTAATACGTTACGACAACGGATATCCGAAATTTAAAAACATCCGTTATTCGGTCGAATCACTATCCGTTTTATCATTAATTCGAATTATAAATATAACGACCGGATTTATGAAGTCAAGTATCTCTTCCACGAACCTAAAAGCATTCCTAAAATATAAGTAATATATTATATTTTTTCCATTGACATTCATATTTCTCCTACTAATGACCATCCTGCTTAAAATTTATCACTTGTTTCCACCCGTAGGTTCTTATGTATTGAAAGATATTTATTTCCTTTGCTAAGATATGTACGTATGAAAGATTGCTCCCGGGACATTTTATATAATTTTTTTATGTTAGCAAGTGGTAGGTGCGAGATATCATGTTTATACGAAAATTATTGAAGAGAAATATTTGAAAAATTTCATGAAAAATACAAATGAAAAAAAAGTTATACGAAAACACATATTGGTTCCGTGGAATTCCCGATAATGAATAGGACTCCAGTTAGTTTATGTATGTTTATAAGTACGTATCCTGTAACAGGCGAATATTCGTAAAACATCGCGATTGGGTTAGTTGGAAGAGATTGCGCCTTTGCTATAAACTCGTCCTCTGTATATTGATTGTATCTTACTTGAATGTTAACCTTTTATGTAATTAATTGTAATCAATGTACAGCAAAGAATAAATAAATTAAGATATTATAAAACATTTTCAAATCAGCGACGAGATTTACCACCCATCCTGAATGCTTTAGATTTCATCGGCACAGAGAGGACAACTTGCATTCCATGCAGTTACTCTTCTGGTTACACCGCTTGTGAGATATGCTGGGGTGTTAAAGATGTTATACAAAATAAATATTTTTATGACATGCACTCAATAGTTAAATATCTTCCGTTAAGATTTTCCATACACAGAAATGCATAAAGCTCTACATTAAGTGTTTGAAAGCACCACGTTCAAAGGTATTATTGTAGGTACATACCTATTAAAATGGGGTAATAAAAGCCGAAATTGTAGCATAAATAATTAAAGACAATAATTTTAACTTTTAGAAATAAATTGAGAAGATAAAAATCACTTTCAGTACAGATTCCAACAAAAAAAAATAACAAAGTGCTAAAACTTCTTCCATGAATACCATGATAAAAGTTTAATAGAAAAAAAAACTTTCTTATCAATTCATTATTATTTTTATATTTCTCAACAGATTTTCCCGTCGAGGAACGATGGTATAAAAAATACGTGAAATAAAAAAAAATGTCTAAGTAATTTTAATTAATTAACAAATTTTTCCCAACTCCAAATGAGGCGTTGCGAGAAAAATGGAAAAAAGTATCGATCTCTATAAAAATATATGAATCCGTTCATAAGTGTGTGTATATGTCACATTAATAAGATTATGATACAAAATCTTCTTACTTCTAGTAGGTATATAAATGTAATCCATAAAGGATGCATATTTAAAAAAAAAATGGAGGATATATGTATATTAAAATATCTTTCTTATGGACAAAGGTGTTATAATTTTTGCTAGAACATATCTGAAATTTGGTTCCTAAATATACTCGTATATAAAGTTTTTCAGATTTTTTTAGCATATACATTGAAGAACCCACCGACCACTCTGCGGACAATTCTGGAGACTTTCTGGCAATCCACCAAACACGAGAGATTTTTGAAGTCTGGGAACTCCCATTTAAAATTTTAGAAAAAAATATTCTGTCAGTTTCTCAGGTATGAATAATAAAATCTGCTTACAAATAGTATTTGTACCTACACTATGTTCTTTGTTAATTTCGATCACCACACTTATTAGTCAAAAAATATAAATTATTAAAAACTCCAGGTTTTCGCCTCAGAAATAGTAAGTCGTTCGATTTAAAACTGGAGATGCTAATAATATATTATTTTTTAAAATGCTTTGGTCGATTGCCACTCTGTTTCAAAACTTTGACGCACCATATATCGGAATATTAGAATTTGAAGTTGTTGGCTTATGAAACTGAGTGATAATTTGATGATTATTCATTGAGCAAAGGTGGGTTCAACAATAATGGCACTAAGTATCTTGATAAATACAGGAAAGTTATATAATTAAAATTAAAATGCAACACAAAGTATCTATTATATCTACCTATATATGTACATAAGAGTAGATGTACCTATAACTGGCAGATGAGGAAGATACCTATTGTTATGTATAATACCGTTTAAGATCTTCATAAAATAGTTATGACCGAAGCAATGACATTATATATTATTAATATTATAATTCAAATAGGTAACAATAGTTAATATAATACCTTATATGTACAGGGTGATGAAGTGAGAGTGACAAAAATATAACAGTATCGAAAAAATGTGCATGACGCTTTCATACATTCTATTTTAGCATATCTGACCAAACCAATAGACAAACTGCATGTAAAAATATGCAAGTACATTGAGAAAAATACTCACAACGAATCATTAGTACGTACTATCAGATTTGGACCAGAGATAGTACAAACGATTCATTAGTACGAATCTATAATATTAATCTATCGCAAACAAGTCGTTAGTAAATTTACCATCAATTTGTTTGCGAAAAGTTAATATTATATAGTCGTACTAATGAATCGTTTGTACTATCTCTGGTCCTAATCTGATAGTACGTACCAATGATTCGTTGTGAAATTTCGTTGGTATTTTTCTCAGTTCACATACATACCATCACGCCGCTTCCCTCACGGGGTAGGCAGAAAGGATCGAGCGCCACTTCCTTTTATCCTTGCATACATCTTTCGCTTCCGTCACTGTCATACAATTCCTCGTGCATGCTCTCCTGTTCAATGTGCTCAACACATGACAGTCCTGTAGGATTTGATTTAAATGATCTTGCCATTTAATCCTCAGACGTCCACGTCTCCGAGCACCATTCCTCTCAGCTATGTAAATATAGTAATCATATTCGTGTTAATAAAAGTTAAATGAGATTGGTGGCATACCTTCTCACTGAATTGGATATTTTGAATGTTTTATTTGTGATGCGACATTAACACTTGCATTTTACAAGACACTAAAAAGAGTACGAGAGCACAATTCTTCAGAGGACTGTACGGTAAAATGGCAACATTAAAAAAAATTGAAAACAACTTAGCCACCGCCACCCTGTGTAATTATAACAACAAGGCATGATCATAAATTCGATGAAATTGCTAATAAACTCAGTGTGCACACTCAGTGTACACAAACTGTCCATTAAAACCAAAGTTTCATTATGATAATATTATATATGTACGAGTATAATAACTATAGGTGTACACTTAATTTCTAATAAACCGCCACCGCCATTACGGAAGAAGACCGCGATTACGGAAGCAAAAAATGTACATGGTAAATACCTATATCGAAACAGCTTAATAAAGCTGATATGGAGGGCATCACATATTAAACGTATTTCAACGCGAGTCAAATAGATACTGAACAGAGATCTTCCACTCTGTTCTATAAGTTTTCGACAATTTTGTAAAAGGCTGGTATTCTTAAAAAGTCACGTTTAAGACATTTAACCTCTTCCATTCAGACTCCATTGGTATGGAGAGAATAACCCGTGTGTTTATTGGGTAAATGCAACTATTCCGATGATTACCCCATTTTGTGAGAGAAACCTTGGTAAAGAAGAAGAGGATGAGAGCACTAAAAATTCAAATTCAAAATTCATTTATTTCCTCAAAAAAATATTTCATATAATGTAGTAGGGCTTGGCAAAGGTGTTGTACATTTTGAGATGAATTCGTTTTTATACTCTCAAGTGTTAGAAGATAAAGCTGTTTATAATAACAAGTCGCAAAAACTTACCTAAGAAAAATTGCCGCAAAATGATATACATACATCCAACATAATTATGTTAAAAAATCAAACTTTCGTAGGTATATTCTCAAATCATACCTAATAATTAAAATTATACAGATAAATCTTTTTGCTAGTCGGTAATAAAACATAATAATGCTGCCTCAACAGTAAAATGAATCAAATAACTAATAAAATGTTAGTTAAAACAAAAGCTCAAAAGCTTAATACACAAATAATCTGAATTCACTACATTTGTATGTCAGGGGTAAACTACATTATGTCAGGAACCGTCATTTTTCAGTTTAAGTATTTAAGTTTTTTTAGCACAATCACATTAAATCTTATATATTTTTTAAGACAAAATTACTGCCAAAGATCATTGCGCATGATTGATATTAACTTTATTTATTAATTCATATCATTCTGGCATTTTCCATAAATGGGTAAGTCAGTGGACTAACTACACGCTTATTACATGCAAGTCATTGATCTGTGGCATAAGTTGCGTTGTCGCTGAAGATGTTGAATGCCTCATTCCTACACGGTAAGTTTTACTAATACCTACATTTTACAGGTCACTTGAAACCCTACAGAAAGTAGTGAGAGATCAATTATATATATATGGACAATTCAATCAGATCCAGTTAGTCGAAACTAGGATATGAATCTTTAATTATGGGTTTACGATTGACGTATGTAAATCTTCTTCTTCTTCTCTGTCGTTTCATCAGTAGGTACTGAAAACCGTGAACATCATGTGTAAAAAAAATGCCTCCAGTGACCCCGATCCTCGCAGCGCTTCGTGCAACGTCCCTCAGATTACTGCTGGTCTCCCCATTTCATCGGTGCGCGTCTTCTAGTACTGATGCCCTTCACACCTCGTTTAGAAAAAGCTTTTTCAGGTTGTCTAGTCCTCTCAGTGCGATGTTTTAGGTCGAAATTAAATTTGACACAGTACGGTTTCCTTCCGATATTCAAATATATTATAATACATTAGCTCAGTTATTTTCAATTAGAAGCGTGTTATTATCCTTTTGTAGAGGAATGGACTGAGTTATTTTCAATTAGTACAAAACATAACAGGCGAAGCCAATATAATGTCCATTGTATTATAATTAATTTACTATGTTTGACCATGCCGTAGCTAGTAGGTACTGTAGGTAGTAGTCGCGTACACAGAGTAAAAAACATCTTTATTATTAAAATCCTTACTTTGTCATGAAAAAAAAATGTAGATGATATCTTTTTTCATGACCAAGTCGTAAAATAAAGTTCACAAATATGAGTTTTTATTGTTACTATTTTCGATGTTTTTTATTTATTTTAATTTATATGCCAACTATCCTGAATTTCTTATTTTTCATTCGCAAAGAGAAGATGATCTGTATATTCATTATTTGCGGCTTGTCTTCTACTGGCTACCCCACTCATGGGATATGCCGTGATGATATGGATACATTAATGAACAAATAAAGTAAAGAGATGTTCAATACTTTTTATAACATAATTAAAAAATAGATACTTTCGTACTATTGAGGAATTTTAGAATAGGATATTGACAGGATACACTCTGTATAGCCTATTTTTAATTAATTATGAAAATATAACTATTTGAAAAAAAATATAAATATTATGAACGAGTTTACTACCTGAAAGTAATATCTCTCAGCTAACAAAACCTTAAATATTATGCATTAATTTCTGAATATATTTATCGTAAGTATTTTAAAGTATTTTCCGTTGTACGAGTATACGCTGACAATGACAAAAAATCAATATCTAATGATATCAACATAAGAATAATAAAAAAACAACAACTTTTAATAATGAAAAGACCATACGTGTAAAAGAAATGTATTTTTTAAAAATAAGTTACCTTTGAAAAACGATCCTGGGAATCAATGATGTCAATGAACAGCGACATTTTGTCATCCATGATTTTAAATCCATTTCTGGGTTGGGCTAACAAATGTTGAACTGCCTCTCTTATTGAAGACGGTGTAGAGGAAGCACTCTTACTTGGAGTCGTAGCAGGCGTTCCAGCTTTACTTCCATTAGGGAATCCTGAAAACATAGGCCCTCCATTTGGAGGCTGAGCTCCAGGGAATGGCTTGAATGGTGTGCCATGAAACGTTGGAGATGATCTCATTTGCGGTTGCGTTGAAAGAGCTATTCTTCTTGGATCATGAGGAGGTAGGCCATTAACTTGGGATATAGATGGTACTTGATAATCACTTTGGGAAGATGTCAATGATCTATATCCCGAATCAGATGGACTCGCATTTGTTGCGTAAGTCATAGTGTTTGTATTATTAACAGCCGCTATACTAAATGGACGTCTAGGTTGAGTATTTGTGGCCCATGGTGTAGGAGGACCCATCATTTGAGGATATTGCAATACTTGAGGGGGTGGACGACGAGGAATGGGATGTTGCAATGGAGGTAGCCTTACTGGAGACCATTTTACATCAGCTTCAGTTACAGCAATGCTGTGAGGACGGCGAGGACCAGGTTGGCCTATTCCATTCCACGGAACATTTCTCGGAGATGCTTCGTTTTGGTTATCTTTACCATCAATAGGTGTTGTAGCTACACTATGTGGTCGTCTGGTGACTACTGGCGGAGGGCCCTGTTGAGGGAAATGATTTGCCCATGGAGGGAATCCATTCATCATTTTGTATGGTAGACCATTTGGCATAGGATTAGCTGGAGTAGTTGGAGTCGCAGCAATACTATGAGGTCTTCTTGATATAGTATTCATAGATGACGTAGCCGGTGGAGTAGGAGCTCTGTAAAGAGGAGCTGGGCCACCATTCATTTTGATATTATTCGGAATTCCATTAGCCATGCTGGTAACAGCTATTGAGTGAGGTCGACGAGGCATTGAGTTGGTAGATGGAATATCTCCATTTGTTGGGAATTTCATGACGGATGCTGGTCTTCTAGGAAGGGTTTGAGCCACTTCCGGGGCGGGAGGAGGTGGGTCATCCCACGTGGTGACTACGAGAGTGTCTTTCAAAGGGGAGAGCCCCCGCCTCGGAGGGGCCCCGGGAGTAGGTTCTGCCATGGCCCCCCGCCCCGTGTCAGGCCGCCATCACCAATACAACTACATCCGACATCATAACTGACAGTTTGTTCATATTACAATGATATCATTATTTACTTTTCAAAACATTTTGTATTATTTGAATACAGTAGATGTCTTGTTCCGATTATTATCTGCGATGTTTCCACCCGTATGTTTTTGAATCCTTATTTGGTTACATCAAAAGACACCGACACAAAAACAAAAAGCGTTTAGTTAAATTCACTTCTAAAACACTATTTGGCTTTTAACATATTATAACTTCACAGGATTGTTTTTCACTTATGACGATTTAATACAAGCTCTCTTGTATATTGTATTCTGGAGTAACTTTTGGTAAATTAGCTCTCTACGGTACCAAATCACTATTGAATCAGCTACAACACAACGGACTAGGTATATTAACAATAATATGATATTATAAATTCTCTAAACTTCTACGACATGAAATACTAACAAAATTAAACTATGTGCACAAACTAACCGAAGCATTTCCCAAATATGTTGTTACTCGTACTACTATTGTTAATCATAATATGGACGCCGGACAAATGTTTGTATTAATTTTGTTTCACTTGAACAAACTGCATGGCTTTGTTTTAACAAAACCGAGTTTCTACTTTCAGAAGCTGATTGAGTTCACAATAAAGTGGCAGAGACTAAATAATATTTATTCATAAAGGTGATAACTTTTGCACTAATGAACAACTTTCTAACTACAATAATATTACAACGGGCTACCAACTACTTCTAAAACCTTTAAAATCTATAAAATATAACACGTGTACATTTTACTAATAACAACAATAATGTAAGTAAATATTATATTGCTTTTTTATTATTTTAAATTTATTGATTATTTTTTTATAAATTTGATAAATTTATTACTTAATAATTATTAATATTAACGTAACAATCAACTCGTGTAAATTTAAAATATATATTATTTAATGCAATTTGATATAAATTGGAGTATGTATGTGTAGTATTTAAAACTTAATGGTATTAGTAGACGCATGGAAGTAACTATAATATAATAATAACGCGTTATAAAAAAAAGGTTCTACGTCCTTATAGGTAACGTAACAACGGCGTTAATATTCCGTTAGTTTTCGGCGTAGCGGGCGTCGTGACGTAGAATCTCGTGCGGTAAACAGTAACGACTGACGCTGGGTACAGTGAGAACCGGGATGCTGTGAGGGGATAGGTTGTATTCGGGGGTGAGAGGAACGCAGCAGTATGATGGGGTAGTGTGGGAGGAATAAATGGGAAGATGCAGGACATCCGAACCGTGGATATTGTTTGTTTAGATTTAATTGTCAAGTTTCTGCCATATATGTATGCCGTGCCTTTCTCTACATACAATAATAATATACATACAGTGTGTATGTAGTAAAAAAGGTCACAGTAAATAATTAATAATGCCTCCGTATCTAATAATAATAATAGCAATAATAAATGTTTCGCTTTGCCTCTTACAAGATAAACAGTATTCTGAATTACAATAATAGTATGTATTGCATATATAACTTATCAATGTACCTATTTGTTTTATTCTTAATTGCACATTGAATACAAGCATTTTTACAATCAAATATATTTATTTTAAATTCAATACATAAACAAAGGGCCATTTTATCGCAAAGACGCAATTTCCTTCAACTTTCAACTAACCCATTTCTCTTAATATACATAATATGATTACAAATATTTTCTGATCATTTCATTTTCCACCTATCTTTGATTTTTTTTCATTTTTGACGGCATGGAATAAACGACTTGCATATTTTTAAAGGGGCAGTTATTTCGCTAGCCTACTTGTGGGAAATGCCGTGATGATGTGAATGAACGATTCTTCAATATTTATTCACATTTAATACGCGCTAAAAGTTTATTGGTTATTTAACATATCGTCGTTGCATATTCAAAAAGGGGTATGTGAATTGATATGTGTTTTGACATTTCTAGAATAAACTGGTTATAATGACACCATAACTATTTTATGAAGTGATTCTTAGTATTAAATATTAAAATTCAATACTTAACGAATAATATCACATGCCAAAAAAAAAATCCAAATAACATTTTTAACGCCTTAATGAACAGTTTTTAAAGAGTATGCCTAAATAAAAATGTACCTACGCACATACCTCTTTTTGAATATGCAACAACGATATTATTTTGAATTGAAAATGACTTAGTAATAGAAGATTCCCATATTTTACCGTCTCTACTTTCACGGCATCTCTTACAAGTGGGGTAACCATAGGACTAACTGAATGCTATGAACATACATACAAAACGTTATCTCCGCGCCAGAAAAATAGAACATTTAGGATGTGTGGCATACCTCATCACTGAATTGAAGATGAAACGTAATAATTATTCGTGATGTTTTACAAACACCTGTCCTTTTCAGGACACTGGAAAACTTACAGAAAAGAGCGGGAGAGCTATTATTGTCCAGGAAGCTACACGGAGTACTATACTCTAACTATAGTTATGATAACCGATGTATTTACCAATGAGCAACTTGCACGAAATATAAGACAAGTACATAATAGGCACTTGAGTTCATCAATAATTCAAAAGTAATACAACAATAGGTCAAAGCGCAATAGCTGGAAATTAACGGTTAACAGATTAAAGAGTTAATTCATTTTCGTTAAAGTTTCGATAAGTTTTATATTTGATGTAGCAATTCGTTAAAGTTTCGATTAGTTTTATATTTACTGTAACATTTTCGTTAAAGTTTCGAATAGTTTTAAATTTACTGTAACATTTTCGTTAAAGTTTCGATCAGTTTAACATTAACTATAGTATTTGCAAGGATTGAAAACAATTGAATTCTGCTAAATTAAATCGTCAGTAGACTGGATATAGAATTTCGGTCTCATGCACAAGAGTTGTGCGGTTCGATCCCAGATGCCAGCAAACTCGTGAAAGGGTTCACGACACAAGCTTTTAGCTTACTGCGAAATGTGTACCTATAAGGTTGTATTTGGGTTTAAAACAAAAAACCTAGATATATCTTTCTTTTTAAAAAATCAGATTTTTTTCTGAAGGGGGGTTTTTCCAGCAATGTTTCATAAAACTGGCATTTAGCACAGATACTGGATTTAGGACAAAATGTCGATAGCACTTTTTTGTTTATAGTTACTGACTTTTATCGCTTCTGAAATAGTAAGATTCAACTGTAACATTCAACAATGTTACGACTAAATATGTAACCAATTTAACTCTTCATTTGACGAATTAACATTTAACTGGTTTAAGTTTTTAATTAACGCTCTGCAACTCAGTGTATAAGATAATAATATGAAAACTCAAACTCTTACATCGGGTAGGGTGCTTGATACTTTTAAACCACCGATTACTTGAACATCGTAAAAATATTTATTTTGAGAATATTATTAAGTGAGTGTATTATTATTAGAAAAAATAAAGATTTAAAATATTATTATGAGTAGACACTAACGCGTAATAGGAATTGATTTTAATGATTAATTCAACTCACAGTAACAGTGATTTCTTTTAAAGTGAAAAATTCCAGTCGCAACTGCTAAAACAAGATTATTTTTACTATTCCAAAATTACATTTATAATTACTCTTGCAACATAACGCGATTCTACATGCTCGAACTAGCAGGCGAAAAAGTTTAGAATTTAAAGTTCTGATGCCATTTGGATAAAAAATCTTGATCCACCTGAAATTCGAAATAACATAACATAACGTGCATAGACGATTCACACAAATCGAGCTAGTCCCAAACTAAGATATGAATCTTGTATTATGGGTACTAACACGATGATAGACATTATATACAATGCATAAACATAAAATAGATATAAAATAAATTTCTCGAACGAAAAAAAATTACTCATATTGGTTTGGATTAAACAATTGTCAATAGGTGTACCTTAGATCGTGATAATAGGAGAGACAGATTTGTTGAACGCCAAACATTTGCTACCACGTTAAAAGTGTCACTTATGTCAGTCTGAAGCCAATTTGTAAGTACATATTGGGTCTCCTTTAAAAGTGTTAATAATAATATTATTCACAAGTAAATAAAGTCAATGTGTCAGTAATGTCAATTGATAAGATGATATTTGCAGTCAATAAAAAGCAAAGAAAAAATATATTAATATATAAAAATCTATTTAATATGATTAATAATATTAAACAGAAAAATCAAAATGTAATTTTTATTCATGACTTTAAAAAAACTATCAAAATAAGTATAACTATTCTATTTTAAGTTCAAAGGCTGTCCAACACTATATGAGCTGTCAGGTATACAATGTTTTTAATTTAAGAAAAAAACTTCAACTAAACTTTAATAAAATCTTCAGCAAAATATTCAAAACTAAAAAAAGGTAACAGTATTATTTCTCGGTTATTTTTAAAGAACAGAAACAATAACGGGTATCCACTCCTCTTGACGGTATGACGGTGTTCTGTTTCTTTTCCTTAAATCCGATTCACCAGACACAACGAGCACCAGATGGTGAGGAATATATTATTTATCTCAATCTTAAAATTAATTTCGAGAGAGTAAGTAGATATCATAAGTATGTAAGTATCTAAGCAAGCGTACCGATTCATAATGCGAGAATGAATACCTTTATAAGTATTATGTACTCGCATAAGTAGTAGGTATCAATAAGTTTATAATATTACGTATAAGGTACCTTCTTTATTACCCGATACCTCCCAGGTAAAATACGTCTATAATTCTTACGTACCCGGTGTATGAAATATGTACTAGCAATTCACTAAATTAAACCTTGTTCAAATATGAATAGTAATACATTAATGTTGTTGACCGAAGGTACTTGTTGGAAGTCCATTTCAAGATAATTGAAAAAAAAAACACAATATGTAGTTAACTTCCAAATGACTTTATTAACTTCGCGTACTAGTATTCGGAGACTGTCGTCTCCATCATCAGGCGATTAGTAAAAAGACACTTTTTACTAATCGCCTGACACACGCGAAGTTAATAAAGTCATTTGGAAGTTAACTACATATTGTGTTTTTTTTTTTCAATTATCATGAATAGTAATCATCATTTATAAAAAGCAAATAGATTAAATTGAGTAAATATTATTTCGAAAATCTCACGCTAGCTAAGGATGTGTTGGAAGAATAAATAATAAATCTTGACTTAAGCCAGCCTTGAGGCAATTCGTACACATTGAGACGCCTTTCTCGCTTCTTTCAATAATAATAATTTTATTTATCAAAAAATATAAGAAAAACAATGATTTATTAGAGAAATGCTCATATATACAAATATGCTTCATAGGTTCAACGTAGTTTTGCAGTTTCATTGGTATCGTACTTTATTAAGTATGCTTTATTGAGATAAAAAATTAAGCAATGTTTAAGCATTATCTGCAATGTCTATGGAAAACATACATTTCAGGAACATGTTCAATAGATACAAGTTTGCAAAAAATCCTTCGTTTCCCTGTAATTTGTCTTTCAAAAGTGTATGCGTAAAATGAACAAGCAAATATGCATATGAACGGACTAAATTATTTATGAAAGAACAACATAAAAATATTATAATACTCGATATTATTTACTTGGTACAACGAGTCGGTAGTTAATATCTTGTACTCAGTAAGTATTATTGTATCATTAATATCGTTATTATCTTACTTGATACTCAAGTAAAATGTAAATACTCATCTACCCACCTCTAAAATTTTTTGCTCAAAAATGTACTCATGACTTCATATATTTTTACCATAGTTCTGGAAAGTATATAAGTACTCGTTCATAGATGTACAATTTTACACCTGCAATAATTAATAATAATAATAATACTCTTAACTTGTTGTCTAGTAGTGTATGAATATAATAATGTATTTATTTGCTTTTTGAAACGTTAAGAATATTCGGTATTTGGTGAATGGATTTTTTAAAATGAAAAAGTCAGCAACATGGCCCTGAGATATCCGTGACTGCACAGGTATCCGAGATGTGAAATTTTTTTGGTCTTGCAAGACACAGATAAACATTTGCCCAAGTGATGATCGCCATAGAAGAAAATTTTATCCGTATGTAAAATTTACGACATTGTACAGAGACATACTATGACAAATATGTATGTAGGTGATACTTGATTTTTTTCACAGAACCAAAATAAACTTTCACCAAGTATTGTAAACCCAAAAAGTTGTCTATTCTATGTATTTTTAAACTTTCTTAGTATTACAGTTTTACAATTAAAAGTTGACGTTTTGCATCTCAAATTCAGTAATGAGGCTGTTCTGATGGCTACCCCACTTGTGGGATATGCCGTGATGATACCCTATTTACAATGACAGTGTTTTAAATAATAATAGTATAGCAGTTTTTTTATAACACAGCATTTAAATTTTAATTTTTTTTTATGTATTTTTTTGTAATAGTTCACAGAACTACAGAAAAATTGAATGGAAATTATATCAAAATTTAATCTATTTCAGCAATGCCAAATGTTGGACAAAAGATTTTTTTAAAATAAAAATCTATTAAGGAGGTTAGAATTTCAATGAAATGTGAAAGAGGCTAACTAAAGGCATTTTTTATTTTGAATTCCATTATATTATACATAACACAGCATTTAAATTTTAATTTTTTTTTATGTATTTTTTTGTAATAGTTCACAGAACTACAGAAAAATTGAATGGAAATTATATTCAGCATAAAATTAATCAAAATTTAATCTATTTCAGCAATGCCAAATGTTGGACACAAGATTTTTTTTAAATAAAAATCTATTAAGGAGGTTAGAATTTCAATGAAATGTTAAAGAGGCTAACTAAAGGCATTTTTTATTTTGAATTCCATTATATTATACATAAATAAGGATAATATACCTAGTATTATATTTACATATACCTAATACCTTTAGGAACAATTCTATATCACAGAATATCGATTTCTTCCAAGACCCTAATTTAAAAATTCAAATAAAGTTACCTACTGGAAGTAAGAAAGAAAAACAAGGAGAGCTTTCAATATTCGATTTGGCAAACTTTTCAAGGGATAATATTAATAAAAGATATATGTATCTGCCAGTGATTGATTGCGATATAATAAACCTATTAAACATGCAAACAGTTCTTTTGAAGATTTCTTTCTTCGAATATAAAACACTTTTTTTTCAATAGAGATGTACCTTATAATAATCAAACACATTTTAGACGACGAGTTTTAATATTTTTTCATTAATTGTATCGGCATTAACATTGTAACACTTCATCTTAAATGATCAAATAAAATAAAATAAATATTTATTATTTTGTTTTGTGTTACTGTTGAGTAAGACTAACGCACGACCGGTTTCGGGGACTCCGATATAGATATAGATCAGCACCTGATGATGCGAACTCGGAGTCCGCGAAACCGGTCGTGCGTTAGTCTTACTCAACAGTAACACAAAACAAAAATAATATTTATTTATTTTATTTTATTTGATAATTTAATATTTTTTTTTTACTTTAACAAGTAAAATAGATAAATAAGACATTTAAAATTTTCGGTTCAGCGATGAAGTATGATACCCATACTGAATGCCTTATTTTTGTCACGGAGACAACAACGTGTATGTTGACATGTTGTTAGTCTGTTGGATACTTCATTCCAGGGAAATACAGTTATCTTCATATCTAAGCCAAATAAAAAAGAAAGAAATTTTTCAAAGTAACATAATCATAAAAGGTAGGCAGAGAGGACGAAATGCTAATTTTAACTATCCTCGCACATTACATTCCCATCCACCACATTCATACAGTTCCTCATAGATGCGCACGGATTGTTCCTATTCAACACGCGGTCGTCTTTGAAAATTTGATCCTCACGGTCAAGCCACGAGATGTTAAAAAAAATATAAATGTGAACCAGGATTCAATCATTTAACATATCTCGATGTTTCTTTACATCGATGTTTTGTTTGATAAAATATGTCTAATATTTTCTCTCTTTCTCACGTCTTTAAGACGACCTCCCTTTTCTTGCCGTCTTGTTGTTATTTCATGTACCCTCTGTAAATATTTAAGGAGGCATTCGGCGTATTGAATACTTATTATTAACATCTCTCTCTTTCTCTTGAATAGTACAACATGGTAGCACGGCGAGACTAGGAATCAATAGAACAATATTATGAATTTGTAAAATCAATACCATTTACCCGATAACGATATAATGACTATTTAAGAGACTTTAAATTTGTATGAGAAAGTAATATTTTTGGAACAAAGTAATTATGGGCTATTATTAATTAGAACATAATATGACAAAAGTAATCATAATCGTATCGACATACATAAACAAAAGACTTCGTCTGTAGCCTGGAGGTAGAGTCTCGGCCTCGTGAACATGGGGTCCGTGGTTCGATACCAGGTGCCGACAAACTCCCCTTTCACGACACAAGCTTTAAGTAGCGTACTGTGAAAGGTGTACCTATAAGGTTGTATTTAGGTTTATAACAAATACCCAGATATATCTTATTTTTAAAAAAAAGACAGTGTATGATCAGTCTTCATAATCAGCGCTGATAGAAGAAATATTATATTATTCCAGGCTGAATTGCAGTGGTCTTTATAGTAATTTCTTACCTGACGTTTCACCCACATCCACGGCGGCATCTTCAGAGATGAGGGTAGGTATACGAGTTATCTTCTTCATTCACGATGAAGGCAACTCTATTATACACGTCAGCGGCTGTAGGCTGTCACACGATAGGTATTCAATTCATGTTAAAAAAATGCTATTAAATTCGTACATTTATTCATACCACCACGGCATTTCTCAAACGAGATTAAACGGGATGTTTTAAGAATACGTTACAGGAAAGAGTTGAGGATCTATTATTTGCTGGAGACTGCAAAATTAAATAATTCATTAATTCAAACCATCACGTAATCTCCCACAAGAAGGGTAGCTATAGTAGATCAACTGCATATAATAAATATGTTAGTTGTCCTCTCTGTGTCATCCAATAAAAGCCAAAGACATTAACATAAGTAAAAAAAACAAATATATTTTTTTTGTGAATAAGTTGAAAATCAAACAAAGAAATTCAACAAGGTTTTGAATATTCTTTATTATTTGATTGATTGATAAATTGTTAATTGATAAGGCGCCTAATCATTTTTCAATTACGATATTAATAAATCAGGAACTCCTAAAAATCAATCATAAGCTGATCTTGGATATTAATTATATTATATAATGTATAATACCAATCTGCACATTAAATATTAAAACGAACTTAAATAATTATATAATATGTTTCAAGATCTTTGTAAAGCAAATTTAGTTACTGTGAAAGTTGTCAAGTTTATTACAAGGATTTCGCTATAAAAATTAAGTACATAGATAGATTTTTATTGAATTACTTAATAAAAAGAATTTAAGAATTCCCACTCATTTCTTCTTTATAGACATCATCCCGAACAGACTCCCTATATTTTCTTTAAGAAGTATTTGTGAGTACTACAGAAGACAACTTTATGCCTAAGATTTGTAAAATCTTTAATTCACGCTATGTTCCTAGTAAATAATAAACACCTATAGCTATTCATTTTTATTTTGACATAAAATGTATATCTCTAAAGGTAATTAGGCATCAACTGGAAGTCAATATTTTCGATTCTCATCAATTCAGCGTATGTTATCCATTTCGTGCCAAAAGAAGGTTAAGGCATTCAGGATGACTGGTTTACCTCATCGCTGAATAAAAGATGTTAAATGTTTAACAAGAAATGTTTAACGAATATATACCTAATAGAATTAAAATAGTATATTCGTATAATTTGTATAATTGAAATACAGGAGAGACGGTAATCATGGTTGGGTCATGATTTGAAAATATACTGTGACAGTAGTATCGTTTCAATGACAATGACATCAGAGCGTTAGGAATGTCGTGAGAAGGGGTGACTCAATTGGCGCAGAGACGCTCTGAATGGAGGATGCTGGTTTCTCCATTGTGCTAGAGGAGTGTTAAACGAGATAATAATTATATGAATTATATGAATATTATGTACCTACCGGAAATAAGTAAAAAAGGGACACCACTCTCACTATTGCTATGTCACGTAGAATGCTTTATTTTTTCACAGATATGACTGAGATGGAGAAAACATACTTTTGCTTAAATTCGGTCATATTCTTACTGTACATACATAATATCTTTGATATGGGTTAAGAAATAGATGAAATATATTACATGCTTTATGTATCTATAGCACAGCTGATTCAACAGATCCACTAAAACATATTGTAAGCTATAGGTCATCGAGAGCACTAGTCAAAAATTTATTAGCGAAATTTAAGTACATCTGGCAATTAACTCTACTTTAAGTAAATATTTATCGACTGAGATTATGAGTAATATTAATACTCGTCTCAAAGCTATTACAACGAATTATCTTATTCGTGAGAGCCCTGTAACTACATCATATTAATAAAACTAACAATAAATTATAAGTATGTACGTACACATTTAGACATTTAGAAAATTAGGTATATACTTATTTTTATAGTTATTTTAAATAAATAATCATCATCATCATCGCCCTCACAGCTCCTCTCGGGAGCACAGGGCAGAAACCAGCCTCCTCCATTCAGAGCGTCTCTGTACCAATCGCGTCACCCCTTCCTACGACATTCCTGCGCTCTGATGTTGTCGTCATAGGAACGGTGTAACGGTGAACGGTGCATTGAGGGATTAAATAAATAAAAAGATATGATAATTAATTATGTTTAGAAAAAAACTATTTCAGTGAGGTTGCAAAATGAAACATCTGAAACAAAAATATCGTACTTTTAACAATGTATAAGAAACGATCATTAAGTGCAAGTTGCTGTGTACTAGCTAGGCATGTGTGCATTAACTTCCAAAGCTGTATTAAATTTTTGTAATTCAAACAGTAAGATTTCCTATTACCTGAAAGACACTTTTTCACAAGATCCAAGACATCAGAATGCGTCGCAAAAAGGTGACTCAATTTACAATGACGAAAACATATTTCTCTGAATGACGAAAACATATTTCTACTTTGCGCTACCGTTACTTAGAAAAGCGTTGATGGTCGAAAACAATAAAGTGTAAAAACATATTTTGTTCAATATAAACTTTTGGTTGAATATATTCCGCATCTAATTTATCAAATTATGAACATTTTGATAGAAATTAAAATAAAAAAGTTCTATTTATCTCTTGTTAGACAAATATTTATTGCTTTTGAAATAAAATTAAGTTCAAAACGGTTGATATTCAAGCAAAATTAAATTTATAACTGGTTATTAAATTTACATAAAACGAATGCGATAATTTTCTTAAGATCTAAAGTAACCAGTGTTAATGTGTCTACGTTTACGAAAATATAATCTGAAACGTTATAAATTAACGAAATGACGACGCCAGCACAACAATCAAAATAAAGATTAACGCTAGTAAATTTTAATAGATTAAACTATAAAGATACCGCGAATAGAACATAAAATATATTCTATTGTAATAATCTCAACAAAATGTTTCTAGGTGGAAAGTATGTAATATACATATAGTCGTACTAACAAACTAGGAATAACTCAAAGAGCAAGCAAAGGACGTTTTTGTAATTATCATTAAGTTTCTAGGTGGAAAGTATGTAATATACATATAGTCGTACTAACAAACTAGGAATAACTCAAAGAGCAAGCAAAGGACGTTTTTGTAATTATCATTAAGTTTCTAGGTGGAAAGTATGTAATATACATACATATAGTCGTACTAACAAACTAGGAATAACTCAAAGAGCAAGCAAAGGACGTTTTTGTAATTATCATTAAGTTTCTAGGTAGAAAGTATGTAATATACATATAGTCGTACTAACAAACTAGGAATAACTCAAAGAGCAAGCAAAGGACGTTTTTGTAATTATCATTAAGTTTCTAGGTGGAAAGTATGTAATATACATATAGTCGTACTAACAAACTAGGAATAACTCAAAGAGCAAGCAAAGGACGTTTTTGTAATTATCATTAAGTTTTTGGAATAACTGCATTACAAGTGTTAGGCTTAACTATTATTCCGAATACATATTATTACGTTTGGCTAAAATCGTTGTTATTTGCAAAAATAAAATAAAACCGGCAAAAATAAAAACGAGTCGGATCTTGTCACCAATATTTTCGTTCCCATTGGTTAATGTCAAGTGCGAACGGCACACGCCATTCACGGCCCCGCCCCATTTCTTTCTTGTCGCAAATTGTCTTACATCCGCATCCGCATGAACATCCGCATCGATTATTGCGGATGCGGATGCGGATGCAGATGTCCAAATACATGCGGAAGCTCCGCATTTGCGGATGCGGATGCGAATATTCGCAACATCCCTGGTCTGAACTACAATATCTAACTTGTGTATGAGAGTAGTATTAAGATTAAGTGTTTTATTATTAAGGTTCTTATTATATTACTTGGGACTTTGTGAAATTAGGAACTATATACAATAATTCCTTACTCACCTATATGTAAGTATGATCTCTTTCGCCATCCATGGACCTAACTGTACCGAGAGCACAATACATAAATTATACCTGCTAAATACATACATGCGCGTCTCTCTCAAATTACACATCGGGAGGTACCTACTAGTGATGTAACGAATGTGTGATTTTGGATATTCGCGAATGCGAATGCGAATGCGAATATTTGTTGACGACATTCGCGAATGCGAATGCGAATAGCGAATATTGACTTCAAAATGGTATAGGAATTTGAAATATTTCAAAACTCCTCGGTTTTCTTAAAGAATATTTTTTTTCAGTACCTTTTTCCACAATGTACCGGGTAAGTATCCGGTACTTTCACCGAATTACAGATTTTTTTTCTTCATTTACATGGTACACAACAGATGAAACACATATAAATATAAACATGTAAGCGACAAAAACATTCCAATAGTCTTACATTGAAACAGTGCACACTTCAGCAATAACACACAAAACAATTATAGAAAATCTTACACACAATACATCCACTCACCCAATTTCGCACACATAATACATTCATACCCCGTGGAGCATCCGGTAAAGAATTGGTGTCCCACTCTTCTGCGTAAGTTTTCGAGTGTCCTGTAAAAGGCAGGTGTTCGAAAAAATTAAGACATTATACATCTTAAATTCAGCGATGAGGTTTGCCACCCATCCTGAATGTCTTGATTTTATATTGGCACGAAGAGGACAGTTTGCATGTTTCTTACATGCAGCTGATCTGCTGGCTACCCCACTTGTGGGATATGCCGTGATGGTATATAGTATATAGTAAATAAAATCGTTCCAAATATCTACTCGTAAATCATGCCAAAGGTATTAATTTATGAAAATAAAAAAAATTTTTTGTTTATTTTCAATTAATAAGTTTAACAAAATAAACGTCTATTCAATCAATAAGTCCAAATTATTATTTTTAGTATAATATTAAAGATATGCAATGGATGATAATTATTTGAGTTAAGTTTTTCAGGATTAACTTAAGACATGACTAGTTATAGGTACAAGTCTATAAACGCATTTTCATTATGAGTAGGTACGGCAGATATAATCATTATTTGTATAGTTGACAGGATTGAGAAAGTTTTATACTAGTGTTCGTGAAATTAAAACCATTATTATGGTTAAAAAAATGTAATTGTTATTTACATGTTTATTTATTTATTATTTTGAAATATAATCTACATATACTAATATTATAAAGAGGAAAGATTTGATAGTTTGCATTGAATAGGTTCCGAAACTACTGAACCGATTTGAAAAATTCTTTCACTGTTGAGAAGCTACACTATCCCCGGGTGACAAAGGCTATATTATATTTTCAAAAAAATAGGGATCCTTACTAAAACTAAATTATTATTTTAAATACCTATCTACCCCACGAAGCCGGTCCAGACTTATACAAAGAATAAAAAAAATTAAAAAAGATACACATTGATGATATGCAGTGACAAAATTATCCAATCACATAGTGAAGATAAGTTCGCAAGATTTATATGGAATGCTCATGTCGTCAGATATGAGTGTGAAAGATAGACTAAATGTATTCCACAAAATATACTGGAGGGCAAGAGACCAACAAGTAGACCAAGAAAAAGACTTTTGGATAACTTCAATTGGAATCCTGAAGAGTTTAGTACTAAATACGACTAGCAACTTACAGCACAAGAATAAAAGACTTGGAGATCCATTGTTTTGGAGACCAAATCAATACAAAAGATGGTCGACCTTCGACAGTTGGTAATTGATTTCATCAATTTATATTATGTAAACTATCATGGCGTCAACCACAAGTGGGGTTATCATTTAAGTAACTTTAAATATTAAACCAGGTTATCCTCTCCGTGACGATTAAAATAAGACATTCAGAATAGGTGGTATCCAATCACGGCTATTAAAAGTATTTCAATTTCAAATTTAGAAATCTGCATTAATAACGAAGATATTCACAAATTTCCGTAGTAATAGATCACCTATTTAATAACAAGTCCATATTATCAGACGCAAATCACAACCCTTATCAAGTACAGTATATACAAAGGGAAGACGAATTGGTTTCAATTAAATTCTAGTTAGGCTGATACGATTAATGTTAAGTAGATGTTCCTTCTAACCCTTGTTTACATTGTAAGGATATAAGATCAAATTAAACTACCAAAACCTTATTGAATATAACCAGTACAGCAATGTTTCTTAAACTGGACAATAGTACTCCCATATGGTTACTGGAGGATTTCAGGAGGGTAGTAAATAGCTCGGAGGCAATAAGAGACGATATAAAGGAGTCCCCCCCTTTAAGATCTAGGTGAAAAGCGTTGGCAGCGAATAGATTGAAGGTGCGTGCTCATGTGTCCTAAATCCATAAGAGGATGGACATGACACGAGCTGATGATTAGAGGGGTGTTTGCTGATGATTAGAGGGGTGTTTGCAGACAAATTGAGCGAGAATTTAAAAAATGTGAACTAAGATTTTAAGAGGTCAAAATCTTGACTCTATAAATTACTTGGCTAAGCTACTATTCCCATTACAAAAATTATTGGATGCACCCTTGTAGGTTAAAGTTTCTGGTGGTTGAAATAAAGTTGAGAACCTCTATAATAGACCAATTATAATCAAAATTTGATTTTGGGCATTAAACTATTAGTAGATTTGGAAATATCTATTTGAAATCAATTAATTTGTTTAGATAGTGAAATTAATTATACTGTGATAAGTTTGATAACACTTCGGCCAATACAGTTTAGATTAATTAGGTGTGGGAATTTTCCGAAAATCTTTCTTTACTCTACGTTTCGTAAGTGAGAAAACCAGCAGACTAACTGCATGTATTAAGCATGCAGGACGTCCTATCCGTGACAATAGAATTAAGGATGAATAGCACATTGCTGAATTGAAGATGTAAGTTGTCTTATTTTTGATGTTTTACGATTACCTGCCTTTTACAGGTATTTGAAAACTTACAGGAAAGATCGGAAGACTTTTTTGCTGGGAATTCAACGGAGTAAATAAAAGATAATATTTCCTTACCTATTTATAAATACGGTATTTAGATTTTTTTCAAAGCATTTTTTTTATATATAGCAGTAATTCGATTAACTTATCCTACACGTGAAAAAAAAATTAGCTTTCTAGCAATATATTATTCAAAGTTTGAAATCAATTTTTCTTCTTCACAAAATAAAACGTTTCATTCATAATATGCAGACTTCAAGGAAAAAAATGTCTCAATTTATTTATTTTATTTTGAACTAAATTGTCCATGAATCCAAGAATTTGTAAAGCAAAGTAATACAAATAGTCAGAAAATAATCTATCTATCTATCTATACCATCACGGCATATCCCACAAGTGGGGTAGCCAGCAGATCAGCTGCACGTAAGGAACATGCAAACATACAGAACATAACATGCAGACAATGCAGAAAAACAGAAAATGCAGAAACAAAGAATGCAGAAAAAAAGAAAAACATGCAGAAAATAACAAGTTAAAGATATTCAGAGTTTTTATGTATAATGTAAAATTTTAAATTACTGATGTAACAACAAAATAGTATGTTGTGGTTATTTTCGTATAGGTATTATTTATAAACTATTTAGACATCGAAGGTATACAACTTCGAATGGAAACTTTTGCGAGGTGACCAAGCGTTTAAGAGTGCGATCAGGAGGCTTGAAGACTTATAAATGGATGAGTCTCTGGCTCACCATTCCTATTTTTTTTTCATTATTTTGTACTGTTTTTTGTTTGTTTATTTCCATATTTGTCAATTAAGGTAAGTATATTTGCCTATTTATAATACTGTTTTACGAATAGTTTTCATTCTCTCATTCATTTTAAAAAAATGTGTCAATTCTTGAATTTTTAGTATGCTATTTCTAAACCTTTTTTGTTAGATGTATTCCTGCCACAACACAATTGGTGGTAGACAATTTTTTGATTATGTTGAACTCTTCTCAGTTTAAAGTAATATGTAAATGTAAAGATGATAGATGTATTATTTAAATAAAGATGATTATTAGTATATTTTCTATCTTTCTATCAATACTCTCACGCCGTGTCCCAAGTGTGGTAGACAGAGAGAACGAAAAGCCATATAGACCATATTATTAAATAATATTATAATATTTGCTGTTTATTTCGGAAACAAAAACACATTAATAAACTTAACTAAACATTATTATGACTCTTAAAAGTAAATATTTTATATTTATAACATCGTATTTAAAGCGAAATGACAAAGTGTACAGCTTTGAAAGTTTCGACGTGGAAGCTTGAACGTAAGAGACGCCACATCGCGCGAGCTTCTACCAACAACTTAAGACCGAGTTGTATATATTTTTTTAAGAAACTTGTTCTTTCATAATAATACTATCATGTCTTAAGAAGAGAAACAATAACAACAAGAACAGTGCTTATAGAGAATTGAAAAATTGAGAGCACTTAAAGTGAAACTTTGCTAATAACTAAAAAGGACAACCGTCAGAGTATTATAACTGTTACCTGTTATTTATATATAAATATCTACTACACCTTCCTTAAAACTATAACGCATCTGTGGTCAAAAGTTTTCTGCACTCAATTTATAAGCATTCTTTTAAAAAAAAAAATACTTTAGTCCCAAGCAAAGAATAGATATTCCACCCTTTTCTGTGAGTTTCCTGTAAAAGGGGGATTTTCATTAAACATCACAAATAAGATATTTAACGTATTAAATCAAACGATGAGGTATGCCACCCATTATGTACGTCGTGTTTTTCTTTGACACTAAGAGAACAAATTGTAAGCATTTAGTTTGCTGCTTGGTCCATTTTTCAGAGTTTTATGCACACTTGTCCTGAGGATGCCTTAAGAAGATAGCGCTCGGCTATAAGGTATTTAATCATCATTAGATTAAAAACATAATTATCAAAGTGAAAAAGGTGCAGTGTTTCTGACATTTATAATTTTTTTATTAACTAAAATACGATTAAGGCTTATAGATCTATCTATACACACTTCTTTCGCCTCTTCTATGTATAGTAAAGAATAAATAAATAAATAGAAAAATAACATCAAGCCCATTAATAAATAAAAATATGTTATTTTATTTTACAACTACTTATTGTGGTATTGAATTATCAACTAATATGGTATATCCACAATCTGTGTACTTGTAACATATGAAGACTTTGTTGAGGTTGATAAAATGTATGGAGAAGCAGTATTAAGAAGCTTGTTTTAGCTGTACTAAAGGATTGGATAACTCTATCATCAATATTGTATACAATATACAGTATATTTCATGTATTACATAGATGCTTGATGCCAAAGTTGGTTTAAGTAGATAAGATTGTGAGAGAAAACTATTTGCTTTATACAACATACATAATATGTATACTATTAATTCACAAGAAACATAACATAAGTTTGCTATGAAACTATGTTATAAGTATAACCTTACAACATAATATTAGACGAAATTGGCTTTCTTAAGTCAAACGATCCATAATACAAGCTATTTTGATCAAAGATTCATAAATCAAAGTACATTTTCCTTACTTAAAATAATTATAATAATATATTACATGCTGTTAGAGTCCATTTTCAGTAGAAACAACAATTACGTGGGACACATGAAGTAAGTGGTTTGTTTTGAGACAATTATTATAATGAGAAACCTCCCACTTCTATAGCGTGCATACAGAATTTAATTAGTGAGAAATATTATTGCGAAATGCCCCTTGTATTTTGCGCATTAAGTTCGGTTGGTAGGATCTAAATGAGGTGACCACTGATGCACCTTACTAACTAGGAAAGTTACCTGTAAAACCAGAACGTCATAAATATGCATAAAAAAACTGAGATAAAGGACGATGAAAGTGTGTAATTTATAGTTAACAAATTTCATATCTCTTTGTATAAATTAAAATAATAAATCTTACACATTTAAAAAAACTGATCGATTCCTTAAGTGGCTATGTTTTTTCATCCCGAAAACAAACAAAATTCAACGGAACAAGTGTGTGTGTACTTGAATGAAGTCGAATCCTTTTCTTATTATTGTAAAAGACATATTTGAAATCCTTAATTCCGTGGTGAGGTATGCTCCCTATCCTTTTATATTGGTACGAAAAGTATTATATGTATTTATTTCGAGTTTTCTATAGTCCTGGAAGAGAGGTATTCAAAAATACAAAGATATTTTACATTTGAAATTCGGCAATGAAGTTTGCCACCCATGTTAAATGTCTTAAACTTTTATTGGCAAGGAGAGGACAGCTTGTTATGACATGCAGCTGGTTTGCTGGCTACCCAACTTGTGGGATATGTCATGATGGAATATTAGGAGTAGCAGTACCTCCGAAGTTTTACAAAAGTTAACTGCACGTTTAAACCAAAGATATTGTAAGATGTCGTAGTAACGTAGTAACCCATATTTGGATTTGAAATTTATATTGCAAACATATTGAGTCTGTGAATTGAAACAACAAAACATATCGAACAATATGATATTATTATACTTTTGATTTATATTAAGATTGCTGTGGAATAAAGAGAGAACAGCATCATTTTATTCTTAAAGTTCATATTCAATGGAAAAAGAATTTAGTTGCAAAGTTTGTCCTGAACACAGTATTATGTTTATATACATATGTATGTAAGTTCAACTCCATCTGGAATAAATCACCACATCTGTTGTGGGTATAATGTATGTATAGGTGGTGCTATGCAATAACGCCACAATGACATCTTTCAGAGCGATAAAAACACAAGTTTCATGAACCACTATTGCTATACACTATTGAGGGTGTATCTAAAGTTCAGGAAAACTTGTATCTGAGGTCCCAGGAATAAAATGAACTTAATTTTTTATATTGGAGGCCAAGATAGAGGGACGACGGGGAGTTGGCAGAAAACAGATGTCCAGGCTGCGCAACATTAGAGAGTGGACCGGAATAAGGACAGTGGATGACTTGTCACTCAGAGCAGCACAGGACAGGGAGGTTTTCACCGGAGTGATCGCCAACGTCGGGGGGACCTTACATGGCACAGAAAGAAGAAGATTTTTTTTCTGAGTGTCCCATAAAAAGTAAGTATTCATAAAAGCTTAAACATCATGCAAAAGATATTTAACTGCTTGAATAGCTATCTTACCGATGAATTGAACATGTTATGCATCCCTGATATTCTACAAATTTGGCTTTTTACAGAACCCTCAAAAGCTTAAACTAGAGAATTTGAAGCGTATTCTAATCTAAAGGCTCCGCGTTTTAACTTAAAAGTAGCCTTTATAAATAATATACAGATCATAGACACATTACTGATATACATAATATTAACCTATGAAATCTGTACATCTATCCTCTTATGCCGAATCACTTGTGGAGAAAGCAGTAAGGGCAGAACTCCACATTGACTTGTCCTTTCACACTACTTTAGCTTCCTACACATTTCTGCAGTTCCTATTACTAATTCTCAAAAAATGCTGAAATGAAATTGTTCTCAATAAAATAGCGGGGTCCCAAAAGCTAAAAAGCAAGTCGGTTGATTAGTAAAGGGTTAATCTTACCAAAACTGTTTGTATGTAATACATAAAATAAAACGCAGAATAACGACAAAATGTAGGTATGCCACATAAATTTTGTAACTCTTGTCATCATTTCCAAAAGCACCATACAACTTCATGAACACAACTACATACTGCAGAATTTCTTCCCGGTCCGTAGTTTAATCTCTGTATTTTCACGAAGTTTTCAGTTCAAAGAGACGATGAAACTCTTGAAAATGTATTACAGAAACTTTATGGTAAAATGTTGCCTTTCTGTGCAAATCTCCCTCGTGGGGATGCAATTTGACTGGTATTATTATTGTTATATTTTTTTGATACGTTATAACATATTTATGGAGTTTACCACAGCATTGAATAGAACTATCATTCTTTTCTTCATATTTGAGTGTCCTGTAAAACATTACGTATAAGGCAATTAACTAACTTAAAAGGTGGACAAGAATGCTTTTAAATAGATAAATGCAAGATATTTTAATTCTCGTGAAAAAGAAGATCTCTATGAAACAAAAAATACATAAGACGTCAAGTACCTACTTTCTAAAAAAAAATCTCTTGTTTCTTTCATTTTTCAATAGAAAGTAAATCAAAAAGGTATACCTACTAAATTACTTCTGAGAATTGTTGTCAAACCCTTTGAAGTATTCCAACCGTGTTATTGATCATGGCCTAATGAAAAACAAACATAATATGTTATTATAGGTATATAATATGTTACCCATAATCTTACAACCGTACTTACAAATACGAACTTACTGTTATTCATACACTTAGATCTGACTAAATAACTCCTTAATCACAAAAATATGTCTATGTATTAGCATTCTTCCAATTTTATGACGGAATAACCGTTATTTCAATTGTCAGATCTGTATAAGTGGCCTTATCTTACTCACTAATAATATTGTTCCGACTTTATACCCGATTAGAATTATTCGTGATTAATTATTTTATTTATTCATTCATTCTTTACTGCACATTGATAACAAACAATTACATAAAAGTTAAACGTCAAAGTAAGATACAATCAATATACAGAGGGCGAGTTTATCGCAAAGGCGCGATCTATTCCAACTAACCCAATTATGTCAATTTATGATATATTAATCTGTTTAACTTCCTACTTCCTACAATAAGCTACTGTTTTATATCTGTTAACATTTTTAAATTTATTTTTTTCTCTTTGTCAGGTGATCATTTCTAATCTTGATTTAATTTGTATTTTCCTGTTAGTCGATATTGCCAAATGCTTGTCTCGTACATATTTAAATTTTTTGTATGATGTGTAGATACATAATAGAAAAAAAATCAAAATTTTATTTTTATTTTTATTTTACGAGGTTTTTCATTTAGTCAGGGTTAGTTATGTCTAGTTAACAAAGATACGAAATATGCATTTTGAGTCTGTTACAATTTACTTACAGACGAAAATCCCCAAATAATTACAACATTTAAATGATCAAACATGATATGAAGATAAATAGAATAGTACATCAAGTCACATTAAATGACTCTTAGGTACATATAATTTATTAAGCTACTTCTGGTCGTATGTCCTATTACAAAAGTTTAGGTACAAAATGGTATAATTGTATTTAATCAGTAATTTAGTTATTTACGTGCTAAATTTAAATTTGTTCGATCGCATATGAAACACTGAAGTATATAAAAGATCGGGAGTCGCTGACGTCGTTGAAAGAATGGAAAAGTTGCAGAGGTCATGAACGGGATACGTTGTTAGATTTATTAAAGATCAAAGATGGATTAAAAGGTTCGTGGACTAAAGACCTCATGTGAGTAAAAGAAGTAGAGAAAGACCTGATATGCAACATGGTCTAATGACATTAAGGATATTGCTGCCAGGAAAAATAAGGGGAAGACTTGTGTTCAGCAGTGCACAGTAATAGCTGTTTAAGTACGTAAGAAAAGTTTACAAAATTGAAATATCATTCGCTCAACATTCACAATACCAAAGAGATCTTCACAACTTTGTCAATACGGTCTTTAGTAGGTAGACAATATAACCATATATATGTACCTATAGCATTAACCTCTCAATCTCTGAATAATTCTTCAACGCATAGAGAACAGCACAGGGAAGAAATCAGCCTACTGCAATTTTGCACAAATTGAGTCAAGTCGTCAAAGCACGTGATTCTCGGACGTTCAGGTTTTTAACAACCTTTCTTTCAGATAAATGTTTTCATTTTGGATAAATTAAAAATCAAGACTTCATATTTTAAGAATGCAGGAAAAATATGAATGATATTGTTTGTTCATAGGTATTAGAACTATTTTTAATCTATGAGTAAACTTACATAAATACGCAATAAATAATCTATATAAAATGAACTTTTTGGCAAATTCTTGCCATCTATGTAAAATCTAGTGAAGCGCATTGTACGGTTAATACAGAAAGCATGGAAGAAGGAAAATGAAAATAGAAAATATTAATATGAACGCTTTCCTAAATATTCGTACATTGCCATCTATTGAACGTCCTTCAAAGAATTATACGAAGCAAAATTTCAACTACGCGGCAATGTTATAAACTAAGCTGCGTCCTTCCAGATTCCATTATAAAGATTACATAAAAAATCTACAGATGGCACTGCTCTTATATTTTGATCAACGTCGGATTATTCCATGGCGAATTTGATATTTTGACTTCTTATCTAATTACATATTATATTATTATGCATTTACAAAGATATTTTGAATTCATTATAACGGGGTGAAATTGTGGGAAAACGAAATAAAAATATGTACCTACTCACATTATAAAAAGAAACAAAACAATAGACGTTTCGAAAAATAATCTAATACCTACAGATTTAATAATTTTAAATGAGCAGTCCACAAATGGTAAAGGTAATGTGAAAAATATTATATTTTAAGAGAAAACGATTTGACATTTTCCAAATAAAAAGAAACTAACACATTCTATTCGTAATGAAACAAAATATTTATACCCTCTCTAGACCTACAACTATCACTCATAGATGGAGTAGACAGAAAACTAACGACATATAATGAAAATATTAGCAAACAGAGCTTCCTTTCTATCCCATAATTCTATCTATACCATCACGGCATATCCCACATGCAGCTGGTCTGCTGTCTACCCCATAATCTATTTATTTATTTATCATACAGAATAAAAGTGAGAATAAAACATCATTATTCTCATTCACAACACAGTTTGAGCAAGACGAGAACAACAATATTGGCGAAGAACAAAATATAATTGGAAATCAAATTATAACAATTATTATAAAATTAGTCAAATCAAGTCATTTAGAAAATAAGTCATGAAAAATTAAAACATTGGAGTGAGAATGCAAAATGTCAACAAAATGTGTGGTAATAAGTCAAGAATAAAAATTGTAATATACCTAGTAAAATATTAGGGATATTTTTTTTTAAATCAAATCATTTAAAAAAATAGTCATGAAAAATGAAAACATTAGAGTGAGAATGCAAAATGTCAACATAGTGTTTGGTAATAAGTCAAGAATAAAAATTGTAATATAGTAAAATATTAGGGATAAAATTTTTCGAGTGTCCTGTAAAAGGCATGTATCCGTAAAGCATCTTCAGATATACATAATTATGTAACCCATCTTGAATGTCTTATTTTTTTATTGGAGCAGAAAGCACAACTTGCATGTTTATTATTTAGAGCTAGTGTGCTGAATGGCTCACTTGTAAGATATGCCGTGACTTGTAAGATATGCCGTGACTTGTAAGATATGCCGTGACTGTCCAGAATTATTATAGCATTAAAGGGTTGATTTGATTTGTCACAATATTTTTAACTTAAAACATTATAGTTAATGAAAAAAAAAGGTTTAAATAGATTAATTTATGTAAAACCGAAAAATATTATTAGCAATTAAATAATAATTATACAATGACAAAGTGGAGATTGTCACATTATATGTATGAAATCTTCCGAAGAATAATACAACAATACTATGCTATCGTAATATTTCAGGAAACAACTTAAAATAATACGCAATAGGTACAAACAATATGAAGATTTATTGTGAGCGGAATGGATGTTCTGTAGAAAATGATAATATCTTTTCCGCTAGGGCGTATCCATTACTTTTTCTTGGAAAGGTCGCAGCTTAGAGCAATTAGGTTGTTTCCATCAAGTGCCCTACTCGACATACTAGGTACAACTAAACTATTTTTAGAGAAAATATTCGACTTTTTATCTGAGACATTTTCACTCATGATATTTTCAGTGTGGTACAGGAATTTAAATAAATAGGTACTTACTTTTTTTCGAATTTAGAACAAAAATTTTACAAAATATGCGGTTATTGATTGAGTTGACGTTTATTTTGTAAAACTCCATATTAATTTATGTAAATAAACACAAACTGTTTGAGTTTAACTTTATTTATTAATAGGTATAGTAACATTAGTAACCTGGTTTGAAAAAAACTGTTTGAGTTTTACTTTATTTATTAATAGGTATAGTAACATTAGTAACCTGGTTTGAAAAAAACTGTTTGAGTTTAACTTTATTTATTAATAGGTATAGTAACATTAGTAACCTGGTTTGAAAAAAACTGTTTGAGTTTTACTTTATGTATTAATAGGTATAGTAACATTAGTAACCTGGTTTGAAAATGACTTTGTAAGTTGACATCGAGTTATTGTACCTATAATTAAAAATTCTTTAAGAATATTTTCTCGAAATACCTCTTTCAAAAAAGTAACGGGTACTTGTACCGGCTATTATTAAAAAAAGTGTTCATATGCTTCGCGGGCCGCACGTAGACACGCAACGGGCCACATGTTGGCCACGGTTTGGCCACCCTTGTTCTAGATGAAAAGTCTTTTAAAAATAATTGTGATATAACATCAACAATAAATGTATTTAGAAATTTGTAAAAGAATTTCATTTGATATATATCATCATTATACCATCACGACATATCTCACAAGTGGGGTAACCAACAAAACAGCTGCATGTAATAAACATGCAAGCTGTTCTCTCCGATCCAACGAAAAATTAAGACATTTAGGATGAGTTTTCATACTGTAATAGTATACAATGTAATAATTCACTGTATTTGTGCATACGTACGAAATTCCATTTGTACTAAAATAATATAAAACTATATCTATCTCTTTTTACCATTATGGTACATCTCATATGTAGGAGACCAGTAGAAATACTGTATTAATAAATATATAGATCATTCTCTCGACTCGAAACACTGTATTAATAAGCACAAAATGACGTTTTATAAAAATATTACGTTCAACCTAATTTACGTCAGAAGAGTATAGGTAAGAACTATAAAGAAAAATTCATGAATTTCTTATTCTTAAGGTATAAGACAAGGAAGGATGGAAATTTTTAATAATTTTCTAAACATAATTTATAACTTAATTACAAAGAAAAGGTATCGATGTTGAATAATTAAAATTTAAAGGAAATTCATTCAAGCACGTATGATAAAGAAAGACGCCGGCGTCCCCTGAGGAAAAACCGACGAAAATTAATATCATTAATTATTTTCAATCGGCAGTGAATTAATTATGAGAAAAAATTCGAAGGTCTTGTCAGGAGAGCAAATTTAATTAAACAACTACAAGGCACTTCAATTACAAACAAGACTCTATTTAATTTCATCAGTTTTTTGTACCTTGGGTTACCAACAAAAACTTAACACCTGAGATATCGTTAAGGGAAACCAAAATATTGTACACTTGATACTTTTCATTATATAGTCACCAAATAAATAATATTTTGCGTGGAATTTTTGTTGTTGAAAATATTAGATACATGACATATTTAAACATATAGCTTTGTACTCGTACTATCTTGACGATAAAAATATGCTTAGTAACAAATTTTTCCATACTTCAGATACTCACAAAAAAATTGATGGAAAAACTACAATTATCAATCACAAAACGTTTGCAGACGTTTCATATGATAGAAACTGATACACGCATTAATGTTCAAATTCACAGACAATTTAACAATTTTATTATGATATTCACAGCTGAGAAAATACAGGTTGTAAAATATACCTACCTGTATACTTTTCCAAAACGGTATTTGATGAACTTACATACATTATCTGTTAACACTACACAATGAATGGGAAATTTGTACATTATTAAAGCAAACCTTAAACACCACATAATGTGACCAAAATAATGATCAAATCGTTGAAAATATCTTTACACGCAGATAAATAAATAATTTCTAAAATTTAATTTATCGACCGACGGTTCTTGGTGGAAGTACATATTAATAATTTTTAAAATGAAACACAATACTGTATATAGTTATTCCACTATATTAAGTCATTGACTTTATCTTCAATAGTAGTATAACTATAAATCGTGTTTCATTTTAAAAATTATAAATAATTTCATAATCGTATTACTCCATGCAATAGTCGTGTTAGGGGTAAATTAAGCACTCTTATATGAAAGATATAGCTTTCTAATAGGGATTCTTTTTTTATTATGAATATGTTCAACGATTAGGTTAATAATAATTCATTTCACTTACTTATAAACTTCTGAAATGAATAATTAATATACGGCTAGTGGGCACCATTATATCTATCAGAATTAAAAAAAGGACAAACTTTTAATGGCAGGTAAACAACATTTGCATAATTACCGTAGAGTAGTTGGTAAAAGCCGTAAATAGCGTCGTTTATGATGACTTAGCACAGTCGAGCGTCGCGGTGCTACTTCTCTCTTGCATCGGTCGTAGTATCGTAGAATATAATTCAACAGAATTATCTCTGGTTTATGTGAGGATTTGAAAGGCTTAGATAGGTTAAACAGTGCAAAATTGTAGTATTGTTCAACATAGAATCGACCTATTATGAATGCTGTATGCGAATGCTTCATTATATAGTGAAATAAAATATATTTGGGAATGTAACGTTACTTTTTCAAAAACATATATGAAAACGATTCAAAAAAATAAAATAAAAATATTGGTATTAGAAAAAATAAACGTATGTACATAATTATTTTCTTTATTTCTCAGAATTGATAATTATATTGGTATAAGAGAATATTATATCTATCTGAATAGTTTTATTTATTAAATCAAAAGGTTTTCCACTCTATTTTGTTTAAGTTTTCTAGTGTCTTGAAAAATATAGGTATTTGTGAAATGTTATTCTACTAATAAGAAATTTTACATATTCAATTAAGAGATAAGGTGTGCAACTAATCTTGAATCCCTCACTATTTTACGGGTTCAAAGAAGATATTTTGAACCTACTAGCTAGATATATGAAATAAACCTACTAGCTGATGGTATACATAATTGTAGAGAAACGGTAGTTCGATCAAAAATAAAAATAAATATATGGTAATTTAAGGAAATTCCTACACACATCTAGGTTTTTTGATAAGCTTTGTCGACATAGAGCTAACGAGAGGCAAAAATAAAATCAGAAAAACACAATTTAATTTAATCACTGACAACTGGTGTTCATTTTTTATTTATAGGATATTTTGGTATCCAATAAAATTATAATCTGAATACCTAGTCAAATATCTCAAAGTTGGATGTCAATTATATTGATTTACAGAAATTCAAATAATAAAAAAACTAATTGCAACTATTTGACATTGTAAAGATATGTTAAAATTTCACGTAGGTATATTCCATTTTTAAAAATAAATAAGTGAAAAGCGTTGTCTGTAAAACATTTTAATGAAATCAAAGCTTTTAAACGTGTAATGGATTTGTAAAATACGCATTATTTTATTTTTTATTTGTACGCATTATTCTACTCAGAAATGAAATCTCTTTTCATTTTGCAATGTACGAGATTTTTTCGAATGGGATGTTTAATAGGAAGGCATAACTAAAAAAACGGAAATTTGGTATCAAAAATAAATATTGACCATGTAATAGTCAAAAAACATTTTTTTTTTCTCCGTCCCAACAGAAAAAGCTACTCAGGTTATGTGATGGGCATTATTTCTGAGTACAAATATATAGTTATTGGTTTGAGTATTATAAAGTGTACGAAAGATTTGAAAAGCTTGCGGAAGTTATGTCAATGAATATCAAAAACATCCGTTATTCAACTTTTCGAATATTTGTTTAATTGAATTAAGTTTTCACAATAATAGGGAATGAACAATACTAAAACAATACACCATTTTGACGGAGAATGTAGAAATCATAACCCTGCGTTAGAATAATTTTCAGTCACGCATATTCGACGAGGCTCACGTAAAACTTTGTTTAGGGAAAACTTTGGGAAAAATTATATAGACACCTGCTTGAAATTAGGCGATAAATTTACGAAAAAGCGAGATGTAAATTCAAGAATATAACCCTTCGCACCTGTGTACATAATAAAACACTAATACGTGGGGAACAAAAGCATTGATTTTTTATAAATACACGTCGATACACTCGATGACGACGATACACTTCTCATGAAATACATTTGGTATGATGATGACGGGTGATTTTTTACTTTGGCGCCGTTTTACGATTCTTCGATCTGTTGAAAAGGCGGCAATCATTTTACTTTTAAAGCTTACAATGTTCCTCCGGTAGATATCTTGTTCTGATATGATACTGAGAGGCGATAGTTCCGACAATAACAGGTATCAAGATACATTATAATCAATATGTACCTAGATCTAGAAAAAAAAAATACATTTAAAGTTTACATTGATCCAGATGATCATCCTTCATTGTATACTGCTGTTATGGCAATGACGTCAGAGCGTAAAAAATGTTTTTTTAGATTATTATGTTATTATTGTTATTTTTTGAGCTTTCTATTTGCTACCGCGGTTTCGGTTTTAGATTAACGCTCGTTAATGGTGGACGCTCCACCGAAACCGCGGTAGCAAATAAAAAGCTCAAAAAATAACAATAATTACATAATAATCTAAAAAATCATATCATGTCTAGAAATTGTTATATTGTGAATGCCGAAAACATAAGCAATGTAAAGAATGTCCCTAGACGATGTTATTCAATTGCCGTATAATGGCTCACAATTGGTTATTTTATTCAAATTTAATAATATATCAATTTTACATTTATGCTATTTCTGCTTGTGCTGCAAAAACATGTGTAAAAAATAATTAATATTTAAGAAAAATATGAATAAACATGAAAATACAACAGGTTATATAGAACGTCCGTCATTTGTTAATTTTTTTCACTAAAAGTGAATATGGAAAAAAAAAATATATGATGATATCAAAATTTGAAATAAGTCCTCGACGACAAAAAAAATCATTAAGAATTTTCATACACACCGTTTTTAGTTAATTTTTTGATACGGAAATAAAAATTATGTTCTATGAAAAAGTATTATTCCTTTAAATATGCCTTCTTGTTAATTGAAATACAGCACATTCTTTTCTGTCAACGAAACACGACATTTTTTTATTCAATCAGAGCAGGGTGAAAATTTATGAACTAAAAAGTTTCATACAAGATTGCATCAAATTGTTCCTTCAGTCCCTTCATATATGTATGAATGAGTATTCATGTATTTATATGTTCACTATGGTCGCGTTGAGCACACATAACACTATGAAAACTATGATCCTCTATACGAACTATTTTTGCTATTGTGAAATAACTGCTATTTTAATTTCACTGTATTGAATTAATTAAAAAAAAGTATACTTATAAATCGTAATTTTTCACGTTTTAAAATATATCTGTTTATGGATTTATAAACCATTCTAGATAAATTAATCACATCGATTTGATTCCGAAAAACGTTTCGAATTTTTTTGTTCACTTCGAGTATCGAACTCACGACCTGTCGCTTACAAGGCGAGTGTGTTAATCACTACATAGTTCATATATCTAGTTATTAACAATTTCGAATAGGGTGGGCTTGTGGTAAACATATTCGCCTTTGAATCGAGAGATGGTCATGGGTTCGATTCCTGGAGTGAACACAACTTTTAAGCTCGTTTTTCAGATTATGGATATTTTATAACAAATCATAAGAGAAATCCTTTTTTTCTTACTCTGTCATCAATTAGTTTTTTTTTATAATTCAATGAAATATCCTTGGGGTTAACGGAACTAATTTTCTTTATAAGATTGAGTCGTGAATTTAAAGAAACAACATCATAATTTATCAACGTCAAGTAATGAACCATGAAACGAATGAATTCCCGAGACAGGCAGGTGGTTAAATACTTGACGACTTCAAAGTGATTCATCGATTCCTTTATAAAGCACTTTACACACTTACTAGTTTTATCGGAGATTGGAAATATCTCCTTGATATTTTTGCCGAAATATAATAGAGAAAATACATCCACATATTTCCAATTCAAAATATCATTTCATTCTATTCTTCCATACCGCATCCATCGTGCGGTAATTGAAAGACACTTACTGTCCACTAGAATACCGCAGAAGCCTGAGAACTTCTGTGTATCCGAAGTTCTACACATTACAAATCTTGTCTACGACGAAGGTGCCATAATGCCCCCGTATGTGGAATCTTTTGACTACATTCCTTTGATGTTCCTCTAGCCGGTAAAACAAAAACGGTAAAATATTTATAAAATAAACAAAAGAATTTTCATAACTTAGGTTTCACTTTAAAAATGCGATTAAATTTACAAAACAACATATATTGCGGAGCACAGCTGAGTTGACGTGTACATAAATTTCTTCTAGGTATTCGGTTATTGACATACATATTAAATTTACATTGTGGTATAAGTAGAGAAAACGGATCGGAAAGTCAATGTTTAATTTAATACTTCATTCGCTTCCCTCATATTAATGCAACTTCTCATGTACGCCGATTTCTCTTACTCAACAAGCGGTTGTCTGTAAGAGTTTGATGCACGTGGTCGAGATACTTTGATCATAGGTTTTCGCGATTTCTCACATCGGTTCCTTCAGAAAAATACAGACAGTGTGAAAAATTCCCAAAACTATACCGCAACCTTAATCAGAGAAAAGTGAATTGATTTTGTGAAAGAACCTATCCGACTGATGGTTCAATGTAAAATTATTATATTTAAGTTCAATGTTTGAAAACAAACATCAGTCAAATGATTAGCTATTCTTAAATCCCAGATGGAAATTGAATCATTTTCATAATGAAATCTCCGTTAGAATTTTCTACAAACGGAATCAAACGGTTCATGATTCCAATACGTACTAAAATTACTGTTCTGGAGCGTGTTTTCTATATACTTTTGAATATCCTGTAGAAAAAATTGTACACTTAAAGATATGAAGACGTATTCTTTGGATATGAAGTAAAGGAACCTACGACATGTTATTTTCACGAGTGTAAGTTTTTTGACAAATATAGCTTTCGACATTATATTAACAAAAGTTAGCAATACCATATTATGAATACTAATAATAATAATAGCAAAATCACGATACCAATACATTAAGAAGCTTAAAGCTTGCCTGCAAATAGAGTAGCTTCCAGACACATAAATATATATCATTAACACTGACATGCTACATACTCAACTGAAAATGACAATAATCTTGGGAAAATTACTCTGAAACGTTGTGATAAAATGAAAAGGGGTTCGAATTTTCAGTATGTATGTATGTCATAAACAAAACATATCTATCTAAATTAACTACATATTATGAAGCAGTTAAGCAGTCAAAGTTATTAATTTAAGGAAATAGAGAAAATATGGGTTGCAGGTTCAAATTCCAATTAGGGAACTAACAAATAAGATGACGTTGTCTTTTTTAAGGCTTTTTTATAGTTTTATGTGTTAAGCATGTTTGATTGGGTTTAGGCGCAAAAGCGTGCGGATGATAAGATCAATCTGAGAACCACAACAACATTGTGTAAAAAACGATCAGAAAAAGCGAGAAAAGCCTTTCAATACTTTTATGTGATAATTTAAGGTGTCCATTGACAACGCTCATCAATTCTGACTCTCCCACTATCACGATCCAAGGTCCACCATTTCATTTTCTTTTTTTCTAAAATAATCCTCAAAAGGTATGTAAATATTCAAAAGATATAAGAATGTTGGAGCAAGTGGAGCGATCTAAATTAGAACAAGATTGCTCTGAATGTAAGAGGTCTGTTGCACACTGCGGACTTCGGAAGCACATGTCAAAAATTGAACTATCAGATAACCCAGTCTGCAGATTTTGTGCAGAGGATGACGGAATACCTATCCACATCCTCTGTAATTGTGACGTAGGTACTCGCTCGCAATCGAAGTCACGTCCTTGGAGAGCCACTGCTGCACTCCGAAAGGCGAGGGTTCTTGTACCAGAGAAATCGTGATTTACAATACATGACACACGTAGATCTTGAATAAGAGATACGACACGGAGGGATATCACAATAGATCTATAATGGATGCAGTGACAAAAAGTATGCAACGTCCCTTGACCTTTATCAAAAAAAGAGGCTTGTTTCTACCGCATTCTTCGGAGAGGAGAGGTAAAGGGTGAAAAAAAACTTTTTTGAACACTTTCAAGAGCAGAAACTGTCACGTGTTATCCTAAATGATATAAGAAATATTTTTTAGTACACCTAGGCACGTAAAAACTGCCCCAAGGAAACACTCGAAACAAAGTGGTTACACTACAACTTTTAAAGATTAATATACCTTACATTGTTTGTTACGTAACGAATTATAATATTGTATATGATATTAAGTTAATAAGAAAGTACGTTACAGTACAAGAATATTAAATATAATATTGTATAATAAGATAATATATTACATTGTAATGTTTGTAATAAGGTGTGGTTAACATGTCTCGGTTTGTAATGATCAAAGCTTGGCACCGTTAATCAGAAATTTAACTCAGTTAACTATTGAAAGAATAAAACAAAAATGCCCTTCGGCTGCCTTTTCAAAAACGATTACCGGTGATGGTACAAGATCTTTTCAAAATCGCTGAGGTAAACTCGCCGGAAAAAAATGTGAAAGGTAGCGGTGTGGTTAATAAAATTTGAGATTGAGTCAAAAGTTTTAACGGTTAATTAACCCGTTAATCGTTCAGTGTCAGTTCTGGTACTGAATTTCATGTATTTAATAATAAACACAAACAATGTTTGTTAACTAATGTTATGCCGAACCAATTCTTATATTAATATATTTTACGACCTTCATATTCCTTTTTATTTCACCTTTAAAATTTCATATTAAAATTATATAGTGGAATAAGTTACGTTATTTGAAGTCGTAAAACATCAGCAATAATCAATTTAACATCTTAAATTAAGTATTTCACCACATGTCTTCTCACAACGGGCGCTATGTCCTCAACACCCACGACTGCCCTAGAGGCGATGTTGTGTTTGAGCCCATTGCACGTACATGTGCAAAAGGAGGCTCGCATGGCATTGATACGGGCGGCAAAGGGAGGTAGGAACAATTGGCGCTCCAGCATAATGAGAGGATTATATTCAGACCTCCACAAAGCACCCATCATGGATATGCCCACAGATACCATGAATGTGGCTTACAGCTTTGTTAAATACTACACAATAGACATACTTGAAAGAGAGACATGGCGAGAGAATGATCCCTACACCTTTCGAGATGGAGACATTGTATGGTACACAGATGGATCCAAAAAAGATGGTCGGGCAGGATCTGGAATCTTTGGCGTCCACCCTAGGTTGAGCAAATCGGTCTGCTTGGGAGAATATGCTACTGTTTTCCAGGCTGAAATGAGTGCAATTATGGAGTGCGCTCATATGAACCTTCACCGATCATATCATAACAAAAAGATTAATATCCTCTCAGATAGCCAGGCGGCGCTTAAAGCCCTAGGTTCTGTAGAGGTGAGATCTAAACTAACTTTTGAATGCATACAGGTTCTGAATCGCCTAGGCGAGAAAAACGCGGTAAGGCTGGTTTGGGTACCGGGGCATTGTGGAGTCATGGGCAACGAAGCTGCTGATGAACTTGCTAGAACTGGCGCTGAGGAGCCACCAATAGGTCCTGAGCCCATATGCGGATTACCGCTTAGCACTATCAAGCTTAGTCTAAGAAACTGGGCCATGGACCAGAGCCACGAAATTTGGTCCAATTGCATAGGGTTGAAACACGCGAAGGAACTAATGATAGGGTACTCGCGGAAGTTCACCACAGAAGTTCTAAAACTTAATAAAAAACAAATAAGGATTCTAACCAGGACCTTGACGGGACACTGCAGACTACGGAAACACATGACAAAAATAGGACTGTCAGATACCCCAGTCTGCAGATTTTGTTCAGAGGATAATGAGACACCTATCCACATCCTCTGTAACTGTGACGCACTCGCTCGCAACCGAAGTCACATCCTCGGAGGTCCACTGCTGGACTCTGAGAAAGTGAGACTTCTCACACCAAGACAAATAGTGAGCTACATGACGCACCTAGGTCTTGAGAGTGAGATATGACACAGAAGGATGTCACAATAGATCTGTTATGGTCGCAGTGACACAAGGGATGTAAGGTCCCTTGACCTTTTAAGAAAAAAAAAAAAAGTATTTCACCAATCCTGAATAATTATAATCTCATATTGAATGGAAAAGACGATTTTGCATATTTTTGCATACAGCAAATCTAATTCCCTGGCTAGCCCACTCGTGGGAAATGCCGTGAAAGTATGAATGAATGAATAAAACAAAAACACACACATTTTTTTCTGAATAATGATGTTCATTAGTAAGTCTTGAGCAAAATTTATTTAAAAATTGAAATGAATGACGAGTAAAGAATAATGTTACACTAAAATCAACGCGTAGGTATGGCTTTGTGAGAATCAGTTTTATACTGAAAAACAAATTACTTTAATTAAACGAACGTAAATAAACTTTGAATAAAAGTACACCTTTGAAATTTTAAATTAATCAAAACTTCGCTCAGTCAAAAGTCAAACGTTTGCAGCAAGTCGTAACTTTTGTAAATATTTTGTTTATATTTCATTATAGATACTTGACAAAAGTTCGTAATTATTTTCAAAATATTGAAAAGAAACAAAAACATTATTCGAAAATACTTCATCTATAATATCACGGTATATCCCTCAAACGGAATAGCCAACAGACCAATTGTAGATAACTAAAATCCAAATTTAACTGAAGATGTAAAATGTCTACAACGTGAAGTTTTATGAATATCTGCTGAACAGGACACTCAAAAACTAACAGAAAAGAGTGGAAGACCTATTAATTACCTACTGGTTATCTCATTTGTGTGATAGTATAGATAAAATATAAATATGCCTATTAATAAATTATTCAATATACAAGCTAAAGTAAACAAGGTCCCACAAATAACCAATATCTCTACAAGAATATTAAATGTTTAAATATTCTATATTTTCTAGTGTAACTTTGTGGAAATGCAGTATAAAAGATTATATTTAAAATTAAATTAAAAAACACTATTTCATTCCATTATGAAAAAGATTACATTTAAAGATAAATTAAGAAACACGTTTTGTTTCACAAAATGTTTATGAGTTTTCTTCTGTAGATGATATGTAGAAAATAACAATTCTGGAATAATAAATCGAAATCCTCATTTTGAATGTATGAATGAAATACTTTTAAATAGTTTCAATATTGATGGGAAAAAATTTAAATTACGATTATCACAATCAACTTTTTTTCTTTAATTTACAATTTATTGTTTTAAAGGAACTAGTCATTTATAAAAATTATACCAAGTTTACAGGGAGTGTTTTTCATAATTAGATATTACAAAACACAATCCCAAAAGTAATGAATCTTTAATTATCGTAATTACTTTTCAATTTGACACGGCCATGAAAGTTATCAAGAGATAGTAATTATTAAAATTGCCCGTTTGATTAAAATTAACTTTAGTAAGAATAAAATTATTCCTGAATATAGTTCCCGGCTGAAAGATTAGATTTTGATTCCTTCATTTTATTTTCGGATGTCTAGTTAAAACGGATACTCGTAAAACATCGCGAACAGCAGCATATTTTGCAACATATACCACCGATAATAAGTGTCTTAATTTTTATTAAAACAGAGGGGATAAGTTCTACGATGATTCCATGTAGTTAGTCTATTGGGTATCCTATTGGATGGAGATGCAAAAATGACATCGATACTCCATAGGCAAAATCGCCTAAATTTCAATTAAAATATAAAATACCTATATGTGTTCTACACAAACACCTAGTGACGCTATTTTAATATAGTTTTAACAATTATATTGTATAAGAAATAAGAACATAAATTTCGAAAAATTATTTTGCATTTGATATAAGTACTTAATATACATGATTCCATACAGTTAATTAAAGTACATGAGTTTTTTATACTCTAATTAAGTGTATGGCAATAAATTATAAAAATAATAATGAAAATATAATCGACTAAAGTTAAAGTTCAGGAAGCTCTGATGAAATATTCACGAGCATAAGTAAAAGACTACAATAGAAATAGGATGAAAAGGAAAACGACATGGATAGACCCTATTAAAAACGTTTTAAGTAAAATGTCATCTACCTATATCCATCGAACAAACGAATCCAACATGCAATTATCCGAATATAGAAGATGACCAAAAGCTTTTAGAGATGAATGGTGAAAGACAACAATAGTCAAAGATGAATACAAAAGCCAAAGCTGGAAGAATGATGGAAAGTAAAAGGTCACAGCGCGGTAACGTCGTTGTAAAATGAATCAAAACTAATGATCAATAATTTTATTTTCTTATTTTTTTCGTTCATAAAATTTTATTTTAAGAACCCAGGGATAAAATATCAAAGATTCAGACTTTCAATCGAGTTTCTGAAATCGACTGCCAAACTTTTGCCTTCACGAAGGTGTTTAGGAGTGTATATAGGATTTTACATATTCAGAAACTTCTTTCAAGCCAATGTCTTACACTCAGAATATTTTTTAACAAATTGAAACATTTCCTCCTTTGTAATTTAAAACAGTCATGTCAACTGGTTTGTAGACAATAATAGCGTTCTATATAAAAAACTATCGTGTATGGATATACTTACAATATGGCCAAATCAGGTGATCACAGATTTTTTTAGATTGCATTAAGGAACAATCTCGTTTCTAACATGGCAAAAGCTTTATAGTAAAGTTTAACAGCCGTCGACTTTTTCCAATAAAACTTACGAAATCATTCATCATGATTGATTTATGATAACAAATTAAAGATATTATTATTAGATTAAACAATACTGGCTTTTTAACCATCACCAAAGATTTTTCATACTTAGGTACTTCCTGAATTATTACGGAAAAGTAATAACAATTATACAATTCCCTTCAGAGAAATAATAATCCTTATGATAGATGAATAGAAATTAAATGATGGCTGTTGGAATTAAAACAAATCTTACTTTAAATACAAGACCTTTTTTTTTTCAGGAAGCGTAGCTTTTGAACAATATGATGAATCATGATAAAACTGCTTCTGCTACTACAACAATAATATTGTAAAGGGATTATTATTATCTAAAGTTACAAAATAGCCTAACCACTATGTCGTAACCTGCGGTTATCTTTTGCAAAATTAATCCGAAGTTACGTTTAAGACTAATTTAGTACTCACACAAGTATTGTGTAGCTTACTCACTTTCAGGTTCTGCGTAAATCTTTCCACTTCAGTAAGTGGCAACAGATATCGCCTTGTTATTTCCTAGAATTGAATCTTTAGAACTACAGCCGTCTTCCATCAACTGGCATATTATAAATTAGTATCGTCCACAACTGTGCCGCATTCACATTACTTACTTTACTTTTCGTATGGCATTGTAACTATCATACTTTTAGAAAGTCCATATTATATATCCATCTATGAAGAAGATATTTCAATTTGTCGAGGCGAATAAAAAAACTAGTGGCATACATTATCCTTCAAAAAAAACACAAATAGTCTGCATAATTTTTTTTCAAAAATGATTCACACGAGAGACCTAAAAAAAAATAGGTAAGTACTTAAGAAATACCCGAAGCTAACTGTTAGCTGTTTAATAAAATGTTGCTAAACACCGCTTAAGACAATATGAAGGTAGGTAAGTACCTACTCGAAATTTGCCTTGGGCATCGTGTTATTACATCACTCCAAAGATAGACCTACCTAAATGTATCAAGATGGCTGAACGATATCTAAATTAACCGTTTCGAAGAAATTACATTTTAAGATATAAAATATATTTGATTTTACCCACAAATTATTGTATATAGTCTCTACAACGATCAAAAACGTTAAAGTGCCTATTTGGCGTCTATCTTGAAATTCAATGCAAACTCTAGTTTTTCTACTAATTTCGATAAGTTGACAAGAATAATAATCACTAAAAAGCTTGATTATGAGAATCTTGCGGTCTTTTCAGCAGCAATTGATAGGGATCTATGGTGAAAATACCTAAGCGTACAAGGATATGTAGAATGAAGACCGATTATGAATGTAATTAGAAGGACAATAATCGATATTATGAATTTCTTACCTTGAGATGCTGTGGATGTGGAGCACCACTCACCGCTGCCCTATCAGCTTCATTCTCAACCGTCTCCAGGAGAGACTCTGCTTCGCTGAGCCAAGCCAGGAATTTTTCGATGGATCGGTCAAAATTGTGCAATGAATTCATGGCAGATTGGAGAAGCTCGCCTCGGTTTATTATCCTGGAAATTATCATCATATCTTGTAGTTTGAATTACAAAAATTATTGCAATTTTTTTCCCCATTTCAAACAAAATGGGTAACAATATAAGTTCTAAGACTTATCATTAAATTTGATAGATTTCTTTTGAAAAATAATATGCATTGGTTTTGGAGTAAAGAATTAAAACCCCCCTGCGCATAGAATTTTATATTGATAATAAAATTGTATGATACTTAGTCATGATTGAGGTCATAACTAACATACATAAGGAATATAAAAAACAGTTCCAAAACACGTTTAGAATATTTACTACTTTTTTATTGTTTAACCGGATTTGGGTGCAGATGACAAAACCAATCAGAAACCTCGATTGGAGAAACATGTCTACACAATGCAACATTGTGTAAAATCTAATCGGAATAAGTGAGAAAGGTGTCCCAACGCTTACGAATTGGCTCAAGGCTGGCTTAAGTGATCACTTTCAGTGTCCATGGACAACGTGGACAACAAAAGTATTGAACTTAATTGTTCCGGCGCCATTCAGATTCCAAATAGATCGCGATCTATTTGAGATCTGAAAAATGAGATCCAAAAAGATGGTCGTTTCTAAGGTTTGCATAAAGCGTCTCTCGATTGGTAGACCTTACATCGTGACAGTGAGAATGATGGAATTGGTGAACGTTGTCCATGGACACCGAAAGTGATCACTTAAGCCAGCCTAGAGCCAATTCGTAAGCGTTGGGACACCTTTCTCACTTCTTCCGATTAGATTCTACACAATGTTGCATTAAAACCTTTAACGCAATCAAACCTTTGGTTCTTTACGATTATATCAATAAGTAAAACTATCCTGTTTTCAATTTGTGAACTCGTCCACAAAAGTGAAGGGTTGTGGTGAGAAGGTGATTGAGGGCTGGAGAATGTATTATTCGGGTGTGAGTGAGTCTATGAGAGCTCGTGCTGGGGTAGCTCTTTTAGTGAATCCAGTGTTAAGTGATTTTGTGATAAATTGGAAAGCCATAAGTGAAAGAATTATTCAGCTACGATTATGTTTGCACGGGGGGTTTGCAACAATAATACAGGTTTACGCGCTAAACACAGTGTCCGAATATGAGTTGTTTTTAGATGATTTATCAACAACAGTGTCTGAAATACCGCCGAATGATAAAATACTAATATTAGGTGATTTCAATGCGCATGTAGGGAATGATACCGATACATGGAGCGGTATTATAGGCAAATTCGGAAGGCCGAGTATAAATCGACAAGGTACTCTACTCTTGGATTTCTGTGCTTCATATTGCTTATCTGTATGTAATACAATGTTCCAACATAAGGAGATACATAAGATAACATGGCAACAGCCTAATGGAGTGAGAAGCTCGCAAATCGATCTCGTTTTGACTTCACCGAGCCTTAAAAAGTATATATGTGATGTGCGGGTTTACAGGGGGGCGGAAATTGCAACAGATCATTATTTAGTGATATGTGAATGTAAATTGAGTAGTGTAACTCCTGTTTCGCGTACCAGGAGACCCCATCAAAGCAGAATACGGTGGGAAAAGCTGTCAGATGAGAATGTGAGAGGCGAGTTTAACAGAAAAATAGGTGAGGCATTCTCTAACCTACCTACAGAAGGGGGTGACATAGAGGCAGAGTGGAATATGTACCAACAGACATTGTTGAATACGGCTGAAAACTTGTGTGGCAAAATAAATATGTACAAGGCGAATAAAAGTCAGAGAACTCCATGGTGGAATGGCAGAGTGAAAGCAGCGGTCAAAGAGAAGAAATATTTGTTTCGAATATGGCTGTGTGACTCTAATGTTCAGACTAGGAGTAGGTATGTCGAGGCAAGGAACTTAGCCAGGAAAGTTATTAAAGAAGAGAAACAAAAAGCATGGGAAGAATTTGGAAGGAAGCTAGAAAATGACTACCACAACTCTGACAAGAAATTCTGGCAGACAGTCAAACGTATGAGGATGGGTGACAATAATCCAACAAAGATTATCAAGAGTGAATCTGGCGTTATTCTTAGAGAGGACAGTCAAGTTTTGGAGAGATGGAAACAATATTTTAGCAAGTTACTGAATCCAGAGGTAAGCCAACAAGGCGGCAATCTGGTTGAGGTAGTGCTACCAAACTATGATGAGTCTGATGATGAGATAATAACTCTTGAGGAGGTCACCCAAGCAATCAAAAGGCTGAAATGGGGCAAAGCAGCGGGAATGGATGAAGTGAGATCAGACGTACTCAAATACCTAAGCACTGAGGGAGTCATGTGGTTGCATAGAATTTTTTGTATTGCCTGGGACCGTGGTGTAGTACCCAAGAGTTGGAGAGAAGGAATTATTATCCCTTTATTTAAGAAAGGTGATCAGAAGGAGTGCTCCAATTACAGGGGAATCACGTTGTTGAGTCAACCGGGAAAATTATACGCAAAAATTCTCGACAAAAAGTGTCGTAGTAGAGTAGAATCCCGCATACAAGAGGAACAGTGTGGGTTTCGACAAGGTAGAGGCGTTGTTGATCACCTTTTTACATTGTGCCAACTTTCTCAAAAGTGTTGGGAATATGACAAGCTTGTGTACGCAAGTTTTATCGATTTAGAAAAAGCATACGACACGGTACCTCGTGAAAATCTATGGCAAGTACTAGAAACATATGAAGTAAGAGGTAACCTGTTGTCGTCGATAAAATCTTTGTACGTTGACTGCATGAGTAGAGTGAGGGCTTGTGAGAGTCTAACAGAAGAATTCCCCATTGGTATAGGCTTGAGGCAGGGCTGTCCGCTGTCCCCGATTCTTTTCACGATATATATGGATTGGATGAACAGAAAGAGCGAAACTCCTGATCAAATAACAGTGGATAATGTGAATCTGAAAACACTGTTGTTTGCTGACGATATAGTAAGACTAACTTCATCTCAGAGTGGTATGCAGGAATGGTTGAGTAGTTTCGAGTCGGTTGCAAATAGAGCTGGCATGAGTATAAGCACAACTAAATCGGAAGTAATGGTTATAAGCCGAGAAGAAGTGCAGTGTGCGGTACATGTGAACGGGGCCCAACTCAAACAGATCTCGACATTCAAATACCTGGGAGTGGAGTTCTCAGCAGATGGTCGACAAACAGCGTGCATAGACAAGAGGATTGTGTCGGCAGGAAATGTGCTGAAAGCGCTTAAAAACCCGATAATACGTAAATCCGAGCTGACCCAACGGACGAAAATGGCCATATTTAAGACAATATACCGCCCTATCCTCACATATGGACACCAGATTTGGATGCTCACAGAGAACGTGAGATCAAGGTTACAGGCAGCAGAAATGCGGTTCCTCAGGGGAGTGGCTGGTGTGTCATTGAGAGACCGTATAAGGAATACGTATGTTCGTGAGGCTCTCAAGGTAGAACCGGTACTCCTGCATATAGAGAGGTCGCAGTTGCGATGGCTGGGTCACGTTCTCCGCATGCCAGAAGACAGACTACCACTTAGATCTTTGGAGGCTGTGGGAGAGGGCAGAAGACCGGTAGACCGTCCTAGAAGAAGCTGGCAAGGGCAGGTGTCAAACTTGTGTGTTGAAAGGTTTGGTTTGGAGTGGCCAGAGGTCCTGGAAGCAGCAGTGGACAGGGATCTCTGGAGGAAGTACCTAGGCGCAATGGGCCCCCGACCCAACTAGGACAAGGGGAAGAAGATGTATGTATGTATGTATGTAATTTACATTATTTTGTCTTACTTGGAATTCAAATTAGAATATCTCATATTAATCTGCTCCGTAAGTCTCTTGATCCTTGTGGTGTCGTCCTGTTGGTAGACTGCTATCAGCCTCTGAGTAAGCTGACTGAATAGTTCTATCTGATGCTTGTACTGGTGCAACTCTGCGTGGAATGACTGAAAAAAAAATTGAATTGAAAATAATTGAGTTGTGGCTAAGCAGGTACTCGAAGCAACATTATACATAAATCTCTTTAGTAATGATGTGATTTTGACTTTATTGAAGTTCGTGTAAAAAATATGATATTGCTCTTTAAATCATACACAACAATGATATATTCATTCCTATATAAAGAATTTAAAAATACTATTGAAAAACATTTTGATGATTGGTATTTCACAAAAAAAATAATACAATCTTAACGATGTCATTGATAGATATAATTTTTTTTTATATTAATTTAGATGAAACATTCAAAGGAATCACAAAAACCTTAATATTTTCTTAGACAATTATTGTTGTTTTCATGGAAAGTAATCAATCAAGGATTGTAATCCAACACGTACGAGTATTGGGACGTGTTGGGAAGCATTTTCTGCTTCCAATCCAAGTCTCTATTCTCTCTTTTACTCCTAAAACAGAATCATCTCAGCTTCTAATTTAATGTTTCCTAGTCTTAACCAGTCACAAGGGAATTGGTATTGGGAAAATTAATGGCTATATAATTAGATTGTTGATCCACGGTGTGCAATTATATGTACAACATTGGCCAGATAATTGAACAATCACCATCACAGTATACAAGAAAACCTAAAGATATATAAATAAATTTGTATCAATTCAATGTGTATTGAGCATTTCAATAAAAGAATAGTTTCTCGTGATACATTTTTAACGTATTACATCTAAGTATCCATCTCAAGGGTGCGGAAAACTCTGTTGTTGTACAAGTTATGTCTTCAGTTTTTCAGTTTGCTAATTAATTTTGTTATATTTGTGGATATTTTTCGCTGAGAGAGTAAATGCACCACTGCACATCGTCCTAGTTTTTAAAATTCCATCTTATTTTGTTAACACTGTTATGTAATGATGATGTGCAAGAAGAATAAATAAATAAATATGTTTGTAAAATGAGCACCAAATTTGTTATTTACTGATTATTGTATACACTAATGTAGAAATATAATAAGAAATTATTAGACGTATAATTATTATTCCTGTTATGAAAGAAAGTAGGTATGGAATGTTTTATTGGTATTTATTTTGTAAAACTCCATATCTATTTATAACAAAATAAAAAATATTTTATTTTGTTATAAAACAGGTATTACTTCCAATTTCACTTGAATTATTTGGTGCCGATGAAAAAGAATAATTTCGCAGAAATAAATATTAAAATATGATATACTACACGTGCACGTATCTTCAAGCTCGAAGGTTTATTTACAAACTACTACTATACCATCACGGCATATTCCACAAGTAGGGTAGCCAGCAGATCAGCTGCATGTAAGAAACATGCAAACTGTCCTCTTCGTGTCAATATAAAATCAAGACATTCAGGATGGGTGGCAAGCCTCATCGCTGAATTTAAGATGTAAAATGTCTTAATTTTTTCGAACACCTGCCTTTTACAGGACACTCGAAAACTTACGCAGAAGAGTGGGAGACCAATTCTTTACCGGGTGCTCCACGGGATAGATTTATTTACAAATCTTTACATTAATACTACAATTATTTTGAATTGAATTTAAATCTATAAATATAATCCCGGTTAGTTGGAAGATATCACAATCTAGCGATAAACTCGCCTTCTGTGATACGATACTTTGAATTAAGGTGTCAAACTTGTGTGTTGAAAGGCTTGGTTTGGAGTGGCCAGAGGTCTTGCAAGCAGCGGTGACAAGGGATCTCTGGAGGAGGTATCTATAGGCGCAATGGGCTCCCGACCCAACTAGGACAAGGGGAAAAAGATGTTTGTATGTATGTACTTTGTAATGATTGAAGTCGTAACTAATAGGTATAAAGTAACGAATAAAAATAAAATCAATAGGCTAGTTACAATTTGTGAACATGCGTAGCATATTTCATTGCAATGTAAAATTTGCCGATTGAGTGAACGAAAATAAATAAGTAGGTCTGCTTATGGGAGATGCTGTGATGGAATAAATGGATGGATATACTTAATAAATAATACATCCTTAATATGTGGGATTACAAACATAATGTCAAGTATCTTAAGTCAAGACAAGCGTAAAATGAAACCGTTAATAATGACAATGATAAAGGAACTATGTGCGTGAAATCACAAAGATCTTTGAGACTCGGGAACATTCATCAAATAATACCGAGGAGATAAAGACGAGAAATTCAAATGACATTTCGTCAAATTGTCTTTCAGGAATCTCTTCACTGTCGCTTCTCTACTACACAGCCAGTCGTTTGTCAACTATGATGATAATAATATAGGAACAACATATTCATATTCACATATAATACATTTAACTGAAGTGTGTACCTATGATGTCTATACTCCCTATGTCCCTACATTTATTACGAGTACATTGCTAATATAAAATCTCTTTTTTCACCCTTGTATATTCTGAATGAGTTAAAATATTATGAAATTATTATTATACACAATATATTCAAGTTATTTATGTAGTTAAGTAAAACTGTTTTAGATAAATATTATGTAATATAAACAAATGAAATTTACTGTACAATTTTGATATGATTATCCAAAAACAGATGATGTGATTAGTTTGTGAAAATGAAATCGAATGAAAAAAATTACAAGTTTATTGTTTTTCTTGCTAGGGCTTAAATTACTTAAGGCGGTAAGCGGTGTAATTAGCCGTTTTACACAGTAGGGCCAATTCTGAATCTAACTAATAATAGTTGACTAATATAAGTCATTATAGTACAAATTCGTATTCAGTATTAGTTACGAACTATAAACAACTATAAACTCGATAACCACCAAGGGCAAACGGTAAAATCTATGGGACAAATAAATTAATATTTGTTTGATACAAATAATTAATATTTAAAAGCGGCATCACCGACTAATGTCGGTGATGCCGCAATAAAAAATGTTTTTCACGTTCCGATTTACACTTCTGGCAACAATTAAATAGTTGTTGAGCGTGAAAATTGTGAAATGTCAGATTTGCCGGTATATTTTGACGTTCGCATTTGCATCGGTGGTGGTATAATTTTACAATTTATAGATGCCAAAAGTTGTGAGGACCCTAAAAATATCCATTTTTTACTTTTAATTGAAAAAACAACTTTAAGCTTCCAAAATATAGCAATATTCTGCAGCAAAATGACAGCAACTAATAATATTCGCACATTAAAAGTCGCGAATAAAATTCTGCCAAATACAACTAATTGTAGTTGTCAGATGTCAACTAAAATTTCGTTCTGAATACGAAATCCATAGATTCTCGAAATTTATAGTTGTACTAAGGTGTCAAAATGAACTAGCTAACTAAATTAGTTTTAGTACGGAAAACTGTGAATACGAATTTGAACAAAATATTGTGACTCAACTATCTCCTTAGACTTAGTTAGTGCAACTAAACTATTTTATGATTCAGAATTGGCCATCGTAGTTTATACATGTCTCTCTACATATTGTATTGGGGTATGCCATCCATTCTGTTGGATCATTGAAGTTTGTTGAAAAATAAGAAAAAGTTATTAAAAAAAACGAACACAATCTTAACTTTTGATAGGATATATTAATTATAAATACAATTCATAATCAATTTCATTTTTATTCATAACATTTCAAATGGAACATTATTATGCGGGATTGAAATAATACCTTTTGTTGATATTGAGATGAGGAATAAAATATTGTGTATAAATTATGAAAATTCTATATGAATATCATTAACTATATAAAACCCTGAAAAATACACTTGCGATAACAATAACAATAAGTCTACCTGCCATCAATCTTGTAAATGTATACGAGTAGAGAGAAAATAAAAAATTGATAAGAAAACATTCTCTATGATACACGAAACTCTCACACACTGGGGAGGTGAAATATGTAATAAACCACAATAATATGTTATTATTTATTCTTCATACGGAAAGATCAAAACGAAAATTGAAGTTAAGAATTCTTTATGATCTCTCGGAAGGAACGAAGGCTGCATTTGAGATTTATAGAAAAAAAACATATTCAAGGTACACAATTTTCACACTGTGATATTTGTGTTGGATACTGGAAAAATTTGATCCTGCCGGGGAGAAATTAGCCTTCTCCATTTACATCATTTTTGCGTGAGTTACGTCACCTCTTCGCACGACATTCCTAGTGAGCTGATAGTATCGGAGAAAAGCCTTCTCAAAAATCTCTGAATTGTAGGTATTAAAATCTACGAATTTGGAATTTATACCTTTAGATAACTCAATAATTAATACAAAATATTTTATCTATAATATTTTACCCATTATTCATCTTTCATAACCATATATGCACTGCTGGAAGAATTCTTCCATATTTCTACATATTCTTTCTTTCTTTTCCACTTCCTACAGTAACATACCACACATCATCATCAATCGACTTCCTACCAGCAAGATGGAAGTTCTCATCAGTCCACCTCATTCAGGACGGATCTGTTCCTCATATATATTCCGAAACCTCAATTATTCATACAAAAATTCTAGTTAGATTCTAGTAAGATTATAGATAGCTACATATATTATGATACGTCACATATCTATTGCCACTTTATTACAAACATTCATGCATTTTATTCTGCTGGCTACCTTACATGAGAGATATGCTTTAATGTTGTAAGATAAAGAGTTTATTTTTTATCGATTGATTAAGCGTAATGAGTAAAAATCCATATTCGACACGTCAGTATTAGTCAGCGATACAAAATTCGTTAATGTGTAAAGTACCACATTTATAGATAAGTGTTATAAATAAATGAGTATTTCCAATAACACATTGGATGAATAATCCAGTACTCAAACAAGGAAAATACTTAGAAACAATATTTGTAGACGAGATTAATTTTACTGACTTCAATCTATTTATACCATCACAGCGTCTCATCTCTCACAAGTGAAGAACCACTTGGATAACTGCATGTTATGAAGGGTCAGATAGCCCTAAAAAGTACGACATTTAGAATGATTTGTACATCTTATAGTCGAGATGAAGACGTTAAACGTTTTATGTATAATTGATGTGTTACGAATTAACAAGACACTTTGAAACTTACACAGAAGAGTAAATCCCTACCACGTGTTGGGTGAGCGTCAAATATTGTTTAAAATTTTGTTATTTTCTTTTGTTATGAATTGTTATTTTGTCATATATAAGTATATTTGTGCTAATTAGGTATATGTCAATATGTCGTGGTTAGATGGAAGAAATTACTGAAAAGTGATATTCTCGCCATCTGCATATCGTCCTAGTATTTTAAATTTGTATTGTTTTGAAAACACTTTTATATAATGATGATGTGCAAAAAGAATAAATAAATAAAAGACTCGGGACTCCACGGAGCATAAAGATTCGTCACTTTGCTAAATGTAACATTTTTAAATAGATAACTTTGCGCAAGATTGCAAGCTTAAATTCCTATAATCATTGCAGCTCTCGATGTGAGGTACTTCTAGATTGACACATTTGTTTTAGATTAGGTATAGATTTTCCACGACTAATACAAAATGAAGAAGCATACGGTAAATGTTGGTTCGTAAAATATATTCTATATTAATAATTCTCATAAACAGAAGGGAATGACTTGAGTTAGGTTCATTTTTTTCAGCAAATAATAACATCGTTCATTGTTCAGAATAAAGTGTCATTATCACTTTCCGAATGAACAATAATATTAATAATAGCTATAAAAAGAGAGCAAAAATAATTCTTCTTTGATAAAGCAATACAAAAGCGATTATCTGGAAAATCCATTGTCTACATTAATAATAGCAAAAAGTTTTAATACTCGAGTAACTAACTCGCACTGAGAAAAATACTAACGAAATTTCACAACGAATCATTTGTACGTACTATCAAATTAGGACCAGAGATCGTACAAACGATTCATTAGTACGAATCTATAATATTAACTCTTCGCAAATAAGTTGTTGGTAAATTTACCAATGATTTGTTTGCGAAGAGTTAATATTATAGATTTATACCAATGAATCGTTTGTACGATCTCTGGTCCTAATCTAATAGTACTGTACCAATGATTCGTTTTGAGTATTTTTCTCAGTGCGCTATCTAATAATAGCGATGGCTCCTTGAAAGTGGCAAAAAAATACTTTGTTCGTGTATATCTATATCATCACGGTATTTCTCACAAATATTAATTAAAATAAGACATTCAAGCATTCTTCATTTCTAAATTGAATATGTAAAATATATTATTATTCACAATAGAAAATAACAGGAAAAAGTGGTAGTTCTATTATTGTAGAAAACTTCAAAGGACAAACTATAGGTATATACAGTAGTTGGGAATTTAATTATAATAGATTAATAGGATGAACGAAAGCACAATAGAAATACGGCGAGGAATTATTGGAATTAATATATAACGAATACCTGCATTTTATAAGACACTACAGAAATACATAATAGAAAACTCATGGGTTAGTTGGAAGATATCGCTTGTGCGATTAACTCGCCCATTGCACAATATCATTTATTTGTATCACATTGTTGTATAACTTGGTAATTATATATGTATGTTTCTTATTGTGCAATAAAGTTTATAATGATTATAATTAAAACTCGCGTAAATTAAACTGAAAGCTCATGTAAATTAAAATTCAAACACAACTTTCTATCATTAATTTATGTACAATAAATATAACTTTTTATTTCAAGGCTAGGATGTAATTTAAAAAATAACTTTGAAGTTCAAACTATATTTGAACTTTGTTAAAAATTAAAAGGATCGGTTAAACACGAAACAGTTTAGATTAGTGTCCTGATTGTAGTAATAAAGGACATCGATACAAAAGACTAACAAGTAGACCAGATGGTAATAATATTATTCAAAAATTCACGACCCGAAGGTTGAATTTAAAACTTTCGACATAATGCTCATAAAAGTTCCTTAAGGGTAAGTACAGTGATGATACATAATAATATGGTAGATTTATCAGATACCTGATATCCACTGAGATCCTTAACCAGATAGTCGAATATACAGCAAAAAGTTAAGAAAAGGTTGCCAAGCAGCGACATTTTTTATGGTTAATAAGTTTTTTGATCGATAGGTGTAAGTCTTAACAAATTAACCTATCATAATCATCTGCATCACACATAATTTTATATAACTTATAATTTTATGATTCTTTGTAATGATTGATATTGTAACCAATAACAGTAATAAAGAATAATAAAGATAAACTCGCGCTCTGTACATTGAATTGTAGGTATAACTGATATTTATATGACACTGTTTTATTTTGTAATATTGTAACATGTGTAACCAATGTACAGTGAAGAATAAAATAAATTGTATTTGGGTTTATAACAAAACCCAGATATATCTTTCTAAAAAGAAAAAAAAAGAAAAAATAAATAAATAAATATATCAGAGCAACTTATTCCTACCCTTGCATACATTTGGATGCTTTCCTATGCAATGTGTCAAATACATATCCATCCGGTGAGAAAGTAAATCTTGAACGGACAATTGTGGTTATCTATTTCATCTCTAAAGTAAAGTGAACTTGTAGATATACATATATTGTTTGTTAATTCGTGTTATTAAAATGATCATTAGATAAGTACCTTCTGTTCTCTGAGTTGTGACTCCAGTACATCAGCAGTATTGGCCGGTGGCGCCATTCTTTCAACTCTCGCCTCCATCCTCTGCAGCCAGAGATCCAATTCTTGCCTCTTGGCTTCATATTTCTGCGAATCTGACAACATTGCGTCGAGTTGTGTCTTTCTCTGCATAACCTTACTGTTGGTCTCTTCCCAATGTTCTCGGAGTTTTGTCACTGTTGAAAAATATACAAAATTATATTATTAAACGAAAAGATTATCAAATTACACCTACACCATTAATTAAAAGATTAATCAAATTATACCTACGATATTACTACGTGGGTTCGTAAAAGAAGTTATTAAAATAATTTAGTATTTTGATTACAGAAAAAGCTATTTTTAATCTTTCAAATATTTAATAATCCTCAAGGTTGTTATCAGTTATATCGTATCCATGTTAAGCCTAATATCATCATTATGTAAAATCAATTCTCAATTTTATACGAGTTTATTGTAGAAGTTCGGAATTTCATATCATCCTAATTTTAATAAGATTATACCACAAAATATCTGAAATAATACCAAAAAGAAGAAAATAGTAAGTAGCTTCAATAGAATGTGTAACGTGTGAAAAAGTTGCAAAAATATTTTCAACATAAGATTGTCTTAATTAAAAAAAACTAAAATAAAAATGTCTGGTTATTGTTAACAGCACAAGAGTTTACAAACAAGTACACGAATATAAATTTAGAGCTAAATCTGGTTATTTTCTAAATTGAAAAACAAATTTTCACAACTAGAACATTAATTACTCTAGTATTCAACAAAATACTTAAATTAACTCTCTCTACGCTGAGGATTATGTAAGATTATTATGCATAAGTTAACATTGTGAAGCTCTTCATTGAAACGTTGTTGGTAGGATTATCCTTCTATCACAGTAATAATATATATACTGTATAGAAGAACTGAAATATAAACCTATTTATTAAAAGGAAAATTCAGACACTTTCAGAGAGCACTGGAGTAGTTACACTGTTTAAGACAGATTTCATTGTTATTGTTCTAAATGATATTTGAGATATAATTATATATGGAGAATATTATTACATCTAACTTACGAGTATGTTAAGTAAAACTTAAATAATTATAAAACATAAGGATTAAGAGTGGATATACCTGGTAACATGTTACGAGACATATTATTATTAATAGATGATGAATTAGAAATGAGTCATAATAAGGGCCCAGGGATATGGGATTCGTAACTGTTATGAGATACTAGAGAAAGAGGATTCTCGTGGAGATGTATTATAATCTTGGTTAATGGGATAGAATGTCGTGGGTCGGCAAAAGGATAATTGAATCAGAGGTGAAAGAGCGGAACAAAATGTTAATGAATAAAATAAATACGAATACAGCTGTATGGCTCAATGAAATGGAATGAGTTTGAAAAACGATTTTTAATTCATCCGAATCATTTAAAATGACGCAAGTTTTTTTCCCTTTAATCATCATCGTTTATCAAAAGCTTTTCTTCTTAAAATAACACAGTTGCTAACTAATTTCCATCAATGTAGAATCAAAGCAAAGCAAGTCGTTATTCATAAAAATAAAATACAAAGATATATATGAAGACTTTGAAATAATTAATTATGAAATTTTCAAGTATTTTTTTAAGCGTAGGTGCCACAATTGTTCCTGATTGGACAACTCCAAGTTTGTGTTATTCATTTACCTACCTTAAATTAAAGTAAATTATTTACACTCCGTATTTTCTAAAGCAAAAGCCACAAACTTCAAAACAAAGTTGTTATGGCTGCTTTTACATTAAAAGTGTTAAAAACATTTTTAACAGAATTACTGGGGGTGAAATTACCTCTTCTCGGAAAAAAATAACTCATACCTTCTAGAAAGTTTTTACATAATTCTCAATTAATCATGAAAAAAGAGTTTCTATAAAAACTCCCGACCGTTTGTTCAATTCGACGGTAAAATACGTTCAAAAACACCAACACGAAGAAGTTTAATGTTAAATAACAAAAATATTAAAAGCATTTTTTTAACATGACACGAGGTATATTATTATTTAGGTGAACATAATAAATCAAGCGTTGAACAATATCTAAGTATTTTGAAAGTTAATTTATACGTGCTTTTTAGACATTCGATCTTTTTATTTTCACCGTCATGGCATCGCCCACAAGTGAGGTAGCAACTGGATTTACAGCATGTGATTATTAATATACAGGTCGCTATCTTTACCACACAAAAAAGAAAAACATTGTGAATGTGTAAGTTGCATATGTTCACTTAATTTCAAACGTTGAATATATTATTAAAATGTGTTTTACATGTAGACAAGAACGGGATGGCAATCCAATTGCAGGTTCTTCACCCATATTGAGTTGTACTATACACGAAGTTTAAGGTATAAAATTAACTTAATCTATCCACCCTCTAGCAAGAGAACTTCCAACATGATAGCCAGTGGATTAACTGTATACAACAAGTGACCTACCAATATGATAGTCAGTGGACTAACTTTATACAACAAGTGGCCTAACAGTGGACTAACTATATACAACAAGTGGCCTGACAATGGACTAACTGTATACAACAAGTGGCCTTCCAACATGATAGCCAGTGGACTAACTATATACAACAAGTGGCCTGACATTGGACTAACTGCATACAACAAGTGACCTTCCAACACGATAGCCAGTGGACTAACTACACACAACAAGTGATCTAACAGTGGATTAAATGTATACAACAAGTGACCTTCCAACATGATAGCGAATGGACTAACTGTATGTAATAAACACAATCTCCATAATACAAGAGAGGCGATGGTCACGAGTAAAACATTTTCCGAGAATGTCCAATGATCTATCTATCTATCAATATATACCCTAACGCCACGTACTAAGTTGGGTAGACAGAGAGAACGAAACGCCGTATAGATCTATCCTAAAATATTTCTTTCGCTTGCTCTACATTCATCCAGTTTCTCATACAATGATAGTCGTTATGAGTCCAATGTCTAATGATAGTCGTAAAAAAACACTTTTTTGTACGCAAGATGTCCGCAGGGCAGGACACCCCTCTTTCACAAAACACCGTACCAATAACAATTAAGTATATAAGAGCGATAGGAACTTCGTGAGGTAAAGTCACTCAATTGTCGAAAGACGTTCTGGGTGGAGGAGGCTAGTTTGTAGTTTCTACTTTCCAGGAAAAGCGCCGATAAAAGATTGATTGATTTAATTCAATATACTCTAAGTGCGAATAATAATTCACATTAAGTACATCTTGTGATATGCACATAGAAAAATGTAACCCCTTTTCAAAATATTGTCCTCGTTTATTAAACACGAATGGAAAATATTGAAAAGAAAATAAAATATACTCGCTACATTATGATGTCAGTTACAGGTGAAAATTTTGTTTGAACGAACCTATCACAAAAACAAACACTCGTGAAATAATAATTATTTTTCAATCTAGAGGGTCAGTGTGGAAAATTTCGAAAGCTATTCATTCAAATTTATTGTTTGAACCGTTTTTACTGAAAAAAAAAACACGTTGATAATTAATGTTGGATTAATAAAACTAATATTTTTTCTATCTATCTATCTATCTATACCAACAAGAAATATGTCCAAATTGAGGTTGCTAGTAATGTAACTCTAGTATGTAATGCTAGTAAACGTAATAAACATGCAATCTGTCCTCAGTGTGCCAATATAAATTAAGACATTCGAATGGGTGGCATATCTCGTAACTAAATTTAAGATAATCCATGTCTTATTTATAATGTATACCTGCTGAGTAAGCGAATGTATGTATGTATGTAAAATGGTCATGTTTACAACATTGTTTGCAACGATCTTATCAATTTTAAGCAGTGAAAAATTTAAAGCCATGAGTCATATCTAAATACACGATAATAAACTGTAGGTATTATGAATGAACCGGAATCATGCATCTCTGAAATATGCTCTTTGAATAATAACATGCATACACATCATATCAACGTGCTCTATTTATTTTCAAGAGTTTATTTGAACATCTACAGGATGTGAAAATGCGTAAAAACTTTTGATAAATTGTTTTATTCAAAAATTATCTTCTATATCTATCTATTCCCTCACGCCGTATCCCAAGTGGGGTAGGAAGAGAGAACGGAACGCCATACAGATCTGTCCTCACATACTTGTATCGCTTCCTCAACAATCATACAATTTCTTATGCACGCACGTCGATTTCTCTTACTCAAAACACGGCCGTCCTTGAGAATTTGATCTACATGTTCAAACCGTGTAGTTCTCAACGCCCGCGCTTCCTCACACCCCTCCTTTCAGACAGGTATATCCTCTTTGTCATTTTTTCCTCGTCTATTCGTTCTACATGACCAAACCATCTCAATTTATTTACACGCATTCTATCCACAACACTCCTCTTGCATCCACTCATTCTTCTAATATCCTCATTCCTCACTCTATCACACAACGTTTTACCAACCATCCTCCTCGACGATCTCATCTCCACAGCATTTATTCCACATTCGTCAAAAATTATTTTACATTAAAATTATCCGCCTCTCTCACTAGATTTCCATTAGTTACAGGTCGTTTTCTCCATGTTATAACATAACATAACATGAGCCGTTTATAATAAATGGTATACTCTGTAATAAATTCTGTTTACACGATGTTTCACAAACATTTTTTTATAGGACTGTTGTTAATTTGTGTAAAGTAAAAGATATGTGTTTTAGCTTTTGGACATTTTCAAACCAACCTACATATCTGTCTATATCACAACTGCATCTCAGTAGACTAATAAGTAGAATAAATATACAAGTTATCTTCTCCGTAGCATATATTTTAAAACAAATTTTATTATTGTGTAATTAAAAGATCTGTAACATTTATCAGTCAAATATTATAAAATCTACATTATTACAAGCGGTAAATACTATTTTTTAAAGAGGGTAAAACAGTAGAATACAGAATTACTTAATAGATTGTAATAAGGTTATATTATTTAATGTTCTTATTGTTTTATGTTCAGTAAAATTGTTTAAATTTAATAAAAAAAAAAAAACTTTACTGTGTCATTGTTTAAATATTCAGGAATATTACGTAGGTACTACATTTTTATATATTTTATCAAGAAGCAAATATTTACATAATTCGGTCATTATGGAACAAAAACAAAGATTAGATATTTGGGATTTAATTAAGAGTTCATTTGGCGTATTTTTCTGTACAAAAGATGGGGCGTAACCAAAAACAATTTACAAAATAACCCACAAGAATAGCCCAACCCAAAAATAAAACAGTTCAATATAAAAATAATATGTGCTTTCAATATGTTTTGTGTTTTTGAATAATATGATACATGTGATACAAGAAGGATCCAGATCAACCCAGCGTACACTAATGAAAGGTTCTCTATCTCTTTTTATACATTTGAAATATTCAAAGGGAAAAAGAGTCAAAAAACATTTTCAAGTAGTTTTTGGGTTGTTCTGCATGCTTCTATAGAAAAATGTAAATTAAAAGTGGGTTGATTAGTTTTGCGGCACCCAAAATGAATTCAAAAGGACGGACCAAAGCCAAAAACACCGTAACCCAAAAATGCCAATAAATATAATATTTTTATTTATACCAAAATTTTCATTTTTTTTTACAAATCTACCTTTCAGGCAGGACCTCAAGTGAAATAATTGTGGGCTGGTCACGTGTTCCGGGAAACCCGTAATCGATGGTGCTGAAAAAATATTATAAAACAAAAGAAGTGAAAACAAATGATGCAATTAAAAAATAAAATAATAAGCCAAAGGGATCATACGAGAGGAAAATTTTGGTTAATACTTTATATTTTGAAATTTCTAACTTAAATACTAATTATGCGATATTATTATCAACATCATATCATTATTTACAGCTCATAATGAATAATATTTTGTAAATGTTTACTCTGTATTCTAGTTCTATTGTCAGAGTTATTAAAAGACATTGACAGTTGATAATAGGAACTATTGATAACTCAAAGTTGACCAACACGATAACAATATCAACTAAAATAATAGATGACTACAAGTCCTTTTCCAATATCTGCGCGGATCGAGTTAAATTACTTCGTAAAAGTTCATTAGCTTTGGGTATTCCTATATACAAATGTAAAAATTTCATTGAAAAATCACCAAAATTGGTAGAAAAATATCAAACTAAAGTTAAATTCATTTTATCGACTTCTTTTGAAAATATCATATTCTATTTCTCAAATAACATGGAAAACCTGACTTTTGTGATATAACTCGTCTGTATTCTTATTATACTTAATTACTGGATGAAAACAACAGAGCAAACAAGTCCTGCTTCTATGATAGGGCTTTTGGCGTCGCAGGACCCGTCATTTGGAACCGACTCCCCGAGGACCTCCGTAAAAACCAGCCGATTACAACGTTCAGGAGCAAGCTGAAGACTTCGCTCTTCCAACACAGTTTCCCGCGCCCTTGAGATGGATGCTGCATTAAACGGCGCCGAATAAATCATCCAACAATATAATTAATTCTCCACAAAATTTAAAGCTTGACCATTGACAAATTATCGTTAAGTTACTGCACTTCTTTTACAAAATTGCTAAAAATAATACGCTTTAAACACAAACACTTGGGATTCACGCTAGCCTGATGATGAGAGAAAAAGCTCCTGAAAGCCGGCTCGCAAAGAACAGTATCGATGTGAAAGTAGTAAATAATTGAAATATTTTATTTCAAATAATTCACCACGAACTTTCACCAAGTAGGTACCATCAGTCAGTTTAAAAATAAATTTCCAATTCCAAAATAATAACTGCATGCTATAAACACAGCATGACTCTTTATTATTATTACACGTTCAATATAAGAGTATGTTGAATGTGTAGTAGTAATATTCTTTTCTTCTGCGACCAACGTTACTAAAATCACATCACACAACACACAGCATAATGACCAAATCGTTAGATAGGTACTTAGCTTTACATTATGTATCAATGTTTCCTACCACAAAAGTTCTTTTTGTAACGACCGTTAGAAATTTACTACACAAGATTGTAGTAATGAAAAGCGAACATAGTGCACATATAAATCAAAATTATTTTCCTTTATACAGTTACTCATGCACGCTCTCCTGTTTGTAGTACCCAGCAGCGTATCCAGCCTTTAGAAATAATATTATGTCTAGCAATAAAATTTTGTAACGGGCCATCTACGAGACTCCACCAGGACGAAGTTTGCCTGGAAGGCCACCTAAAAGATGGAATGATAGTTGGTCTTCAGCATCTCAAGAGAAAACAAATTCCGAACAAACAGGTCAATGATCTACTACAAGCAGAAGAAGAAGAAGCACGTCTAAGAGCACCTCTTTTCTCAACATTGTATATCTTCTCTTTCATTCTTTCCACGTGCTCCAATCATCATATTCTTAAAAAACATTCCTATAAAATTTCACAAATTCTATCTTTCAATCTATGTATACCATCAAGATATGTCCTATAAGTGGGTTAGCCTCTAGACTAACAGTACCTAATGAAAATGCTTGTTGTCCTGTTTGTGCCAATAAAAAATATGAAATAAGTCACGATGGCTAACATACCTTATCGTTGAAAGGAAGATGTCAATTGTCTTACATGTATTGTTACAAATTTTTAGAAAAAATGGATGTAGGTATATCACTGGATAGAACAAACACATTACTGATAATTTATGAAGGATGACAGCAACATCTAATCATGATGATGGTTTTATTTTTAAAATGTCTTAGTAATGAAAATAAATGGAGAGATAATAGCATTCACCGAACCTTCCCTGTAACCTTAAAATAATGAGTGGCTACTTAAATATTTACCATAATAATTCAATGAGGGATGATAGTAGTAAAGGAACATTATACTGGATTTTAAGAAGACTAATACATCCATTCGATAAAACTAATACATCATTAAATATAATACATATACAATTAGATCATTTTTTTATCAGAATTAAAACTACACACGAAGCTATTATTGGAGTTTATAAGAGTTTCAAAGCTTTCGGCATGTCTCCGGATTATTTTATTGGGCCAAGGTCATCTTGTAAAATAGAAGGGTTGCAGATTCAAGTCCCGTCTGGAGGACTACCAAATAAAGTGAGGATTTTTGAAAGCTTTATACGACAATTTAATGTGTCAAATTTATCAATACACACCATTGTATATCTACCTCAAATTAGGTATTACAGTATAGTATAGTATTAAAATTGACCGCAAAAAATTCCAAAATGTCCATTCGGTAAAACCTATAATTAGCTTTCAAGTGGATGAACTTTCATAAAAGTTAAAGAGAGATGCTTGTAGATCTATGATACAGAGATAATTTAGTTATAATGTCTGACAAATTCTAGCGTTCCTAGTTTCTGAATAACGTAGAGATATGAAAATAGAGACAAAGTGTTGTTGCCAGAATGATGAATGTTTGTATTATTAAGACCATGGCAACATTATTCCGTTTGTATTTAGATACTTAATAAGTATTACATACATATACACCCTCATTAATTTAACAGAAGGGACTAACAAGAACAGACCACAGTTTATGCGTTGCTAAGCCTAAACTTAAATGTAATTATGACATACCTACATATAAAACAAATATAATTATCCCTTTTCTAATATTGTCTTATATTTAACTATCAAACTATCTGTATCATCACGGCATTCCTTATTAGTGTGGTATCAAGTTCAATAGCTCTATGCATTTAATAAACTTAAAACTAGCGCTGTCTTCTAGATATATAACTGCCTTAGAAGTCAAAAGACGTCTCTCTTGATTAAATATATATCTGAAGAGATCACTTGTTTTCAATTTACTCAATTACAGAATTCCAATACTTGTGCACTTATGCAATAAACAACTAAAGGTATTGAACGTATAGAATATACTTTGTGTGTTTCAAGAAATGAACTAAAATTGTGAGGTATATATTATTATCGCTGAATCTAAAATGTTGAATATAATTTGTGGGTGGATCCATGAAACCTCTCATGTGTAAGATTTTACAAATACGAGATATTGATAACAAATTATTATTCGTCTCGTCGACTCGCATTTATCGATGAAATTACCTATACGCTGAGATATCCACGGAAAAAGTTATTGAAAGATATTAAATTTCTTATTTGCTGCTTTGTCTTGAAAGCTCCGATGCTCTTGAAAAATTATTCTCTGAATTTTTTTGAATCATCATGTCAAAAAATTCAATAAACCATAGAATTTCTAAGAATTCTTCCAAGTAATGAATAAAATAACATCCGGCAAAACAGTTTTTGGATCTCCTGTAAAATATTTATAAATGCACATTGGAGGTTTCCTGAATCCGCTGAGGATAATTATGTGATCTTTATTAATAACTTTCCTATTAACTAAATACATGTTTTTTGATGTAAATGGTCGTTTCTATCTATCTCATCAGAAATATCGAAAATATGTAAGGTGAATAATTGTCTTGTACACGAAATCTTTTTTTTATTTATTTGTTCAATAATTTCCATTCAATTTAAATTTTTTCGTGATAAAATATATCACCTTTAATGAAGTTAACAACAACAAAAACGCACATTTTTAAAAATATAAATACTAAAATAGGTATATCATAATAATTTGCATAATAATGTTAAAATCCTAGCAAATTATTCATTATATTCATGGAATATTTTTATGTTTTAGTAAAGTATTGTACACGTGCAAATAAACTCTTGAAGCGTATAAATTATAAAGAACCATGACATATAAAATTCATATGAAATAAAATAAAAATAATGAAATATTTTGTTGAGAAAATAATATAAAATCCGTTAAATATTTTCTTTTATACAATTTTATGTCTAGCTTTCTATTATCAAGGCATATCCCAAAAGAATGGTAGCCATTATACGCTTATGGGAGGGGGGTGCTCTGAGGAAGATCTATGGCGAGCTAATGACAATGCCATTTTGGCTGCGAACTACTGGAGGGACAGAGTATAGATGATTATGGACACGGAAAGTAAGTAAGTAATTATACGTTAAGGGAGGGATTCCCTCCACTTACTCCTGGATGTTTTAAAACATCAGTTCTCTTGTCATCCAGTTAGTTTGGAGCAAAAGCTTTATTATAATTTTTATGAAAGGTTTTCCTGTGCAAAATGCACTCGAGAATTAATACTCCCTTGATGTACCTACCCTTGGTGGAAGTAGGGTAGTCAGCAAAAAAATCTTTGTAACAAGCAAACTGCCCTGCCTATACCAATAAAATATAAAACATTCAGAATAGGTAGCATACCACATCGCTGAGTTTAAATTTTGAAATTTCTTTATTTTTTAGCATTTGTTTTTTTTACAAAATCGTGAAGTACATATTATTCTATATTACCGGGTGATTCACGGCTAAATATCAAATTTTATCAAGATAATAAACTAATAGATAGATATCAAATTTCAAACAAAGTTCCCTATAATAAGCTTCCGGCTACGTTCGCTTCCGGGTGTTTAAAAACTGCTCCCTTTCCTTAAAACCGTCACTATTTCCATCGCGTTAACTATTCCTCATTAAAACTATCGTTGTACAGCGTCCTCGAGGTGCTATGGCACAAAGATGGCGTTTTAAATACTCTCCGTTTATTTATTTATTATCATTAATAATATGTCGTTTAAGTTTTATTACCTAATCCTTAAGGAAAAGTTATACGCTGCTAAACACAACACAAAATGCTTTAAAAGTAAAACTGCTTTATAATGACCAAGAATATAAAACTGTCTGAACTTGCAAAGTCATGGCAAAGGTTATTATTGCATTTATCAGGTTGTGAAAATGTATACGTGCCTGATGGAAACGATGTTTCTGGCTTTATTCCAGGAAAATTTAAAGGAGAGACTATTTATTGTGCAGACAAGATGGACACACAGTGTGAATAAAATATCTGCAAATAAGACGCGTCTAAGAAATTGAAAATGGGAAACGTGATTCTAGGTTGATGACGCTATAGATAAAAGCATAGGAAATATGTTTCTCAAAACATCATTTTGTGGGAAATCACCACAACGATTAATTTAAAAAACCATAACAAAATTTCTACATCATTTTTTTTTTCAAACATCCTGTAAAAGGCAAGTATGCGCAAAAAAATCACGTGTTTAGCATTTTCAATTTAGCGATAAGATAGACCACCCATTCTGAATGTCTTAATTTATATTGGAATGGTGAGGACAGCTTATATGCAGTTGTCAACTGGCTATTTCACGTGTTATAGATAGATTGATATTAAACATCTCGTAGAGTCGTACAAATTGATACACCCATAATTTTTTAGCAATAAGTTTAAATCTCAAAAAGTAGGAAAGAAAAAATATATAGCTAACTTTGCTGCTGTTTGCTTTTTACTAAAAGATGTTATTGACAAAGGGGTAGGTTTTACATGACAGATTTTTAATTAAATAGGTAGGTACTATACTTTTTGCATTTGACATTTAGCTGTCATTCAAGTTTTATTTTTATTTCTAAAAATATTACATAAAAAATTAAAGCTGTTAAGAGACTGATTGTATAATTAAAAAAAAAGTTCTATGATTATACGGATTTTGCAGAAGGCATCACATGGATATTTTTTCAGATATTTGAGCTTAGACTTGAGATATTTGATCCGTGGACCACCCAGCAATGAATTGGTCTTACACTCTTATCCGTAAGTTTATTCAAGTGTATTATTGTAGATTGATAATGACCTGATAAGTCGAAAGACGTCTCGCTCGGAATCAATAATCTACAGTAGAAAAAAACGCTTATTTCAAATTAGATAATTTATTCAAGTGTCCCATAAAAAGAATGTGTAAGAAAAAATAAAAACAACTTACATCTTAAATTCCGTAACTAGATTCGCCACCCATCCATAACGACATATTTTTGCTGGCACGGAGAGGACAGCTTGAAAGCTGTTTATTCACTATTTATTATTTTATTCTTTTTGTTCAGTTTATTACACGCAGATGGCCTAATGGTTACTTGTGGGTTATAATTATTACGCCATGATGGTATAGTAGTACATATTTGAGTATTGAACTTTTTTTCGTTCGTCGATGGTGCAAGTGCACCGAAATCTCGATAGCATATTTATAGAAAAAAGTGGAGGATAAGAGAGAGTCCTTTATCCAACAAAAAATTCAAAAGTACAATTGATAGTGATAATGATGATAGAAGGCATTATAATATAATTTCATAATTTAATATCAAACGGATACACAATAATATATAGGTACACCTAAATCATAGATGTATGAAAGAAAGCTTGTATTTATCACAACAAACAACAAAACAATATCGTCGAACATTCTATTTACATTCAAAACAATGTGATAATATGAATTTATGTATGGGAACATAATACCTAACATTATAACGCTGAAAGCTATTATTTCAGCACGGTGGTTCTCAACTAATATGATTAGAAATGACTATTTTCTCAGATTCTCATATGAAATCACAAACGATGGAAGAAAAAACAAAAACAATTCAGACTCTTTTAGGATAAGTCGATTTGGCCACAACATTAGGCACGTAAGTCTGGTCGCGGAGGGCAAGACCGAAGGCAGAAATGATAGAGGCCGATAAAGAGACACCTAAATGGATCAAATGAAGAAAAATATGAACATCCATTGAATTACAGATACTAGCAGAAAATAGAGAGGAATGGAGAATTAAATCGTAACCAATGCAGACTAATCCAATATATTGTAACTCACTATACATAAGTTGGTTATTATACCAAATTTCTATTAGAAAATAAAACGAAAATGCAATAGGTACCTATAACAAAAATAAGGTCCGTGTTAACAACATAGATAACAAAGTGGTTCCTCATAAAAAAGGTTGACTATCACTGTTTTATTAACAATGCTTTACTAATCGGATTTTACTGATACTTAATAACAATACTAAGGGTGCACACAGTTAATCAAAAATTCGTTATACGTGTTTTTTTCTAGAAAATATAACACAAATTACAGGAAAATTATTTATAGATTCGCCGCTAACATCGTGGTTTCAAAATATTGTGATGAATGTTTGAAGGGGAACGAAAATTCATACAAGTAGATAAGTACCACCTATAATTAATTGTTTACGCAAATAGGTTTTCAACAGGGATCACAAAAAAAAAACACATTTTGACAACTACAACTTCTTCACCATCACGGCATATCCCACAAGTAGGGTAGCCAGCAGATCAGTCGCATTCATTAAACTTGCAAGCTGTCCTCTTTGTGCTAACACATTTTTTTATTTTTTTACAATGCAAGTTCTGAAATATTTAAAGCCGGGGGAGGGGCAGTATTTATCCTTTCGTTTTATAAGTTGGATCTAAAAAATAGCAAAAAATTAATTAGAAAATTGAAATTAGCTATTTGTCATCAAAATATCTGTTTCAGATTTTTGAGAAATGAGTTTGAGTTAAACTAAAGTTGGATCTAAAAAATAGCAAAAAAATAGGTTTAGAAATATTGAATAATAAATGAATTTCTATATAACACATTTTTTTAATATCAACACTATTTATAAGTAATGAATCTGTGTCGTTTAAATTTAAGAAATTTCTAATGAATTTTAACTAAAAATTAACGAACAATTAACGAATATTAACTAACAATTAACGAGTTAATATCTGCCTTTGAACAATACTAACAAACTCATAATTCATATAAAAGGGATGAATACACTCATACACCTAACAATAGAATACTTAATAGAGTGTTTGTAAAACTTTGTTCACGGAAATAGTATTTAAAACCAATAACTTCACGCAAAATGATATATTGTGTCACATATATGTAAAACCAAAAATTATACAAAATAGCAGTAACTAATATTTTTAAAAACAGATAAATCTCATAAATAAAAATAAAATACCTACAAAAATAATTTAAGGCAAAAAATAAATAAAAATTAATGTGATACTACTCTCAATCGATTTCTATCTGTAATACAAACCTACATATGTATTTATTGTGTGAATATTGCATATTTATTAGCATGTTATGAGTCTACTGGCAAACCCACCTGTGGGATATGCAATGATAGTATGATGAATGAATAAATATCAACTACTTTTAGGTATACAAAAATAAATAATTTATATAATCTATACCAGGGATGTTGCGGATGTCGATTTTTACACATCCGCGGATGTGAATGCGGATGCGGATTTTTGAAGGCTCACATCCGCGGATGCGGATGTTTAAGATGTTATAGAAAAAAAGTAGGAACTATCATAGTTGGTAGGCCCCACTGTCAAATACGTGACGAAATTGATGCTAAAATAATATTGGTTTTTTTGACGAAATATTTTTTTTTGTTATTTGCAAAAACCGGCAAAAAAAATAAAATAAAACCGGCAAAAATAAAAACGCGTCGGATCTTGTCACCAATTTTTTCGTTCCCGTTGGTTAATGTCAAGTGCGAACGGCACGCGCCATTCGTCGGCCCCGCCCCATTTCTTTCTTGTCGCAAATCGTCTTACATCCGCATCCGCGTGAACATTCGCATGGATTATTGCGGATGCGGATGCAGATGTCCAAATACATGCGGAAGCTCCGCATTTGTGGATGCGGATGCGAATATTCGCAACATTCCTGATCTATACCATCACATCGTAGTCAGTAGATACAACTCATCCTCTTTGTACTATAAAAAATATTTAAAAAAAGAATAGGCGATTTATCTGATTTCTGAATTGAAAATATGCAATGTCTAAGATCTTTGGAGGCTGTGGGATAGGGCAGAAGACCAGTGGGCAGCCCTAGAAGAAGCTGGCAATAGCAAGTGTCAAACTTGTATGTTGGTAGACTTGGTTTGGAGCGGCCAGAGGTCCTGGAAGCAGCGGTGGACAGGAATCTCTGGAGGAAGTACCTAGGTGCAATGGGCTCCCGACCCGACTAGGACAAGGGGAAGAAGATGTATGTATGTATGCAATATCTTATTTGTTATATTTTATGTGCAAGATAGTATTTACTTTTATAGGACACTAGAAAATTTACAAAAAAAAACAATAATTTATTTTATAAAAGCAGGCTTTGATACATTTTTTGTACCAATAAAACTGTTATTCACAGGAACACTAACGTGCAAAGATATCAAAAATGTTACCGATAAATAATTTACTCTCCACTTCAACAAAATACAACGATAAACCCATTGTGTGAAATATAAACTAACTGTAGAACATTCATTGGTTTGATAATAGGGACGGTTATTTAAATCATTAGTAGTCATATTAGAAACCATAAATTACATACATTGGTTTTGAATTGTAACACTTCATTTGTTACATTGAACTCTGTTTTTAAGGATGTCTCAATGTGTATTGTTATAGTTTTCATACTGTTCCTTAAGTATATTAAGAACGAATAGAAGGAAACAAAATAATTTATTTCATAAAAGTACTTGAAATTTATGTAATCGTAAGAGCAAGAGAATAAAAGGATATGCGACACGGAGCACAGAGTGAGATGGAGTAGGAAGAAGAGACGATTCTGGAGAGACCATGTGGACAGGATGGCAGAAAACAGGATCGCCCACATTGCTGCAAAGAAGACACCAGCTGGCTCACGTTCACAAGGAAGACCACCAAAAAAATGGAAGGATAGCTGATTATCGGTGTCACAAGAGGGACCAACTCCCGAAACAACAGATCAATGATCTATTAAACAAAGAAGAAGTAAGAGCAATTTTTCAATCACATAAAATAACACATAACACGGTTTCACGCATCATATTTATTTATCTTCAATAATTTAATTCTACCAATCAGTTTTCGAAGTATTTATCTTATATAATTTGTGTTGCGCTGTTTCAAACAATACAATGAAACATGTAACGAATAGCAAATATACATAATACAACAACAAAAAACTAATCATTATCTCTTAGGAGTTCCACCATCAAATTATACAAAGAAAAACAATCTTCTGAATAAATTGGATTCCCACAACTCATGCAGAGAAATGAAGAAGAAGTTAATGAAATACACAGTAGCACATTCTATATTTACCTTTTACATATTATTGTATTTAGTAATTCTTGTAAGCGACTTCATGTATTATAACACTAATTCACACAGTACTTTCATTTTTGCTATGATGCAGTGGTGTTCTCCATTATATGCTAATCAGTAACGCATGCCTTTAAAATAAAAAGCTGAATATAGTCTGAAATCGATACACAAGAAGGATGAGATCTTGAAATATCGCAAATTCACATAATAAATTGATAATTTAGCGAAGGAAGGGCAGAAAATTTAAAATTTTGGAATGAATATAAATTTATATCACGAAAGCGTAGCCAATATTCAAAGTCTAGCCCCATAACTGCTATGATATCATTTTCAAAAGTTGAATCTTGGTTTTGAATAACTCTATATAAATGAAGAGTAGAGGTAGAGTCTCGGCCTTGTGAACAGGGGGTTCGTGGTTCGATCCCAGGTGCCGACAAACTCCCATTTCATGACACAAGCGTTTAGCTTACTGTGAAAGGTGTATAAGGTTATATTTGGGTTTATAACAAAACCCAGATATATCTTTTAAAAAAAATGTACATCTTCAAACTTCTATTCAGTAAGCAATACCTTTGCTTGGGTCGTAAAGAGTAAGTGGGTAGTGGGAGGAATCAAAACATGGAACTCTCGGTTGCTTATTCGAAACTCTACTATCAGGCTACCGACCACTTCTTCTTCTTCTTCTTATGGCCTTAAACCCGTACTTCCAGCTCACTCAACCATCGTACGGCTGCCTCCGAGGCGTCGTGTATTTCTCTCAGTCCCCCGTCAAAGGAATATAGGGGGCACTGCTCCACGATGTGGTCCATGCTCTGGGTTTCCCCGCATGGGCAGGTGGGTGAATCAGCCATCCCCCACTGATGCAGATTTGCTGCCGAGCAGCCGACTCCAGTCCTAAATCTATTGAGCCTGCACCAAGACCTTCTGGGTAGAGAGAACCCGGGCTGTTGTTGAGTTGGGTCGGTCACCAGGTAGCCTCTGGAAGTATCTGCTATTGCCCAGAGATCTCGCCATCGCTCTTGTGTATTGCGATTTCTCGGGTTATCGTTCATCAGCCAGAAGGGATGTCGTGACTTGAGTCGTTGGGGGGGCGGATCGTCAATATCGGTATGTATGGGCAGGTTCCCGTTGTCGTTAATTTTATTCAACTCCCTGTAGCATGCCTCTTCGCGTCGTAGGTGGGGGGGCGCTATGTTGCTTAGAACTGGCAACCATGGTATGGGTGTAGGTTTCAGGGTGCCGCTGATAATTCTCATAGCCTCGTGCAGTTGCACGTCGACTAGATGTGTGTGAGCGCTGGCATGCCACACTGGGCAGCAATATTCTGCTGTTGAGTAAATCAGTGCGATACCCGCTGTTCGCAGTGTCGCTGCGTTGCATCCCCATGTACCGACCACTGAAAATATTGAATGAAAAGTAAACTACACCATAAATTTCATAAGTCTTTGAAAAGTATTTAATGATATGATATTGTTTTCAGCCATATAAAGTACTTCATTTCAGGTGCTTTGCCATGAGCATGAATTTGAGTTATGAGTACTTCCAAGTTTCAGACATTTTAAGAATATCTTTCTCATTTGTTCGATAAGAATTAGTAAACTTTTATAATATATACATACATGTTTATGTTTGCATAATGAAGATAAACATGGTTATTCAACTGAGAAAATCTCACCTTTGGTTAAAAAAAAGTATTTTTTAATGATTATTCAAATTGGCGAAAATAAATCTGTAGAATATACGATGTGTATTATATTCAAAATCTGACAAAATTATTATATGATCGAACGAGTAAGAAGTGACCCAGATTATGACGTAATGGTCGTAGGCTTGTCAACTTTCATCTCAATAATAATCCATCTTTGTAGTAGGTAGTAGTAGTTCGTCGCGTCGCATCGTGTCTTCAGAGTAATAATGTGTACCTAATAGAAGATCATAATCATAATACATTCTGGTACTATGACACCGGATCTCGTCATACTGTGAACATACTAACTTTAACCCGAATTTACTCGGGGAATATCCATCACCGAAATGAAATAAAAATTAAAATATTCAGGATTAGGCTTATTTCGTCACAGAACTGAAGATGTAAAATGTCTTAAAGCGCTCAAAAGATGCACGTTTTTATATAATGCATTAGTTTTTCTATTCCGATTATTTATTTATTATTTTCGATTCCTCACGAGATCGACTATAAAAGACATAATATAATCAAAAATCCACACATAGGGGAGAGTTGGCTAAATTGTACCGGTTTTGCGGAAAGTGATTTTTTGTAAAAACTAAATATCATGGTAAATATTTCAATATACCAAATGAAAGAATATTTAGTTGGCTATCTAATTATGTATTTCAAGAAGGTAAAAAGTGACATGAACATTATAAAAAATAGTTTTGAAAAAAAGTAGTCATCGGTACGATATAGCAGACCGGGTTACAACATCGTACCACTGGTATTTAAAACGTACCTCTACTTGTTTTCGTAATCGTACATCTACGAATTGCAAAAACTTTTTCAAACTATACAAATTTCGAATTAAAACGGTAATAATTACAAAGTAATATAATTACCCATTAATGTGTTATGCCCTTAGATACCAACTGAAAAAATTATATCAAATTGCCAAAAGATAATAATTTGTTCATGATATATTTATTTTGACACAAACAAATCAAATGAATACCTCAACATGATAGAAATGTTTATGCAATGAAATTTGAGTTAAAATGTTATAAAAAATATGCATACTTTCGGAAATATTGAGGTGGTACGATTTAATAGGCGGTACAATATAGCGTACTCTACCCTAATAACAAAAAGTTTAGAATATTACAAAGATTACTTTGACTATATTATTGTTTGTATGAAAGGGATAGTGACACCCCGCTGTGTGGGCTTGAGGTAATAGACCCTAATGTATTTGACAGGAAGCTCGGAGAGTACTACCTAACTAATACTTAATCATAATACTCTGTTATATACCTACTCGTATATACGTATCTGATACATAATATCTATGTTACATTGAAAATAGTTTTTTCATGTTGGTAATTTTTCTGATATTTTTTTCCTATAAGTTATACGCATATTGGAAGTTTGTAATATTTGCAAGGTTTATTGATTGAATTTTGAATCAATGAATATTATAAAAAACAACTAAGTTGTCATCCTAAAAAATAGGAGTTGTTTACAAAAAAAACATAATTATAACAGTAATTTTTTGAGAGTTTATGTGATTATCTGAAACCAAATATTTAAACTTTATTTTATGTGTGATAACACACATAATTATATTCATTATTCGCTCACGATAATCTAAAAATTTATTTTATATGAATCTCCGAAGACGACAAAAAAAAATGTAAGATTGCCTTAAAAATGTGAAAAGGCATTTTTCCTTTTGCTATATCTTCCCAAATAGTGTAACAACCTTCGACCCTGCTATATTGATAAGTAATACAAATAATATTATGTACATAACACCACATTGTACACTAAACTTGTACTTACCATAACAGGTAGTCATCCTTTCTTTGATTATATAGAATATGAATATAACATGTAAGTCTATGTACAAGAATCTTGTGAAAAATGTAGTTCTCTTATGTATGTTCCGTATGCTATCAAGCTAGATCAAAGCTAGTATAAGAATACCTACATTGGTGTCCCAGGTCACAGGCTACTTCATAAAATGTAGTTCTGTGCAAATATACTATGTTATCTGGAAAAGATATATAATTTTATTTATGAATTAATGGAGGTAATTGTATTGCTTATTCTGGAATCGCATTGGCTAAAAGCTGTTATGATCCCAATAGTGTATGATATATTTTCAATAATAATAATAACGCTTAGCCTTACAAAATAAAGAATGTGCTGTTGTTACCACAGCCGATTTAGAAATACTTTTTCATTAATTGTATCGGCATTAACTGTGTAACACTTCATTTTGAATTATCAAATAAAATAAAATAAATATTTACTATTTTGTTTTGTGTTACTGTGCAGTAAGACTAACGCACAACGCACATTAGTCTTACTCAACAGTAACACAAAAACAAATTGTAAATATTTATTTTATTTTATTTGATGATTTAGAAATAATTTATTAACATAAATAAAATCTATTTGCCCTGTCACAGTACTTCCCAAAAGTGGGGTTACGAGTACATTGATTTAATGTAATAAATAGTAAGCAAGTTGGCTACCTTATGCTTATAAAAATTACCTACATAAGACAATAAGAATGGGTGTCAAATATTATACCTTGATCATACACAAAGTTTGAAAACCGACTACGCCAATTGCTTTCTCTTACATTACAGAAAGCATAGATTGTATGAAAGTTGTGTTAAAATCACTATACGCCTACAGCATACATTATACGTATCTTATCTATCTATAGGAATATCTTACAAATATGTTATATGAAACTAGATCAAATATAAGTACAATTTACCACCCTTGAGGCGGGTATACGACATGTAAGGTATATAAAACATACAATACAAATACGCGAGTACAAGAATGGAATAAATTGTAAATACATTATTCACTATATTTCCTTAGAAATATTCATAGTAATTATATTTCAGACAGTTACTTAATACGTATATAGGTACGTGTATTCATTTACAGTTGAAAAAATGTGAAATGTGATACTCATGTGTTTTTCTAAAAGCTGGATACGCGAGTAAAAGTCATCTTTATAGAAATTGTTTAACTGGCATTGTTAAAATATGCAATCGTATATAATGAAAGGTTAAAACTAGCCCTCTGGTTGTGTTCTGAAAATGTGATAAGTTTTCATATAAACTCATCAGGTGAGTCGTCAGCAGGGAATAAATTAATGACACCACTTTAATTAGGCAAGTCAAAAATAGAATTCTATACCTTATACGAAGAGTCCCCTCTAATGAAATTTGAGACTGACACATGTTTTTTTTGAAAAAATCCTATATCCTATGATTGGTTTTTAGGAAACCTCAAGTTTTATGTCGTCATCTTGCCTACTAGCGTATCATGAATATTTTCCGTATTTCGTTTTTTTTCAGGAATGGCGTTATATTATATAATCTGTTAGTATTTATAACGTATTTTTTTCATTTTACTGAGCGTAAACGGGTGGAAAACTAGCACGTTTACGAGTATCTATTGTACGTACGTTTTAGAGTATCTATTGTATTCCCACGTAGAAAAATATACCTACCTATCTAAAAGCTTTATTTTGTGTAACGTTTAAAGAAACGAAAAACGGAATATCCAACACTGATATTCGTATCAAGATGAAAGCGGAAAAGCTCTTTTTTACAACGATCAATGATGGTAGGGACAATTTCATTCACAATACACTGTTTTTATGATACATTTATAATGTATAAAGCATTAGAAATGTGGTGGGAAGAAAATACGTATATCCATATCACGGCATATCTTCTAAGTGAGACCACCACTGGACACACTGTACATAATACACAATATGCAAGTTGGTATTCAAAAAATAAGTCTTTCAGGATGGGTGGCAAACATCATCGCCGAATTCATTTATTTTTATTCATGTTTTTCTACATAACAAGAACAAGTCTCTGCCATTTACAGATCATTGAAAAACTTGCAGAAAAGAATGGTAAATGTCTTTTCTTTACAGCTTTAAACAAATATATTTTTTTTACCTACAAACGTGGTACGTGAAGGACTAATTTTATGATGTTATTCTTTATGTCATATAAAATATTATATTAACTTTGAAAACAAGAATAAAAATAGAACTCGAGCGTAACTTTAATGCCACAATAAAATCATGTTGGTTTATTGTCGCGAAATATTAATTTACATTGCCATAAATATTTTTTTTTTTTTTTTTTAAAAAGATATATCTGGGTTTTTGTTATAAACCCAAATACAACCTTATACACCTTTCACAGTAAGCTACTAAAAGCTTGTGTCGTGAAAGGGGAGTTTGCCGGCACCTGGTATCGAACCACGGACCCCATGTTCACAAGGCCGAGACTCTACCTCCAGGCTACCGACGAACTCGAACGAAAATTAGTTTGATATTTTATTAATTACTTAATATTTATCATATAATACTTATTGGGTAATTAGTGGCAGTAACTTGAATCTATTTGAATTTGAACAAATACTCGTCTTTTGCGTATGTGTGTTGACTTTATGGTTTTCCATAATTCATCAAAACGAAAAGATTTTTGAAAATCATCCGATAATAAATATCAAAAAATTGTAAAGTTATTTCTAAAATTATTTGCTTGCAGAGTAAATTCAAAGATAGTACTCTTGTACCCTTTTGAGAAGCGGTACGTATTTTGTTTTCGACTGAAATAATTTTTTGAATCAATATTATTTTACCTAAAGCAAAAGAATAAAATGAAATAAATTGGATTGAGGAGCAAAACGTTTTCTTGATTACGAAAGTATTGAAGTAGAAAAAACAATAGAGGGGATGAAGAATAGGTAGACAATAAAAAAATATCTTTACAAAGAAAAAACGGGCTGGTGGTCGGTCAGTCGGGGTAAGAACCAAGGGATGGATAAATCATAAAATATTTTATAATATCGTGTTTATTGTATCGCATTTAAAGGGTTAGTTTTTTTCCGCATTAATATTGAAGACAAAACTCAAAATTACAGTTTTCAAAGAGTAGGATTTTGATAAACCATTTTTTTTTACCTAGATGGTTTTCTTCATAACAAAAAAATTGAATTTCTAATGATTCGATACACTATAATTTGTAGCGAAAATATTGAATAACAATTTCATGAATGTTATTAATTAGTTTTGTAATACATATTTTGAATAACTCTAGATTAATCATTCTAATTGATCACACTCATCCATAGTCAACCTATTTTAATAGGTATTAACTAGGTAGGGGAGGCCCGGGCAAGAAGCATAATGTGGGTAAGAAGAATAATCGATTTTTCTAAATAATCGCAATAGATGGCGCTTTGATCTGTCGGCCATGATTCCGGCACGTGTTCGGCCACGCCATGACAGTTTGACTAAAACAATACAGGTGCTCGTTTGTTGTTGAGACAAAAAAAAAGAATTTCTGCAGTTTTCTTACGATTTTTGCAAAGGTATGTGTATCAACTTTTTTATTATGTATGTTTTGTTTGTTTATAATATTTTTTTTGTTCGACAGCATATTTGTTTAAGTATAATTTGTGATAATAGTTTTTTTCCTAAGCTTCAAATAACATTTGAATCATTTTTGAATCCTAATAATGGCATCGTGGGCAAAACGAATATGGGCAAAAGGAATAGTTATCCGTTTTGCCCGGTAAAAGAATGTTCACTTATTTCGGATATCTTTTTCAGATGGTATTCAAATATAAAAGAAAAACTGCGAGAGCATCGTGGTCAGAAGAATCGCTAGAGCGAGCTATAAAATTGGTTAAAGAAGAAGGAAAATCTATAAATTCTGCCGCAAAAGAATTAGGAATTCCTTTTACTACTTTACATCGACACCTAAAATCAGGAAGTGTCTCGAAAAAATTGGGCAGATATATACCTGTTTTCACGCCAGAACAAGAGGAAGATCTGTGTGCATATTTAAAAAAATTAGACAGTCTTTTCTTTGGATTGACTCGTTCAGAATTTTTAGGTCTAGTGTTTGAGTATGCCAGAAAAAATAATATTACTCATCCGTTTAAAAATGGCAAAGCTGGTGATGATTGGTTTGCTGGGTTTAAGCGCCGACACCCAGAAATTGTCCTACGAGCACCCGAACCGACATCATTGGCAAGAACTCGAGGTTTCAACAGGCCTCAGGTGGAATTATTTTATAAAAATTTTTGGGACTTAGTAGAAAAATACAAATTTGATGCGACTACAATTTATAACATGGACGAAACAGGTGTTAAGAGCAGCACGAGTCGACCGCCAAAAGTTTTATCGATAAAAGGTAAAAGGCAAGTTGGAGTAGTCAGCAGTGCCGAAAGAGGTCAACTTACCACTGTTATTTGCTGCTGTAATGCAGCTGGCACGTATGTTCCACCTTTTTTCATATTTGCCCGAAAAAGAATGCAAGAGAGGCTATTGGATGGCGCTCCTCCGGGCTCGCAAGCTACAGTCAGTGACAATGGTTGGGTAAACGGAGAAGCTTTTTTAAACTGGCTTAAATTTTTCGCTGATACAGTCCGTCCAAACGAAAACAGGAAGATACTACTACTGCTCGACAATCATGAGTCCCACAAATATTATCCAGCTTTGGAATTCGCATCGAAAAATAATATTATATTTTTATCTTTTGCACCCCACACCACGGATCGTATGCAACCACTGGATGTTGCCGTGTATGGACCGCTGAAAAAATATTTTGAGCAAGAGATAAATACATTTCAAAAATCACACCCAGGACGAATTGTGAACCAATATGACATGGCTAAATTGTTCGGAGGAGCATACGTCAAAAGCGCTTCAGTCCAGAATGCAGTAAATGGATTTAAGAAACCAGGAATATGGCCGTACGATCCGAACGTTTTTGGAGATGAAGATTACGCTCCTTCAACAATGACTGATCGTCCTCTGAATGAAGCTCAAAGCTCTTTGGATGATACTCCATGCAACTCAGCATCATCTGTTGTACCCCACTCTCCCACAGACCTTGTATCAACACAGAATTTGATGACGGATCTTTCTGCAAAGGAAAACCCCGAACAATGTACAACACCTATACCTGATCCAATCCTGGAACAAGGACCGTTGCAAGCTCCTGTAGCAAATCTTACACCATTACAGATCAGACCCATACCAACAATGGCTGCTCCCAAAACAAATCGCAAAAATAAGAGACAAAAATCGGAGATATTAACATCAACTCCAGTTAAAGCTGAGCAAGCTGCTAAATATATAAAAGTAAATAAAAAGAAGACCAATATATCTGAATTAGCAAGTTCCAGCAAAATTAAGAAGAATAAGATAAAGAAGACTGAATTACCAGGTCGCAGCCAAACTAAAAGGACAAAGACATCTTCCAAAGCTAAAACTAAAGCTGATTTATTTTGTTTGGTGTGTGCCGAGAAATATACTGAACCGCTTGTTGAAGATTGGATTCAGTGTAGCCAGTGCCAAAATTGGGCACACGAAAATTGTACATCATACGCAGGTGTTGGAAGTTATTTCTGCGATGAATGCGAAGACTGATTGTTTTATTTTATGTTATTCTTTTTGCCCTTATGGCATATCCGTTTTGCCCGGAGGAGTCGGGCAAAACGGATAATAGATACTTTTTGTTTTTTCTCAATTTAAGAGGCAAAATCGTTAGAGTTTAATTTTTTTTTATTGCTGTTTCCAAAGATTATGAAACAAAGTTACAAATTAAAAGTAAAAAGAGTTACATTGATTATGAACTTGTATTTTATTTTATCACTCTCCCTTAACATATGCGTTTTGCCCGGGCCTCCCCTAGGTATGTTGTATATGATACATATACATATGTGAACTTCCTTAAGGAGTGCACAACAAAGAGTTTCGACGGTTATAAATCGACTTAAGGCTTGGTTAAGAGTATGCTTTAAACCTAGATAACATTCCCAATTCCTCTGTGTCATGCTTATCACATGACTTGAAATTTTGGCAGTTGTATATGTAGTTCAATTCGATAAACTCGATAAAGATTAGTTTTGTAATGTTATATAGTAATAACGTAGTCCCAAGGGTTTTACGCTAAAATAATGTTAAAAATTGTGTTTCAGTGAAAGTATGGTATGAAATGTATAAACAATCCCCGTTTATTTATTATGAAGTTTTGGTTTGGATGTGAAAAAATATAAAAGATAAAAAAAATAAAGTTGGTATTTATTTTCTAAAACTTCATTTCAATGGATAATGTCACATAAATAAAGCTGAAAAAATATCCACTAATGTGAATGATACTTCAAGCAAATTTTGAAGATATCTGAATTCTTGACTAAGGTAAAAGTTTTTTAATCAAATTGTGAAACATAAATCATAAACGATTTGGAAGAAATTCGTACCACTCACATTTCCTATTACATTTTACGGATGAGAAGTTCAACACAAAAATGTAATAAAAGTTATATGCAAGTGCTTCTAAAATAGCAGACACAGATACGAGTGAATGTTATTCGTAAAAATCATGAAATGTTGTGGCTATTCATCAAAAAGAAGGAATTAAATATTTTTTTATTTTTTTATTAGAATAATAATAATAATATAGACAAATAAATTATATATTATTTTTCAACATCACCAATGTACAATATTATAAATATATCTTAATATAAACATTTCAAATACATTACCAACATAGATACCATCTTTCTCAATCTTATCCATATATCGAATGCAAAGTTCAACTTCAATTCAGCACATAGATGTACAACCCATCCTGGATGTTATAACCTTATTAATTGGATCAGAAAGGCATGTTTTGAGAGTGTCCAATTTTAGTCGGCTAACGAGAGAACCTTTCCTTCTTACATGGACCTTTTTCATAAAACACTGTACCTCTGACAATGACATCAGAATGCTAGGAATGTTGTGACAAAGGTGACTCAATTAGTGCAAAGACGCATTGAATGAAGCAGGCTAGTTCCTTCCCTGTGCTTCCAGAAGCATCACAAAAGGGCGATGAGATTAGATAAAAATATAAAAATAAACGAAAGTCAAATAGATGAAAATAATGATAACACTCGTAGTATGGAGAAGACATCGTGCCAAACGTAGGGATTAAAATAATATCTAAATGTTTATTTTCTTTCAGTACTTGGTAGTATGGTAGAAGAATAGAAATAAAATGATAACAATAAAAAGACTACTTCTCATAACGACAATCACCTAGATATTAAGAAAATACGTGTTCAGAAAATTAATTGAAATTAATATTAAGATAAGTACCTACTTAATTTGTTAATATTATAATAATTATTTAGCCAAATCAAGTAAAAATATTTTATCCTTTCGATAGGAAAGATAATGTTTGAACATACATACCATCTCGAATAAACATTTTAGCGAATGAGATTCATTGATACATTTTTTGTAAAAAGTAAATAAAAGAGTAGGTATTGCCTACTCCCTTTATGTCGTTGGAAACTTTATGAATGAACCATTTTTTTTCGACTATCATTGAATATCCTAAACATAAATAAACCACGACTTACATATGTATATACATGTGTAATCTAAATTCAAATATTCGGACTTATGTTCTGTGAAAAAGCAAAGAAAATCGATAGCGAAATTCGAACGAATACCTTAAATTCAAATTTAATTTTTAGATGCCTGATCAGGTTACCGATTACTTCCAACTCCCATTGGAGGCAAAAATGAAGACAACCCAAGTCTTACGAATTGGATTATGTTAAAAGAAAGTGTTCACGTGGGAGTTGCAAGGATAACATTTACCAATAAGGTACTCCATATTATTACCTGTACATTAGTTCCAAATTCCAATATTATGGTCCATAATCAATAACTCTAAGTATTCAATCATAATTACTTTAATTCATAAGAAACGAATAAATGATAATGTCAGTAGTCTCACGGTACAGTCTCAGATTCTAGTCCAGAGACCCAGGAATCTGTTTTTGTTAAAAAAAAAGTTACTTATTTGGAAAATATTCTCAGTGTATTTTGGCTTTTTTAGCAACACTACTAATCCACCGATTTTCAAGTAGTTATTTTCTTCTCATAAATAAAATAACTAACTTGAGTCGATATATTTATTTGTTGTATTTATTCTAAAGAACAAGTAAAATGGGGTAGAAATGATACTCCTACTATTTTTACTTGCAATATCTCCTATAAAGTAGGCACAGTCTAGCAACTTCGACTGTCGATATAGCAAACTTCATATCAGTACTGTAACTCAAAAAAAAGTAAAAAAAAAAATTAGCGTCTGTAATTTTTTAAATAATACTTTCTTTAAGAATTCATCCCACTATTTAAAAATAAATAATGTTTTACGATAACGAGAATATTTGCTTGATCGTCTCTACGAATATTTGTAGTAAAAACATAATATTATGTACTAAAAAGTTTTGTTTTAGGCTGTAAAATCGAAATACTTACGGTTTACTTTTACCTAAAATATTTATCTTGTTTTACCGTTCCATGCCAAATATCATAAAATGCATCATATAAAACATTCAGTTTACATATTGGTACAATGCGGTGTGTACGCCAAGATCGCCGAATATAAAATATGAGACATAAAATATATTTTACCGAAATGACACTCTAGTAAAATACAGTGTTTGTTTCGAGTGATGGTAACACAAGGCATATTGTAAGGCTTGCTATGCGTGAAGGAAAATGTATAAGACAGTGAAATTATGTCAAGAGACATAGAGTGAAATGATTAATTTACCGAAAAAAAAACTTCCATGTCGTTGATAAAACAATTCGAATGAATTTCCATATACCTGTGAGAATGGCAGAATTAATTGATAAATGTTGTCCATGGACACCGAAAGTGATCACTAAAGCCAGCTTGGAGACAATTTGTAAGCGTTGGATCGCTTTTCTCACTCCTTCCGTTTAGATTTTGAACAATGTAAAGTTGTGTAAATATGGCTATCCAATCAAGATGTCTGATTGGTTTTGTCATCTGCTAGGTATATGTCAGTCACTGCCCAGAAAACTCTGATACAATGGCCAAACAAACTAGATAGTTGCATAAGAAGCACAGTATCGCACCCATGTATATAAATAAGAGCTACTGTAAAATATCATAATCGTATGAATGAATGAATAAATGTGCCTTATGTTGGTTACAAAGTTTTAGAATAATATAAAAACAACAATAATTTTTTTTCTCCGAAAAACCAACTGACATTTATTTCATTGAAAACAAAACATGTAAAATATCGTTTGAAATTAATTATATAAAACAGAGTAATCTTTAGCACGATGCCAAATGAATCGACATAGAAAACAACACACAATTGATTAAACACGAAACGATAACATTAATTAATAAACGACTATTAATATTATTAATCAGTAAAACCGCGTTATTGTCAATAATTATTTCATATATGATTGAATAACAATATTCAACAATAGCAATGACAAAAATACATATTTATATACTGAGTATACAGCAGGACAAAACAATAAATCGTATTCGACGTGAACAATTATTTGCGGTGAGACAAACAGAGCGAAAACACATAGTACGCAGTGTTCATTCCAGAATGTCTAGATACGATATGAGAATTATAATGTTCGAAGTATTATTATATACACAAATTGATAAAAGTGTCCGTATTTTTAACAAGAATTGATAATAGTGTTCGAAGTTTTTCATAAGAACTGATAAATAGTGTTAAAAGTTTTTATAAGAATTGATAATAGTGTCCATATTTTTAACAAGAATTGATAATAGTGTTCAAAGTTTTTATAAGAACTGATAATTAATAACATAGTTTTTTCGACAATCAATATCATATTCATTGTTTTTATAACTGTTTCGTGAAGTACCCGATAAAGAAAAGGTCCCCTACTGTTTTCTCTTGTTTTCAAATGTACTGTAAAAAGTGTACATTCGTAAAAAAATCCCTTAAGACATTTAAGATCTACAATTTATCGATGAGGTAGGAGAAAGTACGCTTAATCGTACCGGTTTCGCAAAAAAGTTTTTCCTTGCAAAAACTAAAAAAACTATGGTAAATACTTGAACATATCAAATGCAAGAGTATTTAGGTGTCTATCCAATTATGTATTCCAAGAAGCTGAAAAGAAACATGAATATTATAAAAAAAAAACACTGGAAAAAAGTAGTCAACGGTACGATTTAGCAAACTGGGTTACTATATCGTACCACCGCTATCTAAATCGTACTTGTACGTAAATCTCTATAAAAAGAGGAAAATGTTCATGCTTATTACATGCAGCAATTAGTACATGCTTTTTTTAAAGGGAGATGCCGTGATGGTATACCAAATATATAATTCGTGGAAAAAAATTAATAGACGAACAATCAAACAACTTTGTACACGATGAATCATGTACAGGATTTTGCAATGCTTACATATGTACAAAATGTTTACTAATAATACTGAGACTCTACTGTACGTAGATATTGGCTTTTATCACTACTTTTACAACACATACTACAAGATTTATTATCTATAAATACAATTTCTACTTTTACAGATACAAAAAAAAATCTGTTTTCCTCCACCGTTACGGTGTCTGCTACAAGTGAGGTAATTAGTAACTGACTGCGTGTAATAAACATGCAAGTTGCCCTCCCGGTATCAATAAAATGTTTGGAATGGGCAACGTGATTATTCAGGATGGGTAAAAATACGACAAAAATTTAAAAATATAATTAAACGCAGGTGACTAATAAAACATTTTGTAGAATGGGAGCATTATCTCCACACCACAATTAAAATAAGGATCCTTTTTTTAATCCCAACCCAAGTGTAATTAATTAAGTCATAATTTAGTATCACACAAAACTTTTAGGGGGACAATTTCAATGTTTCAACATTGAAATATGCATATTTACTAGGTACTAGAAGTGAAATGAATGCTTGTAATATACGACTAATTTCATGAGGTAATTGAATCCTCTTGCTTTTAGTACTTTATGTAGTTTGTCATAAAACCGAATCGCATATTACGTATATTATATTATACCTACTCATAATAATGAATAGATTTATGACGATATTACATTTCAATAAGAGAATATTTTTAATGCACTACATGATATACAACGTTCTTACAAATTGAAAAAAAAGAAGATAAGTAAATAATATAATTTCGAAATGAACAATATTGCCGTATTGGTTTATACACATTATTGCAAAAAAATTACTCTCTTAAAGTATAACACATTCCTAATTTTATAGTTTACCTTAAAAGAGTCTTCGGTGTTATGGGTTCAGTGACAAACAACAAGCTCTTTACCGATCTGTTGCGCCAGAAAAATATTACTAGTAGCAAAATGAAAACCAACCTTTTTACCTAAAAACAGCATCAGAGAAACAAAATCATCCAATGTTATCATTATTTGTACACTGGTTACTTTCCTCGCCTCAATTTGAAAAAGAACAAAAAAAATATGAATTTTGTTCACGTGTATCATCTAGTTATTTATGTACATCAGTGTCCATGAAGCGCGCTTATTAGGTGACACTGATTCACACAGCAGCGCTAGCGTACAGTATGGAATTTTCATTATTACAAATTCGTCTCACGGGATTAGTTTGTACAACAATCATAAACTAGATTCACGATACTGTGCACTATTAATAATGAAACTAAGTGGAAAATGCTGTCTGAAATCCTGTGAATAGTTTTTGTGCATTGAAATAATATTATTTACTCTCTTGGGAATGCAATTTAAAATGCAAATACCTAAGTTCGGAAACAATCTATGAGTACAATCAAATTTGATATAATTTATGTATATTGAAATATATAAGCGATTTATTGTGATATAAATAAACATTTAAATTGTCATGTTCAATCCTTTAATGCATAAATCTTAAAAAATGATGATGTCGTATGAGAAATCATTCAATCACAAAAATATAACAAAGTTTATATATTTATTCATTCTTTATTGTATATTGATCACAATACATATAAGTTTATAGAGAAATGAATTCAAATTAAATGCAATGTACAGGAGCGAGTTTATCGCAGTCACTTACAACTGAAACAAATGATTGTGTATGGCAGTATTCTCCTTTGTCATCTTGTAATACAAGATATTGTAAATAATTTAGTACTTTTTAAAAAATAAATACTTTTCATATGTGAATAGAGTTAATAATGAAATTCGTTACGTACTCGTACATTTTATTCAATTTCTTAGAAATTTCATCCAATACGGTAAAAACACTAAAACAAGTTTAGACACATAGCCCTATTATAAGGGACAATATATAATAATTACAGAAATCACAAGTTTTTTTTTCCAAATTTTCTTCATATCAAGTACGTCTAAAGAATGTTAAAAGAATTCAAGCACTCATTCAGCTCAAGTTGTTGAGAATGTCTTGAGTGATTGGTTTAATTTACGAAATGCGAAAGAAAAATACTGTTAAGATGATACACAAAGAAGAAAGTGGACGAGTATAATAACATGATGTACTTACGGCACAATTTGAATTTAAGAATTCGTTATGAACTGAAAGTTTACAGAATAACATTTTAAGTCGGCATGCCAACACATGGACAATATTAATTCAAAATTAATGAATAAAAAATATATTTGTTTTTGATTAATTCAGTAAAGATCAGCATCTGATGATGCGAACTCGGAGTCCGCGAAACCGGTCGTGCTTTAGTCTTACTCAACAGTAAGACAAAAGCACGACCATAAAACAAAAATAATAAATATTTATTTTATATTATTTGATAATTTAAAAATAATTGTTACAAAGTTAATGCCGGTACAATTAATGAAATATTAATTCATCTCAATATTTAATCATAGCCATTGGCAACACCGATAACAAGTTCCGGAATTCGTTACCATTAATCGCACTTTTGTCTGAACTAAATCATCCTTTCATATGGAATTTGGATGACTTTAGTTTAAGTGTGCTTTAAACATTATTTTTATTATAATACATATTACTTACTTACATTACTTTTTTATTATAATACATTATGTGTCCAGAAGAATATTGTTGCTTGCATGTGTTATTTTTCTTTTTGTCTACTTTAAGCTTTATTTTTATTTTGTTTTTACTATAACTGCTGATGTACTCGTATATGGGTGTGTATATGTATATAATTATGTACCTGTGTTTTTTTTGTTTTAATTTTAATAACCGGATTAGTTGGAAGACATCGCATTTTAGCGATAAACTCGCCCTCTGTACATTGAATTGTATAACTGATATTTATATGACACTGTTTTATTTTGTAATATTGTAACCAATGTACAATAAAGAATAAAAAAAATTACATGGTTTTGCAGTGAATGATTTTCGCCATTATGTACTAAATCTTCACACATTTAAAGGTCATGAACTAGTTCACGAGTGATATAAAAGCATATTGTTTAAAAGTTTTTTTTTATTCATTCATTTATACCATTACGACATATTTCACAAGTGCGGTAGCCTACGAACCAACGACTTTATTATTTTTTAATTTCTTACTTTCTTGCGGTCCGATTATGTAAGCGAGGTTTCACCCGAGTGGGCGACTTCGTAGCCTCTAAAACCTTGGCTCTAGCGCCGACTCCCAGTCAAACGCCACTGATCTTGACCAATATAAACTCATAATCATCAATTTTGCACAATTTTACATTTTATAAATGAGACTATCTTATTGGTATTGTCATCTGCATGTTGTATCTAACCCAGTCAAATAAATTGAAAATATTCTTAACAGATCTAAATTATGTTTTAATTCATAAAACATGCCGGTTAGTATTTATTTTAAGGAAGAAACAATGAAAATCTTTATATATTTTAGTAAGGTTCAAGAATGTATAAATTCAAAATACTACTTCCAGTTACATAAACTATTTCCTATCAGACAAATATTATTCTTGGTATGCCAGCACTTCGTGATGGCAATCTTAAAACTTATAATTATTAATATTCGTATGTAGTTTCTTAATACGATACACACTAAAAATTAAATCATGATATATACACTTCGAAATTGCTTTAACGGCAGCAATTAAGAATTTCAAACCACGAATAAACAAAACGAAGTAAATCTTGTTAATGAAACATTAAAAGCAACACCACACTTAAAACAAACGACTTAAAGTTTTGGTACACTTACTTAACTTCTATTTCGTAATTGTAGGCAGACAGTTAACTCAATATACAAATTTTTCGTTAAACAGGGTGGCTAAATATCTACAAAACGACTTGTATATTTTGTATCGTGGTGGTCACATGGGCAACGAAAGTCATCTTCCATCTGAATATTGATTCATGTTACTGTAAATAAATAAATGAACATTTTTTTTTTCATAAATACTTTGTTTATTCCTATCCAGAAAATTCACCGGCACAGAATTGGCCGCCGCTCTTTTCTGTAATTTTCCGAGTGTTCTGTAAAAGTCTGGTATTCATAAAACATCACGTTTCAAGACATCAAACATTTTCAGTTCAGCGATGAGGAATGCAACCCGACCAGACCGTCTTAACTTTTATTGACACAGAAAGGACAACTTACATGTTTATTACAAGCAGTTGACCTGCTGGCTACCCCACTTGTTGAAAATGCCGTAATGGGATGGATGATTTATTCAGGCCTTGCAATTATATGTGAAAAAATAGAATCTGTAAAAATTACTGTCGTTTTTTATCACCATAACCAAAGAATATGAATATACAGACAAAATACTATAGAGGGAATTTTCAATTTGTTACAGTGACAATATTATTTTCAATATGATTTCATGGATTATGTTTAAATACACATCTATGATTCAGCTATTATGTTTACCACTGATCATGAATATTTTTGTTTTTTATTGATACATAGACCTGCGTATTTGTTAGTTAAACGATATTTCGAAAGAGGTTTCATGTACAATATTGTAAAAATTCATTTACGACTACTGAAAAATATGGCAGATTCATCCATAAACGGATGCAGTACCTACATAAATGATGTATAAAAATAACGATGATAAATGAGATCGTTAATATTCACGGAGACGTAATGTTAAATCAGATAATATCTCGGAAGGAAATTTCTTTCATTAACATCTTTTAAATTATTATATTCATGACAATCGCAAATTCTTCAGATTTCACTTTACTGAAAAATTTACAATTCTAATTTATGAAAAACTTTAGTCCCGTGAATATTGAGATACACACTACTGTGGATGAGCTTTTTTTTATTAAACATGAAACTTTTTACTCGACAAGTAGACACGAAGCGATTTCAAATTAGCACCACAGTGCATTTCATATTGTCTTCATTATATTCTCTTGAACTCTGAAAACTTTTGAGGCAAGGGTTAATGGAAAAGCATAAGATTTTTTTCTTAACAAATGTTCATAAAATTGTGGGTTAGGTATATGTAAATTTTTGTATGAAGATTTACATTTCCTGTTTACGTTTATTGGTAGTATACCTATTCTTTAGAATGGAAAAAATGTTGTATTAACAATTAGGCAATATTAAATGTCGTGTCAAACATTTGATGATTTTTTTAGAGGATTAAGAATCAACAATAGACAAGGATCTCGGAAGGAAGTAACCAACCAGGAAAAGAGAAAGAACTTGTTTGTAACTAAATGTTGACAATTTAAAACACTTGATTTCAAAATTTGTCATATAAAATTTCAAAAACTTTCATTTATTATTTAATTATTGAATAATAACTTTATAATAATTGAAATTGATTTGAAGTAACAATGTAAACATACAAAATTTCACAATAATTTTTCTCCTTCCTTTTGTAGTAGATCATTGATTTGTTGCTTCGAAAGTTTTTCAATTAAATAAATTCATGTATGTTTACTCAAGTTTTGACTTCATTTAAACACTAATGGGCTATCAGCATTCATAATAAAAAAATAATGATAATTATTGAACCGTAAACAAAAACAATCCGATGCCAGATTATATATCTAAATGATTGTTTATCAATGTTGGCTTCGTTCCAAAGAGAATAATAGTAAATATCCAGTCTCGGAATAAAACTACAAAGATGTCACAATCTGAAACATAGAGTGCCCCATAAAACAATGGTAATAAATTTTTAAAAGATTAACCTAAACGCATAAATGCAAACAAAATATTCACCTGACGGAGGTGGCTCGTGGCCAATAGAGTGAAGATCTTGCGATGAACGTCGTCTCTGCCTATATTCATGAGTTCTTCCACCATATTCCTGAATCATTCTTCCAGGATATGCTTCCTGCATACGAGGAGAGTTGAGATATTCCTGGGATGAAAATCGTGCTGTTCTCGGAGGAGAAAAACTAATGTGGCCAAAGTTTTGAGGATAATATTCGTGTCTCAAAAACATGTCGTGATGAGGAATCCTTCCCATTGCTTGTTGAATTTGTTGAGCGTATTGTGCATTTCGATGGTAAAAATCTTGCCCTTTCATTGGAGATCCAGTTAACTCTTGTCCTTGCATAGAACCGGAACGATGTGGAGTGAAATCCCTTGAATTTCTATGTGACGCATATTGATCTCCGTGACTGTTTCTATGCGGAGAATATTCCATCCCCCTGGGGCCCATTTCAAAATGACTGGGACGGTGCGTATTATAATGCTGCAGTGTATGAGCTCCCATGGAGCCACTAGAGTTTCTATTATAGTGATCATGAATTCTCGGGGAACTGTTATTAGAGGATGCTTGTTTAACATTTCTCTGTTCTGTTTCCTGATTTCCTTGAATTTTGTGTGATGGTGTGGAATTATTTGATTCATTACCTTCATTCGAAGGTTTTTGTTGATTTCTGTGCGGAGAACTTTCGTTCATATTATTTGAGTTCTGCTGTTGTTGCTGCGGCTGTGCCTGCTGATGATTATTCTGATGCTCTTTACGAGGTGACGTGCCAGTACTCTGAGCTGTCACATTAGACATATCTTGTGAAACTCTCTTATTAAATTCTTGTACCTTGTTTGGCACGAATCCTTGTTGAGGTAGTTGCGCCATTTTTAATTTCACTTGCACTTGGTAACTATATTTAATTACACATAACGTTTAACTAATACTTACAATAGTAATTTACTTAGTCACTTATTCGATGCGATTAATATGAAGGTATTTAATATTGAACGATAATTTACAACGCTGTCTTACCAGACTGCATCTATTAAATAATAACACTGTAAACGCTCCCCTAGCTCTTTATCTATTTTATCTTTTGTCTCGAAATGGGTAATTATTTCAAGCGTCTTCTTAGTAATTTGCTTTTATATCTAAGGAAGTTTTTCTAATCTTTCATCATTTAAATTAAAAAGTTTCGGTAAATTGCACTTAATAAAATGTGAGTAGGATATATTTATGAACAAAAGATTTTGTAGTAAAAGTACTGTAAAGCTGCAATTTTTATTATGATACACTTATGAGATTTGAATGGACGCAACTTTATGTATGTAGTGTGCCGTTGCACTTCCGGTATACTCGTAAAGCTTAAAGTCTATATATAACACTACAGTGTCTAGCCGGAACTAAGCTTCAGGTGGTTTGTCTGGTCTTGGATTCAACACAACCAACGTCTGTCAAAGTAACATTCAATATTTACACTAAAATATTCATACACTTTCTACAATAACTAAAGCACAATAAATGAGAGTTTCTAGTTCGATGATTAAAGACAATAATAATAGCAAATTCTATACATTAAATCAGTCTTCATGAGATATGCGTTACAATTAATTTAAAGCGATATTTAAAGTAACATGTTTCCAAAGAATTTATTATATTTTTTGCTGTAAAAAAATAAACATTAAGAAAATAATCAAATTACGATGTTTTTTTTTCTTCAATAACAAGAATTTATAAGATCGAGTTAGAAATAAATAAAACGATTACAAATCACAACATGAGTGTGCGAGAGATTATGAGTGGGTAATCCGCGATTTATTTTGACATATCTGAATCAATAAATCACACACCACGACTAGATATGCATCAAGATAACACAACAATATTATGTAGCAAACTTCTCTACTCGTACTTATATTCCATAACACAAAATATAAATCAATGATAGATGATATGTTTTGATAGGCCACATGTATCCCTCTACTGGTTGTAGATATTTTATACAATATACTCGACGTTAGCACTTATTTAACGGAAATGACATAAGCAAGTTGTTTGATTAGATATCAGGCATGTTTGACGTAAGATGTAACGACAAGCGTCAAGGGGTTGTACGCACGTCCGTTTAACGGCGTTACCGGCCGCTCTACTGAAGGGTGGGTGACGCCCGCGCACCCCGCGTCGCGCCGCTTCTTTCATGCCCGACGTCGCCGCCACAAACCGGCGTTGGAAAACTTAACATAATCTAACAAGCGGTGCAAACAAAATGTTCAATCTTATCGCGAGAAACATTTTAATAGGCGACATTGACATTCAATCAAATTCAAAGTGTAGGTACTTCAGGTACAATTCTACTTCACTTACATCACAATCATTTTATTTATCACTCACCCCAACAGACGAATAAAAAATATCACGAATAACAATGAGATTACAGATGTCAGCAAATATTTTGTTGAACTTATTATCTTAACGAAACAAATGAAATGAAAAATACATTAATTTATTCGGAATATGTGACATGACCAAATCAAACGATTTCATAAACAAAATCAATAAAATATAAGGTACACTTAAACATAATAAGACATTTCAAATAATTATTTTATTGTAGCCAGATATTGTTAAATTGATAATTAAGTAAAAAAAAAAATATTAAGATATTGATTGACAAAACATTTCCATCAAAGAATCAGCTCACTTTAGTACTTGTAACAAGTGTATAACAATGTTACAAGTACTAATGTACAAAATCATATCGCAATAATACACACAGTAAAATTACAGGTTAGGGATGAAAGTTTATATTTTCCAGGACATAACCAATACTAAATTGAACCATATTCGTCAGGATGACATGTTAATTTAATTAGCAAAAGGTTTGATACCTTTCAAGGTAGTAATTATTCAAGGCTTCGTGAAGCTCCTAGCTAAGGATAGATGTCACACTATTATCTGAAAGTTTTCACGTGTCCTATTAAAGACAAGTTTTCAACATATTTTCAGTTCAACAGAGTGATTCACCACCCACGCTGCATGTCATATTTTTCGTAATATATTTACATAACTTTTACTCACTCATTAAAAGTGGTTTTGCAAGAAATACATTCATAATTTAATATAGTCAATTTACGCAATTTCTTTCGACTAACTCAAATTTATTGACATGCAAAGGACGATTGGCATGTTTATTACTTGAATAACAACCTCACTACTTGAGCAAAATGCTGTGAAGTAATTGATAGATAGATATTCTTAACACACTAATAATTTAATATCAACAAAATATTTCACATAAAAATACATATAACATCTTTGTAAAAAGAGAATTAAGTCAAAAAATATTGCAAAACAAAAACTTCTTTACAAGACACTACTAATTCGCTGAGAAGCAGAAACATGAAATAAGATATAATACCTGATTATACAATAATAATGAGAACATCTAGCAGAGCGGTAAGCTATTTATCATATTACTTTTGCGCTAGCTACAACAGCTACACTTACACTATATCAGTCTTATAATAAATTCTGAAGAGACTTTTATGTTAATGAAATATCCTGCCATTTCAACGAACGTTATATAAATTCAAAATTAAGAAAACTTCCTTAAAACGGCGCTATAACTTTTTCATTATTTTTTAGTCATCATTTCAATGTTCCTCTTTACTCAATGTTATCATTGTAAAAAAAATATGGTTGCCTAGTGATTTTAAGGTCTTATTAATTTTTACACACTGTTTTTTTGTCAGAGATTTGGTTAGAAATATATATATGAATATATATATATATATATATGCCAACTATGGACGAACTACAGACTGACTACAATAAACAAATTAAGGGTACAATACAATGACGCATACCGTATACTATTTGAACATCGCAGATACACTAGTGCATCACAAATGTTTACAGAAGGTAGGACAAATGACTTTAGGGCGACAATGAGACTGAAAATTCACGGTTTTAGGACACGACTAATATTAATAAATAACGAACTTTTACGAGCTGCTTCCGGAAGACAAGTACAACAACTGACACAAAGGTGGATTGCTTATTTAATTAATTAAGAAAGTTTGTATATTGAACCGATACCAGTTTAGCTGCCTGCTATTGTTGCTCTTGTCTTCGAATCTATGATCTACTTTCTACTTATTTCTACTCTAATATGTATTATTTTTTTATCATTTGTATTATATTGTATGTATTTTGATATGGACTTGAGAGGTTTGCACACTCCACCTTCAAGTCTGGAGTAAATATAAAATAAATAAATAAATAAATAGACTGTCCAGTTCCATAGCTCAACCAGTCAAACATTTTGATTTAATTGGTAATACACACAAACAACGCCACGCTCTCAGTTCCACAAACAAATAACTATAAAAACACATGGTTCTCTATAAACATTTAATATTTAGTTATGGAAAAAAAATACTGCACTTTTCTTCCAAATTCCACAAATAAACATTTCGATTTTTTTTAACTATTTAACGGAACAGAGACAAAATATGTCTTCAACGGTGCAATTATTGCATAGTATATACATATCACTTTCTGTTGTGTTTTTTAAGCATAATATAAAGATACCAAAATTACGAAAATGCCAATTCCTCAAGCATAAGACATATATACTAGTTAAGTTATGAAACTAGACAGTTGATATTTATTTCACTAATTATTAAAAATATCATCACTGAAAAATGATGAAACACCCAAAAATGCGGTAACCAGCAAGCTAACTGCGTGTAATAAATATACTTAATATTACTCTCCACGCCAATAAATTTCTTTCAAGATAGATAGTATTACTGAAATGAACATTTCAAAAGTCTTATACGCGATATTTTACGAATACTAATCTTTTACTTGACAAAATTACGGAAAAGAGAAGGATGCCATTTCTTCACCGGGGACTCTACAGAACTTTATGCTTTTAAGTGTTCATGTATAATAAATTCTACATTAATCAAGAAACATGAAAATTAACTAGTTTCACCATAACATGTATAAAGTAACGTTAATAACATTCGTTTTATATAGTATTAAGTTTTAGAGTGAAGGCTACACGTGGCAGGTAAACTTGAAGACTTGTATTTCATTTACAAATGTAAAATATCACAGTATAATATTATTATTTTACCATCAAAAGTTTCAGTTTCGTAAGCTTTCATGACGTTTTTCATAATCAATATGTCTACGACTAACTTTTCGTTAGGAATGTAATTTGTCGGATTTTTCAACAGGGTAGAATTTCAAATTAAAAATATTAATTTGTTCATCACTGGTAAAGAAAAATTGACATCATTTCCATATAAAAACTGAGAAAAAGATATTATGTGACATATGAAATGTCTACGACGAATTGGGATAGCAAGTGGATTTGCTCCGTATAATAAATATATAGGTCGTCCTTTCTGTATAATGAATATATTTAGACAATCAAAACAAGTGACGAGTGACATACTTCATAGCTCGAGTGAATAAAATAAATTAACTTGTTATTTAATGGCTTTTATTTGTATCGGAATTATTTTCTGCTGGATACCCCAATTTTAAGGGATACAGTCATATGAGATACAGGATATGTATGAGAAAATAGATAGATCTTACAAACTTCCCTTAGGTGAAACTATTTCTACAATAATCTACCACAAATTAATGTAAGTACTATTAGTTTCCAACTAATAATGCTGTAAAGCAATACACAGTACAGTAGTTCATGTCAATAATGAACATTACATAATATGTTCTAGTACAATATGAGGATAATCCTCTATTCAATTTATATCTCTAATACGTTTAACAAACTAAAGACTCCGTAATACAGTACATAGACTGATGATACAATTAATAAATTATATTAATGTCATCAAATATCAATAATAATACAATAACCTTTACAACAAAGACAAGCAACAGATTATTGAGTCTATTGATATATCTATGAAAGAAATTATTGATATTTGAATCGCTAATTCTTCGTGCATTCTAACATTGACATACTATTATTTATACAATGTGAAAAGACTATCTATATGTATATGGTGACATACTGTATCCGACAAATATCAGTCTTTTCTATAGTCTGTAATCATAAAGCTAAGCCATTCCGGTTTGCAAACAGCCCACGAAAGAGATGATCGGGAAAATATTGAGTAGGATCATGTTCGAAATTTTTTGCACCTTAGTATCCACGTCGATTTCTCTCACTTAACACACGGCCATCCTTGAGAGTTTGATCAACGTGATAAAGTCATGTGGTTCTCGGATACCTACGATTCCTCACATCCCGTCATTCACGCATTTTATCCACAACACTCCTCTTGCATTCGCTCATTTCTTTAATAACCTCATTTCTCACTATCACGCAACGTTTTATCGACCTTTCTTCTCAGCGATCACATCTCCATTGCATTAATTCCATTATCTTCCTTCTTCAATTACGACCATGTTTTGCTCGCATATAGAATAATATTGTGCAACAACACTTTTTGCATATTCGACACATTGCCAATGTTTTATGATTTCATCCACGACATCCAGAACTATTTAAAGGGAATATTTTATCACTTTATTTTATTTAAAACAGATGAATCTGAGTTCGTTATAAACGCAAATTTATCATCAAACACCTTCACATTAAGCGATGTACACGCATTGTGAAAATGGAGTAAATTAGCAGAGGAAGGAATAGAATCTTAAGATTCTAAATCGGAAGTCCGACACTCTACCATCAGGTTTCAAAATATTCATATAATAATTTGATCTCAGATTTTAATTTAACAAAAATATTTACTCTTAAAATAAAATAAAAAGATTTTTTCCTTTAATTAATGACAAAGTTTTGACGACTGTTAAATATTTGGGTCGTCTATATTGGAAATAAAAGTTTAATTACTACTTTGACCATTTTTAATTTGACCCACAAAGGAAAGAAAAAACACGACGGGGTGAGAGATGAGAAGTTTGTAGGTAATAAATGAAAGGTAATTTAGTACAAATTTTGTCATAGCCGACAATAATAAATAACAATATGTCACTGTCATTCGTCAGAAAAGGACAAAACATGACGTAAAAATAGGAAAAATGACCGTAGTAGGTATATATGTACATTACCAGTATGATTTTACCCGGCTTCGTCAAACCGACAAATTAACACGTTCATATACGGTTAGTATTTCCCTGAAAAATGACAAAAAATGGAGGCAAATATTTGAAATCTGGCAACTAGGTAATGTATGTATTTTGACAGTTCTATCATGGTTGAATGTTAAAAATTGGTGATTTATTTTACATAGTATTCTAGTAGCTAATGTAATGTTTTAATACATTCAAATACAAATCGTCCTGATAATTTTGTAATTTTTATCACCATTTGATATTTGTATACAATAAACAAAAAAATAGTAATTTGACAAAAACAATATATTAATCGGAAAATATATTAATTTCCCATACAAATCTGACAACATGGTCTTTTATACTCTGTAATCTTTATGTCAAAGTATTTATAATATTTTAGCATACCCTCTGTCTTAAAAAAAAGAGGCATCATAAATAAAATTTCGTCATACGTCTGTTTTGTCTGATGACGGTGACTATATTGTACATTTAAGCATACATATATAAGCGAACTAAAATGTTTTTGTGTTGATTAACTTCAAAGGTTAAATAAAAAATCTATAACATAAAAGAGTGTCGACGACCTAAACGATGAAAAAGAAGAAGAAACGCGAAAACAAGAAGAAAAAACAGCAAATATAGTGTAAGTATGTAATATTCTGTTAGTACATATGACATGAGTGATGATCGTCCTATCCTGAATCATAAAAGTTAATAGATATAAAAGAAGAGAGCAAGGAGAGGGAAATCTTACTATTCAGTCTTACACTACTTGCGTAGTTACTTATAAATTATGTTTCAACCGAAACAAACAAAAAAAGACTAAAAACAAAAAGTTCAAAATGTTGTTTGTTTGAAGATATGACTCTTTTTCTTTTCTTCAGACTAAAGATAAGAGGGAACGAATTATATTCAAGATTAAAACAATGCTTTTTTGAAAGAGCTTGCATAAAGAAAAAAAACCAAGGGTTGTTTCTTGAAAGTGTTACAAATATACACTTCTATAAACGAACGAAATGTTTCTGAATTTCTGAACGGGGGTAGAAAGTGAGCTGACTCGATTATTAAACCCCTTCTAAGGGTTAAACTTAAGAGATATATGGCAGTCGATTGTAAGAAATGAGTGGATAATTTGGAATAGGGTTTCGATCTGTTAGCTCAGCATAACATTTTCAACACTTGAAAAATGCTAAAAACTCGTTCAGATATTTAAAAATGGTTTCGGGATATTATATACTGAAATACATGAATACTGAAACGTCACAAATAATACGTAGGTACATACATACTAGTAAAGCTTCAATACAAAGAAACACTTTTATGTAATATTCACTTGAAATGTGATTTCAAATTGTAATTTCTTTCTAAAAAATATTTGATACACCATTATGGCATCTTACGCACATGGGTAGCCAGCTGAACAACAGGATATAGAAACATACAGTTCATGCTCTCTTTGCCAGTAAAAAAACAGAGAGATAAAATTTAAAAAAACACACAGTATGTAGTTAACTTCCAAATGATTTTTATTAACTTCGCGTACTAGTATTCGGAGATTCACTGTGTCGGTGTTTAGGTAGTAGAATTCCATATCGAAAAAATAAAACAGGTGTTTTATTCTACTAAAGATTTTATTTTGTGAGAGAGACGTCTTTCGTCTTATGAGGACATTGTCAATGTTCTCATAAGATTGACAATGTCCTCATAAGACGAAAGACGTCTCTCTCACAAAATAAAATCTTTAGTAGAATAAAACACCTGTTTTATTTTTTCGGTTAGTATTCGGAGACTCTCAACTCCATCATCAGGCGATTAGTAAAAAGTGAATTAAGATACAGAGACAGACAGTATTTATAGAATTTCAACAAAAACACAGAGACATTCAGAACGTATATCTGACAGAAGTAACAAAAATATTTACATGACGGTGTGGCCAGTTTTTAAATAAATTTACTTATTTTTCGTAGTTTTTCAAGAAAATGTGCTATCTACATGCATAATTCTATCAATTTTATGAAAACTTTGTAAAAAAAAAAACAAATAAAACAACACTTGTATGAAATAAAATAATTTCATGAAGCTTCAATTCGAACTCACATCATAGAGGAATGAATACAATAGGAGTGTAATGCATTAACGTGATTTTTTTTTTATTATTATTTGTGCTTGCTTTTGAAATGCACAATGGGATAAATTGACCATGTGAACTATTTATTGCTCATCCAACTGTTATAACATATTAACATAGCTGTGGTTGTTAACGAATGCACAGACATTATTTCCAAACAACCTTACTGTTGTGTTTAGGTGTCACTAGTTTTCTAACATTAGTACTACCATAACTCTAAAATTACTCAAAGAAATATGAATATTCAAAAGAAAATTTACATCGCAGATATGTACTTTTAGGTTTTAAACATAACAATTGGAAAACATCGGATGAAGTTTCATGGAAAATCTTATAATGAATGAGTTTTTGTAAGTTTTGAGTGTCATATAAAAGCAGGTATTGGTACAACATTACGACTTCTATCATTTTTATTTAAGCAATGAGAAATGCCGCCTATTCAAAATGTCTTATTAATGACATGGTAAAGATGACGTGCACTTTTATAACGTACAATTGTCTACTTAAAACCCCACTTGCGGGAAATGTTGTGATATTGTTGATGATGGAAATATAGAATATCGTATTTTACGAATAAATAATACTACTTCTATTCTATCACAGCATATCCCAATATCCCATAGGTACATAAATGGGGTAGCCAGCAGGCCATCCGCATGGAATAAACATGCAAGCTTTCCTATGCGTGTCAACAAAAAATAAATCATTTCAGATGACTGGCAAATCTCATCGCTGAATTTAATATGTAAAATGTCTTAATTTTTCCAACACCTGTCTTTTACAGGACACTCGAAAACTTACGGAAAAGAGTGGGAGATTGATTATTTGCCGGATTGTTATGGTTATAAATAATGCATAATGCTTGAATAAAAAAAAATGCATCCAAAAATCGGCCGGAATTATAACGAAAATAGTATTTTTCAGTAAAAATAATAGATATCGTGCTAAATCATCCACTGCTGGATGGAATGCCCTTAAAAATAATAATAGATATAAATTTTACGTAGGTCGAACATGTAATAGACATAAATCGTCTCTAAAAACATACTTGTTATAATAATATCATGTTCGAGACAAAATACCAAAGATTCCATTGTTGGGTATAAGAAAAAAATCAACAGTTAGTCTTACATTATATTATTATATAGTTGTTCCACGCTCCTTGTCAAAAAAATATTTCCATATTAGAAATATGTCATACATTATTATTAATATTTCACCCTGAGTAAGGGATGTGAAATAATATACGGGGGTTGCTCAGTGTGCACTTAGACGGGAGGGGAAGAATTTTGTACAATGTGCATACATACATGTATCCAGGGTTTGAAATAACTTTCATAGTTGTATTGAAGTCAATTCAGTAAAGTGGAACTTATTGTGATATTTATAAAAGTGTCAGTACACTACACGTGACTTCTGTTGAATAATTTCTATGATTGGCAATAATCTTAATCTATTTATCTATACTATCATGATATCTTCTTTTGTGGACATTTTTAGCAAGTGAACATTTTTTTAACACATTTGGCATTCTGATTCTACAGATTCAATGATAAATTTTTCAGCCAGTTGGCTGTATCTGTCTCTTTCTCCCCAAACAAACTGAAAGCCATACAGAAGACATTCAACAATATGGTTCCTTGTCTGGCATTACTACCAGCATTCACACTCGGGACTAGAGGACAAATGCCATCGGTACATATCTGCACACATCTGGCATACTATGTTCGTAGTCTATTTTTACAGTGTGGACCATTGTTTATATAAATCAGAATTCGAATATAATATTTTATATTTTCTTTTAAGACCTTCTGGGAAACCTGGCCCATAAAGTTATTTTCAGAATAACAATGATTAGAATAACAAAACATTAAATTATACATTATCTAAGAGGGCTTTGTAATGGATCCAAAAGATTCTTTATTTCATGAAAGAATATAATATATTCAAGACTCCCAAAGTGAGACAGGTATTCCAACATATAGAAAAGACATAGTTGACATGACTAAATCAAGTGCTTTGCACGTCAGCAATCAGACTAGTTCCTAAATCACTGGAGGCTGTGGAAAAGGCCAGCGAGTGGTCCCAGAAGAAGCTGGAAAGGACAGTAGGTAACAGATTTGGATTGGAGATAAGAATAGCCACAGGTCCTGATAGTACCAATAGTTATAGATCTTTAATGAAAGTATCAAGGTACAATGATCCTCCGACTCAACTAAGACAATGAGAAGATGTACATACATATGTGTGCTAATTATTATTATCTTTAAAATTTCACTCGGCACTGGTACAATAACAGCTTTTGGAAATGGCGATCTCAGCAGGGAAAAAAGCAATTTATGTTTGTATGTAGGCAGCGCATCTGATAATATAAAAAATAAGTTTTAATTAAACACAAATTTGTAACTTGAAAGATAAGCATGAGAAAATAATTGTGACAAAATGACAATACCCATTCAAATACTTCACGCTAATAGCGGAACATGAATAAAAAGGGTTGAATACAAAGTACTGACTGGCATAAACATACAATATTATTTCAAATAACTGGAATTTGTGTTCGGCACGCTATATATAGTAAGGGATCATACATAATAAAATAATATACAAGGGTTGAAGTAATAATAATAATATATACCTCTGAACTAAGTGCCCACAGGAAAAATTACACAATATTTAATCGAGATTGGCATCGCCGACTTAAAAGTTTTAGTCGCGTATAAAAATATTGATAAACGGGGTGATGTAGATTTTTTCATAATACTTAACTGACAAATTTTTTCCGCAATTTTCTTAAATGGTAATCAGATCTGATTTGGCTTTCGTTTTCTGGTCAATCTTAATTTGAAATTAAAAAGAGCTGAGAAACTCAGCATTTACACTTTTACTTCAAGAATTGAAGGTAGAGGCCTGGGTAGGTCTCCCTCTGACATATCTTCATAGTTCTCCACATTCAGTATATCCCGATATAATGACATATGTATTTTACGTATATATTTTAAAATTTAAGGTGCAAGCAAATATATTAATGTACTATTTAGGATTTTTTCCAGGAAGTTCAAAAGTGATAAGTAATTGAGGTGGTCAGCAGTCTGAAGATTGGGTTCTAGACTTTTGATTGAGAGATTCCAGATTCGATTCTTCCCACTCCTAACCAACTTCACCTTCACGACACAAGCATAAGCTAAGTAATTAAGTTGTTCAGGGTGTATTCAAATAAAGTTTAAACCCAGATTCATCTTTAAAACCTATATCGATTTAAGTAGAAAGGCTAAAAAATATATCAAAACAGAAAGAATGGCTAAAAAATTAATCATAATGGGCAGAAAGGTTAAAAATATATCAAAATTGGTAGAAAAGATCAAAACTGTATCAAAATAGGTACAAAAGCATAAAAAATAGAGGTATGAAGATATTTATCTCTCGGTCAACACCTTCTCGGTATTATAAAAATTATCTCGATACCTTAGTATGTAAAAGGTATTCGATACACCTAAATTGAATAATGTGGAAAGAGCACAAGTAATATAAATACAGTGGGGATGAACGTTACAAAAGTACCTACTGTAATATGCATACATAATATAGGGTCAATACAAGACGTAGATTAATGGATTTCGGTAAATAATGTATTTATTATTTATCGTATTTAAGTCGGTACTAACACTTTTTATGAAAATCAATATATGTATTCAGATTATAAGCACTTACTAAATATGTATTCAGATAAACTATTTCTTTATAATGGTTAAAATAATATCTTCCTCTTTGAGTGCCATGTCAATAATATCATATAAATATATTTTATCGAACCCTAGAATTGATTATTTTATTTTTTAGTTTTTGAGTAATAAGGTCCTAGGTTCGATTCGTTAATAACAGGTGTAGCGCCGAGGAAACGTTCTTGTCTATGAGTCAAGATATCTCAGATTGAAATCCCGACCAGGGAAAAATTAAAATTGACCTGTTATTTAAGTACATATAAAGTGCATCATATTTTATGTATCGACGCAAGAGCACTCATAATACATATTGAAACTTATGAATAAGTCAATTTGGAACTGACTGAATTTAACATATTGTGTGAATTTTTCACATATGTTAAATGCAGCTGGGCAGGACATGTCGCCAGGTAATCTGACTCTCGTTGGAGAAAAAGGGGTGTTGGAATGGCTGCTAAAAATGGGCATCAAAAGAGTGGGAAGACCGTAGGCTAGATGGCCAGATAACATAAGACGAACGGTGGGAGTTGGTTGTATGCAGTGAGCTCAGGATAGAAACTTGTGGAAGATCAAGGGGGAGGCCTAAGTTCAACAATGAATTATTAATAATTAATTATTTATAAAAAATATTAACGAAGACCGCGGTCATTCAACCCGGAAGAAAACTTTCCTATCATTCAACAATGAACTCAAAACGACTGATGATGATAATGTTATGCGCTAATGATTATATTAATGTATTTACGCATATACGTGGATATTGACATTAATCTATGTAAAAGAAAGACGTCTATCTAAAGAATAGAAACCAAAGTAAAATAAAAAATACATATTCTGCATTTCGCTGTCCTATTCTACATTCTTCTTGTTTTATTTTATGGCAATGCATCTATATAGTACACCTTTATAGCCATCAGAATTAATAGAACTACATAAATGTTAAACGACTATTTTCAGATAATATATAAACCAAAATACAATGTAGAAATCAACGCATCAAACAGTTCACTTTATCCAGTAATAGTTGTTTGTTGTTTAGGTACATGTACATTGTACATAGATACTATCCTACAATCTATACTACATATATAAACGTGATACATATAATAGAGTTAGTCAGCAAGCCAACAGTCAAGTTGGTGAATAATATACTGCATATCGTTGTCTTAGTGCAATATTTTGTGATCACGAAATTTGAGTAAACTATTCTATTTACTGAGTTTTTTCAATCAATCGCTCGTTCATTATATAACGACATCTTCCACGGGTAGAAAAGCCAACGAACGAACTGAATGAAATTAACATGTAAGTGGTCCTCTCTCTCTGTCAACAAACGTAAATACATTTAGAATGGATGGCGTATCTCATAACTAAATTGAAGATGTAAAATCGTCCCTCATCTGACTAACTGTCGTAACTGGTGAAATGTAAATTGTTCAGGAGAGCATTTTTAGTGTTTTGGCGTGCATAGTTTCGTCTCTCCCAGCAATACGAAAGACTCTAAATGTATTTTATTATTTTATTTGTATTTTTATGTATCTTTGAATCATTTTTATGATAAATTAATTTCCATAAGTATATTGGATTTTTTTTTATGCGCCGTCAAAGTAGATAGGACTCTTTGTGAGATTTTTTTTTCATGGCCATATTTAGTTGTGCTCAGATAGGACTTAACTATTTTAAGAGTCAAAGGTTAAAACAAAACGATTTTATAATATGAGAAAGTATATTAATTAACAAGAGTGTTTACAATGTAATAACAGCAGTTTTATGGAAAATAAAATGATAGTAAATCACTAGAAAATAAATTAGTATACAGATTATGGTGTTCGAGAGTTCTCATCCTCATCATCAGATATTAATAAATTAAATTAAATTCTATCTTTTCCGTCACGCCGTATCCCAATTGGGGTAGGCAGAGAGAACGGAACGCCAATTAGATCTGTCCTTACATACTTCTTTCGCTTCCTCCACAGTCATACAATTTCTCATGCACGCACGTCAGTTTCTTTTACTCTAAAATTAAATTTCGTGATTATTTTCAAAATAACGAATTTAGTGATGGAAGGACTTATAAAACTCAGCCTCCTTGAGTAATGTTATCATCGATGTATCGCCAGTAGTCAAAGACATCAAGTCAGCATATTTTGCCTGGGAAATTTTAGATGGAGTGGATTTGAGTCGAGAAATCTCGTTATGCAATATTATTTTAGATACTTGTCGGTTCAAGGATATTGAACGATAATTCGTTTCACCATCACTAGTTTTAAAAGAAAACTTAGTAAGACTGTGTTTTTCTACTGAAAATTACGTCATCTCTATCCAGTTTACATTTAGCCATGTGTCGTCAATTCGAAGGGAGAGAAGACGTAGCTCAATTGATAATTTCTTAAAATCCAAAAAATCTGAATAGTTGTGGGGTGTAACGGTGAAAGGTTTGTTTCTACCTGCTAATTTGAAAATAGGAACTAATTGACTAGGGACAAAAATGTTACCACTTTTCTTAAGCGAATAGTTAATGACACTGTGTACCGAATCACCTTCACTTTGTCCGTGACATGGAACAGATAAACGTAATTTTATTTCATTATTATTTCTTGAATTATTTATAAAGTTAATTAGGGTAGAAGCGATTATTGATTTTTTTTTTGACCGCTACAGTCGTCGGCAAATAAATATATTTTTTTATAACATTTTTCATCATACATATTCAGAAAAGAAAAACGTAGATTAAATTTCAGAGGAACCCTTCTTGCTTGCACCTTCATGCCACGTGAAACGATAGCACTCATCAGACGACATATCGTATATTGTAAAGTTATATACTAATAAACGTCTTTTATTGAAAACTGCATTTTCATTGCTGATTGGTAAGTTGATAACTTGCTGCATATCAAACGTAGCACACTGTGTTGCAGAATCTTGCTGAGCCTTTGTTTTGCCAACCATTCTAGCAGGACTAACAAGTATTTTTTTATTTTATTTTCATGCTTAAGTTATTGATTTTTCAATTTAGTTTTAACATCTTCTGAGCCTTCGCAATATGTCGTACACAAGCTACACTGATCCTTTTTCGGTAGATGGAAAGACAGATTTTTTTATATTAAAACTCTTCTGTATGATACAAAACTTAGTTTTTCAGGATTGTTTTTCAAAGTATCCAGAAACAAAGCGTGCATTTCTCAATGTCAAGTCACTATGCAAGTATTTTCATGTCGTCTACGACAATAGTGAGACTCAACTTTTGGAAATCTCTCAATTTGTTCCTCAATATTGCGTCTCATTCTCAGATCACTTTCAATGTAAAATGCTTTGCGCCCGCCACGATTTTCTTTTCCTAAAATCCTCGTCGGAGTAATTTTATCGATTGCTGGTTTAACCGTTTTTTTTCCAACACTCAGTGTATTTAAAAAAAATGTTCGGCATATCTGCTGTCCGTCTAGCAGAAGATGCTAATAAATTGTAAAATTTCTTCTAGAATTCAAACCAGCAGTTTTTTTTCGTCCCAATTTTTGTTGTGTATAACGATGTACTCGCGTTGTAATTGTATCGATCCAAGACCCCAAAAATCTTCTCAAATCATTTCGGGAGTACATTGGTTAAAAAGGTAACATTGACGAGATGCTGCCTAACAAATTTCAATGTTTCACGCAGGTTTTAGCATCCACTTTGCAACATTTTTTTTGGATACTTGGGTCATGTATTCCTTTCTGTGATCTTTTGGTTGTTTATTTTTGTTTATTTTTATTGACCTTGGAAGATTTTTTCCTTAGTACTTCCCTCAATGAGCCGTCAACTTCAAAATCATGTGGCCGCACTTCGTAAATATTTGACATATTAATTCTTTCAGTACCTACTTTATGCTATACTAAATTATGATCGGGATATTGAGAATCTCTACTAAAATGATTCCAACAAAGAAAAATGCTATCCTATGTGAAAATAAATGAAAAGTTATTCCCAGTTAATGACTATATTAAGTGTCGTATTTCAAGGTAGGGCCTACATCGGATATGTTTTTCATTTATAAAAAAATCACACTAACTGTAGTATCTGCACTTACGTCCGTTAGTGAGATATTATTTTGATTAATTCGTAGATACGACAACAAATCAGAAAGCTGTTCCAGGATAACAGCAGCAGCTACAGCTGTGATCTTCGGTGAGAACATGCGTATCAAATCAAAATACATGGTGGCGGTCATAACTCAGTTTTGTCAAAAAAGTCAGTTACGACAGTTAGTCAGACGAGGGACGAAATGTCTTATTCATCATATTTCACGAATACTTGACTTTTACAAGACACTCGAAAACTAGGGAGAAAAGAGTAGAAAACATATTTTTTGCTTTGGAATCTAAGGAGTGATTCATAATACATTTTGAAAGAAGAGTAATGATTCATTATTTATTATAAAGTGAGATTTAGACTTTATCATATAACATATTATGTTGAAATAACCTCTTTTCCCGGATATTTCAGGAGTTCAAGGACTCCTTTATATCCATATAATATAGCAGAAGTTGAAATAACTTTATTTATCGGATATTTCAGGAGTCCAAGGGCTATTTATCCGTTTTGGTGACAATCTATTAACCTTTCAACTCTATCTAGTCTATCAGTACCATTATGCCAGTGTTGGCATCTCCGACCTAAAACATAGTAATGGATTTTCTCACAACAGATAATTTTAAGATATCACGGATTGTACTAAGGCACCGACATATTGTACTATCATCCTTTGTGCCAGCCGCACTACTGGCAAAGTGCATCCGTTAGCGAATATACTCGTACACACCTACCTCCTTACTAATGTTAAACATTTGTGAGAATAAATGATACGTTGTTGAACTGGTAACATTGTATTATTTTGAGAGACACGAAGAAATATTTATAACATGCACTTCAAGCATAAACATTACAACATTTACTTATTCTGAAAAGATTACCTAAGTAGACATTCGTACTCTAGTTAAAAAATATAATTTTTATTTATTTATTCAATACCATTTATCATAAGTCGGACATTATGCACCTGTGCGCCCAATGACGATAAGATGTGGCATATATATGTCAGTGAAAATGAAGAATTCGGTGAACGTTCATGGACATCGAAACTGATGCTTGAGCCAGCCTAAAGCCAATTCGTAAGCGTTGGAACATCTTTCTCAGGTCTTTCGATTGGATTTTCAACGATGCAACATTGTGGTTTTACAACTGAGATGTTTGATTGTTTGAAAATCTAAAACCATATTGCGGTGTTAAGATGAATAATATTGAAAATATTCAATGAACAACTCGATGCAATTCTCAACATCCAAGTACTGGATATCATAGACGAAGAGAAGGAAATAAACTTAAAACGAATTTTACTAATTCATTTTACTTGCGATCTTATATTAAATATGTTCTCTCCGTCTAAACAATGCAAATCTTTTGTTTACATTTTATTGTTTATTTTAGTATCTGGAACACATGCACCGAATACAATAAACACTGAAGTGCTTCAACAGTTCGTTCATACATATTATCATGCCTATGTACAGAGTGTGATGGTCTAAACTTATATTTATTTACGAATGAGTCAGACACATTATATTATGGGAAATAATTATTTGATCGGCTATTAATCCATTCGTTCGGCAAGAAAAAATCAGCATTTAAGTCATTTGCGCAGCAAACAATGTTTTCATCGGCAATAAATAAAAAATAATCGCAACACTTGTTTTACAAACAAACTTGGTTATATCGGCAAATAGACAAATTTTAACGGCTTGATAAATACTCGCACAACAAAATAATTAATTGACCGGCAGAATTATTATTTGACCTGCAGAAAATATTAATTGAGAAACAGTATTTTTCAGCAAATTGACAAATTTTAACAGCTTAATAAATAATCGCACAACAAAATAATTAATTGACCAGCAGAATTGTAATTTGAGCAGCAGAATTATTATTTGAGCAGCAGAATTATTATTTGACCGGCAGAAAATATTAGATAAACAATATTTTTCACACACCGATTTACCTTCGGATCCACATGAAGTTTTTGTGATTTCTTACCAAATTAATGATGACTACGAAAATAATGCCAGTTTCCGCTTTGCTATATTAACGAAATATCTAACTGAAATGTCGAAAAACGCTAGAATCGTTGCTAGATGCTACATATAAAATCACATAAAAAGATGCTACATACAAAGATTTATTATTTGAACAAGATTAAAAATTTAGCTTTCACAAGTTTAATTAAAATTAGCTCACAGTTTGCTGCTCATTTATTTATTTTGCTGCACAAATAATCATTATGCTGGTCAAATAATAATTTTGCTGGTCGATTAAATTTAGAGTTTTACAATATCATATTATTTGCAATACAAATATAATTTTCTCGCTGGGCATAAGTAGCATATCAAAATGATATATTTGTCGACAGAATACATTTTTCTGCTGAACAAAACTTCAATATTATGCTGATCGTTTAAATGATAGCCTTATATTATTATCAAATACATATAAGTACGGTCTATGGATACTACAATAAAATTGTTGTAATCTTTGCAATGTAATCATTTTTTTGCAAGTTAAGTGTCCTGTAACAGGCACTTGAAACAGTTATTTATTCAAACATATATTGAACTACTCCAGATTAATCATTCCAATTGATCACACTCATCCATAGTCAACCTATTTGAATAGGCATTAACTAGGTGGGTATGTTGTATATGATACACATACATATGTGAACTTCCTTAAGGAGTGCACAACACAGAGTTTCGACGCTTATGAATCGACTTAGGCTTGGTTAAGAGTACTCTTTAAACCTAGGTAACATTCCCAATTCCTCTGTGTCATGCTTATCACATGACTTGAAATTTTTGAAAGTTGTATATATGTTACAACGCGATATTTTTTTTTTCCATTATTGAAATCAAGTTTTATACGATTTCATACAATTTCTGTGCTTTCAAACCGGAAAGACATCTGTTGCAGTTCAATGGAAACAACATCGGAAGCATCCATCTTCATACAAGCTCGAATGCATAGTGGAAAGAATTTAATATTATTTTAGGTTATTTATTACCGAAACAAATTATTGTCACAATCCTCTCCCCTACTGAGCAAACGACAGAAAAGAAGAAGAAGACCAGGGAGGTATTCGTAAAACATCACGTATTAGAAATTTAACATCTTCACGTTAGCAACAATGTACGTGTACCACACATGGGATATCTTACAATTTAATTACTCAGGAGCTAATTATTATACTATATAGTTACATATTACGTTATTACATGCGGCGAATCCTGCGATGATAATGCGATATGTCATGATGTTATAGGAATATAAGTAACAATTGTAATTATAGGAACGAGGCTCGTGCTTTAGGGAGGTTTCGATCCATCTCAATATCATACCGCACTCTATCGATCTTCTAGCACAAGATATTATTTAATTTCAGAAAACAATAAATCCATAAAAATATCAAATTATGCTTCCAAATAAATTCCTTCACAATACTTTGCATTATACAATTTGAACCTTGAATACAGAGCATTGTACCACTTATCTCCCACAAAGGAGTAGACGTGTTGGCCCGTACTTTATTATTATTATGCAAATTCAAATTAATAGTAGGCAGGTCGTCTGGCTAGACAGAAGAGTGAGAGCTGTAATATTCAAAACACTTAATAAAATTTTATATTTTATAATAAATTTATTTAAGTGTTTTTTGTCAATTGGTTATGTACTGAGCCAACATATTGCCAACAGCAAATATGTGTTTTTTGTCAATTGAAAATATACTGAGCCAACATATTGCCAACAACAAATACATAGATGTTTTTGTCAATTGAATATATACTGGCCAACATATAGCCAACAACAAATAAGTGTACCTATATCTCAATTTGCTTTAACATCGACATAGTGTAGTTTATTTCTGAAAAACCAATTCAGATTTCTACTACATAGTAGGTATGTATAAGTAGATTAGTTTTGATTCGTGCAACGGAACAGTTAGTGGTTGTATTGCATATTGAGTTTTCAAACTTCCCCATACATACAACAAGTAGTGTAATATTAACTTTACATAATACCTACACCTAATATATGCACAATACAGCTGAGACTATAAGACTATTACTGTGTAGAACAATGAACAACAACAATCATAAAATTCAAGTAAATTATACGTCACTAAAAACGTATTGTTGTGGTTAAAATACAGAAATTACGAAGTGATTGCAAAAGGGCGGTACCTATTGAAATAAGTAATGAACTGATTATATTTATGCAACATATAGGCCGAAATATGCATGCGTAGTAAATGAAAACTATTTATAATAATATTGTGTTGTTAGATTTTATGTTATACGTTGTAAGTTGTGTCCCACAATTAAATGTGTCGGTGGGTATATTTGAGTTGCCGTTTCTTTAGCTGTAATTTGGGTCCGATTTACTTTTTCTGGTATTTAAAGCAAAAATATTATGCACCATAACCGCAGGTCATAATTGAAATATGCAAAAACCTATTAAAAAAAACATAGGTAATTTACAATGAAAAAACTATAAAAATACAAACAACTATGTACAGTTAACAAGTTTTTTATTTCATTTTAATTATATTAAACACTCGTTCACAGTTGATAAAACTTACTGCCAATAAGATTATCGTTTTTTGATAACGTGAAAAAACTAGATAAAGCTTCATTCTAGACATAAATGTTAACTAAAGTATTAACAAACACTCATGTGATTAAATCAACATATTGTTACACTGTGAAGTTCCTAAATGTTGCCTTTTATTACTTAACTCATAAAATAAAGTTTATCAAAAAGACATTATTCAATTCTCACGCTATTTTTAGACTTACCCGTGGAGTATCGAAGATAGAATATACCTCCCACTCTTTTCTGTGAATTTTCAAGTATCGCAAAGAAGACAGGCATTCATGCATCACGTAGAAGATATTAAATACCTTCAATTTAGCAACGAGCAAGCAACATACTGAGAAATGAATATGCCAAGAAAAGGCAACTTTTATGATCATTGTGTAAAAGTAATCTACTGGATGTCTCGTTCGTGGATAAAACTGTGATAGTACAGCAATTGTTAGACAGATTTTAAAATACGAGCATTGCTCTTTCATCCATAAAGTTTCCGTTAGCCTGGAAAGCCTTCTCTCACAATACGCCATTTCTATGAAAAGTAAATCAAAATATTGGTAATGTCGTGGAAAGAGGTAACTGATGAATTGGTGCCAAGACGATCAGCGGGGTTACTCTTAACACAATCTAAATACGATCTTAATCTAGTCTTGATCTTAATCATACGACGTGCAAAGGGACTGTTGGTTAAAAATACCGCGCTACCACTACCGCGAGATTGGTATGCACGTATTTTTAACTGATAAGTCACTTCACCCGTCGTATGGTTAAGATTAAGATCGTGTTTAGATTTTGTTAAGAGTAACCCTACTGAATGAAAGAAGCTGGTTTTTCGTCTTATGCTCCCGGGGGAAGCGTTGAAGGGCGAATGAATGAACGAATGAACTTTCATATTAAATATATGGTATGGCATGCCACATCGATTTTGTAACACATTGAAAATAGAAAACACATGCATCTAATAGTGAGAATAGACTTTGAAAGTAGAAAATGATGTAACATGTGATGTATCGTAATAATAAATAATAAAAAAAAAAACTATACGATGATAAATATGAGATAGGGGAAGTCGAAGGGAGGGTAAAAAAGGATCGAGGAGAAAGTATAGATAAGATGTTTTGTGACAATAAAAATGTTTCTTCAAAAATTCTGATCCTTAAATCCGTTTCTTTTGAATTAAAGAACTTCACAAATTGTAGTACCTTTTGGGTTCTTTAAACACATTTCTACTATTTTGTAGGTTTTTATTTACAATCCATTACAATAAAGGTACTTTTATTTACTTGAAATGTAGCATGTAGCTAGTAAAACTGGCATAACATAAAGAAAATATTTAAAGGTCATCCTCTCAGTGCGGATATAACAAATTCTGAATTAATAGAATGCATTTGTTAAAATTTGAAAGCACTACAACCGTAACATATTGTTTACATTTTGACGAAAAATTCACACAAATCGAGCCAATTAAAAACTTAAAACTTCGATATCATTTCTCGAAAATGGATATATTTTCCCTAGTTACTTAACCTACTATTTTTTCTAATAATATAATGCGTATATTTTTTTCCAATAATATTATAAAAAAATTTGCACATGAAGCTGAGTTTTTGTAATAAACCCAAATACAACCTTATACAACTTTTACAGTAAGCTAAAATTTATTGTATGCTTTTCTCTACTTGATGTTTTGTAGACTTTATTTGCTTAATATTTGGTTACTCTGTGGGTGGTTACCATGGGTTAGTAAAGGTTTCTTAGTTATACGATATCTTACCTTTAAATATTTCTATTTTGTTGCAATATAATCTTTTGTTCAAGGCTTAAAGTCATTTATTGTAGGTATAAAATAAAAGTAAAATAAAATAAACTGGTTCTGTTAGCAACTAATTTCATATCTGTCGAATATATGTATATAATATTTGTAGTTAACTTTATGGACTCGTTAAAACTTTATTTCAGTGAATATCCATCTCTGAAAAGTCAGTATGAATTTATCCACAGTACCTACAAGCAAAGTATTTAGATGCGAAAAAACTTCACAACAAAAGGCTTATGCAGGTAAATTAAAAAGGGTAAGACTTTACAAGAACAATGAATAAGCGAAGCGCTTAAAGGAAAAGGGATGTGGAGTCCAAATAAAATGCATTGTAGGTATATTTATTTATTTTTGTACACACTGAGAAAAATACTCACAACGAATCATTGGTACGTACTATCAGATTAGGACCAGAGATAGTACAAACGATTCGTTAGTACGAATCTATAATATTAACTTTTCGCAAACAAATCATTGGTAAATTTACCAACAATTTGTTTGCGAAAAGTTAATATTTTAGATTCGTACTAATGAATCATTTGTACTATCTCTGGTCCTAATCTGATAGTACGTACCAATGATTCGTTGTGAAATTTCGTTAGTATTTTTCTCAGTGCATCATTATTATACGACAGAAATTACAAAACGATGTAGAATACAAAATATTGAGATGAAATGCAATGGTGACATGATCACTTTATAGTGATTTCTTTCATCTCACCTAATTAATATAGATGTACGTACATAAAACATAAACTAATATTGCATACTAAAAAGATTTAATTCAACACGCACATTCACATTTTTTTTTTCTTATGTAAGCATTTGAAAACTTTGTAAGATTTTGAAACTCTATCTGCAGAAAAAAGATTAATCCAGCAACGAGAACTACAAACTGCGAATGATTAACAGAAATAAGGTGATGTGTGTAAGAATTGCCAGAAAACGCTTGTAGGCTATGACTAGCTAAATACTCGAAATTTTATTGTTAATGGTAGGGAGAAGACGTGGAATAGTTTTCTGCGAACAAGTTATAAAATAAAGAGTTCACGTCTTTGATGCAAAGTTAGTATCTGTTGTGTAAAAAAAACTTTTGAAAACTTTTGCTCTTTATTCTCAGGAATAAACAAATAGATATTAAGTTGTAAAATAAAAATCATGTAAAATATTTCTTAAGTACCTACCTAATTAATTTTTTTCTATAAAATAATGTCATGTTTTGAATTTTAAAGATTCGCATAATTTTACTTGTAATATCATCACATGAGAAAACGTCATTCATCCCTCTGTAGAGGCCCATACCACTAAGGTTCAGTAGAAAAACCTCTAAGCTAAATGTAAACAACCTGTACAATAAATACCAACTGGCCTGATGTTGACATCACTCATTCAGCAATGAGGTATTCGTGTTAACACCTTAATGACAGCATACAAACTTCACAAAATAAATAGTTATGTAGGAAATAATATTATATATAGAAAATCTTCATTTGGGCCAAACACCTGATATAAACTCTTGATGATATTATGATTGTAGCTCTCTCAAATCTGATACAAAGCATACACAAAAATAAAACCCATTCTATATTAAAATTTCACACGAGAAATCATAAGAAAAGAATTGCAAAACGAAAGAGGAGTAGGTAAAAAGGGAGAAATCACAGCATACGTTTTGCCTTTGGCAAGAAACATACATATTTTATTCATAAATTTGGCCAAGTATCAAATAATATTATTTGTCTGTCTTAAAAATATAACCCCTAGGCAAAGCTACTGCGGTGCAAATGGCATGGAAAAAACTTCGATGTAAAAACCATGGATATCTTTGTATACAATTTACACTGAATATGATATTGTTTTATTAAATTTTACTACACGAGTACACATAAAGGGAAAACACAAGCAAAAAATAAACGGCAAGCGATGTGGATACTTTAAAAACCAGCGAATCGATATCCTTTTAAGGAATAACAATTTAATAATTTATTACATTTCTAGGCTGGGAAAGTTTTATTTATAGATAACTATATTGGGAAATTTATTATCAATACCAAGAATATAGAATATTGTATAACACAAAAGATATTAAGATTTTTCAGAGAATTGTAAGAATGTTTAGTAAAAAAAATTGAACGGCCATAAAATCACTCCGAGAGGAAAAATAATTTGTTATATATTTATGCGCGAGAAAAATGTGGGTGATATTAATGATTTTTTTATGAATTGAAAAATAGAGAACAATGCCATTAATTTTTATTTAAGTACCTACCTATATTAATATTTATATATAGATCCCGTCCAATGCACTACCAAATAAGGTGACGTTGTTTTTGCTAAGCCTTATAATGATACATAAAATTGTATACATATGTATATATGTGTGTTTTATTGTTTTCTTTTCTAAAGGGTTCTTACTTACGAATATAAATCCTATCAACCTACAAAGTCATTACATTTATATGGAATTATCAAGATTAGGTCTGCCAATTAAATTCCACCTTAAAAATTGAATGTTAGACTTTATATTATTTTTTCCATCGGGTGGCAATAAGTGGTGTATAAATGGTGGTGGTACGTTCTTCCGTCCGCAAGGGTTCCGTCGGCCCGGGCGTCCCCCTTTCACAATACACCGTTCCTATGACAACGATATCAGAGCGCAGGGAATGTCGTGGAAAGAGGTGACGCAATTGGCGCAGAGACGCTCTGAATGGAGGAGGCTGGTTTCTGCCCTGTGCTCTCGAGAGAAGCGTTGAGGGCGATGATGATGATGATGATGATAAATGGTGGTATTCGAAGAGCATTAATAAATTAATATTGTTTATTCGATGAAACTGTTAATATTGTGCATTACAAAAACATCTAATATGAAACTGTATCATAGGTATTTGCTACAACCAGCATTGCGGTATACCTACCAGCGCGCGGTATGATAATGTTCCTACATACAATACATGTCTATACATTCTTACTTCCTATATAACGTCATACCTTGATATATTTGGAAAAGAAACAAAAAATATGTAATACAATTACATATATACATAATATGTTTATGATTTATAATGTACAAATTTTCTCTAACTTTATACAAAAATAAAATCTCTCAGATGATATTTTCATACTTCATGGTTATGGTACATAATATACGAGAAATTACTTTGTTTGAAAAATTTGTATTGCTATTACTAGAATAAAATACGTGAATAACCATAATGTTTCGCGGTGTTCCCGGCAAAGAATAGATTTCTCACAATTTTCCGTAAGTTTTCGAGTGTCCTATAAAGGCAGGTGTTCGAATAAAATACCTACATCTTCAATTCAAGGATGAGGTATTCCACCCAACTTGAATGTCTTAATTTTTTGTTGACACAAAGAGGACAGCAGATAAATGTTTATTATATGCGGCTGGACTGCTGGCTACCCTACTTATGGAAATTGTCGTGATGGTTAAGGTAATAAGTAGAAATTGTGTAGAGGACAACTTATCTCTGATCACCACTTTTGCGGTAGGTACCATGATTGTATTAATATAAATTATCAGATTTTGCAGTACATTCAAATATAAATTTGTAGTTATTTACAGTATTAATGAAATAAAAGATAGATAAACAATGATTTTTCTACAAGTTTTGTTGGTGAATTTTTATTATTATTTTTCCAAATTCGCGGTAAGACAATGTACAAAACTAGCAATTCGATATTACATGAATCATCAAGATTCTGAAATCAAATTGTCAAAGAAAAATTATATTCTCTAGTTTGTTGTTTGACATGTGATATGTTCTATGTGTGATAATTCTTTCGTACCAAGTCATCAAAATGAGTGGTTTCAAACCAACGTATTAAAAAAGGCAATCAGATAAAAAAGAAAGAAGACTATTTGTCGATGATATCGCGTATTTAAGTGATGTTCAAAAAAATTAACGGAGGATTTGAAATTTAAGATGTCATTTTATCTAGTGTATATTGGTTCAAAATGCCGTTTAATCCATCGTTGATAAGATACGAGAAATTGGCACGCAATTTTAAGACTTATGTAGTATTTTGCATGCATGAAGAGCACGCGATTGCATAGGCATGCGGAGCTTTTTTGCAAAGTTGTGGAATTCAATGAGTAAATATTTTTTTATGATGTTCCAATGCACGTTTTTTTTTATAAATAACTCAATTCCTCAACAAGGCATTCGCATTAGTTGGACTAAAATATAAACTAACAATCTTAGAAACTGGGTAAGTTAAGTATACGATTATTTTGAAATGGAATAGCTAGCAACTGAGAAAAAGCAAACATTATTGTTTAAGTAGAATAATACATATTATATAATAATACTCTTACTAGGAGAATAGTAGAGTACCAACTAGTTACTGTAGTACTACTAGCAGTAAGTGTGCTGCAAGCAAACGGGCAGACTAGAGTATAGATTTAGAGTCGGATTTCCCAGGAGAATGGAAAGAGGAAACGTCACCTGAAGTTTCTCAAACATTGCTGCACAAACAAAACTCTTTGTTACAACATGAAATAACAATAACAAGACCGTCTTTTATTCAACCTTGTGATATTTTATAGAACAAAAATAGGGGTTCTCCTCTGCAAAACGCAACCGTAATGTATTAATGTACTTTGTGTACTGTGTATACTAACTGTTTGTGTACTAACTCTTAATGTACTTTGATGGATCATTTCACGCCGATGAGGACACATAGTGAGAAGACAAACCTCAAGCACACTCTTGAATAAAGAGAATGATAAATAGAAAGTCATGAAAAATTATATTCTTGATATATTCAGGGGTAAAACTCCCCTTAACGTAAAACATTAAAAGATGTTCGATATTCTTTTCTCATTTTTTTCTCAAATGGAGCTAAAATAAAATTACATAATGGTAAAATATAATTTTCGCTTGAATATTATATTTTACCATTTGAATAAATGCAAAACATGTGTTGTATTTCCACTTTTTGTTCATAGTTTTCAAATGTCCAATAGAATAACTATGAGGATTCACCATATAATAATAACAAATTCTTCCGTCCTACAATAACCTCAATAAATTGTGATCCCTTGCAAGTGAAACATTAGAAAAGGCTCTCATCATAAATATTGTCAAATATAGTTACCCCAAACTCATGGGTAAGAGTCGTCACCCCATCCAGCCTGTTGTTTGTCAAACTTAAATACTATAGTATTCCAGGTGGGGTAGGCAGAGTGGACGGAACGCCATGTTGATCTATCCTTATCTGTCAAACTAAAATTTTTCTCCAAAACGGCTGAGAGAAAGATCAAAGAAGTAAGAAGAGTATTAGAATATTAAGTATATTTCTTATTGACACGAAGAAGACATCTTGCATGTTTATAACATGCATTTAGTGTACTGGTTAAGCTTCTTCTGAGAAATGTCATGATTGTATAGATAGAAAGATACAGAATTATTATTACAAAAAAATATTAAAATAAGACTTTTCAGATCACCTGTAAACAATTTTCAGAAACGCTGAAAAGACCAACAACGTAATAATATATAATACAACAAGAAAACTCCATGGAATATAGCCATGAGTCCCTTATTGAACGAGAATCAGGATCTACTACCGCTTGGATGAATCAACCTTTACTTAGTAGTGGTATTGGAATAGTATAAACTGTATAGATACTAAGTAACATAGTTAGTCAGCCTGACAGAAGTAAACAGAATAAGGATAAGTTGACATGATGAGAGTACACCATATATATAAATTAAACAGCAAAAGAAGATACTGCGACAAATAATGTTGTCTCATTAAATTACTTCTCCGTGGAACATGGTATTGAGTATATACATGTATGTTTAAATTGTGTAAAATTTCATATTCTACAAAACCCTTTGCCAGGAACCAAACACATTGTGTTTAATTTTTTTGGGTGGGTAAAATGTCTGGTTTTTTTTTTCAATTAAAACACGGAGCGATTCAAAAACACGACTATTTTATTCGATCATCTTTGGAAGAGGGCGAGATGTATCAATACACAGACAAATCATACCAAGTATCGAGCATAGATAATACAGCATAGAATGGTCCGAATTCGGCTCGCATTATGGTGCTTAAGTCCTGTGTCGACACATTGAACTAAAAAAATATTATATTACTCGTTATATGTGAAGAAAGGTTTGATTGCTATGCATAATGGATCTTTTTTTGTAGAATTAGTAAGGACTATATACCATAAATACTAAGTTATTTTTCGTAAACCTTTTCTGGGTTGTTGTTCATTATTACGACGTAAATCATAAAAGATGGCTCCATATATCATGAAAAATTGTTTCAGAATAGTACCTACCTATGTACACTTATATTATTAGGAGTCTGGCACAAAAAAAAATATTATCTTTATTAGCGAAACAAAACACGCAAATACGTAAAACATGAGTAGAAATTTCCAATAATAACAAAACTCTTTTTGTTTACGAGGTGAAATTCAAAATAAAAATATTAGCTTAGCATTACCAGACGTTGAAAATATAAAAGTTAACTCTGTACACACTCAAAATACGTTATTTAACAAGCGTATAATACAAAGTTAACCTTCTAAGACCCGATATTTTCATGTACATTTAGAGTGACCCTTATCCATATCAGGATAAGGTTCACTATAAAGGCATGTATCTTTAATCCAATAATAAGTATTTTTGGACTTTAAAGGCATGTATTGTAAATCTAATAATAAATATTTTTGGACAACTATTTTAGACCAAAATATAAAGTACAGGTAAAGTAATTCTCAGTGAAAACTTGGTTTATCAATATCAACTGATAAAAAAATACCCAGATGTAGGAACTGATACGGATCTTTGAGTATTACTCTATCATTCCCTTGGTGTGACATCTACTACAACTACTACTATACCATAACGGCATATGTTGCAAGTGATGTAGCCATCACATAAGCCGCACCTAATGGTGTATAGCATAGTTGTGAAATTTGTAGGTTATTTTATGTAAAAGCAATTTAACTTAAACTAAGGGTCACTTTAAGGGTACATTGAAATATTAGGCTTTAAAGGTAAAAATTAACAGCGCTAGATAGCATTATTATGTAAATTATTCAAAATAATGAAAACATGAAAAAGGCAAATTTTCTTTGGTTTATTGTTTTAGGCATAAAAATTTTACGTTTTTTTTTTTGTTTTTGGCTAACATATTCGAATACTTTGTGTACTTGAAAGAGGTACTTACAAATAAAAAATACTTTGTTTTTAATAGACATAACGTTGCCGCTGGAATATTTTTAATAAATACGTGCAAAGTATAAAAAAATTCTTAAACATAAAAGCGTTTTTTTTAAACTTCGAACAAGTTTATTTCACGTTTGATATTATTATGTCTATGTATTTACAAAACATACAAAATGTTACTTGAAATGAGATGTGCGTAAATCTAAACAAATTGTTAAAAAATGTTACAAGAATCTTTTTTCTATAAATCCTTAAAGTTGATTGTAGTCGTCAGGAGAACTCAATGTGTAGAACTAAAGACAACTCTAAATATTGGTATCATCGACTTAGCAGCGTGGCTTTCATATAAGAAAATATGTAACGTATGCCCTAGAATAAACAAATAATCTTCAAATAATATACTACAGTAGTAAAGAAATTAATAGAGAATCTTAAAATGAAATTCTATACCACAATATTATTATACAGTTTTGGAGATAGTTTATTTATTAGGGCTTGCAAAGATTTTTTCTTGTATGGAATGCACACCGCAGCAGACTAGTTCAAGATATTAAATTTCTTATTCGTAATATTTTACAAATATCTGCCTTATACAGGCCAACCAAAAATGAATTGAAGAGTTTGATTCCTTTTCATAGTAAATCTGCTGGCTACTTGTGGGATACGCAGTGATAATTTGGAAGTAGTATTATAAGTCCTACTCATTGCCGGGCAACTCACGGAACATGAATTCAAACAAATTAAATTAATAAAATAATATCAATCAGTGTTAATTTATATTACCAACACTGAGAAAACGCAAACACAACAAATAACAGAACAATTTATTTAAATGTTTCATCATTGGCACATAAACAATCAACTTTAAATAAATATTTTAATTTTCAGCGCAGTGATACGATTGTTTTATCTCCATTTTAAAATGTTTTCATTTTGAATGAATGATCTCATTTCATGTTATTTTCTATAATTTCCAGTATAACTCCATGTTTGCTTGGTAAATAAAAAAATTAACGAAATCCAAAATAAATACTCGTATCTCAAACAACATTTAATAAGACGAATTAAGAAAAAAATAATACTAATCAATACAACGAAAAACTGTGGACTAAAAATGAGAAGTCTTCAACAATGATCCCCATAAGGTGGTTGTAGTATTAAATAAAAAATATGAACATTTCAAATTAATAGGAAAATACAACGAAATCTTCTCTTACGTATTTTAAGAGTTTGTATTTAAGTATCAAATGTATTCACTGAAGTTAATTATAATTGAAGAAGTAAGGAAATAACTATCATGATTTTATAAAATGAAAAAGTATTTTATAAAATGTTCAAATGATTGAAAATGTTGAGTTGAAAATAAACTACAGAAAAATGATATGCTACAAAATTATTCATCATCTTATGTTTAGATAAGCCAATTCTTTTTTTTATAATTTTACAAGTAATAATGGAGGCTTTGGGTGTATTTAAATATATTTTCTGCCAGTCTAGCTTAAATTAATATTTATAATAGAAAAATAAATAATAGATTTATTTCAATATCTTCAATAATAATTAAACCAAAACCACCCGCATCTAGCACTTTTGTTATCGTCGCAACGATACAAAAATGTATGAAAAGGATAAGATGAAAGTTATTATGGGAATGCTTGAAAGTTCAATCCAAATATACTGGCATATTTCAGCGCTGATCCGTCTGTACTCTAGTGACTCGTAGTATCTTTGAGAACTTAGTGTAATATTCGAGATGCAGAAATGTTTGATTAAAAACTCGGCAGCCATAAACATCAGCTATCGTATGCAGAGGAATGAGTATTTACGTCTGCGTATTCTATTTCACAAAATATATCTACTATACATTGTACACAAAAGACATTGAAATGAAGCACAGTTTGCGCTCAACGAGATATTGTTTGAAGAGATAGTTATTAAGTTTTTAATATATGTATGTATGTACCTAGCAATATAAAAAGGAAATTCTGGATAAATATTTATACCTTAAATTTATACTTAAAACTATGTACTTTGTTGATTGAGATTAATATTATATTCTCAGTATTAATTCAATTATCAAGGACATAGGTATACCAAATCAATCACGATCATTAATATCAAGTAACAGAAAGTACATAGTTTAAATATTTTGAAATTATAAAAATGTCTTTTAGATTATCTCATATAAGTTAAGAAATAGGAAAGTCTATTTTGAAAATGAGATAATCCTAAAAAAACTTTAATCCAAGCTGAGAGTTAACGAGTAGGGGTAATATAAAGAATGAAAACTGCTAATGAGATTGATGCTTAATTCTAGTTCCATGCAACTCTTTTTACTTTCAAGACATTTTTATGGTTCAACGCGCTTCCAAATACCTACATAGATCGAGAGGCTACGTCTAGACGTGGAGTTTTAACATAATAATAGAATTCTTACAGAAATCCTTCAAAGGACACCATTTATATTTTCATAACAATTCAACACACAGCGTTTCTCGGGCGAAGGAGAAACTGATTTTAATATTATAATATTATTTTTAGCACAGATTTCTTTAGAGAACAATCAGCAATACCTATTGGCATATAAAAGACAGATATTCATAAAACATCCCGGATAACATATTTAATATCTAGATTAGTATCAATTCGACAATTTGAGCACGAAGCACGAATGACAGTAAGTGAGTCGGCAAATGAGTTATTAAAATGTTAGCGAGAATGTCAATCAGTGCAGATGGAAAATGAGCTTTATATGTCGTGAGTGAGGGAGTTAGTTGGTGAGCTCATGATTGAGAGAGTGAAAGAGCTAGATGAACGAATTAATGGAATATATCAGAGAAACTTAAACACAGATATTATGTATTTATTAATATTCTATATATTTTTGATAAAAAAAGTTGGAGAAAAAAACGGAGTACGTTCTTTATCTATCTATTGAAGCACCATCCATTAAACATCTAGACCTATCTTAGATAGCTACTGTTATATACCTACAAGTTAAAATTAATACGCTTTCACACTGTGTGTAGTGTGTAGTCGTTGATTAGTGGTCGGTCGTTAACGAATAATAAAGTACTATGCCGTTGAACCTTACCTTACAGTTGAGTAAAAAAAGTAATAAAGTAACCGATATAAAGGGAAGAGAATATTAGAAGATCAAAGTAAAGTCTTAGTGAAACATCAGTGGATACAATATTACTAATGTTATAAAAGAAATGAAAAGAGTTTTACTCTAGATTAAGTCATTACAATTAAGGAAAACCACTAAGGTATTTAATGATTTAAGCCATGTAAGTTTATGTGTGGTAAAAGTTCAAGTGCGTAATACTGTCTTACGATAAATAAAAGTATATGGATTGAAAGCTGGTATTATAATAAAAATTCATGTGTATAAAATACGGTGGCTTGGGCATGAGAAAAGGATGAAAAAAGAGGTAATGACTTAAATGGGAGGAATGGTGTTAGGAGACATGGCCGCATTAGATATACACGTCTAGATTTTAATGTAAACCAGATTTAACTAGACTAAGGTGTTAAGTAACAGAACATGCAAGAGGAATTATTATATTATGAAGCAAAAATTTTATGCAAGGGAAGCGGTGTGATGGGGTTTACAAGTAAGTTTATTTTTAAAAAGGTTCTACTTGATAGATAAAGGTTTGATAAGAACAATCAATGACATGTTGAACAATTTGAATAAAGGATAAAAAGGTTCCGTGAAACTGTTTGAACACTTTCGAAAAAAAAACAGGGATTGTACAAAATGGTACAAAACAACTGTTAAATATTCAATATTCAAATACCTACAACTGGGTCAAAACTTTGAAATCGGTAGCTTTGAAAATGATTTATATGTGTCAACTACATACAGAGAGTCTATAATTTTAGATTGAAAGGCTTGCCTATCTTTTTTTTAATATTTAACCTTTTGAAAACTTTATAGCCATCAGAATCAAGAACAGAATAAAGTATAAATATATTTTAGTAAATAGGTACTCGTATGTACGAGTATAAATATATTTTTTTAGTTGTAAGTTAGTTATTGATTTTTGACGCGTCAAATCATTCCTAAATAAAATCTAATGTATAAATGGTGAAACCAATCTAATACATACATTACACTAAATGCGCATAAGATTTATTTTGAAAAGAATCACATGTAAAAACTCGGGTGACTTAAAATAAGATAATTATAATTTAGAAAAATAAGTGCTATTCATCCACGGCTATTATAAACTTTTACCAAATATGGACAATTCACACAAATCAAGCTAGTCCTCAACTAAGATATGACTCTTGTATTATGAGTAGGTACCAAAAAAACGCAACGGTAGAATAGAATGAATCAAACACATATATATATACAAAAATGTACATTCAACACCCAGACCAAGGGCAATTTGAAAAAGGACATTTTCATTTTGCCCTGGCGGGGAATCGAATCCATGACCTCGAGATGAAACATTCTTGATTTGTTGTGTTTAGGTTACTTTAAAGCCAAAATTACTGAGCAACAATATTCAAAAACGTTAAAATATATTTTACACCCGTTTGCATTTTGTTACCACATTTATTCCCAACTTTGAAGTGAAATAAAATGATTCTTTCTAAACAAATGCGGTTCTTTGTATTTGGAAAAGAGTAACTTTGACAACGTAGTAAGTACCATAGCGAGTCAACATAATATTTATTTCTCCAGAGGGTTTGACTATAGTTTCAAACAGATAAATTGAATTTCCACGAAGTCTAGAAATAAGCGAGTAAGGTTTTAAACTGCATAGTTTTATAAATCAATCATGGAAGATCAGAAAATATTATTTCTTTCTCTGATACTTAAATAAATATCACACAAATATCTCAAACTATTCAATTATTAAAAAAAAATAGTTCAAATGATGAATGCAATTACTATATTTATGGATAATTTTAAGCAAATTGAAATAGATATTTCAACACAGATATTACTATTGAATTAAATATTGATATAGTATCTTAAACGTGGTGAATCCCTGCTCGTTTTTTGGAATTTTGTCCCTCATCTTCCATGTCCTTTTTTATTATCAAGGAGTCTATTGGCTATCTCACTTGTGGGATATGCCGTGATGGTACAACTAAATAGATATAATAATGATCCTACATTCATTATATTTAAAACCTACAAAAATGTCTCAAAAATACATATCTCAATCGAACCTCTTGCCTTTATTTCCATCAAAATCGTCAAGGAGTGTATAACAAGCGGGGTAGCCAATAAACTAGCTTGCTACGTGATAAACAAGCAGATTGCTTTTTCTGTACCAAATAAGAGACGTTTTGGATGGGTGGCATTCCAATACAACTCAATAAAATTAAAAAGAACATACCTATTAATAAAATGAAGTACTCATATATTTTTTTTTTAAGAAAGTGATATGATTTCTAAATTCCTGATTCAAATGAATAAAATCGTTTTCCTAATATATATCTTTTTATTATTCATGATAGTACATATTATACACCTACGTAGAAAGAGAAAATTGTCGAATATTATGATAGAATCATAAAGTGAAATGAAATAAAAAGGATGCTTTCTTATATTATAAGTTGAAATGTTCTCTTACCCTTTCCATGCAGCTGTTGCCTGTTATCAGCCCCTTTAAGGCTTTCTGCTGTGTGGACCAATTCGTCCAACTGAGGTTTTTTCTGTTCCAATTCTCGAAGAACGTTCTGTAAAAAAAATATAAACAATGATAATACCATACAATTTTTTCGTAAAACTTTTATCAAACAATGACAGTGATTTTTTTAAAAGCAAAAAAGATATCACAGATAAGAGGTGCTAATTAACTAACTGCATGTTAGAATCATGCAAGGTGCCAATAAAAATTCAATACATTTAGGATGGATAGAATACCACATCGCTGAACTAAATTGAAGATGTCAAGTGTCTTTTTCATGACGTTTTACAAATATCTGCCTTCTATATGACACTTGAAAACTTACAGAAATATGGGAACCACAACTAACCAATAAATTTTGAATCCAGTGACGGAACACAAATAAACATGGAATCTTATGTTTGAGCTATAACTCACGAAAACTGAAATCGGTAGAAATCTGCCCCATTCATAATTCTATCGAATTTGGGTGCTTGGCCATGAAAGTGAAGTAGAATTAATCTACCCCACTATTCCATATATATTTTATTTAATAACCTGAATTAACACCTATAATAACATTATGTATTTAAATGATAAAACATTTATTCCATAATTTACAGTATTCCCAGTTGGAGAGTTAAATGTCAATTTTTATTTCAGGCTGAGTAATAAAAATATTATGTGATAGCTACAATTAAACGAGTAACATTTAGTTACATAGTATAAAAGATAATAGTACAAAGTTATTATTACTCATATGAAGTTCAACACGCTCGTGCTGAAAAAAACCTGAGAATATTAATATTACAGTGGGCATTATTTTTATTACCTACTAGCTGACCCAGCGAACTTCGTACTGCCTAACAATCAATGGGTGATTAATACTATTTTTAATCTCTTTATAACTCCCGTAATTGTCCAAGTGTGTCATCGTATAGTGTAAAAAAATAAAATTCATTTTTGTTGTTTATAAATTATCTGATGTACGTAATAATAATAATATTGGATCATTTTTATGTGGCGCCGTTTAATGGTCCGTGACCATCTCAAGGGCGCCATTACTTCTCCCGAACAGCAGCATCATTAACTTGGTTCTAAGTATGGTGGTGGACTGATTCTCTCTCAATTCAGTCTGTGGTCAATCTGTTACGGCAGTTGGCGCGGCGGCTCTGAAGCTCCTTTCTTTGATATGTTTTCCCAGTGCTCCCTGAACTCTGATTGAGTGAGATTCTACCCTTCGATGTTCTGTTGCTTTGGCAGTTGCTGTTGGTTAAATACTTTTTTGTGTTTCCTTTGATATAATTATGAAATTAAAATAATAGTAGAATGTAGTAGCTTTATCATGGTGGTTCTTGTAATATAAATGTAGGTACTTATTTATTTTTGAGGTAGATACCTTATCATTTTAAATTTGTAAAAATTCTTATCTATGATTTTTTCAAAATGAAATTTCAGAACCACAAATGTTCTGTTGTATGGATAACGATTCTAATTTGAAAATGTATACAAAAATTATTCTATAAATAGGCCAATCTATAAAAAAAACATCATCGTTGATTTTGTATAACTCTCCATATATTGCATTTTTTATTGAAATTAAAAATGTATGGCGTATATAATTTTCATCGTAATTTTTCCTCCCGTGAATTTGTAAGATATTTTATTAGCGTATCGGTTATTCGGGGCGGAGAAGAATCCAACAAATCAGAGATCATTTAAATCGGTACAGCCATTCTTGAGTTATAAATGGTGTAGCTAACACCACTTTCTTTTATACATATAGATAAATGATATTAGGTATTATGATATGAATACAATACTTTTTATGTTGCGATCGTTATGTCCCAAAGGAAATAATTTTGTTAATCGATCAATAATAGTTTTAAAACGATACGCGTAATGAAAATATATTGAATTATTTATCATTTGAATTAACACAACATTAATATATAATTAATATATATCTCCAGAGTAGAATAGGTCTTCCACTCTTTCCTGTAAGTTTTCGAGTGTCCTGTGAATGGTAGGTATTCATCTTTAATTCAGCGATGAATCTACACTTTTTTGATGTCTCATTTTTTCTCCTCGTGTGTCTAACATTCGGCTTGTTCAAAATATTCGCTTTGATGGCTACCCCACTTGTGTGGGATTTGGTGATGGCTTAAATAGATAGATAGATAGAGACACTCCATAATATAATATAACATAAGCGACTGATTGGCAATAATAAAACCAAGCTTTTATTCTGTATGAAGAGAAAAAAAATATCTGATAAAATTTATGGAATCTGTCCCGAGTTTTTGACATTTTTATCTCCGTAATTAAACTCTTTAACAAATTACTTCCTAACGAATCTGTACCAATTGTCATTTATTTATTACATTCGGAACATTGAAATAATATTTTACACTAATTTCTCACCATCGTTAGACAAAATGAAAAAAAAAATTAACATTTTTCTTTTGGTTCGTGTACATTTTCTTTTTCTTTTGTTCTCACAAAAAAAGCTTTTATTTCAGAATGACGAAGCAAATAAATAACAGAAAACATATAAATAAAATAAAACAAGAAGAAAACGATCTTTATGTTTAATTTATGCGCAAAGTACATTTACTATCCCAGTTTTTGAAAATAAAAATATTTAACAAATATTGGATTATAACAAGAACAACATTAATGCAATAACTATTTTTACCCATTTAAAATTAATTAATAAAAGTACACTGACCGTGAAGAGTTTTCAGTAGAAATGAACTGAAATATACAATACCTGTTTATTAAAAAGTCAAAAGCTCAAAGACGTTAAATGAAAACTGCGTGGTGCATAAATTAATTGCTTTTTACCATACATTGCATACTATTATGACTGGGAAAAGGGAAGCGATAGTGTATAGTTAAACAACTAGAAATTTTGTGTCAGTTAAGAAACGCACAAACTATACTGCTTCAGAGAATGTCATTGTAACGGGATAACTTATTGTGCTCGTATTAATTGTCTGAGAAAGGTGTCTCAATTACTTCTAAATCTTTTTTGAACGAAGAAAACTTTTTTCAATAACATAACATAACATGCATAGACAATTCACACATATCGAGCTAGTCTCAAACTAAGACGCTAATCTTGTATTATGGGTACTAACACGGCGGTGCACATAATATGTTATATACGATATATTATATACGATGCACTAAACACATAAGCATCTAACACCCAGACCCAGAACATTTTTAAAAAAAAGACACTCTTCATTTAACTCTGGCCGGGAATCGAAACCGGGACCTCGCGACTCAAAGACAAGAGCGTTACCTCCGCACCACACCAGCCGCCTTATGATATATAACATTTTAGATAAGAACGTTAATCATTGAAAAATAATTAAAATCAATGAAATGTACACAGTAAAAGAAAACAGTATAAAATAAAACGGTCACCTACAATATTCTTGTCCTATTTGACATACGAGTATCTTTCAGTTTTATATCACCAATATTGAAGTTCATTTTTTTTTAAAGCGTGCGAAAAGAACGATAAAAATGACGTATGTAGGAGCATATATTTATACACTTAAATTTGGATTCGATTGTATATACACACATAAACCATTATAAACTTATAATTAATATTCAGTTGATTTTTAGTTAACGTTAAGTTCTCTACTAACAACACCGTATGCAGAAATATGATATTTTAATTAAAGCCCCCATAGAGCAAAAGGAAGTTCGTGGAGCGTAGTATATTTGTAGGTGGGTAGGTATTTTGCATTTTGCATTGTATTAATACATTGTGTGAGAAAATATACACACTTCTGTATATAAAATTGAGTTTCAGTGAATTTAGCCTAGGTATTTTATATACAATGAAACTGAGGTGGTTGGCAGCCTGATGATAAAATCTCGACTTTTCACATCATCTCTCACAAGTGAAGCAGCTAGTAGACTAAATGCGTGCAAGAAATAAACAGCTAACCATTGGATCAACTGCATCTTATAAAGTACAAACTGTCCTCTCTGTGCCAATATAAAAAAAGACATCGAGGATGGGTGTCAAATCCTATTGATGAACTGATATTTAATATCTTATATTAATGTTTTCCCAATATCTGCCTTTTCCATGACATACGAAAAATGGCTTAAAAACCTGGAAGACCTATTTTTTGCCATAAACTTCACGACATACTTAAATGTCTGGACACAAGCTATATTAGCTTCGCCAGATGAGTGAATTTTTTTTGTGAACTTTTTTTTATATTTTGTATGTAATATGTATTTTTTGTAACAAATTTATTAAACAAATAAATAAAATAAAAATGTAATTTAAAATATCAAAACATGAAATAAGAAGTTTTTTTTTTATATTTTTGACGGAAATTTTCACAACACTACAGTTCAGTCTTCATCCACACTGATAAAGAACTTCTGAAAACATTCATGAATTGAAATTTGAAATCTCATTTTTCGCTATCAACTCATAAAACACAGTTGTCAAAAAACAAAAAAAAATATCCGTCCACAAAGGTGCAGTCGATCTGAATGACCCTCTTGCACAGCGCACTGTCTATGACAACGAGATCAGAGTGTGCAGAATTTCATGCGAAAGGGTGATTCAATTGCTTTGAATGAGGTCTTTACCCTATGTTACTGAGACTCCTTTCGTAGAAAAACAATGCAACATTAATATTTTTAACCATTACTACTTTACTGAAACTAATGAACTACGTTTAATGAAAACGCATATCGTCTTCTATTCTTTTATATATTGTGTTTAAAGGTCATTCATTCGTTTACGAGTAATCAAGCATGCTATTCTCTCTGCGCCATAAAAAAATAAGAAATTTACTAACAAAAAAATAGTAAAAATGAGCGCGTAAAGTATGAAACATTTTTATTATAATTTTGTTCTCCAACAACTACAACAACTTTATTAGTTAATGAATCTAAGAGAATTTCCATACCAAAACAAACGGCAGGGATAATGTAAACATATTGCATCGTAGAGGGAATATTAAATTGAGTTTATTAGATATACGTTGCTTGCTGAAGTGGAAACTCCTTGATAACTGAAAATGTCCATCATTTTACGAGATGAAAAGATAGCGATGGGAGTTTTTAGGACAATGTGAAGAAAATATAGTTGCAGTTCGAATCTTTGCGATAAACTCGGCGTCTTTATATTGATTGTATTTAATAAGAACGTATTTTTTTATGAAAAATTGTTTTTAATAAATATGCAGTAAGAGATAAAAACTAATTTCTGTTCTATGCTTCTCAAGAACTTCCGCTTGTTTGCGAGTGATTTAGAAGTATACCTAGATAAACAAAATATCAGAACATCCATATTGAATTAAAGAAAATAAAACATTGGAAGACTGAATCTAACTCCTCAATTTATCTACAGATATCTTCACGAAATTTCTCACATGTCAGGTAGCCAGTCTGTGAATTCAATGCATGTAATAAACATACTAATCATCCTCTGTGTGCTATAAAAATAAGAGATTCAGGATGAGAAGCATAATTACCTCATAACTTAATTGAGGATGTTAAACGTCTTTCTCGTGATGTTTTACAAATAGCTGCCTTTTACAAGACATTCAAAGACTGCACAAAGCAGATTCTAGATTGCAGAAGCTCGATATCTTCCAACCAGTCCAAGAGATGCCGTGATGGTATATACAGTCAATGTTGACATCAAACTTGTAACATGTATCAACATAATTATATTAAAGTAAAAGATATCATATCACACTAAGGTGTTCATGTGTTTATATGTTTGTGTATAATATTGAAAACTAAATCCAAGTTCAATACTACAACAGTTCTTTCAACTTCCATACAAACAGGTAACCAACACATGGGGTACTTAGTGTGAGTGGAGGTGGGGCATGAGCCACCCAATACCGCCCGGAGTACTCCCTATGAGCGGAACCTACGTTCATAGATGGCAGGGTAATGAGATTCTCAACATGGATATAATGATAGCGTATTATTATTTTACCTATACGATTAATCAAATATTTACTTAAAACCTATGCTGATAATACAATGTACTACCCAATTTAAAGTGTTCTTGAAAATGTGTATACAGAAAGCCTTCCCTGTTAGCGCGACGAAATACATTGAATCATTTAGAATAAACCTTTTTAACTTAACAAGAATGATGATGATTTTGTATGATTTTATTTTATTTTTGACGCAGTTTAACAGTCCCTAGACCGTCTCAAGGGCGCCAGTAGGGCCAATTCTGAATCTTAATGAACTAACTAACTAAAAAGTTGATTAATATTAGTTATTATGTAGTATTCAGCATTAGTTATGAACTATAAACAACTATTAACTCGAGAACCACCAAGTGCAAACGGTAAAATCTATGGGACAAACTAATATTAATCAGTGATGCAGCAATACAAGATGTTTTTCACGTTCCGATTTACACTTCTGGCAACAATTTAATAGTTGTCGCGCGTGAAATTATTGAAATGTCAGATTTGCCGATATATTATGGCGTTCGTATTTGCGTCGGTGGTGGTGTAATTTTATAATTTATACATGCTAAGAGTTGCCCTAAAAATATAAATTTTTACTTTTAATTGAAAAAACAACTTAACACTTCCAAAATATAGCAATATTCTGCGGTAAAATGACAGCAACTAATAATATTCGCACATTAAAAGTCGCGAATAAAATTCTGCCAAATCCAGCTTATTTTAGTCGTCGGCTGTCAACTAAAATTTCATTCTGAATACGAAATCCATAGATTCTCGAAATTTATAGTTGTACTAAGGTGTCAAAATGAACTAATGAACTAAATTAGTACGGAAAACTGTGAATACGAATTAGAACTAATTATCATGACTCGACTATCTTCTGACACTTAGTTGACTTAGTTAGTGCAACTAAACTATTTTATGATTCAGAATTGGCCATAGTGAAGAGTTCAGTTTTTAATTTGCTTCTGAAGCTAGTGACTATCTGACTATCTCCCAGTAGCACCGGTAGGCGATTCCACATAACCGGTCCAACAACACCAAAGGCCCTCTCATAGAAGTTAGACTTACCGGCTCTATCGGTAAAAAAAAAAAAAAATACATCTAGATGGATTTATCTCCCAATTGTCTGTCTGATGAAAAACGACTACCTATAAAGAATAAAAAAAATATATATACATAATCACGAATATACTATAATGCTAATAAAATTGACAATATTTTACATTTAATCTTTTTTATAGTTTATTTTGTACATTATAATTCAACTTGTACATTTACTTCTTCTTTAAACATGAAGTTTATAATAATAACAAAAAGCTGTCAAAAGACAAAAATCCTTTAGAATTCGGAAAAGTTTTGTTATTCACGAAAACTTTCAAGAGGAAAGGTAACGCTAATAGTTGTAGAACATTTGGATAGAGTAAAAAGTGTGAAAGAGATAACAAGATGTGAATGGAAAAGGATGGATGACAATTTCCCTGCTCACTCTTTTCCCCTAACCAACTCATATGGAGAGGGAGTGTAGAAAGAGAAAGAGGAAAAGAAGGTGGTGGTTGTTTCACTTTCCCCGCCGGGATCAATAAACGCGGGTAAAACAGCTGATCAGAGCGTTCGCTCCGGCAGCCAGCTACATATTATTATTATTATAACTGAACAAACGCCTACCGGCACCACTTTGATTCCTAGCCAACAAACTCTATTTTATACCTTTACACCAATAAACACAACACATACACACAGGCTAGCGCTAGCCACCTTACCTCAATGGGATGTTCTGTACAATATAATATTCAATACTGTAAACCTACAGTGGACAGATTGTTCCACATGGAATACATTTATGTATCTTACTATGCTACGCTACAATTGCTGTTTGACTATGAAATGTCTTGAAATACTCACGCAGAAAAAAACTTAGTACTTGACAACATAAATACAAGGGATGTGGTATTAAGCTTCAGGCAGATTAGATAATATGAGCAAAAGGGAGCAAAGATGCATTCAAAACTTCCATCATAAAATATTTTTGGATAAACTTAAGGATCCGTTGAAAAATATAATTTTATATAGAAAATTACGAAAACACATATAAGAAAGCAAATGTAGAAATTTATAAAATATGACGCGAAATATTGTAGTATGTATCCCGTACGTATTATTCTAAATAATTAATCAACTAACTCTGATTTCTAAGACAAATATCTCTTCTATATGTATATACATACAGGGTTTATTTTATATGGATGTAATATATTATATACAGCGCAACCTTTTTGCGTGAGACACAATAAAAGGTACAAAATAATAAAAAACACATACATCTTCATATAACACAAGGGTCTGACATCTATTCTAATGTATTAATATGACAGCACCCGATGGGAATGACACGACCTTACTACAACTGAAATTACAGGAAATAAATGGGTCCCCCTTGGTGTCCAGAGATTGAAAAGGAACACTTTATTTATTTAAGGATATAATATTCTATCCACTTCTTACTTTACTGTAGAAGCTTGCCTTTCTTTATGAGTACATATTTCTAATTTAACATTTACCCGACCGACTGATAATGACCTTAGATGTCGAGAGAAGTCTCTTTCATGTTTGTTTAAACTATAGAAGAACGAAACGCTTGTTTCCATTTAGTAAAACAATTTGATATTATTGTAAAAGACATTCAAATATTTTTGAATATTACAAACGAAATGTACGAAATGTTGTTTTGATTTTTATTCAAAACATTTTTCAATGCGTTATCTTAATTCCAAAACGACAGTAATAATAAATACAACAATCATGATTTGGGATTATTTCTCGTAAAATACCATACTTATGATAAATAAAATCTAAATCACGTGAATTAATAATACAGTTTTATAATTTTGAGTTGTTTGCACAATGGAGAACATGTCAAACCTAAAGAATGTAGAATATGATGTAGTCTACAAAATGGAAAGATCTAAAAAAGGGAGTATACTCGTAATTTAATAAAGCAAACTATAATTATCAAACCTAGTGAATTAATATAATGAATCCACTGATTGTTTTAAGTTCTATGATGAAAGTTATATTAAATTTATGAAAAGCCAGTAAGCAAATAACCACGTGATCGAATTTGGCTCGTTGAATTCTGAAATTTACAACTGAACACCCATATAAACTTATCATATCATTTCTATCGTACGAATACATGTTTGTTTATATTGCGCACTTTATCGACTCATTTACTGAATCAAAAAATATTTCTGAGGAGTCCCCAACAAAGGAGGCAAAGAATAAATCAACCACTTCGAAGTTTTCCAGTGCTCTTTAGAAGTCGAATATTTATGAAATATTACAAATTAGATATTTTTTTATATTCATTTCAGCGCTAAGGTAAGCCACACATATTGAATATCCTGTTTGTAATTGGCAGGTACAGGACATTATGTTTCTTACTGGAAGATAACATAACATGTACTCATATACATAATTCACACAAGATTCCGGGTTAGTTGGAAGACATCGCATTTTAGCGATAAACTCGCCCTCTGTACATTGAATTTATAATTGTTATTTTTATGCCACTATTTCACTATGTAATATTGTAACCAATGTACAGTAAAGAATAAAATAAATAAATAAATAAATAAGATTCCGATAAGAATCGAAATTATTTTTAGTGACTGTAAAAAAGCATGTAAAATAGGTATCTACATAACCAATTCAAAACTTAATTATAGTACAAAAACTAGTAAATCAATATTCAGTAATTCAGTCTTCGTATAATAAATATTCGCCATACACATTCTAAAATACATAAACAAACATAAACTTTATTAAAAGTCGGCATTATTAGGAAGATACTAAAAGATGATGTACATGATTATTTAAATATTATTAAAAAAAAATGTACTTCCTTTATTATCGTTACTATAATAAGTTCCATCTTTGCTTGTTTTGTGTCAATTGTTTTGAATTTTCATACAGAAGTAATATAGGGGAACTTTTGTGGTTTTTAATGTATGCATTGATTGTTGTAATAATATCTGCAATGGCTAGTTGTTCCCTATTAATAAATAAATAAATAATAGTTTACATCTTTTTTATTAGTTTAATTATTCCCTGTACAGAGCCAGGTTAAAAAGTTATAGCATGTCCTAACAAGAGTCAGTTAGATAGAATTGAATTCGTCCATAATTGTTGATTGTTGAATTGTTATAATATACCTATATTACAATAGTTATATCTGTTTCTTCATAGTTCTGTTCTGAATACAACAGTATAAAAGGATTATTTGACTAATCTACATTAATAATAATAACTAATAACTTGAAGGCATTTGAATAACAAACTTTTATACCCGTACTTACAATCATTACATCTGTTATGTCTGGATAAGTGGCTGGTTACTCACAGACCTAGGTTATCGTTATTCTGACTTTAAACCAGGCTAAAATTATTCCCCGCTGTCGATTTTTTAAACGCATTTCATCAAAGAACAACAGCTGCTAATTGTAAAATTCTAAAACAACATTATGAAATGAAGGATAAACTGATGAAAGTTTTTATATTTTCAGTGTAAGGTAGGTATGGATACATCATGAAATAAATTGTTTCGTGATTAAGATTTTGGTTTAATCAGGGCTAACTCTATTCTGAAACTAGGCATGATTAGTAGGCCAGGGCTAAATTTGCGTATTTTATGAGCACAGGCATTTATTTAAATACAGAAGTAATTAGTATTCTCTAGGAATACAAATCCTAATTTTGTACGAAGAGGAAAACTATTTATACTATTATTAATTTCTAATTTATCATCCCTGAATTGTGAAACAGACGATGGTTATAACACAAATGAAAATAAAATATTTGGAAATAGGTACTTTCCATTTCCACAATTTCACTACACAAATCCTGGTGTTAAACTAACAAGATGTTATATCAATTTGGAATAGCAAGGCTAAAAATTTGGAATTATTCTATTGCTAAGTTAAATGAATGCAATGATACTCATAAAATAAAAAAAAAAGGTTTTCCTCAAATTCTTACAAACATTTTTTTAAAAAGTCGATAGATCAATAAATTATTTACTAAACTAAGTCAAATAGTCTTTTTTGTCAAATGTCTATTCCTGATGGAAATAACCAAAAAAATATCTCCGGCTGCTGCCCCGCGATTGAAAAAAAACTGGGTACTCTGTATGACATCGAGCAGAAGGATCTTTTTAGCTAACATCGACTGACTGACTGACTGAATGACTGACTGACTGACTGACTTAGCTAACTGACAAGTCGAAAAATTTGATTTAATTGGTCACACAATCAACGCCACTCTTCCAACTCCACAAACCAATCATTAGAAAAAATACACGGTTCCCATACATAATACTCGTACTAAATATTAAGTCACGGAAAAAAATAATTTACCTTTTTTCAATTCCAGAAATAAATATTTCGATTCTTTTAGGCGAAAAAAGGCAACTTCTTTAGAGAATCGGCCAACAACGAGCTAACTGGATTGGCCACAACATCAGGCACCCAGGACTACTCATCGCCATCGCGGAGGGTAAGACCGAGGGGACAAATGGCAGAGGCCGACCAAGAGACGCGTATATGGAACAACTGAAGAGGGACATGAACTGTGGCTCATACGTAGAGCTGAAAAGACTGGCTGAGAATAGAGACGAATGGAGAAGAAAAACCAAACTCGTTGCAGACCAATCCAATGGATTGTAACTCATCATATATAACTATTGAAGGAAACAAAGACAACGTAGTCTTTGATAGTGTGATTATTGAATAGTATATTACACATTCTGTTGTGTTTTTTAAGAATGATACTACTATACCATCACGGAATATCCCACAAGTGGGGTAGCCAGCAGACCAGCTGCATATAATCAACATGCAAATAGTCCTCTTCGTGCCAATATAAAACGAAGACATTCAGGATGGGTGGCAAACCTCATCGCTGAATTTAAGATGTACAATATCTTAATTTTTTCGAACATCTGTCTTTTACAGGACACTCGAAAACTTACAGAGAAGAGTGGGAGACCAATTCTTTACCGGTTGCTCCACTGAATATATAAATATAGCAATATTAAAAAACGGCGATTTCTCGAATAAAAGACATTTCTTCTTGTTGAATTATGAAACTGGACAGTATATATGATGTACAGTAGAAATATATCCCGTGGAGCACCCGGTAAAGAATTGGTCTCCCACTCTTCTCCATAAGTTTTCGAGTGTCCTGTAAAAGGCAGGTGTTCGAAAAAATAAGACATTTTACATCTCAAATTCGGCGATGAGGTTTGCCACCCATCCTGAATGTCTTAATTTTATATTGGCACTGAGAAGACAGCTTGCATGTTTTATATGCAGCTGGTCTGCTGGCTACCCCACTTGTGAGATATGCCGTGATGGTATAGTAGTAGTAGAAATATATTTTTATTATTAGAAATTCAAATTTATATCATTTCAAGTTACATACAAGCTTTATTTTACTGTTTCATGAACTGTACATGTATGTGTTTATAAAACAAAACAAACATATAATTTACAAAGAGTTTTCCAGAATTTTGAGGGTGGATTAAAACCAGCGAATCAATAGACTACACTGTAATTAATTATATAACAAAAAGTTTTGGGTTGTCAAAATTACTCAACATTTTTATTAATCCTTTTTCTCTCCTTTTTCAACACCACCCAATTGAGGTTGGGAATAAATTATAATTGTGATTAAAATCGCGATAGGGAAATTTAATAAAGGAGGGACTAATCATTTTGTGTGTAGGTATTTATTTATTTTACTAATTCCTTATTTCACATGAGGTTGTAAAATAAGCCCCGTGTTTTAAAAAAATTGTTTTTATTTTTATTTTCATGAAGCACAAAAATGGATAAAAAATTTAATTAACACAAATAAATTATTATTGTCAAATCCGTTATTTACAAGTTTTTGTAATGAGAATATGTACTCGTATATTAACAAAAGTGTAAAATAGTACTTTATCTTGATTCTGAAATTCATTTAACTTTATTTATTAACACAATTACGGCATTTCTCATAGTTGGGTAGCCAGTAGACTAACTAAATGCAATAAATATGTAGGTCGTCTTAGTTGGTATAAAAGAATAAGACATTCAAGATAGGTGGTGTACATCACCGCTGAATCGAAGATATATAGAGTTCGTCGATAGCCTGGAGGTAGAGTCTCGGCCTCGTGCACACGAGGTCCGGGGTTCGATCCCAGGTGCCGGCAAACTCCCCTTTCACGACACAAGCTTTTAGCGTACTGTGAAAGGTGTACCTATAAGGTTGTATTTGGGTTTATAACAAAAACCCAGATATATCTATTTAAAAAAAAAGAAAAAAAAATATAGGTATATATATATAATGTTTTATAGTGATATTTTGAGATAACCTGTCCCTTACAGGACACTCAAATACTTTTTTTTTCTACAAATAACTTCATTAGAATGATACTTATTATGTATTAAATTAACTCTCCTTTTAACCCTCCAAGTTAACCCTCCTTTACACGAGACTTTTCTCTATAAGGAGGATGTTTAGATTTAAGTTTTATCAAATAGTCTATGTATTGTCATGTCTGTATAATTGTTGTTAAATAAAATAAATAAAAATAAAAAAAAATAAAAAAACTACAATGATAGTGAAAGACACGGTGTTTTAATTTAATCAAATTGAATATTTAATAAAATTTTCACTAAAAATAAATCATCGAACATTTATCCTCCTTTTTAACATTACAACAGCAATTTCTCATCATAAATATTGACAACTGACCTAATTAACTTTGTTAGCATGCAACAAGGATGTTCGAACAACGCTCTTACCGGGTGCACAGAACAAAAACCAGCCTTCTTCATTCAATGCGCTACTGTGCACAAATTTTTATCATCCATCTTTTCCCAAAAATACCAAACTTTGATATCACAAGTCGGTGTATTGTAAAAGAGTGACATCAAGACCATCAAATACCTAATGGTCGAAAATTAGATAAATAAACAGTGGTATTTCAAGCTCAGTCTTTTACGAAAAGTCTGCTAATAATAACGACAAGATCAACATTATGGAGAAAGAAGTTATAAAATACCTACATAATGTTTCAAAACTAAGCTTTTTTAGATACTTTGTTCACTGTGATTGAGTTTGAATATCTGGCTATAAGTATCCAGCTGAGAACCCAATGGATAAACCTGGATAAGGACATAATAATATTGAATTTCATAAGTTATTAGGTCAATTGTACATACAATGCAATAGTTCGATCCTAAATTTCTACCAAAAATTTATTTCAGACAAATTATCCTGCCGATTACTTAGTAATATGGTTCAAGTATTCTTCTTGAGTATACAGGCAACCAAACTCCTGGATAGTTTCCTGTGTAAACCATCTTGCCATGCTTTCAGTTCTCCATATTCATGAGACGTTTCAATAATTACCTTGTATCAACCAAAAACAACGTTTAGGATCAAACTGAAAATATTACTCCTCCAACAGATTTTTCAGCGCCCTTGAAACTTGAAATGGATACTCCATTAAACGGTGCCTAAGAAATCATCCGTCATTATCATCATCACAAAGTGGATACAAATATGAATTCAGAGCGATTTTGTGCAAACTAATTCAGCTTTTTTCACAATATTATTATTTACGCTCTGCTGTTACTGAAAACAATGTTCATTTAAGATGATTTTCTATTCCATCAGAAACTTTTTGGACGGTATATTTTTTTTACCGATCATAATAACTTTTTAATCAGGTCAAAATGGCAAACGCTTAATTAACGGTCACCATTGTTATTATTATAAAGCTCATGTGTAAAAATAATTAAATGTAATTAAATTATCTTCATCAACGCGTATAGATTAATTTTATTATCGACAGGTGAATTGGAATTGGCCAATAAGCAACCTTTTGGGAGATCGTGTTAATAAATAATGAAAATGCTGTGCGCATGAAACCCAATTAGAGGGTTTCAAACGAAGGTTTAGCTCGATATTTTCACGTTTAATACCCGCATTATCGAGATTTTATAACGATAAAATCGAGCAATTTCAATATAATATATAGTATATATCCATTTACATACACCATCACGACTTTTCAAAAAAGTGGGGCAGTCATGGAATTCGCTGCACACGTTAAATTAGATTATTCAAATCGAAAGCGTACCCTACAGTTGATTTCAAAATAAAAAATTACGTATTGATTTAAAGCAACCTCGCCCATCTCCAGGTACTTTTATTCCAATGAGTACAAGTATTTTCTGCATCTTACATAAAATCATTATGAATTTTCGAATTTATTGACTAGATATCATAGAAGTATTGAAAATAGGGATCTCTGGAGGTGATACATATATTCAACATAAAAGGCCCTTGATCCAGCATGAAACTTAAATAATAACATTGCTATGGATGTATGCATCCATTATTGATTGATGACCAAGGAAAGAATTCTTTAAATCTAAAAAAACAGCGGCGTTATCATTTTTGCCCTCAGTTTTATATTAATGATGCATGAAAACAATAATATGATAAATTTTATTAATCAATTAATTGAGAACAATAACATTTATCGAAATTTCCCAATACAGCGAGTGTGGACAATGTATAATACCTTACACACTGCTATTGAAAAGGATATTCAACATATATATTATATAAGTAATATGAGCATATAAACACAAAAGTATCGATACAACATAATGTTGGTGGGTGGTAAAAAGTTTTGTGTATTACTAACACGTAGTGCCTAAGCCTTATTTTGGATACAGTTGCCGCATCTACAGTAATAATTATATTAGGTGTCACCCGTTTCTACGGGTCTATGTAAATATCACCCAATATCTTAAATTATTAATCAGTATACCAATTGGATGGAAAGAGGATAATCGGGTCAATAAGGTCGAATACTGACTGTAACTAGTAGAAGTAAAAGGGAGAAAAGGGCGTACAAAAATAAAAAGGAAAATAAGATCGAACAGTAATAAAAGAAAATCGAATCGGCCGGCGATCGTCGTTCGTAGATATCACACATTGCATTGGATATTTAGTAAAGGATGAAAAAAGTGAAATGAAATTTACTGCGATTTCCTACGTACGACACCATCAATAGATACAATCTTGTTCAGCAAAAAAGTTTTTTTTGCATGTACGAGTTTTCTCGATTTGTTGGCTCGATGGAAAAAATATATAGTTTTTCTCATACATTGATTAAATTTATGGCTTTATTATTCATAGATATACATACATATACAATATGAGTTTTCATCACATTTTTATACGTATAAAGTTTCGATGTAAGCAACAAAATAAATAATACGAGTATATTATTCCTTATTTAACCCATTAACGCCCAAAAGAAAACTACACGTAAAAATTACTTTTAATCGTTGTTTATTATGACATATTGGGTAAGTTAGAACATCTATAACAAAAAATAAGGAGAAAATCACATAGCCAAAAAAATAGAGGGGTGTACTCAGCCGGGTACAATGGGCAGATTAGGAGTGTAATTGCCCTATACAAGATTGTTCAACACAAAGTGTTTTTTTTGCATTTTTCACATCGGCAGCGGATCCGATTGTGGCAAATAACACAACACAATTGGATTTCAATTCGCTCTGGATTATGACCATCGTTTTTTTATCCACTCCCTGAACTGTTGATGATGTTGGACGACTTTTTGTACTTTTCGGTTGTAGATACGCTCGAGAAATTATTTGTCTGAATGCTAACTGATCCATATAATATGTCACCTCATCCAGTCCTACTAATCAAAACATGCAGCCGCCATGCATTAGAAATGGCCATATCCAATAAGTAAGTAAAGATAACCCACCACCATTTTTTTCCTCTTATAGACACCCAGTACAGATTGATGGATTGATCCATCTGGTCGACACCACCCATTACTTTGTTATAATTTATTAAATGTCTCGGGATATTGAAATCAACCTTTTGCTTTTGAGCATTACACCACCTTTTCACATTATCCACAGGCTCTACATGATCAAAATTGGATCCAGAAGTAACAACATTGTTATCCTTCCAACGTACAATTATAATTTCATTTTTTGTGTCAAATCGGCAATCGTACTCAGCTCTAGGTTGTTTTTTCATTTTCTTCACATCTGTGAGTGGACATTTCTTTGTTCTATTATCTCGTTTTGTTCCTTGGTCTGACTTCGAACATTTTATCATTCAAACTTGTAGCTTGAGTATTGTCAATAAAATGTAGTTTTTTTTTAATTTCTTGAAATCTGTTGTGTGGCATACACTTCTTTACCAATGGAATGCCAAAATCTTCATCCTAACTCCAATAAGGACGCTCAGTAGGCAATTTATGATAACCTGTTAAGATTAATATTCTCAAAAAATTCTTCAAATCTGCTTGATTAATTTCAAAATCTGTTATTTTGATTTGCGAACAAAACACTGTTTTCAATACACTTTCAACACGATTCATTATACTTTCAAAACAAAATAATAGGGTTGTGGTCATTTTATTTAAAAAAAAATCTTTTCTTTACATAGCTGACGGACTTATTACTTACGTAATTTATTCCAGACAACTAGTGCTGTCTCAATTTTGCTGAGACAGTTTTTTTGGTTTCGAAAATTCCTTAATAAACTCCGCGACCTAGCTGCGAATCGAACCCAGGACCTCGATGATGCAAGTCGACTGCGATAGCCGTCGGCCGATAGGCCGGTTGTGATCTTTCATTGATTTCACAAGACTTTTTTGTCTATTCTAAATAACATTGGTAATGTCATGGCTTGTACTTTTTACTGTATGAAGGCTAAGTTTTCCTCCATACAGGTTCCTCACAATCATATTTTCTTGCTCGTTTCGCAGGTCTTACATAATTAGAAAGTGGTATATCATCCTCGCTATTTCGGCCTGAATACTCAAGATTGAGATAACAAGGTATTACCTCGATAGTACATGGTACATCTCTTGGAAGAGCTGAAGAGGTAACATACTATACTATACTATACCCTCACGCCGTGTCCCAAGTGGGGTAGGCAGATAGAACGGAACGCCAAACAGATCTATCTTTACACACTTCCTTCGCTTCCTCCACATTCATACAGTTTCTCATACACGTACGTCGGTTCCTCTTACTCAACACGCGGCCGTCCTTGAGAATTTGATCCACATGATCAAGCCACGTGGTTCTCGGGCGCCCGCGTTTCCTCACACCCTTTCTTAAGAGGTAATATCATCCTCATAATTTCCTTCTTCTTCATCACTCACGACAGCAGGATCTGGTGGAACCAAGAGAACATCGTACTCCTCATTATCGTAATCATCAGCCATTATCGATTCGAGAACTTCTTCTAGTCCTAAACAGTTATTTTGACTTGTAAAAATGCGACAGGATGCCATTATAGAAACTTTGGGGATGCTACAAAATATAAATAATTTTAGTACAGATCTGCCCATTGTACTCACTTGAGTACAGTGCAATAAAATGCAGCCTACTGCATTGTAATCTTAACAAATTGTAAAAATAATAACATCACTTGTTTTACTATAGTCTAATTGTATATTACAATAAAGAAATACTAAAAATATTTTTTTGGTTATTATAAAAAAATATATATTCATCCTACCTGTATACACATGCTCGCAAGCCAATAATCAAACTGTCATTAATAACGGTTATGATTGCGTTGCTGCCACATTGATTTTTTTCGTAGACTACTAGTGCTATCTATTGTTGAAATAAGTCACTACTTACAGGAAAATCATTATAAAAAACATGAAATCTCACCTTTAACAAGTGTACCCATGTGAGTACAGTGGGAGGTAATGGGTTAAAACACGAAAAAAATAATTGTTTTAATACTGTAAAAGTTGAAAGCCATTGATTGTTAGTGTGAATAAATAAATAATTAAACAACGGTGCATACTGAAAGAGCAAGGTCTAATGTTTCAATCTGTAAAGTAAATAGGAACTTTTAATAGAAAATTTACAAAAAAAGACAAAATATTCATGGCAAGTTTAACATTCAAAATGATCAAAATATCGTAGAGTTAGCCTGGAGGTAGAATCTCGGCCTCGTGAACAAGGGGTCTGATGTTCAATACCAGGTGCCGGCAAACTCCCCTTTCACGACACAAGGTTTTAGTAGCTTGCTGTGAAAGGTGTATAAGGTTGTATTTGGGTTTATAACAAAACCCAGATATAGCTTTTTTAAAAAAAATCTTACGCAAAATTGAAGATACTGAATATCTTATTTGTGATTCGAAAATTTACATAAAAGAATAATGGACTTATTTTACGAGAACTTCAAGGAACACAAGAGTGGGAGATCCATAATCAAAATTAAAATTGCTTAGTAAGGGAGACCTATTTCACAATCATGGCTAAAATTTTCGAATATCACAGTTGTGTTTATTGTTTTAACTCTTTTTCTGGAAATACTCGTAGGTGCTCCGTGAGATAGAAACGGAAAACTAAAACAAAAACTAATATTTGTACTTTGGGTACAGTTTATACATACACATATTATTTAACTACCCAGTTATCAAAATATGAGTGGGGAATTATCAAAACATACCTAAATAAACAATGTTATAGTTATTAATACAATGGATCTAGGATAATATGCAAAACACCCGACCACATACTTACCTAACCCTAAATACATTATATTAAACTTTAAAATTTAAAATATAATATTTTTCATATTCTACATTAATGCTGAAAGTGATTTTAATTCGACTAAAATATTAATGGAATCAGCCAACAACGAGCAAACTGGATTGACCACAACATCAGGCACCCACATCACCATCGCAGTGGGCAAGGCCGAAAGCAAAAATGGTAGAGGCTGACCATGAGACACCTATTTGGATCAAATGAAGAAGGACATGAACGTAAAATTAAAGAGACAAGCAGTAATTGTAATTCACTATAATATGTATATTAATGAAGAAATCATCCATAAATGTTGAAGTCTAATAACATTTATTTTACTTTATGAAAGAAAACACAAATGGTTTTACTACTTTTTAATAATCGAGTGACCTGGAATAGAATAATAAAAAATAAACTTTTTGTTTTTTCCTACATAAATTAATTGGAGTTTTATAGAATAAAATTCAACTAAACCAACAATACATTTATTTTTTCGCGAATAGATTTAAACTCGGATTCTTCCATGAAATAATCATAAATAGAGAATAAATTCAAAGGATTGGAATCAAAAACAATGTGATACAATATCAGACATCTGGTGTATCAAAAATTACTCAAAGAAGAAATACTTTACAATGTACATACGCAATGAACGCTTTTTGATAAAGAACGATATATAATATGGAGAATTATATAGATATTTAGGTATATGTTATTCATACATTGAACGGCTGTAAAAGCCTTTGACATGAAAATATAATAAACTAACAATTGAGATAAAAATACATATTACAAAAATACTGTCAAATAATTAAGCCAGTTTACTGACGAAAAGTCACACAAACTGTGAAATAAATGAGAAGTAATGAATAAAGAATATTAGTTTTCCTACAAGTTGTCTTGTAAAGTTGATTATGAAAATATATATTCTCAAACGGGATCAGATATTTTTTCAATTTTCCTAGTTCAGTTTCCATACTGCTGGCTACTAGCAGTTGTACAACACCCACTAGATTTATCAATTTTATTGAATCTTTTTCTATTAGACCACTTCTCCTAATGTTGTAAGATATTTCGCTGAAATCATAATCCCAAACCCCTATTAAATAAAAATATCTTAAAATTGTTTTTCATTTTTTTTTACGTTATCGCTATGTATGTTAATGGATTCGAGGTATATCTTCATTTTTTCTTAAAATGAGTAAGATTATGTGGCTTAATAAGTCTTTATGTGTAGGTTAAGTACTTCCAAACAAAATGTTCAGTACTCAAAGAAAATCAAATTTTTATATTTTATTAATTTTTTATTAGTTTCCGAGATCCCCAGCAATGAATAAATCTCCCACTTTTTTATATAAGTTTTCGAATGTCCTGTTAATGCCGGTGTTTGTTAAGCGCATAGCAAATAAGTCATGTATTATGTTTGATTTATTTTTAAATTTACAAATTGATATTCTGCACTGTATTTATAGTTTCATTTAATTTACGCTTATTTCATCCAACTGTGCTGCTGGCTACCTTGCTTGTGGAATATACCTACCGTGATGGTAAAGTAGTAGTATTTTTAACACATCTTTTTTATATGTTTGTTGGCTGGAAGAAATCGCATAAGCTAAATCCTGCGCTTCAATGTTTTTTTTTTTATTGTTACTATTAAAAATACCTGCACACTATAATTATTATACTCATAAAGTTATATTTACTTGTTTATTATTCTGAAATTCTCATTTTTATTGGTAAAGAGAGAACGGTGTTTGTATGTTTATCACATGCAGTTAGTCGACAATGTATACCATTTGTAGAGATACTTGTATTGATTAAATATTTGCATAATGTTCTGAGAGAAACCAACCTGGTCAAAAGTTAAATCATACACGTCATGATACTTCTGTTGTTGTTATTTACCTCAATAAAATGTGTACATAAAAGTTAATCTCATAAAAAAAGAAACATTGACATTCCAAATTACATTGAAATATACTGTCTTTGAATCTCGTATAAGTATACGTTTGCACTTGTAAAATGTTGTACAATAGCCTATGAATGTAAGCCTTTTATATTATGTGCGTACTTTTTTCGTTCCTTGACGTCACACGTTATAGGTACCTACATACAAAGTTACTAAGTGCTGTAACAAATTCACTAGAGATATTTACTGTGTCGGTGTTTAGGTTGTAGAATTCTATCATGAAATTAAAAACAAATGTTCTTTTCCACTATCTTTTTATTGAGAGACGTTTTTCGTCTTATAAGGACATTGTCAAATGTCCTTATAAGACTATTTCAGTGAAAGGTGCTGAAGTTATCTGTCTATACCCTCAAGTCGTATCACAAGTGGATTAGGCAGAGAGATCGGAATCTTATAATGAACTATCCTTAGATATTTCTTTCATTTCCTCCACATTCATGCAATTCCTTATACATTTACGCCAACTTTTTTGTTATCTATGGTCTATATAGAATAACAAAAAAAAATTGCATCCAAGCATGTCAAAGAACGGAAAATCCCCAATCAAACTAAAGAAAATTTAGGTTATTGTGGGAAAATTAAATCAAATCTGTCTTTTCCAATAGAATGTAGGTATATAAACCTGAGTTATTCCGCGCTTATTATAATAAGATCAATTTCGTAAACAAATAATAAAATTTCTAAAGTGAAAGCTGGTTTCACGGAATAACGTAAATAGCAGTATAAACATTTTAACGCACAGCATAAACAAAAGCATCTAGACACGTAAACACCTAAATACATGTCCTACATTTTACATATTCTTTGAACATCAATAATTATATATTGCAAAGAAGTAATTATTGACTTGACAAGCTTTGCAACACATACTGGATAATCTTATTTCAAAAACACACAATACCTAAGAAAGCATGGCAACAATAAATATACTTTATTGAAAGCATTAATTAATAATATCTCATAACACCGAGTACGACAAACACTAAAAGCTCTGATATACAGCACTATATAATATTATGAAGACTAACGTTTATTTATATAATTCATTCATTAAACTTACATTCCCTCAATGATTTTCGGTAATTAAAAGTGCACAAAGTAAAAATATCAAATAAAAACTTAACTAAAGTGTGATATGTGTTAGAAGATACGATAAGTACATCACATGATAATAAAATTTAATGAAACATAATGTGATTTCACATGAAGAGAGAGAATAATATTTATCGACCTCTCTCTTTGAGAACAGATACAAACCTAACCTCAATGTTTCCTAAAGCAAGCACCCTGCATGCGTACAATGGAATTGGGCGCGGGAAGGAGGAAGGCATCCGTGAGGGGGTCTATGGGGGAGTGGATTTAAGGGTTGGGAGATGATGGAGAAAACTTTCGAAGGGTCCGCACGAAACAAACTAAGCTGCCTACTCTTTCTTGAGCCGTTCTAACTTATTGGCTGAAAATTAACCATTAAAATACAATACAACAAAACCCATGGAATGAATGTATCACATAACACTTACTAACATGCTCAAGACACTATGAAAACATTTACAATAATAGATAAATATCAAAGTACTTACAACAATAAATTATATATGTATTACATAAAGATTATATATAAATTACAAAATCTTATACGTCAATCTAGATAAGTATGTAATCTGTACAAAAATCCGATTATAATATATTTATTTGAATCCTGCTCTTGTTCTTTTTATCAAAAAACAGACCAATAAACAAATGAAAATTTCATATTTAAATTTAAGAACTTGTGGATTTTTCTCTTCTATTTTCACATGACAATTTGTTTTATCAATTTTCAAGTCTCTACAAAGGTGGTTTTTTTTATTCAGGAATAAAAAAATAAGTCCTTTTCATTATCGTCTTAAAAAACGTACCGTAATCTCTTCATTACCTGGAATTTACAATTTTTATATGTACTTTGTTAAAATAATATTTTTGGGGGAATTTTAAATTCAATGTCTACATCAAAGGAAACATCTAGCATCTTCAAACGAAATTAATTACAAACGCTTAATTTCCATGAAAAGCCTTGGGATATATCTTGCTCTCAACAGTGATAATGCGAAGATGTAAGAATAAAGAAATATGTTCTAAACACTAAGACAAAATCAATAATAATAAAAAATACAGATGTTTTTTCTAAAGAGATAAATAATAAATATTTTTTTCGGTATTAATTTATACTAAAGACGTAATTCACGTGTGTAAGATTAATAAAAAAGCGATGGTGTGCACATCTAATAAAACATATGAGTTCGTCGGTAGCCTGAAGGTAGAGTCTCGAACTCGTGAAAAAGGGTTCTGTGGTTCGATCCCAGGTGCCGGCAAACTCCCCTTTCACGACACAAGCTTTAAGCTTACTGTAAAAGGTGTATAAGGTTGTATTTGGGTTTATGAGATAAACCCAAATATATCTTTAAAAAAAAAATTGTAATACCTAACATTGGCGTTTTCGATTGACTTGTGATTACACACCTATGAACTAGTTCGCATATATGTACCAAGACAATATTTCAAGCAACAGATAAGTTTTTATGAAAATAATAGTATGGTTCACCGGCAAATCATAACAGCTGATCCATTTTTAACAGATATTTCACTATGAATACAGAAATGTTCTAAATTAGCTGGCACAATGTAGTTTTATCAATGTAGTTTAATCAATAGGTACATTGAAAATGCACCTCTATCCAAGGGAAATGCATTTTTTTTAAACCCATTTAAACCATTTGCAGGTCTTTTATTTCAAATTTTACAATAACGCGGATTGCGCAATTACAAGCCATTTCAAGGCATTATGTTTGAACAAACTCTCGTTTGCATGTAAACTCACTTCGTTCAGCACAGTTCAGATGCGAGAACTCTTTGATACAAATTACCTACCTTTTAATTTTAATATAGGTACTTGGTTAGTTAATTAAATAACCGGTTATTATAATGATATAAATAAATACTAATGTTGAAACAAGGTTTTCAAAAGATATCTTTAAAAATAAAGATAAAAAGAATTGTGCTATTTTCTCAATTTCGATGTTCTTGGATTGATGAGAATTTGTAGGCAAACCCCTCATATAATGTATCCTAGCTATTCTATAGAGTACTTTAAAAGATAAAACATCATCGTAAAACTTCACGAACAAGACATTTTACATCTATAATTCAGTTATGAGATATACTACCCGTCCTAAATGTCTTTATTATTGGCACGGAAAGGACAACTTAAATGTTTATTACATGAAGAATTTAACCCACTTTTGCGATATGCTGTGATAGTATAGATAGATAGATAGACAATCAAGAATTTTCTATCTTCTTCTTCTCAAAGTGCCATGTCAGGTCCCCGCGACGTCGGCTATCACCCTGGCGTAGGCCTCTCTGTCCTGTGCCAGCCGGAACAACTCCTCCACCCTCCGAACTCCGGTCCACTCTCGGATATTTCTCAGCCAGGACATCTGCCGCCTTCCCACACCACGACTACCCTCAATTTTCTATCTAAGTGAGTTCAATTACAAGACACGGTATTGATTGAAGTCCGCTTGATTAAGTTGGAGATGTCATTTTATCTTGATCGTGTCTACTTTATTATTATTATTATAGATTGAGTGCATTCTCGTATCAAGTGGATATTTCGTTACACTCTCCTTCTCAAGTGTACTCAATCGGTAGCATATAGTATCTAAATCATATTAAGAATTTATATACTACATGCTAACATACTCGTACAATGTAATAGAATTCACTACACCACGATGTGACATCTGGGTTTGTCTCTAATACGAAGGATTGTACATACTGTATTATGTAGTCCATACTGAATCCATTAAAATATCATATACTTCCTAACATTTAAATTGAGTTTGAACTAACACAACGACTCGCTCTTTCTGTTTTCAGAATGTCATAACTATTTCCAAAGTTGCAATATGATGTCTTCGTATCGTTTAATATTTATTCAATATTCAACCATATTAACTCAATCACTTTTTACAGAAAAACTTGTATTTTTAAAATTACCAGAATAGAATGTAGGTATATCGCATTATAATTACTTTTTGACGGGGAAAATCTCGATTGCAAATATTGTTATAAAACTCTAAACTCGATTTATTCAGCCTTCAACGGTCTACCCGAGACTAAATGACAGATTCCAACCTCCTCGATTCAGAGCGTCTTTACGCCAATTGGGTCACCTCTTTCAACGATATTCCTTGTTCTAAAATGTCTTTGTCATGAAAGAGTTATGTCCAGGAAGTCAGATAACTTGTGGACCAACAAATTGTACTTTTCTAAATTACTTTATGATTGAACATAGGATACTTAGAGCCTATATCTATTATTCACCCTAAAATACCAGAAAAGATGTCATTCCCGTGGAGCACCCACGAAATATTTTCGAATATCCTGAAATAGGCAGATGTTTGGGAAAAACATACATCTTAAATTCAGCGATGAAGTTTGCCACCGATACTAAATGTTTATTTTTTTGCTGGTACAGAAGCTTGCATTTTTATTACATGCAGTGTGTCTGCTGACTACCCCACTTATAGGAATTGCTGTAATCATATAGCATAATATATTTTTTTAAAGATACCTGGGTTTTGTTATAAACCCAAAATACAACCTTATACACCTTTCACAGTAAACTACTAAAAGCTTGTGTCGTAAAAGGGGAGTTTGCCGGCACCTGGGATCGAACCCCGGACCCCTTGTTCATGAAGCCGAGACTCTACCTCCAGGCTACCGACGAACTCTATTATTTTGAACTAATTATTATTTTTCTGGTTACAGTTCATATACATAAGTACTATTTTAATAATACAAGTAAAATATTTAATACTAACTCGTGTTTTATGGCTTTACAGGTAGGTATTAAATATTCACAAGTCTATTAACAACAAAAAGTAAGTCTCTTTATATTAAAAAAAAGAAAAAGTATAAAAGTAACTAAGTGTTCTCACGAAAGCACTCTCTCGGCTCACCTTTAAAAATAACTTTTTCATTAAATGGATTTTACTTTTTTCCTATAAAATTTATCTGCGGTAGTATTCAACGACTTTATCAGCAATAATTTCTAGTTATCATATATTTTTTTATTTCAATCTCCATAATGATTATATGCAAATAATTTAACAATAAATCATCTTTAAGCATTTCACCTTTACGCAGAATGTAATAAGGATTATATTAAATTGTAGAAAAACGAGCTATAAGGTCCTTTACAGAATAACTTATAATTCTGTTCGCTTTTCCACCTCTTCCTGTCTTTCATTGACTTCTTTTTCATACTTTATTCTTGTACAACTCAATGATATAAATACTAGACAGCAAACCTAGTTCTAATGATCTCCAAACTCAGGTTCCGAAAACGGTATTACAATAAAATTGATTTATTTATAGTATTGGTATATAAGAATTATATAAATAGAAAAATTTAAACAAGCGTTTTGTTCTACTATAGATAACGAAAGGACACGAAAAAAGCGTCTTAGCTCATTACCAATCGATTGATTTGTGTCGTTTCTCTTGTTGTACAAGTGAAAAAAAAACGGCTATCATTTAAACGATCAGCATAATATTGAAGTAATGTTCAGCAGAAAAATGTATTCTACCGACAAATATATCATGTTGACATGCTACTTGTGCCCAGCGAGAATATTATATTTCTATTGCAAATAATATGATATAGTAAAACACTAAATTTAATCGACCGGCAAAATGATTATTTGTCCAGCAAAATAAATAAATGACCAGCATACCGTGAGCTACTTTAATTAAACTTGTGTAAGCTAAATGTTTAATCTTGTTCAAATAATAAATCTTTGTATGTAGCATTTTGTATGTGATTTTATATGTACCATCTGAATGAACAACACTAGCGTTTTTCGACATTTCAGTTAGATATTTCGTTGATATAGCAAAGCGGAAACTGAGATTAATTTCGTAGTCATCATTAATTTGGTAAGAAATCACAAAAACTTCATGTTGATCCGAAGGTAAATCGGTGTGTGAAAAATATTGTTTATCTAATATTTTTTGCCGGTCAAATAAGTAATAATTCTGCTGCTCAAATAACAATTCTGCCGGTCAATTAATTATTTTTTTGTGCGAGTATTAATTAAGCCGTTAAAATTTGTTAATTTGCCGACATAACCAAGTTTATTTGTTAAACAAGTGTTGCGCTTATTTTTTATTTATTGCCGATGAAAACATTGTTTGCTGTGCAAATGACTTAAATGTTATTTTTTTCTTGCCGAACGAATGGATTAATAGCCGAACAAATAATTAGTTCCCAAAAAAACGATGAAATTTATTCACTGTGTCGGTGTTTAGGTAGTAGAATTCCATATCGAAATAAATAAAACAAGCGTTTTATTCTATATTGATTTATTCGACGAGAGAGACGTCTTTCGTCTTATTAGGACATTGTCAATCTGATGGAGGACGAAAGACGTCTCTCTCGTCGAATAAATCAATAGTAGAATAAAACGCTTGTTTTATTTATTACGATGAAATTTCTTCAATTGTTTTAAGGGAACTTACACCTATTGGTCGGTCCATGCACCATGGTTGCAAAAAGGTACATTTCTAATGTATCAACTATCGATGTGTTCCGTACAACGAGTTATACGCTTTTAATGAATAAGTAAGGTGAATAGAACATTCCTCGAAACCTTTTTTCAAGATCGATTGAAATGAAAATAAACAAGACAAAAATGGTCCAATATGATGTTACAAATTTTTCGTTTGAGCTTTTAATCTAGTATTAAAGTCATTGATACAGCTACACTTCCAACAATCTTCCCATTTCCCATGATTCCATTTCGCCCCGGTTTCTAAGAATTCTTTCTATTATAGGTTGAATATAAATTAGAATGTAAACATTCTTACTTCTTTCACCGTTTATTTGTTTTCTCATTATTATTGTTTGCCGAAGAAATTATTTTTATTGCAAAACATTTCCAATACAATGTTTTATTATTGTAAATAAATAATTTGTAATTCCACGCAAACTAATAAATGTAATACTTTGTATAATACACAGTAGGTACATATTTAATAAATTACCTTTTCATTTATATTTAATATTCGTTCACTTACCAAATATTTATTATTTGATAGGTTAAACCAGTGGTCGGCAAAGTGCGGCTCCGGAGCCGCGTGCGGCTCTTTGGCCCCGTAAGTGCGGCTCTGAAGGCCTAGCCTAAAGTCAAATTCGTAGAGAACAAACAATTAGAAAACGTGAAATTAGAAAATAAGATCTAAAATTATAATAAAGGTTTACTAAATTAATAAACAGATTTGGCTTTCATTGTATTTTGGTCGGTGTAATTAATATTTTTGGCTCTTTGGCGAATAAGTTTTCCTATCACTGGGTTAAACAATCAGAAATATCAAGAAATAATAAAAATTTATTCAAGAATAAAAAAGAATTGAAATGTGATTAGTAAATCATTTCATACGAAATATATTTTGTTAGTTAAATCTGCATTTCGCCTATAAAGAATAAAGTGAACAACTATCAATTGATTTTTTTATTTATTACACATCAAAGTTTTTTTTCTTCGACTATCTAACGACTGTTATTCTTCCTTAATTAACGTATGATAACCTTATGGGCTTCTGATATAAAACAAATTGATAATTTGTGTACAATTATAAAAAGGCGATAAATTTATAATTTTTTTTTATAATTTTGATTGTGTATATTGTATATATTTTTTAATGATCAACAAATACAACAATAATAATAAGACAAAATGTATCGAAAAGCTATGAAATATCAACTTAACGAATATTTATTTACATAATTAAATAAAAATAATTTGAATACACATAACTTTGGTAACACCAGAACTTTCCTAAAATGCAGATGTCAAGATGATTAGCAAAACCACTTATATAACTTATCTACATAAAATTATACATCACTCTATTAACACTCTGATTCTATGGGTATTCTGTGATATTGTGATTTTATTAGATACTAAGTATACCTATTATGCTTCATTAAACTTTTAAAGTAGAGGCTATTTCTTAGAAACATTTGTGTTGATTCAACAGTATTAAACTTATAACACTTCACACTGTTCTAATATTAACAAATTAATTAAGTCATTATATAAAGCTTACATTAAAATTTTATGTTGAAAATTATGCCGCCCCAGTGAAGCTGTTAAGTGAATTGAAATTCGTCAATACTCTGACGCCATAGGGTGGATTCTGGTTTTGGAAAACGTAATTATTACCTCACTATAAGACAAACTATTAAATTATACTCAATTCAAAAAGAAACTGTTAACGAACATAATAATAATAAATATAATAACGGAGAGTATTTAAAGCGCCATCTTTGTGCCATAGCACCTCGAGGACGCTGTACATGATAATGTTCTATCTTCAACAAAGTTCTCTGTGTCAAGAATTTGAGTGACAAATATGCTTAAGTTTTGCCGATGTGATAGCTATAAATAAGTTATGTTTGATGATAACTATTTTTAATCACTGTCAGTCAATAATGAGTGTGCTTAGTGAATTTTGTATTATAATCTTGTTAATCAAAGTGAAATCATATTGATAGAATATTGTAGTTTCAATGAAGCTTTCATGATTTGGAAGTAATTTATTTGTTAATTTATTTGCTCGAGTGAACATGTCCTCTATTGTGAATACTGTAAATGGTAATGTCTTTCTTCTGAAGTTATAAAATAATTAATTGAGTCATTTGATTGTATAATATATGCGAATGCATAACCTTGTGTGTGTATGCCCAAAGTTTAATTGATCTTCTTTTATTTCTTATTCACTGCACACTGTTCACACAATTGAAAAGTTTTAAATGGTTATGGAAGCGGTGATATTGGATAATTATGGACTATGTAGTAATAATGTAAATGAATCCCTTAATAAAGTTTAATGTTTGCTGTGTTTTTGCATGGTGTGATGTACTGCACCTGTCCATACTGGAGCAATTTTATTTTTATTATTATGTTTAAGTGTTATGCATCGCTTGCGGACTTGGGTGAGTTGTGTTGTTTCTGATTTTATTTTGTACGAATTGTATTTTTATTTTATTTTTATTTATTGGCTATTTATGTTTTGTGTCTCACGATTGGCTCCACGTTACAATGATTGCTCTACTCATTTATGCATGTAAGCACCTGCGTCTACCTATGTTTTACGGCTGGCATCCCACATATGTGAACGCTTATTATGTCTTTATCACCTACCTCTCCACCTTTTCCCGATACCCTTCATTCCCTCTTCTCTCCAACAGGGGCTGTAAATTCACTTGATTCATCTAGTGGTGGAACTTACGATCTTCACTCTGTATTGAGTCAGTCTTTCAATAACCTTTCTTCAAAGCATCTCGGAGTGTGTCATATCAATGCTCAGAGCGTGGCTCGTCATCATCATGAGATAATTTCTTCTTTTAGTGGTGTTGACATTCACGCTCTGCTTATCTCGGAATCTTGGCTGAAGCCAACTCTACCTTCTTCGCTCTTTCTGTTGCCTGGATTTTCTTTGATACGCAATGACAGAGTTGAGCGTCGTGGTGGAGGAGTTTGTGTATATCTCAGAGAAAATTTACCATATAAAATGGTCTGTCAATCCTCGCCTGGTGTACATGGTGCCCTTGAGTATCTTTTCATTGAGGTCACATTTTTGCACTCGGTGGTTGTTCTTGGAGTAGTTTACGCTCCTCCATGTTGCGATTATTTCACTGAGTTTGAACGGATTCTTGAGGATATCTCATCTGGCTACACAAACGTGATAATTATGGGAGATTTTAATACTTGTCTGATGAAGCATGATAATCGGGCAACTAGACTCAATCAATTGGTTTCAACATGCAATCTCAGGATTTTGCCTCTTCAGCCTACTCACATATTGAATGATTCCAAATCACTTATCGATCACATTATTGTCTCACAAGAAAGAATGGTCAAACATCATGGCCAATTGTCGGCTCCTGGTTTTTCACATCATGACCTAATATTTTTGCATTATTCCATGAAAACACCAAGACCCAAGCCTAAAATTGTTTGGATGAGAGGTCTTCGCTCTGTTGATAATGAGGCTCTAGTCTATGATGCGGAAAGACTGAACTGGTCTGATATTGGACAGGCTCCCACTGTCGACGAGAAGGTTAATTTGCTGAATGATAAAATTATAAGCCTGCTCAACAAACATGCGCCTCTCAAGCGTATTAGAATTAAAAACCGTCCTGTTATGTGGTTAACCGATGATATCCGGAGACTCATGGCACGCAGAGACAGAGCTCATGTCAAGCACAGACTTTCTCCAAATGAGGAGAATTGGAATAACTATAAATCTCTTCGAAATAGCTGCTCCAAAGTCTGTAGAAAGGCTAGAATTGCTCACACTCTTCAGTCATTTTCAAATCTGTCACAGGCACAAATATGGAGGAGACTCGACTCGCTAGGTATGTCAAATAATACAAATTCTCATAGTGCCATAGACTTAAACCCAGATACTTTCAATGCACACTTTGCCTCACCCCCTTTCACGCTCGATACTGCCGTGCGGACTGCAACTCTACATGAGATGCACGCTTCTGGTCCCGCTAACGTACCATCTTTTGAATTCTCTCCGGTAACGGAGGGCGATGTTGAGCGAGTGATTGGCTCAATCAAGTCCAAAACAACTGGATGTGATGAAATACCTATTGCTTTCGTCGAACGTTTTCTGAATTTGGTGATACCGCAGCTCACTCACATAATAAATTTTTCATTTTCTAATGATATTTTCCCGACGGTGTGGAAGAGGGCCTGTGTGGTTCCCATACCGAAAAAAGCTCAGCCTGCCGATCCTTCTGACTACCGTCCAATTTCTGTGCTCCCATTTTTCTCCAAGGTATTGGAAAAGATAGCATATTTACAGCTTAAAAACCACCTCAGTGAAAATGATATTCTAAATGATTTCCAATCCGGCTTCCGAGAAGGACATAGCACGACATCTGCCTTAATAAAAATCACTGAGGATGTTAGGTGGGCTATGGAAGATCAACAAGTCACACAACTTACATTGCTAGACTTCAGCAGTGCTTTCAACTCGGTTGACACGGATCTTTTAATAGCTTCTCTTAAAAACATTAATGTTTCCCAGTCTTGTGTGGATTGGTTTGCTTCGTACTTGAAGGATCGGCGGCAGTGTGTCCGGTTGTGTCGTGGTGTTGAATCGGGGTGGGTGACTCTGACGGCGGGAGTTCCTCAAGGAGGAATACTTTCTCCGTTACTCTTTTCCCTGTTTATAAATCCAATTGTGAAACAGTTGCCTTGTCACTACCATCTATATGCGGACGATTTACAAATCTATACACATGCTAAACTTCACAATATCTCCTCTGCCATTTATTCTACCAATGAGTGTTTGCAACAGATCTCAAACTGGGCTAGTGCTCATGGATTACTTCTCAATGCCTCAAAAACCCAGACAATATTCATTGGTAGCCTTCACTCTATATCCAGGATGAAAAATATGAATTTACCTCCCACTACTATGAATTCAGTAGCAATACCCTCTTCGGCGACAGTAAAGAATTTGGGCATAATCATGGACCAGAGACTCTCTTGGCAGCATCAATTTAACACTCTAAAGAAAAAGTTTTTTTACAAGTTCCACACTCTCAAGATGCTGCAAAAATTCTTGCCCACTAAAGTAAAAATTTTGTTGGTCCAATCCTTGCTGTTGCCCATTATCGACTATGCTGATATCGTGTATGTGGACATGAATCAGGATCTAATTGACAAACTTGATCGACTTCAGAATGTTGGCATAAGGTTTATTTTTAATTTAAAAAAAACTGACCACATTTCTGAATATCGTAATACCCTGAAATGGCTTACTGTACGACAAAGACGTGAGCTCCATCTACTCACATTTGTCCACAATGCTCTGTACGCAAGATCAACCCCGTACTATATTAAGGAGGCTTTTGAATACTTGGCGAGTCACGGTTTACCTCTGAGGTCGAATAACCAGCGCATCCTGTCAATCCCGGCTCATGGTACAACTTTCATCTCAAAATCTTTTGCAGTTCAGGGTGCTCGTTGCTGGAATAATCTCCCTTCAAAATTTAGGCTGACTCAAAGTCTGACGTCTTTCAAGCGAGCCGTTAAGGAGAAAATGATTTCCACAAACACAGCCTCTGTAACCCATCACTCCTAACCCCCCCCCCTTTTCCTTTCTTATATATAATGTTTAATTATATTTTTATCATATGTTATTTTTTTTATTATTATTATTATTATTTTTTTTCTCTTTAAGTTAATACTTTTGGGTTAGTTGGAAGAGATCGCGCCTTTGCGATAAACTCGCCCTCTGTATATTGATTGTATGTAATTTTGATGTATACCTTTTATGTAATTGTATTTTATCAATGTACAGTAAAGAATAAATAAATAAATAAATAAAATAAGAATTCAAATTTAAATACAAAAACCTTATAATACATAATAATATGTATCCGCGTCAGAAATAAAAATAAAATAATGCAATATACACAACAGTCACAGTTCAACATAGTAGTTTGAAACAGGAATTGGTGAGATTGGTGAACGTAACATGGGTAAAGTGCACTTAAACCAGCCTAAGCCGATTCGTAAGCATCGGGACACCTTTCCTGTTTCATACAAAAGGGAGTTTGCACAGTCGGTTGATTGTGCGGATAAGGTGTCTGTTGAGTAATATTCTTAAGAAACTAGATAGTTCAGGACGAATGGCAAACCTCATCGCTGAATTTAAAATGTAAAATGTCTTTATTTTCCAAACGCCTGCCTATTCCAGGACACTCGAAAACTTACGGAATAAAGTAGTATACCTATCAATTCTTCGCCAAATACTCCACGGAACAAATTTTGGTCTCATACTGACAATAATGTCCAGTATTCAATCTTACTTCAATTCGAATGAGGACTTTTATCGTGAATTTTCAATAAGTGAACATCTGTGAAAATATGTAGGGAATATATCTCTATAAAAGTTCACTGTGATAGAAAAAACATTTAAATAGAAAATACTACAATTTTCATATCGATAATTTATCATCAACATCAGCATTTTTTACAAAGGTTCAAAACGAGAAAAAGAACAACGCTTCTTCAAAGCCTGAGTTCAACATCTAGAAAAAAATAAAACCTATTACCCAGAAATACCCTTTTCATATAATGACAGATTCTATTGGATATCTCTTCCTAGCTTTTTCATCGGTAAGAGAATTAATTAAAATAACTCTTTGAACAGGGAAAACCTTTTTTTCACTAGATGTAAAATAAAATATCCAAATAAATAAGTCAGTTAATAAAGCTTATTAAAACGAAACAGTTCAACAGAAAGAAAAAAAAATAATATGCTTTGGGCGAAAAAATAATATAAAACTATTTAAGTTCGTTCCTTAGTACATATGTTTAATTATTAGAATCATTGTTGTCCTCGGGATTGTGAAAAAAACAATACTCTTCTCGCTAACGTAATATAGACAAATTGTTGAACGCCGTTTACTCAAACCATGACCTCAAGGGCTCCGTATTGTGTCTATTATCCGAAGCTCCCAAAAAATAGATGTTTATACCTTCATTTTCCTCTACTTTGTTATTATTAAGCTTTTGAATATACTGTTTAAGCAAGATTTTCATAGAATATCGAACATTCACACATCTCCGAGCGCTATTCTTCTCAGCCACTTTTTAATTCTCTCGGAACGAAGCCGGGTGAATATCAAGTTATTTTTATCTACGGCTGTAACAAGGAATAACAAAATTTAATCTACCGACTGGAGAGCGTATTTAATAAAAAAAAAGGAATTTATTTTAGAAGTGGAAGATAATACTTATCATGAAAAAGGAACCAACGAAAAGCTAGATATTATTATTATACAAATGAAATATGGATTGTTGAAAATACATCGAAAAGAATACTCGAAAAATTTTATAATATTTTTGACTTTTTATATTTATATAAAATCTACATATTTATCAGCTCACACAGCATTTCTTATGGGGTAGACAGAGAGGAGGAACGCCAGTTCGATATATCCGTAAACAGTTCGTTCGCTTCCTTTACATTCACGTAATGCTCACATAGGCATTTCGATTTTTCTAACACAATACGAGAATTTATCTACGTAATTTATTCTATTCTATCTTTAAAGACTATCCACTCGTCTACGAGTAATCAGGATCTACGTGATCAAGCCATTTTTCCTTCCCAAAATTTCAGAGAAAGACTACTATCTTCGTATACCTTTCATTACACATTCGCACCCCACCTCAAAGCAATTGAAACATATTATTTACACGCGCCTTGTCCACAACACTCGTCTCACCTCTGTTATCTGTGTAAAAAATGCAATAACTTATCATTTGGCATGATCTAAAATCACGTTACATTTATATACATAAAAAAAGTTAATAAAAATATCCGAAATCAGTTTTCGTCAATTAACAAATTATTTGACTAAGTATTTTTATTCATTCATCCCATAATGATATTCAAAGCTTAGTACATTATTCTTTTATTCATATCAAATACCTTTTTTTCAAAGATCCGAAGGAAAATCTATTATTTTTAAATCTGAAGAATGTCGGAACAAAACATAATTGGCAAAATTTTTACACTTCACAATGTAATTTCATTTCTTATTGAGTTTCGGATAACATCCTTCAAAAAAATAAGATATGAGAATTATAAGACGTTTTCAAAAAAATTACATGAATTTCAAAATATTCTCCATATTTCCCTACAACTCTTTTTTGTCAAAAGGTGAATTATCAAAGATCTGAGTTAAATAAAGTGGATTATTTTATACACTTGAAAATTATTTCAAGCATTTGTTTCAGCGTTAGTTCAGTCAGGGAAGTTTCTAGCAAAGCATATATATAATGAGTTACAATCCACTGGATTGGTCTGCAACGAGTTTTGACTTTCTTCTCCATTCCTCCCTATTCTCAGCCAGTCTTTTCAGCTCTACGTATGAGCCACAATTCATGTCCCTCTTCAGTTGGTCCATATACACATCTCTTGGTCGGCCTCTGCCATTTGTCCCCTCGGTCTTACCCTCCGCAATGGCGATGAGTAGTCCTGGGTGCCTGATGTTGTGGCCAATCAGATCAGCTGATTCTCTTAAGAAGTTGCCTTTTTTCGCCTACCCTGGTTAATACTTCTTCATTTTCGACGTGCTCCGACCAATGGATCTTAAGCATGCGTCTGTAGCACCACATTTCAAAGGCCGCCAACCGTCCGCTTTCCCTCTTGCTGATGGTCCACGTCTCGCAACCATAAAGCAGAATGCTCCATACAAAGGCTTTAGTAAGGTTCTTCCTTACGCTTAAATCAATGTTTGGGGATTTCAATATCTTAGATTTTTTGTTAAAAGCAATCCTTGCCTGGTTTATTCTGCTCACAATTTCCGATTTGGAGCGTCCATCTTGGTTTATTCTGCTGCCCAAGTACTAAAATTCTCTTACTTGTTTGATGCTCACTCCATTTATGGCAATGTTCGCAGTCGCTTCCTCTTTTCCAACGACCATACATTTTGTTTTGTCTTTATTTATTTTCATGTTGTACTTTGACAACAGTATACTTTCCATTTTTCCTAAGGCTTCGTTCAGCTCCATCTCGAAGTCTGCGAGCAGTACTATGTCGTCAGCATATCTAATCATGTCGACCTTTTTCCCATTTATTTTGACTCCTGTCCAGTTCTTCATTTCTTCTCTGAGATCATCAATAGCTCTCTGTATCTCCTCCTCCTTCTTCGCCCTCGCCTTTATCCCATTTACTTGGGGTCGGCTCTCCTAGTCCTCATCTTCCAAGTTTTGCGGTCCCCTGCATCCTCCGCGCGCAACTTTGCCTCCTTCATATCCCTGGCAATTGTGGACATCCAGGTGGTCACTGGTCTGCCTGGTCTTCTGGGTCCTACTTCCACGTCCATCGTCTTTTTAATCATATTATCCTGTGGTAGTCTCAAGATGTGCCCGTACCATCTTAATCGGTTTTCGGTTATTTTTTCACCGATGGGAGCGACTTTGAAACTACCACGGATATGGACATTTCTCACCCTATCCATCCTTGTTACACCACCAGCCCATCTGAGCATTTTCATTTCATTGGTGTGTAGTGTCTGGGCGTGATTATGTTTTAGGGCCCAACATTCAGAAGAATAAGTCATGGTTGGTCTGACCACAGTTTTGTACACCTGACCCTTGATTTTTATTGGCATTTTCTTGTCACACAGTACACCAGAAACAGATCTCCATTTCATCCATCCAAGCTTTGAGCGCTGTGCAATGTCATCGTCAATACCACCCTTTGCGGACAATATTGTGCCGAGGTATCTGAAAGATTCGACTGTAGGCACTGGCTCATTCTGAACATGCATAATGTGTGGCTCAGTTGGTCGTTGCCCAGAAAAGTAACATGGCATGTACTCAGTCTTTGTTCTGCTGATTTTCAGACCATTCGTTTCTAAAGCTTCTTGCCATCTATTCATAACACACTGCAACCCCTCAGGTGTCTCATCCATCAAAACCACATCATCAGCATACAGCATACTCCATGGGGCTGGTTTTTGTATATCTGCAGTTATGTAGTCCATAACCAGATTAAACAGTAGAGGACTCAATGCCGACCCCTGGTGGACACCAACACTGATTTCAAATGGGTCACTCACTCCAGCTGGGCTTCTAACACTCGTGTAAATATTGGAATACATGTCTTTCAAGAGCTCTATATAGTATTCAGGGACATTCTGCTTTCTAAGTGCTTCCCATATTAGTCTGCGTGGTACTCTATCAAAAGCCTTCTCTAAATCTATGAATACCATATGAATACCATATGAATACCATATGAATACCATATGAATACCATATCAATAGCTCTCTGTATATAGCAGTTAAAGAGAGCTGGCGACATTGAGCATCCCTGTCTTACACCTTGTTCGACCCTTGCTTCTGCGCAGCTCTCTCCGCTTTTAATCACAGCCATTTCGTTTTTGTATAAGCTCCAGATTGCTCTTCTGTCTTTATAACTCATTCCTATCTGGTTTAGAGTCTTAAAAAGTTGTTCCCATTCTACTTTATCGAATGCTTTTTCAAGGTCGATGAATGCTATGTATGTGTTTTTATTAGTTGTTATTCTCTTTTCTAGAATAAGTCTGAGACTCAGGATTGCATCTCTTGTACCTGTCTCCTTGCGGAATCCAAATTGATCTTCTGAAAGTGTTTCGTTTATTTTATTTTCCGCCCTTTTCATTATAATGTTGGTGAGTATCTTACATGTCTCTTATTATTATTTTTCTTTTATTTACTAACCAAGCAAACATACAGCCAAATAGCACATTTTACAAAATAACACATAACGATTAAATTATCTATAATAATTTGTGCTTTTTATCCATCAATTTGTGTACTTGGTTCTAAATAAATAAATAAAGTCAGTGATAAGGCACCCATCCTTATTGCCTTAATTTGTAATTGGTACAGAAAGGGCAAACTATATGTTTATTAAACATAATTAGACTAATGGCAATTTCATTTATGGGGCATTCCGAGATGGTTTATTGTTTATGTCATTTGTTAAAAAATAGATGTTGGATTTTTATATTTATTTATATTATGTTTATAGATTAAAAATTAACTACAGAAATAGATATAGTAGGTCACTAACTATTCAATCTATAATAATTCAGGCATTTAGGGTGAAAAACATGTCTATGTAATTGTCAAATTATAGATTTTTTATCATCGTACATAATACACGGCGTGTTTCTTCTACATATTAAATTGTTTTAGTTCTTATTAGTGATATTCAACGAATGCCTGCTTTTTTACTTATATAATATAAGTATTTAAATTTGTCCGAAATTAGTTACAATACACACACTTTTTATGATGATACTTTTGATGGAAAAGATAAAAATATGAATTATACTTTTTTACGATGTGCCTCACTTAACGTACCTTGATATTTAAAGTGAATAATAAAAGCGTAGAGGGTAAGTCCAAATCACCTGGTCCAGCACTGGTTGCTCGACCATCTCAGAAAAAAATGATTTTTTTTGTGCTATCACCCCAACATGTTGGTAGTTCAAAATGATAATTATTTTAATTTTATTGGTTTTGGTTTTTGTGTGGTGGCCATATTTGTTTTACAAGGCGGAGACATTTTCGCAGTTTAAAGGGTTTGCGAAAACTTGAATATCTCAGGTCCTATTTATTTTATCAACATAAAAATAAAAGTTATTTGTTAATAAGAATATCAGCTTTAAGGTTGTAATAAAACATTTTCACCTAAATATAATTCTAAGGGATGAAATTTCAGTCTACATTCTTAACTCTTTTTTGCAAAAACTCCCATTTTCACGGAAAGATTTAGGACGAAGGGAAAGAGTCCACTCATCAAAACTTTTTTGACAAACAACTAGGTACTAGTTGTGTTGACAAACAAAATTTCAAGTCTCAGACTTGACCCCCCTTTTCACAAAAAAATTTCAAAATTTGGAAATTCTCAAAATTTTCCATTTTCCGAGCTCAATATCTCTGGTGGGGGACTAGGTAAAAATTTGAAATGTCACCCCATAATAGACCTGTACCATAGTATTATGTAGCAAAAATTTGGAGTTTGAGATTTTACTACGAGCAGAGATATGGCAATCACAAAATGTCCAAAAATTAGTACTTCAACGGGCATACCGCATCGGCATATTTATTTATTTATTTATTAAATTTTATAAAGTTATAATTATACCTTAAAAATAACTTATAACAAACATAAATTTTAGTCTAACTTACTTACTAAACTTACAACAATACACTCGCTCAGTCGCCTTCCATTCCCAACATTCATACATTACATTCATACAGGGTGTCACGATACCCAATCATCAAAATTATTTTTTTTCTAACAAAAATTTTATGCACCCACCACGAAAGGTCGGTACATTCGGCGCAGATCTTATATGTGACGGCAAATCGTTGAAGAGTCTGAAGCCTCTGTAGAAGAGACTTCTCTCTGTACTCGCACGTCTCGGCACCTTTATTCTGAACAAGTCACGCCCTCTCGTGGGGTATTCATGTATTTCAAAATTATATCTAACACTATTCAACAGGTATCGTGGCACCATTTTATTTTTAATCTTATAAATTAGGACAAAAACATTCAAGCATAACATCCTTCTAATATTTAAAAATTTTAATCTTGACAACATATCATTAATTCTAGCATACCTATTACATCCCAAAATAGTTCTCATGGCCCTGTTCTGTGCAATCTGTAATTTATTTAAATCAGTCCTGTTCGACAAAAACAAGACCGATGAACAATAATTAAAATGTGGTACAACTATGGAATTATACACTAACCTACGCGATTCATTATCCAAAGAATTATATAGAATATAAAATTGTTTACTAATAGTAAATCAATGTATACCTATTAGATAATATTTACAAAATACAATTCCAAATAGTAAAATACCATGTTATATAATTAAATATCTTGATTGTTTGTGGGGGTGGGGGGGTTAAAATTCTGGGAGAACTGGCAGCCTTAATCAAAATAATGCACAATTCAGTGGGTGAATATAACGTATTTAAGTCGATTAATATGTGACATGGTTCTTGGCAAAAAAGACATTTTACACAAAATAACTTGGTCTCAAGGCTTACTGTTATACACACATTAATTTAAAAGCAAACTTCTTTCTGCTAGCTAATACAATTTTGGTGTACAACAAAGAGCTTAGAGATCGCCTCGCACAATTGAGGGGTGATAGTGTGAAAGCGCCCAGTCACAGTTGTAAATTCCATTGGTGCGAGCTTTCTCAGAATGTTATTCATAGGTACCCAGGTCTTGTCACCTCTTGAAACTTTGAACGAGGTTCGTGGCCTAGCTAGCTCATAAAAGTGAACTTTCAGGTCATTGTTTTCGATGCTTATTTCCTCAATAACTCCAAGGTACCATTGCTCTTCATATATGCATGCAACTATGTCTTCTTTCTGGAGGTATAATGAGGCAGTTTTTGACACAAGTATGTCATCACAGTCGTCAGAGGAATAAAATCACATATGTACTTGCTTCAAGTCATTATTGATGCCATTATCTCTTATTACAAAAAGTCCATTATAGCAGGTAGCACATAAAGATTTTCTAGGAATAAGATTAATCAAGTGATTTTATTCCTTAGGTAAATGTTAAACTTTGATTTCTCTGAGACCTTTAATTATAGTTTTTTATGGATCTTTAGTGGGTCACAACAAGAATTTTCAAACAGATGGTTGTACTTAACAAAATACTTGACTTCATGGTACTTGCAGATGATAACAATAGCACTGTTTATAACTCAAAAGATTTCTGCCTTCTTCACATTCCATGTTTCAAAACTATGACACAAAGAGTACAAAGACAACCTTCGTCTTTGGCTGCTAACAGAAAACTAACCTAGGCTGGGAGAGTACACAGCGTTCATGCTAATAAATGACTGTGCCTGCTCAAACAAGATCCAACAGGTTAAAATATGATTCAGACTGCTAAATCTCCCTGAGTTTTACTACCCCGCCCCCACACAAAATAAAGATATTTAATTATATAACATGGTATTATACTACTTAGATTTCCATATAATGAGTTACAATCCATTAGATTGGTCTGCAACGAGTTTGGATTTTCTTCTCCATTCCTCCCTATTCTCAGCCAGTTTTTTCAGCTCTACGTATGAGCAACAGTTCATGCCCCTCTTCAGTTGGCCTATATACGCGTCTCTCTGTCGGCCTCTGCCATTTGTGCCTTCGGTCCTACCTTCCACGATAGCGATGAGCAGTCCTGGGTGCCTGATGTTGTGGCCAGTTAGCTCGTTGTTGGCTGATTCTTAAGGAGTTGCCTTTTTTCACCTACCCTGGTTAACAAATCTACGTTTTCGACGTGTTCCGACCAATGAATCTTCAGCATGCGTCTGTAGCACTCATTAGATTTCTATTTTGTAAATATTATCTAATATACATTGATTTACTATTAGTAAACAATTTTATATTCTATATATGCCGATGCGGTATGCCCGTTGAAGTACTAATTTTTGGACATTTTGTGATTGCCATATCTCTGCTCGTAGTAAAATCTCAAACTCCAAATTTTTGCCACATAATACTATGGTACAGGTCTATTATGGGGTGACATTTCAAATTTTTACCTAGTCCCCCACCAGAGATATTGAGCTCGGAAAATGGAAAATTTTGAGAATTTCCAAATTTTGAAATTTTTTTGTGAAAAGGGGGGTCAAGTCTGAGACTTGAAATTTAGTTTATCAACACAACTAGTACCTAGTTGTTTGTCAAAAAAGTTTTGATGAGTGGACTCTTTCTCTTCGTCCAAAATCTTTCTAAGAAAATGGGAGTTTTTGCAAAAAAGAGTTAAGAATGTAGACTGAAATTTCATCCCTTAGAATTATATTTAGGTGAAAATGTTTTATCACAACCTTAAAGCTTATATTCTTATTAACAAATTACTTTTATATTTATGTTGATAAAATAAATAGTACCTGAGATATTTAAGTTTTCGCAAACCCTTTAAACTGCGAAAATGTCTCCGCCTTGTAAAACAAATATGGCCACTACACAAAGACCAAAACCAATAAAATTAAAATAATTATCATTTTGAACTACCAACATGTTGGGGTGATAGCACAAAAAAAAACAATTTTTTCTGAGATGGTCGAGCAACCATTTTATTTATTTCTGGACCGGTAGGTATGGAATTACCCTAGAGGAATGCTCGGAAAATCCACTTATTTAAATGTATAAAAATATTAAGACCCAATTATTTCACTTTTATTCGGTGTTTTATTATAGCGAACATCATTTTGAATGAAGGGCTATGAAATATAAAATATCATCTCTAACTTTCAAACTCTTCATTATAAAAGAGAAGAAATTTTAATATTTTTAATAATTTTAATATCTTCTTTAAATACTTAAATAAGTATCAGTGAGTGATATAAAACTTTATATCTGTGCAAAAATGTCAACAAATGCCATTCATTCATTCATGTCATAATGAAATTTCTTACAAATGTAAATTATCTTGCAAATTCATTTAGGCCATCACGAAATGTTTTACAAGTTGGCATACCATTTTCACGTAATAAACATGGAAGTCGACGTAAAAACAACAAATATCTATCATTAATCCAAAAAAATCTCTTATGCATATAAAATAAAATCTTTCGCGTTCACAAATGTTCCTTTTTTAAATGGATAAAAACAAAAATACCAATATAATACCCAAGTTTTACAGGTCTTGTACTCTATTCTATAAGTTTTCAAGTATTCTGTAATAGGCGAGTATTCGAAACATATCATGAACAAGATGTTATGTAATGTTATGTTAAGACATATAAATTCTTCAATTTAGCGATATTAACAAAACTAATTATCAGAGTTTTTTTTAGCATGGATAGCACTACATGTTTAACATGGATAGCACTACATGCACCTTCATTAGATGCAGTCATCTACATAGTATAAATTGACGGTTTGACGGAAATCCTAGGACTTGTCTATGAAAAGTTTTTTTTTATCAAATGTATACTTAGTATGAGTTATCAAAAAAAAAAATTACTAAGCACAAAAACATAAGATACAACTAAAAAGAATCCACGAAAATTTCTATTTCATTTTCTCACTCGCTGTTGCGAGATCTTGAAGATCGGGATTAGAGCTAAGTCCTTTGTCCATAGCCATTTTCTCAGATGTGTATATTGCTGCATATCTCCATCTCTATCTTCCTCCCAAGTTTATCTTTGAAAAGATTTAAGATGTTATATCGATACGTTATGCTACAACCAAACCACGATTTACATCTGATAAAAATATGTAATACTACTACTACTACTATACCATCACGGCATATCCCACAAGTGGGGTAGCCAGCAGATCAGCTGCATGTAAGAAACATGCAAACTGTCCTTTTCGTGCCAATATAAAATCAAGACATTCAGGATGGGTGGCAAACCTCATCGCTGAATTTAAGATGTATGTATAATGTCTTAATTTTTTCGAACACCTGCCTTTTACAGGACACTCAAAAACTTACGCAGAAGAGTGGGAGACCAATTCTTTACCGGGTGCTCCACGGGATATGTAATACGTTCTCCCAAATAAAAGCATATTTATACCTAACTGTCAAAGTAGATACGCATTAAGTTAATACTGATAAAATCAAAAACATCTGTGACTAAAACAGATATGTTTTAAACAGATATAAGATATGTAACACTTTTTATATACACATAAATTAATTATTATTAAATGGTTTAGAATTTGATTTTTTAAAGATATAGGATATTCATTGGCAGTAATGAGCAGATCGGTTTTTGAGATTGACTATTTGTCAGGTTTGATTGTAGTAATTTGTGATTCACGACCTTCTGCGCTTTCCTGTAGGTAAAACTGTAGGTTATTTTTTTATTGTGTATTGTCCTTTTTTCACACTTACTCCTTGTCTTACGTACTGTCTGTCATGCATTTTCTATAATTATATTTTATACATGTAAAAGGCTCACGTCGTATATTATAATAATAATAAAAACTGCGTTAGTTAATTAAAAATAAAAATAAAACATTTATTCCTATAAAGTGTTTCGTCTAATAATATGCCGTAAATCAAGGATTGCTTTTGCGAGCTTATAAGGTTGTGACAAAAGTACGTGTCAAGAATATTTACAAGAAAAATATTCAATGCTGTTTCCAAACTAAAAAAGCGTAGATAAATAATGTTTGAAGGAATACAAGTTTACTTATAAATACACGTAGCCGATACAAGACGGTTGCTTTCAGTCTGGTAAAACCCGTAGTTCAATAAAGACAACGCTATATTTTTTTATTAGTGTCTTATTTTTATAACAAATATGACCTTCAAAATACGGACAAAATGTTGTTTATCAACACAAATTTTAAGTGAGCGTTTTCTCAGAAAATCTACAAATTCCGTTCTCTCTGCCTACCCCACTTGGGATACGGCGTGAGGGAATAGATAGATAGATAGATAGACGTTTCAAAATTGTATAATTAAGTTCACCTGAACTAACGGAATTCTATACACGTATGATATAGAATCGGGCATACTGTTACGGTATTTATAACCATAAGTGAAATAGCAAGAAGAATAACTTCATGTAATTCACATGGTATAGCGCACAGATGTGGTAAGTGCAGTTTTTACCGAAAATGAGTTATTATACGCATGCGAATCTATATCATCGGAAGTATGTTCCTTAGGAATATTATTGCGTAACTCTGTGTCATTCACGAGATATTTAACAAAAACTATGTGTGGTTAGTACTAAATTGTATGGCATCTCAAACTTTCAACATTGATTATCTCAAAACTATGAAAACTGCACTTACCACATCTGTGCGCTATGCCATCGAATATACAAGTCTTTCTCCTTTACCGAACAATAAAATAGTAGGTGTCATGCATAATTGCACAAAATATTTTAATATTTACATTCAATATAATATCAAGAAAGAAAAAAGAATAAAATACCTAATATGCTCCGGATACTACACAGAGAGAAGTCTTATTGGCTAAAAATCATTCAGAATGAAATAGACTCGTTTCCTCTATAGATATACTATGCTATTATACTACTATACTACATATAATATCCCACAAGTAGGGTAGCCGGCAGACCAACTGCATGTGATAAACATACAAGCTGTCCTCTCCGTGCCAACAAAAATATAAGACTTTCAGGATGGGTGGCAAACCTCATCACTGAATGTAAGATATAAAACGATGATAAAACCATTGATATAACACGATAAAACATTGATAATTCGAACGCCTGCATTAAATGCATATTTTTTTGAAATCGGAAACAAAACAAATTTTGTTTCCGATTTCAAAAAAAAATAATGGAAATTCGAATCAATAATTTTTATAAATCTCATGTACAAGTACCTTTTCTGACAAAACCATTTATTGAAAAAGACAAGTAATCAAAACATAACCGTCAAATGAGCGATAAATAAAATTTGTCATTTTCCACCATGAATTTGTCACTAAAATTCGTAACGATTTTGCACTAGCTTTTACAACCCGTACTCTTTTGTATAAAAATCTATTAAAAATTGAGTACACAAAACATTATTTTTAGCAAAGTAACAAATCTTTTGCATCTACTCTCAGTACGGCTAGATCCAACAATACAATTTATGTGAAAACAATAGAATATCGGAATTGATATTTTCATGCGTTTTTACACATGTTATACTGTAATCATACGCTACTTCAGTATCCGTAAGGTATTATATTCTATTTGGCATAAGTGCGCAAATAGTAGAATTCCATAACAGACTAATGAAATAAAGGACAGTTTTACTTCACCACGATGTTTGATAGTTCGAGAGAAACGTCTTTTCTCCCAATAGGATATTGCCAATTTTCTTTAGATTGATTTCCAGCCTTAACATCCTAAGAAAACGAAACACGTCTTTTTAGGACTTATAAACACGATCTGTGTCGAAAAAATCTCTTTTGTAAACAAAATCCAACGACATTTTTTATAGCTAAGAACACGCTCATGACATGTAAATTTGTAGAGATTTTTTTGTATCTTTGTTTCGCTAATAAAGCCTAATTTGGTCATATATGAAAAATAATCAATGATAGCGAAAAAGAGCACTGTTTTCTTATGCACTGAATTTATTACAGCCTGGATGTTCTTATAACAAAGACATCAGAGCATTAAGAATGTAATAGGAACAGATGACATAATGGAAGGGGATGGTTTCTCCCCTAAAGACTCGGTAGGAGCACTGAATAGCGATTACACTGGAATGTTATAAAGGATATACATGGAAACAAACAAATATTCATACTTACAAAGACAAATATTTATGTCGGGGATGAAATATTCCCGCAGACAAATCAAAATAACATCTCAATCCAATTTAACAATTTAAATCCGGACATCACACAATGTGTCATGTTCAATTATAATGAAATCTATGACATGCACTTGAGGGTTAAAACATTTCGTGTTACCACTAATGAAAATATAACATCGAAGCGCGATGGTGGTAACATTAAAACTGTGTGTATCCCAATTATGGGAATTTTCGAACGATTTATTACCACAGTTGAACACAACACGCAAAATGTGAGAAAAAATGTATGGTAAACTTATTCCAAAGTTTATTTATTTATTCATTTTATTCTTCACTGTTAATTGTTTAGATTGTTTACGTAAAACATTTTGATATTTTTTTTAATATACTGTATATTATTTTGTACAATATAAAAATATTTTCAAATAACTTTATCTTAATATACTGTCTATTCTAAAAAAAAAGAACCGAAAGTGTTCATACGATATTTTATACTCTTCGTGATTTTCTTGAAGGTATAACAGTTAAGTAATAGATCGTGATGGTATAATAGTTAAGTAATAGAAAAAGACCATAAATAAAGGCACAGTTCAAACTACAGTTCTAATTTGTGTACCTATAGGTATATATATATATATAGAATTCGATTGTTGTTAAATTTTTGTGTGAACGGAAATAAGGCGACAATATTTATGTACTTGAGTTTCTTATAAAATTCACTCCCCACCGTCACTGACAAAAGATTATCAAATTATATTATCCAGTACTGCTTCATAAAGGCCGAATTCATTTATTTACAAGTTGTATGAATTTTTCTATTATTTGTAAGTACTACCTTGCTAATGTATTTCTGAGAATGAATAAAAAGGAACGTAGGCACATACCTAGGTATGCATAAAAATAAATAATTTGAGATTCGTGTTTTGTTAGTCGGAATAGTCCCATAATATTTCTACAGTATTTTAGAAAGTATGAATGATAAAAATCTGGAAACAGAATATTTGTGGTATAATAAAAAGAAATTACGAAATGTCTCCATTTTATACAAGTGAATATAATTCTTTTACATTGGTTTTATAAGAAACAAGTAATATATTTTTAAAGCTTTGAATTCTCTTTAATCCTTTACTTTGAGTTCTTCGTTTGCCAACTTACTCCGATTTCACGACACAAGTATATTATTTCTTATGTGCCAGAATGCTAAAGGTGCATCTAATTTTAAAAAAAAACATCGTGAATAATTTCTAATATAAAAATTTAATTTCATCATAGCCACCACAGTCTTATTGGAAAGTTTTAAGGGTGCACTCATCATTATACGAGTATAGGTACATATTATATAATGTACACAAAAATAAAAATAAAATAAATAGGATATATGTCTCGTAATTTTTGTTAATAATCCAGTGTTAGTGTTTGGTGAGAATTAATGTGAGCTATTATCCAACCCATAAAAGTTATTATGTAAATTCCACTATACGCTTTTCGCAATTTTCTTTTAATTTACGACTTTATATACACCCCTTAACTATGTAATTAGATCGCCAATCGCTTCACACCTGTCTTCTGAAGCGCTTGGTTCACACGCGCGTTCCAACCCATCTACCAACCAATCGAGAACGTTCCATAGTACACAAATACTTGTATTATTAAATAGACAATACAATGTACATATATTATGTAAATACATTGAATGTAATAAGACAATAATGTAAACTGTAACATTTTTATATTTATTTTACAGTATTCTAAAAATTGTCTTACCATATGCTTCCGAAATGTGGTTACATTGAAGAATGCTTCGTATATCATGGATAGATATATTGGAAGTATTGAGAAGAGCAAAGTACAATAGACAATTAGGCACGGACCAGCATTTAAGTCCGATAAATTTGATATCTATTCTATTCTATTCTGCGTGGGAATAAACATGACATCCTTCAACTCATATTGATGATAAAGATTTTAATTACTGGAATTATAGAAGCAGCAATAGACAGTGGTTTCTGAAAGAAGTACCTAGGCGTAATGAGCCTGCGCCCAACTGGAATAGGGAAAGAGGACTATGTATGCCAATTTGAGCATTGACTATCACTTGAGAATATGTGTATACGATCACTTGTTTTTAAATATTCTATTGACGATATCAGAAACATAAACATGTCATAGAAAAGTCAGACTCAATTAGCACAATATTGTTCCAAATGATGAAGACTGACTCTCACAATAGGTGGTCACAATAAATGCTCAAGAATGCATGAACAATAAATTAAGCATAAAGAGAGATAAAATTTAATTTAAGCCGTGGAGCACCCGGCAAAGAATTGGTCTCTCACTCTTGTTGGTAATTTTTCGAGTGTCCTGTAAAAGGCAGGTGTTCGAAAAAATAAAGACATTTTGCATCTCAAATTCAGAGATGAGGTTTGCCACCCATCCTAAATTACTTTTTTTTTGTTGACACAGATAAGACGCCTTGCATGTTTATTACATGCAGCTGGTCTGCTGGCTACCCTACTTGTGGGGTATGCCGTAATGATGTAGTAGTACTAGTAGTTAATTCATTTTATAAAATGGTCTGCGTTTTTTACAATAGGATCGACAACAATGTATGGATTCACTACAGTATAAGAAGCTGTTTCGAAGAATTCTTAAATGTAAACAATTCTGACAATATCCATTTAAATAATAAGCAATATTCGCCAATTGAATTTCACCACCAACCAGAGAACTAAATAATTCCATCAGCACTCTACTTGAGATAATACCGATACAGAAATTTCATCCAATAAGATAAATTTATAGCCGGGGCGATTGCGGCTGTCGGCTTCACTAATGCCTCGGCATAACACTTTTCTAAATATAAAGTATGAAAATACGTAGTAGAACTGATAAGTGATAATAGCCCGAATATTACTTATTTTATTCTTTTACACGTTCATCAAAATAAGTAGGTATGACGGACAACAACAAAAAAATGATCGTACACAATCACAAACATTACAAAACCACAAATCAAAATCAGTAGAAAAATAATTTATAGTTAATGAAATATGGTCAAAAGTCGATGAAAAAAATAGGTCTATAATAATAAGTCAATTTTAGTATATCAAAATTAATAAATAAGTGATTTTAATCAAATAGTTTCACGATACATCTGTGAGTTTTATTCAAGTCGATTTTCTTTTTATTTATATAATATGACTTTTCTTTTCGTGATTTCTTAACTTATATAAGCTCCGTTTCTGCTCTCAGCTTCCTACTAATTTTAAAACTTACCTCCACAAAATAAATGTTATCTAGCAAAGGTTAATGAATTACAAAATTTCTTATGATATCAAATCATGAAAAGAATCTTTCCGATACTGGTATTATAAAAAAAAAACTGTAAAAAGCTTCTGGTCATGTTCTTGAGATAAATAAATAAAATAAAACACGCAGTACAAATTTATAAAATGGTCATTTATAAAAAAAAATTCAAGAAAACGGGCGACTTTTCATTTTCTGTGAGAACATTATAAATAAACGGAATACTTACACGTGTAACAAAAAGATAAATTATTTCTGTAAATGCTTTGAGAGATAATCTCTACCGCTTGACAGCTATGACAAGCTATCCTGAAAACTAAGTAAGAATCCTAAATTTATTGCTTAATATATGTAAGTATGAAAATTCCGTTAACAATTCTTATATTATATTTTCTATCTTAGCGTCTTGCTTTTGATATAAACCCTCACTCTCCATTTACCCTTTATATTCCATCGATGCTATCACGACACCTTCCAAAGATGGTAAAGTCAATAAACTAACATATTTGAAACGTAGGTTATCCTCTTTATGCCGATAAACGTTAAGGTATTCTGAATGGGTGACACACCACATCGCTGAATTGAAAATCTTAAACATATTATTTATGATATTTTAAGAACACCTGTCTTTTCCAAGACATTTGATAACTTACAGAAAAGTGTAGGTACTTAATCTTTTCTGGAGACTTCACAGATATTTATAATATATACTATATTATATTATTAATCAAGAGAATGTAAAGAAATAAACTATATTTGTAAAGTGTTACTTTTGCTTAATTTTTGTCACTGCTTTTCTCCTCAATGGTCTTTGCCTTTTTCGCTACGCTTTTCTCACTTTGACCTGTAGGCCGTTTTAAAAAAAACATGTAATTCGTTTTAATGTTTAATGTTGACAAATTGGATGTCCCTCAGTTGATTATCGTTTAATAGTTTTTTTCGATAATTGTGGATGACCGTTCATGATAAATCCTCTTAAAATCTTTCAGTTAAAATAGAGTTTAAGAAAAAAAACTGTCTTTTTTTATTTTGTGGCTTACTTCCTCAATATCTTGTGACAATTTCCAATTACGTCTTGCAAATAGTCTCTTGTATAAAGTTAGTAACAAGATAAGTTGATACTTGAGACTTAGCATAGATGCGATAACCCGTTAATTGGAAAGCGCACTAATAAGATTCATGTAAGTACACAAAGTATCTAGTTAGATTCTCCTACAACATTGTGTGCTGCAAGCTGTGACTTAATACAATTAAGGGTCGATTGTGCTTATTTAGACTTCCCGTCTAATCAAGAAAGAGTTATATTGTATTACTATAGTGACATAGATATTTAAAAAGTGGCTAACTTTAATGTTCGAGTTTCTGGGAACTTATTTAACCACAGAAAAATATTTTTGATAAGTTTATTCGTAATATATATTATGTCAAAATTTTCGATAGAGCATACACGAGAAGTTTTTTTTAACTATTTTGAGTGAAAATTCACAAAATGACAACATTTTTGCATTAAAAATTAGTTAAAAACTATTTCAAAATATAAAAATCCAACACAATATTTAGTAATTACACATCAGACCAGACGACGTGAGCGGAAACTTTCGAAAGTCAGCATGCAAATACTAATCAAATCACAGTGGAATTTATACTCATATTCCACTTTTTATCATAAAGAACTTCCACCAATAACCATATGCCGATAAGCTGAACTTAATAATTATAATTATATTAAATATTCTGAAATAAATGTCGGTATTGTTTCTTGTAAAAATAATGAATTGTGATCAAAAAAAGGTCGAAGAAAAATAAAGAGAGTCAAAGGATAACAGCTATCATGACAGGTAGGTAATACTCAATCATTGAGCGACACACGGAAGCACATTTCACTGCCATCTATGTGGATTTTCTAAAAGTTTTTAGTTTTCTGAAAACCTTTACCCTACAAATAACGCCCACAGAGTGTTAAACGCAAATTTCTGAAGGGTGTATGAGAGTAAGAAAACACTACCGGAAAATTTCACTAGATGTCTCTGATTGAAACATTACGAAAATCGGCATCCGACAATATAAAACTTTTACAATTTGTACCAAAATCTAAGGAAACTGGTGTATTTTTATAATAACAAATGTATTGTTTTATTTTTACCTTTTGCTTATCAAGATGTTGAAGAATATCGTCAACATCTCCAACTGCGGCAGTTTGTTGCCTCAACATGTTTTCTTCAATCTTCAGCCAATCGAGAATCTGAAAAAACAAAAGTATGTGAAAAAAAATAAACATAAATTTAAAAAGTTTCATGTGATATACATAAAATACATAATATAAATAAATCACTCCCGAACGAGTGGATGGCCTGGTTAAAAATATTTATTTATTTATTTCATTATATTACAAAACATTTGAATATACACACAGAGAAATAATTTACAAATCCCAAAATATAAACAATGCATTATCCTATAATTTGACAAATTTCTAAATTAATCTAAACCCAAAAGTTTGTCATTTATAGTATAAATTATAAAAAAAAACTACAATAGAATATTTTATAGAACTTTATATGCCTTAGAATACTTTATATGCCTTAAGCATAAAAAAATACTTCTTAAGTTGATATTTTCGACTGACGGTTTTTGGTGAATGTACATGTTAAATGATTTTAAATGAAATACTTATTTACTCGTAGTACTTCCATTGTGACTGTGTATATAGGAGATGTGCATGGAGGTATTAGTACCTATATTACGAGATTGATATATTAGTTTGGGACCTACTCGATTTTTGTGAAATGTCTATGCATGTTATGTTATGTACTAAATAAATGTTTGATTTGAAATAATCTAACAATTTTAAAGATAAATCTAGGATTTGTGTGCAATTACCTCCAAGCTAAAACTATCTTCTCTCTCATATTAAAAAAAAAAAAACAATTTGGTAAATTATAGATCATAATAAATTACTAGAAACTAGATATTTTGAAAAAAAAAACTCAATTAAGCCACTGTCTGAGGTTCTACATGAGAAATGATTTTTCAATGATAAAAACAATAATTTTACTGAAGTATAATATGATGAGTAAATTAATTTGATAGCATTAAAGAAATCGTAAGGATTCTTGCGGTTTAATCAGAATCATTATAAGTTGAAACAGTGAAATGAAATTAAAAATAACAGCTAAGTATTGGGTAACTGTGAAAAAGAACAGAAAAAATATTTTCACTGATCGTGCCTGCTATTAGAAGTTATATACCCGGCTGTTTAATAGATTTATGACTCCATAAAATCGTCCTTGCAATACTTACGGGGTATTCACACGAGACGAATATCGTCAGGAAACCAAAATATCGTCATCCATTTGAACCCTGTAAACCGATTGTCAATAAGTCTAAAACGATAAAATTTTGTAAAAACGATATCGTCTCAAGTTGACCACCTTTTTGTTTGTTGGACTGCATCCGAATCTACTCGTATGATAAAAACTTTATAATCGGTTCCCATTTCGTAACAACTGTTGTTTGTTGTTGGTTTGACCATTGTTTCCTTAATAAAAAGACGCCTTACATATTTTCTCTATAATAACATTTTCAACTAATTATAAACACTCCGCGATTTCTACCTTGACGTCCGCCATTATGAAAACAACGTCAAACAAAGCACACCTGACAAATTGAACAAATGTCGGTGAACTGTATGAACACGCTTCACGACCAATGGACTTTCGATGGACTTTCTTTTTTATGCAAGCGAAATCGTCCGGCCTTCATGTAGTCTGGTGTGAACGCCACTTTAAGCAGAAAAACTTTTTTCAATATTGTCCCTGAAAGAAAATATCACAGTACTATTTACCAATATGAAGAAATGCCTGTGATTTACATTTCATATATGTATATTATTGTTACATTATAAATCCAATCAGACAACCGACAATGCTACATATAACATGAAAGGGAAGGTTCGATCACCTTATAACATGATTTATAGTATCATACTCGTAAGTAATAAACTTATTATTATTAGGTCGTATTCTATGAGATACGATATTGTTCGATATTACTCCAAACATCGGAATAATCGAACATATGAAATCGAAAGTAAAGGCATAGACCAGTGGTTCTAAACCTTTTTGGGGGTACCGAACCCCACCAGCTACAGCATATGCATTCACCAAACCCCTCCTAATTTGAAAAATAAAATTAGTTTTTTACAAATTCAAAACATGGTATATATTTATATATAAGTGTACAAAATGAAAAAAAAAACAAAGATCAAAACATTAAATTTTAATGGTTAAATCAAAACATGAAACATATTTATTAATGAATTATCGGAGTATTTTTTTCTTTTTCCAACTCGCAAAACTATCTTGCTTTTAAAATGATTTTCACCGAACCCCCAAGACTGACTCAACGAACCCCTGGGGTTCGATCGAACCCAGGTTAAGAACCACTGGCATAGACGGACATATTATAAGAAGTGTCTCATTTGTCCATTTATGAGCAAACGGTTGCAAATCATTTATACACACTTATGTATATATATCCCATCACACAGCCATGTATCCGGAACGGTTTACTTTTTAATTGACACAGAGACGACGACTTGCATGTTTATAACAAGAAGTTAGTCCGCTGGCTACCCCACTTGTGGGAAATATTGTATTTATTTATTTTATAAAATCTACGACGATGTTATTTATTATGTTAGTCGATCAGATGCATCAAATGAAAAAAAATAATAATACGCGTACAAATAATTTAAAATATTATTTAGAAATATGAAGTGCTCTATAAAACTCTTCCAATTTACATATATCACTTTCTTTGTTATATTATTTTCCTAAAACATCCAGCGTACCTACTTATCCAGATAAATAGCGCGAATATACAATTGTCATATTATGTTGAAATAATATCATTTTATGATAATTCACATTCCAAACAATAACAAATGAAAGGCAAATGTTTATTATTAATAAACAAAGCAAAGACATAATTATAGGCAAGTATGTATTATTAATTAAGTCAAATATTCAAGAAGTGAGAAGGAGAAAATATAATAATATAACAGCAAAAGTCATGAGCTAAATTTCCAGTTTCTCCATCATTATAAATATTATTACAAAATTAACTTCACCATAAATAAAAGACATGTTTTAATTTAACAAAAACACGTACATAATGCCACGCCGATCCCCCAGACAATTTTATAACAGGAGGCACGAAGTACCAGGCAGACATAAAGGGTAAGAGATGATATTATTATTATTACTACTACATACTCGCAGAGGGTGACGACATTACAAGTAGTAGTGTTAGTAGTAGATACCAAGAGAACATAATACAAGGAGGTAGAAGTCAGGTACCGCATGAAGGAATGTCCTAATAAAATTCTTGTCTTGTGCACCTTTCTCTTTTAGAACACGCTCGAGTCATACATAAAACATTATGCTGTCCTGGTGTATGTAAATACAGAGACAGCAAACATATTTGACTTTCATGAATCTAAGAATAAAATTAATGATTTTTCTTTACACTTAAACATTCAGTAACATACAAAAGTAATTATTTTTCCAAAATACCCTTAAACTTACATTTTAAACTTTTTTTTAAAATGAAATGCACCTGTAATTTATGCGTAGACGTAAAAATGTTTAACTAAAAAGTTTCACTTACCTGGTGTACAGATGTGTCGAAAGATGCGAGCAAGTCCAAAGCACCCTGGGCGCTCAGACCAGGGGCGGCACTGCCCGATCTACGTGATGACGATCCACGTCCATTTGGACCCAGGGAGGACTCACGGTCTGAAATAAAAAGAATACAGGACTATAAGTAAGATGTAATACGTCAAAGATTTTATTTTTCCATTTCTAGCAAGAACATCATTCAGGACGACAAATTTTTTGATAAAATTAGATGTGGGTGTTTACAATGAAAACAACAAAGTAACTAAGAAAGTAAAATAACGCTATGAGTTCCTAACCACAAGTAAGGGAAAGGAAAATGTAGATTAACATTATTATAAAATAATTTATAAAGCTTTTTCAGAATTAAATCTTCAGAAAAACGATTTATAAATATAATTATTTTAAAATACAAGCTGATTATTAAAGCAGTTCCGTTGCCTTCGATAAAAAAAGTTTTGTTAGATAATCTTATAAAATATCTAATATGTACAATTGTATGTACATTAATCATAAAAATTAAATAATATAATCATTAATATTATCTGCTAACAACGAGTTCGTTATGCGCTCTGATAATTTGCGGGACCGTAATAGGTTTATTTTTCAGTGGATTCTTTAATGTTAATATTTATAGTGAAAACTGTTGGTCTTTTAAGGCGGGAAATATGTAAATAAATAAAAAACATATGTATACGTACAAGTTTTTTATACGTCTACAATAACGAAGAAGACTTAACACACATAATGGTGTTAGCTTTAATACATGAAAAGAACACAAATAGTTTCAGTATAACTATTTTTAAAGTAACCTGGTTTCTACTTACAAACTCATGATCAAACTGTTGACTTTCCTTCCTAATACATAATAGGTAAGGTTCTTAAAACACTTAATTATATTTTATATTTATTGTATTGTAATATTGATATTCACGAAGAAATATGTATTTATATGGGAAAATATTGGACAAACTCTCTACTTTTATATCACTCGGGACAAAATATTTTATTTCATTCATCCGCACTACAGTTTCAAACTGCCGTTATGCTTGACCATTGCAGTAGAGTTGGAGCTATTATAATAATTATATATTAAAGATTCTCCTGACTAAACTTGGTGTGAAAAACCACAACACATGTTGACTTTGTTGTTTTATCATAGTTTACATTGTTTTATAGCCTATCACATTGTTTTATAGGAGTTGACATTGTTTTATTACGGTGAAGGTAGAGTTAAAATATGTTATGACTAATATTTCACTATGTACTAAGGTGGATTTTATATACAATGCTCGTAAAATTTTATTCATAGCAAAATTCCTATGAAAACTGTAGTAAATACAAAAATTCCCTCAGATCCAATCCAATGAATCTCCCTCTCGGGTGCACAGGGCAGAAAGCAGCATCTTCTATTCGGCGTCTTTGCACTTATAGAGTTCGAACGCCAAAAAACCTCACATGCAATGTGGTATCATTTAGATAAGAGATATCAGTTTTTATTTGAATTTTAGTTGCTGCAACGCTTTGCAACTTTCTGAAAATTCGTTACAGTATAAAACAAGAGTTACATACAAATAATATTAAAAGAAATATTACAATGATCACTTAAATAATAAATTTATCATGTAGGTAATCGCAAAAAAACCGAACTAAAATGTGATCTTAATTTTAATTTATAAAAAAAAACTTATAAGGAAAACTTCATTGCAATGAATAACAGCTGAAGATCATTAAATTCGAACCTTCTGTTAAAATTTCCAGATAAATGATGAAATTCTTTAAAAAAGCCATTTTAATTATACAAGATAAAAAAATAATGATAATCTAATTATATTCGTACCTACCTACTACAGAAAGCTTTGTAAGTTCATTATTTTTAGCATTGGTAACAATAACTGAGCATTCAGGTTTCCCCTAGTAAACAATCTTTTTCCTGTTCCTCAATTGAGTACAATGTAAAAATTTACCTTCCTCGTTTTTTTTCAAGCACTATACAGAACAAAATGAAGATGTTTGCTAAAAATATCTAGCTGCATTTGGCTATGGGGCTCAAAAACTGTACCTACTGAAAACAACATTTTTCAAGTGCTTTTCAAGAGGAGTGTGAATTTCAAATATGGGTACTTAATAATTTGTCAATAATTAAAAATTATTTGTGATGATAAATATTTTCTTCCAATTGATATAATATATTGCAATATCAAAAAGTTATATGTCTAAAGTCAAATTTCTATTCAAAAATACGCACACTAAGCGCATCAGAAGACTAAAATCTTTGTTAACCTGGAAGAAGAATCTGGAAAGTGTAAGGATCAAACGCATGAATTAAATGACGGATTAGAATGGCTATGAACTTTGAAAGCAGCGATGGAGAAAGGTCTTTGGAGGCCCTGCCCCAACCAGAATAATGAGGTGAAGTTGTACACATGTAATAATACGCGATCAACATTTTGAATGGTAACAATCGTCGGTTTTCTACAACAAAAAATTGATATAAAGTTGGAATACTCCCAAGATCTAACTTCATAATTCGAAATAGGTAGGTATACCTACAATTTTCAAAGAAAATATCTTTTGAGTTTGAATCTACAATCCAGTTTTATATTTCGATTCTTTCTTTGCTAAGATAGTAAAAATAAAGATCTATATAAAATAATACACATTTCAAAGAAAAACTTTTCTCAAAACACATCGCATGTAAATTTTAGTCGGAAAAAACTTTATCCAAAGTTTTACAAAGCTCTTCAGCCCAGTTTTGAGTTGTTTTCTTCTGAGAAAATCCTCTTCAAAAGTTATAACAGTTCCATGAGCCAACATCTAGAAATTTTTCAAAATCTAGGTTTTATGCACGTTATGTGTAAAAAGTGATATTTTTTTCAATTCTACAAACAAAAAATTGAGATAATTTCTACAACAAGCACATATTTGTTTGAATTTTCGGAATTTCAGCTTCAAAACTTTATCGAGACATTTTATCTTAGAATATAAAAATTTCGAGTTGATGCTTAATGGAACCGAGGGATCGATATGTCTTATATACTATACATAGCATTACAATGCGTGATATTATAACTTTAGCATCAGAAAGTAAGTTTACTTTTTGAATAACGAGAGCCTTGGGAATCATGTCGCCGATATTTCAATTTTTCAGTAATATTTTTATATTGCTCCTTAATATTTTTCATGTTTAGTATGTAGGTATCTACTTAGCGAAATGAATGAACAATTTAATGAAATTACTGAATATTCGGAAGTACTACTGTACAGCATACTAGATCAACGTAGATGTTTTATTTTTAATAAATTACTTTTATTATTATATTCACTTTTTCATTTTGCCCCTTAACACTACTACTACTACTATACCATCACGGCATATCCCACAAGTGGGGTAATCAGCAGATCAGCTGCACGCAAGAAACATGCAAACTGTCCTCTTCGTGCCAATATAAAATCAAGACATTCAGGATGGGTGGCTAACCTCATCGCTGAATTTGAGATGTACAATGTATTAATTTTTTCGAACTTAACGCCCCTTAACACTCCTCTTCGAAAAACAAGGTATACGTTCACACGTATATACACGTATGCGTTCATAAATTAAAGTTTTGGGGTGCCTTGGAAAACTCCGTATTAACTGAATTAATTATTTAAAAGATCATTTCACATCGTGTGATCAAATATCTTGCGATTTTTTGTACAGATTAAGTAACTTATTTTCAATCATATTTTAATGCTCCGATGTCGTCATGGGAATAAGGTATTGTGAAAAAGTATCGACCGAACTATCGGTTTACTAATACTACAATTTTTTATAAAAATGTACAGCCGCATTCGAGACGTGTTTGTATCAAAGATATCCTTGCATCCTAAGACTTTTCTTATTGCGTGAATAAATTGATTTACACAGATAGAATATATATTAATACATAATAAATACAATAATAATATAATATCATACATATAAACTTGGTCTACCAACTTACTTATCAGCAATATCGGAAACGACTGTCAAAAGACAAGTATTTTCTCCTACTAATAACATTGCAAGTAACGAGTAAAGTTTTCTACGTAATTCTGCATAATAATAGTGTGTTGTTATGTACAAACCTCTATTGTATATGTGGTGACCACAAATATATAACAAAGTTGAAATCCTTTACAAAGCTACTATTTATCTGTACCGTTCACCGCATTAGTGTTCTTAGTTTGTATATATACATATACGAGTATATTGTAAACTATCTTCATATTTTCCAAACACGTTATATGTTTGTAATTATGTCAATATAATGTTTTTTTTTCTTAACTTTCAAAAATTTTAAGTCATGACACAGAGGAATTGGGAATGTTACCTAGGTTTATAGAGTACTCTTAACCATGCCGATTCATAACCGTCGAAACTCTTTGTTGTGCACTCTTTAAGGAAGTTCACTTATTATGTATGTGTATCATATAAAGGGTTTTTCAACAAGGACTTTGTTTTTTAAAACAAAATAAAACAAAAAAATTTGATGAAGATGATTAAAATTTTTATTGAATTACAAAGAGAAAAGTTTGGCAATTATGCATGAAAAATGATATCTGACAAATGTCCACCACGAGCACGCTGACAGATGTCGATTCTTTCATCAAAGTTTTTAATCACTTTTTGGCAAAATGGCGGGACTATTTCGCTAATCACATCACGGATTTTGAGTTTTAAGGCTGCAATCGATTCGATTGGCTCCGTATAGACTCTGTCCTTAACATAGCCCCACAAAAAATAATCCAGTGGCGTTAAATCACACGATCTGGCTGGCCACTTAACAGCTGAGTTTCGTGAAATCATGCGATCGGGAAATTTGGTTTGCAATAAATTGATCGTTTCATTGGCTGTGTGACATGTGGCACCGTCCTGTTGAAACCACATGTCAGTGATATCCACGTCATCAATAATAGGCCAAAATTGAGTTGTCAACATCTTGCGATAGCGTGATCCATTGACCGTTACCGCATTTCCAGTCTCATCTTCGAAAAAAAACGACCCAATCACGCCTCCAGACCACATAGCGCACCATACAGTGACACGCTGAGCATGCAACGGCTTCTCAATAATTGCTCTAGGATTTTCAGAAGCCCAAATGCGGCAATTTTGCTTGTTGACGTACCCTGACAAGTGAAAATGGGCTTCGTCTGAAAAAATGATTTTTTCAGAAAAACCAGCGGGTTGTTCCTGAATGAATTGAGCGAATCTACGGCGATTTGAATGGTCGTTCGGCTTCAATTCCTGCACCAGTTGAACCTTGTAAGGCTTCAAAGCCAAATCCTTACGCAAAATTCGCCATGTGGTGGTTTTGGATAACCCCAATTGTCGAGAACGTCGAGGAATTGACAAATTTGGATCTGCTTCAACACTGTGGCTCACGGCTGCGATGTTTTCAGTTGAACGACCCGGTCGTACACGCGTTGGTGTTAACACATTTTGTATCAAGCCTGTCGACTCAAATTTAGTGACCAAATTCTTAATAGCGGTCTCAGAAGGACGATTATGTTGTCCGAAAATATCACGAATTTGACGAAATGTCACTTTAGCAGAACCACCATTTTCATAATGGATTTTAATTATTTTAATGCGATTTTCAAGCGAAATTGAATTCATTGCAACAATTGCCAATGCATCCACTACGAATACGTCAAAAAATTAAATGTCAAAACTATCATGTTGCTGGTGTTGCCACAATTAAAAAACAAAGTTCTTGTTGAACAACCCTTTACAACATACCTACCTAGTTAATACGTATTCAAATAGGTTGACTATGGATGAGTGTGATCAATTGGAATGATTAATCTGGAGTAGTTCAAAATATGTTCAATATAATGTGTTTTCTATTTGAATTTATCCAGTTTATTAAGTAGGTACCTATATATTTTGACGGTTATCCCCATTTCAAGTAGATAATGAATTTATGAACAAATCGAGATAAACTATTAGAATTGTGGATTATACATGCATAGGTGTTAAAATCCTGATTGGTTTTAATGATTACAAAGAATTGTATGTATGTATATGGGTGAAATATAAAGATACCTAGATATAGTACCTAAGTTAGTACAATTTTTATTTAGAGAAGACGCTTGTTTCCATCCTGTATTATCTAAAAGAACAAAAATAATGTTGTATTAAAAAAATATAAGTATAATCATAAAATGATTTTATAACAAAACAATACGATATTGGAGTATATTCCGTGGAGCACCTGGTAAAGAATTGGTCTCCCACTCTTCTCTGTAAGTTTTCGAGTGTCCTGTAAAAGGCAGATGTTCGAAGAATTAAGACATTTTACATCTTTAATTCAGCGATGAGGTTTGCCACCCATCGTCTTGATTTTATATTGTCACGGAAGGGACAGCTTGCATGTTTATTGTATGCAGCTGGTCTGCTGGCCACTGGTATTGGATTAGAAAACTGAAAATAATCTTCAACCGTAGAATCTTCGTAATAAAATAGGTGTTTCACTCTTTTTCGTAAGTTTAAGAGTATCCTGCAAAAGGCAGGTATTTGTAAAACATCACGTATAAGACATTCAAAACCTTCAACTTAACTACAATGTTCATAAAATATTAATCCAGAATGTCTCATTTTTTATGGCACAAAGAGGAAAACATGTGTTAATTATGCATAGTTAATTCACTACTTGGGAATAGTATGATGGTAGGAAAGAATTAATAATTTAGTAAATAATATCTTAAAAAAGATATCTTAAAACTGCAGTTACGGTGAAGCCTTGAATTATCTTTTACAATCCAATCCAACCACAAACAGCACCCGAACAATTTCTAGAAACGAATTTAGCATACATTATGTTATTAAAGATGCATCACCAGACAAAACGGATGTTTGCAACAGTAGAATGTAATAGCACATTAAATAATGTCATATTTCTCTTACTCTGTTCCATCTTATTAATACAAGAATTCAATTTTAGAAAATGCACCTAATATACTTTTCATAGTTGTTGTTTTATCATGGGCGTATCCTTCTATAACATCAAAAGAGGAGGAAAATAAAGAAAAAAAACCCATCAAAGTGCCCCCTCCCCTACTCTGTAAAAATAGATCCATAATAACATGACATAACATATTAAGACAATTCACACAGACCGAGCTAGTCCCAAACTAAGATATGAATCTTAAATTATGGATATTAACACGACGATACACCTATATACAATGCACTGAACACACATATAATTATGTAACACCCAGACCCAGGACAATTTGAAAAAGGTCATTCTTCATTTTGCTCTGGCCGGGAATCGAACCCGGGACCTTGTGACTCAAAGGCAAGTGCGTTAGCCTCCAAGCCACACCGTTCGTCAGCTTGCTTAAATACAATGCTTAAAATGTGAACGACAAATAAATAAAAAATCTAAATTTTTTGGCCCCCTCAATTAGCAAAATTACTCGAACTCAATCTGCATTCGATGAAACAGCATCCCGGACCAATAAACACTGAATAAAGTGGCATTTCGGCTTTCCACACATCGTTCGTTTTTTAGCCTTCAACCTTCAATTTAGACTGGAAATTTAAAGGAAGAATAATGTCTTTGGTGTTACAGACTTGAAGGACATTCATTATTTTGCTTTATTGCTTTAAGAGATATGTAGAATGACCGATGAGTAGAAAAGAGAGCATTACCACCTTAATGTTATGGAGTGAAACATCATAGTAATAGTATTATTGTTATTAATTTTGCAACCTAGATTATAAGAATATTTGTACTGCGTACCCTATGTATTATGAATTTCTTCATCCTTCTTTTCATGTTCAGTATTGGACAAAGGTCTTTTGATATTCACAATTCTCTGTTGAACGTAGCTCCTTCTAATGCAGGCCCGCCACTCTCTTATTGCCATCTAAAACCTTGTTTAAACTGGATAAAATACTTACTTTACGAGTCCGTACCCATAAAAAATTATAAATAACTGACATATTTATACTATACTGACATAATTAGTGCATTTTTTATATATATTTATAGACTGTTGTATTATTGATTTGTCATACATATTATGTATTAAACCTATTGTAAAAGGCAAATTGCCGTTTATTGATCAAATAAATAAAAATAAATATAGAAAATAGAAACTGCCCCTCTGCCCAAAAAAAATCTGGATGCGCTCTTGGTTTATATTCTCAAATCTGAGAGAGTAGAGGACATAAGCAACATTAATGAATCAGAAAATGTATTACCAAAGCTTAGTGGGAGATATCGTAATAGAAATTTAGGGAATACGGGCTGCTACGTAGTATGTCCCCAGAGGAGTGGACGCTTGAAGAATGATAATCAGAAATAATATATGGCACAGAATCATAACACAAGTAATATGTATGTGGTAGTGAAAATAATGTACCAAGTATGATGAAAAAATAATTTGGCAAAAATTCATAAGGGAATGAAATGAAATTAAATTACCCCATGGATAGAGACAAATGATATCAGAATATTGCGGAATATTTTTTTTATACTGGAATTATTTGATAGTTATTACAAGCTTTTGTTGTTGATTGTACTATTTGATGTTTTAGGTAGCATTAATAAGGCAAATTTAGTTTAATATTTAGTTCATAAATGTATAATATGTAGTTATATTTTCAATAGCTTTTCCGAATACAAAATAATGTACTAACATCACTTTTTCGTGCTAACATAAATTTCTTCTTCTTCTTCTATCCCATAGACCAACATAAATTTTCAGTAGAGGAATGTGCAGGAAAAAATATGAGAAAAAATGGATGCACATCCATAGGTTGACCCCAGAGACGGTGCAGTGGCTTTCTGGACGGGAACCAAGGATTTCATTCGCAATGGCTATTGAACGCAGCTAGCTAAGAAAATTGACACAAGCCGAAGCCGTACAAAAAGTGAAATAAGTAAATAGAAAAATGGTATAAATTATATTGACCTGTAATAATATGTATTGTATTTATATGTTCAAGAATCTTAGATCTACCACTTTTTCCTGGAAGTTTTCGGGTGGCCTATAGAAGGCAAAAAGATATTCGAAAATCATAAAAACAAAGGCATTAATGAAAATTATTTTTCAGCCTCGATTCTGCGATGTGTAAAGAGATTTTTGATTCAGGACTACCAACATCCAAACATTTTCATTATAACATTACTCCCTTCAATTAATCATTTAAGATATTGTTGGTATTCGTGAATTCTACATGTGGAGTAAAATTTATAAGTTGATAATATGTGTTGATAAATAACGACATTATGGTATGAAATATACTGGCAGAAAGACAAATTGTTGTAATGAAATACTCTTACGTTCAAGAAAATATGTCATGAAGTCATAAAAACGTGAAATATTATGTTAAATTATTGTAAAAGGAAATAATATGTTGTTTTTTTTTTCATATTTTTTGAAGACGGTCAGACTCAACTAAGATAAATCTGTTTAATAAAAATCTTGAACATTCATTCACTGATACATTTTGTTTTTCTGGTTGTTGTAACTACGACAAATGGAAAACAGTACCAACCAAAGGAAAGTAAGTCATGTGGAATATTCTAATTTATCATATGGTCAACAAACATTTTTATCCAAAGGTCAATCGTTTTGCTTTTATTTTTCTGGGCACGAAACATTCTTCTTATATTATTTATTATATTTATTTATTGTGGTATTATTATTTTTTTGGTACAGAGAGAACAGTTTGCATGTTTACTAGATGCAGTTTACTAGATGCCCCACTTGTGGGTAGTGTTGTGGAATTCTCAAGAAATAATTTTTCGAGAAATTTCTCAAAGCAGAGAATTTTCGGAGAATTTTTCTTATTTTATATTTAACAATATAATAATAAAAAATACTTTATTCAATCAATCAATGTACAAATGTTGGGACAATTTATCACCAATATGGCTACAATTAATTATGGAAACATAAAAATGTTAGGTACCTACATAGGTGAAAAAAGTGCTAATAACTGATAAAAAATCTTGAAGTTTGACACCCCACATGCCCATATTTAAGTTAAAAAAAATTGCAGGTACGTAAATGGAAAAAAGGGTTAATAACCTCTGATTTGGGCCTTAATCAGCCCCACAAATTTTTGGATCAATCAGGTTGGCTGCGAAGTGTACTGGGCGAAAGGTCATAATACCACTAAGAAAAATTATGGAGAGAAATTTCTTTTCCATCAGAGGAAAAATTCTCGGAGAAATTTCTCGTTCTCGAGAAATTTCTTTGGAGAATTTTCTCTTCTCACATCACTTCTTGTGGGATGTGCCGTGATGAGATAGAAGTAGTAGTAAATATTTATTTTCTCATGTTAGAACACAGACTTAATATTATTTTATTTTTTATTGATAACAAATTATAACCTTCATTACCTATACACATTTAATTTAACTATATTTGCAGTACATTAAATATAATAGTATACATGAGACTAAGATAAGTAAACCTACACTAGAAAACTTTTATCATTTCACTAAAAGCAAACTTATAAAGCTCTAACATAAAAGGAATAAAAATTGCACATATAACTTTATACAAAAAATACGTAACATGTTGACATTGACGTCGAAGAGCTTTCATTACGATCTCTTTTGATCAAAGTCATAACGAAAGATGTACGACTTTTAGTTAATAAATTACATATAAACACAACAGAAATCATACATATAAGTTGTGAGAAAGTGTTTTGCAAAATGTTTTGAGTAACGTTAAACTTAATAAAATACAAAAGAATTTCCAGCAAGTAGGTACTTAACAATTTTAAGTTTCACAAGATGATAATTCGATAGAGAAACATTTTTTACGACAAACGCTTATGCGACAAATATAAAATAAAACTAACAAAGAAAGCATAATAGTTATAATGCTAATGATATTCAAACCAATTTGTTTCGGCTTGGTAATTTGAATTAAGGCAGAATGTGAACAAAAAACTCGAATAATATCTACTTAGGTCAAGTTAAACTAACATTGATATAATTACACGCGAAATATATACTGGGATAATACAATGATTACCAAACCCAAAATGTTCAAAAGTTTTTAAGCCAATTCAACAACGTACCCCTTCAGACCATTGAACCGGGTTTAATATCAACCAATGATAATAATTATTATTATTTAACTTAATGGGTGAAATTTGGCAAAAGTCCAAAAACTCCTCTCTAATTGTACCTATTAATACATAGAGAGAGGAGAGTAATGTATGTTGTACGCAATAGTATTCTCTCTCTTTATCTCTCTCATTGAACTAATTATCAGGGATATACTATAAACCAATCAATTTGATAGTCTATATCATTACAAATAATCTACATGAATTAATATCACGTGATGCACATATCACATATCATCATGTTTAGAAAACACAACATGCCATAATTTGCAATAAATGTTTCCGTAAAGTTCCAGGCAAAGAATGATCTTCCCACTCTTCTCTGTTTTCAAGTGTCATAAAAAATAATAAGACATTTGACATTCTCAATTCACCGATAAGGTTTTACCTTCAGAACCCTGAATGACTTATTTTTTATTGGAACGGTGAAGTCAACTTGCACATTTATTGCATTGTAATAAGGTTGGGTGGGGTGAAAAGTGCTGTGGGTAAAAAGTTCCTAAGTGTAAGATCTACCCCACATGTGGGATATAAAATTTTGGTATAGATTCATCTATTAAATTAATACAATTTTACTGGATTTTTAGTAAATTTTTCAGCGGTTAACATAAAAACTGTTTGAAACAACGAATATATATGTAACTACACTTTTATTACACAGGATAGTTCAGGAATTTTCATCGAATACTATCTCAAAGGAGATTATTTGGAACAAGCAGTAACTTAAGTTATTTATCTGTTTCAAACAAAAAGGAACACCCGTATATACCCACATCGATGTTTACAAATTATGATTGCTTCCAAAACTTTTACACTTTATCTCAGAACGAAAGCTTCGTTAAACTTTTCGATTGAGAAATAATCTCAAAACACCTGATAAGATATCCATCTTCAATAAATTTCATCGACTATTTGAATTCAACGATTTTTCAAATAAATTATCTCCATTCATAAAAATTAAATACAATATCGTTTCTCGATTCTCAAGGGAAATAAAATAAACTATACTATACAATCACGATACAACCCACAAGTGGGGTAGCTAGCAGAGAGATAAAATGCTGTCAATGAAATTAAAGTTGACATTAAAACATGGAAAAAAAATCTACCCGTTTGAAAAGTTTAATTACTTCAAAAGAACGAAATATTTTACAACAAATTATGTCGGGATACCTAGGATCTAAAATACATACTACTTTGCTTACCCCAAAGGTGATGATGTTTGCAAAATTTTAAAGGCAAATTATTTGTACCTATGAGTTGCTTTTAAACGCACATGTGGACACAAGAAAAAGAAAACAAAAATATAATTCGTGTATGGAAACCATGTTGCGTGTTTACTCTATCCCTAAGAGAGGTTTGATGGTAGATATATATAAAAAAAAGATAAAAACAATGGTCGAATGAAAAAGTAAGTTTTTGTTTTTTCAATAATTTATTTACGGAAATGTCGCAACTGGGTAAAATACACGGGAACAAATTATGTAAATGGAATACAACAAGAGAACAGAGTAGATGATATGTTCCGTACAATGGCCAGAATCGGCACATTTTACATAACACGAAAGAAAATCGACTCGTGTATGACAAGTCGGGGACAAAATTATTATCTTTACACAAATGAAATTTACATGAAAAGACATAAATATGTGTGCAAAATTTACTCACAATGGATATTTATAATGTTATGGACGTTTTTAAATTTCGAAATTTGACAGCCTTGAGCAAATTCGTAAGCATTGGGATGCCTTACCAACTTCTTCGAATTGAATTTTATTATATTAATAACGTGAACGCTTCAAAATATATTGCATCACTAAAAATACATCAATATTAATCTCACTTCAATAGAAAATTGAAGTATGGCAGTCTTACATACCAGCCACATTACCGTACGAGTATTTATGTGTAAATACAAACCACCACATCATTTATTATACTTCTAACCTCTCGCCAGCGTGTAAGCATATGTAACTGTCTCGTCTTAACATTGTATCGTTATCAATTACAATATTGTAATACCACTGATATCCGGTGGATATCTCATAATGTGAAAAGTACCTAATAGTTTTATTCCAGGTAGGAAGTGAGGAATTCAGAATACGATCCCTTGCGAAAAGAAATCCGGAATCTATTACCAGATGTGAATTAGAGGGAGTATGTAGATAGGTATATTGTTAATCACTGGAGAGAACTTGTTTTCTGACCGCATTGAAAGAGAATTCACACATAATACGAGTACACAGTTTTATTGGAATACATAGACTTCTTCAAAAGATTTATTTTGGAGAACTGTAGTGATAAAGATGAAAAATGAAATATTAAAAAATAAACAAATTTGATCAGAAGTACGTAGGTGTATTCCTTTACGTTACTTGTAGTCAATAATATTAAGTCTTGCGATTATTGAATTTGATAAGGTAAAAATTCTATCACTTGGCCAATTATCAAAAACTATTTATGCCCTACTGATACACAATATCCATACCAATAAAAATGTGACATTTTAGATGGGTGATCTTTCTTTCTTTCTTTCTTTTCCTCAAGGCAAGGCACCCGATACCGAGTGAATTATGCCTTAACTAGATGGGTGATATACTACATCAATGAATTGATTAAATTCGTAATTAATCGACATAAATTAAATTGTAATTTATCCCCCTAAATTTACAATGAACGAATGTTGAAAAAGAAAGTGAAAATAAAACTGAAACGCGTAGAGAAATAAAACTTGTATAAACAAGTGAAAATTTCATTTGACAGTTACACAGTCGACTTAATAAATACAGACTACTATTTTCATTCACAAGTAGTATCCAAATATATATACCTACATACATTTGCTATATTTTGTAAATTCTCTATTGTATTCAAATCCGCTCACAGAAGCATGAACGCTAGGAATTCGACTAAAATTTAGCATATTGTAGTGGAACAAAATATTCTATATCTGGTTTAGAGTGAAATACCTTGAAATACCTACAACAAATAGCTTACATCGTACCTACAGCGAATCCTCTTTAGTATATTCACACTGAATACATTCTCTTGCAAATCGAGTAAACGCCAATATTGGCATTCATTACATGTTGAAAAGCTTTAACTAAAGACAGTTACCAACTAGATCTTTATGAATTTTTATTTTTAATGAATTATGAAAATAATAAGATGAATTTGAATAATTGAATGTTGCTGATAATATGTTGAAATGTTTGTGGATGAAATAATTTTTTTTATTAATGTCAAAATGTAAAAAAGAAATAAACATATTTGAATATCTGAAGGCCGGTGGGCCGCCCTAGAAGAAACTGACAAGGACAGGTGTCAAATTTGTATGTTGAAAGACTTGGTGTGGAGTAGCCACAGGTCCTGGAAGCAGCGGTGGAAAGGGATCTCTGGAGAAGGTACCTAGGCGCAATGGGCCCCCGACCCAACCAAGAGAAGAGGAAGAAAATGTATATTTCATAAGTTGATAATTTTACAGTATAAGTTATTTAAGTCAGATGTTCCTATAAACAAAACGAGCCTCCAATAGTGAATTACATCATTTCAGTGATGGAATAAATTTAATATTTAGCACCCATTCTAAATGTCTTTTTTATCCTGAATATTTTTTTTATTGACACAAAGGGGCACGTCAATTGCATGCAGTTAGTCACCTGGGAGATGTCGCTATGTTAAAGCAGTAGTAGAATTTTTCGTACAACACTCTTTCAGAAACAAACCATGAATATTCATCAACGTTTATCAGAGGTAATATCTGTGGCGACAAGGTAAAGGGGCATAAGTCAGTTTTGCAGTGTTGAGTTATTCCCTCCACAGAAATGTAGGTATATGTCATACCTCACAAAGAAATGGCATCAAGGATAGCCTATGGTTCTAGGTAACCCTTGATGCCATTATTTGTGAGGTATGACATACACCTACATTTCTGTGGAGGGAATAACTCAAAACTGCAAAACTGACTAACGCCGCTTTACCTTGTCACCACAGATATAATTACGTACACAAGAGTTAAATATAGACCAATTAAATTGTAATCTAAATGATGACTTGTTTTATTGATTCCATGGAAAGCCTGCGTCAATTTTGTCATTACATAATAATAATTTAAATAATAATGACATACCTACATAAATATAAAACAAAATAATTAATAACAATAAAGAGATAAGACATAATAAAACGATATATTATAACCATAAAGTTTTGGAATATGATAGGTTTCTCGAACTTTTCTGTAAATTTTCGAAAGTCCTTTAAAAGGGATGTTATATCTTCAATGGTTTTTTGCGGCACAAAGAGGACGGCTTGCATGATGTTAAAGGGCCCCTTTAGCAAAAACGATAAAACATTCAATTTTCAACAAGTTTGGTACACAAACTCTCAAAACTTGTTAAACCTACGAACATTTTAATTTGATAAAATATGAAAACAAATATTAATAACTAATATCAAGCTCTTACTTTAAAAAAAAACTTGATATTAGATTCACAATATTCGTTTATAAAAAAGCATATTTCTAAAAATCGAATTCAGGGGTATGTTTGGTACATAAATGCACGAGAACCCTACAAATTTTCATATTTTTAATATTACGAAAACTTAGATAGTTATTACAATTATAGAACAAAAAAAAAACCTTTTTTCTTTTTTTTAATCGATATTGACCGATTTAGATAAAATTTCTCATATTTTACAACCAAAAACTTGAACTCGATTTTTTGGATACTAAAAAAAGTTTGCTAAAATCTATGGTATTTATATGATTGATAGGATGAATAAAATATATATATATATATATTTTACAAATAATTTGTATTTTGATATAACAAAGAGTACCTAAATAAATCTCGTCAGTCTGCGATTTATTTATTTTTTAGTTAAAAACTAATATAGGTAATAGGTAAATATATGTTTTTTTATTTTATCAAATCAATATGTTCGCTAACGTCAACAAGTTTTGGTAGTTTTTCTATCAAATTTGTTGAAAATTGAATATTTTACTGTTTTTGCTAAACGGGGCCCTTAACATCGAATTAGTCTACTGTATAATGGTATACATAGAGATAGGTAGGTAGGTATATAGAGATCAAGACACTCAACGGAAATATTTTGCTTTTTGTAGAGGATATACAATCCATTTCATCCAGTTTATGCACTGGCTACTTCACTTAAGGAATATACCAAAATAAATAGATAGACAAGATATATATCATTATTATTTACGTGTTGTATATGATAGGATCGTTTAGTATCACCATCTGTGGATTAAATTTTACGATTACGTGACAGCCTCACGGATAATATTAAAACGTTCTAATAACAATAATAATATATGTAAATAAACCTATAAAATTATATCACAAACACCTTTTACAAGGCCTACAATTATTATTTACGGTATAATATAGTTTCTCAAGCCTCCTGTTCGAGAAGTTTATTCCGTTGTTATTAGATATTTCTCGACTTGTCGGTAACATCAATTTTGATCAGAATATTTATTACCCACAAAGTTATGAGTAGATTAGTTTCGGAATCTTCTTCATATCGTCATTATATATAATATACGTATCACTCGAATATTCGGTGATATGGTTGCCGCCATCTTCGGAATGCTACGCATTAAAATATTCAACGCGTAATACGTTCATATCCACTGCTATACCAATAATTCGTAGTTGTCCTTTGTCGTCACTCAATAATAAATAATAATATTATTATATTTTCTCTACACCTTGTCGGTAATCCTCGGGTATCCTCGTGCATACGAAGGTTGCACCCATCACCAATAATAAATTCGACTTAGCAGTAGATCACGTGGTTTTTTCCAACGGATTTTTTGTCTAACGACTTCCGAAGATTGGCTTGGCGCGGGAGTTAGATACCAACCCCGGAACAATCAACACGCGAGAGTGCCCACTCTGTTCTCGCGGCGGACAGTCATCGTAGTAATTACGACAAGTTAATAGTATTGTTAGATAATTAGAGGCAATCTTCATAACAGTGTAATGATCAATCTTGTTGTCTTCCTGCGTTCATAAAATAATTCTTGTTGTGTGCCGTGTAATAATGTACTTTAAAACAACCTGTGTCAATTGTTATGCACGTGGACGGATTTACCGCCAACATTAGTGTACCCTAAAACCGTTTTTATTAATAATCAATAGTAATCAATAAACCAAATAATATCGTGAACAGGCTTGAGTATCCTGTGAGTCATATAGATTCCGTTGTCGAAGTGATAAAGATAACATTTGGGAGTTTTTTTTGAGTGATGTAGCATTTGTATGATTTTGGGCGTGGTTGTTGCAATTGCCGCCATTTTTCATATCCGTGTGAAATAAGATAATCCCTTGTTTCTGATCAACTTTTCATTGTTAGGATTCATAAAAGAATCACTTAAACAATTCTTTATACTTGCTCAGTGTTATAAATTTAACTAAAACAAGAATGGGTTCCGAAGGAACGAATACATCTTCAACGCGAGAGTCTGTATATTGCGCATCAGTAGTTTATCAATGAACACTCATTCTTATGAGAACGTGAAGATCCTCTCTTAACTTTTCTGGTTACGACCCTTGTTATGAGAGTGATTAAATGACCACCCGTATATGCTTGGACAGACTATGGAAATAGTGACGCCTTATTCCTTTGGCACTGAGAATAGTGTTGAAACGTAAATTATTTCTCTTATCACTTGTGAAGTGGCGATCTCTTCGTCCTGAGGACAGGATCTGTCTGATTCTGACATCACCGCACTCCGGTACGTCCTAGAGTATAACCAGCGACCGCCATAGAATCATCAGGGTATGTTTCTTTCATGATCCTGCCATCTCCCGTCTATGAGTGCCAAAATACGTTAACAATAACATACTTGTCTTTGTGTTATTCTTATCCAGCTCGCCAGTCTATCTGTAAGTGACAATATTACTACTGTATATGATGTATATATATTGATAATTTATTCATAACTAAGTTCATATAATCGTTGAACTATCTATATATTAATTTCCTTTGTGTAATAATATAAGATCTTGAGTATGAATGAAGAATGAATGATTCCCATTTCATGTTATAGACCCCACGATAATCCAGGTATTGATTTATATTTGTAATACCAAGGTTGGTGTCTTTTAATAATTACCATTGTGTGTTTTACTGTCTCTATCCAAATATGGCAATACTTTCATAATTTTGCGTATTGTATGGAATAGTATTCCCTACAGATTTACTTTGAAAGTAACTATATTGTTATGTAATGTATATGTTTACACAATAAATGTAAATCACTTACCATCCGATATCTTTCTATTGAAATTCATTTTGTATACCCATCAGTAGATTCAATACTCTTAATAATACTAAAGTACATATCTCCGCCTCCGTGTATATAATCTTCCAATAACCTAGTATATACTCGGAGTAGTTATGTAACAAAGGTTCGAATCCTTGGCCAACCATTGGGAGGAAGACCATATTATCTCACTATGAAGGCAACCAAGAGCTAAATGAAAGGCTCCATTGATGGAAATAATATATCCACTTTCTTGGAAAGGTCTAATGTACTTTTTGATAATCTTAGTTTCACATGATATATATATATAATTTTGTTGTTTACATGGATGTACCTATATATTTACCTTGATACATAATATGAAGATTCTATTCAATAAGTTATAAATGGTATACTGAAGGAGTAAGGTGTTCCTGGTAACCTGACTGCTTGTGGACTTAAGGGTAAGCATGACACAGAGGCCTCTCTCGCCCAGAGCCAAGTAAAAGGGCCCCATACACTTGTAAGAAACCCCTAGACATAAACACGAGTATAGACCTTTTTACTTCTTAATATCTTTAGACTACTTAACGAGCATATAGACCTATATTTATAACAGTATTACTCTACAGAATATGTATTTTGCTTCTTATAGTTCAGTTTGAACCTTGTTCATTGTTCTAATTTTGCTTTTGTAATAAATTGTGTGTTCGACCGTTGGACGAAGCATAATTTACTTGTTATGTGAGAGCGTGGTTAATGGAAACCACACACGTAGCAATTTGATTGCACGTCCTCTCGTAGCAGGATGTTGATTCCTTCAATGACTGAAGTTGACGGTGAAATAGAAGCAACACAGAGAAGATTCCGAAAACCAATCTATGATCATGAATAAAACTGAGAACATAAAGAATTACATATAATGTAGATAATGTATATGTACCTATGTCATATATTATGATTTAGTCAGAGCCGTTTAATGGAGCATCCATCTCAAGGGTGCGGAAAACTATGTTAATAGGCTAATATCTTCAATTTGCTCCTGAAAGATGTTATTGATTACGATATTATATCATACCTTGTGTGACTTCTCTTGAAAAGCGGTCAGAGATAATCATATACGCCAGAAAATTTCATATTAGCACAAAAATGATTTATGTTGATAATATTCATACGAACTACATAATTTTCGTAATATTTAACATATGTATAACTTGGATTATACTATATTAACATATTTTCGAGATTGTCTCTATAAAGTAATAATATATCTCGAATGAGATGATTTAAACAATTTGCACATAACACGAAGCCTAGTCGGAGGAAGGCATGCCTAAGCAGTAAGCGCTACCTTTCTCGGATCTATCGCAGAGAGAGAGAGCACAACATGTGCATATTATAATCTCATTTGATAATAACTCACGTCTAGGGGGAGTGAAGATTCTTCTCTGCTATTATAACTACGTGGGATAATGAGAGAGGCATGATGCTCTAATACTCACTACACCTAGACACCGTGCCGCACCAGCTTATGTGCAAAGACAGAAATAGCGATATAAGAAAACATAATACATGGTTACGAGTATATTCTACTGCTTTCAAATTTAATTATGTTAACAGCTCTGCAATAACATACTGTTAAAAGATTTTTTGTCGCTAATATTAAAATATTTTAAACGTCTTATTCTAAAAATAAGTAGAATTAGTCAAAACCAACTCAGCCTTATATTAAAAAGTGGTAAAACTAGATTTTTCATCTACAAAATCCCCAATTCAGCGACGAACTGTGTCACCCATAATAAATGTATTATTTTTTGTTCGCACGGAGTGGACAATTTGCATGTTTATTACGAGCAGTTTGTTTTTCGCTTCATTCCTCACATTGTTTTCCCCTCCATACTCTAAATGAATATTCAGAACCAAATCAGTTGATTTTTTTATAGAAAAAATTAAGTAGAATATACTTTCGATTTGTACAGAAGTAACGCTCATGCCTTTGAGTCTCTATGTTTCAGGTTCAATACTCGGTCAGGGCAAAATGAAGAATGGCATTTTCCTTATTGTGTTTTTCTAGATGTTACATGCACATTATATTTATTCGGAACATTGTATATACATACGTGCATCGTAACGTAAGTATCCATAAAACAACATTCGTATATAAGTTTGAGACTAACTCGACTAAAACACCTTCAATTTATTGATGAGATATGCCATCCATTCTAAAAGCCTCATTTTAATGGCATGTAGAGGAAAACATTACAACATATTCATTACACACAGTACTAGCTTCTTCACTAGTGAGAAATGCCGAGATGGAACAGATATATATTCAATATTTCAAGTGTTCATTGCGCAAATAACTGTTTTTACAACTACATAACATTGAAAACAGAAACTATTGTTTTCAGTAACTTCTCCATGAATAATCATTCATTACGTAAAATATACCATATACGCTACTTAGGACTTATAATGAGATACTTAGAAAAGAGTACCAATACAAAAACAGTTTTAAATTTTATCCTCTTGATCTTAAGATACATAATCTTTAGGACAAACCCATATCTGTACATTAGGAAGCATGTTAAATGACCAAAGGGGATTGTGGAGGGACAAAAAGATTAACAAAACTTTATTCTATGTAGGAAATTGAAAAAGACTTTGAAGATAAGATTATTCTAAACCCAGATTGGGACTTCTGTATTATTAAGATTTGAAACTAGAATAAATATTGAAAAAACCCTTAAGTTATTAAGTGGCTATTTTGTAACTTGAATTGGAAGGATGTCCAAGTTCTTAAATTTATTTTAATGTCATTACCACATGTGTTATGTCCGACGCAATGTTCAAATACGTTTTTCAATGATTATATTATATTGCTGTATATATTTATTACATATTGTTTAGCTCTTTATAATATTAGTTTTGCATAAAAGTTAATTTTTATTTTTATTTATAGTGTGAGAAATTCTTGTAAACTTCGTTGAAAGAAAATGACAAGATAGGAAATTAACTGCTTACTAAATTATTGTGAAGCTTTCGGGACAGAATGACGATCAGAGGGGTCCAATGGGGTCCAAGTGGAAGGCGTTGAAAGAGATCAGATTTGATTGGCTTACTCATGTAGAGACCTATATTTTACGGTGGACAGACAATTACTGAAGTAGGAAACCAAAAGGAGATCAAATAAAACAACTTATTATTTAGTATGTATGTATAAAATAACAACTTTTTAAATACGTTTATCGATATGAGAATTCGGATAATTAAATAAAATTAAAAGAAAGGAATTTATAAAAGAAACATTTTTGCGTATCGTATCGACAGCGGATCCTGACTGAAATAACAGGATTTGAAAAACAATTTTGGGGATGGAATTCAAATAATTTTCAATAAAGCTACTACAGGGGTAAGTTGGCAACGAGAAATATACAGTACCTATGCAGTAGTATTGCTGTGATGTCTGGGAAAAGGAATAAAAATAGATATTGCCTAATATGTTTCTATGTAAATTTATTAAAGCGGTAAATTACGTAGAAAATATTCCTTGTTGCTAAGTCGCTGATATAACGAAAATATTCTGTATACATAATTATATAATATTACTTTTAACATAAATTATAAGATACTTGTACTTGTCTTTTTAATATTGTACCTTCTTCTATCAACTTTTTGAGATTTTATCATTATGTTGGCATTATTTAAAACATCAAATGTCAATTTCACAGGATTATTAAAGACAAAATCAACTCAAAATACTTTAGAAGCTGATCAAAATAATCAAATCCCTAAAAATCCATCAATTTAAAACAAGAGTTTCTTCATAAAGTCGTAAACTCGTCTGAGAGTGATTTAGTTTTTACTACTAAACTATAGTCTCATATTTTGATTGGATTGATAATGACCAAAGGAATCATAAGACATATCTCTGGTGGTCGTTTAACCTATAATAGAAAGAAACACTTGTTTCAATTTATCTTATTATGGAATCTATCACTTCATCACCAACATAATCCTTTAAAAGTACAAATAATTATTTCAATTAATATTTATATTAGGCAAGTTTATATGCAAAACTGCGCAAAAAACACCGATTTTCAAATATCTCAAAGTAAAGGTCCTTAATTTTGTGAATCATTTATTAATCTCTTCCGCCGTGTTATCGTAATTCAAAAAGTTTTCGAGTCATCGTACAAAACAAAAAAAAAGTATCATTTGTTAAAAGCAAAAATCACTGAGGGTACATTAAATGATTAAAGAAGCGAATTAATCAAAATAATGCAGATTGAGCAGGGGTGAAAATATATAGAAATAAAAAAGACGCTATATAAACGATGCGATTCGTTTTGCAAATATCTTTCCGACAATTCGCCGAGTAGTGTAGTTTTTTACATTCATCATGGACTGGATATTAAAAAAAGTGTTTATGCACACTCGTAATTTATATAGCTGAGACATTCATATATTCTTGCCCGAGATATTGGTGTGTGGATTGTAGATTATTCTCTGTAATTTATGTAGCTATTTTTTTGTTATTTGTGTTTTTGTTATTAGGTGTGTGGATTGTAGTTTATTCTCTGTAATTTACGTAGCTATTTTTTTGTTATTTGTGTTTTTGTTATTATTATTTTTATTTCTGTTAAGTGTTAGTGTGACGTGGTTAGATGGAAGAAATCACTACATAGTGATTATCTCGCCACTGCACATCATCACATCTTTTTTATGTAAACTGCTCTGTTGATTTTGTTATAATTATGAATGATGACGTGCAAGAAGAATAAAATAAATAAATAAATAAATATTTTATCTTTCTAAGAGAAATATCGAAGAAGTAAAACTGACATAAAAGATTCCCTCGACCTGATTTGGGTCGGTTGTTCCCTTAAGCTGAAAAGCCCATAGGTTGTGAGGACAAAAGTGTTGCTCAAATCACCAAAATCATTAGACGAACTTTCCTTGAAACATTTACGTGAAAATAGTAAAACTGAATACCGCTGAAATTTTTATGATTTATAGTAAAAATATTTGCCGATAAATTTCCGAACTATATACCCCCTTCTGAACTGCGACAAAGAGAGTCAGAGCTTTTTGTATCCGATCTTTGTATTTGATGAACATAAAGAGTTTGGATGAAAATAATAATAAAGAAAATATGTTTTGCGGGAATAATTAAGGCGGAGTAAAAGCAGAATATTAACCTTTCGAATGTTATACGTTATAGTTTTTGTTCTCAAGGTGAATCATCAAGAATAATAATTTATAAAATTTATTTTTAGATACCTATTTGAGATTAATTTTAATGAAATGAACTTTAATAAAACGTCTTCCTATGTATATAAAAATAATGTTATTATACATATTAAAATCTTAAGCAGAATATTTAGAAATTTACCAAATTTCACGTTGGAATAATCAGTTTTTTATTAAAAATAATTTTAATGAAACTAATTTGTTTTTAAACGTGTACAAGGTAGTTTTCTATCGTATTTACAACAAAATTTATTTTTTTGTAACTATTCTACGACAGAAAGCTAACAGCAATTATGTAAGAAGTTATATACATATACATAATAATATGCAAATACTATAATTGACTATTTTTCTGCCTTTATTTATGGGATAAAACGATATTACCTATAAAACGATAAAATACAATTCATGACCTAGTGGAGGAAGGACAGCTACCTACAGTCGGGATAACTCATAAGTCTGAGGATTTCTATTTATCCCATTCAACTTCTAAATAATGGATTGGATTGGTCGACAACGAGTTTGATTTTTTTTCATATTTTTTTTTAAATAAAGATGTATCTGGGTTTTTTTTGAAAACCCAAATACAACCTCATACACCTTTCACAGTAAGCTAAAAGCTTGTGCCGTGAAAGGAGAGTTTGCCGGCACCTGTGGGATCGGACCACACACCTCATGTACACGAGGCTGAGACTCTACCTTCAGGCTACCCACGAACTATTTCTTCACTAATTTCTACACTAACAAATTTATCCAGACGAGAGATGCCATGAGAGGCAGTTTGAAGGGCTGGCCGGTCAAGATCCCCACCCTTGGAATTTTTTGATTACACTTCTTTGATGTTCCTCCAGCCAAAAGATATAAATAAGTATAAATATAAGTTAAAGAAGGAAAAAATACTTCTAACCTCATGGAGAAATATTCGACGAGAAGGTATAAGGTAGATTGAATGAACATCCATAAAGCAACTCCCAAGGCAGGGTAGTGGCTTTCAGAACGACTGTCAAGTATTTAAGATAGAAGAATGAAGATTGCATGTAGCAATTAGTGAAGAAATAATATCCGATGCCGTATAAAATAAAAGTTAAATAAGTAAGCGCTGAAGATATAAAATAGTTTAATTACAATTTTTCATTATTCTGAAGTACGGGATTTAATACAAAGTTTTAATCCCATACCAAATACAGAAATACGCAATAATGATATAACGTACTGAACCATTTAATTTCATGACAAAGGGTTTAGCGGTCAAACAATCCTCTTTCATTAGTGGAGGACATGAAAACCATTTTTTTTATTTGTACGAAGAGATTTGTAGAAATAATATGTACTATCAACTGTACTCACAAAAAGGATTAACTGCTATTCTTACTTTTAGACCTGATTAAATGATACCTTACTTACAAGAAGAGATTACATAACATTAATCCAACTTTATACACAACTCAAATTATTCCCCATTAATGTAAAAGTATATTTTTTAAAAAAATATGTACTGGGTTTTTGTTATAAACCCAAATACAACTTTTTACACCTTTCACAGTACTCACAGTATGCTAAAAGCATGTGTCGTGAAAGGGGAGTTAGCCAGTGCCAGCGATTGAAGCGCTCACCCCTTGTGTATGTGGCTGAGTCTCTACCTCTAGGCTACCGACAACTAAATTTTATATGATTTTGAATGTCAATTTCTAGCATTCGGAAAAGAACGAACTCTATGTACCTTTGAGTGCATATTGTTGTGAAATGTTTTCGATATAATATTGGATAAACGCACCATTAAAAAAATAATATTTGATTAAACCGGGAATAAAAAACTGTTTTATGTGTTAGGTTTTTAATTTAGTCATGGTTAACTATGTTCATGTCTAGTTAGTCAAGTCTTAAAAAACATTTTCTTTGAAAGTACGTACACGTGTATGGTACCTAATGATATTATTATAAAACAGAACACGTTTGTAGAAATGTTTTTAAGTCCAAAAAGATGTTGCTATAATTATGGCATTATTAGACATGTGTTTGTTTTTTGTTTACATGCATTATATTTTTGAAACAATCTTTTTGATACAGTGGTGTACATTTTATGTTTAAGGAACCCGAGTTAATTTAAATGAAGTTCTACTAATAAAAAAATTATGATATGGATTTTTTTATATCTTTCATTCTCTCTCCCCCCCCCCCCTCTATACCATGGATTTGGAATATCTTTCTCTATCAGCATTATATCTAAATTATGATTTAGGTAAGTATAAATTTACAATAAAAAAAGGTATCGGTAAAGGTTCTAAAAAATATCGTCACGATATATTCCACAAATGGGGAAGTCAATGGAGTCACTGCATGAAATGAATTTGCAGGTTGTGTTCTCTGTGCCAATAAAAAATTAAAAACAAACATTCACGATGAGTGGCAAACTTCATTGTGTCAAGTCCAGTTTATTTATTTATTTAAATTATTTATTCAGTTTTTTTAATATATTATTCTTATGTATGTGTAATCTTACGGTGTTTGTAAAAAATAAACCTATTTAAGTTCATCTGATTTATTTGCAACAAAAATAAAATATTTGGTACAGTGCCTGTATGAAGTCTTCTACATCGCAGAAAAATAATATAGAAAAACCCAAATCATATAAATTGTCATCGTTCACAACAAAAAGAGATTATTTCAAAGTATATATTATGTCAGTCACCAAATATCCTTGAGTGACGGGTGGTGAGAAAATACACAAGACAGTTAAATACTAAAAAAGGATATAAACGACATTTTCTATTCCACGAAAAAAACTCAAAGAAAGCTTGTCGTGGATGGACTAACGTACAACAAAATATACGTAATATAATATTGTGTATCGGTGTCATTTAAATGAAAAAGAAGTACTAAATGAGATATTCAGCATATTAACTATAAGTGCATAATAAAATCTCAGTACCAATTAAACACTGGTAAATAATAACGATAAAAACCCAGACAATTTATATTGGAATGAGCCATTATAGTTTTAATATAACACATTATAGGCAAAAGGTATTTATGTAGTTATTATATGTATATTGTATAGGACTATAAGGTAATCATGAACATGACCAGTTGATGCAAGTTTAATAGAAGCCCCATTATCCATAGATCCTATGTCATGTTAATCCGATCTATCGCGATTATTCCAACCAACACCACCCCTTTCCCAAACAACCTACCCTCTAGCGGCTGGACACAAGGGAAATTTCAATCAAAATACAATATACAGACTGTGTTTATAATAATATCGTCGTTGCAGATTTAAATCGAGCTATGTGATATTGTAAGCCAAAATATTGACAAGCTCGATTAAAAACGGACACGTTCATTTTTATAATCCACATCATCGAGGTTCCGAGTTCCAAGATTCCCGGCTTTTAATTTCCAGTAGCTACCCGGCTCCAAGTTTTCAAAAGAAATCTTCGCATTCAAGGTTTGGTACGACATACTGTCTCAGCAGATTTGAAACAGCACTTTTTGTATGGAAAAGATCGAAAAATGACCTTTATGACATTGTTGATTTTTTTAATTTTCATTTAATATTATTTATCCATGCTTCCAATAAAAAATTAATGCTATTCCTACTGTATTTTTTGGCTATTTGACACGTTACAAACAGTAGTTAGCGTTGTTCCGACTTTACGTTTGACTAAAATTATTCTCGTGTAACAATTACTCGTCTAACATTATGTTTACAATTAAAAGAAGGTAATTCGTTATTTTTTTATATTGTGTTGTATAAACTATGTCTGTTCAAATGCTATATAACACAATAATTTCAAATAAATAATCTTATACATCAAGTCATTTTCTCTAGTACACGTACAGATAAAGCATTCTTATCGAGACTATCTCTTTCATTCTACAAAAATAAAGACATCATACCAATATGGATTGTCCTTAAAAATTTGTTTTTTTAAAGTTGATTTAAATATTTGTTGAAAATATTTACACGATGCTTATTAATAATTTACACAATAATTGAGTGTAAATTATTACTAAGCATTATTCCAAAAAAAGTAATTTGCTATTCCATGTGGTATTCATGCAAAGTGATTCGCAAAAGGAAAATTAATATTGTTGTCGGAATTTTTATTAAAAAATTAAATATAAATTATCTAAACTTAAAACATTAACATCAAAAAGACAAAGAATTGCTATATATTTTTTTCGTGAATATGTTACATTGATTAAAAAAATATATAAAACATGATAACACCAGCATTTCGTGCTCTCTGGGTATTAATGACAAAACCATCATCCAGCATCTCTCACAAAAGTTGTCCTTTACATGACGTAAAAAAATAAAACATTCGTGCGTACGTCACATATCAAACGTGCAAAGACGATTATACTCTATACAGAAAATCAACATTTTCATTATACGAGTATTACATAATTATGTATATTATATCTACTTACCTACTCGTTGAATTTGATATCATGTTTGGTAATACAATATTATCATAAATTGATCTATAAACAGACATTTCAAAATATTTTACAATGACATAAATGGGATATATTCTTTATTATTACGAGGAAATTAAATACTTAAATATACAAAAAAATATCTGTCATATTTTATTCTACTTGTGATTATGAAAAAAATAATAAATGTGAATAAATGTACGAAATAATTTATAAAGATAAATATAATATATAATATAACAACCCTATTTTAAGTAATACACGTGTAATAATTTTATTGAATAAAAGTTACTACTACTACTACTACTATACCATCACGGCATATCCCACAAGTGGGGTAGCCAGCAGATCAGCTGCATGTAAGAAACATGCAAACTGTCCTCTTCGTGCCAATATAAAATCAAGACATTCAGGATGGGTGGCAAACCTCATCGCTGAATTTAAGATGTAAAATGTCTTAATTTTTTCGAACACCTGCCTTTTACAGGACACTCGAATAAAAGTTTTAATTTAGTTTTAAAAATTGAATAAAAGTTTTGGAATAAAAATTCAAATTAACATAATACAAATTAGCTTCGATATTCTGATAAGGAACACAGGGTGAACACATTCTGTATTCTTTCAGACTGATTAAATTAGGTATAGGTGATATGGAGCTGGACGAAATATGATACCAGGTGCTCCCATTAAAGGTAACTAAAAAAATCGCTGGAGTAGAAATGAAGTGTTGGAATATCTCATATTAGATCACTAAAATAAAATGGATAAAGCAACCTCAAGATAGAAAGAATGGAAAATCATAAGGAAAACCTATACATACATATTTCTTCATTCATTAATTCATACAATCACGGTAAGTACCACAAATGGGGTAGCTAGCGTATCAACTTTATAAAATATACATGCAAGTCGTTTTCTCTGTGCCAATAAAAGTTAAGCGGTTGGAAAGGCATATGGCTGATTTGAAAATTTTAAATATCTTATTTGGTGGATTATGTTCAAAGACGTATTTAAAATGGATTAAGTAGAAGACAAAGGACAAGATTAATATTATCGTTGTGATAGTGCTTGGGGAAACAAGTTTACGAGTATAAATTCCGGTATGAGATTTGTTGCATTCTTTTTCCCTCCCCTATTCGACACATATGTTTAATATTCTAATTAAATGCCCTATAAAATGCCGACTTATATTTTAACATACATAAAAGCGTGAAGAAGAATATTAAAATATTTTATGATTTAAAAGGGTCCTTTTTTCTAGATATGTACGCCGAAACGGAGATGCCAAATAGTACATAAGTTTGGATGCAATGGTCTCTCTATCTACACCATTGTCCCCTCCGTGACAAAATAAATTAAGAATAAATGTTTTTTTAGTATCCTGCTAATACAGATGTGCGTAACAGTGATATACGAAAGGAATGTGGAATGAAAGTTGGTGTAATAACAAGGATGAATGTAAATAAGTTAAGATGGTTTGGGCACGTGGAAAGAATGAATGAGGACAGAATGACTAAGAAGATATATTTGGCTGAGAGGAATGGTGCTCGGAGACGTGGACGTCCGAGGATTAAATGGCAAGATCATTTAAATCAAATCCTACAGAACGGTCACGTGTTTAGCACATTGAACAGGAGAGCATGCATGAGGAATTGTATGACAGTGACGGAAGCGAAAGATGTATGCGAAGATAGAAGGAAGTGGCACTCGATCCTTTCTGCCTACCTCGCGAGGGAAGCGGCGTGATAGTATGTATGTATGATGTAATACAGATGATCGTAAAAAAAAATCATTTTACATCTTGAATTCAGCAATGAGGTTTGCCACCCATCCCAGATATCTTAGTTTTTGTTGGCACAGAGAGGGAAGCTTACATGTTTATTACATCCAGCTAGTCAGCTGGTGGGATAAACATGGGATATGCCATGATAATATAGTAGTCACTGAGAAATGGGAGGCATACCTCGTCGCTGAATGGTTTACAAACATCTGCCTTTTACAGGATAACACGAAAACTTATGCAAAAAGTGTGGTAGATTTATTCTTTGTCGGAGACGTAATATTGTATTGTTTTATCATGGGTTTATTTAAGTATGTTGTTGTAGTTAATAAGGAGATTAATAATAAATTCCTCAGATTCCCAAAATTATTTAGATATTTTTTTATTAAAATACAAAAAAAGGGTATGAGTAGAATCATAAAAACATTTGAATCCTGAATAAACAAGAATTGAATTAAAATAAATTGGTACAAGGAAATCTTTTTAAATAATTAGAATTTTCAATCTCAATTTTCATTTAATACATTTAGTATTGGGGAAACAAGATTTTGTTTCCATGCGTTTACTTAGTCAGCTATCGGTAAAAAGTACATACATCATAATAATAATAATCGGACTATTTAAATGTGGCGCCGTTTAATGATCCGTAAACATCTCAAGGGCGCCACGACTTCTCCTGAACAGCAGCGTCTTCAACTTGGTTCTAAGTATGGTGGTGGACTGGTTCTCTCTCAGGTCTGTGGGCAATCTGTTCTAGACAGTTGGCGCGGCGGCTCTGAAGCTCCTTTCTTCAAATTTGAAGGTGTTCGCCATATTGGATTTCGTGAGTTTGTAATAATTATAGATGAAAAAAATATAGACATTTTGTTATTTAAATGGTTAGTAAGTTATTTATATACGTACTACATCTATTTGTGGAGGACTATACCATATTCATATCAGAAAGTGTCGTTGTTATAAACTGCACTTAAAGCAATATAATCATATTTTCCTATTAACGTTAACAAGGTCATAATCACATTCTTTATACCAAGTGAGAGAAGATATTTCATGCATAAGGGGTTTAGTGCGTCTTCAAATTCAAAGTTCAAATTACATGAATTATTGAAATAAGTAAGACTAGATTTGAAACAGGCTTGGTTTACAAAATAATACGTACCTTTAAAATTGTATTTACCAAATATATTTTTTTAAATAAATAAATTTACCAAAAAGATTTTGTGTCAACGGTGATATTTTCAAATTATATCCGCTCTATAAGTCGGAATTTCTCAATAACACCCTCTTGTGTAAAACTTTGAATGAACATAAAACCCAATATGTCAAAAGTTCTAATAATATGCTTCTTATTGAGGTTCCAGAAAATTACTTTTGAATGCTTTTCATTCGCACAAAACATACGAACCTACACGTGCCCCTATTATACATCAAGAATTCTCCCCCAAACTCAAGAAAAAAATACCTCAAATACGTACTATAGGCTTCTTTCTTTAACTCGTGCCAGATATTATGTGTGTAAGAACTTATAATATGTGTTACTAACTAGAATTGTAATTATAAGTTTCCCGATGGTGCTGACGATCCTATTAAATAGTACAATGTTCTAACGACAACAATAGTAGAGCATTAATTACTATAATTTGTAATTGCTTCTATTTTATTTCACTTAAGTATATTGATTAACTTTTATCAAATGTGCATAATTCACTCGGTATCGGGTGCCTTGCCTCGAAAAAAAAAAACTTTTATCAAATATTATTGAATAATTTATTTACATTATGTATATAATGTCATATTATTTTTGGATTATGTATTGTTATTTTTTGTCGTGGTTACTCCTGTCTTTAGCTTTTATGTACTTTTTATGTCTATCATATATTTGTTTACATGTAAAAGGCTGACGCCGTACATTAAAATAAAATAAAATTGATAAATAAAAATTATTTAGTAGTTTCGTGTGTTTAATTTTCATTTATAATAATGTTAATAAAAAAAACTATGATCTACTTAAGCACAGCAAAGACCTTTTTTATTTATTTATTATACATACCTACATAAACAAAATACATAAATTTACATAACAATAATTGTACAATAATAATCACGTCGGTTGGTGGATTGCGCTTGTGGTAGCTGCCTGAAACCTCTGACGTCTCATTTTTCAAAATTAAATATCTAATAATGATTCAAATTAACAAAATTTTAATACATTGTTTTTAGTTACAATAGTTTCATAAAGTTAATATTTTTGGCTGTTATTACTTTAAAACTAATTAAAAATTAAAAATTTTAAAATATATGAATTAGTGAATAAAATTTGTGACAATTAATAATACCTACAATTGGAACTCACATAAAAGTCTCGCATATTAATCAAATTTGTGACAGTTAAAAGTGCTTTCAAAATTTTATAATAGTTAAATAAAAATAGTAGGCGCCCTTGAGACGGTCTAGGAACTGTTAAACGGCGTCAAAACAAAATCATCCAGAATCATCATCATCATCACATATTTACGTAAGATTTTTTCAATCCAAAAAAGACCGATGTCTTGTGCATGGACAGAGAGAAGACAATTATGATTTATATTTTACACATACTTATTATACTTACTACGGGATAAGATAATGCAATGATCCTGTCTGAATTATGTTTTGAAAATGTACAGTATTATATGACCAAAATGAATACCGTTCGACGGCTTTGATGATCATAATAAAACTTTCTTATAATATTGACAGCAGTGTGTAAGAAATGACGTAACTGTTTGTGACTCAATTGATGACAGATTTTTTGAAATAGAGGAAGCGTTTACACACTCTCTCTCTCGAGAATAACATTTAAATGTGTATGTAATTTTAATCACTGTTTAAAAAATTTGAAACAATTAAATTTTAACCATCACACAAACAAAAACATGTCGAGACTACTTTGTATGTATTTTTTTCCATTATGTAAATATTTTATTATTATGGTCCGAAGTATTATAACAATATTAAATGAAATGATAGAATAATACAACAGTAGTTACAAAAAAGAATGTAATTTGAAACATTGAAATCACAACAATAACGAAAGCAGGAGGCGTGTAGAATAAAGGGAGATGGTATGAAAGAAATGTGGGAATGTGCGGCAAATAGGTATAATATTCACCGAATTTCAAGAATACCGACATGTGAAAATAATGACAACGTGAAGTATGTAATTACTGTAATATACTATCACGCCATATTCAGTGCGCAGCCAGCAGACCAGCTGCGTGTTATTAACATGCAAGCTACATATCTTTTCTGTGCCAACCAAAAATGAAGATATTCAGAATGGGTGGCAAACCTCATCATCGACTATATGAAGTACAATGCCTTAATTTTTTAACACCTGCACGACCGGTTTCGCGGACTCCGAGTTCGCATCATCAGGTGCCGATCTATACTACGCGAAACTGGTTTTGAGTTAGTTATACTCTATAGTTGCATTGAACAATAATAATAATAAATTTTTGAAGGGTGTTTGTGTTCACACTGTGAAAATATAACAGTGTTTTGATTATTTATAAATAATAATAAATACTATTTATTTTATTATATAGTTAAAAATGAAGTGTTACAAAGTTAATGCCAATACAATCAATAAATAAATGACGTTTAAAAATAGAAATCTATTATGCCATACTAACATGATTATATTATTTGAATATCGCCTCGGAATATTTTTCTTCTACAAATTAGAAGTTATACATATCCCAGACAACGCGTTAAGAAAAATATATATTATAGTTGGATATAAAATGAAAGAATACACCGAAGCAAGTTGGATCACGTACACATGCAGATATTAAATCACAACAGTGTATGGAATGGAGCCTCTCTACCTACTCTCTAAATACTGTTATAAGGCATATTGTAGAATATAAACTAGACTAAAATGGAAGAAGAGAAAACACATAAAGATATGGAAAATATTTACACAAAAATAATATAAGTCGTGTTATAAAACTATTATTATTCCTCAAAATATATTTAATATAAAGTGGCATATCAAAGTTTTTTAGATATGGTAGAGTCGCAGACTTTCAATTGGAAGATTCTGGAATCCACTTCATACTCTGTCGATTTACTGAACATTTATGACATGACCACATGGTGTTCGAGTTTATTAAAAACACAGGTTTGTTCTTTTTAAAAAAAATTATGCAAATACTGAATTTTCATCCACATTTTCTGACACAATGCACCCAATCAATAAGTCTTACTTATCGTAATGTTTAATGGATACATAAAAAATTATCATTCAGAAAAAAATTGCATGTCCTTAAAAGAGTAATATATCTGCAGACATTGAAGTGTTTAATATACCTAGAATGAGCATTTTTACGATACAATAAAGTAAGTGAAATGATGTCACCTTGGTGTCACTTATGTTTGAGAATTGAACAAGGTCGTTGGTAAAAACATTTGACATCAAAATGACGTCATTCTAACTTCTTTATGATAACATTAAACTGTATTACGCCTGCGAGTAGGAAAACTTATTAATAATTATCCTTAATACCAAATACGTTGGTACTTAAAAAGCTACGTGATTATTTATGTGAAAGTGTAAACGTTGGCGAAAAAATATGTTTTCCGCAGAAAATTGTATAGATTTAAAAGAAAATCTTTGTAGAGGCAAATGTTATGGCAGAATACACAATGCGGATCTTTGAAAACGGTCGGCAGTTTTATAATAAATTCATACAATAATATGTATTCACTGAACCAAAATACGTGGCCTACACGTCAAGTGTTGGGGAGGCTGTGTGGAATGAAAGCATTGCGCCGTCATGCAAACTACTGGCGAAATGTTAACACCTGCGAGACCTAACGTGATGAAATTATAATTTTTTAATTAAAACCAGAAAATAAAAATACGTGTACCCAAGAATAAATAAAATACATACACAGAAGGCTATAAACATACATAGAGTGTGTATTCCTATTCAATTTTTCTAAACGTATTTTCATGGTCAAATATTAAGAAATTGTTTAGATCAATACCACCATAAACATAGAAATAAATTTGAATTGAAAAAACTACGAATTTACAAAACTACGCTTTAGGATCACTTTGACGTTGAAATAAGTTATAATATTTATCTATCACTTGCGTATAAATATTTGAAAAATATCAGTTTAATTAATCAAGTATTATTTGTTTAATTACACTGTTTACAAAGATCTGTTTGAGGTACAAGGTATTTTATTGTGTTCGTTATTGCAGCAAATTCATTAGAATACAAGCTTACATTGCGTTATACGCGGTTGGAAGAGGAACGGTAGAACTAATTTAACCCTAGGGATACTGTGTGCCGCGTGGTGTGATCATGAAAAGAGTCCACCCTCGCGAGAAATGAGTTCGTTCATTCATCATTTATATTTCATAAATTATTATGCTGAAACGGTGAAACTCATTTGTGGGACTTTAACACCTGCAATATCAAATAAAACATTAGAAAGCTTCTGTATATGTTAGCCTGATAACGAGAGCAAATGCTCTTAAAACCAAACTCACAAACAATAAAAGTAATAATTATTTCAAATTGCATCTCAACCAAATATCGTTAGTTAAGTTAACTATATTTTTAATTATAAGGAATTAGTTAATTATGTACTACACCACTTAAATTTAAGTGGTGTAGTACACAATTAACTAATTCTTTATAATTAAAAATGTTTCGTGATTACCACATGGTTAGTGCCAACAAAATCAAACAAATAAGTTAACTATGATAAACATAATGTTTTGACCAATATTATGTATTTGTGGAAATCTTAAACCCTAAATTTATGTCTCCATGTTCTTCTCGTGAGGATAAAATGTCTCAACTGAGACTACAAATACCTACAATTTAGTGTACATTAAAAATATTATGGAAGACCTATATCTATTAAAATACGAAACAATAAAATTGAGCCTGAAATGTATGAAATACCTACAATTTTGTATAATGGTTGTTGTTACAAAAATAAATTGAAATTTATTTATAAACCGATTAAATTATTCATTGTCCCGCTTAAAATGTATAATAACTTTATCAATTTAAATTAAAATAATAAGGAATGAATAAATATTATTACTAAGAGAATTGATAATAAAGCAGTTCAGTGAGCAGTCGCAAGGGTTAGAAGTTGGCATTTGATCAGTACATATAATATTATACAGTAGGTGGGCTATTATTTGCAGGCATCGCAAGAAGATATATGCGCGACGCGATACCTATGTTAATATTATATCTTTTCTACGGAATACAAACCGATTTCACCCAAAATTGAAGAAATCTTATTTGTGTTTTTTTTTATATAATCTTTATTATCTTGCATGATAGCTCCTCTTTTACATCAGAAATTTAATACTAACATTATATTAAAGTCATAAGATTATCTTAAAAAAATATACACAATGCCATTTTCAGTCTGATGGCAGATTGTTGTGACTGAGATCCCAAATTTGAAACCTCCTTCTACTACTTCATTTTCATGACACGAGCACATTGCTTACTATGAGCGTGATTGGGATGGATAGTTGAAAATTAAACAAAACTCTTTTGGAAATAACCGCTTTTGTTAATAAAATTATATATCAATTTTCAGACGGTTTTCATTCCCTTGCCAATATCAATAATAGTTTGTGTACATATATATTATTGTATGTATTATCGAACGAAAACACAGAACATTTAGCAAGAAGAAAGGATCGACAGCAAACATTCATAGTATAGGAGGGTGGTGGAGTGGCAATACCAAACTATTAAGCTTTTGTGATGGATATATTATCAACTACTGTTCTCTGCTTACATACCTGCGCTAAACTAATATCTGTGGAAGTGTAGTAAGTATAATAGATCTAAACTAGATGCTATAAAACGTACTTGTACTTTATAATAAAGTGAACAGCAGAAAACAAATATAGGTGAGGAATAATTGACATTTCAAATTGTGTATAATTGCTATGTGGGTTTACTTAAGAAAATCGTTTATATATAGACTTTATTTATATCCTACCACCCTTTGAGCTCCGTAGAACTTCTAGCATTAGATAAGATATTTGGTAGAGCAAAACCTGTAGAAAAATATAATAATATATAATAAAAAAATCTAGATATTATTATTTTACGAATATGTATAAAAAATTAAAGGGGTGCAATAATCTGGGGGTACAGCGTCTAATCCTATGTAGTTTATAATAATACTCAGTTCATAAACAGCGTGGTATAAAGGTGAGCGTATAGTCTCCCCTAGATAATGTAAGCGAGTAGTTGAAAACATTATTGTTTGTGAGTGAAGGAAGAGTGTTGGGAAGAAACACGCACAATATTCTAAAGAACTATATGAGGAAAGAACCCCTGAGAATCACAGTACAAATAAATTTGTACGTTCGTAGATATGAGCTTAATTAACCATAAATTGTACGCACTTTCAATAATGTAATGCATTGTTAATATTTTGTCTCTTGTATATTGTTTCAACTACTTATACGTATTATCTGAAGGGTGTCATAGGTAAATAAATAAATAAAATATTACTAAAAACGTTATGTCATCAAAATTTGCGCCAAAAGGTTGACTTATCGTAAAAGCGATTTCTTCCAGACAATTCTGTATGTAGGTATGTATGTGAATAATGTGATGTACTCTATTACGGCCGTTTTCAAATTGAGCGTGTCGCTGGTCAATTAAAATGTTTTTTTTTTTCATTACATAATATATCAACCTATTACAGTTTTTGACAGTTTACGCTCGAAATTAGGTATGCTTAACATATGGTTCGCTATATTTTGTCTAATATGCTCATTTTTACTATTGAGTTAGTATCAACCGGGATTATTTTTATGTCAAGTCTGCAAAGTTTAGATTCGCATAAAAATATTGAAACTACTTAAATTAAGACTAGACATAAGCCATACTTACATGGCTTACCAAATTAAAATCATTTTATATTAAATTCTCACAAAACTGTCAAAAAATGTCGTATGAAGTGTTGTCATTTTTCACCAATTTTCAGCGTTTCTCATAATATGATATAAAATAATCAATTTTATTTTTTGGTCAATTTGATCGTTATTCTTTGAGTATAGCCAAGTTTAATCCTAGTATTTTTAAATAAACACACAGACAAAAAATGTATATTGTACCCTCTCTGTTCCTTGTCCCCGCTGTACGCTGTGGCTTCGTGATAAGAGACATAATACCATCGTTAGGGAATGATTTAGAAAGTGGGAGGGAATCTAATTGGATTGAAGTGAAGGTGTTGAGAAGAATGATTTCCGAATCAAAATATAACATAATAAAATAATGCGCGGAGGGTGGAGATATTGATCGATACTTTCGTATTTGTATGATTTTTAAGCTCCAAAGATCGTTTACCCGTACAAGCGATAAAAATTAAAAAAATATCCTTTTCCGTAAATAAAACAGAGTGCATCACAGAGAAGGATGTTAAACATCATACTTAGAAACCGGGAAATAAATATTTCGGTCACGGGAAATACCATGGGTAAGAGGTGTAGCTCAATAAACAGCAAAACAAAAACGAAACTGAGCGGGTGACATGACACGTTGGAAGACCGGTGTGGCACGGAGGCTAACGGACTTGCCTTTGAGTCACGAGGTCCCGAGTTCGATTCCCGGCCAGGGCAAAATGAAGAATGGCCTTTTTCGAATTGTCCTGGGTCTGGGTGTTACATGTGTGTATATGTGTTCAGTGAATTGTATATATGTGTATCGTCGTGTTAGTACCCAATTACAAGATTCAAATCTTAGTTTGGGACTAGTTCGATCGGTGTGAATTGTCTATACGTGTTATGTTCTGCATGTCACATATTAAGAGACTACTGTCCGGCAGATAATTATGACATTTAAGGCCAAGAGGAAAGACTGGAAAAAGTGTTGTGGACTAAATTCGTGTAAATAAGTTACGATGGTTTAAACATATGGAAGGAATGAATGAGGAAAGGATGACAAAGAGGATATACTTGTCTGAAAGAAGGTATGTGAGGAAGCGCGGGCGTTCGAGAACCATGTGGCATGATCACGTGTATCAAATTCTCAAGATCATCCTTGTGTTGAGTAAGAGAAATCGACGCGCATGTATGCGTAGATTTATTTTACGGTTCTACGCATTATTGTACCGAAACTCACATATTTAATGTTTTTGTTAAAGTGTTCCAATTGATAAATATAGAAAGAACACATACAGAATCTCTACCTACAGCTCTCAAAAAAAAAATTTATGTTTTATGCCAAATATGTACAATATCAAAAATATACACAAAACTTTTATTTTATGGGATATTGTTTGGCTATATTATAAAAGCGAAAATATTCGTGTACGCCATAAATACTAATAATACTTCATGAAAATCCAATATTGGTAATTTTATTACTATGAAAAACCAACAAAAAAGGCAATAATAATATTTCGGAGCAAATATATTTAAATAAAAAACATTCCTTCTTATATTAAAAATACTTCACAAAAACAATGCCATACGATAAAAAAAATACTTGTAAAATAACGAAATGGAAAAATATCACGAAGATACAGCGAAATTTATATATCATCTGTTTAAGAGACCAACAGAGGGAAATTTTGATAAATTGTCGATAAATAATGAAGTTTATTTTTATGTTTCATAATAAATCATTTAATCTGTTCTCCAAAATGTTTTTGACTAATCCTCCATATAAGAATTAAATACATTTCATATATTAAAATATTAATATAGGCTTATATCGAAAAATAAAACAGGTGTTTTATTCTACTAAAGATTATATTTTGTGAGAGAGACGTCTTTCGTCTTATGAGGACATTGTCAATCAAGATTGACAAGATTGTCAAGATTGACAATGTCCTCATAAGACGAAAGACGTCTCTCTCACAAAATATAATCTTTAGTAGAATAAAACACCTGTTTTATTTTTCGATATGGAATTCTACTACCTTAACACCGACACAGTGAATATAGGCTTATAGTTTATAATTTTATTATGAGAACAATAGTAAAGGAGTAGTCTATGACTATGTGTCTTTTTAAAAGGCAACAGTGGATATGCTCAGTTTATACAATTTTTCTTCACGAAAGATCAGTTGTGACAAAAAATTCTTTAGTTATTTATTTTATTTTTCACTGTACATTGGTTACAATATTACAAAATGAAACAGTGTCATATAAATATCAGTTATACAATTCAATGTACAGTGGGCGAGTTTATCGCTAAAATGTGATGTCTTCCAAATAATTACACTATCGTGCTTCATATATTTTCATCTTTTCGACACTCCCGTTAGACTCTTCCACATTAGCCATAAATAGACTTGCAGAGCCAATGGTTAATCTTATTTCTTCAACAGGGCTTTTTCTGTTATCTGACTTGTTCTTTAGAACCACCTACTAGTTCAACTTGAAACATGCAACCTATTACCAATTTCAGAAACAAATTGTCTGGTACACTTTGCCTGCACTTTTTTTTATTATGACGATCTAAGTAGTGTAAAACGGCGCCAAAATCAAATCGTCCATAATCATTTTTTAATAAACTTGATATAATATCTTAATTTCCTTGCACTACTTTTTTCGCCAATAACAAAAAATATTGCATATTACTCCAACCAAAATGATTTATGAAGTAACATAGTTACTTTTGGTTTGCATAATTACAAATGAGTATTATTATGTATCTACATTAAAATTAAAAAACGTACTTAAAACGCTCTTTTCTTCTTTGTTTCCCTTTCCCTTAATTAGGACAGGCCTCTATGGCATTAATGTACCTACTGCAAAGAATCTGCAGAGATTAAAAGGAATAAGAAATAAACTTCTAATTTCTCCTAGCTTAATTTCACAAAATGAAGGGTTGAAAATTATTATCTCTTACATATTAATTCGTTTATTAAATCCATAAAAAAAAAAACATTTTAAAACATAATTAATATTTGCTTTAAAGTATGTTTTTAATTATTTTTGGTAACCTAATTTTCTTTCTTTTTGATCCCGTGGACCACCCGGTAAAGAATTGGTCTTCCACTCTTCTCCGTAAGTTTTCGAGTGTCCTGTAAAAAGCAGGTGTTCGAAAAAATTAAGACATTTTACATGTTAAATTCAGCGATGAGGTTTGCCACCCATCCTGAATGTCTTCATTGTATATTGGCACGCAGAGATGCAGCTGGTCTGCTGGCTACCCCACTTGTGGGATATGCCGGGATGGTATAGTAGTATAGTAGTAGTAGTAATTTTCTTTCCTGTTTATTTGTTTTTATTCACATTACATACATATAAAAATATATATCTATTTATGTAGGTATATTTCAGAATACTTAAAAACTCGCAGAATAAAAGGGAAAATTATAAATTTATTTAATATTTTTAAAAATGTAACATAATAAATAAAAAAGGTTACAATAACTTAAACACAAATGTTTTCCCTATTTCATTTTCACTGTACGGTATGTTGCGTTCAGTATATAAACTTCTTATGTTTTTTTTCTTAGGTGAAATTGAGAGAGTGAATTTTAGATGTCTATTTTATTGCGGACCATTCACAATGGAGACTGAATATAAAACTGATCGACAATAAAACACACATGACATTTCTATATAAAATGTTTTCACAATGTGGGTCGCTATCTATTTTCTACCACACAATGATTAATATTGTATGAAACGTAGGTAAAGACTTTTCTCTTTGTTGTAGAAAACACATCGATATCTAGTAAAACATGACAGAAACAGTTTTGCAGAAGTACGAATTTATTTTGAAACAAGTAATGATGTTCGGAATGCACTTATTGATACTTTATTCATATTTATATAAATATCAACATGATTACTTATAACATATTGATAAAACTACAGTATATAGTTAAAAATGCAATCTATAAACAGTAGATGACCATGAAGAACTGCATGAATGTTGCAAAAGAAGAAAACGTGTGCAATAATAGAAATTAATGGCGTATGGTATTTTTGCCAACCCCACAAAGTAAGAGGCATATCAAGTGATACAGACATACTGTTGGAATTGTAAAATTATTTAAAATATTCAGATTTGAATACATAAAAAGAACATCGTTTTTGTTTCTAGATACTAGAATATTATTGAAAGTGACTTACATAGAAAAAACTCATTTCATTATTATGTACTTAATTGAATAAAATTATTTTTATCATATAAATTTATCACAAATATATTTCCAATTTATTAGAGGTAACCCACAGATGCGAACACCCGGATATCATAGATACCTGAGACTTCTATTAATCCGATTCTAAACTGAAGATACCTTATTCACACGAGAAGTGGCATAATGGGCGGCCTCTGAAGGACTGGTTGACTAGAGATCGTAGCATAAATGCAAAATGCAATTCATTAAAGGTGCTCAAAATATTTAAACCGAATGTAAAACCATTACATGTTGGTCATTGAAAATAAAGCAGAATAATTGTACATCTTCATCATTACAGGACATCTCGCTGTCACAAACAGGTTTTCGAACTAATTTAAAAACAAAGAGAAGAAAATAGGAAGGAGTAAAAGAAATCGAAAAAATAAATAAAGTCGTCAGTATCGCATTATGAAGGGTTCAAAGGAAAACAAATGAACTAATAATAGAGTTAGAAAAGTCGTCCACGGTTCCACGTAGCATAAAGGATTTTATTGTCAAGTTTATTGATACCGGAATTTGTATTTATGACATTGTTTTATTTCCAATAACGATGCATGGTGATCTGTTTAGAAACGCCATGGTATTAAGGCTGTAAAAAGAAAGAAATAAGGGTGTTTTGTATTTAATTAAGACATTGAAACATGAACGTTTAGCAAAGGGACAGTATTAGAATACCAATAAAATAAAAAAGATCGAACGGCAATACTTACTATTAAATCAGGTTAGTTATAAAAGTTAAACAAATATGATTAAAAATAAAGAAAATTAAAGCAATAAGGATATTTGTTCCGGAAAACCATTCCTTCTCACAATGTATTCATATCATTACGGCATTTCCCATAATTGGGATAACCAGATGACCAACTGAGTGTCATTAACATATTGGTTATCCTCTGCGTACAATATTAATTAAAAAAAAAACATTTAGAAAGATTTGCATAAGTAGTCGTTCAATAGTAGATATCAAATATGTTATTCGTAATGTTTTTTTGAATACCTGCCCTTTACAGAACACTCGAAAACTTACACCAACAATTTAGACATATTATTTCACAAAGACTACGCGGGTGCAAATAATTAAATATTTGCTCGTAATTTTTTTAATAAATCAAGGATTTAACTAGATTGAATTAGTTTATTGAAAATTACTTTAATTTCTTTTAACGGGGCAGTAAAAAACAATTAATTATACTTTACTGTCTATTCTTACGGCGGATCCCAAGTAGCGTAGGCAGAGAGTTTTAGTTTTAATACCTACCTAATTATTATATTAAAACCTCTCTGGGTTATGGAGGGGAATTTTACTTAGCTATAAGTACATAGTTATCCAAACCTATCTTGTATCCACTTGTATCCACCAAACCAATCTTACCATTCTCCAATGTTACACTGGACAATAAAACTTTATTTCTCTTACCTGGAACAAAAAATAATAATGCTACATTAGTACAATATCCACTGTGAGAAAATAATTATATTATTAAAGAAGTAATACAAAAACTACAATAAAAATAATTACGACACAATGAAGAAAATATAATATTGCTCGAATTCCAGGCAAAGAATAGGTTTCCCACTCTTCTTTGTTAGTTTTTGAATATCCCTGAGAAGGTGGATATTCTGAGAGCGTAACCTGTGAGATATTTTTTTTTAATTCAGTGATGAGGCATGCCAACAATTCTGAATGTCTATGTTATATATTATGTGGTTAGTCTACTAACTACCTCACCTATGGAAAATGCCGTGACATACTTGTAAGCAATACAAAATTTATATTCATTTCTTTCCGCTTTTTGAAAAAAAAAAACTTTTTTAACGTTCAATTAGACATTAAAATAAGGCAGTCTTAGGCCTAATATTTCACAGCTTCTATATTTAACACCAATATTTAAAGGACTGATCGATTGTCTCTCATTGATCTATCAGCCATTTCATCTAAGTATTATTTATTTATTTCAATCAATACACGGCATTTGTCTTTTACAATACATAGCAACATAAAACATTAAACAATCTTTAAATATACTGTCATAATTATCTTATAACTAATTTCAATAATAATTAAGGCAATTAGATGTCACTGAGGGTTAATCTATATGTCCCCTACATTTCGATTGAAATAGTTACAAAATATTGAATTTGTTTGGGTGTAAAAGCAAATTAAATCAAATTAAGGGCTAACTCAGAAAAAGCGTCACCCTAAAAGCACTGAAAAATTGAAAAATCAGTTCTAAATTTTAATAACGTTTATTGTTAAATATCAGAGCATTAGCACAAAGACGCACTGAGTTGAGGAGGCTGGATTCTGCCCTGTGCTCCCTAGGGAAACTTTGAAAGGCCATTGGATTTTATAAGATCAAGATAAGTGATAAGGTGTAATAATTAATTATTGTTTTATTTAAAACAAGATCCATATTATGTATACAGTTTCATTTCAAAAGCATGTCGAACAATAAAGATAAGTATGTATTAAGAGAAAGCGGTGACAATATAATAAAAATTATTTTATCTTCTTGAATTTAAACACATTCAGATGAAGAAAAGGGATAAGTTTGTTATTGTAACACGTTACTAAAAATAGGATGATGGTCTGTCTAGTCGGATTACTCCGAAGAAGGTAGTGCGAAGATGATTATTATTATTTAGATTCTCGGGTTCCGTGTGGAGAGAAGGGTGACGAACAAAGAATTGGAAAAGGGTTAGCATCACAATGGAAAGGGTGGGATTCTATAATACTAACAATAATAATAAGTATAAATCTCATGGAGTCCCCGGTAAAGAATAGCTATCCCACTATTTTCTGTAAGTTTTTGATTGTATTCGTAAAATATCCTGTAAAGATATTTAAAATCTTTATCCTAAATGTCTTTAATTTAATTAGTACTGAGAAGACGATCAACATATTATTTACTACTTCACTTGTGGAATTATATTAATTCTTGTTTTTCATCCTGAAACTTTCCATTTGTTTGAACATCCTCCTCCACTCAAAACAAAACCAAAATGTTTCGTTTGTTACGTTTTCATACAACATGGTGGTTAGATGGAAGAAATCACTTTATAGTGATAATCTCGCCACTGCACATCGTCCTAGTTTTTAAAACTTTACATTATTTTGTTAACACTGTTATGTAATGATGATGTGCAAAAAGAATAAATAAATAATGTCCCTCGCCGTTGAGATGGATGCTCCATTAAACGAATAAATCATCCGACATGCAATACTGTTTCCCAAATTGATATATAATATATGTAGCAATAGTTTTCATACAACATAATGTCCCGCACCGTTGAGATGGATGCTCCATTAAACGAATAAATCATCCGACATGCAATACTATTCCCAAATTGATATATTTAATATATGTAGCGATAGTTTTCATACAACATAATGTCCCGCACCGTTGAGATGGATGCTCCATTAAACGAATAAATCATCCGACATGCAATATATTTCCCAAATTGATATATTTAATATATGTAGCGATAGTTATTTAATACTTTATTTTTGGATAGCAATAAAAGTCAATTTATATTACTCGTATTCCTTATCAAATATTCATACAATTTTATATAAATCAACAAAACAAAAGTATGTTGTACTATTTGTTATAAAAAAGGTAAAGTTAGACATCGACTATCTGAGAAAATCAATCGAAATTTTAAGGAGCTGAATTCTAAAAAGCTGGCAATCCACATCAGAAAATAAAAAGGCTTGAAAATCCATTTTTAATTTAGAAATCCTTTGAAAAACGTTGAAAACAAGGAAGTAGGTATCTTTAAAATAAATATACCTACACAAAATTTACTCGCTAATAAATTGTCTCAGGTAATTATTTATCGATCATCGAAATCATTCTATCAACAAAATTATTAGAAATGCAGTCAGTAATTACTTTATTTACAGTAAACAAAACGTATCCCTCAACATCATAACTAATAGAAGAAGGGCGTTTACTAAACTATTATAATACAAAGTATAAATATGTGTGCTCCAGAGGCGGCTGGTGGGTGAACTAAAGGGAATGCGATGGAATTAAAAAATACCTACATAGAAAAAATGTATTCCTTTCCTGATTCTCATCTATGATAACGAACAATAATGCACTCTATTGTTTTAAAGATTCCAGTATATATTTTTAAATTATTCTTTATTAGAAAAAAAGTAAGGTACATGTAGGATATAGGAGCGACGTATTTTGAAAGAGAAAACCTGATGGACGAATCAAAGGTGCTCTTTTTTACCAAATACCTTAAGGCATTCTCAAATTTTCTAATCATGACTAAACCAGAACCATCGCCTTCCCTATATTACAGAGACTAGAAATATTTGCTAAGTGCGTTGGTACATATTATATTAATTGTGAATTTAATATTCCGCCTAAAGTCCAACATCATTCTAAGACGTAAATATTATAAATGGAGTACGTAGCATCAACGCCCCTAATGAGGGACCGTTTGTCGCAATTATACATCAGCGTAACGATCAAAGACCAACAAATAATAATATTATTATTTGTAGGTGCACGATCATTAGGGAGGAGCAATATAATGATAACATTATAGGTACTTGTCACAATTGATGGATGGAGACCAAAATATTATACATATACCTAGAGGGAAGAAAAATTATATTATTTTCATGATGAAATGTGTTCACGTATAATATTGGAATGCATGCTATCACAGCACGAAACAATACATGTTATTATTACTAATGACAAATATTATATATTTTTATTTATTTTATTCTTCATAGTACATACATAATTTATACAAAACATTGTTTGATTTGTCAAATAATTATTAATTCATTTGTCCGTAGCAAAACGAGCACTACATGAAGAATGTAAAATTAATTTAGATTTTGAGACAAAATTAATTGATCTAGGTGGCCGCAAACCGAATCAATCAAAGAACTATAAAGCAATACCTAATTATGCGTTTTAAAAGGGAATTATGTACATATTAATAAGTTGATTTTGGACAAGATCTCCTGATATAATGTCACAAGCTTTTACGTATTGAATAAATGAAAATCTAAACAAGCGCAGTGTGAGTTATAACTTTACTATTATAATAATTACTTAGATATTATATTAATCATTTCATACTTTTAATGCACATCTGTCTTTCCATTTACAAAATGGAAAGACAGAACTACATATATCAACTATAAAGACATAAAAGCTGCGGCGAAAGCTACTACAGAAAATGTAACGATAAAAAAATATTTTTACGATCAAATAACTTGGAACGGCAAAAGACAACATTACATAATAGTATGAACATAACAAAATGTTTTAGTAGGGTAACATCTGAATAGATATAAGACTGGTAGAATCTTAAACGCATTATGTAAATACAGTACTAAGTCTACCCAGCTTTCAAAGTTCTATTATCGGGAGGAGAATTTCTTAAAGCTTGTTTGGTAATATTCAGCCTAAGTTATGCAGTGTCAAAATACTAAGTAAATATTATAATAACTGAATTATTAACAACGAATGAGGAGGAAATGTTAAATGACACGCCACTTAAAGGCGGTGGATAAAATGATAATGAATGACCTTTATTCAAGAAACTATACACTTTGAAAACATGACCTGGATATTTTAGAAGACGGGGGCTTCTATTTATCATGTCACAAATGTTTTTCCCTAATGGACAACCTGAAGAGCTGGCCCACCAAAATCGCCCCTTGTTAATCATTTAGACTATGTATACCTACGTCTTTTTTTTATTATTTTAACAGATACAACAGCTTTAACAATGAACAATACAATAATAAACATTTAATAATTTACATCGCCAATTAATGTATCTTAACTATGGACAATTTAATACAAAGCACAATATCTAAAAAAACAATTATAGAAAGAAGAAGAGAAAGGAAGAGAGAAGGGTCTTGCTCCGATGTTCCTCTTTAATAGTATGCAAAATTCAAGATTGCACAATGTCATTTTAATGAAAGCCAATTGGAGTAAATATTTTCTGAATTTTACTGGAAAAAATTGTAGCGAATTGAATTGCATCGCAATATTTTAAATAAACTTACTTAGACCATAATCACGAGCATTTTCCGAACTCACCTTTTCTATCAAAACGATGCTTAAGTACAAGGTGAATATGTAACATAAATGACAAAAACTTTTAATGGTGAAAAATAAATTGATATTAAAAATGCTTAAAAAAATCCTGTGTAAATGTGAAATCAACATAATAAAACACCTAAATTTTTCTTTTCTTATTTTACCTAGTAGCTGTAAATTATTCAAATATTGTGCCTGCTAAAAATGACGACGCTTCTTGTTTATCCATCTCTATTATTATCAATATCATCATGTTGTCTCTCAGAAGTGGAGTAACCAGCAGACTGAATGCATGAAATAAATATTTAACAAACACAAACATTAATTAACTAACACATTTTATACAACTTTTCATTCAAAATAATATAACGTAAATACTTTTATCGTTCACTAATATACAAAAAATATTCGGTTCTTGAAATCATAATATCATACTCGTAATTATATCGCAAATGGCCAGTTATGAAAATACCGAAAACATTTAAATATGTAACGCGTTCTCCCAGGGATTGCTAAAAAGGGTACGTTCAAATAATGTAGCTTTATATCAAGGAACTAAGGGTAAATCTAAAACCCATTCAAACGAAAACACAGGCATATTTCATCGCAAATTCTTCATTTCACGAATAAAAACTCGTATTTAGATTATGTACCGATAGGAAAGGCATGAAATTTAATTTATTTCTTCTGTCGCTGGCTGTATGAATTATTATTATTATGTGAGAGTTCGGTTGTGTTGAAATATGATTCGGATATGCAATTCACGTCCAATACACGTGTTATTTTTAATATTATTTTCTTTAGGTAACAAAAGCATACACGTGTTATATAATAACAATGAAATGTATTATTAATGTTTAGAATAGTTACTATTTTTTTATTGTTTAACCGGATTTGGGTGAAATGACAAAACCAATGGTTGGTTGCTTCTAAGGTTTGCATAAAACGCCTCTCGATTGGTGGATCTTACATCGTGACAGTGAGAATGGTGGAACTGGTAAACGTTGTCCATGGACACCGAAAGTGATCACTTAAGCCAGCCTAGAGCCAATTCTTAAGCGTTGGGACACATTTCTCACTTCTTCCGATTAGATTTTACACAATGTTACATTGTGTAAACATGGTTCTACAATCGAGGTTTTTGATTGTATTATTTATGCCTACCATAGTTTTATACCGATATTGTCCCCAAAAAATCTGACAGAGCATAAAGATTAGGTATTGGATTTATGTTCAAATATGTATCGCAAACGAAGAAGTTCGAAACAGAATCGAATAATGAAGGCACCTGCTAAAGTCTATCTCAAAAAGACGCTCAAAGTAGATTGAACACATAATGCGTCGCAAAAACCTTGTCAATGAAATAATATAAGGGATGGCTGAAAGGACTAATTATAGGGGCACCCGCGAAGAAAATGTCTCGACGATATATACGAAGATATGAGCTGCGGATCATACCACGAAGTAAAGACGGTCGCAAAGGATAGAAACATGCAAGAACTTGCTGCAAACCAATCCACAGGATTGAATTCAGTGACAGTAGAGATGTTATTGAGGCTCTCAAAATAGAACAGGTATTCTCACATATCTACCACAGATGAGATAGTTGGAGTACCACAAAGATTGTTGAAAGCTATTAATGAGGACAAAAAACCGATGAACTACCCCTAAAGAAGCAATAAAGAGAAGTGTCAAACGTATGTGTAAAAAAAATCATTTGTAGGTGCTAGAGTTCCACGAAATAGCAATGGGCAGGGATTTATTGAGAGAGTATATATCTACACTGAGAAAAATACTAGCGAAATTTCACAACGAATCATTGGTACCTACTTTTCGCAAACAAATCGTTGGTAAATTTACCAATGATTTGTTTGCGATAGGTTAATATTATAGATTCGTACTAATGAATCGTTTGTACTATCTCTGGTCCTAATCTGATAGTACGTACCAATGATTCGTTGTGAGTATTTTTCTCAATGTAGACGCTTCGGGCCTTCATCCCAACTAGGACAAGAAAAGAAAATGTATGTATGAATTAAGGTATGTATTTAAGATAATATGTTTACAAATCACTTCCAGATGAAGAAGAGGAAATGAAATTTAAATCAAATTATTTACAGAAAATCATCGCAAAACCAAAACTTTACTAATATTATTTTCCTCAAAGATTAAAGTCTTAAATGTAAAAAATAGTTTCCTACGTTAAATGAAACGAAGACTTAATTAGTTTTACTCATAATATTATCTTTTCATGAACAATTTAAAGCCAAACAAAAAGTGAAATAAACTAAGAAAATAATTTGGCCTCCAAAAAGTTACGCCCACTCGATAATATGAGTAATTAGTTTTTCATAAAACTTTGAGAACACTTATTCAGCGCGTGTTGAGGTTTTTCTCTATAAATGATAAACGAGATAACTTGTGAAGTATTATGTACAAGATATAAATCATCCATAGAGGAAACACTTTGGTAAGTTTTCAAGAAAATTAGCATTATCAAGATCAGCAAAGCAAGGGGATTTTTTGTTTTGAATAAAACATATTATTTATCTACATATTTTTTTACAGAACGGAGAGGACAAACGGTATTTTTAAGTCATTTATAAAATACTAACATTTTGTTACATCCAATAAAAAGTGTGGGCAGTTAATACAGGTTGGTCTCTCCGCGCCAGGCAGAAGAATATATTGTATTTATTACATATAACTAATGGGATTGTGTGAGGTGTCGTGATGGTATAGAGTATAGACAAATAGATGGAACAATAAGCGTAAATTGCAAGGGATCTGAATTTAATATGTATACTAGTCAAAATACTTCAAAATGCAGATACCTAATATGTTTGGAGGAATGTAATTATTGACTTTGAAGAGAGACCCACCTCACACCCGGATATCTCAGAAGTCACAGACACCTTTTTATCCGCAAATTCAAACTAAAATTATAATCACGGGTTGGCCACTTTATGTAATTATTGACAGAAATGAATTGAATTAATGGATCACATTTCTGAATTATATATGTAGCGGTACCAGTGGCGAGTCTAGAGTTTCCATACTGAGTAAGCCCACTTTCAAGTTATCAAAAAAAAACAATGATATTGTTAATAAGTACATAAGTGAAAAAACTTTTATATTTAACATGTTGATAATAAATATTACGTTAAAAGTTATACACAAATTTCATTTAATTAGTATGTGGATGAGTGTGTTTGTGTGTGTGGATGTATGTGTGCGTGCGTGAGCGTGTCTGTTATGTTATGATTAAATAAAGTAAGGAAAATAACCTTAGTAACTGAAGTAAAGAAAATTGAGCGCTGAGACAAAGTAAGGTAAAAACTGGCTCAGTCTACCTTGGTACGGGCCTATGCCCAGTTAGGTAGATTTTTTGTGAGTTTTATCTTTTAAATACTGTTTTGGAAATGAAATAAATAAATAAATTATAAAAATAATATCAAACTAATAAAATCTGTAAAAATTCACTCGATAACAGTCACCCATATGTACCTACTGGCCGCGCATAAACCCACTTTGAATTCTGGGATCGTTATTGCGTATACTTTTATCATCTTTAAACTATAAAAAAAGTTTAAAAAACTAAGACAAGCCCTACTTTTGGGTTTGTATGAGAGACATGCTACTGATCGGTACATTATTGTGTGTGTGTTTGTGTGTCTCAAAATATATCAAGGCATAATAGAGTTATTGTATACAATAATGTAATAATATGTTGTCAGATTCAAGTTTCATCTTCTGAAATCCTTTCGGAAGTGGAATGGGTATCATACTTCACTGTCTTCTTCTGTCAATCTCCTTTGACATCTTCTAATTATGAAATGAGAGAATAATGGCTGTTAATTACAACAAAAGGAAACCAGGAAAATGTACAACTATTGTTTTGAAATACTTGGTAATATTTACCCGGTAATACTGATAACAGCCGTAACACAAGTAGTGGGCGATCTCTAATAGAAACTAATAATCGAAATCGAAGCTGCTAGGTGTGGCATTTTTTTTTTTTAAAGATATATCTGGGTTTTGTTATAAACCCAAATACAACCTTATACACCTTTCACAGTAAGCTACTAAAAGCTTGTGTCGTGAAAGGGGAGTTTGCCGGCACCTGGGATCGAACCCCGGACCCCTTGTTCATGAGGCCGAGACTCTACCTCCAGACTACCGACGAACTCGTTAAAAACGTTAAACGAATTTCGGGATAACTTGGCCCAGTATTTGGACAAAGTGTTGCCTGAATAATCCCAAACCTTTTATAAAGCTGTGTGACTTGAAACCTGACCAAATCTCAGGAGCGGGTTAGTAATGGTTAGGAAGGGTATTGATCATTATACATACATATAACAAAGACTTGTAATCTCTGTGGCCCAAAGATTGGGTAATGTCTCGAGAATGTCTAAATAAGCCAAAATAAATACTGTATTTCCATCCACAAGCTCTCGCTATACTGAACGACTATATTTTATACCCACTTGTGGGATATGCCGTGATGGTATAGTATAGTATAGTATAGTATAAAAAACATTAATTAATTAACTCTTTACTGCACATTAATTCAATAAAACTACTTAAATATGTACATAAATTGTGAGAATCACTCAGGAATATGGATAAAATACATGCTTTATTTTTATATTCCATCTAAACAATTCACATCTCTTACAGCCTATAGGCTATCATGTAGTAATATTTATGTATATCATCACCATGATCAAACAACACAAAGTACACTCTGGTTAATTATTTCAGAGTACGTTGAAAGAACGAGGGGTAAAAGAGATCGTCCATTCAATCACAACGATTGAATGGACGAAGAAAAAGAAGGCAAAAAGACACTAAATGACATGCACTTAGCTTTGTGCCACGGCTATCAAAAGATTTATAATTAACTTATAACGTAAATTTAACACATTAAACTATCATAGGTATAAGGTTTATAAAAGGCCACTTCAACTTATTTAGTAGTTCCCCAGACTGGACTTAAGCAGCAACCTATCATTTTAACGAAGTGTGCTTGGTCGTCAAAGTGAGATACCAGGCGACATAACGAAGGTTTATAAATTATTTCTTATAAACAATTATACGTTTTACTAGATCGAGGGAAAGACTGACTTTTAATTACGAACTTGGAACGCTTGTTCCTGAAATTCAGCCTATCATCGAAAATGACCTCGGTATCATTTTCGATGATAGGCTGAATTTCATAAGTCACATACAGAGCATAAAAGATAATGCAAATAAACTACTAGGTTTCATAATATTTAGAATGTCTAGAATTTCAAAAGAATTGAAACGTTAAAAATAGTTTATTGCGCATATGAGCCAACTGGAGTACACGATCACAGTCTGGTCTCCAAATTACGCTGTGCACATCAATACAACGGTTTAAAACACACAAATGTGTGAAAGGTTGATTTCATAAAATTAATAAAAGCATTTTTTAAGAATCAACAAAATCTCAATTTTAAGAAACCGAGATAGTAAGTAGATTGATAGTAAAGTCTCGGATTATCAATCGAGAGATTCCAAATTCTATTCCTTCTTCTACCGACTGACCCTTTCTTCACAACACAAACATATTGCTCACTGCGAGGGCTTACCTAGTTTAATCTTTTTTTTTATTGAGATATTTTAAATAAACTACCGTTATAAAAATACTATCCTACGCTAGTCACAGAGTGTTAAAAAAATATGTACTTGCGTATAATTTTGCCAGAGAAAATTACGACGCTATTGAAGAGAGGAACACTTCGTGTACTCACATAATGGTTATTTATTATTTGTTTGCTCTCAAAAAGACGTGATATTATAAGAGTCTAGACTGAAGATGTGATTTCCATTTTTTTAATTTCAGTGTGGCCATATTGAAGACACGGTAAACTCATAATAGTATTTTTGTACGTTGCTTGTTATTAATGAACAGCAAAGCTTTCGAATATCACGTAAAAGGCAGATATTCGCTTAATACTCGTATCACGACTATGACATTTAGAATGTCATTTATTTACGCCACAAAGAGGGTAGTCTATATAAATAGTCTGTCTAATAGAGTTCGTCGGTAGCCTAGAAATAGAGTGTCGGCTTCGTAAGCGGGGGGTCCGTGGTTCGATCCCAGGTGTCGGCAAATTCCCCTTTCACGATACAAGCTTTTAGTAGCTTACTGTGAAAGGTGTATAAGGTTGGATTAGGGTTTATAACAAAACCCAGATATATAATATAAAAATATTACCTACAGTTATTACATAGTTCGCTGGCTACCTCACATGAACAATATTTATTTATTTATTAATCAGAGACACAAACAGAAAGTTGACAAAATACACACAAAAAAATAAAAACAACAAACATTGATTCGGCCAGGCCATTCCCCCAATATGCCGTGATGGTATAGATCGTATAAATATAAAACGAGTTATATGTATTTTATATGATGCAATTTTGAGAATATATAAACCTTATATTTAGCGCAAAATATCGATCAAAATGTAGGTATATAAAACAGTGTTATAATCGCATTGGTTATTATTATTATTTTTTAACAATATACGGGTTCCTGTAAGCACAACGCAATTAGAATGAATGAAACAATACACACCGAATAAATTTTATTATTGTTACAAAGTGCGAAAGAGGATAAAATGAAGGATAGGGGATAGATGAAACGATTAGCAGGATGAAATATTTTTGACATTTATACGCTAGGTATATTTGCGCTAGATAACCAATATTAAATATTGAACATAATTATTAACGCTTTATTTTACTGGGTGAGAGACTAACTAACGTGCAGATGACAAAACCCGTTACACAATATTATTTAAAGAACCATAGTTACACTAGGAACACGGTGTAAAATCCAATCGTAGGCGTCCCAACACTTTCGAATTGGCTCCAAGCTAGTTTGAGTGACCACTTTTGAAGTCCATAAACAACGTTTCCAAATTCCGTCTTTATAACGAGTATTTTATAACTATGGATCTCCAATTGAATTTGTATGATCAATATTAAATTATTATGTTTTATATAAATATATCATATAATTATATCATGGAGTCCGCGGTAGACACTGTGGAGTCCCGGATAAAGTATGGGTCTTTCACACTTTTCTGTAAATTTTAAAATATATATGTTCGTTAAACATCAAGTAGAAGGCAATTATCATCTTAAATTTAGCGTTGAGACATGCCACTCATCCTAAATATCTTCCGAGTGGAACTTGGCTACCCTACTTGTGGAATGTGGCGTCAAGATAAAGTAGAAATAAATATATCATCTAAAATCGTAGAGTGAAACATTTCAATCTTAAACTTACAAAACTAACGATTGTCTCTTATAGAATAAGGATGTATGAGTACATTTGCACGTAAAGAGCTTTTAAAAAATATTTTCTCTATAATTGTTTCACATGACGAAATATTTAAGATCATAAAATGAATTTGAAAACTGAATAAAAAAAAGAGCCTTAAATGATACAATTTTTAAATGATACCAACGAAATGCTTGTGTTAAACAAAATTTCTGAACATATCAGTTTTTACTTTTTAAATTACTTGCCACATGTGCGGATCAAAAAAATACATTGTCTCATAAAAAAACTTTTATCTTTATGCATGGGGATGTACGTGGAAGCGCAAGAACTAACAGATTAAATATTTAGATGTATGTATATCAGTGGATGAAACTTTGTAAAGGACTCAGGTGGATGCACAATGTTTGGGATGAAGGGAACGGAGGGAAATGATAAATTAGCCGCAGAGAAGATGTAAGGGCGGCTGAGAGACGTAGATAGATATCCGCTATATTATATGAGTGACTTTGAAGTAGATTATAATCGCCGTATTTTCTCACACTAAATATCGGACACGTGCTTTTTCATCAATCATTCAGATAATGTATAACATGATTAATTTATTACACGTTAGTTACAAACTCAGACCGCAGAGTCACAAAATACAAAAGGTTTCCTACTTTTTTCTTTAAGTTTTCAAATGTCATGTAAGAAGCAGGTATTTGTAAAACATTCCGTATAAGACATTTAACTTTTTTTTTACATTTGCATCCCACTTGTAGAGTACGCTATGATAGTGAAGATATAGGAAGTTACAATTATATTACTCAGCCTCAAAAACAATACTTTTTCATTGTAAATAACTATTCTAGAAGAATATTATTCTTCGTGCTATTTTAACATTAAATATTAATTTGGAGTTTTAGAGACGTAAAGATATTCTATAGATACCAATATGAAAAAATGTTATGAAACAAAATTTAATACAAAGCTGCGGTGTTTAAATCAAATTCATGAGTTTGTTTTTAACCCTTAAACGGGCAGTGGCATCATATGTAACCACATATAAAATCGAACATTTAAACGGGTAGGAGGTTCCGAACTGATCACAATATTTCAAATATCAAAGACGATATTTCAATAATTTTTATATAGATAAATGTGTACAAAAATTTATTGTCTACGGGTTATATTGGCAGAAATATGTGAGATGACATTCGCAACTCTCTAAAAACCGTTCGTTTTTGCGCGGAAAATTTATTGGTCTGCGAATTTTTTTCAATCAACATGAATAAAAATACGTATCAAGGTATTTTTTGTTCTTATTTATTAGTTTTTGAGTTTTTCTTGAAGATTTTCAAAAGACATAACAAAATCATGGAAGTAACTTCCATGGAAGTCATGGAAGTTACCGTCTATGAGAAGTTAGAGGATATGATAGATAATTTCACAAGCCATAAAAAATGTACTATTAGGAATATATAAAAATGAAAAAGGAGGTATTTATGGCATTAGTGACGAAGTTAGACTATCAATAGTGAGATTCCTAGGAGTGCATACTTTGTAGCACAAGACTACATACAAAGAGAACAAAAATTGAATGTAAAACATGTCAAGTTCTGTTGTGTGTTACTTATTCCATGTTTCGAAAATTTTCATCATGATACAATGTCTTGAAATGTCTTTATAAGTTATAGTTTATATTAGTTGTTACGTATATTTCATATTTTTTAATAAATTATATTATTTTAGTATTATTTTTTTAACCAGGCAATGGCATCATATGAACCACATATATTTTTACAGGTTTTCTTACCGGGCAATGGTCATATATTTACCACATGATTTTACTCCTCTAAAAAATGAAAAACCACAAATAAAAAATATGCACTTTGTTTCATATTCAAAACCACCTGAATAAAAATCATTACCCCAAAATCGACGCCTGGCCCGTTTAAGGGTTAACCAATTTGAAAGGTTTTCTTGAATACAGATATATTATATCTATCTTATGTAAACTCAGAAGTCAACAGCTAGAAACAGATTTGCAGAAATAAATTTACCACCAATGAAATCAAATTTGAATTGGAAAGTGTTATTATTAACAAAACCTATGACTATTAGGTACGGTTTATATCGAAAAATAATTTAGAAAGTGAGTTATTAAAATTATATTAATTGTATCGGCATTTACTTTGTAACACTTCATTTTAAATTATCTAATAAAATAAATATTTATTATTCTTTTGTTTTGTGTTACTGTTGAGTAAGACTAACGCACGACCGGTTTCGCGGACTCCGAGTTCGCATCATCAGGTGCTGATCTATACATATAGTATATAGTATAGATCAGCACCTGATGATGCGAACTCGGAGTCCGCGAAACCGGTCGTGCGTTAGTCTTACTCAACAGTAACACAAAACAAAATAATAATAAATATTTATTTTATTTTATTTGATAATATTAAAATTAATTTAGCAATGTAAACAATACGCACATGCTTGAATAATCTATTATGTTAAACTTTTTAAAACAACTTAAATAACATTAAGAATAATAATATGTAGAACAATAACAGGTATTATTGTTTTATTTAAATAAAATTAATTGGAACACGTATTGTTGAGTGTATTCCAGCTACTTCTCGGATAAAGCTTGAAGCTTTCACAGTAATAGCTAGAGGCGGCAGCTACAATAAGGGCCCATAAACCATTTTTTTCGGGGATTGCATAAATTAATTTTACTGATCCTTGGACTATGAGCATGCAAATTTTCATAGAGATATATCAATTCATCGCGCTAATATCCTTTATTTATTTAAATAGTCGATATTAATTATGTTGAGATATCTGTTCTAATGTTATATGCAAATATTTTACTTTATCAAATCTGAATGATGTATATATTTCATATGATTATTTATTTAATTATACATATATCCACGGCGTGAGCCTTTTACATGTTATATTATACATAAAAACAAACGACAATTCTCATTCACAATACGGTTGGGGCAAGACGAGAACAGCAATTGGCGAAGAACAAAATATAATTGAGAATCAATTAATTATAACAATAAATCAAATCATTTAGAATACTAGTCATATAAAAATAATAACGTTGGTGTGAGTGTATAAAATGTCAACAAAATATTTGGTAATATGTCAATTCAAGATTAACTCATCACATAATGTAAATAATATTGAAGGAAACACAATTATTGAATACTAGCTGTAACTCAAAGGCTATTTTGTCTTATTTATTTTTTCCAACAACCTTTAACAAAATTATTACAAAAAACATAAGTATGTAAATTTCACAGATCACATAAATCTCTATCAAAAAAAAAAACAAAAAAAAATTAAACAAATACTGTCAAATTTTGAAATAAGTCAAATTTACTAGGACTGGTGCCCTTGTTCTAGCTACACCGTCAATTATTCTTAAGACTTGTATGAATTTATGTTTGAGATATATTAAAACCTCATATAATCTGTGAAGCAAACTTTCCATTATTATAATACGCTTACAACTTACATACTCCTAAAACACACTTTATAACGACTTTGGAGCATAAAACATTCACCACCATAAGCTGAAACTTTAAACATTATACACAAGCGTTTGGTTAGCAGTACTAAGTGGTGTTGAATGTTCTCAACATCATGTATGTGAATCTTTAAGACTGACCCAAAACTTTATCTCAAAAAATACTTATCCTAACATCTTTACACAATAAAATTTGTTCTACTTAAAACTTTTTTATTTTATACACAACATTCTGAACTATTAGAACATAGCATTTACATTTTAAATATATATATTTTACCGATGGACTATGCTTATTTATAAATGTGTGTTGATCTGCATTTTTGAATCCATTTTATAATGTCTTCCATGAGCATATCACAAAATGGAGTAATTTAATTTTTGATGAATTTTGAACTTTCCCGCTTAAGAATACAATTTACTAGATTTTTTCGTAATTTATTTATTTATTTATTTATTCTACAGAGACACACACAGAGAGTTGACAAAACATTAATAAAATAAGAAAAAAAGACACATTGATCCGGCCAGGCCAACCCCCCAATTAAGCGTGTCTACATCATGCACGTTCAAACAAAATTATACAAAAAAAAAAGAAACATAAGGGTAAAAACTAACCAATGCAAGTCCAGTAAAACAGACTCACATTACCGCAATGATAATTAATGATAATTAAAGTATGAGATACTTCGTCGCTGATCAAATGTTTTATACCGGATGTTTTAGGAATACCTTGCCTTTAACAGAAAACAGTAAGAGACTTATACTGTGTTGGGGACTTCACGGAACAAATGTAAAGTCAAGATTTTAATTATGATCCATACGTGTGAACGAAAACATAATAGAAATACTTGGAATTCCCTATACCTACGTTAAGAAGATGGTGTAATTTACATATTGTATTTAATCAATTTTCTAATTACTGGCTGCAATAAATTATTAAGTTTTACGCGTTATCTTATTGAAGTAATATTGCAAAGTGGTTTTGTACCTACACTCAGAGGGTTCTCTTGTAGATTCAGGAATATAATTTGTGTAGATTTCTAGATAATATTAAGTAATTTCATTACCTCTTCCGTCATATTATGTGTACCTTGTACTTATGGTCTAATTAAATAAGTAATTATATTATTATATACTCGTACTGGAACAGTTTTCTGAAGAAACATTTGGAAGGAACAAGGAACTGGCTTCAAAGAATATAAAAAAAACTCAAAATATACAAAAATTCTAGCATGTAAACGTCGACATAGTCATTGAAATACGAATATACCTATCACTCAAATAAAACCAAAAATCTATACATGTTTTTTTCACGCAGCAAGCCTCGACACAAGGCAATCTAGTAAGGCTGTAACAACATAATTTTATCCACATTGGTAATATAATATTGTCCCTGTTTTGTATATATGTTTGTAAAGTAAAGTATTGTTATGTAGTTAAAATGTTAATTTCATTTTTAATACGAAATCGCTACACAAATGTTAGAATACTTCAGCTATTTACAATTTTTCGTGCATATTTGAAACACACTCGTATTATGGTTTCTATCCATATCTTACCAGCAGTAACATAAGTTTGTAATACATACAACTCAAGTGAGTACACACTCTTAATAATAATATAAGTTCCAAGCAATTTATATCTCTTCATTTATTCACAATGAGCTACTTGCTTCTGAAAGATAAATGCTTTACATAGTAGATACGAGTAGGTACATAGATACACACACACATACATACACCCTCATACAAACTTTTACAGCTTTTTACTAACTTTAAACACGGCTTTACTCAAGGAATAAATAAATATCTATACTATCACGGTATTTCCCACAAGAAAGATAAACAGTGATCCAAGTGTACGTAATAAATATGCAAATCGTTCTCTTATTCCTATAAAATTATTATTCATTCATATCATCATGGAATTTCAAAATAGCCAGCGGACCGATTACATGTAATAAACATGCAAGTCGTCCTCTTCGTATCAATAAAAGTTAAGACATTCAGGATGGGAAACAAATCGTATCTCGCTGAATTGAAGTTTAAAATGTCTTGAGTAGTGATGTTTAACGAATGTCTTTAACAGGAAACTCTATAACTTATTGAAAAGAGAGGGTAGACCCTTTTTCGCAAGGGAATCCTCGAATAAATATTATTATAAATAAACCTTAAAAAATCCTTCTAGGCAAACATCATTGTTCGGTATCTATGGTTTACATTTTTATATATGACAAAATTTTGGCTTATTGCAGAGAAATTTCTTCAGTTATTCTTCAATAATTATTTCTATTTAATATACCTTTCTGGAATATGAGGAAACAAGTGGCAAATTTTGTAACATACATTTAAGAAACTATTCACTCTAAAAACCCCAATGTAGATTTTTTTTTATTAATGAAGTGAATCCTATTATGTTCCGGGAGGACTACAGTTGGGTATAAAGAAATGTAGACATCAACAAACGGACTAAAATATTAACACGGATATTTTCTTACTTCTAAAGGCATGTATTAGGCATTGTACTCGGTTCTTCGTTATTACCTCCTCCCTCCTGTAAAATATTCCTACTTATTGTCTGAAGGAATTTAACCTAAAAGAATATTATTACAAGAATAAATCAAAAAATCAATAATATTTTTGCTCCCTATACTTATACATAGGGTCCACATAATATATTACATCAGGTATAATTATTTTTCAAGTACTCCCGCTCGCAGTATAATAAAGTTTCCCTTTGATATTTATTTGTCTATTTGTTCATCAACGGTACGGTGACATTTAAAAAGTGAGGGTATCGCCGTTTATAGAAGATATCGCAATAGGATTGATAGATATATTTCCGAAATAGTCTTTGAATTGTTTGTGAAGAACATAGTGTAGGTACCTATACGAGATACTGCTACCCAAACTTACTCGAGGGATTTTAAATTCAGAGAAAAGAAACATAGATGTTGTATGTTTAGAATGGTATGTACCTCATCAAGATACAAAATGTTTTCTGAGTTTGTAAATTTATACTTGGTAAAATTGAATGTGTATGTATTGTTATTACTAGAAATGTTTGAGATATTTATAGGGCACTTAAAACATATAATTAATTCAATATATTTAAGTAGTTATAATGTACAAGCGTACTAAATGTCATTACATATTTAATTATTGACATCGACGAAATATTATGTAAATATATAGATACTTTCTTAAAACGTGGGTAAGTTTAGTTGGAGTAAAATACGGGAATATGAATTGATTTTTAATTTATATTTATTTTTTCAGCATATCGTAAACATTATTTGTCGTGGAATAATGAAAAACAAAACATTTATTGACATTTCTAAAGGAGTGAGTAATGAGGAGCCAAAAATATAGTTTTGAAAAACAAGTCGCTTACCACGCGATGGAACACATATAGGGCTGCTACATTTCAAAAGGGGTGGGTATGGAGATTTAGGAAAAAGTTACAAATTAAAATTCAATTTTTTTTTTAAATCATATTTTTGCCTTTTAAGCCTAGCCTATTTTTGTATTTTCTTTTTGAGCACAATAGCTGATAATGTTTTCCATTCTTTCAGAAAAAAGCATCATAAGTAGCTTACATTACAGGTCCCAGCACTGGTGTATGAACTCTCACACAGTTTGTATAAATATGAACGCTGTAGAATGCTATTATTCCTTAAACATTTCAAGGGCGTAAACGTAAACACTTATGGGATGTCCCGATGCAATAATAATATAACAAGAGATATGAGGATTAATACCTGCAGGAGTCGCTGGAGAAATCGCTAGGAGACGACAGGAGTGTCACAAGGAAACTGCTGGGAAAAAAATAGCGAAGAGTACCTTACAAAATAATCAATAGGTACTATTAGTGTACATTACAAAGCAAATTATATACGCAGTACTTGCTTAGAAATGGTGTTTTAATTCAAACCTAAACTAATTATCTCAAGTTGGTGTTAGTATAGTTTGAAAAAGAGACCACGAAGTTAAATTTATGGGTCATATTCATGTGGCAAAAAAAATCCTTCAACTCATATAGATGGGAAAGATTAAAAATCGACATTTTCCTGGTAGTAAGCTAACCTCATGACTATACGATACGAAAGGCTGGACTAGAGTGAGACGTGTGTACAGTGCCGCCAACTCAGATTATAAAAAATACTAGATGAAACTTACGTTGGCAGATTTTCCGAATTTGGTAAATTTGGCCAATATTTCAAAACTGAAGACTTTTTTATGGTCTCAATTTCCAAAATTTTGTTATTTCTAACGAAATAAATAAAACTAATGTTTCATTCTCCTATTAGATGTATTAACAAAAGAGACGTCTTTCGTCTTGTTAGGACATTCAATGTGATTTGTTTTATTTCGCTATGGAATTCTACTACCTTAACACCGACACAGTATTGTTATTTCTCTTACACTTAAAATATTTCTAACTCCCGTCGCCAAATTCTAAAAAATGTACAAAAAAAATATTTCACGATTTTTTTTTAAATAGTTCGGAAAAAGTGGTACATGGAGAAGTTTATTTCATAATTTTGACAAAACGATCAAAACTATGCAGACTTTGGACGAATTTCGTAGATTAGGCCAAAAGTACGTAAGTTCGGAACAAAAAATATTGTACTCGATTTACCAAAAGTACGTAGACCTACATACGTAGACTTACCAACTCTGCGTATATAGAAACTTATCCGAATGGTGCAGGACAGCGAGGCTATTGTAAGAGAAGGTAATCGCCGACGTTGAGGAAATCTGATATATTGTATGACAAAAAGAAGATGAATATGTGGAACATCATTAGGTAACACAATGCATGAATGATTTTTCGGAGTATATTGGAATTAAATTGAAACAGTTTCGACTCTGGTATATCCCAAAGGCCCTTGTTACTCATATTATGTACCTCTATATACATAGTGAATGTCGTGAATACTTCAAAACACGCTCACTTGCTACAGGTCAATTTAACTTCATAGCTCTGTACATGAAATTTCACGTTAGTCGAATAGGAGTAAGTCTGAAGAAACAACATACATACATTACTATTTAACTATAACTTTCGCATACCAAGCAGTTATCAAACAAGATAATAACATTGTTGACAAAGACACGACATCTCACTTTGTATAGAAACTCACAATCTCGTTCACATGATCAGGAGTTTAGTTTAGTTAAAAATTTTATTACTTTACGTTTTTCAGCGTCAGTTGTACAAGTGTTGAATGTGAAAAATTTCAAACACTGTTTGACCTCTTTCATATTCAAATTATTTACATAAGTTACGTCACTATCATGAATTACCTAATTGGTAACGCACAATATTTGAACCCAGTTCAAGTAAATCCAATTGCCTGTCAAAAGTCCCCTTGAGAGCAACGTCTCCAGAGGCTCTGATGTCGTTGTCATAGAAACAGTGTATTTTGAAAGAAGGACGTCCAACCTTGTGGACGAAATAACAATGCTCGAAAGCTAATTTAAGCTCTTAAACTTTACGAAATCAATATTGAATATGTAACCAACGCTTGAAACCGTAGAGCACCCAGGAAAGAATTGGTCCCGCACTCTTTTCCGTAGGTTTTCGAGTGTCCAGTAAAAGGCAGGCGTTCAAAAAAATAAAGACATTCAAATTTTTAATTTCAGCAATGAGATTTGTTGCCTTCCATCCAGAAAGTCTTTTGTCGCCACCTAAAGGACAGTTTGCACGTTTATTACATGCAGCTGGTCTGCTGGTTATCCCGTTTGTGGGATAGTATAGTATATCTAGAGTTCAAGTACTCTCTAGAAATAAAGGAATAATCTTAAATTGAGAATTCCTAACTAATATTAATTCTACTTTAAAATAATTATTGTGGACCACCAAACTATTTTTAATGTTCCTTTCTCCCCATAGATTTAGCTTAATTATCGTGGCGAGTAAGAGAATGAGTTTTCTATTCAATATTGTAATGAAGCGTCTGGAACCGAATACAAATTACTCCTTGGGGCAATGGAAACGCCATTTCCTTTCAACCATCAACAACATTTAGAATAAAATGTTCTCATTACATTTTCTACAAGTGAATCCACCTAAATAATTACAGAATGATAATAGCAAGAGGAAAGGGCTCGTTGAAAAGAACAAATTTCAGAGAAATCAAATTGAAAGTTCCTATTATTCTCAAGAAAATCATTGGAATACAAGGAAGACACATCGAGCTTAAATAAATTAACATTTAAGATCTATTTATACGAATAAAGGTTAATAGGTTAATACAATGATAAACTTATTTCATTTAGTTAGTGTTATATATACCTACAGAGTCGTCTGTATCTGATACAATAATTTAAAAAACAGAACAAAGAAACAGATACAGTTAATAGTTGCTCAGTTTTTTTCAACATTCATTCATAAGACTAATGATGCGTTCCTGAGCTTCTCGGAAACATCAAGCAGTAACTACAAAGTAACGACCTATTATGTCAGATCGCGTCGGTTGACGACAATATTCTGTACTACACATGTATTTGTATCAGAGCGTTGACTCTGTCGAGTAAAGTAAGACATGACATGAACTTGTGCAAATTTCGATGATCTGCCGCTTTTGTCGGAAATGCTGTCATGTTACATCAGTAGAAGAGATCTCCTGAAAAGCTACCCTCGACAATGCTCCCATACAAAATTAAAGTGCAATGTATTTCCGTCGGCCGTCGAGACGTAAGCGAATACCTACTGACCATCTTGACGTAAGCAAACGCTGTTCGCCGTTCATGCTAGAGTGTGAAATCGTATTTTTACAATGTACTCATTTAAACTACCCATCTGATATCAATCACATTATTCTTCATGACATAATCAAAACACAATCACGTTTTTCATCAGCAGCAGTATCTTGTATGAAATTATACGCAACGAATCTCACAAATCGCTTCCTCGTCTACGAGTGACATCGTGTTAATGGAAAACGTGTTGCGAAATGGAGCCTTGTTGGGGATGTACTGAATAATGGTTGGGATTTGCTGCTTAACATATTATTAAGAATAATATGAGACATTTTGTTTCATTAGCTATATATTTGACTCTTGACAAGTGATTTATTGTACAAATCCTCTTCTATGTGAAAGGGAGAAACGATGGTTCTGACTGGGAATTTTGAGAATAAAAGATTTTTTTTAGTCACAAACTTAACCGAAATAACTCTCATAATAAGCAATATGCTTGTACCGAACCTGGTACGCCTCAGCCCTAGCAGTATAATCAATTGCAAATAATAACATAATTGTAAGACACCGCACACACGGCGTGGGTACAAATAAAGCTCTCATGCCTGTATACCCACCCGTGCGGAGCGCCCTGTCCCGTACATGTATGTAATAATTGCATAAATCATGTTTCATAGTGAGAGCTCCTCCCTGTGCGGCGGTCGGTATATGAATGACACGCTCGCGCAGGGGTGGGAGTTATTTACGTCGGCCGGTAACCGCGCGCACCTCACACTCAGCCACTGTCGGCTGGGTCAAGGTCGGCGTGTATCGGCCGCTTTATAAGTAATACATTTCACTAAATAAAACCACTCTCTTCGGAACAACCAACCTGGCTTTTACTACTGACTACCTCAACTGCTCTCTTGGACCGGACTGGATTGGACTACCACTGCTGACCACTACACTCCCTTGAACTGGATTGGACCTTTGGCTTCAGCTGTCCTACACCTTCCCTGCACAGACGAGCTTCCAAGTGAATTGGCACTGAGGTGGTTACCGTGAGCCGAGTACTTCTTCGTCAATACGCCGCCGTGTAGCTTCTTGTGTCCTCAATACAGTCAGTGCTATCGGGATCATTGCCCGGTAGCGAGTGCTTGCGAGTACACAGGTTAGCTGCGCCTAGGTGTTACGACGGAGTCGTGCCCGGTGGAAGTAAACATCCCCAGGTCGACGAACGAAGGGAGTCTCCGACGTGTTGTTGAGGGTAACGGCAGCTGAGTCACCTCAACAACGACGCACCGGATATAGGCAGAGATACATCGAGGCCCGTGTGTGGGTACCCGCGGCCCCCTCACTCACCCCCGACTCCACACCAACCGGAGATACAGTTCACTTGTGGCCTGGGCAGTCTGAGTCGGACTCCGTCCCGCACAAGTTGGTCCTTTGACCCAAGGATCCCACACCGCCACCAAGATGGAATTACGCCACAAGAAGAAAGCCTTCGACGTGGACGCCTCCACATCGGATGCTCCCGTCCCTGATTTTGAAGAATCATCAGACTCCTCGTCAGACACAGCCACTGACGAGACCCTCAAGCAGCTGCGCAGACAGATCAAGGAGCAGAATCGCGCCACTGCTGAGGATGCTGACATCATCGCAGAGCTCCAGCAGCAACTTGCGGAAGCCAGAGCATCGCAGCCCGCAGCAACAGCTGGACGGTCAGCCCCGCAGCAGCCGCCGACGCAGCCCGCAACCCCAGCTGGATGGCCAGCCCCGCAGCAGCCGCTGACGCAGCCCGCAGCCCCAGCTGGATGGCCTGCCCCGCAGCAGCCGCTGACGCAGCCCGCAGCCCCAGCTGGATGGCCAACCCCGCAGCAGCCGCTGACGCAGCCCGCAGCCCCAGCTGGATGGCCTGCCCCGCAGCAGCCGCTGACGCAGCCCGCAGCCCCAGCTGGATGGCCTGCCCCGCAGCAGCCGCTGACGCAGCCCGCAGCCCCAGCTGGATGGACAACCCCGAAGCAGCCGCCGACGCAGCCCGCAGCCCCAGCTGGATGGCCAGCCCCGCAGCAGCCGCTGACGCAGCCCGCAGCCCCAGCTGGATGGCCAGCCCCGCAGCAGCCGCTGACGCAGCCCGCAGCCCCAGCTGGATGGCCAACCCCGAAGCAGCCGCCGACGCAACCCGCAGCCCCAGCTGGATGGCCAGCCCCGCAGCAGCCGCTGACGCAGCCCGCAGCCCCAGCTGGATGGCCTGCCCCGCAGCAGCCGCTGACGCAGCCCGCAGCCCCAGCTGGATGGACAACCCCGAAGCAGCCGCCGACGCAGCCCGCAGCCCCAGCTGGATGGCCAGCCCCGCAGCAGCCGCTGACGCAGCCCGCAGCCCCAGCTGGATGGCCTGCCCCGCAGCAGCCGCTGACGCAGCCCGCAGCCCCAGCTGGATGGCCAACCCCGAAGCAGCCGCCGACGCAACCCGCAGCCCCAGCTGGATGGCCAGCCCCGCAGCAGCCGCTGACGCAGCCCGCAGCCCCAGCTGGATGGCCAACCCCGCAGCAGCCGCCGACGCAGCCCGCAGCCCCAGCTGGATGGCCAGCCCCGATGCAGCCGCTGACGCAGCCCGCAGCCCCAGCTGGATGGCCAGCCCCGCAGCAGCCGCTGACGCAGCCCGCAGCCCCAGCTGGATGGCCTGCCCCGCAGCAGCCGCTGACGCAGCCCGCAGCCCCAGCTGGATGGCCAACCCCGAAGCAGCCGCCGACGCAACCCGCAGCCCCAGCTGGATGGCCAGCCCCGCAGCAGCCGCTGACGCAGCCCGCAGCCCCAGCTGGATGGCCAAACCCGCAGCAGCCGCCGACGCAGCCCGCAGCCCCAGCTGGATGGCCAGCCCCGCAGCAGCCGCTGACACAGCCTGCAGCCCCAGCTGGATGGCCAGCCCCGCAGCAGCCGCTGACGCAGCCCGCAGCCCCAGCTGGATGGCCAGCCCTGCAGCCGACGCCGCACGCGATCCCTGCGGGCTATTGGGTGCATCAGCCGCCACAACCACCGCAATCATGGTCAACCAATTCAGCGCAGCCCCTCATCCACTCAGATATGTACACGGACGACTGGGTGCGTCGACATCGAGACGCCGGTCCCGTGCTAACGAGTCGCGATGTAGAGCTGCCTTATTTTGACGGGGACCCCATGAAGTGGCCTGCTTTCAAGAACGTTTTTGACTTCACCACCAAACGCAACCAGTTAGGCGAGTCCGAGAACGTGGCGCGGCTTCAGTCTAGACTGACAGGTGATGCGAAGAAAGCAGTGGGAGCCAAGCTGAACTATGATACGCCCGGCCTGGTGGCCCGCGTTATGGCGGAGCTAGAAGCAAGGTTCGCCAGACCTAGTGAAGTGGAGGCAATCATGTGTAGCAACCTTAGCCGGGTAGCGCGGCTGAGTGAACAGCCGTCCACTGCTGAGATTCTGGAAGCCCACGATGAGATTGCCGCCGCAGTCGAAACTCTCGTCAGCTTCGACCCGAGCTATGTGACCGCCAGGAAGGACCTGCTGAGAGAGGCGGTGGGTAAATTCCCCTTCAGCATCAGATCACTTTGGGGAATGACCCTCGGCAACAGTGGAAGGAGACCCGGGGACAGCGTGACGCTGCACGACTTCCTCGCATGGCTTTCAAGATACGTGAGTGGCATGCGTGACGGAGGCGGCGAGGATTGGTTACAGGACACCAAGCGTCGCCTCAAGACGACGTCACAGAAGCCACCGAAGAATAAGGTGTTCATGTGTGTAGACGAACCAAATGTGGGGAGTCAAAGTGACAACGGTCGAAAAGGTGCTCCGAACAAGAACAATGTGTCAAACAGTGACAGTGCGCCGAACAACCGTGTGAACAATAACAGTCAACGAGTTAACCAAAGTGCTGAACTAAGTGGTTGTGCAATGTGCTTAGGGCCCCACTCAACTGATACGTGTGTGTCCTATGTGTGCCTTGACACGGATGCCAGATGGCGGATAGCGTGTGAAAGAAAATTGTGCCGCGTGTGCCTTGCTCCGGAGCACGGCAGATTCATCAGGTGTCGTGCCCAGCGCTGCGGAGTCGGTGACTGCCGCAGACCCCACCACGCTACCCTTCACACCACACCACCAGTCAACTCGCCTGACGATCAAGGCACGGGAGAAGTAGTGGCGAACGTGACGCAAGATAACAGTGCGGGCGTCCTACTGAAGATACTACCAGTCACTGTGGCGGGTCCAGCCGGAAGAGTTAGGATACATGCCCTGCTGGACGAAGGTGCGACAATCACACTCATCGATGCGTCTGTCGCCGACGCCATTGGAGCCCCCGGCAGAGTAACGGGCCTTCGCATCCGCGGCGTAGGAGGTACGACCGTCAATGATGAAACGTCGCGAAGAGTGAACGTGATCGTGACCGGTGACAACAGCGACCAACATACGGTCGCGGCCCAGACTACGGCCAAGATTAAGCTGCCGCAACAGTTGATGGCCCGTCACAGAGATGACCTTCGACGATCAGGCGGTCCCCCCTCGGTAATACCTCGTATGTTGATCGGACAAGACAACGTCCAGATCATTGTCGGCCGAGAGTTCGATGAGATAGAGGGGGACCCCATCATGATGTCCAAGACGGCACTGGGATGGACGACCCACGGTGGCAGAGCAAGCGAAGACGTAGGCCCTGTGTTCCTAGTCCAGGAGGATCTTGTAAAGTGCCACTTTCACTCTCTGGGCGTCACAGCTGCTCGACGGATTCCAGCAGATGAGACAAAAGCAATCGTCCCTCCGGCAGTACACCAGCAGCTGCAGCAGACACAGCCGCCTGCCGCTGCCACCACCGCCGGATGGGGAGTCCCTCCGGCGCCACACCAGCAGCCGCAGAAGACACAGCCGCCTGCCGCTGCCACCACTGCCGGATGGGGAGTCCCTCAGGCGCCACACCAGCAGCCGCAGAAGACACAGCTGCCTGCCGCTGCCACCACCGCCGGATGGGGAGTCCCTCCGGCTGCACAACAACCCGCTGCAGTCCTCAGCTACGGCCGGAAGGAAGAATGGCCCGGGCGCGCAGACGCCATCGCAGATCCAGCCGATGGCCAGATCTGTGCTCCATGCTGGATGGCAGACGCCATCGCAGCCCCTACTGCAGCCCTTTCAACAGCCTGCAGCTACGGGCGGAAGGAAGAATGTCCCGGCCGTGCAGCCGCCATCGGAGCCTCAGCCGATGGGCAGAGCTGCAATCACCTCACGGATGAAGGCTACGCTACAGATGACAATCTAAGCCCCCGTCTTTGGAAATCAGAGTGTAAGACGGGTAGGGCGGGAATGCTGCCAAACTACAGACGTCGAGGGATCAATCGGCAACAAACAAGTGTTATGGAAGTCTTCGAACAAGTTGGTTGCGAGCGACGACTGTTGCGAACCAACGCCGAAGTAGACGCATCCCCGATTAGGAGGACTTCACCCACCAGATCCGTGGACGACACAAGCCACGGGATACAACCCAGAAGACACGAGTCCCAGGAAGACGAGGAAGAGGTACACCCTGGCTCTCGTAGGGTTATGGTTCCTCGACGCCATGAAACGCGAAGTGAGATGGCGACGGCGGCAACAATCACAAGGATCGCAGAAGGATCCTCAACGCGCCAGGAGGTTGACGGCGTGAAAATTGCAGAACCGTTGCAGTTTGTCACAATGCCTGACAACCCAAACAGTGACACTAAGTGTGGGCTGAGGTCAGCTCGGAACAGGAAGTCGCAGACCACTCACACCGTGACCAGCACTGACACCAGTGGCGAGACTATGCCGAGTCGAGACGTCCCCATGAAACCCGGCTCGGAGAATTTTAGTGAGGGAGAACCCTCACGGGGGGGGTGTACCGAACCTGGTACGCCTCAGCCCTAGCAGTATAATCAATTGCAAATAATAACATAATTGTAAGACACCGCACACACGGCGTGGGTACAAATAAAGCTCTCATGCCTGTATACCCACCCGTGCGGAGCGCCCTGTCCCGTACATGTATGTAATAATTGCATAAATCATGTTTCATAGTGAGAGCTCCTCCCTGTGCGGCGGTCGGTATATGAATGACACGCTCGCGCAGGGGTGGGAGTTATTTACGTCGGCCGGTAACCGCGCGCACCTCACACTCAGCCACTGTCGGCTGGGTCAAGGTCGGCGTGTATCGGCCGCTTTATAAGTAATACATTTCACTAAATAAAACCACTCTCTTCGGAACAACCAACCTGGCTTTTACTACTGACTACCTCAACTGCTCTCTTGGACCGGACTGGATTGGACTACCACTGCTGACCACTACACTCCCTTGAACTGGATTGGACCTTTGGCTTCAGCTGTCCTACACCTTCCCTGCACAGACGAGCTTCCAAGTGAATTGGCACTGAGGTGGTTACCGTGAGCCGAGTACTTCTTCGTCAATACGCCGCCGTGTAGCTTCTTGTGTCCTCAATACAGTCAGTGCTATCGGGATCATTGCCCGGTAGCGAGTGCTTGCGAGTACACAGGTTAGCTGCGCCTAGGTGTTACGACGGAGTCGTGCCCGGTGGAAGTAAACATCCCCAGGTCGACGAACGAAGGGAGTCTCCGACGTGTTGTTGAGGGTAACGGCAGCTGAGTCACCTCAACAACGACGCACCGGATATAGGCAGAGATACATCGAGGCCCGTGTGTGGGTACCCGCGGCCCCCTCACTCACCCCCGACTCCACACCAACCGGAGATACAGTTCACTTGTGGCCTGGGCAGTCTGAGTCGGACTCCGTCCCGCACAATGCTTGTGTTGTGAAGGTGGGGTAAGGACATATTAATGGGTCGTTGGGAAATAAATGGGACATAGCTGTACATTTTGGCGTAATTATAACAAGAAGTATTTGAACAGAAAAATTGTGAATGGAATAAGATTTTATGAAAAATAGATAGAGAGCAAATAACATAGTCATTACCGCTAATGGAGAGTTTGACAATAGAAAACGACGTCGTTAAAATGAACCAGCAATAATACAAAAGAGAATAACAATATGTAGGTAGATAGTCCTTACTTTTAAATTCGCGTAGATATATCTGACAGCTGATATTTAGTATATATAATACCTATACCTATAAAAGTGTGTCACCGAATAACAAAAGCATCAAAAGACATTATAATATTTCATACTCTCTTTAAATCTAAAAGCTTTTCCATTTAGATATTAATCTAGGTTACTACATATACATATACCTGCTATATATACGAAGGGAAATGCATCATACAGACATTTACATACATACATTAAGACAGTTGTGTACAGACAGCGATAAAGTATAATTACGAGAACTTGAATATACTTATCAACGTATTTGTTCCGTGGAGTTCTCAGCAAACAATATGTCTTTATAATTTTCATCTACAATTTTTCGAGTATCCTCTAAGAGTCTAAGAGGCAGGTATTCATAAAAATATCATGAACATTGCATCTAACATCTTTATGAGGTTAACCACTTATCCTGTCGTTTATTACATGCAGTTAGTCTGCTATCTATCGTACTTTTTGGAGATACCATGATGTTATAGATAATGACATAGATAGACAATGAACAATTTTCAGAACTGAAGTAGACTAATAAGTTTCTTAAATTATTCCCTGACGAAGCCAGATTTCTAAGCTAGATTAAAATAAATAAATATCAAAATAAACTCACTTCCTTAAGACGAATTGAAAGAAAACAAAATACAAAAGAAAAAATACTATTCATATACAAAATACTTTGCTTCCTACATTAATTCATATTATTTTAAAAGCAATTTCAAACCGGAAGAAATGTAAGTATTTGCAATGAGTTTGTGTAAAAGGAAAACATAATGTATTAAAATGCTTTGCTGACCAAGCAGGAAACATTGTAATTAATGCATTCTTCTTCAAAGTTTTTCAAATGGAGCCACCGGAAAGGAATAAATTTCACACTATTTCATGTAAATTTTTGAGTGTCATGTATAAAGCAGGTATTCGTAATAACGTATGAAAGTGTGCCACAAATCCTGGTTGCGTTCTATTTACATAATTATGGAGAGAATGGCATGTATGTTTACATGCAGTTAATCTACTGACTACCCCACTGATGGGAGAAAACACGATGGTATTTAATATCTTCCTCTCAAAGTGGCATGTCAGGTCCCCCGACGTCGGCTATCACCCTGGCGTAGGCCTCTCTGTATTGTGCTAGCCAGGACATCTGCTACCTTCCCACAGCGCGACTTCTCTCATTTTTTTCATTCTAGATGAGTTGGAGCAAACTATATTGCTCATTTTGAAGTACGTGTCCCAAATATGCCATTTTCCTCATCTGACAACGTATCTCTATCTGTTCTAGCTCTCCGCAACACCTCATTGTAGTATATAATATAGTACATATGTATTGTATTACTGAATTCATATATTATATAAAAACGGTATATTTAACAAGTGATATAGCAAGAAGACTTACAAAAAGCTTTGCATTCTCCGTACTAATAAAAAGACATTCCTCATCACTAAATCAAAATGTTAAATGACTTATTCGTATATTTTATGAACACTGCCTTTTACAATATTATTAAAAGTGTTTTGTAAAAGGTCAGAAAATAAATACTTTACATGATTTTGCATGACAAGGTTTAAAATATATAAATTGCTAGTTGTAAAATATATATTTGTTGGCACGTTATTTATACAAAACTAATGGGTTACTTTACCTTAATCCAAGTTTAATTTAAAGTTTACTTTGTACCAATATTATTTTGAATATTAACAACACAATGGGTTAGTTGGAAGATATTGCGCTTCAGCAATAAACTCGCCCATTGCACAAAATTATTAATTCTATTGTTGTGATACCATGTTTATTGTTCTTCTTTACATATTGATTTTGTGCAATAAAGTTTATTATTATTTTCTTTTTCAATCAAAGTTTTCGTCCTCAACAAAAAAGAAAAAAGTTTATTTTTTCAAAAAATCAGTCAACGTCCTTCCAAATATTCTAACAAGGGTTGTAAAAGAGTGAAGGCGAAATGAGTCGTGATCAAGTTTTTCTATTAGTCTGAATAATTCTCGCATGAATATATAAATCAGTTTCCATTTATGTATGTATTTATATTTGTGTATTTGATATAGACTTATTTACAGACAATTTTCAATAGACAAGTCGATATTCTCTATGCAAACATACATCCATCCATTATGCGTATTCTGAGATTTTTTTTGTTTACTAACCACGGTATTACAGATAATGTGAATAAACGTATTATTAAAAAACAAGAATAAATCTCTAATTATATTTTGTATGTTCATTCCACAACGTTCCACTCAATACTTGTTAAAAAATAGTAATAAGATACAAGAGTATCAAATGGTTACCTAGATTATATAAACCAAGTTCTACTGGACGGGCACATATTGAGCACACGGTGTAGGAGAGCATACGCGAGAAATTGTATAACAGTGACAGAAACGAAAACAAGGATAGAAGTAAATAGCGCTCGATCTTTTCAGCCTACCCCGCAAAGGAAACGGCTTGAAGGTTATGATGAGGAATTAATCGCAAAGGATTTTTATTTTATTTTATTTTACAAAAATTCACGGCATAAGCCTCTTATATGACAAAATACATTATACATAACATTTACAAGTATAACAGTGATAATTTAAACAAAATAATATGTCATTAAATTTGAGAAAATCAAATGACCAAACAGCAAGCAGAGAACCAAAATATAGGATAATGAATATGTTGATGTTATTATTCTCAGACCGAAGCTGAGGATAAAGCTGGTGTTGTTATATTATAGAATGTGACAAACGATTACATTAAAAATAATCTCATCAGATTAAGAAGGATTCTGCCGTAATTCAGAAATTTCAGAAAGCCTTCAAACAATATTACCATTGAAGCGAAATGAAGGCTTAAAGATAATAATGAACGTAGTAGAGCACGAAACACTTAGCATTCATCAACTCAGTGCGAACATTATATATCATAACACAACATTATAAATGTAATGAAACAGAATGATAACAGGACAACAAATGAAATTAAGGGGAAAAAAGTTTTTTTACATGGTAAATAAAAATAATTAAGAATGTCTGAGATCCCAAAAGGTATAGATTATTTCACAATATCAATATATTTATTTGTAAAAATGAATAAATGTTTTGGTAATCGCGGGACTACGCTGGTAGATTATCTTTAGATAGACTCCAGGCAATATCATACTTACATACATCTTTCGGATTATGACCAAGTACCCCAAATCGAAGTATTTATTATTGTGTCACCCTTCAGAACTTTTCAGATGTTTGTATGATAAATATAGAACATTTTATCTATATTCTACAACATTAAAATATTAAAATGATGGGAAGACTAACAGGTAACTGAATTCAAGCCGAGTATAATTTTTTGGTATAAAATTTACCTGTTTCTGTCATGTCAGTATGTGATTTCAGTTTATTTTAATCTGGCCACATGAATAGTTCGTACCGTGCCATGCATTATGGAGTAGAACATTGCATGTCAAAGGAACAAAGAAAACGACGACGAACGTCGAGTAGTTTCGTAACGTAGTGGATAACTATGAAAAACGTGAAAACTCGTACCAAGAAATTCCATTGTGTTCCCGGGCTTCCATTATTCACCCAGAACAATGTTGGGAAACTTTCACCAGGTGGTGCAAAGATGCTTACAGTGCTATTTCATTAAAGTTCTATAATTGAAATTATCAATATTTCATTTCATATTTCAATTCAACAGTTGAGGCACTTTCGCAACAATAGCACTTAGATCATACGTTTTAATTATAAAAAAATTTTTTTTTTTCTTAATTCAGAATTACTATTTAAATAGATTTCAAAAGACTACCTTCAAATGAATAAAATAAAAAAGAGTAAGATGGTGGTTTGACGACGCAACTATAGGTTTACATTTATTGCTTTATGAAGAAAATGATCCATGTTCTACAAATTTAATATTAATAATTGCATAAAGATTGGATTGAGCGAAAATAAAGGTGGCAAATGTAATGTCATAAAATATTTCTTCAATCTAATGTAATCTCAATCCATAATATTAGATACTTTTTGATGTGACGCATTAAGGGCTATGTTCAATTTATAGAAATAAAATGATTTTAAGCTGGATAATGTTTTTGTCATAGAATATTAATTTTAGACAGTTAACAAATTGTCTGTTTTGGAAGTGCGCGAATAAAAGAATGATAATCCAATACTATTACAACGAACGTCCTACGTAAAGATTACAATTTAATGTTTTCTTTGAAAATTAATGTTTACATTTGCTTGAAAATACAGTAGAAATAATAACAAAGTATGAACTGATGATAAAATACAAAAAAAAGAACTTTAAGAATACATTACAATAATGGTGCCATACATAAAATATAATGAAAATAATGTAAGAAGGACTAGAAAGAAAATGTTCATTATCACTTAGTAATTCTCTAAAATAGCATTCAGAGAAAAACATTACTGAAATAATAATGTGTTTCTTCGTTTATGTCACTTCTGCTTCTCTGTCTATCTGCTGAGAAGCATCATCGACACGTCCATAAAGCGTGAAAAATTATTCTGGCAGAATAAGATCGTCAGTCATTCGTCTTCCCTACTATGTAGGTATTATTCTATCTACTATATTTGCCCCACTCAAGTACCTACCGAGAACCATCCTTCCTATGAGCTTTTCTTTCGCAGGGTAAAAACATCCCAAAGAAAGGATTCGTTCATAATGCGTGCTCATAATGTTTTAAGGGATTTTTTTCAAGAGACAGAATATCCTTTTTAAGATTATTATAAATATAAAATGTGTAGGTACATAAGTACATCATAAAAATTAAAAATTACGATCTATGTGAATCATTTCAATATTATTATTGAATATTATCATTGTATGTAATGAAAAGTAAAATTAATATAACTATAAAGGAAATATTACTTACATTATATTAAGTGTGAAAATGTATTACGCTGTAATTTAAGAGCCGCCGATTTTTGTTTAATCTGAACATTAATTTTATTTTTATTATGTGCATGAATAGAAAATATTCAAAACTCGGGGTAAAAAACATTAATAGAACAATTTTTAACGAGATTTCAAAGGAAATGAATACCAAACTTTTAACAAGTAGGTACGTAGACAATATTATTATAAAAAATACTGTAATATTATATGCAGAGAAAAATCAAATGATAAAAAATAAAAATGTGTTAGTGGTAGGTAAAACAAAAATGATTTACACATCGTATATAATATAAAGGTTTAAACCTCACATGGGCAACTGATTTCATAAAAAGAGGGTCACAAAAAATACATACCTAATGAATTCTTGTTTATTCTGCTTCAAAAGCGGATATTATTCCATACAAACACTTCAATAACATCTGAGATCTAAATTATATGTCAGAAAGCTATTCAAAATGTACAAAAAGGTTGTTCTATCTATTAGATTGATTTTATCTACAACAAGAATACCTATGTTCTTTTCAGTACTTTTCTTGATATATCATTAGCAATAATCCATTAAACGGCGCCGAATAAATCATCTAATATAATAATATTAATAGAAACATATCGAACACCTACATACCTCTTTTTTATTTAATTATGTCTCGTTGATAGATAAACTATACTTATTTTACACCGTAGCTTTGAATAAATAATTATGAACATTTGGAGAACTTTCATGATAATTATTTATTAATCTATTTTTATTTATTCATGCTATCATGGCATCTCTCAGAATTGGGGTAGCCAGTAGATTAACTACATGAAATAAACATGCAAGCTGTTCTCTTCACGCCAACAAAACAGACATTAAGTATAAGCGGTAACCTCATCGCTGCATTGTATAATGTAAGCTCAGAATGTTTGCACCAAAAGCCTATACTGAACTGTATTGGATGTCTTTCTCATTGATAATATTTGATAGCTTCTTGAATCTGTGATTTATCTATAAGCTCAAATAGCGTATTTTGTGAAATAATGTTATTAAGAAATCATACATATTAATTACAATGAATTCAAAGACAGTATTTACACAAACAAAAAGGGTGTGTTTTTAAAGAGTTTCTAATGGAAGGTTGACTTGTACTAGCAAGTAAATAGACGAGTTGAATAAACAAACAATATTCATAAGAATATGTGGGCTATTTTATTTAGACATAAAACAGCCTGAAGCAACGGATCAACAGTAACAAACATTCCAGTATTAAATACTTCAGCACGTGGATGTATTACATCAAAGGATTTTCAACCCTAAAAGTTGGTATCTAAATAATATTATATTTGCTGTCTATGTAGGTACTACTGAAATTCCACCTTTGGAACATTCTCATTGGCACGCCTGTAAGCAATGAGATGAATGGGATGTTTTGGATTCTGAATATTTACAAGATGTCTGACAAATACCTTACATCTTAAACACACACATTGTATAGCAGCCAAATTATTAAATTATATACAATACATATATATTTATATACAGAAATGTCACAGTTGACTTAATGTATAGTTAAAAATGTTTTATTTATAATATTTTTAGTTATTGTATACCTAATAAAAAAATCAATAAATACGTTCTTAAATATTATACACGTAAGTGTATATATTAAATATTAAAGATAATTATTCTATTTTCATGGCGTGGTCAATTTTGTTGATTACATTTGTTTCATTTGTTTGAATTTCCAGTACATGAACACGAACCATAGAGGTGAATAAATTGTATATAATAAATAAACTGTTAGTACATAGACTTCTTCTCAAATAACCGAGACAATTACGATATCTCAACCACCATAAATATCACGCCTACAAATATATATATATTATATTATTTTAAATATGGATACATTTTTCCTATCACAAATTTCATAACAAAACAACATTACGGAAACAGTTATCATGAGGGAGGAATACCTATTGTATTGTACACATTAAAAATAAACATATTATTAAACAGAAATCAGAAGGGAAAAGTTATAGGTACTTACCTATTGTATTATTTCATGAGTATATGGGGCTAATGATTAAAACAAAATCACAGACTATATTTAGGAAGGAAAAGCGGACATAAAATGGATGCATATTTTTCTGTTATTGTACTAGCTACAATGTTTGTTAGGTTTACAACTCCCCTTTTTATGAATGTAGATATAATACAGTACAAATATTTTGTAGTACATTTTTGGTTACGTACTGAATGGTAATTAAACAAAGGACACACATAACTTGGATCTTTCATTAAGATGAGCAATAAAAGATTTACATATGGAAATACAAATCAAAAAATTTTTCCACTATATTGATTTTTTAATTGTGAGAGACGTCTTTTGATTTCGAGATGATTTACAATGTCCTTGATAGACAGCTCTCTCAACTGGAAATCAGTAGTGGAAAAGTATTTGTTTTTAATTCTACTACCTAAATACTGACATAGTGAATAGGTTTAAATATATTTAAAAAAATAATCTTTATTGTGGAATAAATAAAGTAGCACAAATGGCGGGTTTATTACCTTTAGGCAATTTCTACCAACCAACCAAATGTGAGAGAGATACAAGATGCATTAATATTGATGTACATAGCTATGTACATAAAAGAAAAGATATAATAAAAAATAAAATATATATATATGTATATAGGTACATATAACTAAAGTAGGTATAAGCAGAGATGTGCAAAATACTTCCAAAAAAGTATTTAAATACAAAATACAAATACTTTTAAATTTTTGTATTTCAAATACAAAATACTAAATACTTTTTCAAAATGGTATTTAAATACAAAATACAAAATACGTATTTTCAAAATACTTTTTTAAAATACCTTTTTAAAATACTTTTTACAAATAGTCGAACAAGGTGAAAGGCAAAAGTATTTAATATTTAAACCATTGATGAATGAAAAAGAAATTAAAAACTGGACAAAAGTATACATAAGTGGAGAAAGGGTTGACATGATTAGAAACAGTTGCCTTGTCGCTACCATCTATATGCGGACGATTTGCAAATCTATACACATGCTTAACTTCACAATATCTCCTCTGCCATTTATTCTACCAATGAGTGTTTGCAACAGATCTCAAACTGGGCTAGTGCTCATGGATTACTCCTCAATGCCTCAAAAACCCAGACAATATTCATTGGTAGCCTTCACTCTATATCCAGGTTGAAAAATATGAATTTACCTCCCACTACTATGAATTCAGTAGCAATACCCTCTTCAGCGACAGTAAAGAATTTGGGCATAATCATGGACCAGAGACTCTCTTGGCAGCATCAATTTAACACTCTAAAGAAAAAGTTTTTTTACAAGTTCCACACTCTTAAGATGCTGCAAAAATTCTTGCCCACTAAAATAAATATTGGTCCAATCCTTGCTGTTGCCCATTATCGACTATGCTGATATCGTGTATGTGGACATGAATCAGGATCTAATTGACAAACTTGATCCACTTCAGAATGTTGGCATAAGGTTTATTTTTAATCTAAAAAAAACTGACCACATTTCTGAATATCGTAATACCCTGAAATGGCTTACTGTACGACAAAGACGTGAGCTCCATCTACTCACATTTGTCCACAATGCTCTGTACGCAGGATCAACCCCGTACTATATTAAAGAGGCTTTTGAATACTTGGCGAGTCACGGTTTACCTCTGAGGTCGAATAACCAGCGAATCCTGTCAATCCCGGCTCATGGTACAACTTTCATCTCAAAATCTTTTGCAGTTCAGAGTGCTCGTTGCTGGAATAATCTCCCTTCAAAATTTAGGCTGACTCAAAGTCTGACGTCTTGCAAGCGAGCCGTTAAGGAGAAAATGATTTCCACAAATACAAACACAGCCTCTGAAACCTGAAACCCATCACTCCTAACCCCCCCTCCTTTTTTCCCCCCTTTTCCTTTCCCTTTATGTATGTATGTTTGTATCTTTTTTTTGCAGTCTCTCCCTTTTTATATATATGTGTGTATGTATGTATGATTTGTATATATGTTCACTTTGTGAATGTATTTTTTTTTTTCTCTTTTATTTCCAAAATCCTTTAGATCATTGATTTTATTTTTATCATATGTTTTTTTTTTCTTTTTAAGTTAATACTTTTGGGTTAGTTGGAAGAGATCGCGCCTTTGCGATAAACTCGCCCTCTGTATATTGATTGTATTTAATTTGAATGTATACCTTTTATGTAATTGTTTTTTATCAATGTACAGTAAAGAATGAATAAATAAATAAATAAATTATATATAGCATTGCTTGCAGACAATTGATGAATACCATTGATGAATGAAAAACTGGATAAGAGTATACATAAATGGAGAAAGGGTTGACATGATTCGATATATCATTGCTTGCAGACAATGAGGATGAGCCTTAGGAAGAACTGTCAAAATAGAAAAAAAAATTAATTAAGTCATGACAAAATATACCGTTGTTAGAAGAGATAAGCCGAAAATTGTCATAAATGGATTGAGTATCATCAAGCACGTAAGAGAATTCCTGACTTGGGCTGCAAAATAAATCAGAATGGATAATCCAAATCTGAAATCGTATGGACTACTGTAACATCATATTATATATAGGACTGCTCCAAACTCTTCCTTATCGTCTTCAGATGGTTTTTAATGTTGCCTCCGGATCATTTACAGAGAGAATAAGAGCTGCCACATAACTTCACTACTAAGAAGTCTACACTAACTGTGAGTCCTAGAGATAGTGGTGTTTAAACTGTGTCTCACTGTAAAGGGCAAATACCTCTAAATTTGCAGAAAGAAGAAACAGAGTCGCAGCGTCATCTGCCTGGAACAGATTGCCTCCAGACAAAATTGAAAATGCTACCATTCAGGAGAAATCACAGCGCCCTTGAGATGGCCATGAAACATTAAACGGCGTCATGTATAATTTGTTCAATCATCATTATTATGTGTGTATATCTCAAACATGGAGTACTCTAATGGAAACGTTGTATTTGTAATTCAACAAATTGGCAAAAAAAGCTTGCGTACGCGCATATCAATTAATGGCAGAATTTTGTTTCAAACAATAAAAAGGTATTTTGTAAAATTATTTTGTGTAAAATACAAAATACTCAAAAAAAGTATTTCAAATAAAATACAAAATACTTTTTACAAAAAGGTATTTGAAATACAAAATACAAATACGTATTTTGTATTTTGTATTTGTATTTTAAATACTTTTATTTCAAATACGTCACATCTCTGGGTATAAGTACTAAAAACAAAAAGCATATATAATACGATGTAAGGAACACTCTGCCGTATGAAAAGACATGGCATAGATTCAGAAATTGCAGAACATTATATTTAAAAATTACATTCATTTGATGCAATAATTTCGAAATTTGATATGCTTTAAAAGTTTAAAATATTCATAATTATATTATTTAGAAACTTCAGATTTACACGAGAACAAATCATTGTAAATCTCACAGTAAAAGAATATGTTTTTTTTAATACATAAATCTACATAAATCTAAATCCTTTCTGCCTACCCCGCGAGGGAAGCGGCGTGATGGTATGTATGGATGTATGTATGTATGTAAATCTAGGTTTAAAATAAATTCAAATACATCCAGACATTTTCACAAAAAGCAATTTGCTTGGGTAGTGAAATTGGAGTAGATTGGCAGTGGGTAGAATCGGACAAAGTCATCTGAAAATTCGACACTCACTATGAACCTACCGATCATCTCGATTATATTATCGGCTGCTGAGATAACACAAAAATCATTAGTAAATACCTATGTATCCACTCTTCTTCAAAACCTCGTCTTTTTTTACAGGAAACAAAGTTTTGGTTAAAACGAAAGCTTTACATAAAATATTCAGCATTAATACAGCACTACAATACAAAATTATTACCCGAAACGCTTGACTTCTTTGTAATAAAAAATATCCCTAATAATTGTATGCCAAATGTAAATTTGTAATCTTAGGACGCGAAAGGGAGAGATAAACATATTTGGTTAAATATAAAATGAATGGAATCGATATAGGTGGCTATACAAATGTTGATCGAAGTAAACGAATGTTTTCTTTATTGCTCCCTCCCACACCAAGCACCCTATACCGAAAATAAAGGATGACCATAATATTATGAGTTTTGTTATTAGGATCCGAATACAAATTCTTAGATTAAACATCAAAATACGTGATATTTCAAACGTATACCTACTCTCTATAGCTTGTTTTGTATCCAACCAAATTTATCTTGACCCTTAAATAAGTTTGTAATTTTTTTGCATAATTATGTCTATTATATAAAATAAACCTTTAAAACAACATAACGAAAGAAGCATATTGTCGATTACTTTAAAATGGAAAGCTCGCAAATGAGATTAGAAATTTGATATAAATTTTATAGACGGTCTTATTAAAATTCACAAATATGTACTTTGAAAACTTTTAATATGAAAACAAAGGATTGAAAAGCATTGAACACCTAATAATTAGTTTACTATTTAAACAAAAATTATAAATATATTTCTAAAGAAACAAATAAATGACGTTAAGTAACAAAAACACATAAAAAATAGCCACAAATGCATAAGTATAAATAAAAGTATTCGGACTATGGAAAATCTATTCTATTCAGTGGGTAAAATATACACACCCTCATAAAGGCTTAACACAATTTGATTAGAAACATCGATTCAGAGGAATTTGGAGAAGAAGTTTGGAATGAAATTTATTCCTGCTAGGATAAATATGTATTATATATGAAGGTACTACATAGGTAGTCATAAAGCTAATGGATGGGAGAAACCTTCATAACTTTTACCGCATACACAAAGACCAATATCTATAAATTTCCTACCGTTAATGGTTAAAAGAAACAAACATGTAACAAATACTGGGATTATTGACTCGGTTAAGGTATAAATAATATAGATATTTCATATAATTTATAGAATATCTATATTGCACCCAATCTACGCCACTCGTAAACGAATAAATGGCTTCATAGAGACTGAAGAACAGAAATCTTCGCTAATATTATTGTATTCAAACTAGAAGTTATTTTATTTTTGATTAACAAAGAGAGGATGTTTAGAATATTTTCTATTTTTTTATTATTTAAATGTATTTGGGTTCAACGCACAGATGATAAACCGATATTTGAAATATGCACCTAATTATTGTCAACTTATTAAATTTTACAAATTACAAAATATAAGTGTAATCTACTAGAGCCTGGTGAAATGGATTGTTATTGGGCTAATATCTAAGTGTTCATATTGAAGTTGTTTGTAAGTATTAGGTATTATTATTGTGTAACAGGATAAATCTACAATTTATAAACAAAAGCAGATGTTTTAATATCAAAACTATAGATTCTTCGATGGTTAATTATGCTCATTAAGGTACGTACGTAGTGTATTCTGTCTCAATTTACGTAACAAGGGAAATAATCTACTTTGGAACTGTGACCCAAATAATGAGTTCGGTTGTTCGAAAGCAAGATTCTATCCGATCCGATCCCAAAATACAGTAAATAGTTGAAGTACAACAGATAAAAATATTGTCATCACAAAACGCAACACAGCGGAAATTTGGTAAAGAAAAACCCCTTCGCCTACAACTTTTCGCTCGACGCTTTGTCAAACAGAAAAATGGACTATTTCCACGCCGATAAGCAAGCTTGTAGATTACTATCGTAAATTTCTTAACCCAGAATAAATATTTATTATTATCATTATTTTGACAAGATTGACTGTATACAAAAATTACAACCTCAGTTTTTTTGTGCAAAGTATGTAACCAGCTCGTCCAAACAAGAATTTCGGCAAAGAGCACTGTTTTTCTGTTACTCTTTTACAATACACATTTCCTATGTCAATGATAATAGAGTGATAGTAATGTTGTGGGAAAAAGTGACACAACTTTACTGGCGAAAATACTGGTCTCTGCTCTGTGCTACATGACGAGCTTTGAAGGGAGCTTAGAAAAGATACTGTGACGCGGAAACACCCGTGACTAGACATAGTCGGAGGAGAGGAGGACCTTTTTGACCTCGCGGGAAACAGAGAACCATTCACCATAATTGCCGACATTTGGAGAACCTGACAAGGCACGGGAAAAGAAAATAATACATTTAAGTTTATAACCCTGGTTTTTCTATTCCACTTTTCCTTGTCACCTGTTAGTCTTTTCTTGTTCGGCCTCTACAATTACCGTTGACAAAAACAGAGAGAGATTAATATTTAGTAAGTATATACATGGATATCAATATGTACCTACAAGCTCTGAAATAGATTAAATACATGGTTTATTCTAAGTAGTAAGGAATATTATTCTCGTCTTAAATACGAATATGCGGTCTAAGACTAATATTTGAAGATGTAACTTCGGGTTTACATGCCCGGAAATTTATTAAGGTGGCATATAATATGTAGACATATATATATTGCTGGAGATTAGAATATATAGCGATATATTTGGGCAATAAGTAACTCAAATATACTGAGGAATATATTACACAAGTCTTACAGGTACCTTTGTACTCCCAAAACACACAGAAAGAAAATCCACATAGTGAAATGTATAAAAACCAAATAATTGCGACTCATAATTTCCAAATAAATATTTTAATCGTTCGTTTGTTAGAATACGTATGTTCATATTTTTTCAATAGACACAATTATTAGACAAGGTTGAAGGAAAAATGAGATAATTTAGTAAATTTCATCCCTCTATTATTATATGTTATTTTGTGTGCAACAAGTAACAACAAGTAAGCCTACTGTGTGATATGCCGTGGTGGTATACGAAGAGATTTCTGAGATAAACTATTATATTATCTCATCCAGAATCTTTATTTGCAAATAAATATTACAACTGCTAAAGGCAAGAACTTAATAACGAGTACTATGTAAATAAAATATCAAATCCTTTGCACAAAATCATAACATAACTTTTAAAAAAATAAATTATTTTTCTGAGTCATTTTTCTCAATGCTGAAGATCGTGACCAATAAGTCTTTCGTCTTTACTGCTTGCTAAATCATAGATCTCCCACTCCTCCCGAGTCCCGACACGTCACATTTCTAAATGCTTCCACTACCGTTGAGGCAGTGACAGACTTAATTTGGTCTGTCAAAATCAGGGGCAAACATTTGTTAAATTTTCACTACTTTTATTACAAATCAATAGTACCTACTTCAAAATGTCCACAAGAGTAGACGAAAATGATATAGTGGCAATCAAAATAGTGAAATTTAGTGATATTTATTATTTTAGTTTAAAATTATTATTATCTCAATTTATTTATTTACTTTTTGAGTTGGTTTAGTCATGTGAAACGAATGGAAGAGGAAAGAATGACAAAGAGAATATACTTGTCTGAAAGGGTGTAAGGAAGCGCGGGCGTTCGAGAACTACATGGCTTGACCATGAAGATCAAATTCTCAAGGACGGTCGTGTATTGAGTAAAAGAAATCGACGTGCGTGCATGAGAAATTGTATGAATGTAGAAAAAGCTAAATAAGTATGTAAGGACAGATCAATATGTCGTTCCGTTCTCTCTGCCTACCACACTTGGGATGTGGCGTGAGGGGATAGATAGATTATTACCTGAAGTAGCAAGGCTTAACAAATTACCTACCTAAAATGTTAACAAATTTCAATTATTTTAACAAAATATTTAAATGGTACCACCTGTATATTAACGCGTGAGATATAGAATTAAAAGGTAGATACTTACTGTAAATAATTTAAAATACACTCTCTCTCTCCCCACTTTCCACTTTCTCCATTTTCCTTCATCAAAAAGCTCCAACAATGGCATTTACGAGCATTGTAATTTAAAGGGGAAAGTGCAGGAAAATATGATGAAAATAAATTACGCAAATTATTATTCTATGTTATGTATTACCTACCGCATTACCTACATTACTGTAATGTTATGTCGAAAATGAAACAAACATACACATACCAACAATTTGGTACAAATGTTAAAGAGAATACTGTAACGAAAATAACACCTTATCTATTCTTTGAAAAACAAAATATATTTTTAAACACTTCTAACTTATAGGTATTTCATTCTGTCTTTCACATGATTGGGTTAACCAACGAACTAACCGCATGTAAAAACATGTAAATCGACTAGCTCTTCGTTCCAATAGAAGTGAAAGACATTCAAAATGGGTAACACACTTCATCGCTTAATATGAGAGATTTTAAATGCCTTATTCATGAATTTTAATGAATACCCGTCTCTCACGTGACATTCATGATTTTATTTATTTATTTTTCATTCTTTACTATACATTGATCATTACGCATATTATTTTAAAGGAAAATTCATTAAAATAAATAACAGCTCACTTAAATTTAGGTACACAAAAGAGAAGGAATCATAGTTTTTAGGAATATAGGAAAATAAAGATATTTTTACTACTAACATTTTAACATTTGATTAAGTTAATATCTCGGTTTCAGTGAAATAAGAGTTACGCAAAATGAGACAAATAATGAAGATAGATATTATAATAGAATTTACGAATATTCCTGTAAACTTTGTTTATAAAAAAAATGTTACAAAAGTTTCCAATGTTTTTATGGGATTATTCTTAAGTTTGCGACAAATAAAATGACCGTGTAAATGAATGAATTTCTACGTCTCGGTATATTCCCACAGGCAAAACAATAATTTATATACAATAATAAAACTTTTATACGGGCAGAAAAAATATGTATAAGGAAAAGAAAAAAAATATATGTATATATATATAGCATTATGATATCAAAAGAACGTACCAGTCTTATTATAAAGAAAACGACATAAATGTATCAATAACATTCGCCGTATAGGTAGTTCTCCTATTTGAGTTGAATATAAAAATAATATTTCCTCGAACAAAAGAAAGAACCACAACAACTTCGAAGGCACGTAGATCCATTTATTATGTCAAGAAAAAATAATAAAGAAGCACTCCATTGATATAATAAAATAAACACAACAGGTGAAAACCAAGAAAAGTGTCAGGACGAAATACCGCCTGTTTAATGCCTGAACTATTCCAATCCTACATACAATATGGCTGTGAGTCTTGGAAACTTAACAAGGCTCATGAGCGAAAGATAATAAATTTCGAAAACAAGTTTTATAGAATGATTTTGGATGTAAGGTTATGTGTGCATGGCACAAATAATACTACGCCAGCGCATTCAGTAAAAATTTGTAGTTTCTAGTATTACAATGCAGGAGAAAAGATGGTCCTGGTTGTGTCATGTCTTAAGAATGTTCAGTGATGGTAGGTCAAAGTGAGTACTGTAGTTTTAGTTGTAGTTTTGTAGTTTTAGTTTTTGATGAAATCAATAGATTACGTTGATGGGAGTGGGTCTTTAGAAAAAGGTTAAATGAAAATTTTAAAAAAATTTAAGATCTACTTGGAGAATAATGTTGTATTTTAATAAGCTTTATAGAACATTTTAAAACTGTAACAATATTTCAGCGAAATGTTCTGAGTTGGTTTAAATTTAGGGTTGAAGAGAAGTTTATTTCAATAACTTGTAATGATATATAATTAATAGTAGCAAAGTTCATTAATATAGTTTGTTCAGGTCGTGAAGTTCAAGATTGAACTAACAACTAATATAATATGTAATAGGAACTATTAATATGCACTTAGTTATGAAATAAGTCTATCCGTTTATAATGCATAATACTTATTCGTAGAAATTATTCAAAACTCTCCTTTATCATAGTTTACTTTGATGATCCAACGGTCGTTTGTTTTAAAGCCACATTTTAATTTTACACAAGTCGTGGTATTTGGGTCATGTAATGATCATACAACCAGAGCTTTAATATGACAATGTTTTATGCAGATATTACATATACTTTGTCATTTGAAAACTTTTACAGTCTTTAGTGATTGTATATAGTTTTATTATAGTAAGTGTAAAAAATAGTTTTACGAGAACGTGAATAAAACAGATCTTTTTTATCATTTCGTCATTCAACGCTCCTCTCGGCAACACAGGACAGAAACCAGCCCCCTCCATTCATAGTGTCTCTGCGCCAATTTAGTCACCTCTTCCCACGATATACCCAGCGCTCTGATATTGTTGTCGTCTGAACGACGTATTGTGAAAGAGGGATGTCCGGGCCATCGGAACGCTTGTAAACGAATGAAAAACTATCAAATAATTGTGTCGGTGCACACGTAGTAGAATTCCAGATTGATAATGACCTGATAAGTCGAAAGACGTCTCTCTCGGAATCAACAATCTATAGTAGAAAGAAACACTTGTTTCAATAACATAAAAAATACCAAATTCTGATTTCAATTGGTAAATCGTTAAACTGTTTAAATAAACTACACTTTTAAATGAACATCAAGAGCACTATGTAATATTCTCTTTCACAAATATGCAGCTGCGATTTCTTTTGATCGCAAAGAAAATTATTTTTCCACATAATTATAAAAAGACACAGATATGTGCTTATGTCATATGCAGAATCTTGTATACCTACATTGCATACGAGGGTAAAAGAAAAAATTGGATTAAATTAAAAAGGAGGGGTGCGATAACGAAATACGGAGTTATAAAACTGCAAAGCATCCCTCACTTTGTGGGAATAAAGTAACAGATGAAACAAAAATGTAATTAACTAAATTTAATTAATTGAACGCTGTGAGTACATAAACTGGCGTACTAATTTAACAGTATTAAGGGAGAAATTGATAATAAAATACAATGAAACTAAGTCAAGCAGAAAATTTAGTATTTATTAAGGAAGACACTAGCATGTTGATACTATGAATCTATGAAAATATTCCATGTATTTGTCAAATAGGACATAAGGTAAAGTCAAATGTTGCATTGATGCTACGTCTATAATTTCTTCTTTTTTTATTAAAAGATGCCTTGAATCGGGTGATTTAAGATAAAATAAAAGACTTTAATGTTTTTGAAAGGTTTTTCTTGCTATAAAGATAGAAATAACTCAAATTAAAAGGAATTTATACATTAAAGCACCAAGCGTTCTTTCATGTAAAATAGATGTTATTTTGAAAATTCAAACAGAAGAAGCTGTTATTCACTTTGTGTTTTCATAAGTATGCAGAATATTATAGATCAAAGGAAAAACGATGAAAAATAAACAACAGATAATCGCTAGAAAAATATATTTTATTTTTTATTTTATTTTTATTTCATATTATTTTCATGTATTGAGAATAATTATAAAAAAATACCTATCTATCTATAAAAGCAGTACATATCTCACAAGCTCATCAGTAGCCTGCAGACCGACTGTATGCAACAAATATGCAAGTTGTGCTTACCGTGTCAATACCTCATCGTTGAATCAACAAAGTTAAATGTATTACGCGGAATATTTTACTAATACCTTCCTTTTACAGGATAATCCAAAACAGGCAGATAAGAGTGGAAGACCTATTGTTTGAAAACATATAATCTTTTAATAAGGGAATTTAATGATGTAACCAATACAGTGGTGACGATTGTAATGAGCTTTATTGCTCTTCGTAAAGATTTCGATGTAACAAAACTGGGTTGGCTTCATCATGCTATTATTATTATTCTACTTTAATTAGATCTATGAATAGAGATTCTAATCGGTTTATCTTATTATTATTATTATTATATTCATACATACATTGAAAGCTTCTACGAAGGATTATACGGAGGATTGAAATTTCTTATTTCATGTACTTGACTACATCATCATGTCTGGTGTACCAAGATTAGATATTACCTAATATCAAAATCTTAATAACAATTTGTTATATTTGTATTATATTCTCGCACTCTTTTCTGTGCGTTTATGAGATGCCTGTAAAGGGAATGTATTAGTAAAACATCACGTATAAGACATTCAACATAAAAGATTATTATAAAATTAAAAATAAAAACACTGTTTAATTCCACTATGGAATTGTTTAATTGTTATAACGTTTTCAACTTCAGTGTACCTAGTCATCTTCATACTGTTGTATTGTTACCGAAGATGACTACATTGTGGTTGAAAACGTTATAACAATATTAAACAATTCTCATAGTGGAATTAAACAGTGTTTTAATTTAATAATTATCTTTTATGATGCATTTCATGAAGTAACACTAGAAAGTATAGAGTATTATTATTATTATTTATGAGATTACGGCAACCCGTCTCTTGTGGGACGATTTGTGCCAAGTACAATATTTTTAGAAGATGTCACGTAATATTAAGGCATTAATTTATAAGATAATAAAATTTCTTTTGGCGGATTTTAAAATCTTGAGATATACAGAGAGGGTATCAGTGTGCAAGAGGCAAGACATATTGATCGGATACTGGACTTCAGTTATCTCATAATACAAGTCATGAGAGTCTCTTATTGGGCAACCGAGGAAGACATGGTCCAGAGATTCCACATCGAGCTCGCACTCGCAAAAAGGGGATGAGACAAAACCTAACCTAAATAGATGACTGTCTAACCTGTGGTGATTAAAGCGCATGCGAGTCAATGAGACAATCTCTGACCTGGAAAACTTGGAATTTTGGAACCATGGCTTTCTGGAGATAGACTCATTGATGCCCCAGTACACTGATCCCTTTATCCTACCGATCTCGTTCCAATAGTTGGTCCAATCAGACATAGCTCTGAACAAGGCAGTACGCTTAATGTCATTCAGGGGGAGTTCAAAATTATCAGGAACTAGACCATTCCTAGTGGGCTCCTTTGCCAATGCATCCACGTCCTCATTGGGCGTGATACCACAGTGGGCCGGGATCCAGGCTACGATAACATCCCTTCCCCTCGCTACCTGTTCATATAGTTTCTTCCTTATTTCCAGGATAATACAATTGTCATTATATGAGCCAGATGCAAGAAGTCGTACCAGAGATTATAGAGTATTAAACATATTAAAAAAAAACTTATAAAATCCATTAGCCAAAACATTAACTTCGCTTATTCTATTCGTTATTCTAAAATCGGTATCTTTTTGAAACGTTCCCACAAACTTAAAAAAATTATTGAACATAGGTATATATATGATAACATTGTTGCTGATAGATACTAATTAATTGGAACAGCGTGGCTAAAATCTCATGATAGATATAAGTGGAAAGAGAGAGTTAACTCCTGATGCCACCGTTCTCAGACACGAAGAAAAAAGCGAGAGAGAGATAAAATGAAAAAGGGGTATTCCCAAAAAGTAGATACTTCAATTTTATGTCACTGCAGAATACAGAGGAAAATATTATTCAATATTAGGTTCGTCCCTACAAAACCGTTTACGACAGTAACTTACCAAATATTGTTTTATATTTAATCAATACGGTAAACAATATTTTCTATAAACAAAACTTACAGAGTAAATAATATTAAAGGAAGTATATGAACAATGTTACGGTGGGGAGGGATAAAAATACGTTTTACAACCGTAAAATGTTTGATGATGGTAATATTAAATGAATGTTTGAATAAAGAAATGTTTTGAAAAAAGAAAATATGATTTTATCTTTCATTAACGTACAAAATGTAGTAATAAAAACATAAGAAGATAGAAAATCTTTTGAACAAGTGTGTATGAGAACTTACCAAACAAATTTAGGTTGTTAACAGAGATAGCACAAAACTTTGAAATAATATGTTTAAACGAAACACTTATTTTATTTTTTGCACATACACCTGAGTTAACCTTCTTGACGAAGGAATTAATTCTCACAAAAAACTTTATTTTTCACAAAATTCACAGAACAATTCAAAATAGAATCGCAAAAACGATTTTCTTCAAAATATTTTTATAACAACTTCTCCGCATAAATTTACTTTTATTATGTAAAACATTCAGAATACAACTTTTTGTTAAGAATTCACAGCATAAATATTCACAACATTAGTGAAACATTTTTGGAAAACGGTATATTTTAAATTAAATTTTTATAAAAGCAGAAGAATTATTCTAATTTTTTATTTTACTTAGTATACACTAACATCATACGTGTTAAAACAAAATATTTTCCAATACTTTACTCTGAGAGCAATTTACGAAAACTCACCAATTTAGTAAGCCATGAAATTAAATTCTGCAATCGTAAATTTTTGACACTTCGAATTACGAGAGTAATATTTAAAACATTCGATTCGTTTTAAAAAATCCCGCCGCGGACGTTTAGTTTCCGTCCGCGCCGTATGGGGGCGAGAGTGCTACTGACAGCCAACGCTAGTAAATGTTCTGCGCTAACTTCAACCCCAACGAAAACAATAAAGCCTATCTCTATACCAGGACGCACCACCGGGAAACTATTTCTGATTTCCCTCAGAGCTCTCGTCCATTCACTTCGTGATATTTTTTCGGTATGGGGAACATTATGATTGTTTTACAAAATATTAACATTCCTGAAAATGTTTTGGAAGTGCCTATTAAAATGATAATTCTCTTTAAAATCTGCGAGATAACAATGTCTAAAAGAGGAATATAAAATATACTTTATTATAATAAGTATCTATTATTATCGGTACATTTGCAGAGGAATGTGAAAACAACAAAGAACAAAACAAGAAACATTACAAAATATTTTAAACAAACACAAACCTAGAAAAGAAAATTCTGAATCTTTAAAAAGTTCATCTTATCTACATATATCCATATAAAATTAACAAAGTGTTATTATTTATTCCAAATGTTTATCAATGTTTATTTTTATACACACAGAGTTTATCATAATGAAATTTAATAAAAATAATAACGATTGTAATAAATAAAATATTCCACAAACACATATTTAGTTCTATTTGCAAAGAAATTTTATGGCTCAGTATGAATAAAAAATGAAGAGTAAAATAAGTAAGTAAGAGTAAAGAGTTCGTCGGTAGCCTGGAGGTAGAGTCTCGGCCTTCAGAACAAGGGGTCCGTGGTTCGATCCCAGGTGCCGGCAAACTCCCCTTTCACGGCACAAGCTTTTAGCTTAGTGTGAAAGGTGTATAAGGTTGTATTTGGGTTTATAACAAACCCTGATATATCTTTTTAAAAAAAAAAAAAAAAAAAAAAAAAAAAAATAAAGTGTTTCCGTTTCCGCTGAAAAAATTAAGATTTATCAATAAAATAATATTATCCCTGCAATACTTACCTATTCAAAAAATGTTTCAATTCATATAATGAACACGTATTCTGTATTTTATTTATCAAATGATATCTATCATTATATTTCTAAAATGAAAAATAAAACATTATTACAGTGCCTTTTTAGGCACGAAGATGGAAGCCTGTGTATTCATTGCATGCTGTAATATTATTCTTAAATAAAATGCTAATTTAGTACTTCCACTGTGACTTAAGTCGCGAGCCGACTTTCAAGAGCTTCCGCTCTCATCATCAGGCTAGCGTAAGTTAGATTACTGGCTACCACACTTGTGGGAAGTGGCATGATGAGAGAGAGAGAGAGAGAGAGAGAGAGAGAGAGAGAGAGAGAGAGAGAGATTATTTTTACGATAACAAAAATAAAATAATTTAAACCCAATACGGATCTACTCAGCTTTTATTTGTTTACTTCATTCACCTAGGCAAAGTACCTATGGCTTTTAGAACACAATAAAAAAACAACGCACAAACTTGTGCATCAATATTATGAATGGGTATGTGTAATTTTGTTAATGTCAAGTATAATATTTATAACAAATCTACATACCTACATGTTTCTATGATGGAAATCGAAAGTACACAATAGTAGGTACTCTTGGAGTAGGTAACTATTGTTTGGAATAGCACCTATGCGATTTGTTTTCAGTGTTGCTGGGATAGCTACTATACTACATAGGGTAGCTAAGAAATCTTTTGGGGGTACATTGAGTAGCGCCAGTACTTTATGTACATACTTACTTACCCACCATTACTAAATATCTACCACTACATATTATATAAGAGGTGCAATGTACCTTATCTACACATCCCGTACACAAAACTTACTGGTGGGTAGGTGACGGTGTTGCTATATCGAAGTACTACTTTTGTATACGCTAAAGTGGAGTTACATACTCTGAACTTTCCTATCAATAATAATAGATATACTTATACCTACATTCCTCTATGAAAATAACAAAACCTGGCTCGGTATCGATGGTGCAGTACCGATACAAATACTCAAATACTCTTACACCTATTAACATGTACCTTCAATATTTACCATTGAATAGGAACTTTGTAGATAACACAACTGTTTTCACGTTACATTTTTGTTTCATGTTTTATTTGCTTATCTTTTGTATCGTTAAAGGACCTCCGAGAACAATATCATTTGATTAAATATTCGGTGAATACAGCCAAAGTAACAAAATAAATTGAAAAGCATAATTAAGTATGAAAAGGGATTCGTTGAATATAATTTTTACTATTTATCTATTTGTGTATAGCATCACAGCATCTCTCATAGTGGGGTAGCCAGTAGATATAAAAATTGTCGTCTCCTTGCCATAAAAAAAATTGACATTCAGAATTGACCTATTTCATCCGTTGAATTAAAATTGTTTCATTCGTGGTGTTTTAGTAAAAGATGTCTTTTATTGGGCACTCAAAAAGTTTGAGTCCTATAATTTGCCTGGAACTCTCACTTTGATTAATTTACACAGAACTAAAATTTTCTAGCAGGTGTATTGTATTCTCGAAATAGACAATTTTATCGCAAGTAGGAATTGGTAAAAGATCACGAATAAGACATTTATCATTTTCAATTCAGCGATCAGAGCCACCTATCCAAAATGTTTTTTTTATTATATTTATTTTTTAATGGCATGGAAAGAACATATTCAATACGTGTTAATCTGTTGACTACCTCATCCGTGTCAGATGTCAAGATGGTATCTATTAGTGATGTAACGAATATTCGCATTCGCATATTTCAAAGTATTCTCATTCGCATTCGTATTCGCAAAAAAATATGCGAATGTTTTGCGAATATTATTTCGGTAATAAAGTATCGGATATTCGGTATAAGTACCGGATACTTACCCGGTACATTATAAAAAAAGGTACTGCAAGAAAATATTCTGTAAGAAAACCGAGGAGTTATGAAATATTTTGAATTACTATACCATTTTGGAAATTCGGCGACGTGGAGGTAGAAATTTTAATGATTAAGCAATATTGTAGAAATCTAAGCTAGTCAATATTAATAGTCGAAATTAAATAAAATAAATAAAAAGCTAGTCAAAATTAATAATAATTACAATAGCCGGCAACAAATATTCGCTTTCGCGAATATCGAAAATCACACATTCGTTACATCACTAGTACCTATACAAGATTTAATATAGATAATTTTATTCTCTTTGTCCGTAGCCGATTTCAAATACTTTTAGAATCTTCATCCTTGCTTATATATTTTTTCAAAGTCTAACAAAGCATTGCTCTACGATATTTTAAGCCCATATTCTCCCTCTTTAAAACAACATTAAACACTCAGTGGAGATTAGACGAGTACCCGTTGCTAAGACACTTACCAAACTCACTTGCTTTATGTTCAGTTCAGTGCACTTATTTTGATACGTGTACACGAGCAACAAGTTATTCTTTAGCACTTTAGTCTTTCAACATTATCGGTAAGAAATATAGCGGAGAATTTGATATTATACGGCGTTGCTATAAACTTTTGAAACTTTAAAATGTTTATTATGCATCACACAAAATTATATGCGTATATAGTTAGATAATTTCAACAAATTTCACAACAGAATTTATAGGAAACAGCAGATGTATCCCGATATTTACGAATTCGATTTAAATGTACTTTACCCATGGTACGGAAACCAATTCATTTCTCGAACAATTACTATATTCGACCTCCATTGGGTATACCAACATTTCACACCCAGTTTTTACACGTAAATAGTAAATGTATAAATACCAAAAACTCATTCGAATTTGATGAAACACTGAATCAAAGATGTGAAATGTTGTACACGTAATATTTTACGAATACCTGCTATTAACAGGACACTCGAAAAATTACAGAAAGGAATGGGAGACATATTCTCAGCTGAGGACTCAACGGAGAACTTTTTTCCCACGTGAATTCACCCCATACACAAGAACTTGGGGTTATTGAGGAGATACACGAACGACTAGAAAATAAGAAATATATGCTTAATATAAAAAACCATGTACCTTTATGCACTTCTTATCCGTGTATTAATACTTGTCATATAAGGAAAAAATATAGTTTTAATGACACACTAATTGTTGAATAGGTATATTGCAACGCATTTGCCTCCACAAAATAACAATAGGTTGATAAGATGCGGAGCGTTTATGTCGCAGACGGATAATAGCACACAAAAGTATCATAAATATAGTAGTTACATATATAGGCAAAATTGCCCGGTGTGCTTATGAAGAGAATATTTGATACCCCAAACTAACAAAACTAACAACCCTCTTCCTATGTTCAAACAGTATACTTCACAATTAAGCAAATACAATTCAATATTCTGAATTGTCCAGGAAATTGGTAAGTAGTACTGAAGTTCCAACAACAGATATCCCACAGACAGTACTACAATCTTTGTATTATTATTTACGTAAGTCGATTCACAGTCGGGTCACGAAAGTTTACATAAAAATTTGAGAAGATCTGTCGTCTTGATGATCAAATGGATATAAAACAAAAGAATATCAATTAAAGCAATTTTTTTTCCTAAATTTTGTTAGAAAGAAACACTTGTTTCAATTCACCTAATTAAGGAAGTCTACTACGTGTACACTGACACAATAAATAAAAGCACTTCAAATAAAAATAGAAATGTGCAGTTTTCTCAGTTCTAATATTCTAGAATCGACATGATGTTGCTTCTACACCCCTCAAGTAAACATAAAGACAGAATTGCAACATAATTACGTATATATTTGTATAGTACATATATTCATGAAATGAAGCAAAAAATGGTTCGTTTAATATAAAAATAAAATAATATATTCTTCATTATTGTTTCTTAGAAATAAATCCAGTGTGAATTATTGACGCCTATTGAATTTCAAATTATATTTATTTTCAAAATGAGATTAATTAAAAAAAATAATAATGAAATATCCAAGTAAATTATTGGTTAGACGATTGTCTGAAGAGAAATTGCATTTCACATTATTCATTTGATTTAATTATACTCTAAATAGTGACATTCAACATTTCTGACGCAGAGAGCAAGCTTAGATATATGATATTCAAAAATTTCTCATCAATTTGTATCAGGAAGACATATTACATAGGGGCATAACTTTAATGGCTGCAGAAGCCGCATACTCACCATTCAGTACTCAAAGAAGAGGAAAATCTAATAGCAGTAAGCTTAGCATACTCTGTCCTGCCTACCTCGCTTCTCAGACCACCACTATTCACGTCTGCTAACCGCATTGCAATATTATACGTAGGAAGAATTACATACGTCTCACATGTTACCAAGCTAGGTATTTAGATTTGAAATTGTTTTACTCGAATTGGTTTCAAATTTAATCAATCGCAACATAGTTTATTTATTTATTCAACAACTTGAAGTAGGTTTTTTAACAAATTTAAATTGTCAAAATAATAACATGAACAATGCAAAACAACATTAAACATTAGGTCCAACCATAACCAAATAAAATTCATACATTCATTCATAATACGTGTTCTCACCCCTGACAACTACAATCTCTTAATAGTTGGTACTTTCTGGCGTGATAATTCATAAACACGCAGAAAATTCATTTCATCTGACTGTAGCACATAGCACTACTAATTATTTTTTCTTCTTATTTTCGTACCTTTCCCATATAGTTCACAAGATTGATTGAGTGCAGTTTGGGAGACCTCTTTCTTCATCATTTGTGATTCTATAATCTTCTGAATTGTACGAAATAAGAAATAAGATTCACTTATCAATCAATTCACGAAAGATACCTACGTTTGTAACGTAATGCTACCGACTAATGGACAGATAAAATTAGATAAGTAACGGAATCTATCGTAGAAAATAATATAAAGTATAAAAAATAAAACGTACTCATAGAATTTCCTACAGTAATTAAATTTCCTAAATAGGTATAGGTACTCGTATCTATAATATCAAGCAGTAGATATCCAGACAAGAACACTTGGCTTAATACTTAACCCCCGTATCACATGTAACCGCGGGGATATCAACACGATGAGTAGCTGGAAGGAGTAGACACCGAGGATCACTTGTTACTTCCGGCTCATCATCGAGGGTCCTTGTGACTAGCCAAATGATAGTTTCTCTGCAATAGGTAATAATAATAAGATCCCGAGGGGAATTAAAGAGCGAGGGGAATAAAACACGTTTATAGCTACAGCCTGATGCTTTGTTGTGGTCGAAATGGTTTTTCTGTATCACATAAAATGGCTTTTCGTAATTCAAAGTTAGAGGCACAGTCAATATTTGAAACAGAAATGAGTTTCAAAGTTTATCCTATTACACATTTCTTCAATTTTACAAAACGTAATATCTGAATCGACAAATGATAATCCAATTCTGGTAAATAATACTTAGTTCACTGTGCTACCCTTCCGCAACAGTATTTTTTTTTTATTCTGTTCAACGTAAGTAAAGCAATCCAAAAAAAAGTTATCACAAATTATTGTTTAAGAATTTAATAATAATAACCGATTTAGGTACCTATCTTGTACAATATTATTTTTCTATGCAGTACTTGGGCAGTAGAATAAACCAGGATGGACGCTCCAAATCGGAAATGGTGAGCAGAATAAACCAGGCTAGGATTGCCTTTAACAAAAAATCGAAGATATTGGAATCCCCAAATATTGATTTAAGTGTGAGGAAGAACCTTACTAAAGCCTTTGTATGGAGCATTCTGCTTTATGGTTGTGACACGTGGACCATCAGCAAGATTGAAAGCGGACGGTTGGCGGCCTTTGAGATGTGGTGCTACAGACGCATGCTGAAGATCTATTGGTCGGAACACGTCGAAAACGAAGAAGTATTAACCAGGGTAGGCGAAAAAAGGCAACTTCTTAAGAGAATCAGCCAACAACGAGCTAACTGGATTGGCCACAACATCAGGCACCCAGGACTACTCATCGCCATCGCGGAGGGTAAGACCGAGGGGACAAATGGCAGAGGCCGACCAAGAGATGCGTATATGGACCAACTGAAGAGGGACATGAACTGTGGCTCATACGTAGAGCTGAAAAGACTGGCTGAGAATAGGGAGGAATGGAGAAGAAAAACCAAACTCGTTGCAGACCAATAAATGGATTGTAACTCCTTATATATATATATATATTTAATTTTATTTCACAATATATATATATATATATATATATATATATATATATATATATATATATATATGCAGTAACAAATAAGAATGAAACGAAACAGATAATTGAAAAAAAAAACACAATATGTAGTTAACTTCCAAATGACTTTATTAACTTCGCGTACTAGTATTCGGAGACTCTTAAATACTGTTTGTCTCTGTATCTTATTTCACTTTTTACTAATCGCCTGATGATGGAGACGAGAGTCTCCGAATACTAGTACGCGAAGTTAATAAAGTCATTTGGAAGTTAACTACATATTGTGTTTTTTTTTTCAATTATCTTGAAATGGACTTCCAACAAGTACCTTCGGTCAACAACATTAATGTTTTATGAAACGAAACATTTATGCCCACGATTCGCAAAGCATAAAAGCTAACATATTTTTTATCAGTATGTTTAGCGTCTAAAATATTTGAAAAAAAATGTATTTAAAACTACCAACACCAGAACACATATCAGTTAGTTTAATTTCTATAGAAAAACTTAACCTAAAGCCTCGCTAAAACATTTTAGATACTCGGCATCTACCATAAAACTGTTCATAATGACTATACTAGTACCTACCCTTAATTTAATAGCAAGAGAAATAATAATAAGTATCTACCTGTATGGTAGGATTGGTAGGTATATAAAACAACTAAATTGCCCTTCAACTTAAGACGTTATCCTGAACCTTAATTAACAATATACCATAACGACATTTATGGATAAAAGCTTTTCTAACATAACCATTAATAATTCAAGCACATTTCATACTAAGCTATTTATATCATACACAAAACATAACCTCACAAAGCAGGTGGTAGTAGGTAGGTACACAAATAAAAGCATTATATATATTTTTAAAAAATCACCTCCACGTCAATAACTTGAGGGCGATAGTACAACAGAACACATTATCGGTGTCCCTCGTCGTATTTGTGAATTTTCTATGAGCTTTTATTGTAGCGGTATAGCCTACAACAGCCCGTGATGAAAGGAAAATGCAATTCACGTCGTGTGTGACTGAGTGGCAAACGCGATAAATCATTCATTTTCAATTTTGCTTCAACGATCATCGCCTTTAGAGTTCATGTAAATAAAAATGTGGAAACTTGCATGCCCTAATTCTACATAATTAACTCGTAAGTTTCTTATTTTATTATTGACACGAAGTATTTCAGAGGTATAAAAGTTTATTTTTTTCTTCTTTTAGCTGAAGTTATAACATTTTTCAAAATGAGACCATCAGTAGTTGGATGAAAAATCTATCCAAAATATTACTCGTAGATTAAAAAAAAACAACGATTATCTCAACATATCAATACCAGAATAAAATTAGTACCTTGATGTATGTGACATTCAACATCTCTAATTTAGCAATGAGGTACACAATCCATTCTGAAAATCTTGTTTATTACTAACATGGAGAGGACGACCAGCATATTTGTTATATGTAATTAGTTTACTAGCTACCCCACTTGTGGTAAATTTAGACAGAATTATTAGACTTTTCAATACGTTATAGGTATTTGATAATAATTACACATGAACCGATACTTTTACTCGATATTATTGAGAATAAAGAGTCCCCACCTACGTGATTTCTTATCGCATACATTTTTACTTATTGTTTCTAATCATCCCTTGAAACACTGTTACTTAAGTATAAAATATGTTTTACACCCTATTCCATATAGTTGCCCACCTATTCATTTGTAAACACATTAATTTTCCTAAAAAAAATAAACCACCACCAGATTGTTGCAAGTAGCTGTGTTATAGAATAAATTCAATAGTTAGGGTTTCAAAGATTGACATTCCCTATCCAAAATGATTTAGACCAAGAAGGGTGATGGCTGATTAGATGGTAATCAATGCATTAAATAATATATTTCGTAAGAATATTCAAATTATAATGCAGACGTTTCTCTTTATAGTATTTTGAGTGAGGCTTTTCATATCCCCATCCATCAAATGCAAAGCAATTTGAATATATTATTGCAAGGAATTTTATGTAAATACACCTTTAAATATCGTTAGTTATACTTACTCTTAGGGGTTACCAAATGTAAATCTACGTATTAATGTATCATATTTTTCAGGATAAAATATGTTCGCAGTAGAATGAATTCTTGTGAATACATTTTTCAGTAGTTCTAGTAGTCCTCCAAGCCAACCTCATAGGCAGTAAGAAAATAGATTTAAAAAAATATACACATGGGTACACAGAATTGTCATATTAATTTTAGATCATAATTTTATTTAGCAATTCATAAATATTTTGATTATATTTTACTCCACATTATTAATCGGTCCAAATGATGAAACTTAGGTACATGATACTTGCCTTTCATTTTTATATTTACCATCTTACTTACTCTCTGCTTAAATTCTCTTTTTGACAATAGATTTATTTACAAAATGAATTAGAATTATATTATTTGTCTCATGAGATTGAGATTTCAGAAACTGCATGAATGTGGAGGAAGCGAAAGAATTATGCAAGGATAGATCAACATGGCGTTTTGTTCTCTATGCCTACGGCGTGACCACCTGGGACATTTGGCGTCAGAGTATAGATAGATAGATAAAATTATTATGAAAAGAAATTAACTGGTAAAAATTAAAATAAAGTCAAACTAAAGCTGAAAACTCAAAAACGTTTTGTAATGTAATACATTTTAATACAGTCTTAGACCTCCTATATACTTCGAAACTAGAAAACGTATCACCTTTATTCCCTTCAAATTAAAAACAAATTATAGAATGAAAACATTTGATTGGCATACGTAATATTAAAACTTTTTATGGTTTAGTTTAGGGGACGAAATAAGAATTAATAATAAAAGGTACCAAGGTAATTAATACACAATGCGTGCGATGCAATAAAAATATACGGATAACATTTAATTACATTGCTGTTACGTGCATAAACTATATAGGGGTTTTTGAAAAACATGGAATGTAATATAATGAAGGTGTGTACATTTAAAAATTATAAATCGTTATACAATGTTATATTGGTTAAAAAAATGTATCCTTTTTCTCTACTATACTAGGTAGGTACATTGATTGTAAAGAGTTTAACACAAAAATGCATTCAAAATACAATCAACATAATATAGAGTGAGAGTTTATCGCAAAGACGTTGCAGTTTATTGCAATCAATCCACTATTCGTCGTTGGGAAGTATATGGTAATCCTAAAACTAATTATTTTTTAGATTGTATACTTTATCTTTACAAACTATTATTAAGTAAACAATGTTATTTTTGCCAGAAAATTGTGTGAACCACTCAAGATTGAAATTTTGTATTAACCAGTATAGAGGACGTCCTAAGTATTATTATTCCATAACGTATAAAATAGAAAGTACATTTTTTTATTTATCAAAACTGATTCGCTGCAATAATCAGGGGAAAGTTTTTTGACCATAAAATGGCGACTTAAGGTTTTCGGATCAAATATTTTTAAAAAAGCAAATTATTCATTATTGAAATATAAGTTTAATATTCACATTTCAAACATAGATATTCTAATATTTTCTAAATAAACCAACTTATTTTGAACTGAAGACTAAAAAATCTAATACAACCTTGTTTACCGTCAATGAACTGCGTTAAATGTAGGTGTGTGGGTACAAATGTTTATATTAATAATTCTAATCTTGATCTAATAATAAACATTAAATAACATTTACGATCATTTTCCCGAAACCATTTCCTACATTGAAGATGGCAACACTTTCTATAAATTATATCGCAGTGTCCATCAATCACTGAATAACGATAAACTTTGAGGATTATTTACCCCGAGTTCGGGATGTTCTACACCCCTCACGACTACCTGTGAATCGGTAAACAATTTTAATGTGCCTAATAAATTAAGATACTACACGATAATACCAAAGTTTCAGAAGCAATCAAATCTTTATAAATTACAATTCATTATAAATCTAAGTAATGACGACATTTTCAAGCACCTAGTCTTTACAAAACTCAAGTACCTATATTCTAAAGATACAATTCCAAATTATTGTGATTTTTATGATAATGAAAAAGTATTAAGGTATGGTATAAAGGTACAATAAAAATAAACAACTATAATTTTATGACACAAAATATCTAGTGTACAAGTTTTAACTTTGGTTATTCTTTGTTTAGATACGACTTATAGAGTCAATGGTCTGGTTACAACTGTCCTAATAAAACTACGTAATTGGAAATATTTTATTTAAAGCACATGAAAAAATTACAACCAATAATTGGTAAATAATAAAATATAAACCCTTATTTATTAACTTCAGGCGCCAGGAAGTAGAGTGATAAAAACAATTTAAATGGTCTGAAATAATTTATCTTGACACGCTTCCGATAAAAATATATATACTCCTTAAGTTGGTTGAATTATAATTAGGACACATTTCATGCACAGCCATACAGCGTATCACAAAATTATTTACAAATTTATAAAACATAATTTTACTTTTTTCTATCCTACGCCTACACAGGGTGGGATGAATATGCTATTATACTATCTGAACAAATAATACGAAATAACTCATTAGCACTTTCCAATAGTTTTTTATCAATGAATTATAATTACTTTCTTATCAACACTCCCAATTATTATCCCAATTATCACACTTTCTCCCAACTTTCTTTTGTTCAAATCCTATAAATACCTACTGTTTGTCTCTGTATCTTATTTCACTTTTTACTAATCGCCTGATGATGGAGTCGAGAGTCTCCGAATACCAGTACGCGAAGTTAATAAAAGTCATTTGGAAGTTAACTACATACATATTGTGTTTTTTTTTCAATTTTATCTTCGTTAGCTACTATTTACACTTATCTTATGCAGTGATTCCTACTGTCTTGTTCGTTGATTGGTTTCTAATTATTTGAAATTAAACTATAGCACAGAGCAAACATCGTGCATATAGCAAAATATAGAAGCGATCAGATGAGCGTATTTATATAATTTTGTTTATAACAGAACGCCATGCATGTTAAAGGATACTGTGTGTTTAAATATTTTTTTTAAATTTCACATTCATCTACCTTCTAAGAATTACTTAATAGAAGTTTTATTTCTCGAGCTGAGTGACATATAAGAAAGCCTAAGATCATATAAAATTGTTTCAGATTATATTATAGATATCGAATAGAAAGAAGCTATCAGTGACAGCTTATCCCTGGAAATGAAAAATTTAACACGCAAAATTTGTAAATATAGTAAATCTCGTCGCCATTATATACACAAAGCCGTTGGATACTTTAAATAAAGAAAGAAAGACCCCGTCTATGTATGTTTACTGAAAGTATAATCCATGAATATTAAGGTGTTGGGAAATGAGAAACTGTCTGATAGCTCTGCCTATACTTTCATTCACATCTACCGGAGTGAAATATAATAAAACTTATTGTATTAAGCTCCCAGTTAGGCTTGGGATCAAACTTTAATCGAGTTTTCTTTGTAAATAATAAAAAAGAAAAACTTTGAGGAATCAGAGTCTTGCCTCATAACAAAGTTATTTACTATTAGGTTACTATACAAAATACGCGAAATATTGAGTTCTTTTCAAAAGAATCCAAACTTAAGAAACTCACATCTGACTTACGTAAATTATCCCTAAGAGGTATTGACAAGGTTTTAATATTTCTAATAGACTGCATCCTATATTAATTCATATCATTTTGTCCATTTTTAATTACTTTCCAGACAATACACTGCCGACGATGTATGGTCGTCATATTATTCTGACAGATCAACTTTTCTTTAGGCGGCTTTCAGTTAGTAAAGCTATTCTTGATCAATGAATGATCTTGATCTATGAAAAGGATATTAGTTACAAGTTTAAACGCTTTACGTTACACATATTATACAATAAAACATCTATTCTGTTCATATCGAAATAAATAAAAAAAGCGTTTTATTCTACTATTGTTTTATTCGGTGAGAGAGACGTCTTTCGTCTTATAAGGACATTGTCAATCAGATTCACAATGTCCTTATAAGACGAAAGACGTCTCTCTCACCGAATAAAACAATAGTAGAATAAAACGCTTGTTTTGTTTACTTCGATATGGAATTCTACTACCTAAACACCGACACAGTGAATATTCTGTTCATAAATAGGTCACAATGATGCTTATATTAGAGTTCCTTGGGTCATTGGATATTGGCTGTGTGTTTAACTGGGCTTTGTAACTCATACTGGATTGGTGATTTTATTTTTCTCAAGACTAAGACATTTCTGGTAAGAGTGGAATCTTTGCTGGTCCACATGTTGAGTGTATTAATTGTTAACATGTTATGTTATGACTGTTTGATTCTTTAATATTGTAAAAATAAAATAAAATAACGATCTTAAAATAAAAAAGTACAATAAATAAACTAGGTATAGGTACTGTTCGAAAGTATTTTTTACCATTATTCCTTAGTTATGTATAAAAGTTATATAGGTACTTATTGAAGCACAAAAGAAGAATCGATAGTAGTGAATACCTATTTCATGTTGAAATGCCGTCCAATTGTTAGCAGAATTAACTATCGTGTCACCAACAGATAAATCTTTCCTAGATTTACATTATTGTTAAATGAATGGATGCTAACCTACCAACTTACCTCCCTTACTGAACAAGCTTATAAATAAGCCTACAGGAAGACAGCGAACCACTGATACGAATATCTGATAGTAATTTATACCAAAATCGTGCACTCACATACATTAGTGTTTCGGTATGAAGAAAATGTGCGTTTTTTTAATACATCAAGAATCACAAACATTTGCTTATCTCAATCTTTATCCTAACACAAGGATGTTATTTTATTTAAGAGTACGATAATTATTATTATTATTTATAAGATTACGGCTTCCCGTCTCTTGTGAGACAATTTGCGCCAAGTACAATATTTTTTAGAAGGTATCATATAATTTTAAGGCACTAATTTATAAAGAGTAATATCTATCAATGATTTTTTTAAGCAATACCAATGGGTGGATTTTAGAGGGAGTAAATTTATGAAAAACGTGTAATACTCAAGAAAACGACTTGTCGAGAATTTACTGAAATAGAATTTATTCCATATATATGGTACGAGTTTTAACATTTACTAATATAAAAAATTAACCTAATTTATCTATTCATAATCTAATGTGTAGATGGAGGAAAGCTTTAGATTTTATAAACAGAATTTAGGTGTTCTTATGCAGCAAATATTCTAGTACAAATGTAAAATAAGATTAACATAAATTCAATTTCGTCCTTCGGCGTGGAAAGCAAATCCCCAACGAAATTAAAATGCATTTCTTTTAAAGATTTATTACAATACAAATCCCACATCGAAGCTTTTTTACAGAGAAGAAAAAGGAGGGACGTATCTAATCTTAAATCTCAACCAATTTAACTTCCTAAAAGAGCAAAAAAAAAACAAAGCATAGCCTTTTACACTTTCTGAACTCAATTGCCTCAATGCAACTTAATTTTTTGTAACTCTTTTAACAAAAAGTTACTTTTAGATTGGTAAACTAAAAAACATTTCTAGCAGAAATTGTAAACAAAATCGTCAAACTTTCTCGATTATTTCAAGTTACACTTTTGAACGAATTGTTTTGCGAAAACAAATTTGGTATTGCGAGCTGGATGAAAGTTGTAATAATTTAAATTTCTTTGTCGAGCTTATTATACGAAACGAAATGGTACCCATGGTATTATATATCTTCGATTTATATTCTTCTTTAATCAAATATTAAATCTCAATGTGTTAAAATTAAATCTTTCAACGATATTTTTGGATATCCGAGAAGCGAAAAACTTAAATCCTGCAAAGTATTTTATTCGAGTAACCGGCAAGGCAAATCCACCCGGTATTATTTTCCATAATGATATTTGATCAAATGCTGCGGTGTACTCCAGGATTATATGGCGAGTATTGCAAAATCTAGGATAAACTACAATAGCAAACGTTTGAAGATACTTCGTTGGGGAAAATATAAGTTGTTGATAAACCTTGATTGTTTATCATTGAGAGCATAAACAATTCAATACACAAACCTTATATCTCTTAAACAATATATTAGTACCTACAATAAAATATTGTGAATAGCAGGTAATTTTGTTAGCTTCCACACTTTTTAACTTCAAAACTTGTTACAAATTTCAATCATCTATTGCATTGTTATAGACATTACTATCATTGTACAATTTTGATATAATCCAATGTACCTGCTGGTAGATTTACTTTCTAAAAATATCAAGTCAATGGAAATGTCAGCAAAATGTCGCGCTCCAAATAAAACCATAAGAATACATGACATAAACAATAGAAGAAATAAGGTTAATCAGGTTCTAAGGGTGACTATGGTTCACACAATAATATTGAGTACTTATTGTAAGTTAGCACTGAATGGTGCTAAGAATCAAACTGAATTAATATGTACTATCCCCTTCTCTTCTTGCCCTTCAACTCTTCTCTTGGGAACATGCTGTAAAAAATCATCTATTCAGGGTAATAACGTGCCGATTGAGATAATTTCCTAGAACGCTAGTATCGTTATGATAAATTTCACACTACACTTACATCTTATTGTGAAATTTGAAAAGGGATCATTTTACAATCTTTTTAATTTGTGAAATTCTAGTTTGTTAAGGAACATAATATGAAAAATAAAATAAAAACGTATGAATATTGTAAATTATAATTATGTGTATTATAAATATTGTTTTAAAAAATAGCTGTCGATTGCAGCGCTGAGTCCCAAAATATGTCATCCTTCTAAATTGGAATACGCCTGATTGTATGTAGGTATAGAGATAATAGGTGAAGAGCGTCCAATTTCATTGTAAGTGCAAGTGAACAGAGACACCATAAAAAATTGATCACACTAGAAGCTACAGCACAGTAGTGTTACAAATGGATCCGTTTCAAAGACAAATCAGCCAAAACCATGCATCTACTATTTATGGATATTATTTTACTTGTTTCAATTCCCCATGGATGTTTGGAATGTAGAGTTTGGTTCCGATCGACAGACCTCGCAGAAAGAGCATAGTAATAAAAATGGCATTTTACTATCACTGCATATATAGACAATTCCCTGTAGGTACTGTGCCTCGGTAGTCGTTACACGTCTCTAACATTTACATACACGAAACGTTGGAACATTTTTCATATTGTAAAGAGAAAGTGCAGTAGATTTTTCATTTTACTAAAGTTTTTCACAGTTTTATCATAAATCAGCTTACACAGAAAGCATTGAAAGTAATGCACGTTATTTACATGAATACAGTTACAAATAGTGGGTAAAGCTCGCAAGGACTAAAAATAACATGAAAACAACATATTACATGAAACTTTAAAAACACGTTAGATACCTTTACGACTCTTGAAAAGTCACGTATGCAAACTCTCGAGGATAGATTTAAATTCACAGTTAATATTTTCTCCAAAGATATTATACATTTAAAACAAATTATAAAACCACATTTTACACAATTATCTATAAGTAGTGTGGGTGGAGAGAACGGAACGTCATATAAATCTATCCTTCTTCTTCTTCTTCTTCCTAGCCTACTCCCGTCCACTCCTGGACGAAGGCCTCCTCCATCGCCTTCCACGCCGCTCTATCTTGGGCTCTCTGCATCCAGTTGACACCGACGTACTTGACCAGGTCATCCCTCCATCGTAGTGGTGGTCTTCCTACACTCCTGGTAGTTGTTCTTGGTTTCCAGGTTAAGACCCTCTTTGACCACTTATCTTCTGGATCTCTGGCCATGTGACCTGCCCACCGCCATTTGAGACATGCGATACGTTGGGCAATATCTGTTACTTTTGTTCTTTGCCGTATCGTTTCGTTTCTAACTCTGTCTCTCAGGGTGATGCCCAGCATGGCTCTTTCCATGGATCTTTGGGTAACCCTTATTTTCTCGGTGCTCTGTTTGGTCAGTGTCACTGTTTCTAGGCCGTATGTTGCAAATCTATCCTTACATAATATTAATTTTATATTTTCAATATTAAATATTTTCTTTCGTTGAATAAGTATACAAAAACAAAAGGCATTAAACTGATCAAAAGTTTAACAGTTTTGCGGTTTATTAAAGCAAGCGAAATCAAAATACAATGTACAAACATTTATTATTAGCAAATTTATTTTATGATAAAATTTAGGGTGAAAAGTAATTGTATTAGTATTCTGCTTCCTCGCTTTGACAATTAATTTCTGTAAAATGGTCCAATATAAGATTTTATGAATCGCCATGACGGGACGACCGCGCACCCTACAGGCAAGGAAGGGAATGGTGTATTGCGATAATTTATGTACTGAAATGGTATCACCTCCACAATCCACATAATTCTATATTACTTATTAGCTTTTTAAATAAACCATGAAACATCCTGAACAATTTGATAAATTGAAACAAACGTTTCGATTTACTATGGATTACGCGAGAGAACCGTCTTTCAACTCCTTAGGTCATAATCATTACGTTCATAGCTTATGATGTCTAGATTGATAGTAACCAAAGAATTAGAGAGACGTCTCTATCACATTTTTTAACCTATAGCAGAATGAAAGGCTTGTTTCAACTTATGCAATTATGGAATTCTACTACTTGTGAGCTAATATTATAAATATCTTTTACAATCTCAGAAACTAAGAATTTTAAGGACTTTAAATATATTATTAGTTCTACCATACACACAATAATATAATGTAATGTTTCAAAGCTAAACTTATTGAACCATCTCAGTAAGGAAGACAGCATCACATAATGTACAGGTTCTTTTCTACAGCAAATAATCGAAGGTAAGACAATCCAGCACCAAATAGTGTTTCCAGAAAACTTACCTCTATTGTTAGTCCTCCACCAAAATACTACCACAAATCCAACAGCATGCATGACATAAATTACGAAACGTGAAACATATTTGTTATTTATACTAGATTAGGCAATTTTATTCTCCAACTAATAAAATTAACCTTAAAATAGTTCACTAAATTTACAACTAACCAATATTAACTTTCAAATGATTGTATGAATTTGAATCTTTCATTATAAAATAACAAAGATGATTCATGTTCTTCGAGTTTCCCAAAACCATATCATTAGTGAAAGAAAGATGACCAGGTTAATAAAGGAAGTCAATTTTTAGATTGTTTTATTAAATAAAATACTACATACCACAATGTTATTCTGATTTCTTCGAAAAATAATAAAATCCATGTAATCATTTATAATATTTTACGATATCACCACAAAAACAAACTGAAAGCACAAAGCTGTTTGATATATTATCACTGTTTGAATTGGCAGTATGTTTCATAGAAACAGTTGGAAAAAATATTAGAGATGGCAGATATGACAACTGAATCAAAAAAAAAATCAGCGACATTGATATTTCAACACTACATATCTAATCTAAACGAACTTAGTACGGGAAGGCGTTCTTTGTGACATCAAAGCCATATTATCAAATACAAACTGAATTCATATCCGTCACTTTCATGTTATATATACATACAGCCGATAAACACCAAAAAACGAGCTCTGGTAAATTTTGAGGGTATGAAAAATCTATACAAGTATTTTAAATGTACAAATATATGTGTACTGAAAAAAAAGTTAAATATTAACCCTTTATACACTTTCAATAATTAATTCTCGAGCTACACATAACTTTACCAACGTTTTAATCTAAAACTTTATATACTTCAGAATCAAACTATATAATAATGTTCCAAAATCTACTTTTTAAAAAAGGGTTCACGAATCTATGTTTTGTACTCATTTCCATAATAAATAGCTAGGTACATTTATTTGTTAAAAAAATATGTGTTTAATGGAAAATTAATGATACAATCTTGTACTCCACAAACCATAATTTTGTTTCCCTAAACAATACCTATAAATAATAATAATACGAAGCAGACTCCTGCAAAATTATAGCGAATTATAAAATAATATTCTATCCAAAACTTCGAGGGGGTTATAAACTTTTAGAAATAATAATAATGGTCACCCCTATTGTATTTCGATCGGAACTTAACTTTTAATAGGATTAAGCAATTATTACTATTACTAAAGAATGTTAGTGATATAAATTACAATAACTATAATTAATAAAGCCCATGGAAGTTGTAACACATCTAATTTTGTTGTTAGTGCAAAGACCAAAAAGTTATCGTAGTATACACTAATTCGAGGCCCTAAAATACACATGCACAAAAGAAGAAAACCAACACCACCAAGAGTTAGTACACTGAAACAGACAAACAAAATGTTAATAATGCAAGCAAAACACAATATTACAGGAAAGGTGTAATTATAAACAGTAAAAAAACAGATGATTAAATTAAATAGCTAAATTTGAAAGAAATTCAGTTGTTTGTAAGCAGAGAATTAGGTGAAAGTGATGTTAAATATTATTATGTACGAAAAAGTTTTCTCTTCACCAAAGTCATACCAAAACAAAAAAAAAGTAACATTTTAACAAATAAAAAAGGTCGAGAAACTTACCAGATTCGGGTGTTTTGAATCTGTCCTCGGTCAATTTGCTCAGTGGTGTTATAGATTTATCAGATAATCTGCGAGGAGTAGAAGTTTCAGCGGATCCAACTTTCTCGTTCGTGTCGACCAATGTAACGGGGATGATCCTCTCCCTCGGGGATAATTCCGACGGTTTTCCCCCTAATTCGCGATCTTTTTTCGTTTCCACGGTAACCAGCTCGGACACATTACTTCGCGTAATACTTGATTTTAAGGGTGTATCACTCGCGGTTAACTTCGACGGCATTTCGCGTTGACTCGACGATTTCGACGGAATTTGGGCGGCGGATTCCGATACTTTTCGCGCGGTTTCGCGATTGTCGGGAGAGGTCTCACCACGAGCTCGGACATAAGCCCAATCTTCTCGGAGTTTTGCGATCTTTTCTAACAATTCTATCGAAACGGCCTGTCGTGCACCATCGCACTCTTTTTCGATATTCGTGAAATTTTCTAGTACTTCGTTCACATCGGTTTCTCGGTCTCGCACTGAAACCTGAAAATAAAATTAGAAATAACTAAAAATTGAATATGTATAATTATAACACAACAATTTGTGTGTCCAAGTAGATATATTACCATGATGTTGTCGACAACTTTCTTCTTATCTTTTTCGGGAAGATCTTTGGAGATGTTGATCCGTGTTTTGGTTTCCATAACCCACGATATTACGGCATCTAGTCTGTCATTGTACTTTTTCAAAGCAGCGAGTTTGGAATTGATGTAATCCTTATGCCCAGCTAGATTGGTGGCAGCCTGCAAAAATATTACACAATAATTAATTTTCAACAATCTCACATCAATACAGTATTCTAAAAAAACGACTATTTTACCTTTTCCATCTGAGCTTGAACATTAACAATTTGATCATTCTTGGGCAGTTGTTTATTCTTTTTCAGAACATCCATGTCCTTACGTTTCCTGGTCAGCCCTTCTTCTCGAGCCTGTAGATATAAATAAGAAAAAAACGAATTAGTATGTAATTTCATAAAATTAGCATAAAACTACCGAATCAAAGCATCGCTGCATCATTGCCAAACTAACCGAACAATATCGTTGAGTTGTAGTGATTTCCCTAAAGTAAGTAAAACCTTTCTCTGGCCGGTTAGAGTTATCCATTTTGACGTATAGAAAAACACACAAAAACACTAGTTATAATTTTTTTTATATATATATTTTTTATTTATTATTGGATCTATGAAACGTAAACGTACTAACAAAATATAAATAATGTTTATTAGAAATCACTCAATTAAACGAAAATACATTTAAAATCACTGAACAACATTACTCTCGTAACTTCACAAGATAGTTCACACTGAATTACGAAAATGTAATTAGATACACAAATCATTGGTTGATGATGCAAAATAGTAATAATATTAAACGTTCCTCAAATGTTGGTTTGAAATAGATTAATGTTTAGAAACATCAAAGTAATTATCAAATATTTTCATACACAATAACAGCAAAGAAAATTTAAAGTAAAGGCAATGTTTAAGAGTTTTTTACTATAGTATTTGGTAAACAATCCTATGATAATAGCAAACACGCCAGCAACAGATCCACACTAAAAGTTGTAGACAATTATTTCTTAAAGCCACAGTACGGACTAAATTTGTCTCATTCTATCCCTTTTATAATATATAATGTAAGAAGAACGAAGTGACAGTGTTGAGACAAATAATAAGAATACATTTCTAATAAGAGATAGAAGTAGCGTGGACATAGTGTATAAGTTGTAATAGTGTTTCCAAAATAAACACACCAATACTAATAACGACTGAAGCGGAGACACACAAATAGGGACGTCGCGACGCAGATTACAATATAACACCCACATCGAATACTTTTCTGCGACTGCCCGAACAATATTTGCTCTTTTTATTACTCAAAAATCGTATTCTTTGGAAATACCGTAAAAACTAAAATAAATAGGTTTTTGAAAAATTAACAGGGAGCAAAATAAAAATAAAAATATTTGTTGATATTTGTTAACTTAACAATGTGTATCAACGAGAGAAAATAATTTAAGTAATGAACACTTTATGCATAAAAAAATTAAGCATTTAGTATAATTATGTTATGTTAGATCACGACTAAAATAAAGAAAATAATTACCAAATTGATTCATCAGTCTATCTATACCACAAATAGGGTAGCCAAGAGACTACTTGCCTCTTCGTGTCATGCCTCATCGCTGAATTAAAAATGTTAAATGTCTTATTCGTGATGTTTTACTAATACCTGCCTTAAACAAGACACTCTTAAACCTACAGAAAAAAGTTGGACACATATTCTTTCCCGAGGATTCTATAGAAGATATCTTAAAATAATTAATTAATATTATGATATTTGCATGACGTCTAAAATACCAAAAATAATTATCAAATATTAATGATTAATAAGTACTTTAGTAGGACAAAGAATAAATAAAACGATGTTTCAATGATAAAAATAATGTTACATCCCTAAAATGTACATGGATATGGATAAAATTGATACAGTAGACACTCTCACTAGGAAACATAATTTCACTATTTGTCGCTTCAGAATAAATGTGTTCTGACCAAAAAGCGAGCAAGAGATAATGAACTCTACAAAATATGAAACTACAAAAATCATAAGTTCCAATATCTCACGCAGTTTAGTTGTAGTGACTATTCGTTAAAATAGATCCTAGACTTTAAATACCTGGGATCACCATACAAGCAATAAACAGTATTAATTAACTACATCTATAAATCTATTTATGATAAGAATTTACTGTACTACTAGACTACCTAGGTTTTACACTAGGTAACATTATTTTTTTATATCAATTCAAACAATGTGTTTGATCGTGCGCGCGCAAATAAGCAAAGAGGCAATAACCATGCAATCTGCACCATCAGCAACGTAAATGGACGGGTAACGAAGGCATTCATTCGAATATTTCTTCGGAGAATGCTCCGAATCGACACCGAATGATTGAAGATTGATTGACATTTTAATCCAGATGTGTGGACGCGGCCGTTCGACTTGGATTACGAGCATGTTGGACATTCATTCACTCATAACCATCACAGCATTTCCCACGAGTGGGGTAACCAGCGAACTGCATGAAAATAAATATGCAAGTCGTCCATTCCATGCCAATAAAAGTCAGATACATTCAGGATAGGTGGCATTATATGTCATCGCTAAATTGAAGATGTTAAATGTCTCTTGCGTGAAATTTTATGAATATCTGCTAAAGATAATAAAGTGGTTACACGGAAGAAATCACTAGGTATAAAGTGATAATCTCGCCACTGCATACTCGTATCATCACATTATTTTTTATGTAAACTGCTTTGTTGATTTTGTTATGTGTATGATGATGTGCAAAAATAAACTAAATAAATAAATAAAAGGCAGGAACCGTAAAAAAATGGGCTTCATTATCATCATCATCACACCGCTTTCCTTTCGGGATGAACAGAAAGGATCGAGCGCCACTTACTCCCTCACTTACAATCTTTCCTTTGTTTACATGTTTTGTATGTATACAGAGGTTTAACATGTAAAAGGCTTTGGCCGTAAATATTTGTAAAATAAATAAATAAAATAAATTTGCATGTGTTACCACTACAGGGCTTTCGAAAACCAACAAAAAAGAATAGAAGACCTATTCTCTTCTTGGGATTCGATGAGACTTCGAATGTTGTTCAAATCAAAGAAAACCAAAGTACCACTGTACAATATTTATACGAGTATGTATAAATAGTCCAGTATCGAATTGCTCTATATGAAGCTGTCATCGGCAATAAGGAAGAAAAAATCAGCGGTTATTTTTCACCCTCTTATTATAGTCGATGCGTTCACCTTTTTTTGTCGCTTTTTTACTCAATTTCATAATTTTATGCGTGTCCCCGGAATAGTATAATAGATCTCTCATTGATTTCTGGATTTTTCGAATATATTGTAAAAGGTAGATAGATATTCGTAAAACATCACAAATAAGACATTCAACACTTCGATTAAGCGATGAGGTATGCCACCCGTTGGCACAGGTAGGACCGACATGTTAATTATGTGCGGTTTATTTGTATTAAACGTGCGGTAAAATTTAAAACACTCCAAGAAGTAAATTTTATAAGTGTCATTCCATGTAAAAGGCTCGGGCCAATAATGAATATAAAAAAAATATATTTGCTAAAATGTAATAGATTATCCCTTTACTGAGAGTCTACCTAAGACTTACGATTTACAACTTACATTCAAATCATTCACAATCAGTTTTCAATAAATGAATGAGATATTGAAAAACTGTTGAAACTTTCATAAGAAACCTATTACCTAACTATATCATCATTTCCCAGGAGTAGGTTAGCCAGCGAAATAGATATAGATAATAACAGTTATATTGCATGTTTCCACAATATTCACTGAAGTATGCTAAATATTGATTGAAACAATATGTTATTTTTTCTATTCGACTGTACTCACAAAATAGGCATATTAAGACTTAGCTTATACAGGTGTCTAAAGTTGATCTAACTAGATGAAAAACTTTACTCACAACCCAGTTAAATCAAAACCATACCTCAAAAACATGTTTTCCTATACTGTACCTACTCAATATTTATTACCTAAAATTTTAATTTTAACATTTATATAGAGGCAGAGTCTCGACCTCATACACAAGAGGTGTGCAGGTTCAATCCCAGGTGCCGGCAGACTCTCCTTTCATGACACAAGCTTTTAGCTTACTGTGAAAGGTGTACAAAGTTGTATTTGGGTTTATAATACATTGAATCAAAAATAAAAAATATGGAATTTCAATTGACATTTATTTAGAATAATTAGTCAGGTATAGAGGTTGGAATAGTATTTATTCTCTGTTCGTGAGTATGGGAGATCCATTTCAGTTAGTTTTTGAAGTTTTAATTAAAATTCTCCAATTCAATAGATGCACTATATAGATAAAATATGCATTTTATACTGTGGGCAGCACATTCACATGACGGTATCAACTTGTTGAATATATTGGTAAAACAAAATTTTTGATATTTAATTAACAAATATGTTTATCTATGTAAGCCATCGCTGCATCTCTGCATATAGGGTATGGAGTAGATTTGTTACAATTGTTTAATGTACAGAACGTCCTCTCAATTTAAAATAATTACAATAGTGGCATGCATCAATATCATATCAAAATGCTTTTTTGCAGTTTTTTCAAAGATTGCCATTTCTAGAATGTTCAATACCTTTGTACAAAAGAGCAAAAGTTTTTGAATGGTTTCATAGTAAATGAGTTACTAGCTTAACTGGCTTTGCTCAGAAAAAATCATCAAGTTGATAAAAACACAGGGGCTTTCTGGACGAGAACTAAGGATTTGATTTGGAATGATTATTAACACAAGCCAAAGCCATACAAAAAGTAAAGTAAGTAAATTTGGTCATCTCAAAATCTTAAATATCTTGTAAATAAACATGTACCTATATCAAACAGGAATACAAGCAATAGATAAGAGTTTTAAGAAAAGGTATTGGTTTCCCCATTGCATTTCTTAAAAATGTGATATATATGACAAAAACGAAAATTTATTTTTTATATTTAAGCTAAAATATGGGTTATTTGGTAATTTGTTACTGATGCAAAAGATTCCCAATCTCTTCAAAATAAATTAGTATGGAAAATTAGAAGTTATAAGAAAAAAACCTTTGTTTCCAAAATATCTTATGTTCGGTTTGAGTTTTCTCTTTGTTTTCATAATTAAAATAGAACAACACTTACAAAGGGACTCAAATATTTATTTCTTACCTGGACCAGATTGAGTCTAAGCTCAAGAGATGTATCATCGGATGGATTCGCTGGGAACTCACGATCCAGCAAAATGTCAATCTGTTCTAACATATGGCGTGTAGTCTGTAGCCATATGGAAGCACCGTCCTTCATCACATTAGCAGTATCTTGACCAGTTATCCTGGGAACAAAGACAATGTTACATAGAAATAATTACAACAAACTTATGAAACAACTTTTTTAGGAAAACGGCACAATTGTTTTTTCATCAACCGTTAAACTAATTCCCACAAGTAGGGCAATTAGTGAACAGAAGAATTTTATTACATTCAGGATGTCCTCTTCATGCTAATAAAAAAATTAAATGTTCTGGCTGGGTGTTGTACCTCAACCCTGAATTGGAAAATTTATTTTTAATAGTGATATTTTAGGAATATGTGTCTTTTACAGTACATTTAAAAACTTAAGCGAAATGAGTGGGACACCTATTTTATTCTGAAGGTAATTACATAAAACGAAAAATGACTATTTTCTGTTTGTGGAACATACCTCTCTCTGAGTGAATTCATCTTAGCAGTCAATTTGGCCCATCTGTCTTTGAGAATCTCTACTTGTTCATTGATGTCAGTAGAAAGAGGCGGTGTACATTTGCTGACTACATCTTGACTGATTGTCGTAATAGCGTTCACTTGGCGGTGCTTACCCGAAACCTGCACATAAAAAAATATTATCAAGTGCTGAACATTTATAATTTTAATACCAAACCAAAAAGAAAAGATGGACCAAACACTATTACCTGTTTTTCAAGATCTTTTTGCTTTTGTTTCATATCCTTTAAGGGCAGACCTTCTTTTCCTATATCGACCACCATCCTGTCAGCCTGATCCAACCACTCTCCAAATTGGTCCAGATTTGTATAAAGTCCGACCCACACATTATGGGATTTGACCCACCTATTAAAGAGAAACATGATTTATATTGTACCACATTAAAATTGAATCTCAGTATGCACTCTCCAACAAAAAACCAATCACTAAACTTTTGGATTTACCTTTCTTGTCTCTCTTTGAAACTTTTATTGACCTTGTTCCACTCTTCTTTCAATTTTTCTAGTACCCTTTTGATCTGATCAGCTTGTTCCTTTTTACATTTTTTAACAATAGGATTACCTTCATGTTCAATTTCTTCAATAGATGGACGACATACAACCAGAGCTTCTTTTACTTTCTGTGAAACAAATTAAAGATAATATTACTACTCAGATTTCTTTTAAAATAGAGATAGAAATGTATGTATAGAAACTACATCTAACATACAAGCAACGCATCTTCTTGTTGAGGAAATTCATCATAGTCAAGTCCATTCAAAGGATAGCAATTCAACTGTCTGGAAATTGTAGAAACGGCTTCCCTGGCTTTGTTAACTTTAGTGACAAATTCCGATCCCTTTTGCATAATTGCCTCCTAAAATAAAGATCCAAGATTATGGTTATACACAAGATTAATATCAAAATGTGACTGTCCATATAAAACGAGTTCAATTACTTACATTCTTAGAATGCTTTTCTTTTTCTTTACTTGGAGCACTAATAGTAGCATATTGCTCAGCAACCTTTAACCACTCGGTGTTTACATCAGTTAAATTCTTCTCTAAATATCCGATTCTCTGCTGTTTCAATTCCTTGGCTACATCATTTAGTTTGTGCACATCCACTTCTTTAGATTTGAATTCCTCTCTCAGAGCATCTGACTGGTTATTATAATTGTTTGCAGTTTGAAGTTCAGTTTTGATTTCGTTTAACCATGTCTGAAGATTGTTCATAAGAGAATTGAATTCTTTCAGATCATCTTCAGCTTTCCTGGCAGTGGTTCTTTTGCTTTCAATTTCTGTCATCACTTTAGACCATTTGATTCGGAGTTTATCTTGATACTTCAGTCGAATATGGTCTGCTAAAGCTGGATTGTTTTTGTGTTTTGCATAAACTAAACTGTCGCCACGAGAAATCAAAGAAGCAGCATCGGGAGCCAATCCACCCAATTCACTTTTCAGAATCTAAAACAAAACACAAAACATGACAACAAACTGATCATTGTACTTTAAAGACAATGATTAAAGTATAAATTGTCAACTAATATCACCTCTAGTCTTTTTCCTGGATCTCTTTCGTTGTCCACTCCTCCCACAGTAATTAACATGACATCCATACGTCTCATCATTTGCAAAGCCTCAGATTCAAATTCCAAAAGATCATCATCACAATCTGCCCCAAACAATTTTTTGAGTTCAGATTCTCGCAATGCGAGAGGTGATGATGGAACCCATTTGGAAGTTGTCTCAACAGATGGAGTGGAAGGAGCAGACGTTGATGGACTTCTGTCAGGAGTTGATGCTTTACCCTGCATCCTTTCCTTACTAATTGGAATGTGAGATTTGGGTTTGGCAACTGGACTTACAGGTACTGGGATCTTATTTTTGTTGGGTTTTGGTAGAGGACTAGGTGGGGTGCCAGGGGAACGTTTTTCCACAAGTTTAGATCTAGTTTCGAAAATAGAGGAAGGAAGCTTCTTTGACACTGGTGTTTTGGGTTCTTCTTTGCTTGTACTTGGTATCTTACTTTCGAAATTAAATTCTTTAGTTTTTACTTTAGGTGATAGTGCCACAACTGTTACATGTTCAGTTGTAGGTTTAACAGATACATTACAAATATCTGGTTTCTCTGCAACTAGTTTAATTGGAGTTGAAGTAGAAAGAGGGCTTTTACTTTGATCTTCTAATTGGACCATTTTCACCTGAAATATTTGCAGTACATATGAAATAACAAACACAATAGGGTTAATCAATATAAAAGGCAATAAAAAACATTGAAATTAGAGACACAGAGCGTGATAATAGATCATGCTGACAGAAAAATATTATATAACCATGTTACAACACCCTTATAACATTCTAAGACTATTCTATGAACTAATATTATATACCATAAATCACTCACATCGGATGCTTTAATCTCAGGGATATGAATTTGTGGAGGTTGAGGTTCCTCTTCATCTTCGGAGAAGACAACAGCATCATCAGTTTCCTTATCAGAGCCATAAAAGCTTTCATTTTCATCATCACATATATCTGAACTGCTAATTCCAGAAGATTTTCTAGCTATTCTTGAAGAAGTACTTCCTCCAATGCTTATACCAACAGTTTTCTTTGTTGATTTAGTTTTACCATCAGTGTTAGATTGATCTTTAGGTTTATCATCCAATATTAAAAATTCAGCTACAGCCTCTTTGTCTTTGAAGACTGGGCCACTTTGATTTTCAATCTCTGTCATTTTATTTGCTAAATTCTGAATCAATGGATCAACACCAGGCAATGTCTCAGTAGCTGGTGTAGGAGGTGGAGTGATTGGTAAGCTATCATCGCTTTTTGCACTTTTATTAAATGTTATTGTATGTTTTGTGGTGACTACTTTGTAGGTTTTTCCAGCAGTCTGTTTAGGCAATTTCACATCAGCATCATTTTCGCTCTCTTGAGAATTTTTCCTTCTTTTCAAAATACCAATTATGGGTGTTGATACCTCATGGGTTTTATTTACTTCAACAACAAATGTTTTAGGATAATCAGGTGAAGAAGACGAGGATTTCCTGGACGATTCCTTACTCTCTGGAGATCCTTCGTGAGATGAGATTATAGCTGAATCCAATTTAGAGAGTTGTTTTGTCGCCCACTCTGAAAGACCTTCCTGATTATGTTTTTTTGACTTAATTTTCTCATCAACATCAGAATCAGCAGGAGAATCAGTTTCAGTATCAATTATTTCAACCATTTCAACACTACTTGGTCCAAACTGCACAGCTGTTTCAACAGAAGCTGATGGATATACTTCCATAGGTTCAATAGATGATTTGACAATTTCACTTTCTTTAACTTCCACTACATGACATACATTAGGTTTGTCAACTTTTTGTGGTTGTTGAGTATTTTTAACAGACAGTGTGTTTCCAGATATTTGTGAAAATAAAGAACTATCATCTGACAAATTGAAAGTGTCAGCAATTTTATGTGTTGCCTTTTCACCTTTATCTGGGGACTGATCAGAATCTGGTTTAACATCGGTATTTTTTTCTTTGATTTCTTCAGTACTTCCAGATTTAGAACTAGTTTTTCTTATTGGAACTGGACTTTTTAAAGCAAGGGGTATTTTGGACTTGTTAGATTTTGTTTTCGATTCATTTGTTGTTTGAACTAAATCAGGTACATTATTAGACCCTGTTGATTCGAGTCGCCTTTTAATAGTATCACTGATATGAATAATTTCATATTCAACCTTAGGCTTAGAACCAGTATCATCACATTTGTCAACTTCTATGTCATCTGATTTTGAGGAAGATGGTAAATCTTCAACAAATTCATTCATTTCAACATCTGATTGTTGGATTGTACCCTTGGATTCAATCTTGGACAAATTTTTCTGCAATACAAGGAATTCACCTTAACCTCACATCTCCACAAAATATCAAGAGAATATTTGAAACGACAATAGGTGTTGTGTAAATTAATCAATCAGTGAAAGTGAGAAGTGAGCGGATATAACATAAACAGTGACCATGAAACCGTTGAAGAAGTGTTCCCTTAGCAAAAAGCAACCACAACCACATATAAACACACACATAAATATTATATACACAAAGAAATTGAGCGGTGATATTTTACAATGCTGTATTTTGGAAACAACACAGAAACAGATCCTGAGACCACAGCATGCTATTAGAATGATTTATTTTAGGAAGATCGTGCAAATTGGATATATTAAAGACACAACAGAAACAAACAAAAACTTTTTCATATTAGTCGACACATGTTTTTATTAATGCGTTATTATTATAATATAAAAACCAAGGATATTTTGGGTTTTCATTAGTAATTTAAAAAATATTTCATAACTCTATGTGATAATTAATGGTCATGTAACATTCACAAACACCATGTAGACATTATTTTGGCAACAAATATTGTGGAATTTTTTTACTAGGCTTTTGAACATTACATATTGTAAACATTTTACCACATAGGTCAGATTACTATTATTTTGTATAAAGCTGGAAAAGATATTACAATCTTAAGCTCTTTAGAATATTATGTTATTATTTTATTTATTTATATGTATGTATATAGATACCTAGATATTATGTTGAATTAAAAATATAATATGTATTAAATAAAATGTTTTTATTAAAGGGTTTGTAACATGGGTAATAATACAAATAATTCTGATTAAAAAAGGAGTTTTTATAGCATGATATTATTATAAATAAAATAAATGGTAAAAAAATAAGTGTTAAATCAGTTAAAAGGGTTGTATATATTAAGGTGAATTTATCATTCGTAACAACGACAAAAAATACATAATTCATTTATTTCACAGGATTGAAAATATTTTTTATTTATTATCATATAAGCGAAAACAAATGACACACGACACATAATTCTAGCTTAAAAAAAGCAAAACAAATCGTTTTTCTGCCTGATAACCTATACAAATAATTGTTAAAATGTGTAATGTTTTTTTCTTTAACTATAGACAATACACAAAATGACAACATTGAATGATAATCCTTGCTCCTGATTCCTATGATAATTTATATTATTGTGACATACATAAATGTGATGGATACAAAAAAGCGAGACAGAATATATTTTGTTGCACTCAAAAAGCACCAGTGAAATGGCCAGTGATTGTTTTGATACAGCAGTGTTTGCAAAAAATTGTTGTCTTATGCGAAATAAAAAAATTGCACCTTTACAATTTGGTGTCATTTTTGGCAGTGTAATAATATTAAAGATGTGAATAGAAATTAATATTTTTTTTTGTACATACCTCTATTCTCTTCAACAATACATTCCATCGTTCTGCTTCTTGTGGTTTATCAACATTCTTAGTTTTAGATTCAATTTCTATCTTCATTGCTCTCAACTTATCGAGAGGTAATGATTCAACTTTGTCTTTATTTGCTTCAAAATTATTAAGAAACACTTCAACATCTTTTTCTTCCAATTCGGGAATCCCGTGTTTCTTCAACTGTTCCCATCGTTCGTTTGTTTTATCGATCGATTCTTTCAATGTTTCGAGATATATGGCATCACACTGCTTAGCGAATTCGTTATAGTTAGAATTGAGTTTCTCTCTAATCAATTCCATTTTTGACATTTCTAATTCAAGAGTTTGTTTTCCCATGCTGCCGACCAAACTATCGAGCCACTTGTTCAAAGATGACAAGTCGTTTTGTATTTCTCTGGAAACAATCAAAGCATTCTCGAGCATTTGTTTAGACTCTGTGATTTGGGCTCCGAGTTTATTATACAACTCCTTCAATGTATCAATCTTTTTTGAGAATGCCGGAGGATCAGCAACGGACTTATCCTCGACCATTTTGCGTCCTGTTTTGATAACTGTTTCAACTTCTGACTTCATTTCACTCAAAGTGCGATAGAATCTCTGTGGAAAGAAAATATTGAGAATAATTAGTTTAATCAAACACACACAAATTTAATTAGCTACAGATATTAAATTTTTAGTTAGCTTTAACTTTTAAGTATAAGAAAAAGAGTTTCAATGTAGTTATGCCAATCGCTCAGCAAAAACTGTTCAATCATTACAGCAAATATTACTCAATAGTTAATGATAATACAGTAGGTACATTTATCACATAAACTTGTATGGAAACTCGCATAATAGTGAAATCAGTGAACCATAACATATTACAGGAGATTAAAAAGATGGACAATAGATTTCAGACAACTGACTTTATTCTGATAAACTTTAATCTATGTAGTAAAACTGTATATATAAACTGTAATCTCTGCTCTATGGAGTTCCTTCTTAATTTGTAGAACCAGAATTACACATACAATAAAGAAACTATAAATACAAGAAAAAGATGACATTTCCAATGAAAGATAATCTTCAATCATTTGTTTAAAATAGTTATCTGTAGAATTATTGTTCTCCATTAATAAGGAAAAATAATTCAATTTTTCAACATTTTCACCGCTAATACTGTCATGTCAGAGTAGAGAATTTTTTGAAAATACAACTGACTAACCAAACAATGCTTGAGTTGCCCCCTGACATCTTCAGGTTCAGCCCCAGCCAACTCCAGCAGATCACAGCCTCTGTACACGGCTCTCAAGTCACGTAGAGCTCTGGCCAGGCGAGCCTCCATACCTTCACCACCACCACTGGTGAAAGATTCTAACAGAGCCTCTGAATTCGCAAAGCTTTTCTGTGTAGAACAAAAAACAGATACTTTTCAAAAAATTTAAATTTAAAAATAAGTATGCTTAAAAAAACATGCTTCGGTGAATTTTGAACAGCTATGACACTACCCTATAAATCACTTTTCACTTCATACCTTGTTTACAATGGTCCTGGTTAATTCATGTTTTGAGGAACTCTAATCATGGTTTGATAAAAAAAAATGGTGTTTATAACACAACTAGTTCTCAAAAACCCAAAAAACTCTTTCATAATACACGGATAACAATGATATCTGTGTCTTGGGAAGATATAATATAGTTGATAAAAGAATCCCTCTAAAAGGAGATTTGTTTCTGCCCTGTTTTACTAAAAGAAGTTGAAGGGCAATAAACTTAACATATATACACAATTTGTATAATTCAAATTAGTCTCAAACTAAGCTATGAATCTTGTATTATGGGTACTAACACGACGATACACACACATACAATGCATTTAACACTTACAATATGTAACACCCAGAATAATTTGAAAATGTCATTTTTTATTTTACCCTGGCCAGGAATCAAACCCAGGACCTCTTGATTCAAAGGCCAGAACATTACCTCTACGCCACATTGCCCCTCAAAGAGAAGAATATTCATTTAAATTCACATAGCAATAATATTCTCTAATGAAATATCTCTTAAATTATATGAAAATGAATACCTGTAAAAGTGTGAGCTGTTCCTGTAGTCTGGTGGCTGCAATGTTCTTTCCAGCATCTTGGTAAGCTTTAACCTGAACTTCCATCTCTTTCAAGGCTTGTCTCTGAGTCTCAAACTCTTCTGACAGTTTCTTAAAACAAAATACAAACATTTAGATGCATATAAATTGTAATTGAACTTATTAATGAATTTTGTTAAACATGTTTTCTTTCATTATCTGTATGTCGTAGCAAAATTACACTGTCAACTGATGTTATTTGTTAATATAGCCGTTCAAAGTAAATACAAATATAAAACTGTGTTGTGTACTTACCGAGTTGTTGCATAAATAAAAGTATTTGCACATGCATACTATTAAATATGCAATGACAATATTATAATTTTTGGTTATTTTAAATATCTTAGGCAAGATGAAAAAGTCAATCTTCCAAGTCACGGAAAGAATAGTGGAATACATGTTACACAAGCATAAATTAAAGTGTTATTGTGCACAAGAAACTAAATAAAATAAACTAATTGAGTTACTACCTGATGTCATTTATCCAGAACATATAATACAATCCAAATTGTAATGGTGCATTTCAGTGCTTTACATATCCTTATGTAATGGGTACAGCAAAACAATACTTGACCACTCCATGGTGCCTAGCGATGGTATTATGTACTATACAAATAAGATGTACGCTCTTACACATTTATATGATACGTGATACCACCTGGGTATTGTGGTATGGTCGAACGTTATTTTGTTGTGCTGCCTAACTCTATGTGAGGTACGAAAATGCATCACAAAGGGACAGTGACACTGTTAATTTTTTACTATATTGACGTTTTGAACAACATTTACAAAAGAGCGATCACATTTGTTCTACAAATAATCAACCAACAGATGACACCATCAACTAGAAGATATTGAAAGATACTTTTAATACAAACCTGTTGATCCTCAGGTAAATCCTGTGCTGTCAAATCATTATCCAGACGATTGTTAAGCAAAGAATTGATATTCTGTATCCAATGTTGTATGTTAACAATGGACGCTTCATACTTTGTAGCTTCATTCACAGATGTCTCTAGCAATTGTGTGCGAGCCGCAGCCTGTTATAAATAGATTAAACATGCAGGAGAGTAATGAAAGCATGCGCTCGTGTGACAAGATATAGAAATAAGATTGCTTTGATTATTTACTTAGAAACTGACAATAAATTTGACTTAGTAATGATACAAGAGTAATTTACATACTCCTAAGAAAAGATGTTCCATAGATCTGTCAGGAAGCGGCAGAAAAAGAGAAAAGACATTTTGATTTTATTCCACTTATATGTGCTTATTAAATACAAAAATTTCTTTAGAATACAATACATTTTCAGATAAATAATAAATGTACCCATGAATTGGATTTATATGACAAAGTTTACTATGAACAAACTTTATTTTATTTATTTAATCAACAATATAAGGCACCCAGCCTTTTATACTTAAATAAACTTCAATAATAAAAAGTTAACATTGGTATCGTTTTCAGCATTATATTGCATGATTTATTTTACATCATATAAAATGTCAGTGAGATTCCATTCAAAGTAAAAAATACAATGAATATATTAATCAAATGTTTGAATTTTAAAAAAATCGCTATTAAGTTAAAATTTAGAAAATTAACATCAAAAATCCTTTAATTTTACATTAAAAAGACTTGTACTGTGGAATAAACATTGTCCATAACTATTTTGAAGATTCTGATTTCATTTGTAGAGAAACAAAGATCACATGAAGAATAGAGGAATTATAATAAGTATAAATAATCCAATTAGTTACCTGTTTGCTGAGGACAATCCACCTATTGGTTACGCTATCAACTTCAGATGATATAACTTCAGGCATTATATGTGCATCTACCAACTGTTTCCCGATGCTTTGTATTTTGGACAAGCGATCATCTGAATGATTGCGTACATAATTTTCAATATCCTACGACAATTAAACAAAAAATATTTAATATAAATGAAGCTGACACAAGTATTTTTATTAACCACTGAATAATCCAACAAGCGTTTGATTAAACTGTATATTAAACAATAAAATCATACACATCTTCATATTCTTTTGTGCTTAACATTCATAACATCTCCCTGAGGAACACAGAAACATAACAAACAAATTTAAATTAAATATTACCCAAGCCTGAAAAAACTAAGCCAAATTTGATCATAATATTGAGAAAATAACTAACAGTTTTTAGCATATACTATGTCCTTGATTTGCACTAGCCATGTGCAGAACTTAATGAAGAATAATAAATGGTTGAACAACTTATCTCATGTTAAACGTAATGTTTTTTGCACTTTTTCTATTGACCTATTTTTATTTCAATATATATGCTGACAAATAGTGATTTATTTTGTTTGTACATTCTTAATATAATGAACAAAAGTTACAAGAGAAATAAATTGTATTTACATAGAGTTCATCTGATATTTCTTCTGCATCAGCTGGTTCATTCAAACTCCTGGATAGTTTCCTGTGTAAACCATCTTGCCATGCTTTCTCCTGTGTCAGCCAGGCTTTCAGTTCTCCATATTCATGAGACGCTTCAATAATTACCCTGTAAAATGGGCATTTAATAACCAAAGCCAATTCACAGAACCAAACTTTTTTTTTTATTTCTAACCAGATTTTACAAGAAGTTGAATAATTAGATCATGAATCAAATTAGAATAATCAAATCAAGTTTTTTGTTTTCAATAATACAATGACAGGTTTCTTATACAAAATTTATGAGTAGGATTCTATTTAGAGTAACCTCCCAGAACAAATTGCAAATAATAGAATAGACAGAGAGGATTGAACAGCATTTCAATAAATACAATTAGACAACTTACTTGTATCTTTCATAGATAGAATCAGTTACTTGAGTCCATCTAGCATTAAGATGAGTAAACTTCCTTGCAAGTTCCGTCAATGGATTGCTCTCAGCTTGGAGCATCATATCATTACCGTTTTCATTTAAATTCCTAAATTCTTCTGTTCTGGCGTCACACTTATCCTTCAAAGTCTGGAATTTCCCTTTAATCTGGAACAATTCTCCTGAATTAGTCACGTTACACTCTTCACTCGTAGGTATCTCCTTTTCTACAACATTTAACCATTCTTCGAATTCATCAATCGTAGCCACTACTGATTCGGATTTTTCCAACGCTCTTCGTAACTTCTCATTATGTTTGTTAGCTGCATCGGTGATTGATTTCCATTGCTTGTTCAAATTATCTGATTTGTTTTTGAGATCTTTGGATAAAACATCATCACAGTTTTCAAGAATCTTACTTAAAGTAGCATTAACTTTGAGCAATGTCGGTTTGACAGTTTCAATATCATCTTGAAGACCCTGAAAAATAATTACAGTACTGAGAAAATAGTTACACAAACAGCACGTACACTGATATACTATGTCCTTGATTTAACTACTATATGATTTTTACATGATCTTCAATTACACTATGGTATTCTCCTACCTAAGCGCCAAGACAGTGACTGAAAGAAATATTTATTTTCTGTATTATATTATGCACTTACATTGCTTTGTACCAACTTAGCCTCCAAAGTTTCCACATGTCCAATTGGAATAAGACTCTCGTCTTTATTGAATTTGTCAACTGTCTTTAGCCAGCTTTCAATATTAGTTGTTTCGGTTTCAAAATCGTTTAGCATCTCAATACCTAAAATCAAATTAAATTAAAATAAATGAAATATAAATAAAATTACATCTAAAATTTGGATTAACAAATAATCTTTTGTCTTTTACCATTTTTGAGTTTGTCAATTTTCTGTTTCAAAATGGCCATAACATCTGTCCATCTTGTGTTCAGATCGTCAAATTCGAATTTCAACCTTTCGCCTTGGGCATCCAAGCCACTTCGATTATACAACTCGTTACCAACTTCATTCACATATGTATAAGCTTCTTCAGCTTCAGTCAAACTCTCTTGAATGTCATTCAAATTTTTCAATTTTTTTCCCATCAATTTCTTATCAGATATAATGGCGTGTTCACTCATTAGAACACTTTCCAAATTATCTATCTTCGTTTTAAGAAAAGAAACTTCGTCATTATACCTAGGAGGTGGAGTCGTATCTAAACTCTTACTCAACTCATTTTCTCTTTCGGTTAAAGCATTTAAAAGACTTTGCCAATTTTCGTTAAGTTTAATTATATCTGACTGTACTTTTGAAACGTCTATTGTAGGATAATGCTGAGAAAGTAATTCTGAAGACTTATCCCTAAGACTTTGAACTTTAATTTGGTTCTGTTTGAGGGACTGCAACATGTTTTTACATTGGTCCAGATATTCTCTAGGATTGGAAGGTTTTACAGCTGTATCCATCCATATCTTGTAGCCATCGAGAACTTTTTCAATTAAAAGTAGCTCCACGTTGAATAAGTTCCTGTCGTTTAGATATTTCATGATATCTTGCAAATGTTCAACGTCGCTTTGAAGTTTTTCTAGCCTCGTTTTGAGATTTTCTAAGTCTTTGCTTGGAGCACTTAAATCTGATTCTGGAAAAGTAAAACATAGATTAGAAAGGAGAAGAAAAGATAAAATAAATTTAATAAACCAAGACAAACTAAAAACATACCTGTGGAACTTTTAGTCAATCTATTAAAAACGTCTTCCACAGCAATATAGTCAGCTTTCTGACAATCAACTTCATTAGTGATATCATTGATCAACTTATATTTCTCATCCATCTTTTCATTATCATCTCCCAGTTTCACTTTGCACTTGTCTACAGATTTCTCCGTAACTTGCAGCCAATTATGGAGATTAGTAAATGCTTCATTGAACTCTTCCAAATCTTTATTTCCTGATAGTCTCGGCTTCTTAGACTTACTGTGATCTTCGAGTTTTATAGTTTTTTCAACAATGGTGGTCGTGACTATAGATTTTGATACATCCATAGATGTTGGCTCATGGGAGACATATTCAGTCACATTGAATTCAAATCCTAGTTCCTTTATCTGAAAAAATATGGAAAACAATGAGCATGAGCACTTAACTGATGTTTAAAAATAACTTATATAAAAGTTTCATCCAACAAAAACAGGACAGAAGTATGCTGGCACCTGGGATCAAACCGCGCACCTCATGCACACAAGGCCGAGACTCAACCTCCAGGCTACCGACAAACTCTTATATTGTGAAATGCCATAAAGGCCAAGCATCAAAAATGAGATTTCAAAACAGAAACAGAAAATTCTAACAGCCTTCATTTTTACTCTCAACTATTTCACTTGATTTGACGGTATTATTTTTTTTCTGGATTCATTATAGACATCCTGAATATTAAAAATGATTTTTCAACGTTTTCACAGAAAAAACTACCTAAGTGGTTTTTTATGATATGAAAAATAAAACAATGACTTACCCGACTTTCTTGTATTTCAATGATTAAGAACAAAGCCTCAAATCTGTCACAAAGTGCTTCCACTCTGTTAACATATTCATCTAAAGGCACAAGACTAGACTCGTCTATGATCTGATTGGTCAACTCTTGGTGAGCGTCCAAACTCTGCTGCTGTAGATCCATGGAATGTTTGATAAACTGGAGTTGCTTGATCCTTTCCAGAACCTCCCCTATTTCACTTGCTGGATTTGCTTCCATCTACAAAACATACAGGTAAAGTTGATTAAAAATAAGAACAATGGTCTGAAATTTTAATTCTTTTTAAAAACAGGTACAAAAGACCAAAATAAATCATTAGTCCAAAAATCATTGTGTTCCTATAAAAGAAAAGAATTGATCTCTCGCTCTTTTCTGTAAGTTTTCTTCTTGAATTCAGCGATGAGGTTTGCCACCCATCCTGAATGTCTTAATTTTTTTGTTGGCACTAAGTGTAGTAGTAGTAGTAGTAAAAGAAAAGTGTGAATTTTATGTAACAAACCTGTACAGTACCATTTTTAAGCCTTATAATTTTGTTTTAATAAATTGTACATTATTTTCATACTCTACCACTAACATCAAAAAGGTTGTTTCACACAAAAAGAAACAAATCCTTTTACATTCACAAAAACAATTTTGTGTCAAGAGAGTAAACGTAAGTTGTGACAACATTCAATGTTTTCCACATCATCACGGAAAAAAAAATCCATAAAAAATACCTGTTTCAGTTGCACTTCTTTCTCATTCACCCACTGCAACAGCTGCTGGTACTGATGATCGAGGGCCTCCCATTTGTTCTGGAGTAGTACTAACCTCGCCAGCTGTGTCTCTGTCCATTGGCAGGTGTGACTCCACCGCTCACCAAGTGCACGAAGCTGATCTTCAATTTCACATACTCCTAGAATAAAAAACACAAGTCATTAAAAGGAGCAACAACACATATATTACTACTTCCCAAGGAGTTCTTGAATAACACTGGGCTGTTATTCTTTTCAATATGAATTCGGGAATCCGTGGATACTTGTAAAACTTTGTCCATTTATTAGACTTTTTAATTTTAAACAAAAATAAGTATAAACTAGGCGATATGCTGGATCATAAAAGCGGAGCAAGTGGCCAGTGGTGCTCGAACCATGAACTTTCTTCAGAGTCAGATACTCTTTCATCAGATTAGTAAATCCTAATTTTTCAATTTAACTTTAATTCGTTGGCAATGATTCTTGATACCTTATCTAATACTTTTTTAAGTAGTTTTTGGTGATACAGAAATGAAGATCTGCTGATTTAACACATATAGTAAGTTCATTCGCTACCCCATTTATGGGAGATGTGGTTGTTATTGATACACTCACCATTATCCTGCTGGTCATCATCTACAACCACAACACAATTAGCCAGGGAGTTGACCAATGGCTGCTGGTCTTCGAGATCTGATTGCAAAGCCTTCACAGCATCTATTCTCTTTACTATCTCCTTCGGACCTCCACTGAAAGCACCCATCCTCGAAATACGGTCTTCAGTTTGTGTCAACCAATTTCTAAAAAAAATATTGGTGCAAAGGCTTGATGAAAATAAATTTTGAATAATTAAAATTGAAAGAGCGGGGTTGAGAAAGCATGAACGTACGAGAACAACAGGGCTTGTTTGTGTAGATTAAATTCTCAAGGACAACCACATGTTGAGTAGAAGAAATTAGTGTGCGTGTATAAGATTGTATAAATATAGAGGAAGTGAAAGAAATATGTAAGGATAGGTCTATATGGAGTTCCATCCTCCCTAACTACCTCGCTTGAGACAAGGCAGGAGGGTATAGATAGATAGATAGAATAATCAAAACTTTTTTTCTCTGCTTTTTTCTCACTTATCTCAGAAACTAGTTGCTTCTTCTTCCTTCCTTATCCTACAATCCTTTACATGTCGATTATATTTATTTATTTATTTTATTCTTCACTGTACATTGGTTACAATAATACATACAAAGGGCTTCCAACTAAACCGGTTACAGAGAAAGGACTATCAAAATTAATCATTTTACCAACTGACCTGAATTTGTCAATTTGATCTTGTTGTTCTTTAACAAGAGCTGTGTGTACTTGACTCTGGTGATCCATAGCTCTAAGTCTTAGACCCTCCCAGCGTTCTCTCAACAACTTCATCTGTAGTTTCACTTCTGAAGCCTCTTCTCTAGAAAGACGTTGCTCACTAAGCAGTCTGGCACCTTCTTCCAATACAGCTCCAATACGCACCTGGTTCTCCCATAGCTCTAACATAAATTTCTGAAAACAATTATAGCATTTACAGATATCTACCTAAGTTTTGAAATTTTCTATAAGAGACAAATGTTCATAAAACATCATGAAAATGATATTTATTATCTTCAATTCGCTGACAAGGTATACCAACCACACAGAATATTTTTTTTATTAGCACAGAGAAGACTACTTTCATGACTATTACATGCAACAACTCCACTGATTTCCCCAATTGTGAGATATTCCATGACAGTATAGATTGACATCATAAGAATAATTGCCCCAATCAATTTAAAATTCTAAAAATTTAATTATGTAATCTAAAGTTAATCAAAAATAAAATATCTTTACCTCATGATTATGGAAATGTTCTTTGATAGCGTCAAGGTCTTTTGTCAACTTGGGATGTGAAGCAAGCCTGTCCTCAGCTTCCAGTAACCAAGTCAGCACCTCTTCTAATGCCAGGCCATATCCTCCTAGCTCAGCAGAGGCATTCGTAGCCAAAGACAAAGGACGACTAGGTGGAGGCTGAAAAATAAAAACAAGATATTTCAAATTTCAATATCATTCAGTTTTTTTCCATTTCATTTCCAAGCAAAACTACATTTATGCCTGTAATAGGGCACAGCATTGACCAATTTTTTTTTTCTTTCTTTTCGCTGTTTCTGTTTTTAGTCTGTATGTTGTGCCTGTTGGCGTATGATTGTGAGTAAATAAAAACTCTCCATCCAATTATAAAAAAGTTTATAAGTATTTAAGCAAGCATATTTATAGGTGAAACATATTTAATATATTGAATTCAATAACAAAGCACATATCAGAGAGGATGTTCTGTAAATTTTATCTTCTATTACAATATACCATCCCCGTGCCGAAGTTTGTTGTGAGAAGATGTATCCAAAATCAAATCCTGGTGTGGAAGATATGTGTTCCACCTTATAGTTATGAGAGGGTAAAAGAAGAGATATGTACTTTTCACATCTACCAAAAATACGATTATATAATATAACTTACTTCTAATGTAGTGGGGGTCCCTAATGGACTCATATTATCGGAATGTACAGACATATCAATATCTCCTACGTCCTCTCCGGAATGTGGTAATGACTGGAACATACACATCACGTACATCATTATGGACTTCTTGTCTGGTACGGATGTGTTCACATCTAAAATTAAAACAAATAATTATGTTTATTAAAACCTAAGCAATCATTGTCTTTCAGACAACATTAACCAGGATCTAGGAAAGTGCTAAAGATGACTGAGAATCTACAGAATAAACTCAGAAGGCTTGTATATCCAATGTCTTGAAGACTCTATGCAAGCGGTGCGAGTGCATCTCCGGTGTTGTCCACTCGAAGCAACCCCCTCAGTAACAAAACACTTTACAAAGTTCAGGACAAATTCCACTACTAACCGGTATCTAGTGCTTTGATTCTTGCACATCATCCATATTACCAATGATTTAATATAAACTTGGCATTACTCATAGATTTCTTAACTTTCCTATTCATTAATTGTATTCTTCATTATAAAATGTTTATATTATAAATATTCAAACTTAAGTAATTAAAAAGTCTATAAAAAAATCTTCAAAAAAGTTAAATATGTAATAACCTTCAGGATCCAATAGTCTATCGATCCCAAGATGTTCTTGTGCGATTCGGAATGCATGTTCAAGTCTTGCGTTGGGATGTTTCTTAGCTATACTAGAAAAGTCAAATAGATGTGGCCGCCATCGATGTATAAGGGCATTAAATGCTAAACCATCTGACCACGATGTGCTAAAGTTCTTTATGTCTACTCCAGTGTAATTCTGTAACACGCAATCAAATATATTAGTTCAAATGTAGTTTAATGTATTTCTCATTGAAAACTTAATAAACCATTCCATTAAAAAACTTACTTTAGAGTTCTGTCTGCACCAGGCGAGTAAAGTCTTCTCCAAGTTGGTCTGTTGCAATTCAGACATGAGGTCTTTCAGATGGTAGTGGACTTGCCAATGGAGGATGATACTCCATACAAGGCCCAGAGTCAGTTTAGGGTTTCCATCCACAATGTCGTTGCTGCTGATGTTCACCAACTTAACATTATTTTGCTCCAAGACAGAAAGAGCATTGCTGACATTGTTTAGATGATGGACACGCATCTTCCCTCTCTCCCTTTTCTGTAAGTATAAATATTTTTTTATAATACCACTTTGCAAGTTTCATAAAGAATTCTTCAAATAGTCCTATAAAAGCAATTTTAATTTGAACGATGAGGTACATCACTCAAAGTGAATATAAAATATAAATCATCCTATAAATAAAATTAGTACCTACACAAAAATAGTCCTGTAAAAGCAATTTTAATTTGAGCGATGAGGTACATCACTCAAAGTGAATATAAAATATATAAATCATCCTATAAATAAAATTAGTACCTACACAAAAATTGCTGAAAAAGAAGGAAATATCTGAATATTAAAAGTATACACATCCAAATATCTTAGGAGTGAAGACTCCTATTTATCAGCAATGTCTGATGCTCAGTTCTCTCCATCTACACACCAGTAACGTAGTGTAAAGGGATGGATAGATAAATGTATAAATAAAAATTATGTACATATACACAGAAGTCATTGATACATTGGTCTAATTATAATTTTAATGATTATAAACATAACTATTATGAATATAATAAACATGATAAAATATAAGTAGGCAACTTACATATGTCTGGGCAGTCAATATTTCCAGAAGGGACAATAAACAGTCTCCATTTCGTAGGTCTAGAAATAGATCATTCACCAGTGGCTTGTTGTTCTGGAATAATGGAGACAGATAAATAATATAAATGGTAATATATGGTTACTTATCTACAATTGCATAATTCAGATGCAACAAATAATTATTTAATACATATTATTAAATAATTTTTATTTAAAACACTGTATTCTTTCCAAATTAAATTTATTCACCTCAAACGTTTTCGCCAAGGCTTCTACTTGACATCATCAGGAGGACTCAAGTAGAAGCCTTGGCGAAAACGTTTGAGGTGAATAAATTTAATTTGGAAAGAATACAATGTTTTAAATAAAAAATATTTAATTATATGTTAATAATGAATTTCCAAAGTGTTAACACAAAAACATTAGATTTATTAAATTATGTAATACCTCAACATTTATCCCAAAAAACAAAGAACATAAAGAATTTTGATTTCTACTTATTGGCAAATCACCCAAATTTAGATGATTTCCCCCTATTGCAGGGTAGAACGAATTTGAATTTATAACACGTAGAAAAACCTCCTAAACATAATTATTTTTAAAGAATCCAGTAAATAATTTGCTTGTGTTGTGAAGAGTAGGTTGTGAGCTATTTCTACCCTTCTGTTACACACCAATTAACTCAAATCAAACAATTCAAAAGATTTCTATATTTTTTTAAGAAAATCAATTAAACATTATTTATATGGGAGTAGAGCGCAGAGACTTGTTTTGACTGGAAGTGTGGAGGGCAATAGAGCTAGAGGGCGCGCACCGGTGAGATGGAGTGAGCAGGTGAAGGGGGCAACGGGGGGGACCTTGCATGAGGCGCTACGAAGAGCGGAGGATCGAAGTCGCTGGAAGCATTTTGTCCACACCTATACAAATGATGGTCACGATCCTCAGCACTGAGGGACCGACAACAAAGAAAGAAGAGCACAATGAACAAGAATGTTTTTCCTCTACCTTTATGACATTTTGAGTTAGGAGTAATTAAATAACTTTTTTATATGATGGTACAATGTTTTACATAAATTCATTCGTTTTACAAGTATTTTGTATTATAATGGTTACCTTCACTAGTTGTGAGTTTATCCATTTGGCAAACGTTTTCTTTTGCACATCTTCCCGTTCATCTGAAACAAATAAAAATAAACATATAAATAAATAAAAAAATACTTATTACATATTATATTATTATTTGTACACAGCCTTAGGTAACATTAAAATTATATTTTATATACTTATTCACAGACTCCCACCCTACAAGTTAAATAAAGTCCATATTAGAAATTGAATATATTTATCTCTTGCCTAGAAGTATGGATGTAAGAAAGAAATACTGAATTTAAAGCACATTAAATATTTTTCTCACATGGATAAGTACAACTCAGATACATATTTTCTCATCTGATAGATTGATGGATTAGTTGGAAGATGACGCGCTTGTGATAAATTCGCCCGTTGCACAAAATTATTTGATCCATTTTAGTACCTATGTTATATGTTTACTGTATTTATTTCGTGCATAAAGGATTTTCATATTAGCAAAGCACTTCTACAAGGGTAATTCCTGTATACACGACTGGAAAATTATTGACTGTCATTGATCTCCAGACGAAAGATATCTGTAAAGCAAATGGCAATCAATATCAAACTATAAATAAATAAATATTTATTAGACATACCTACAAGCAAAACATAAAACAATTGTTAAAAAAAAGTAGTAAAGAGTCAAAACGCGCATTTTTTGCTCGAGCAATTTCTTTCAGCTAACCTTAAGAAAAGCAAACATAAAAGTGAAATACAAATTAAAATTGATCTATATGAAGTAAATATATACAACTAGCAATTTTAATCAATAACACGTCTCCCACAAGTGCGATAATTGCATACGAGTTATCCTCTTTATTTTATAGAAAATAAGACAATCTGAATGGGTTGGTTTACCGCAATATGTCTTTTAAATTTAAATACTGATAACTTTTCAAATAGAAAACAAAATGGTAGTACCTACGTGATGAAAAACATGCACACAACTATAAAAATATACCGGGTTTAGTTAGAAGAGGTGACGAAAATTAATTAAATAAAATATTATGTACGAATACTATGTATAGGCATTGCGCACTGTTTGCATTCGAATTTCAAATATTGGCGGTAAAATAAAATGAGTAAAATGTAATTTGGTGAGAGTGTATGGACGTAACATTTTTATATACGCATTGGTGCGAAAAACCAGCTGTGCTGTGCGTAATCTTATCGACTATTATGTCGTTAATATCGGAAAAATTACAGACTTTATTACCTAGAATAGTTATGTACATAATTGTAACATATAAAACTGTTTTTTGAAGGGTTTAGATGTAATAAGGTGGCTGTTCAAGAATTATTTCTCTCTCTCTCTCATTATGTCATCACGGTGTCTCCCACAAATGGGGTAGCTAGTAGATTATTTATTTATTCTTTTGGCACGTCATCATTATACACAAATAACAGTGTTAACAAAAAAATACAAAATTTAAAATACTACTATATTATCACTATCAAGTGATTTCTTCCATCTAACCACGACATATTGACATATATGCGATATACTAAACTAAAACAAATATATTTATGATATTATCAATACATACCAAAAGGAAAAAAAATAACTTACTACGTGTAATAAACATGCAGTTCGTCCTATACTTGTCAATTTAAATTAAGACATTCAGGATGCGTGGCATACCTCATCGTAAAAAAATATACAACAAAAGATATAAGAAATTTATCAAGGCGTGAATACACAGGCGTCTTAAATTCTTTGTTGTGTGGGGCGTACTTACAAATAATATTTGAGATACCAATATTTAAAAGTACGATAAATATACATGGATTACATTAAAAATAACTATTTTTTACATAAATTTGAGACTAATATACACCCCCAAACATCTTCACATCGGTACCATTATTCAATCGTAATACAATTGTGGAACTCAAATCCGAGATCTTCGGATTGAAAGTCCCAAACTTTAACATCAAGTTCCCGACCACCTTGAATTAACAAGATATTTTATTGGGTTGAGCAAATCAAAATTGATTATAAGATTATTGGAGCGTGTATTATTATAATGGATACGAGTAAAGGACAAATACGGGTGAGATAATATAAAACATATGTGTCGTGTTTATAGGTCAATCTTCACAGAAAGTTGGTACATTATAATATAAACATTACAAACTACATCATGCAGTAGAATTGTACGTGCAGATTGTTGCGAGAGGTCAAGGACACAAATGATTAACATGTGAATGGTTAACAGTTTCAATGTCAGCTGTTTACACACACTCTTTTATTCAACTCAGTCAGTATTTTTTGAGAAGTCGTAATGTTATTCAATTGGAAAACCTTGTTTATTCTATACGTTTACGAAATTTAGATATTATATATATAATGAGTTACAATCCATTGGATTGGTCTGCAACGAGTTTTGACTTATTTCTCCACTCCTCCCTATTCTCAGCTAGTCTCTTCAACTCCATATATGAGCCACAGCTCATGTCCCTCTTCAGTTGGTCCATATAGGCGTCTCTCGGTCGACCTCTGCCATTTGTGCCTTCGGTCCTGCCCTCTGCGATTGCGATGAGCAGTCCTGGGTGCCTGATGTTGTGGCCAATCCAATTAGCTCGTTGTTGGCAGATTCTTTTGAGGAGTTGCCTTTTTTCGCCAACCCTGGTTAACACTTCTTCGTTTTCGAAAATTAGTAAATTTATTTGTGTGCTTATAATACCTAACAATCATGTTTTATAACAAAATAAATAAATTGTCGACCGACGGTAAAAATAAAATACTTTTATCTAGTGCTTTCGCTGATTTTATTAATCGAGTACCGACTTACGAGAGCTTCTGCTGTCATCATAAGGCTCGACATCTATTACATGAAAATGTATTAGATTATGTATATGTTTTAACTAGACTCTGTGCTTCCGAAAGAATGTGAGAAGAAGATAACATTCTCACTTATTTAAGTTGTTTTTCTTAACTACAGTGTAAATTAAATTCAAAATAAATTTAGTTCTACACGCTATATTTTGTTTTTTTTTTTATGTGTGTTTTAATAATACAAAATTAAAGTGACATTAAAAATAAGTCCATGACCACGTAGAACTAAAAAAACAAGAATAATCAGTCAAAAAAAAAACCCAAGTAATAAATAAAGAAAGAATAAACAAACTCACTACATACTTCAAATATGCAGTGGACGAATTAATCGCGATACTAAAATTTCTTCCAACGAACCTATAAACCATGCAAAATAACTTAAATTATAGATCTTGCATCTTAAAAGATTATATAGCTACATACGCGCAAACACTATTCTAGTCAAAACAATGGATATTGATGTTTATATTTTACTTGATAACAGTGAGTAATCTAATATATAAAAGGAAGACGTGTGTGTTACAACACTTATAACTCAAGAATGGCTGTACCGATTTGAATGATCTCTGATTTGTTGGATTCTTCTCCGCCCGGATTAAACTATAGGCTATTAAAACATCTTACAAATTCACGGGAAGAAACAATATGAAGAAAATTATTTACGCCATACATTTTTAATTTCAAAAATAAAAACAATATGGAGAGTCCATACGCTATTAGCGCCCCCACGTCGCCTATTGCATTGTGCTAAAATAATCCGTAGGTTCTGCTATATTAAGAACCAAATTACTATAACTAATATGAACGAAATGTGTACTAATATTTGTTTACTATAATTCGGTAGTTACATGGCAATAGGTTGTATCTCACTAAAACATAATTTTACAGGAGAGCAAAAACAAAGTTTGCAAAACAGATATTTCAGCCAAATTTCGAGCATTATATATCAAAATGAAGGTAATTATTATTTCTACAAGATAGATGTAACATTCTCTTAATAATTTCTTCTACAAGATGTATGTAACATTCACTAAATAATTTCTTGCAGTTTAAAAATATTTGAGTTTTTTTGCCATGTTGAAGAAAACAATCTTTCTACATGTCAATAAGTGACGTCTTTTCTCTCTTTATTCTGACTATAAAGAGACATATCCTTTTGCCACATCAAATATTACACTATTTTGAGCATTTTATGGAACAAACTTGAAAACGCAAAAAATGCGAGATACAACCTATTGCCATGTAACAACCGAATTATTCGACTAATATTTATGTATCGATAGATATTCTGTCACATAAATGTGGACGTGCACAGATTATATTTGAAATTGTATTTTATTTTTGCAGATGGAAAATTATTATTGAACCAAAAATTGTGCTATTAAAGATGAAAATAAGAATGTGTTCATGTAGGTAGTTCTGATGCAAGATTGTGTAGTGAAATTTGCAGACAGAGAAGAAAAATTACGAAGAAAATTATTTACGCCGTACATTTTTAATTTCAATAAAAAATGCAATATGGAGAATTATACAAAATCAACAATGAATGATAATTTTTCTATACATTCTCAAATTAGAATCGTTATCCATACAATTTAATATCTGTAGTTCTGATATTTCAATTTTTAAAAAATCATGGAAAGAATTTTTATAAATTTTAAATGAATAGGTAAAATCTACCTGAAAAAAAATTAGTACCTACATACATAATTATATTACGTACTGTAGATAATTTATAAACAAATCTGAGTTAAGTATAATTGTTCAACATAAATTGTTCATGTCGGCCGGTGTGGCGCGGAGCTCTTTCCTTTGAGTCACGAGGTCCCGGGTTCGATTCCCGGACAGGGCAAAGGGAAGAATGACCTTTTTCAAATTGTCCTGGGTCTGGGTGTTACATATATATGTATTTGTATATAGTGCATTGTATATGTGTGTATCGTCGCGTTAGTAGGTACCTACCCATAATCAAGATTCATCTAAGTTTGGGACTAGCTCGATGTGTGTGAATTGTCTATGTAAAAAAAATGAATGTAACTTTCGCAGTTTAGCGGCCCCACCCGTTGTCGAGTACTTTTTTTCCATAGAAAAGGTAATATTTTTGAAACTTGAGGAAATTGTTGCCATATGTAGAATTATTTTAATTTGCCGGCAAAAAAAATCCACTTCGAAAATTAATTTCCTAAAATTCCGTACATATTACTCGACAACGGGTGGGGCCGCTCAAGTTTCATACTTGCGAATTTTTTTTCCTATAAAAGAATTTTTCAAAAATTTGGTGACAAAAAAATAATTCACCATATGGCAACAATTTCCTCAAGTTTCGAAAATATTACTTTTACATGGAAAAAAGTACTCGACAACGGGTGGGGCCGCTAAACTGCGAAAGTTCCAAATGAATTATATTTTTTTACACTATACCTTCGATGACACACTTTGACAATTACGGGAGTTTGTGAAGAGATTAATAATATTAATCATTCATAAAGTCAGTGGGAGAGGGCAGAAGATAGGGCAGGTGTCGAACATGTGTTGAAAGGCTAGGTTTGGAGTGGCCAGAGGTCCTGGAAGCAGCGGTGGACAGTTATCTCTGGAGGAGATACTTAGGGGCAATGGGTCCCCGACCGAACTAGGACGAGGGGAAGAAGATGTATGTATGAAATCGTTCATTGATTCTTAGGCGGTACGAAGTTCGCCGGGCCAGCTAGTTATAAATAAATTATATCTTTACCCTCATGCCGTATGCAAAATTGTATGAATGTGGAAGATGCGAAAAAGATATATGTAAGGAGAGATCTTTAAGGCCTTCTACTTGGGACACGGCATGAGGGTATACTACAGTATAACCAATTGTGTACATATGTACATAAATATCAATATTGTGTCAGGATAAGTAAACTAAAATTTGTGACAAAATCATTGTGAACGATAAAAAAACTAATAAAAATAGTAGTTGTAAATAATTAATATCCAGTTTCTGTATGACCTTCGCATAAAAAAACGTTTCGACATTATGATGCTACGTCAAATATATGGGAAACTAATATTTAGTTAAGTCGTAAATATGTTTGTTTGTATGTACATACTTTACAGAAACCGTAATTAAGACAGAAGAAAAATAATAAACTCTATAGGAGTTCATATAGACTAGGTTTTAAGCTATAAAAATTATAACTTCCTTATAAATCGACAGAAATATTACAGTTTATATGAAATTCTGTTATCAGACTTCTATAAGAATTGATGTGTTATTATTACATGTTATTACACTCTGCATGTTTTGTGAATTACAATTTATTGAAAATTCATCAAGATGGAGATAAAAAAGTGTTTTTATCCTCATGTAGGTATGATTTCCAAAATGTATTTTGCATAATAACGTTCAGGATAAAAACTAATCTATTGCGCGAAAATAAATTGGCAATATTTTACATTAAATCATCATAATATTGCCAAAAATATTTTGCATCAAGGTATTGCGATTTTTTGCTCCCTGTGCTCCTGAGAGGAGCGTTGAGGACGATGATGATGATGATGATTACGATTTTTTATATAATTTCCTCCATTTATTACCATTTCTCAGGAAAGTACTTATGCCACCTCAATAAGTTTTAGTTTGTCAATTTGATGTTTATTTCTTGTAAGAAACTGGGTATAACTACACTAGTATAATAAATAATGTTGGTTTATTTGTACATAATAATATTTTCAACTTTTTACAATGTCGTTAAACTATGAATAATTTACAATCAATCGCATGCCTACTTAATTTCAGTCAATCGGTATGTTATCGAGCAAGTAAATAAATCATGATCGAGAACTATATACTTATCTTGTATGCATTTTTATAGCCTTGTTTGTACTCCATACAACTTATTTTGAAGATGTCACTTTTTATATCTTTTTGTCGAAGATTAATACGACATTTATAACGATAGTTTTCTTTTATCACGGCATTGCCGTGACCTGGAAGAAGCCCTTTCTTAATAATATATCGTTTCTACGACAACCATACATAATTATATTTGATCAGAGCAGATGGTCGACGGCCTGATGGAAAGTCTGTACTTTCAATCGAGAGATTCAGAGTTCGATTATTCTTGCCATCGATTACCTTGCTGCAGGAGGCGATCTAGACTATAGGACATGGAAAACCCTAAATCGACTAAAATCTAGTGTAGGAAATTGCCGTGACAATAGAGAACGATGGAGCTTCCTACAAGACGAATCCGGAGCATGTGACTATGGTGCAGCACAGACTATGCCACACTTGGAGTGTCCATTGTGCCCTGTCACATGCACTATGGAGGATATTTTTGACGCATCTCCACCTGCTGTGCGTTTTGCGCAGTACTGGAGATCAGTTTGATTGGTTTTTTCTGGGTTTCGACACGATAAATAAATAATAATGATGTGAAGGAAAGTTCACAACACCACACATTAATGAGATATCTGAGTGTGTAGAAGTTCTTTCTTTCAACACCACAAATTGCTTACTATGAATCTGTTAGGTGATGTATTTGGATTTATGTCGAAGTAGGACTTATTTTTTCAATATATCAAAAATTATGTAAAAGAGAGTCAACTAATTCATTCATTTTTATTTCAAAAACAATTCAGAGTGAAAGAAAAATAAGCTTACAGTCTGATGCAAAATGGAAAAAGACTTTGTATTTTGAAGAGGTTGATAAGTAAATTACAATAATTTAATCAAGTTCTCGGTCTTAACTACACAAATAATAATGTGAATTGAAACAAAGCGTAATATCACAAGCACTCATTTGTTCCGACACGCTTATTGTTATAGTTTTCAAGTAAAAAGATATACAGGGCTGAAAGAAAAAGTACTAGGAGACGTGGCTGTCCGAGCATCAAATGGTTAAATCACGTAGACCAGATCCTCAGTGGATGAACAGGTGCTGAATACAATGAATAAAAGAGCATGCAGGAGGAACTGTATGAATGTTCCCTCATGCATCGAAATGGCGCTCTATGCTTTCTGCCTATCCCATGGGGGGAGCGGCCTGATGGATTGATGATGACGATGATTAATTGTTATTTTATAAGATAAAATCTGAGAAAATTCAAAAATAATTAAATAATTTCTAAGAATTTCTCAACCAAAATTATTACTGACCAGAGGAAAATCACTGGTCTGACAATGACTTTTCACCGGCGCCTTTAAAGTTGGTTGAAGGGCCGTAAAACGGCGCCAATGAAATAAATCATCCAACATCATCATCATCATCATCATCATGGCGCAATAAAGACATCTTTATTAACTTTTTCTTTTTGTATTTTTTTTCTATCTTTCTTTTTATAATAATTCATGTATTTTTATTTATTTATTGATTCTTTTTGAATATACTACTACTACTATACCATCACGGCATATCCCACAAGTGGGGTAGCCAGCAGATCAGCTGTATGTAAGAAACATACAAACTGTCCTCTTTGTGCCAGTATAAAATCAAGACATTCAGGATGGGTGGCAAACCTCAACGCTGAATTTAAGATGTAAAATGTCTTATTTTTTTCGAACACCTGCCTTTTACAGGACACTCGAAAACTTACGCAGAAGAGTGGGAGACCAATTCTTTACCGGGTGCTCCACGGGATGAATATATTTACCTTACTAATTACTTATTTTATTTACTAACGTGTGCCCCCTGCACATTTGTAAATAAGTATCTTTATTTTTTCTTTTCTTTTTTTTAAAGTTATTGGCTGGAAGACGTTGCTCTGCAGCAAGTCCACCATTTAAAGGAACATTATAAATATTGTTTGTATTGTACATAAATATTGTATTCCCATTTGTTCTGTTTATAAAGATTTTTAATTATTATTATTGTCGTCTAAATATTACAGTGAGAGAAATTACTTCAGTCATAAATTAAATTATAGAAATTGGATGTGTTTAATATGGATGGCAAAAAGAGGGCGCTGCTCTCGAAAAAATAACTGGAACATTATCGATGTTTTAGTGTTGAGCCCGCATCAATGATTAAACATATTATTTTAATAAACGATACGTAAGTTCACGTTATCGTGTTTCTCTACATCAGACACTCAAGGGTTCATTAGAGATAGTACACGGATCATAAACTTTCAACAAAGAGATTATAATACATCAGCTACGATATAATACTCAGAAGTCTCATTGTTAATATTTAACGGAAAAAATATTGTATTTGCATAGTAAATAACTAAATAATAAATTGAGCAAATCACTTAGCAATAAAGAACAATAAACGGAAACTAAGAAAACAAGCACTATGATGAAAGAATAACCTAGCTTTAGCCATCTATTTGGATAGAAACAATATAAAATTGGCCAATAATTTCAGGAGTGGATTAAGCTTTGATTTGTAGACACTGCAGATGCTTTTCTCTTTCTCTCAGGGTTCTAATCTAGTAAAAGTCCCAAACGTTTACTAGCTTTATAAAACCAATAAGAAAGCAAACTTCCAAATTATAAAATGCATACCTATACCTATACAGTTTTCCTTCTAAACATTTTTCACATCATAGAGTGACGTTTTGTTTATTAAAATTCGTAAAATATAAAATTCGAAATGAAAATCAAGAAAATTATCAGATACATACCTACCAGAAATTAAATAGTATAGCAATATTATTTTCTTTGTGAGTTTAATTAGTGTAGTGTAAATCCTTATCACTTTCTACCCACGATGTTATTTCTACTTTGTAAAACAAGTATCATTATCTAATATAAATTGTATGTAGGTAATACTGCGTGCGTACTACTGTTGACATTTCATATACCCCATCTCACACGAAGTTTCTTTTTCATTATTATCAGTATATAAGGCAGGTATATAATGAGCTGATAACCGAATAGCTAACTAACATCACACAAACTTTGTTAGCCTATATTATTATTATTTATGTTGATTTTAAATGTGAACTCGAGTTCAAAACTACCTGAATTGGGAGTTGTTTAGGTGAATAAAGAAGTGTGAAAAGATAAAGTGATATGAATTAATTTATTTATTTAATTATTCATTTTTACTGTACATTGATCACAATTTGTATAAAATTTTATAGAAAAATGGATTTAAATTAGATATAATCGATTTACATACGGCGAATTCATCGCAAAGCCTCGATCTCTTTCAACTAACCCAAATTTATTTAATTTAAATAATATTAATAATAATAACCCATAAATACAAACAACCCATTAAGATAAAATAACCAAAGTATTTACAATCTCCTGAGAGTTCTAGAAAGTTATTTATTTGATAGAAAAATTAAATAATTCCTAAGGAAATGCGGATGCTATAAATAGAGTCGTCAACACTTCCTTGAAATTACATACATTATTATTAATGTGATAAAATATTTCCATATATTTATTAAGTTCCGTTAATATCGTCATGTCACGCCCACGACGTGTATCTAACTATATAATAACCGTTGGTGAATTGTTTAAAGAAACATAATACGTAGGTGTGGGCGATATGAATTAAAATCAATCAGTTACACAGTACTACCTGTAGTTTTTTACACGTTATAACCGCATTAGGTAGCGCATTTGATTAATAAGATTACAATTATGAAGCTAATTAAGCGATTAAACCGATTTCATCAGTAAGCGACATAATAGTAACAAATATACAAATAAAATTAAATTGAATTGATTTAAACAAGTAACAGATAATACGTAGTATAAATACTTTATATTATGAAAATGTCTCACAACTGTTTCATAGAAAATAAGTGTTTTTAAAATTAAATTCAAATTTCATTTTATTCAAATTAATCTAAATACATGTAAGATATATGTAACAAGGAAGATAACTACATCAAAATAGAGGTGCTATGTACATAGGTACTTACTTCTAATATGAAAATATTATGCAGTCCTGAATGTGTAAGGATAGATACTGAAATCACCTTAAAAGTAAAAAATGTAACTGCATAAAATATTGGATACATTTAAAAGCATCGACGATAAAAAATATGAGAATTAGTGTGGTCGTACATTGGTCGTACAGATCCCTATTTTTAAAACCTATTTTGTCAAAGGACTCGCAAGTTGACTAGTTCAACAAGAAATCAAAATCAGCATATTTATGGGATACTACGATTTTCGAATTATTTATTTATCCACGAAATAAATAGGGTAATAAAACAAAAAGTATTTTACAAACATATGGTGCATTTCCTTATTGTATATCTGTGAATAGAACATACAATAAATTATATAACTGTCGATGTGTCAGAAAACACAGAATGAAATGATTGTCCATAAAAAAACATCACGGCTATCAACAAAATAAGATAAACATCTCTGGAAGTAAAATAAAATACTGCATAAAGTTTACATGGAGAGCATCGTCTATTGTTTTAACTTCGTTCGAAATGGAATCATTGCCAATTATTGACTAAGAGAGATGAGATAACTAATTGTACGCGAAGGGATCTCTATAGGGCCGTGAATTCATGAATCACGACACAGTGTAATTTCCCAGAAACGCTGTACCAAGGTTATCGATGAAAAATAAACGGCCCTACAGATACCTACTTGAGACTTATCACAATTTTGTGAGAAGATGTACACAAATAAATGCTCAACAATACAAACAAATCAATGTTGAATAACTTCCATGTTTAGAATGTTTCATTTCAGGGATGGCAAGTTCACCAATCCTCCAAAATTCTAAAACTTGGAATAAAACAAATGTTTCTACCACTACTACTTACGAATGGGTGGTAAACCTTATCTCTGAACTTAAGATGTAAAATATCTTATTTTTTTAACACTTACATTTTACAGGACACTCCAAAATTACGGAAAAGAATCAGAGACCAATTTTTGTCCGGTGCTCGACAGAACAACAAATGTACATTTTTCAAATAAGAAATTTAACAGTTAAATAATATTATACATTTCAAAAAATTTTTTTTAAAGATTAAAGAATTTTATTAAAAAGTCAATATATACATTGTGAATTATTGAACACATACATATTATTTTCTTCAATAAAAAATTTGAAATCCCCAAACAGCAATAGTATTCCTGGTATAATTGAAAGACAAGATACAAATGGTCAAAATTCGATAACCCATACTATACAAGCAGATATAAGAGCATCTATACTCCACACTTTAAGCAATAGATAAAGCTTTAATAATTAACCTAGAACAAAATAGATAGACCTGATTGGCAAGAAACCTAAAAAAATCAGCATAGTTATTATATCTCATGATATTTGCAAACTTTTATAATATATGTCTTCCAGAACTATCAAAGAAACATCAACAGACAATGATTGTGAAATAGGAATTAAGCCAAAATCATTTCTTTCTAGCTTTACAATGAAACATCGTCAAAAGTACCTACTTCAAAATCACCATAATATTACACCATAAATATTATTTTTATATACAACAAATTAGCGCGTAATCATCTCATATTTCATTGCTCGCGTCAATTACGTGCATTTAAATGATTTTACATACAAATAAAACTCATATGAAAGTGTCGATTAAAAATATTAATACGTTAATAATTATTGGCATCGGACCTTTTTCTAGACCCTGAGGCACACCATCACTAGAAACACAATCAAAACTACATCGCCCACGAGAAAAGTTCTAACACTAGCCCGATTCCACGATATTTGTACATAGTACGAATAAACAACAATTATAATAGGTATATTATTATTAAGAATGAAGAGTATATAAGTACAATGGAGGATAGAAAGTAGTGAGTATATGGGAATAAGATACCTGCGTTCTATTTGTCGTAGGTAGAGTGTTAAGCAACTCATTTTATTAACACTATGAAGTTTGTATAACAACTGACATATAATATAAAACCAATATTTATTAGATGATAATAAATGTACTATTCTACCAATATCTTTAATAATTCAAATTCTAGCGTGACATAAATAGACATAATTTTGAGCTAGCATCGTATATTTATAAATACGATAACACATGTTATTTGATTCGAAGTGCAGGTGAGACTATTACAAATTCAAATGATCTAGGATTTGTGTGTTCACATAACTAAAAGACATTTTTAACATACTTAATATTAACACAAAATACTGTTAACTTTTCACTACTAAGTTTCAGCGTATATGTGGACGTAGATACCATCATTTGGGGAAAATGTTTTTACAGTCTTTCACAGAGACGTAATCTCATTGACATGCTTACCCTGCGAAAGATATGCACAGGTGAGTTGGATGCGCATTGCGCCTGCATTGGTTGGTAGTTTGAATTTTCAGGTCCCTTCTGCAACACGGAACCACAGGCCGTTCTACGTAAATGCATCATCAAGTAATGCAGGTGTCAGGCGCCCTCTTCATAGAATGATATGGTGATGATGACTCATTACGTCATTACATGCTGTCGACATCTTCAGCGGGACCGCATGTACTTTTAAAAAAACTGCTAAAGTGATCTTGTTCCGAAACTGAGTGCAAATACCCACACTTTCCTTTCCACTCATATTCCCTACCCTCCCTATAAAAGAACTATTCTATTTTATATAATTTAATTTTATATTGATACCCATGTATAATGATTCTATCTACGTAATCAAAATTATTTTTATCTTTACAATTTTACATTTTTTATTTCTAGTTTTGGTTTAATTTGATTTTGTTTTTATGTTAGGTCCTCGCTAGATTTTAGAATTATATTATGTAGTACATAATAGAGACAAAAAAATGTACATCTGTTTGTTCGCTGTTGGACTTGCTCCTGGTATCTTGAGGTAGCTTGGTTGGACTCTCTGGAGTACTTTAGTGGTCTATGGGTTCTTCCGGGTGCTTTGGGGTGCCTGGGCGGCCTGGACCTGCGGCGGACTCAAAGACTAATCAATAACGCATGTAATAGGGCGCATCTTTGATTCTAAATTTGTTTCTGTTGTTTTGCTATATGTGTTTGATGTGCCTATTGGTGTTTGTTTGTTTTGATAAATAAAAAAAAAAAACTCGAGTACTTTCGTCAAGTCAGCTGGACATTTTCAATAATAATAATAATAAAGACAATTGGCGCCGTTTAATGATCCGTGACTATCTCAAGGGCGCCATCAACAAGAGAATATTCATAGTTCTTTTAAAAATGTCAAGCCTACTTGACGAAAATACTCGAGATTAATAAAAATAATAGTGAAAAGTTAACAGTAAAACAGTGTTCATATTAAAAATGTTACAAATTTTTCGATTGGTGTCTTATCCTTTCCTGTTAATTACTGAGTAAAATACAAAAGCAGCTCATAAACGTGTTTTTCAACGATAGATTATTATAATTATACTTTTCGGCTTGCAATATTTTGTCTAATAATAATATTATATACCTACTGTATATACTATCAGGCACAGACGAATGGAATTCTTTTACGCAGACATTTTATTATGGTAAAGTACAGGGTTAAGAAACGTGATTAATTAATTGAGAGGAACTGATAATGCCTTAAGGCCTAAGGTGAGATAATAATAAAACAGATAGTAGCATAGCGTACGATCCACTTCAGAGCAAAATGAAAATCCTACAACGTATTGTACCTAGATACTAAAAAAAAATACAAAATATTTTTCTCATCATAATTTGAAAATAGATATTAACAAAAATACCGTTTCTTTTATATTCTCTAAGAAACTATCTACTCGTCATCCACATGTCACATTTTTTCTTATTAATGGTGAGAGGGCTACTTGCGTGTTTATTATACGCAATCGGTCTGCCGGTTACCCCACTTAAGAGAGGTGCTATACTGGTATAGATAGAAAGGTAGACTTGTCATAAAATTTACATAGGCAAAACTATCGACGTTTTATTACGTTATACAAAATTTATAAAAAAGTCTAACTATTGTGAATTATTAAACAAATGATTCGCAAATTTTACAGGTTCAAAATTTATTGCAGTGATTACGAAACGCCACAATTATAAATTGACAACTACTGAAGATAAAACATACTTTGATAATTCCAAATGATTTAAACTTCCAATTAAATAATTAACGTTTTTGAGAAGACAGATAACTGATCAGTAGCAATATAAAAATAAGGATAATCACACTGCTAATCTGCTGTGGAGTCCCCAGTAAAAATAGGTCGCCCACTCTTTTGTGTAAGTTTTCGAGTGTCCTACAAAAGACAGGTGGTCGTAAAATCTCACGTACAAGACAATTAACATCTACAATTCAGCAATGAGGCACGCTACCCATCCTGAATGTATTATTTTTATTGGCACAGAGAGGACAATTGTCATATTTATAACGTGCAGTTAGTCCGCTGGCTACCCCACTTATGGGTTATTCAGTGCTGGAACAGTAGTATAATGGTTAACTGTTCTTTTTAATGAATTGTAATTTTTTTGCACATTTGATAAATCGAATAAGATCCTGACAATAATAAAACATTGTACTGGCGCTCATTGTACAGAAGTTCAACAAACTCCAACAACAATACCTATAATGTGAAATTATTTTCAATGGCAGAATCGTCCTCTTCATTCGACGATGATCGAACAAACGATCTGCAATACACAGAAACTGGTGAGCGTATCACCACAACCAACAGGTTACTAATAATAATAAAACATCGACGTTATTAATAAATAATAATACATTTAAAATGTCGATTCTTGCGTCCATTTTCCGGTTTTGATCCATTATTCCGTTTATTTTTTTTTGTTTGAAACGCTCCGCATCCATCATCAATACCGGCCAAGTATTCTATATTACAACATGATAATATTATAAATGTGAATGATGATCGTATGTAGCATACTCGCACGTGTTTGAAAGATAACACATTATCAATTCATCAAAATAAATCAATCAAATAATGTGTGGCGATAAAATAATAAAATATATTATCATGTTTAAGCGAAAAGTAATGTGAATACCTTCAAGTCATGAAGCATTGGATGATGTGTTACTAGCGGGAAATAGGTTCGTTATTTGACATAATTGACTTATGTTTTTGATTAACGTTAGTTATAATATAATAATAGATAGATTATTATTAGTCTGCTGGCTACACTACACGTGGGAGATGTTATAATGGCAAAGATATAGATATATAAAGACTTGAATATTTAAAAAGTGGCCAATAATTCTAAAACATTTAGGTGTTTGCAAAACGTCCAATAGATAAACACGTGAAAATAAGATCAATAACGTTGCACTTCTTGGAATAACGGGTAAATATAAATAAAGAATAATGCATAATATGGGTGTAAAGTTTATTATGTTCGATAAGATCTCTCGTTATTGTTTGCGAAATGAGAAGAACATTGCCGATGGGAAGTATATAGAATATATTATTATATTGTACCGTATACATAATGTTACATAAGGTAACCGCGTGGAAAAGCTGCATCGGCACAAATACCCAATATCCATACTCTACTCTGCAAAACACACGCGTCTGTATTCTGCATAATGGGTACTGAGAACAAGCAAGTAGCGAACAATAATAAGTACATAATGTAAGAATCAAAGTTACCAGACCAGATCGACAAGTGCATGAATGAAAATGCGCGACATCGAGTCTGAATGGCTGAGCTTTGATAGCATGGTTACTCTATGGTATGGTATCTATCTAGTAAAGAAGATAAATTATTAACATTGGCTACCTCCATCACATTGCGAACTTCAGTATTTATGGCGCCAGTTCAGACAAAAACAATGTTAAATAATAATATTCCATTAAACATGAAGATGATAGATAATAAATATAAGAAACAAGTAATAAATCTGTGGACGCTACAAGTCGAGTTACAATAGTTGCAAAACAACTCGCAACGTTTTCTTTATTCTAACCATCGTTAGGATGGGCATGCCATAGATCATTGCTGAATTGAATATTAGGATTTATATACGTTATGTTTTGCAAATATGTGCCTTTTAGAATACACACGTAAAAACAGACGAGAGAAATAGTATTATTAGAGTATATTATAATTCTCAAAACTTGACCCAGCCTACGATAGTAAGGATTACCTTATTTCCATTACGGAAAAATCTATCAATAAATTAATGATCGTTGATGGAATTGTAGGTGAAAGCGAAGAGATGTTGCAGATCTCACTATGCGTAAGACCAAACGTGACTATAGTCGCAATAATTACAGCAAGAAATGACATATTATATTATAGATAAGTCATACATAGTTACTGGATAATGTAATAATGAATAACACTGCAAGCTATTTAGGTAGTAGTAGTAGTAGTAGTAGAGTAATTGTTAATTATTGACAAGAGTATGAAGACACCTTCATTAACATACGTGCAAGGTATCTATGTAAATGTTGTATTAAGCCAATATAATACCTACATTCTACAAAGAGTCGCTACTGTTTCACAACATTTCACAGCAGGTAATTGCTACTTTATTTATATAGGTAAGATTATATACCTACTCAATACGTAGAGGATTTTTCATTCGCTAATAATGTTTTCGCCGGCCTAGACGTCTCTCTTACACAAGATGGGAGTTAAAATTAATTTTTCCAAACTCCAATAACTATATATGTACCTACGCTTTAAAATCATGTTCAAACCATTCGAGATGACTCATTCATATCTGAATCCGACATAAAATTTGTATTTCAAAAATTAATGTTACGTACTGTACAACGTACTGTACAACTAAGATACAGAGAAGAATAGCAATAAATAGAGACATGCAAACTATTATAAATAAACAAGGCATGAATTGAAAGGTACTCGTACTAGGTAATGCAATTTCTATGCAAAAGAAAATAATAAAACAAACAACGTCATAAACCATAATACGAACTGAATATGTATTTTTCACAAAGTGCCACCACGACTCTGTAACACATTTTATGATCATTCGTTAGTCGTAATTTGAACCTATTATAAGTAATTATATCATCGAAGACGGGCAATGAGATCAAATGAGTAAACAACGACATATCAACTGTGTTGCATTGCAACAATACATGATTATAGTAGAATCCTAAATGGAGACCATGGGAACAAAAAAGAGAGATAGGTCGACCTTAAAAGTGGTGGGTCAATGATATCATACCTGTCGCAGGTGGTACAACAGTATGGGCTACTGTAGAAAAAGATGGTTACACGTTCCAAAATTTGTATCGTTAACAAAATAAACTTCAAGCGACATCTCAATTAGAGTATAATATTTCAATACGACTTAATTAACAATGACAAATATTTCGATTCTTATGTCTTATCATTCTATGAGAGAAATATAAAGATGTTGCTACTCATTGAGCAAAGAGCATCATTGGCAACCGATGTCGCAAGTATTTCTTCGCAAGAGTTGGTAAAAGGAACGAGTAGCATACATCGACTACTGGTTATAACTATAATGGTGGGCGATATTATTATGTACTGTATTATACTCCATATAAGGACAAGAAAAGATGCCCATATAGGGAGTACCATAGTACAAACAATCATGTCACTTCAATACAAGTTTAATGCAGCGAATAACTTTGACATATCAATTCGAGAATGTATCTGCTTTGCTTTGTATTACCAAATATACAGCCAGCTGCCCATTCAATACTTGAATGTATTGACTAAAAGTTTGGCGATTTTTCCATCCATTCTTTCCTATATTCATCATATTATGTAAGACCTGAGCATATTATTTAATTTAAAAAAATAATTATCAAATATGGCACAAATAATCGAACATCACGAATATTCTATGATTAACAAATCTCTAGAAAACATACAAAATTCTTATCTACAATGTGCCTAGCTATATTTCAGTATTTCAAGGATAATGGTAAAATACATCAAGTTAGATAATGAAAATCTTTCGGATAGTCAATAAACAAGTATTCCACCATTCGGTGGTGTAATGGTAAAAAAGAAAACTTTAATTAACATAAGAGATTCAGTGTTTGTTTTGATTTGTTTCATATCGAGTAATTGATATACAAAGTTCAATCAATTTTCACGTCAAATCTATAAAAATAAAGAAACGAATAAATATCAAATTACTCATTTGCAAACCAGTCACAATATCTTAAAATGGAAATTCAACGAAAAGTGACATTCTAATTAGCGTGAATCAGGAAGTGTCTAAAAATAGGCATCTCTCTTTCAGGTACATAAATTCATAATACAGTAGGTATATACACACTCTGCAGTACAAGAGATGTGTGATGTGAATACTTGCATATTAAAGTCACACACATTATTATGATATTCCAACCTAACGATATAAGTTCGCTGTCAATGGATACACAAGTAATGTTCTTATCACCAGCTACTCGCACACACATTATATATTATACATACATACAGTAAAAGAGCCTTATTAAAGATGCAAATGATCGAGTAGTATGAGGCGTGCATACAAATTACAAGTAATGATATTAAATTTAGTGAAGATAATTTATACGCCGAATATGTAGGTAAAAATGAAGACAGACAAACAACAAAACTGTCTATTTTGAGCTAGTGGATGTGGTATTATCAATGCTCGATTAGTGCAAAAAATAGGTAATTTCATAGAAACGTAGTATAAGAGTTATTTCAGGTTCCTTACGGGACAGTCAGACGCAATTTGTATATGAAAAATTGTACATTAAAATGTTTTTAATATATTTTTACAAATAAACTCTAGAACTCTAGATCTAAATGATCGTGGTTAGATGGAGGAAATCTCACTTCAGAGTGATAATCTCGCCGCTGTATATCGTCTTAGTATTTTCAATTTTGAATTGATTTGTTAACACTGTTTATATAAGAATGATGTCAAAAATAATAAAATAAATAAATGTGTGGATAGATAGTACCAAAGCACATCTAAGTTATTAAAAAAAATTAGAAAACTTAACTTAATTATTAAACGTAGTATAACTATATTATTAAACATTGTAAACTATATAGTTTTTGCTACAACAAAAACTACATAGGCAATAAAAATTCATACTTCTTAACACTGTATTTTAAAATTTGCAAAATGGTAGAAGTTGGCATCTAGATAGAAAACGTATTAATTCCCGAGCGATCATATTGAATGTGCATTGAAATCGCCAAAAATAAAAACAATAGGTATTATTATTAATTAAAATAAAACACTTATTTGTAGTATATCCACGGTGACTTTTATTGAACGCGAGCCGGCTTTCAAGAGCTTCCGCTCTCATCATCAGGCTGGCGAAAAGTAAAGAAATTACAGGATGGTAACAAATATATATAGTATGTCATTGGGTAGCAAAACAAAAGAGGTAGTTAAGACAGTGGTAACAAACAATTGAAATAGAGTACCGTTGTGGACGGATTTTAAGAAAAACATCTCCAGCATTTGCCTTTTAACGATATTGGGGAAACCACAAAAACCCATATCAGAGATGAGCATTATTTTTTTTAAGAGGTAGCCTTCCTCTGATATCTGTGTAATTCGAGGTGGTATAAAATGCAGATTAATTCGGTATAATTACGCAATAAACAAAGGAATGAGTAGTGAAAATTTTACGATAGGACATTAGCAGTCAAAATGTCTAGCAATAATAGCATTACACATAAAATTTCTTCGAGTAAGTAATAATAAAATAATGAAGTTTATACCAAAACTTAGTTCATTACAACTATTTACATACTACAGTCGTCGTGTGTCGGCTGGTATAACGTAAAATAATACATAGTATATGTGCAGTTTAGTTTATAGAGGCGACCAAGAGATGCGTATATGGACCAATTGAAGAGGGACATGAACTGTGGCTCATACGTAGAGCTGAAAAGACTGGCTGAGAATAGGGAGGAATGGAGAAGAAAAACCAAACTCGTTGCAGACCAATCCAATGGATTGTAACTCATTATACCTATATACCCATTTTGTATGAAATTTAGTGGGAACCTACTCTTGAGAGACTTGAGGCTAAAATACAAAGCAAGATACTAAAGTATAACAGTGAAGTATCCGGCAATAAATATATAGCCCACTCTTTTTTGTACATTTTCGAGTGTCCCATAAAAGACAGGTATTCGTAAAACATTCCGATAATACATTTAATATCTTCTATTTGGTGATGATGTATATCACTCATTCTGAATGTTTTACAGAGTAGGCACGAAGACAGCAACTTATATGATTATTAGATGCATTAAATTCGATGACTACCCCACTTTGGTTAAATACCATGATGGTATAAAAAGATAAATAACAGCTTGACTTGTTCTGTTTATCCACCTTTTAAGTAAGTGTGTTGATCAAATAAGAACCGCCCGTATTCACCAAGAAAATCTGAGCGTTCGATCAGCTCAAATTACGATCAACGTCAAATTTGGTATTCACCAACATATTTTAGGCTCCCTCAGCGTGATTTGAGTGAAAATTTCCCTCAAATTTGATCGGCCAATTGAGGTGGATTAACTTTTGCTCAGCGTCGATCTGTCAAAATTATTCTATAATGTCCGCCATACTTGTTTCGTAATGTTGGCGTTTTATTTAGAATTTATTGAATATATTTTTGTAGGCGGCATGTAATAATTTATATATATGTATATTTATAAATAAATTATTTAATTAATTAATTTATTTGTTTATTTATAATAACATATACGGCACAAGGCCATTAAACATATACAAAAAATCACAAATAGTTCGATTCAATACAACAATCCTTTCAATCGCAGTCGCACTTTCTTATCACACATAAAAGGCACCTTCAACGTAGGTCAGACTTCTGGGAACCATAAAAGATAGCTCGCTAACTTTTGAGAAGCACATTAGTTCTCTTGTCAGTGCTTGTTTTTTTCATCTGCAGCAAATTGGGATGGTAAAAAGGTGTCTCACATTAGACGCTAGGAAGTCACTAATTGTGGCTCTGGTAATATCCAGACTAGGATATTGTAACAGTATTTTAGTGGAATTACCTGCTTGTCAGATCTATAGGCTGCAATCAGTTTTGAAGTCCACTGCACGTGTTATCTTTGGAGTACAAAGGTGTACACGTATGACTCCACTTTTAAAGGAACTTCATTGGCTACCAGTGGAGACTATAGTGCAGTTCAAAGTGTGAATGTTAGTTTATAAGGCACAGAATGAGAATGCCCTAGTTTATATTGCTGAATTGTGCAGGTTGAAATATCAAGAAATGAGCCCGCAGAGGAGAATTTTAACTAATTATGGGGATAGAGCCTTTTGTGTGGCGGGACCCAACCTCTGGCATGGATGCCTCGCTAGCGTAGGCAAGCTGCAGATCTTAAGACATTCAGAAAGGATCTAAAAACCTTATAAATTACTAATTACTATTAAATATTGTATTCTGTTTTATATTATGGACGTGGATACATATTATATCCAAAACATTTAATTTAATTCAACATAATGTGTCTTCTGACATGGATGCTGTTGTGTATCCGAGTTTCTATAATGATGTGGATGTAATGTCCTAGAATTGATGAATTGTTCAGTATCATTGAGGTGCTTTGGCACGTTAACGACACTTTCATGTTGTCCAATAATAATAATTATAATAGTTCTACTTTCGACTAAATATGTTACAGAGTACTTACTAAACAACATGAATATCTTTTATTTATTTATATCTTATAAACAGCTTATGCCTTTTACAAATAAATAAAAACAAAAACAAAAATAGTAACAAGATTTTTATTTATAATTTTTCATATTGTACATATCTATGTTATAAAATACCACGGATAGTGTAATAGTTCAATATTGCAAGGAATTAAAATTATTTCTTGATGGTGAATTACCGTGTATTTTAGTTATATACGGAGTATTTCAATTATTTTTCTATCCTTGTTTAAAATATCTTTTTAATTTCAACCTCACCGGCAAACAGTTTTGACAACAATGCATGATTCATTAAATGCTAGCTGTCAAATTGACTGCTATCAAAGTAATATCTGTTTAAGTTCAAGTCTTGATTTTGTATAAATAAAGGCATTTATAAATATTTAAAATATATACATATAATTTTTTAAATGATACATATATTTTTTAAATGGCTAAAAATTATTTTTACTTGTATAATTATCAAAATATACTTTTTAGTTACTTTAATGGCTGTTTCCGTAAATAAATGTCAGTTTCATTTCATAATATTTACATTGTATCCATGGATACGCACGATCAAGATCAAATTCGACTCAGCTAAGCATTGTAAATTTTCGTTGGTGAATACCTATCTACGTTGAGGAATGCTGAGGGAGATTTAAGCTGATCGTTTGCTCAGCTGATCGTTCGCTCAGTTTTTCTTGGTGAATACAGGCGTATGTATCACTCTTGAAATTAATTGTCTCAACAGATTTCGTGGATATTAATCGCGACCCTTTCACTCAGCGAATCACACAATAAAATTATGTCTCAAAACTATATAAAACACTTATCTCAACAACTATTAAATATTTATCATTAGAAAAATCATAAGTTATCTAATGCACATTACTCCACATACCAAAGCCATTTTAGAGAGAAAAAAAATATAACAAAAACACAATATTCAAATTGTTCCATTTTCAAAACTACTAATAAATTTAAACAAACTACTATACTTGTTATTTTCATTATGTGACTTAGGTAGGTAACTATCTACAGAGGTACCTCCTTTCACATTTTTTACTTACCTCATGAGCGGATTTCAAAAAAATTGTCCCTAGGTAAATTGCACTGTCCAATAATGTACATTACCATAATATTCATGAATTTTAACTTTTTCGCACTTTGTGGCCTCATTACATGGAAAACAGTACTTAAACTATTTATTATATTAAAAATATCATCCAAATCTATCATAATCTATAAAATCCAACTAAAATAAGAGCAAACTGAACCCTAAAATGTCTCTGTCCACACACACTTCGCAAACTTCAAAACATTATAGTAAAATAATTTCTACTAATTATGAAACGTATTATACACCAAAAAAAAGAGCTTAAATTAATTGATACATGTCATTCAAGAAATCTATAGTATTTATACGATAAAATATAAAATATACTGTTTTCTTCTCATCCACAAAAACCAAGTGTAGTGGAAATTCCTATATAGTCACGGAGATTGTGCAGGTTCCGAAAGTAAAATCTAGGAATATAAAGTTATTTTTTTTAGTATGGAAACATTTTTTGTCTATGGCCGTCGCTATTTTGTTGTTTATTCATTCAGTTCAACAGAAAATCGTGACAAAAGAGTTGTCAGCATTGTTGGTTAAAATTTTTGTTCCTATATAGTCACAGCATATTTTGAGGTAAGAAGAGTTTGTTTTACTGTTTTGATATTTCAGATTTATAAATAAACTATTAAATAACGTAAGTAAAGGTTAGTTTCTTCAGTTTTTTTGTTTTAAATGCTTTAATTAATGTTTTTATTATATCGAGACAGTGAATAGTCACATCCATCGCGTCACGTAGGCATCCCGTGATATATTAGCGGAACATATTCGTGACGAAATGGAATTATTAAGCTAAACTTACACAGATTAAGTTGAATAGTTTAGTGTGATTAATTAATTTTATACCCAAAAATTGATGAAAGTATTTAAAGGGCAATATATTAGAAAACTTAAAACTAAATTCATTCATTGTCATTCAACAGAATTAAAAAAAAAAACACTAAAAATGTTCAATAAAGAATTATGATAAAAATATATAGTATTAAGTTCTATTATTTAAATAATAATAGAACTTAATACTATATATTTTTATCATAATTCTTTATTGATTATGGAGTTCTATCACGAAGTGACAGTAAAAAATATTGAAAAAAAAAAAAAACCTAAAAATGTTGTTTAAAAAAAGTTGTAAAAGACTTTATGTGGACATTTTTATCGTTCAGGATGATAGAAGTTTTGTTGCAAGAGGTGTTTGTTTTCTAAATAGTAGTGTTTCTTTGCAGTTATGGCTCTCACGGCAGCCGAACGTGCCAAAAGATACAGGGAGAAACTGAAAAAAGACAATCCAGAAAAGCACGAATTACAGAGACTTAAACAGTTAGACAGGCTGAAAAGAATTTGAATTTATTAGTTTTAAGTGTACAACATAGTGTGTAACCCGCTTTAGTTGTTCCTAATAATCACGCGGATTTCCACAAGCGTCACCGTCCAGTTTCAACTGTCTTCATTTTTTACGATTACTTATTTAAATGTTAGGAAAGCTCTAAATTATTTATACATCATTATCTTTTAATAAAACTTATTATTTCTTATTAAGTCAAAATTATATGAATTCTTCTCAAATGTGTGGAATAAAGATACTTTTAGATAGTGTTTAAGACATAATAGTGACGAAACTGAATATTAATGTTGAAAAACAAAATTTCCCTCAATAAAACCGATATTTTCTAACTAAAATCTATGAAGTTTTTATTATTATGATTCCCATTCCATTCATTGTTTCGATATAGAAAGCGTACTTTATCTTTAATATGTATTCTAACTTTGTGACGAAACGGAACAATTTTCAACAGTTCTCAAAATAAATTTCCTCATAATTGTAAAAATCCTGCCAATATCATAATAAAATATACAGATTAAGTTTAATTAGTATTTTTTCTAACTTATTTGCGTATAATGAAGACTAAATAAAAATATAAAAAAAATGAGTTTCCATTTCGTCACAGACAAATTTTTTGAAATCTGCCCTCATACATTTGTAGATATTTGGGAGATTTTTGATCGTAATAAAAATACAGAGCCATATCAAAGTACAGATGTCTATGCTATGGTTTAAATATTTTTATTAATAAAGAAAATTTAATCGCTGGTTTAAACGCTTACAGGCGGATCACGAAATCAGTGGTTTGAACCATGGTTTAGCGGATTTTTATTAATAAGACTGATAAAATCTTAGAACATAGTTTAGAGACGATCATTATCAGTATCAGTTTTCGGTGTTCCGCTCATTGCGATTAGTTTATCGTGCATATGAATATTTTGAAAAAGTCGCAACTATATGAAACAATAGAGAAATAAAGATGTATGCACCTACCTTTAGTTGAAAAAACTGCTCAACTAATTTGGTTTGTTCCTAATTATTTTATTTTGCATAGGAAAATAATTTCACTTTATGGGTTACTTAAGAAGGGAGATGTCCCGTCTTAAGTAACTTGTGTTTGTCTCGTTTTAGGTAGGTAACCGTAACAAAAATAATAATTTGTTATCGTGTTCCTACCCCTTCATAATTTATAAATATAAATTTATATAATATATAAAGAGAATGTAATACTTATACGACAATGCATAAAAACATTGCTTACCTTGTAATTTTGAGGCGAAAGTAGACAAGATGGCGAAGATAAATATTGATTCAATAATGCAGAAATCACAAATACACACGCATGCACTCAAACCTCAGTCAAATTGCGATCTGATTTAGGATAACCTTCATTGCGTCTAGTGTCTACATTTCTGTGTTGACAATAGTCTGCCATCTATAAGAGGATCGGAGAATTTAGCTTGTCTCCCGTCTTAGGTAAAATCCCGTCTTAGTAACCTTCCCCTATTCGCATTCGCATTCGTATTCGCAAAAAAATATGCGAATGTTTTGCGAATATTATTTTGGAAATAAAGTATCGGTAAATCTGTAAAAGTACCGGATACTTACCCTTACCCGGTACATTGTAGAAAAAGGTACTGCTAGAAAAATATTCTTGAAGAAAACCGAGGAGTTTTGAAATATTTCAAATTCATATACCATTTTGAAAATTCGGCGACGAGGGGGGGGCAGTGGGGGGGGGGGGTAGAAATTTTAATGTTGAGCAATTGTAGAAATTGAAGCAAGTCAATATTCGCTATTCGCATTCGCGAATGTCGGCAACAAAATATTCGCATTCGCATTCGCGAATATCCAAAATCACATATTCGTTACATCACTACTATGTATAGGTGGACTATACCTACCCACAATGACATAATAATATCACGTGTGTGGCTTATTGATACAAAATAATAATAATTTATCACAAATTCCTATACTGTATACCTAATACTTAACATTACACATTGCTCTACCGTTTCCGTCTCGCATGAATAAAGATATTATGGTAGGTACCTACTTACCTAGTTAGATAGGCAGGCACCTACATTTTACTTTCACCTTATGAAAATGCACTCAAAATAATATAATATTATGTATCTAGGTGTAAATTTATTAAGTATACAAAGAAAATTGTTATCTACTTTTTATTAACAAATATTTTTACAGACGTAGGTATGTCGTAACTTTGGATGAGGTTTGCCACCCATATACCCATATTAAATGTCTTACATTTTTGTTGGCACGGAGAAGACAGGCCGCATGTATATTACATGCAGATGATCTGCTGGCTACCCCACTTATGGGATATGACGTGATGGTATAGTAGTAGTAGTAGTAGTAGTTACTTGTTACTAGTTAGTATATCGTAGTAATATACTTACCTATTATTTAATATTTCTATGTAGGTAGGTAACTGTCTTCCAAAGGTATGTAGCTGTAGGTAAACATATTATTATTCGACACTGACAGTAAAATAATAATGCTCAAAAATGTCTGAAAACTTGACGTAATGTTTGTTATGTACCAATATAGATATCCCCTATTGACTATTGACGACTTCATCTACCGCAACAGCAAAGCTACATATTATATTGAAAAGACGTAGGTACCTAGTAGGTCTAAAAACAAATTTGTACCTTTCACTAAAAGCTTGAAACCTCGCATCTCTTGTACATTAAATTATCTTATGGCACAGAGAAGAAAGTTCATACGCTATCGCATTACAGTAATTAATATGATGACATATTTACCTTATATTATATCTACATATTATTTTAGATATAGATACCTACCTAATTTTCGTTTTCTTCGAAATATTCATCTTATTGTATATTCTGGAGGGCTGCGCTCATAGGACTGACAATCCAATGACTGTAATATCACATTTTTGTGTAAGCGCCAACGCATAATTCTGCTCCCCCCCCTCCCCCGCCACTACCACCACCACCACCGACACCCAGAACTTCCAGCATTTAGTGAGCCGATTGAGTCATATAGGACTCCTAATAGCAGGCAGGAGCAACCATACAATATAGGTACATACCTATAATATATGTAATAATGCTAAGATTATTATTATTATACGAGTACAGGGTACAGGGTAACCCACTTGTTGATTATGTACGTGACACTTCACACTGTACGGAGTCAGGTCTAATCAACAACTACGTAGATGTATGTAGATGGATACTAGATGATTCACAATAAAATAATTATGTAAGTGATAGATATGTAGCTAAGATAATAAGATATAATTGAAGTCTATTTAGATAGTTTCAACACAATAATACATTATTATACTGCGGCCACCACCTGCAAGTGGAGAAGCACTTACCTACCTCTATTTACAGGTTTGTTTGGTGTATTATCTACATATAATACATTATTTTGTTAATTTCTTTTATCTTATACACTTTTATGGGATATTCAAGTTACCTATTAAAAATAATATTATTGTTATCGCCCTACTTTTGGAAGGGTATGTACATAATATGTAAGTATGTGAATCTAATAAAAAATATATTATTCAACTCGTTGTGCTTGAAATATATTTGTGTAAGTAAATTTAATCGATACGGCTTCTTATATAAAGAGATGGGAAATGAAGTTGATGGTCCCTGTTAGAGAGATGTCACGTACGTAGTGTGTGGAGGAGGGAAGTAGAAGATGAGGCAGCCTTCGTATCGTCACATCACAGGGCGGTGGCCAGGGGTGCACATTCCAGTCGAGGGGGAGAGATGAAGCGTGATAAGTATTTAGAACGAATTCTGTATTCAAACTGGTTCTAAAATTACTATTTCGCATGCATGTCATTGTGTAGGTGGGTAATCACTATTATACCTACAGTACTTTCATGAGAAAACAAATTAAATGCACTAATTCATCGCTATGGCATCCACTCTGCGGAGGAAGTCAGCATTGTATGCTTTTGCAGTGCCACATAAAATAAAACGTTTAAGATAAGTGGCACACGAAATAGATATTCTTAGGTAGGTATACCAATATAATTTTATCATTTTTCAAAAATATGTAGGAATGAGAAAGATAAGTCCCCTCTTCCCACGTCACGATGTTCCTTAAGCTAAGATATTGTGTATACTTATAACTACTTATACATTCTTATCAATATCAACGTATCAATGGTAACGTTGGAAGGGATAACTGCTTTAATAGTAGGTATAAATTGTTCAAAACAGTGATTCTTTCCAACTAACCATAAAATAGGAATTGTCTGAATCAATAAAAAATATTTGGACTCAATGTTTGACAAGTGCTAAAAATATTGTGCTTTATATTAAACTGTGAAGCGCAAAATGTATTTCAGAAATTTCTAACGATATCTATCTCTCTTACATACCTATTCCTCATAATATCGTTAACAGGAGCAGGAGTGAACTCAGTGTAGATACCATATGAAATATTTACACTATCATGTAGCGTAATTAGGTATACAACTACAACTACAACAAAATCAATACTTAATAGTTTAGTTAACAATTAATGTTGTCTGCGTTATGGAGGTACATCTGCGACGTAGTTTTTTTTTTATCTAATAACTAGAGAACGTGTCAATTTTCGTAACTACTTGTGTATTTTGGCTACGAAAATTGACACGTTCTCGCAACGTCGTCTACATTCGAACGAAAACGAAACGAAAACGTAACGCTTAAATGTGTTTTGACTAGGCCCACAGGAATTTTACAAAAAATGTGATGTGATGTGATGATAAATTTACATTTCATTTTCCGAGGAAGTAAACCTCAATTTTCTTGAATCTTTTTGAAAAATACATCTTTCATTTCTCATCATCAAGCTGAAACCACATTTGAAAAGATTCATTCACGTTAGATTTATATACCTACTGTAATAGCTACATACCTTCTATTGTGAACAGCAGGGCTACTCCTGACACAATCTAAATACGATCTTAATTATTAGTCTTGATCTTGATCATACGACGCACAAAGGGACTATTGTCAAAAACACCGCGCGATCGGTATGCTCGTATTTTTGGGCAATAGTCACTTCACGCGTCATATGAGATTTTGTCAAGAGTAACCCTTCAGTATCTAACAATCTACAACTCGTAAGATCACTTAACTAGTCAAACCAATTTGAATATAGGTACCTATATATACACATAATTGTATAAAATGATGCCAGATAGCTCCATATGAAGTAGGTAGGTATATAGTAATAGTAGGTATGCGAAATAATACAATATACAGTATACCTATCTACCTGCTTACCGGGTGGAATGCCTATGAATAATAAATAATACCTACCTGCTCACTAGCACTAGTACACTATAGATACATATATGGTGTAGGTACATAATATTATCTATACAGGTCACAGGCTACCTATTTATCCAAGAAAGTCTCCCCATATCCACCCTCATCCCCTCCCCACATACCTACACAGTCATATATCTACTTAACTACAGTGTGTAGGTGAGGTGGGTACCTACATACATACATAGGCAATACTCTAGTCAATTTTATTCAGTACCTAGTTCCGTGAGCAAGTGCTTAAATTAATTATAATCAAACGGATAGATAGAAATATAAGCAAATGGCCATCACACCGTAGATATTGAAATACCTTTTAACTTATATGATTGTAAAGTATGTAAGTAATACGTTTATAACTTGGTGGAATGAACCGACACGACGCTACAGCTACAGCTGGTTGGATTTAGCATTCGAATAACGAATGTCTCGCTCAGTCTTACCATAAGACTTCTGACCGCGTGTTTATCCTATTAATAAACCAATTCTGGCATGAGGTACTTACTTCTATCTACAAATTACCTGGACACATATTTTCTGTATGATTCTAGGTAGATAGGTTCCCACCTATATTAGCTAATTTTGTTAACTTCTTCTTTAATTCATTATACGGCCTTAGTGTTTTACATAATATCCACAATTAACTGTACAAAAAACTTTATAAGACATGTAAGATAAAATCAACATCAATTTCATAGATAGGATACATACAACCACCTGTCTATGTATAGATATTATGTACCTACCTATGCAATGGTTTATAGGAAATTATTAAGAAATAAAACCTAAAAATCCCGAAAGCATATATGTAGCATTGTGCGTATTATCTAGTTCTCTATTATAGATCCGAATATAAATCTACTACTAGTACTATATACCATCACAGCAAACCCCACGAGGGGGGTAGCCAGTACAGACCATCTGTATGCAATAAACATACAAGCTGTCTTCTCAATACCAATAATAAAATATCAAATCGCTTAATTTAAGATGTAAAATGTCAACACCTACCAGCACTGACCAGAATTTTCTTGATACTGTCAAGCAGTCTTGACAAAAGTACTCGAGCTTATATATGTATACCTAGTGTTGTTTCTACATATTAATTCTCACATGCCAATTCTTTCTCGGGTGCTCCACGGACAGCAGAATGTACATAATTATGGGTGAATGTGCTGTTAGTTTAAAAAAAGGAAAATATTTGTAGATATCATAATCTTCTACAAGCATTAAATTATGCAAACCAATGCACATAGATAAAAGTAAAAATATATATTTTAGAAATAATAAAATAGTAAATATATGTACACGCAGGTACCTAACTGTTTTGTTTTTAAAATATAAATAAACAAACTCACATTTGTAGCTGTTCTTATCCGATGGAGTAACTGCTTACTCAATTAGTACCTATTAGGTATATTTTTCATTTAATTTCTAATTTCGCTAATATGCGAAGTAAAATGACAATGAATATGAATTTAAAAAAGTTTTTTGTAAGTTTAGCCAAATAAAGACTGAGATAATCTTCGGTAAATTTATTTAATGCACGAGTGAAAATCTTAAAATATTTTTGACATAGACATTCGATTATGTGAAAAGTTTACATCTAGCGAAAGGTCAGAATGAAAATTCATATGCCTAATATTTTAACTCAATACGAGAAATATTGTATTATTCGATCCATTCCATTGTACACATATTTTCTTGTATTTCATTGCATAAATGACAAGTAAGTGTTCTTTTACGCGTTATAATTCCCAAACAATGTTTGATTACATGTTAAATAAAGTACCATTAAAAAGATGCAATGAAGTTAAAGATTTGGGAGTAACATTGGATAGTAAGATCAAAGATGCTATCTAGGACTCATACTGACAACATGATAGGAAAAGCCCTCAAGCAGCTGGGATTCATTCTGAGAGTCTCAATATATATATACTGTATGTACCTACCCACTAGGCAGTGGCGTAGCTAGGGGGGGGGGGGGGGCAGGGGGGGCATATGTCCCCGGGCGCCATATTAGGGGGCGCCAAAATGAGTAATAAAACTATTTTTTTAAATTTTATTTTGATGTAAACTAATGAATCCCAAATACGTTTGTAAGATTGAATTTTGGAAATCCACTAATATCTTCACCACAAACCAGTTGGCAAGCACGATTTTGGCGCTCCCATTGAGCATTTTAAGGGGCGCCATTCAACTCATAAACAAAATGACACATCTACTATGCAGGATTGCAGATGGCGTTTTTTTTTTAAAAAAAAAGATTAGTTCGGGTTCAAATATTATTCTTCATAACTGAAAGTGGTATCTGCAGGGCTACTCTTGACACAATCTAAATACGATCTTTATCTAGTCTTGATCTTGATCATACGACGCACGAAGTGACTATTGGCCAAAAATACACGCAAACTGTTCGCGCGTTAGCGGTAGCGCGGTGATTTTGACCATAGTCCCTTCGTGCGTCGTATGATCAAGATCAAGACTAGATTAAGATCGTGTTTAGTTTTGTCAAGAGTAACCCTGCTGGTTTTAACAATTATACAGGTTGGATAATTTCGAGTCGAATATAGGATTTTACGTGAGTGCAAAGAAAATAGTATAATACTTCACATTAGTTGAAAAGAGATTAACTTTATTTGTCATTACATAGAAATGTAGCAAGTAAGTGGTTGTTTTAAATAATATTTTAAATCTAGCATATTTTTAGGAATTTATATTTTATTTTACTTACAAGAAAAAACAACATTACAAAATTTTTCATTACTCATCACATCATCACTGTTTTTGGATTATCACGTAAAAAAACTATTTTTCAATATTTTCCTTAAGTATATTTTAATTTTTTATAAAATTTTAATCATACGCGGTGGCAGAATTGCCATCCACACTTTATGCAACCAGATAAGTCTCCATATGATCAGTCATTATTATACAAAAACCTAACAGTCTTTAAAACTAAACAGATTAGGCTCAAAACGTGGGTTCAAAATACCAGCATTGTGCCTGAAATATCTGTGATCAAAAATTTTCTTACAATATTACAAGTATTTATTAAAATAGATTTTTGAATTTTAATATATAAATTTACCGGAATCTAATTTTTATGCAAATTATTCACCAAAAATTTCGGAGTTACCCCTGTAGTAGTATAACTAATAGTATTATATTAGCTCGGGGAAAAAGTCTTTTCGCATATAGTATGTATAAACTTGCAATAAAATATCTTTGGCTGAACTATTTGTATCTGGCTGGTTTTCATGACATTAAAAAGGTGATATATTTAAAAAAAAAACAAATTAGGAAAATTTTTGGTTCCCGCTATTTTTCATTTGTTATTCTTTCTGTCAAAATGAGCAAATCGAATGAAGAAATTAGGTACATTTTTAATCTTATTATAAAAAAGGTAAAAAATGCAACGCAAGCCGCGAAAAAACTTGTGACGTTTATGGACCTAATGCAGTATCAGTATGAGTAGCACAAAGTTGGTTTAAGCGTTTTCAATCCGGGAATTTTGATGTCAAAGATACACCTCGCTCTGGTCGCCCTGTTACGGATAAAATGGACGCTATTTTTGAAAAAGTGGATCAAGATCGGCATATCAGCAGTTACGACATAGCTGAAGAACTGAGAATTGACCACAAAACAGTGGTCAATTCCCAGTTCTTCAGCTATATAGCCCTGACTTCGCACCTTCAGGTTTCCACCTGTCTCAGTCTCTTCAGAATTTTTTAGGCAGTGACAGGTTAACATTAAAAGAGGACTGCCAAAACTACTTGCTGGGTTTTTTTTGATCAGAAGTCCCAAAATTTCTACAGCTACGGGATCATGTCTCTACATACAAGATGGCAAAATACTAACAAAATGGCACATAATATATAAGTACTGTAATACAATGTAAATAAACTTTGAAAAAAAATGTCTTGAATTTTCATATAAAATGCGAAGAAACTTTTTAACAACCTATTATAAACGGACCTAGAATGCCAAATATTTTTTATTTCTCCTGCTAGTTCCGTGTATTTACATATTTTTTCTGCGACGGTTGTTTGTATATTATGCGAGACAGCGATGTCTATTATGTAGATACGTAATTTTAGTTTGTTTTTCATATAATACTAAATCGGGTCTATTATGATTAGGGATTGCAATCCCGCACCGTTTTCAATCCCGCGGGATTTTTGCTGGATTGCCTCCAATCCAGCGGGATCCCGCACAGGTTAAAGTTTTTTATGGAATTAGAAAAAAAACTTTTTTCTATGGTATCTAATAATCAAATATTTATTAAAAATTCCAAAAATAACAACATCTTACTGTACATAATTAAATACCTATAACATAAATAACTATACTATCATCAAGTATTATGTAACAAAATTTTAAATATCAAATGAAAAGTCACTTCTCTTTTTAGAAATATGATCTTAAAAAAAATAGCATTAATGATTTTATCTTCCAAGATAATTCTTATGGAACTACATATGTATGTAGCCAGCGACCGAAAAGGCTCTTTCTGCCTCCACACATCTTGTTGGTTAGATACATACCTACTTAATAAAAAGTCGTGGAACAAAGTCAAATACTTTTCTTCAACTCCATCACTTTTAAATGCTGCCATTTCTTTTTGCAATATTTTTTCGAAGCCTTTCTCTTGTCCAGTTTCTGTCTGTTTAGTGTAATCTTCATTGTCTTGTTTCAGCTGCATTTTTTATTCCATTTGTAAAGTTAAATTGTTTTCCACATTCAGAGACTATTGGCAATTATCTGCATTTACATCAACTACAACTACACATTCTACATTTTGAGCGTCTTCTTTAATGACTCGATGTAACATGTTTTTCATTTCTTGCCGCAACTTATTCTTTTTCGGCATTACAAATATTGAATTGGACGTTTTCAACTCTTAGTCATATTTTTTTGGATGCGGAAAATAAATCAACATAGCTGTAATTTCACTGCGTCTTTCTTTCACTCTTGCACGCAGCGCCTCGGATAGTACATCGCTTAATACTGTGTCTAGCTTCTCCAAAATAAATCGAAATTTTATATTTGCCATTATTAGGGTAGACTCTCTTCTGCATAATACTTTACGACCAATTTAAAGGGCTGCAAGCTGTCAATCACGTTTTTGATTTTGTACGTAAATTTTATGTCAGATGCTATGTCGACGAGAGCCTTCTCAATGCAAACTTTGAGACTAAAATCTTTCTAACATATCAAGCAAGCTATTCCAGCGAGTGCAGCAATCTAGGATTAAGCATAATTCTTTTCCTGTTTCTTCTTTAAATATTTTTGCAAATATGTATCATCTTTAGTTGGCAACTTCGGAAAATCTTCAGCTTGCGGATTCGCACTTGCGGATCCGCAAGCATTTGCGGGATCCCGCAGGCCCTAAAATTACGCGGATCCCGCTGGATTGCGGGATCCCACTTTGCTGGATTGCAATCCCTAATTATGATGAATTTGTCTATCTGTTATTATTGTTTTATCATAAAAGATCCTATAATTTTGATTTTCTAAAACCGGTTTCGGGTTGTATTTAAAGTATGGTATTATATATCGCGAGTTTATTAAATTATGTTTAATTGCTAAATTTCGATGTATTTTTTTGCGACATGATTAGGTATGTCTATTAGTATATTCAGTTTGAGCGAAAGTAGAACAACCCGAAACTATATGTTGTATTGTTTCCGGTTTGGCCAGACATTTCCTACATGAATCGTTAGTTATATTTTAATTTTTTATAACGTATTTTTGGTAATTATTTGTATTTATTACTTGATCTTGAAAAGCCAATATAAGACACTTGGTTTCCCCATACAATTCCCCAATGGGCAACCTTCTGTTGACGCATATTTGTCAACATGAGATTGGTTGAGATCATTGAGGTGTCTGGAATGAAGTTCTTTCCTACCTCAAGATTCTAACAAAATATTTAAATAGTTTATTCGCGGACCTACTGTTTCGTCATTTAAATTTAATGGTGTATGATTTTTGTCGGCCTTTATTATAATTTTATGTAGGTTATATACATAGAATTACTTTGTTTATTTTTGAAAAATGTTTTAAGAGATCCAATTTGAATATTGTGTAAATAGGAAATATTAACAATTCCTCTTCCTCCTGTACTTCTAGGCAGAGTCAACCTTTTTCCTTGGAATTCGGATGGTGATGTATATTTTTTGTTAATTGCGTCCTTATTAATCTTTCTAATTTATTTAAATCGATTTTTGACCATATTATAATGCCAAATGAGTATGTTAATATCGGAATAGCCCACGTGTTAATTGCTTTTACTATATTTTTGGCTGATAGATCACATTTAAATATTTTATTTAATCTATCTTTAAAATCATTTGTTAATTTATTTTTGATTTCAGTGTGATTTCGATTTTTGGATTGCGGAAAATCTAAGTATTTGTATACTTCATCATTATTAAGATTATTTATTTGATAATTTGAAGCTATGACCTGACATTCTAAAATTTTACCTTTTTCAATATGTCAAGTTTTACATTTATCTGGTTAAATTGTTAACAATTGTGCAGAGAATTATTAGTTTGTATTCTATTTCATTTAAATACCAGATTGATGCTTCGAAAATTAACCATATAAACCGTAAAATAGGACTCCGAGAAGGGGCGCAGACTTTATGCCATGTCCCCGGGCGCAGGTGACCCTAGCTACGCCACTGCCACTAGGTATATGTGTGTGTGAAAATCTTCTCTCCCTTTCTCATTCTGCCCATGAACAGAGGTCCAATGCCCAGTAACTTACCAAGTAAATCCTGACATACTTGCTAATGCGAAGGTACCTACGTATAGACTCTCTATCTATCTCCCTCCCCTTTCCTACTGTATCAATACGCATGTATATAGGTATATCATATACCTGGACGGACGAACCTCTTTCACAATACACCGTTCATATAGCAATATCAAAGTATTAATTAGACGTGGTAAGATGTGACTAATTCGGCAAATGATAAATCTTAATGCAGGAATGTGTATTTTACAATAGTAGAATAAAACTTTTATATTATTGGTTTGACAGTGCTAAATGTGTGTTCAGTTACAATAATTATTTCAAAGCCACTGTGTTTATCTCATATCTACGTCGTCTCCTGTGTTTTCCTATAAGTACAAATTATTTATTCCACGACAGTCGGCACCATAAATATTTTATTCTCTCTAATGCTTCACTTTTATGTGTGTAGTAGGTAGGTAGGTGAGTAGGTACTTGCTCCATTTTTCAATTTACTTCGCATCCACTCCGTAGGAGAGAGTAGAGAAGTGAGCAGGGCTCGACTCGGCTCGGCACCCATAGAAAGCAGATGATTTTTCCCGTATCCATGACGACGCTTCCCCATTTTCCCACCAATTCCTCACACCATTGCAGTAACCGAACCCCTGAGTGGGGTTGGAGGGAAGAATATGGCGTACACAGTGCTACTGCCTGAGGGTTTATTAGAACAATAAGTATTTGGCCTTTAGAAACAGTACTTCCATCCAGTTTTCTAAAGCATAATACTTCTACCATGTAACTCTGAATCAATCGTATCACGATTTTAGTATTTCTATAAACTTACATATTATATAGATCTACTTATATTATATGACATACTGTGTCATGATGGAGTTATAACAAAATGGGAACAGAAAATACTTTAAAATAGAAATAATAATTTCTATAAACTTACATATTATATAGATCTACTTATATTATATGACATACTGTGTCATGATGGAGTTATAACAAAATGGGAACAGAAAATACTTTAAAATAGAAATAATAATTTCTATAAACTTACATATTATATAGATCTACTTATATTATATGACATACTGTGTCATGATGGAGTTATAACAAAATGGGAACAGAAAATACTTTAAAATAGAAATAATAATTTCTATAAACTTACATATTATATAGATCTACTTATATTATATGACATACTGTGTCATGATGGAGTTATAACAAAATGGGAACAGAAAATACTTTAAAATAGAAATAATAATTTCTATAAACTTACATATTATATAGATCTACTTATATTATATGACATACTGTGTCATGATGGAGTTATAACAAAATGGGAACAGAAAATACTTTAAATTAGAAATAATAATCTACCTACTTGTAAATACAATTAAGAAATTTGTTGATACATTGTAATATTTCTTGTATCATTCTTGTTGATACATTGTAATATTTGTTGATACATTGTAATATTTCTTGTATCATTCTTGTTGATACATTGTTATATTTGTTGATACACTGTAATATTTCTTGTATCATTCTTGTTGATACATTGTAATATTTGTTGATACATTGTAATATTTCTTGTATCATTCTTGTTGATACATTGTAATATTTGTTGATACATTGTAATCTTTCTTGTATCATTCTTGTTGATACATTGTAATATTTGTTGATACATTGTAATATTTCTTGTATCATTCTTGTTGATACATTGTAATATTTGTTGATACATTGTAATATTTCTTGTATCATTCTTGTTGATACATTGTAATATTTCTTGTATCATTCTTGTAAAGGGGAATCAAAAATTTAAAATAAAAGCGTTTTCACTGATTTATTGGAAATATAAATATTGCGTTAATTTCTCATTCAAAGTTTCGATCTATACGAGTACATTAAATACTAGACTATATTGTATATTGTGTTGAGGACGATATACACAATACGGCGCCCTTTCATGAGCATCGGGACACCTTTCCTGTTTCATACAAAAGGGAGTTTGCACAGTCTGTTGAGTAATATTCTTAATATATATGCTAATACCTATATGCCTATTAACCTAGGTATACCTACTTATCTCTCGTTTCACATTAAACACATCAATTTTATTTTAATTTCAAATCAATTTATTAAGATCATATTATCATTTTTTTGTAAATGATATATCTATGTATGTGTGTCCAAAACAATTGCAGATTATGTTTATTGCACGGCCTTGTCAGGAATTTTATTAATTATTTCATTCATACCTAAATAAAAAGAAGAATTTATTGTGTGTAGTGGTGGGTAGTGAGTGTATGGTATAGTATAGTTAGCTTTAAGGTCGGATGGTGGTGGCGGTGTGTATAGGTACTCTCTCTCCCTACTCCTCGTCCACTTGTTAACTACTCAGCCTTTGTAATACTGCGCCCCATCCTGCCCCCATATTCTTATTCCATACTTGCTCCCATGGGAAGGCACAAAACTGGAAAATTTGCTGAAAATCTCTTGATAATATCTCGTCACATTATTTGCCCTTCTACGTTGTCTATTGTCGCCAATATCACATAATATCATCTCAGCGGCCATCGTGCAGAATTCTTGTTTCGATAAAACAAACAGTTGCATAGACTAGATAACTGGAATGATTAATCTATAGTGGTTTTAAATCAATAATATGATTACTCAAATTTCCATGTTAAATATGCTAAGGATTTGGTTTCGGTACCTTGCTGAGACGAGAGTATTATACTTAATTAATTATTATAAATAAATAAAATATCTATTAGTATAAATTTAGCTAATTACCCAAGTTAGTTTAGAAATATTTTATACACTATTTTCCTTTGTTACATTTGAGTATTAAATACGTCATTCTTAACGTCATTAGTAAGCAATTTTTTTTTGTAATGCTTATGTATGAATGTGTGTTTGAATAACCTTTTTACACAAATTTACTAGTTATAATAATATAAAAGAAACCCTCTGTGAAAGCTTGTATCTATTTAGTATCCCCTGGATAATGAATTATATGTAGGTAAATATTACATTTATAAAACAAAATATTACAGAAATAGTGAAAGAACTATTCAAATTATGTAATCACTGCCAAGAAACTAAGTCAGTATACATTTCTAAAGATCTATTTCATAAAAAAAAATTATACTCCCTATTCAAAATAACGATCACTTCAAAATTCCTGAAGATGGCGACGTTACTCTAGCCGAAAGCTCGATTCAAATTGAACCAGACTACTTTCTACATACATACACATATCATCTACGTATTATAACTATAGTAGGTATATTACAATATAACGTAGGTACCTACATGAGAATTATTCCTGTTATTCAATTTCTTCATACGGTGCTAATATAATTTATTTAAATATTGAGACAAGCCACTTGTTTGCATCCAAAGTTAGAAAATACCTACAAGATGCGAGGTAAAAATACATAACACTTGTTGAATATAACACTAAACTTGTAGGTTTAATAAAATGCGCGCGCCATATAAACTGTACTGTACTCAATAACACTGTTACCTATCAATAATTAATATTTTCTGACTATAAAATGTACCTGATACTGTACGAATATCTATATGTAATAGTAGCATTATATTATGTAGATACCTAGATGTAGGTACCTACTCCATACCTACATATACTTAATATTGTAAAGATTACAAGATCCATACACCGTACACGTACCTAATTGTATAGATATAATAATTATCTGCTTATAACAAAACTTCATCTCTCTGTTTGTGGAAACATTGCAGCGTTTCATACTTTTCTCATTCCAACAGATTTATTTTTAAGCTTCGGATAAATGATCTTCCGTACAATAACAATTTCCCATACCTAAAGATCATGATATCCTAACAAATAATATTATAATATGGACAATTTGTATTTGGCGCCGTTTTAATGATCCGTGACCATCTCAAGGGCATATCGCCCTGTGCCATTCTCTTCTGTCCTCAGCACTATATGTCACCTGTATTACTGTAATATGTATATAGGTATATTATATACAGGTAGGTACTTTCCATACATTCACTCGTTACATGAAAGAGAACATTATGGGTTTTTCCCACCACTTTCCCCTGGATGTTTCAAGAGCAAAGCTCCTATATCATCCAGACTCAATGAAACAAAATATTTTTTTTTTCAAGGGAGGGCTCAGGGTTTGCCAGAAGGACTCCCCCCAACAAAATCCTCCCTAAAATTACAAAAACCCTTAATGTCCCTTGGAGGAGATACTCACTTCAAGGTTCTACTCACTACTACAATATTCTTTAAACTATATTCTTACAGTTACGTATTGCTACGTACTAAAACTTTTAACCCTAGAGACAACACTTTAAAACTTATTTACTAGTGTTAGCACAATTAGAAATTTACTTACCACTATACTCACCCTTTCATGTATACAGAATTTTCCTTATAGAAAAGAAAAACAAAGGAAGAAGAGAAAAAAAAATCGCAACCAAGGCTGAAGGATAGTGGACTGTGATGCAATCCTGAGAGAAAAGAACAAAGAGAACAAAGGAAAATGATAGTATCGTTAAGAAGTTAGGAGTCTCGACTAAGACGCAGTAGGGTACTACGTACAACTCTCGCTAACAACTTCTCATTCCCTTAACCAGTAGCAAACAGTGGAAACCATATTTCATATTACAGTATTATCAACCACAACAAAAAAAGGAAAAATAGCGCAGATAAAAGATTGGTGCACTTGGCTATCCCATTGACGACACTCGTGTATGCTACCGAGGATTGGACATGGCTGAAGCAGGATGAAAGTGGTACAAGTGCAGCGGAAATGAGGAAAAAGTCTGATAGACATCAGTGCGTTATATTCATGAAGATTGTGGGATGAAAACTGGGATAATAACAAAAATAAATTCAACAGAACAAACTTCGGTGCTTTGGGCGCGTAAAAAGAATGAACGAAGACAGTGACAAAGAAAATATATATAGCTGACAGGAATAGTGGCCGCCTGAGGATTAAATGGGAAGACCATAACTATAAACCAGATTCTCAAGGACGAACATGTGCTGAGCACATTAAATAGGAGACCATACATATGGAATTGTGTGAGAAGGTGAGTGGGGCTCGATCCTTTCTGTCTACCCCTGAAAATGAATCGGCGTGATGGCGATGATGATGAAAAAAACTTGTAATGCTCCTTACGATATGCAACATCTATAGCTTATTTACTTTTATTATTTTGTAGGACAGTAATAAATTTATTTACATCGCCGACTTTTTAATAATGTCAATAAATTCACCCTCTGTATATTGATTGTATTGAATAAAATAATTATTTCTATGTAAGTTGCAATCAATGTTGAGTAAAAATAAAAAAATGGATAAATGATTCACGGCACAAGCTTTTAGCTTAGTGTGAAAGGTGTATAAGGTTGTATTTGGGTTTGTAACAAACCCAGATATATCTTTTAAAAAAAAAAAATAATATCTTCCAACTAACATACCTAGATATTATACATACCTGCACTTTCTTTAAGGAGAAATTAGTTTTATTTGTTACTTGCTTTAAACTTCATAGGTACATTATTATTATTATTTATTTATCGTGTCGAAACCCAGAGCAAAAACCCATCAAACTGATCTCCAGTACTGCGCAAAACGCACAGCAGGTGGAGATGCGTCAAAAATATCCTCCATAGTGCAGTGACAGGTACATTTACTGGCTAATATATATATTTTAGTATGGATGACTACAAAAAGATTCTAACATACAATTAATGTTCTCCAAGGTGTAACGTCACATAGTTCAGTATCGGCCCCTTTCATCATTCTGGCAGACGCATCATTCGATTATTTGTATGGAGGTTTCCGTATTGTATCTATATTTACTTATACACCCATATATATTATATTATAGAGTAAGTAGTTACACACACATATTATAATTATCTATAGAAATAACACCCTTATACTGTATTATCTGTGTAGTCACACTACATTCATGCATGTCGTAGACGTAGACACCCCCTATCTTAATCTAACTACGCTCAAATAAAGGTAGTTCTCATCGCATTTGTTTCTGAGCTGATCAATATTTATACTCTGATCAATTTATAGTGGATTTGTTGTAAGATTTTTTATTATTCTATTATTAATACAAGGAACACGATTTTGTATTTTTATTGGTAAATTCAGGTTAGCCTCTGAAATAATTGGAATTTGAATACATTTCTTCTCGCATGGGATTTCAACTTTGGCTATATCATGTGATGGGAATGAACAATTTCCGTTTGAATTAAAGATTCGTGTTTACACAGTTCCACCATTGTATTAAATACCAATAGGCAAGTTTTTTGTCATTGTTCCTACACGAAGTTTTTAAAAAATATACAAACGAAGTTTCGTAATATGTAATAGTGATGTAACGAATGTCTGATTTTGGATATTCGCGAATGCGAATGCGAATGCGAATATTTCATGCCGACATTCGCGAATGCGAATGCGAATATTGACTTGAAAATGGTATAGGAATTTGAAATATTCCAAAACTCCTCGGTTTTCTTAAAGAATATTTTCTTGCAGTACCTTTTTCCACAATGTACCGGGTAAGTATCCGGTACTTTCACCGAATTACTGATTTGTTTCTTCATTTACATGGTACACAACAGATGAAAGACATATAAATATAAACATGTAAGCGACAAAAACATTCCAATAGTCTTACATCGAAACAGTGCATACTTCAGCAATAACACACAAAACAATTATAGAAAATCTTACACATAATATAGGTATTAATTCACAATACATCCAATCACCCATTCCTATTACAAATCGCTGCTCACCCAATTTCGCACACATACCTAATACATTCATTCGCACAAACACATTCACACTTCACTAATGTATGCAATAACAATACAAAAAAACTCTTAAAAAAGAAAAATCAAAAATTTAAAAATTTAAAAAACAGTCTAAAAATTAATACTATCCCAAACACTTCACATTTTATCAAACATATACATTTTTTTTATATTTATTTCATCTTATTCTACCCTCAACTCTCCTTTCTCACATACCTGACGTAATTGGCACTTTAAAATTCTATAAACAGGGTTTCTTGAGTCTGCAATCGTTTTTGTTTTTTTTTAATGTAGAACGGAAAACAAGATCTTGTTAAAGGAAGCATTCTAAAGTTAATCCTATCTAAAATATTAGGTACATCGTATTCGGACAAGCATAATTATTTTTCTCAGGTTGCATGCATCCAGCAAAACTCTTCACAATTCCAATTTAGGCAAATCTTTAATAAATACAGGATAATGCAATCTCTTCCTAACCAAACGAATGAATTTAGACTGAGTTCTCTCAACTTGATCGACATATTTTTTTAAATGTGGATTCCATACAGAGGAACAGTCCTCCAGCTTGGAGCGAAACAACGATTAGTACAAGTACAAATACGATTCATATAACCTAAATGACTTTGTAGATCTCAGAATAAATCCCAGTATTTTATTGCTCTCTTCGATAATTTTGTTCACGTGATCATCAAAGTGAGGCTCAGAGTCAAACACCACACCTAAATCTCTAATCTTATTTACTTCTTTTAAATCATGATTATGGATATTGTAAATTTATCGAATTTTGTTTCTATTTTTGGTAAAAGAGATCAGATTACACTTCTCCAGATTCAAGTGCAAGTTATTTCTTTTACAGTACTCGTGTAGTCTTTCCAAGTCCTCGTTAAGCATTTCATAGTCAAACAATAATTGAATTTGACAGTATATTTTTAAATCGTCCGCAAATAATAGAAGCTCTGAGTGGTCAAAGCACTTTTTTATGTTGTTTATGAATATCGTGAAAAGTAAAGGACCCAAAGAAGACCCCTGAGGGACACCAGATGTAACACTGACACTGCCAGATGAGTAACCGTTAAGTTTAACTGTCATCAATCTATCAGAAATATATGAGTCAATCCACCTTAGTTGAAAAAAGTCGATGTTCTACTTTATCAAATGCCTTTTGAAAGCCGATATAAATGGCATCCAACTGTATACGATTGTCCATAGCTGAGAAAAAAAATCAGATTTGTTACTGTCGATCTTCCACTCATGAATCCATGCTGCTCTACGATACGGCTTCAGGAAAAAAGTAATTTGTTCACGAACCATACCCTCAAATATTTTTGAAATAGGTGATAGAATTAAAATTGGTCTGTAGTTACGAACGTCCGATTTGCTGCCAGATTTATGCAAAGGAATAATACTAGCCATCTTCCATTTGCATGGAAAGCATCCTTCTTGTAAACTCCTAATTTATTTATCGTGTCGAAACCCAGAGAAAAAACCCATCAAACTGATTTCCAGTACTGCGCAAAACGCGCAGCAGGTGGAGATACGTCAAAAATATCCTCCATAGTGCAAGTGACAGGGCACAATGGACACTCCAACAAGTGTGGCATAGTCTGTGCTGCACCACAGTCACACGCTCCGGATTCGTCCTGTAGGAAGCCCAATCGTTCTCTATTGTCGCGGCAGTTTCCTACACCAGATCTCAGTCGATTTAGGGTTTTCCATGTCCCATAGTCTAGATTGCCTCCTGCAGCAAGGTGTTCTAATAGATGTCAGATACAATGGTTTGGTTAAATGACTTACACATCTCTTTAATATATTGGTGCTAGACCATCAGGGCCAACTCCTTTTGTCTCATCTATACCTAATAAACGTTTATGAATATCAGATTTCAAGATATTAACCATGGATAAACATGAGTTAGTTAAAATATTTTCCAATTCTTTAGTATTAGAATCATGCAAATTATTCAGTGAAAATACAGAACCAAAAAACGTCGAAAACAAGTTTGCAATTCCCTCTGGATCGCTCGAAGTCTGGTCACCGTCACCCATTACCCTTGGATAGCCTCTAGATTCTTTAAGGGAATTCACGAATGATAAGAAAGACTTGACATTGCCCTTAAGTGACTTCTCAGTGTTATTAATAAAAGACCTATAATCGTGATTCTGCGACAACTTCAACTGAGCTCTTAGTTGAAAAAATAAATTGAACCATCAGTTTGAAGAAGGGAATAAATCCAAGTGAATCACATTTGAGAAAACCGAAAAAAACTTCACAACTCTTTCATTTGTAATATTCGTGTCTGTTGTTGTAGGGGACAGATATAAAAAATAATGTTTTATATCATGTGTAACATGAGATTTTTTTTGCACTTTTTACTTTTTGAGATATTTAAGATCGAACTTTGTGGATTTGTTCCCTTCTTCAAACTTACAAACATCTTTGAGGCAATCGTTTGTTAAATGTATGATAATTAAAAAACGGTTCTATAAAACTACATTATTTATTTCTAATTTTGTAAAAACATCAACAATAAATGCAAAAAAAAATACAACAGTATATAAAAAGTCCCTTTGGCTATATAAAATGGTCATATAAATTGGCCCTTTTAATATGAATATTTTTTTTCTGCCACACAACACGTTTAGCAGTATCATTCAATGAAGAAGATTTATTTTTTTGTTCAAATCTTTAAACACATCTACTTGTGGGCGACCAAATCTTAATCCCAAATTTTCATTGAAATATTTTCTATAAAAATCGTTTTTTACAACTGTTGTAAAATTTGGATATTTTGTACACTACAGCTATTAAACATCATTTTAAAATTGAGGTCGGAATTCAAATATTTTACTATTTATTGGAATAGTGAGACACTTAGGTAGAAAATGTTCTTATAAGGTTGTTAATAATATAAACTAGGTACTTGAGTTGATAAAATTTTCCGCAGTTTTGGTGTTTCTCCGTTTATCCTCTGGCGATTTTCTTTCAGCAACCAATGAAGTTAGTTGAAAAAAGCCTTATTCTTTATTGAGTATAGAACTGAAAAACCTTTTTTTCAATCATTAATTTTTTTGCTCTTGGACCTTCGACGAGTAATAAATGAGGGTAAATGAAGGTAATGTTAAACCCATTAGAACAGTGTCTTTCTCATTTTTCGAACCGTGATCAAAAAATTGTTTCTATATTATTTTTTTCCTCCTTAGAAAACACTCTCTATTTTTACAGCCGCACTCATCATCGGTATTGGTTTTCGAAGGAATATTGCACCCAGTTGTTGTACTAACATATAACGAAATCTTTTGTTTTTTTTTTGAACTTCATGATTGTAAAAATTTGTATTTCTTACACCTATTATAAATTTCCTAGGAATTTCCTCAGCTTAATTACAAGACATAAAAAATGTACCTAATTTGTTAAAAAAAGAAAGACACAATCATACTTGACACTATTAAAAACACAACCAACTGACAAGTATCAACATCATGAGTAAAATTAGAAGAAAAAAGATCACCATTTAGGGAAAATTCCGAGAAACAGTTTTAAGAAGGGAATAAATCACGGAGTTATTTCCTTCTTCAAACTGTTCAGAATTTAGACAATGCATAACTCCTCAGAAAATATTGTTTTTGCGTTTTTTTTCACGTGGAGGTGTGCGTTTAGATTTCAATGACACTTTGACAAAATATTTCGATTTTTGATATTTTGGCGTTTGTTCCCTTCTTAAAACTGATGGTTCAATTGTAGTCAGAATCATTACGGTTCATCTTCAACTTACGCCAAGCCTTAGACTTCTCTTAAACAATAACAGAATTCTATTAGAGAACCATTTGGGAAAATTATTAGGTGACACCCTCTTCATATGTAGGTGTATGCTTCTCAATTATTAGCAATTAAGACCCCACCTCCATCCCTTTTACCACTCAACATGAAATCCCTATCCTTGCGGTAAACTGTATATTCGTTTTGAAAAAGTTCGCTGTCAAATATGCCACAATTTAGCCAAGCTTCCGTCAGAACAATTATATCATAACTATTTGCAAATAAGTTTGCTCTAAACTCCTCGATCTTAGTCTTCAAGCCCCGATAATTCTGAGAGAATACTTTAGTGTGGTTCACCTTGTAGTATGATATAAATATTCCTTAAATAGAATATAAAATTATTGTAGGGTTGTTGATTGTAGGTAAAAAAAAAATACTCATAGCAGTTGTAATACTTAAAACAAACATATAAATTAAATCTCCACAAATGCATATTTCTCCTAATAATAATAACATCATCAAGCAAACGAACACAGGAAACAATACAACAAATGTGGCCAACACGGAACAGACCAGATACTTTATTTATTACTAAAATAATATTCGCAAAACATTCGCATATTTTTTTGCGAATGCGAATGCGAATGCGAATACTTTGAAATATGCGAATATTCGCGAATGCGAATGCGAATGCGAATATTCGTTACATCACTAATATGTAATATGCTGTTGTCGTGAAGGCTGAATAATTTTGCAGTAGATTCGGACCCTAAATTTCCAAATTGAAAGTAATAGATTCTTCCAGCTGAATTATGTCGTTTTATTCGTTTGAAATAGAAATAATTATTATCGGATATTTAATTGGTTTCATTTGATTTGTGCCAAGTACATAAAGCCTGCACGGTGCACAGCATCCTGAACGCATGCGCAGTATTCCGTCCAGCCCACCATTCCTTCGACGAGTACCGACTGGTGGCTGTGTGGCAGTCTTAGGCGGCGCTTCACAGCGCCTACATGACGACTCACAATTGTAAGGCAATTGTTCTACCGCACACTTGCTAATTCTACCAACATCCCTTAGAAGATTCGCAGTAAGGTAAGTGCTATTCACAATACATATCTAATTAAAATACCTATTTTATAATTCATCATCAACAGATATTTACATATTGACTTTTTATTTCTTTCACGTTGTTAGAAATTAAATAAGCAAATGGATATAAACATGACGTTTAGTTTAGATAGTGTAGGGGTAGCAGGTAGCTATATATAATACCTACATGCCAACTACTTATACTCAACTTTTAAAGTAGCGGATTTGTTTAATAGCACAACAGGTTGATTGTTTTGTACAAAAGTTTTCCCTACACGTTTCTTATGAAAATTTGTATCAATCCTCTTTTGCTCTTTGAAGATATTAAAGTTTAACTTTTTGTTTAAAAAATATAAAATATGCCTATAATAGGTATACGTATGTGCCTGTTAATTAAACTTTTTCTGTAGGTACAATTTGAAAAAATAAATATAAAATCATAAAAATACAGGTGTACCTATTATACAATGCAATGTACAAAAAGCGAGTTGATCTCCGTATTTGTTACAACTGACCCGTAATATAATTAATCTCATTTATATAGGTACCTACATAAAAATACAGGTGTACCTATTATACAATGCAATGTACAAAAAGCGAGTTGATCGCCGTATTTGTTACAACTGACCCGTAATATAATTAATCTCATTTATATAGGTACCTACAATATTTATATGGCGTGTTATTTGATGACACCATGAAATAATATATGTTTTTTAGTGCTTATAAAAGACTACTTTTAGTAGGTAATTATACTATAAAATTGTTGAAAGGTACATATATGTACGCAGAGAGGAAAGCAATCGAATGTATCTCACTATCACATACATACATTAAGATATAGGTATAGGTGCCTACCTACCTACTGGATAATCACTCAGTAGAGTTGATAGGTATCTAACTACGAGTACAATCGCCTCTTCTATATTATGTATGCTAAATAGGTACCTATATAAGGCAGGTAGGTGTATAAGAGTATATTGGGTAATTTGAGGAAGAAATCATTAGCATTAATTAAGACTCAACAATGTGTAAACACAATTTTATTAATTCTTGAAGGGTGTTTGTGTTCACACTGTGAAAATTCATATTTAATAATTCATAAATAATTAAAACACTGTTATATTTTCACTATATTTATTTAAACTCTAAAGTACTCTTGAGAATGCCCATTGAAGTGGGCGAAAACGTTAGAGTTTAAATAAATATAGTGAAAATATAACAGTGTTTTAATTATTTATAAATTATCAATTTTATTAAGGTTGGTTAATTTTTTGTGGGTAAAAATGATTCAGGTTTCAATTCATGCCTACATCTATAACCTGAAAGAGACCTCACACGTACCTATGTACCTATTATTATTATTACTATTATATTGCAATATTATATCCAACATTGTTTCATCTTCTTTAATAGGCAATACTCAACCAGTGAAATACCTACACCAACATATCTCCGTTATATTAGATAATATTATTTAAAATTTTCGGACGCGACTCCGACGGACAGTAGGTATTCATTACAATTATTATAAATACCTCTTATATAAGTATATTTAGGTAAAAACTCATAATCATTATCTTAATAAAATTATGTGTAGGTAGGTACTTTAGGTTATGTTATATATACCTACCTACCTAATCTCCTTATTGAAGTTTTACCACCATATAAATTGAGCCTCAATCTTCTACTTTGTTCTTTAGTCGGACATAAATTTGCTGTTGGCTTAGTTTCAGCTAGGACACAAACTTTATATTCTATAAAAATGGGATCAATTGATTGCGTAGGTACCTATGCCTATTCATTAACTGATTCATTCTCACCATCACGGCATTTCTCATAAGTGAGGACTAATTGCATGTAATAAACATTCAAATAATCCCCTTAGTGCCAATAAAAAATTAAGACATTTAGGAAAGGTGGCATGACTCATCGCTGAATCGATAACAAACATCTCAAACAAAATGTTTGACGCATACCTACCTTTTAAAAGACACCCGAAAACAGAAAATAGTGGGAGATTTATTTTTTGTCGGGGTCTACAGAAGAGATTATTTTTTTTAACATCAAACATTGTGTGTGTGTGTGTGTGTGTGTGTGTGTGTGTGAGGGTGTGTGAGGGTGTGTGTGTGTGTGTGAGGGTGTGTGAGGGTGTGTGTGTGTGTGTGTGGGTAGTGGGTAAATCATAAGACTCTTATCAATCTTTATTATTATTATACTACAATGATTCGTTTGTACTATCTCTGGTCCTAATCTGATAGTACGTACCAATGATTCGTTAGTATTTTTTACAGTGTAGCTGACCCGGCAAACGTTGTTTTGCCATATATATTATTTATTTGCCATATACATTATATGTATCGACCGGTGTTGAATATGATTGAATTACTAATATCGCTATTAAAAAATAGAGGTTGATGGTAGAAGGGTGAAAATTTAGGGCTGTATGTACTTTTTAATTTTCATAATAAAAAAAATAAAAGTTAAAAAAATATCGGAGTGAACCACCCTTAACTTTTAGGGGTATGAAAAATAGATGTTGCCGATTCTCAGACCTACCCAATAAGCACACAAAAATTCATCAAAATCGGACCATCCGTTTCGGAGGAGTGTGATAACAAACACCGTGACACGAGAATTTTATACATTATTACATGTGTCGCAGATGAAATGTCTAGAAATATAAATGGTTATGCCAAAGCGTGTTTTGGCATAGAAAATATAGCATTTATTGAATTAACATTGAGAGGAACATTAATTTAAAAAAAAATGGCGGTAACGAGCTTCATTAAGCTTGTCCAATATGTCTACGAGTATATGTCATTCATACATATATCCCTAAATGATTGGCGATGCGATAAATAAATAATACCTACGTCGTATGATGTCGTAAAAATAAATATTGACTTTCAATATATCCAGTAGGAGGGACTTGCTTATGTCCAGGCAACTAGGATACTTAATATTAATTAAATCACATACTGGTACACTTATGTAGCTACATATGTATACTATTATCTATACCGGATTTGATATATTAGGTATACTGGGTACTAGGTACATAATAATAGTATGGAAGGTGGCTCCATTTTAATATGGGCATAACAATATTAATCTATAGAAAAACGATGCAAAATTATCACATTAATTCTCAATATGAAACCTGCTACTTTGTAGATCATAAATTAATATAATGCTTACATAACTTTCATGGGTAGGTATGTTTTCTTTGGCGGGTGAGTCATGAAAATATTGTAGTAAGCAGGTAGGTATTTCTATAATTTTCTGTAAGAATAATGTTTTTTATTATAGGTACTACTTTGTAGATCATAAATTAATATAATGCTTACATAACTTTCATGGGTAGGTATGTTTTCTTTGGCGGGTGAGTCATGAAAATATTGTAGTAAGCAGGTAGGTATTTCTATAATTTTCTGTAAGAATAATGTTTTTTATTATAGGTACCTACCTATTATTTTTATTATTTAGCCATCGTGAATATGTCTTAACTTCTGTTGGAAGGAAAAGGACAGCTCAGCTTACAATATGATGAAATCAATAAAACAAAATTTGTTTTATTCTACTAATCGATTTATTCGCGACAGAATGAATTGAAGATATTTTACTATGATATAGAGATGTTTTATTTACTACATTATGTAATTCTAATACCTAAACATCGACACAGTTAATAGATAATTTACACGTTTATTGCATGCAGTTGTCTTGCTGGCTACCCCACTTGTGGGATATGCCTTGATGGTATAGTAGTGGTAATATTATTTTTATATAAAATTTTCATAATTGTCCATCAGGCATAAAAATATGATGGTATCGCCTATCGGCATATATATATTAATGACAACTATTAAAAGCGACTATACAAAATGACTCTTCTTGCATGTGACAATAGTAAGTAGTTTTATATACCTACCTAAGAAAGCGGGCATTATTTAGGTAATATTGTGCACTGTTAACACATTTCACCAATATTGGTTGACTTATAGAAAAATGGTCATAACAATAATTCCAAGTTGTGCACAAATAATGAAGTTAGTAAACTCAATTGCTACATATTATACTGTTTAATATTATTATAACCCTGAATACTGAAAACAATTCAATAAATTAGTTTAAAAAATGTATGACACTTCCACGTAGGGTTGCCAGATGGTATCCAAAAGGAGGACATGTCCTCCTTTTTTATGTTTTGTCCTCCCTTACCTACTGTAAGTCCTCCTTTTTGCTAAACATCGGGTTCTGCGAGTTTTATATTTGTATAAGCGCACATAACGCAAATGTGGAAAGAGTTTTTTCACTGATTAATATTCAGCAGAGCAAAGAGAGGAATAGACTAATGTGCAGTCAGTTAAATCTTTAATTCTTACTCAATACAACTTCAAAAACATGACATGTGAAGATTTTTATAATTATTTGTTAAAAAAACCAAGAACTTCTTTCCAAAATTGGCAGCTCAGCTAAATATGATTAAAATAAAGTAAATTAATATAAAAAAATTCGTTTAATTTCTAAATGTCCTCCTTTTTTACAAAAAATCCTCCTTTTTAGACCCATCTGTCCTCCTTTATCAAATCATCTGGCAACCCTACAGTTCCACGGGACACAATAATACATCGTTCAGTTATGGAACTCGACAGCCGATATGATTTCGAGACGTCTTTACAGGAACTTCCGCTCTCGTTAGGCCGCCGTAAAAACTTTTTTCATAGTTTTATAATTAGTATACACTCTGGTGTTGTATTATACGAAGGTGTGATTATTAATAGAGGTAATACATTAATATGATTGTGTCTTCAGGCATGGCAGTTGGAGAGCGGCTGCAGGCATGGAGAGAGAGTCGCCGCCTCGTGCTGGCCATTGTGGCTATCGCTCTGCTCTTGGACAACATGCTGCTCACCACTGTCGGTAAGAACCTACATCCTACATAGCTATAAAACGCGGCGGCAGAATTGCCATCCACACTTCTCAGTATTATACAACCAGATAAGTCTCCATATGATCAGTCATGGTCACACAAAAACTTAACAGTCTAATGCCGGGAAAAATTCACCTATCCAGATATACAGGATATCAAAGGATTAGGCTCAGAACGCGGGTTCAAAATACCAGCATTGTGCCTGAAATATCTGTTTTCAAAAACTTTTTTACAAACTTACAAGTGTTTAAATATTATAATAGATTTTTGAATTTTTATGTACCTACAAATTAACCGGTAAATTTAATTTTTGTAAATTATTTATTAAAGATTTCGGAGTTACCCCTGCAGCTGACATGACTAAACGGACCTAGAATGCCAAATATTTTTTATTTCTCCTGCTAGTTCTGTATATTTACGTATTTTTTCTGCGACGGTTGTTTGTATATTATGTGTATTTGGGACAGCGATGTCTATCAGGTACGTTATTTTATTACGTTTATGATGTAATACTAAATCGGGTCTACCTATTATGATGTATTTGTCTATCTGTTATTATTGTTTTATCATAATAGAACATGTAATTTTGATTTTCTAAAACCGGTTCCGGGTTGTATTTATAATACGGAATTACATTTTATGAGTTTAATAGATTATGTTTAATTGCTAAATTTTGATGTATTATTTTTGCGACATGATTATGTCTATCAGTATATTCAGTTTGAGCGAGAGTAGAACAACCCGAAACTATGTGTTGTATTGTTTCAGGTTTATATTGTTATTATGTCTAACTACTTCTATTTTATTACAAGTACCTACCTACCTACATCCATTGACGGTACAAATTGGTCCAAATTGTGTAGATACTGCGGTTTTCTTTAGTTAGAAAACTTGTTTGTTCGTAATATTGTGATGTTAATATACCTACCAATGAGTACCTAATAAATAATATGCCGTCTGTTTTACTATAGGTAACATACGTATGTATTAATTAATACCTAATGAAAAGTTTATTAAACGACTTTAATGCAATGCCATAGGTACCTATGTACCTACTACATAGGTTGTAAATATTTTATGCTCATGAAGGGTTACAACCTAACAACGTCGCAGCGGCGTGCTTTCCATGTACCTACCTACCTACCTACCTACCTACCTACCTACCTACCTACCTACTTGTAAGTATCTATCCACATGCTGTGCCTATGCCCACAGAATCTAAAAACAGAAATTAAAAAATCTGCTGGATATGGTACCTACCTACGTCAGTGCAGAGGAAACGATTAAGTATATGACCGTGACCTCAGACTGTTCTAATGTTTTAATGTCATGGAGTTACATATTTTCATCCGAAATGCATGTGCACTTGTGCAGCATGCATTTCATGAATGAAAGATCATTTGATTTTACGCAGGAGATAATATGAGATGAGAGATTTACTCCATTTCACTGCGTACAGTCGGACAGACTTGGCTCATGCCTTTGCATATGGGTGTTACATGTACATATATGTGTTTAGTGCATTGTATAAATGTGTGTCGTCGTGTTAGTACCCATAATACAAGATTAAATATTAGTTTGGGACCAGCTCGATCTATGTGAATTGTCTATACATGTTATGTTATTATTTACTGAGGATGATGATGCATCATTAACATTTAAAACAGGAGCATCATCACGATACACAGAACAGAAGAATCTTGCCAAGGCACCCGCTATATATTCTCTCCTCCCATAAAACACACATCATTCAATGTAAAACTCAAAGGTTCTAAATCACTTTTTGATTTACTCTTTATGAAATTCCATTTTTTTATTCATTAGCAATATTTCTTTCTGCTTCATCAACGAACTCATTATGAGCATCGTTAATCATCTTTTTCACCAATGAACGAAACTCCTTAAACTTGTCATAAGCTTGTGGTGAACCATTGGATTTCCATAATTTATGCATTAAATGCTTCCGCTCAATCGTTCTTTTCAGACCACTGTTGAACCAAATTGGATATTTTCCGCGATTAGTTTGATTATTTACTTTAAAATAATTATTTTATTTATTTTTATTTTTTTATTTATTTATTCCAACATACGGCGTTAGCCTTTTACATGTATAAAATATATGACAGACACAAAAAGCACATAAAAGTAAATTCAAACAAGACAGAAAGACATAAAATAATAATGCATAATCGAAAACAATATAAATAAATTAATATATACATAATATAAATAGATCAATAATTAAAATTTAATAAATATATTAATTAGTATAATAAAATATACCTTTATACAAAGAGCATGTAATAATTATAATGTTTTTTTCAAAAATATAGATATATTTCAGTGTTCTGCATCTAAATTTAAAAATGCCACAGCGGGTGCCCTGTGTAACTCACGGTAGCTGGTTTCTGCACTGTTTGATTTGCGACTGCGATTTCCCAAATTCGTCTAATCCTCCATTCCTCCCTTCAGAGCGCTATTATAAATTATATTATTTTTATTTTTGACAATAGCCCACTTTATGTTCATGTTCTTTTTCTATAATGTATTGCTAAACTAATTTCATGTTGTTGTATTTTTCTTCCTGTTTGACTTGTGAACATGCCGATTAATTAGTAATATCCGCAAACTTCACTGGTCAATTATAGATTTAATATATTTATTTGTAATATGTACCTACTGAATGACTGTATGTTTTGCTTGGATAATTAATAAAAAAAAAATAAAAAAATAAAAAAATCAAATAGAAGCAATAAAAAAACATTATGACAACATTAAAAATAAATAATTAATTCAGAAGGACTCAGCAAAATCAATGAATAATGAATCTAAGGCAATAATAACAAAATTCAAATCATATAAAACAGAAATAATGTAACAAACCATAGTAGGTATACAGGTAGTCAACGCAGATAGATAAAAAGATTGAATGTGTCAGATAAAAAAAAATTCATAGAAGCAATTCAATAATTCAAAACAATTTTTGGAAAATATTGATAAGAAAATAATTACAATACAACATTTATATATCATATATACAAAGAACAAATCAACCGCTTGAACGCAAAACTCGACTGCCCAATGTCAATTACACAGTTTTAAGTAATTTACTACGTCAGTGTTGTATTTTTGAAAATTGTCAGCGAAAATATCAGTGTTGTCCCCTACCTGATTGGCCAGCCTGTGAATCCTAATTAGTGGAGAATAGTATACATAATTATTGCGAGTATTTGCCTCATGAAACATCACAGTATGTCTGGTCAACCTAGCAGGAACACTGAATTGGACACATTCAATAAGTTCTGGAGAATCAATGGCGTTGTTAAGCAATTTATAGAAAAAACAGAGATCGAACATTTTTCTTCTACTTTGTAGACTGAGGAGGCCAAGCTCACTCATCAAATTAGTGTAATCTATATTTTCGATTGGGATGCCTTTTTTGTAATTGACCAATCTCAAAAACTTCCTCTGCACTCTCTCTATACTTTTAATATGGATAGCGTAATTGGGAGACCATATAACGCTGTTATATTCTAATAATGGTCTCACGAGGGATGCAAAGAGAAGATTATAAGATTTTATTTGCTGTAAGTCTTTTGCCAATCTAAAAACGAAACCCAGGCACTTCATAGCCCTGCTGACAATTTCCTCTATATGTAAGTTATAAGTTAGATCGTCAGAGAAGGTGACTCCTAGATCCTTCAGATTTGAAGCACATTGTAGAATAATATTGTTGATTGAATAGTCATGTGTAACTATTATTTATTATCAAAAATATCATACAATTTTGCATAATTATATAAAAGATCAAGTGCAGTATTTACATCTTTAGCAGAAAAAACATTCGACCAACAAGCATTAGCCAAACAGTTATTAAATAAATGCATACATTTATAATTAAAATTCTACCTCGGACTTCTATCAACATTGATAGATATTTTGTCATTCAGGATTGTGTTATGACAATTATTATTTAAGCATAAATTAATAATCAGAGTAGGGTGTCCTGGGTCCTCAAACTCCTCAGGCACTAAAGGCACATCATGCCTGTTGACACAAACCGAGAAGGCTGAGCATTAGAGTAAACCATGTCCATGTCATTCAAAATAATGTTAAACTGATTGTGCTTAAATCTATTTACAAAATAAGAGCTTTCACTCTTAGAAGAGCGAGATGAAAGAAAATTGAAGTCACCTACAATTATTAATACATCTCTTTCACCAATAACATTGGCATGACATTCAATTTTATCATAAAATATAACTGTAGGTAAGCATCTTCTAAGGATCGTGGTGGAAAGTAAACCACACAAATTAATAAAGAGTAACGCTTAAAAACTACATTGACCCATAAATCTTCTACTGAAGATTCCATAAACGTTAAACGCTTCGCATAACATAAATTTGTAGTTCTGACAGCTACAGCAACACCTCCACCACGAGATTCTCTATCTTTGCGGAAAACAACGTAGTCGAAAAGTTCGGCATCATTCACAGAAGACCTCAATCAAGTTTCAGTTAGCAAAATCAGTATTTTCACGTTAGCGTATATAAAATATCAATTCTATATATTTATGTAAGTGTGTGAGTAATATCGCAATGTGTATAGGTATGTGTGACCTTACTGATAGTGTAATCAAAGCATATTTTATACGTAGGTACAACACAATGCATTCATACATAATGACAAATTGGTTTAGTATTTATTATAACTACTTACATATCGTGTAAATAATATTTATATTATGACTGATTTACGTTATGGTTAGGAATGCAAGTTGTTTATTATTTTAAAATAACCAATAATTGTATGTAAGTAATGTACATAATTGTATTGTGTTTATAGTTAGGTATCAATGTTCACTGTATCACATTTCTATAGTCTTAATTACAGTATAATATAATAGGTAACTACTCGTATGTGTTTAATATTCATAATCCACGATTAATGATTCCAAGTTTTTGTTCTCTTTCTCTCTCCTTGCTGTTATTACATAATTTTGTCATAAGTTTCCCCTTGCAATAAACTTGTTTCAAGTCGTCCTATTTATTTTTTATTTATTTATATACATACATACAGTTTACAGTTTAACAAGAAGTAAATTAATCCATATATTTTGAGTTCGTCGGTAGCCTGGAGGTAGAGTCTCGGCCTCATGAACAAGGGGTCCGTGGTTCGATCCCAGGTGCCGGCAAACTCCCCTTTCACGACACAAGCTTTTAGCTTACTGTGAAAGGTGTATAAGGTTGTATTTGGGTTTATAACAAATCCCAGATATATAAAATTTAGGTAATAAAAATAAAAATATAACACTGTATAACTTTCACTATTTAATATTTTGCTTAAAAGCTTTTCGGACATACGTCCATCTTCAGTAATAAATATCTTATAACTAATGATAAAAGACAAAAAGGAACAAAACGTTAAACATTATAAATAATTGAGAGTAGGGGGGTGGGCGGGGTTAATGGAATTATAATAAGGATCTGTGTAGTTATTGGTAGAGGTGTAGTTATAAGATATTTATTACTGAAGATGGACGTATGTCCGAAAAGCTTTTAAGCAAAATATTAAATAGTGAAAGTTATACAGTGTTATATTTTTATTACCTAAATTTTAAAAATGAGCTTTCATAGTGTTACCTCTTCAAAAATAGAAAAGTTATTCCCAGATATATCTTTAAAAAAAAATACATTATGACTAAAAAACATATAAATAGGTATTATACCTCATGAGGACAAGCCCTGTGTAGAGGTATCACACAAAAACAAGATATAATACTTACTATAACACAGACTCCAGAAAAAGAGACAGTTTCAAATGTTGAACAGTAATTACATAAAAAAAATACACCAAATAAAACACAATATTAGCTTACTTAAGAATGTGGAATAGCGTTTTCCGTGCCCAATCTCTTCCTTTACGTATTGTATTGCCATAATCTCGTTAATAATTATATAATTAGATAGACATTAGCCTGTTACTGTATGTAAAAGGCTGAAGAACCGTTTATAGAAATAAAAATCGATAAATTAAAGAAAAAAACAACTACAACAATGACAGCAACTTATTTGTAGATAAAAAAAAATCATTTATACACTGTATTACGGCTCTGGAACATGGTGAATGGGAGAACACAAATAAAATCAAATCAACAATTTAATCTTCTCCATATCATGATTGTCGAGTGTAGGGTGAAAATGACGGGAGTAGGTAGATACTTACAGTAGGTATAAGAGTAGGTAGGTACCTATCTGATGCTGCAGATTATTCTTGACAAAATCTACCTAAATACGATCATAATCTTGTCTTGATCATAATATACGATGCGCGAAGTGACTATAGTAAAAGATACGTGCGTTGCACCAATCTCGCGGTATTTTTGGCTATCTATAGTCCTTTCGCACTTCATAATTATCATTAAGATCGTATGCAGATTGTGTCAAGAGTAACCCTGTTGATATCTTGTATCAGGCATGTACTAGGTATGTGAAATTAATTATTTAGATTGACTATTTTTTATCATTGTTTTGTAGTCATTGATACTAAATGTCTGAAAAGAAGAAAAATGTTATTACCTTTCATAGTTTTTTCATAGTCACCGATTCCAATACCTGACGCGATATGAATAAGATTGCAATATTGATATAAAATAATGCCCAGTAGTCTTTAGGCTATTAGATATTATTATTAAAGGTGAGGGATATTCCATATGGTTAGGTACCTACCTAAACTATATTATAATATATAGTCACCACTATGTCATGTGAAAGAGCCCGTAGAATCGTAAATACAAGACCACTTAAGAACGCAATACAGCCTTATGTTATTGTGCCTTTAAAGTCAGTTATCAACATTTGATACGTGCAAATTTTTCAATTTGGTATAGGAATGTGAAATCTTTGACTATCTCCTCGTTCTCATACTACAGTTTTAGAACCACCTTATATTCAATATAACTTCTGAAGGAGATAGCATCTTTCTTTTAGATACTTTTCCAAACTTTTTACATATTTTAATACCTACTATTTTTTAATTTTTTTATGAATTTTGACACAATCGAATTTAGGATACTGGATTTTATTTAGTAATTTATTTATTTATTTATTTTTTTATTTATTCAAAACCAGTTACACACTTCAGACAACACATACAAATAAATACAAACAATTATAATCATTACAAGAGACCATGCATTGCCCAATTTAAAAGTGTATACAAATTAACTATTTGATATATTTCATTAGCCCATAAGGTTGTCAGGTAGGTAATATAAAAAAAAAGAACAAACAATAATAAAATTATTAGAGATAAAGCATTAATTCTAAAACAAACAGTAATCACCATCAATCAATTCAATACTGGATCAATACACAAACATACAAGAATAATAAAAACATAACAACAAATTACAAATCAAATATAAAATTTAAAATTATGATAGTCATGTTAACATCAATCGAGCACAGCAAGTAAGGGAAAGGGAAGGGAGGAAACTCGTCGTAATGCAGAAGGATAGTCGCATCAAAAAACAATTTTAGATTATTAATCCTGCACATCATCTCGCAATTTGCGCAGTATAGACATCTTGAAGCCATTAGGGCTGAGAGCGAACATGTCAATGTCACAAAATTTATTATTGTAGCTATTCATTATACGGTAGAGAGGATTTCGCAAACCGGCGTTTGTATTAGCTCTACTTAAGTTAAGGGGCCGGTAAGATCTTCTTTCTGAGGGGACACGAAAGTCAATTTTGGTTAATAATTGGGACACACTCAACTCCGAAGTACACACCTTCTGTAGAACGCATGCGTCAAGAAGCTCACGCCGCCCCGACAACTCCATCAAACCACCACTGTACCCATCACCATATCTACGTTTGCACATTCTCAAAAATTTGCGTTGAATACGCTCTATTGCCGTAATATATTTATCGTACATTGGATTCCAAATGGTCGAGCAATGTTCGAGCCGTGTTCGAACAAGAGTAATGTATAATATTGTCATTGAATTGGGATCTTTAAATTCCTTAGTTGCCCTCAAAATGAAGCCCAAAGTCCTATTGCACTGTTCAATAATCTCATCAATATGCGTATCAAAGTGTAGTTTACTGTCAAAAATAATACCCAAGTCCCTTATTTTGTTCAGTTGTTCCAGATCTATTCCATTTATTGCGTATTTATGTTTTATAATTTTTTTGTTTTTTGTAAAGGTTATAGAATTACACTTTTTAAGATTCAATTCGAGCTTGTTTTCAACACAATATTTGTAAACTCTCCCTAGATCTTCCTCCAATCTTTTTGCATCATCCAAGTTGCGTATTTGCCTGAAAATCTTAAGGTCATCCGCGAAAAGAAGAAACTGAGAGTGCAATATGCATTTACCAATGTCATTTATGAAAATTTTGAACAATAATGGGCCTAGAACTGAGCCCTGAGGCACTCCAGATGTCACGGGAACGCAGTCCGATTTGAAACCATTCATTGTCACAGACAGGTTTATTTAGGAAGTAGGAATTCTACTACCTAAACATAATAATATTAATAATGCCGTGTACCCGTTACTGGGTATTATTGAGAGAGTGGATGTGATCGTGTATCTTGCCGGTGCCATCCAAGTGACTGTGAAGGCCGATCATGGACAGGCACACTTTGTCACATTCGAGACTAGGCTGCTCCTCGTTTTAAATGGGTCTGCGAGTTGTTCGGCTTTTCAGGCCTCTATAGCCATTAATAGTTTTCCGCCATTTTTTGCGGTCACCCGCTATCTTCTCCCAGTCATCTTGAGCGTTGATGTCCTTCAAGGTGTTGTGCAGGACATCTTTGTATCGTTTCCTCTGACCTCCCCTCTTCATTTTGCCTTCTGCAAGTTCCGAAAACATAATCTTTTTAGCATGCGATCGACGTATCCTGACCAGCGAAGTTGGGCGCGAGCTAGTAGTTGGCTTCAATGCTCTGGCAACCCGCTCTTTCCAGAATCTCCTTGTTGCTGATTTCGTAACCTAAACACCGATACAGCGAATGTCACAATATGAAGAAACGCACACGTGGTAGAATAATATAAACGGTGTTGCGATGGATCTTAAATTCTTAATACATTTTAACCAAATGGTTACCTATCGAACATCATGATGGAGTCACACCTCATTCATCCATTTCAAATGCTCAGTCACAAGTGGAGTTAATCACCGCAACAATATTAGCGGAGAACAGTCGCCTAAATAATGAATAAGGAAATTGAAGAAACAGGTGGCCAGTGCGGTAAGCAATATTATGACCGAAGTGGGTCATCTCTTTGTAATAATCGCCTCTCTGAGCCTACTGGAGGAAAAGAATCGCAATGAAACGATTAATAATACTCAACTAGAGACAAGATCTGTAGTGAAACAAACACAAAAACATGATCCTGCGATTACTATTAAGCCAAAAAGGCAGAGCCAAGATAATTAGACAACCGTGGAGGAGGTAAAAGGCGAAATTGATCCAATCTCTGTAGGCGTAACTGGGATAAGAAATACGAAGCAGGAAACAATGATAATCAACTGTAAGTCAAAGGAGCACACTCGAGCTCTATAGGATGAGTATAGGTACATGGGGTGGCTAGGATTTCGAAAATACTAGGAAAGTAGGTAAAATTTGTATTACCTAAGGGTCCTGAGGTATGGGAAAAGTGGCATTGTATTGTGTAGCTGCTCTTCTCGTAGAAGTCAGAACAATATCATATGCATAGTGTAGGGAATTATCTGATGTTGTGATAATTCAGCGGGTCACAAAGTGAACAACAAGAATTGTTAGTGGTATAAAAACAGTTTAATTCTTTAAGCTACACAACACACAAGCTACCACAGTTTACAAAATACGAGAAGTAAAATATTAACAGGAGGAAACAGGATATGCAGTTCAAGTATTGCCAGTATGTTGAAAATGTTTGATGTTCGGTATCATTCCTTTTCGTGTAGCCGTTCCAGTGTTCCTATAGATAGGTAGGTAGGTAGTTACAGAGCTGAGATATCACTAAGTAATCTGAAACAGATGGCTTATCCTCTAATAATTAGACAAACATACACACCAAATAGCCTCACAATGCTACGAGTAAATGACACATCTCATTGCGACGATAATAAAACGATTTATTCTTATAATGTCATTCTTTCCATCTAGGTATAATCGTATTCTTCGTACATACAAGCTGGATTGTGAATCACGATTATCTATACAAATATATAAAATATTATATAGCTAGGAGTAGGTACTAGCTACTTACCTATATGCTATCTTAAAAACAACAAATTAATATCACGATGAGAACATCACTCAAATACCCTACATTAATAACAAACCTTACAATGAGAACGTCACTCAAATACCCTGCATTAATCACAAAGCTGACGATGAGAATATCACTCAAATACCCTACATTAATGACAAACCTTACAATGAGAACGTCACTCAAATAACCTACATTAATGACAAACCTTACAATGAGAACATCACTCAAATACCGTACATTAATCACAAACCTGACGATGAGAATATCACTCAAATACCCTACATTAATGACAAACCTTACAATGAGAACGTCACTCAAATAACCTACATTAATGACAAACCTTACAATGAGAACATCACTCAAATACCGTACATTAATCACAAACCTGACGATGAGCACATGATGAGAACTTCACTGAAATAACCTCCATGAATTTTATGAAATATGTTTTGCTTTCGTATGTCATAAAAAATACCTATAGGTATAATCCGTTGTCATTAAACTGCCTTAGCTAGAATCTTATAGGTACCTTGTAGGAAGATATAGCTATCAGTAGGTAAACAATAACGGATAGAATATGATGTTATTACTTGTAGGTAATCAGATTTGATAGTTAGGCAATAGGCGCACCTATTTTAATTAAAATACTCATCTCTCTTATATTATCTTAAGTAATTACAGTGGTCTTGTCTGCTGCCTTAGGGATCCATTTTCATTTTAGCGACCAGGTCCATAGACCATAAATATCATATATTATTCTTATACGTATTCTAGGTAGGTAGGTGCCTGGATGAATTAGATACATACCTATGTATCAAATTATACTAGATACCTTAATAATATTATTCTTTACTAGTTGACCCGGCAAACGTTGTTTGCCATATACATTATTTCTAGATTACTAATATTGCTATTAAAAAAATAGGGGTTGATTGTAGAAGGGTGAAAATTTAGGACTGTATGTACTTTTTTATGTTCACCATAAGGAAAAATTAAAAAAATTGTCCAAAAAATAAAAAATAAAATTTGGGTGGACCACCCTTAACTTTAAGGGGTATGAAAAATAGATGCTGACCGATTCTCAGACCTACCCGATAAGCACAAAAAATTTCATAAAAATCGGTCCAGCCGTTTCGGAGGAGTATGACAACAAACAACGTGACACTTTCTTTCCGAAACAATAGATCTCCGAGCTACTCTTGATCTCGGTTGATGTTATCCAACAATCTTTGTCTTGGTCTGCCTAACGGTCTTCTTCCCTTGGGTATACCCTGCAGAATACCTTTAGTCGCCTTTTCTTCTCCGGATCAAACGACGTGGCCAATCCATTCCAATCTTCGGGATTGTGATGAAAGGTTGGTTAGTTGTGGAGCGAATTTCTTCATTACTTTTAAGCCACCAGCAGGGCTACTCTTGACACAATCTAAATACGATCTAAATCTAGTCTTGATCTTGATCATACGACGCACGAAGGGAGTATTGTCAAAATCACCGCACTACCGCTACCGCGTGATCGGTTCGTGTTTAGATTTTGTCAAGAGTAACCCTACAGGTTTCTTCTGCAATACCCGGTCGTGGACCCAATATTTTTCTTGGAATCCTATTTTCAAAAGACAGAAAGTCTTTGTTGATCTTTTAGGGTCATACACCAGGATTCCGAACCATAAATGACCACTGGTTTAGTGAGACTATTGTATTTTTTTTCTAATAAGTACTTACATTTTTAAACTGGTGATATCTTTCGAACGGAATGTCCGAATTTAATAATTCAAAAATTTATTTGAAGGTATTGAAGCAGTCTTGAATTTGAATTTAAATTAATTTATTTTGGTAATGATTAATACTAAGATACAAATAAAGAGCCTTTTTTAGAGGCGGCATTTCAATTAAGAAATAAACATTTATTGTGGCAAAACTATAATAGTTAGACTGGTTAGACATAATATGCTGTTGCGACACTTTTTGTAAATAAGGATGTGTGCTGCAAAGTCGTAGTACATTATTTTATTCTATCCTCGATAGTTTTCACAGCGCACGCGATGTAAAGAATATTTTAGGCATTTTTTTACACTGTAGGAGGTTTAGTAAGGATCCCTATTTTTTGAAAATATAATATAGCAATATAGAGGACAGTTTGCATGTTTCTTACATACGGCTGATCTGCTGGCTACCCCACTTGTGGGATGTGCCGTGATGGTATAGTAGTAGTAGATATAGCAATTGTCACCCGGGGATAGTATAGCTTCCCAACAGTGAAAGAATTTTTCAAATCGATTTAGTAGTTTAGGAGCCTATTCAATGCAAACAATCAAATTTACCACTTTATAATATTAGTACAGATTAGATTTTGTATCTAATATAAAGTATGCATGTAGATTGTATATGGATACCCAGTGACATGGTCTTAGTTTTTTTAACAAACTTTGTTTGAAGTTTGAATAAATATTTCGATTTACTAATTTAAGTGGTATATGAGTGTATATTTGTTGGTAGATAAATGGTACATACTTCAGAGAGAGTACGTATCTATTAGATATATTTTATTAGGAAAAGGACATAGAATATTTTAACACGTGTCAAATGTTTAGATGACGGAGGAGTAGGTATGAGTACACGGGTGAAGAAAGTACCTATTTGGATTTAAACAAAGAAGGATGGATGAACTATTAATTGCTTTAGGTAGAGAGGTTAAATTTTGTATATTTTTAAATGTTATGTAAAATTATTTTCAAGGGAATGATTGATACACGTGTGTTTGTTTACATGAAGAGTAGATAGTTTGTCTTCGAATGAAGAAAGTATCTACTTTAATTGTAACAAAGGAAATAAAGTTTATAAAAGGGATCGAGGAACTAAATTCGGGACAGTTTTTTCTTGAAATTAGAGGAGAGAGGTTAATTTTTAAAAGCAGTGTTGTATTTGATTTGATAATTTTTACTACTCTCTCGAAGTAATTAATATAATTTTGTGATTATCTCTATTTTGGGATAATGGGAGGCTCACCCTAATATTTTTTATAATTTTACATTAAAGTCAGTGTTTCGAAGCAGCAAATTGGCAGTTAATCAACTTTAACCGAAGCTAAGAAATTTTATATAATATTATTTATTTAAATTTTGTAATAGATATTTTTGGCGTTACGACATTGTCTTCTTCTTGGAGTATCAAAACTCTTGTTTGATAAGTCTCATATAAGTGAACTTTCTGCAGACAAAAGATTGATAAATTTTATAAAATGTTTTAATGAATATGTTTATGAGACTGATCCTGTTAATTATTTTATTTTCCACAATTAATAAAATTTGAATAACTGATATTAATTACAAATTAAATTTATAGAAACTACTTGATAATAAAAACAGGGACGGACTCAGAAACATTTACCAATTTTATTTTCTGATATTTTGAATTCCTACAACGAGCATGAATTTTAACTCATATTTATTTTATGTAAATATATTTTATTTTATTATAAATAAACATCCAATCTACCCCACCCACCTGATCGCGAACTAAAGGCCCGTGATCTCCCAGCGTGAAAAGATCAAGTTTGGTGTTTGCCATGCCTTATGGGACACAAAAAAGCCAACCCCCGCAGATTTATACATAAATATTTATATTATTTGCATGTCATGTATTATATTTTATCTTAATTTATCATATTGTATACTAATGAGGCTGACAATAGTGAACGAAAGGCTGTGTCAGATCGAAATTTGCGTGTGTAGGGGCAAATTTCAATAACAAAAAACAAGATTTTATTGTTAAATTAACAAAAATAGTCAGTGACTGAATTTTGTAAAATTTTGGTTCAGTAAAATATTTGATCTCGATACGCCTCTGGTGATGTAGACAGATTCTAGTTATGTATGAAATCGTGTGTATTTTATAAATAAAAACGCATCCAAAACAAATTTGTAATATAATTACAGAAATAAACTTTCAATAACGTTGAATCATAAATTTGATAAAATTTTATTTCATTGACTATTCCTAACCAATAATAACTTGGGGTTCTGTTGTGTATAAAAAAATTCGACATTTATACTTGATTGTTATTGTGTGTTGTTTTCTTTGTATATTTTCAGCAATAAGGTAAGTCTTTTATACCTGCTAACGTCGGGTGTAAAAGAAAATAATTTATTATTACTAACCTTTATACACAACAGAGATTTATTTTTGATTGTTATAAAAATATGCTTTTATGTGTTTTGTATAGAAAATATTGTTTGTTTTTCACTGATAAAATTTTCTTTTATAAACCGTAAACACAACGTAAAAAGGGTCCTGTACGTATTTTTTTTAAACTAGATGTATTATGTGCCAAAATCTTTTAAAAATGAAATTTGTAAAATTTAGCGATCGACACTTTTGACGGGTTTTACGTTAAGCGTCTGAGATAATTTTAATGACGTTAGGTGTGAAATGAGATGGGTTAAACTAGTGAGTACATATAATTATGTACGTATGACATCTCTATACAACGAATATTATTATTCATGGATCTTATAAGTAGGTAGCAGATATGAAAGTATTTCGTATAAATAATTTTTAATCGGAATATTATAAAGATGGAATTGCGAAAAGAAATTTATTAATTTGCATAGATTGGATAACCTTGATTCTTTTAGTTTACGTACTTCCAACTCGAATAAAAATACGTATTTATTTGCTCGTCTAGATTAGGAGTTTATTTATTTATTTCGTTTGTCAATATGGTTTCAACGAGTTTTTCTTCTGTGAAAAGCGAAACCACGACACCAAGTAGCACAGATAGCTATATAACTACTCACTTTTATACCTATTTGAAACTCTTTGCGTATTAAGACTCTTTTAAAGGTACACTGGTGATCATACAGCTGCATAATAGCTGTCAGTGATACTTAAACAGGTTAGGCTGTTTAAGAGCTGCATTAAGGCTGATTAAGACCGACAAAAATGACTCTATTCAGCTTTCAACATTTTCTAATGCCTTAATCGTAATAAGGACTGTTTGGTGAATAAAATTACGCCAAATGCTGTATAAGAAGGTATTTGTGAACTCCTATTACACTGACTTATTAAGGGGGCAGGTGTGAACTATTATGAAGTGAATAGCTGTATAATAAATTAATTATATGTAGCCCGTATTACAGCTTATAGCTGCATGCAGTTTACATGTGTAATTTTATTCAGTTTTTTGTTGATTAACAGTACACAAGTGAGAGAGAGTGAACTATTAGACCGCCTTTTGCAGAATATAAGAGTTTTAACTATTCACGTCGCTGTTTAACATGAATCCACCATTTTATTTAAAACCTATAAATATTCTGATTTATTTCTCAACTTTTATGATGTTTTGTGTATGAATTAAGAATAAATTGCATTGGTTTTTACTTCCTAATATCATAATAATAATTTTTGATCTTATAATTCTTTTCAAAGCACTAAAAATTATTTTGTCAAGTTTTCATCACAGCTTATTTATATCACAAAACTAATTAAAAACAGAATATTTACGTGGCGCAATAAAATTTTCTTAGATAATATATATGTATAATATCAGTAAAATTACGTTCCCATTAATTTTTCTTTTATTAATATGTAAAACAACGTACTTATACCAGGTATTATAAAAATATTATCCACCATTTATATTTTATACTTAATCAAATTCACTCCACGAAGCATAAAGTGTTTGCAATAAATTGGCAGTTAGAGGTTGCTTAAATAATATGTTCACTTGATTTTACACATATCACAAACAGCTTTTCCCGGATTAAAATATGAATTAGAGCGTACCTACATGTGACATATTTTCTGAAATAAGAGTAAATTGTGATCTCTTAGTCAGTCGATATTCAGCGCATAGTACTGTCGTTACCCTTTACAACACTGTTATATTGCTGCTACACAGCTCTTAAGCAACTTTGTGAACTTAAGGCTGAATAATTTGTGCCCATTTAAGAGCTATAAGAGCTGTATACGGCCCTATACAGCCCTTATGCAGCTTTTTTGTTCAGCTTTGAGCGTAATGGGAATCCGTTATTCGGCTAATAAGCAGCTTCTTTGTGCTACCTGGGTAGTGGGTATAAGATTTACTGCAATTGATGCTTTTAGAATGAATACCTACCTACCCAGGTAGCACAAAGAAGCTGCTTTTAGAGTAGGTACTAGGTAGGTAGCAGTTAGAATTTCTTAGAAGTGCTTCTGTTGATGGAACTTTGAGTTAATTAAATAATTTATATTGTCACTAGCAAAAGCATAAAGCAGAAACGAAACGGCACTAAATTATTAGACATTATTATTATGTAGGGATATAATTACAGTAATAACATAGATTTATATGTACTAAAGTACTAATATAATTCTATGAGTAATAAGCACTTTACACACGGTCGGATCGTCGGATGTAAATTATAATATCTCAAAAATAAAAAGTCGTTGTGTGGCTGAGAATAATTTTGAGCTCTGGCGAAATCCAAAACTAACTTTATAAACTAACCATAAACTAGCTAATCCTAGCATTTTTTTTACAAATCGGAAGCAACAAGCAACCTACCAATCTACATGAATAAGGCATGGGAATAAGGGCGTATTACGTCGTTATTATAATATCGTGAATGTGTGGGTAAGTAGGTATATCTTTTTATATATTATCTATATACTTAAATAAAAATGAGTTGACCATGTATGTTAGGGTGGAACACTTTTGTATGAAATTTTTTTTTTCGAATGTCGAATTGGAATACCAGGTAAAAGTTGCCTTATATAATTGTAAATAACATCCATTAATTTGGAAGTTCTAGCTCAACAGCAAAATGTCCCGCCATAGACTTTTTTTAAGTTTTTACAGACGCTTTGTTTAGTACATCCTATTAACAAACATTAACTTAATATAATATGTTATGCATATAAATGATAAGATAAAAGTATATTTTAGTAAATAGAATCATTCTTTCAAAAAATAAACACAGTCTCAGAAAATTGTGTCGGTATGAATAACGTCATTTTTTATAACAAATTCATTTTTCGTCTCAAACTTTGGCATGAGCTTTCGAGATGCTAATTTAGACTTTACGAAACCCTCTCTTCTTGTCTTATCGCATACACTAAGAGCTGCTTCTGTCACATCTTTTACTGATCTTTCCACAGCCTGGGTGTGGCAAGGCAATCTCATTAACTCCAAAATTGAATCTCCTCCATTTTCAATTAGATGTTGTAACTGCTTATCGGAAATACTCATCAGTATTGAGGTTCCGTATATATTTTGATGCCAGTTTATCAAGTTTATGTAAGAACTTGCATTTATGTCCACTTTTGGCACCTCAAACATGCGCGAAACTGATTTTTTATTCACTTGACGAGCTTTTAAAATGCGTCTTGCAGCTAGTTCTCTAATCTGCTTACGTGTATCTGTTATCGTACTTAACATTTTTAATAACTAAGTTTTCTGGATGAGCAAAATAACTGTTCCGAATTAAAACAGGGTCCATAATCGCAAATAATTCGTTCGACAAATATCTAGTGCTGTTAATTAGCTTCCATAAATGTTTTGAACCATCTTTAATTCTTTACCAATTTGACCTGCAAATGGTTAAGATCCTGCAGTAGGGCCATCCAAATAGGAAAACAAATGCCTCAATAGCAACTCATTGGCGTGTAAGAGACAAATTATCCAATGCAATGGTCGAGATAGTCTATTTTCCAAAAGACCAATCACGCCTCCCAATTTTCCTGTGTTTGTGGTTGTTTCATCACATCCAACAGCCATTATACTCTCTGGTGATATATTTTCAGTCGTCAAAAAGCCGTGGATAGCTCTATTAATATTTCTTGCACTGCCCGATGTTGGAAACACATTCCAAACATAAACAGAACCTGGCTCTTTAATAATCGAAACATGTTCCTTTGGTACAATCACTCTAAATCTCTTCGATCCTTTTAAAACAGTTTTAGCCGTCTGTTTTTTCCTTCCATCAAAATATAAGGCAGGAATTTCTGTAACTCTTTCTTCTGCTAAAATTTGCTCGCAAACTTTCTGTCTTATTCTTCTGAGTTTCATCCTGCCCACGGCGTTAGTCGACTGAGCCTCAGAATTGGCATCAGTAGCAGAAAAATAGCATTTTTTTACCCTGGTTAAAATCCGTTCTTCCTAAAACCATTAGTCTGTTAGTGCGTTGGTCTTCTAAAAATATTTGTTCCTCTTTTGGCACTTTTTTTTCTCTCAAACAAGTAAAGTTTACAAATTCTTTACATTTACATGCAGCTATGTCAAAAAGCTTTCTACTTTGTACTCTGAATTATTCTACCTTTCTTTCCTGAAGACTTTTTCAAATTACAACATTTTGAGTGATATTTTTTAAGTAACTGTAAAACTCGTTTGTGTGTAACAATTGAAATAGAAGATTTTATCCACAATTCTTCAATTTTTGTTCCAACTGTTTCGGCAATTTTCAAAAATCTAGGTTCTTTTGTTGTGTTATTCTTTATTTTTAAATCTTATCGAACCCATTCAAAGAATTTCATCACATTCTCATACGTAGGTAGGATATTCTCCTCCAACTCTGCACTTTCACCAAATATTGGACATTTTAACTTTTGTCTTGTAGAAGTCATATTTATACATTTAAAAAACTTACATCAACTAGTAACTACTGGTGAAAATATTTGACGACCTTCCATCTTGAGACAATATTATCGACACTAGTTGAAACAAAACACTGCAAATTCGTAGATCGGAGCGTGCTGCCCCCCGCTTTGTCCCGCATTTTGCTGAACTGTTGCAGTGCCAAAGTACCTATATTAAAATGATGAAATATTTTATTGCAAAAGCTAGTTAACAATATTTGAATATGTTTTTGAATAAAATAAACCCATTTTAATAAGGTCTGTATTGTTTTGTAGGCCGCGCAAATAGCCCCTAAATTGTCCTTTTTGTAAATATTCGATGTCTTAGCGGGGGCCCTTACCGTTGTCTGATAATATTTATATTTTTAATGCAGGCAATTGATGGCAAAAGGCAACTAAATACAACTATTCCAAAAAAAAAAATCGAGAAAAAAAAAATTCGTTCCACCCTAATGTACGTTCCTCCATAACTTGAAAACTGCTGGACCGAATTGGCTGATTCTTTTTTGTTGTATTCTCAATTATCAGGAAACGAAAGAAATTCTTTAGAAAATCTTACGAAAAAGTCGGATATTTGAATTGTATTTTATTATTTCAATTCACATAAATTCAAAGGAATATTCGGTTAAATGAATCATTTCTCAACTAACTGCAGAGCCTAAACCATTGGAGACATGAAATTCACTCTGGTGACGCCGGGTAGGAACATCTAGTAATAGATAATTATGTGTATTAATAGTAGTTTTATTTCTTTACTGTACATTGGTTACAATATTACAAAATAAAACAGTGTCATAAAAATATCAGTTATAAAATTCAATGTACAGAGGGCCAGATTATCGCTGAAGTGCGATGTTTTCCAACTAACCCGGATCAGGCACAGCACACATTACACAACATTGACTTATGGAGTGGAAGATATTAATGGGCATATTGTTATCACTGACTTTTTCTGAATAGGTACACGTACATCTAATACCTAGGTATATTCTATGATAATACTATATACAGTTTCATATGCACCTACAACTACATGTTATATCTTTCAAAAATACCTACATAAATGATTATACCTACCTCTACCACACTTACCTACAACAACTTTGGTAGGTAATTATAATTTTATTAGGTACCTACTAACCTGCAGCAAAACTCTTTGGCTTTTCTGTCTTCTTCTACTTTCTTTCTTTTTTTTTGATTATATAGGTATAGGCTATATATATATACAATCAGACTATGCTCAATGTCTTAGATTTTTTTCATACTTTGCTAATTGCTTTATTAGGTGTCGTGTAGCGACGTAGAAATGACGACATCCAAGTACGATGTGTAACCCATTAACTTGACGGGATAATTTTGTACTACATTTCGTTTTCTATACTTGGTCATTTGAAATAATAATAATTTTTGGCCGTTCCAAAATTCACCATCAAATCACGTGTTAATATATCCTTGCGACGCCCATCGTATGTTTTTGTCGCTATGTTCTGAATGGACGATGCAAAGATCGTATGATTTTGTTCTGGTGAAGAATAACGGTTAGCAGTTGCGGAAGCACGCCATGTCGACTTGCTATTCGCGCGTTCATAGTGAGTCGCATTCTGGAAGTCGCCAAATTAACATCCTTTGCTGGCCTAGCCACTAGCCAGAGCTTTCAGCCCTTGGCTGAGTAACTCAAATGGACTCGCATAAATAATATATATTAGTGTATTTTATATAATTATTAAAACCGCGATCGAGCGCATCCTGACGTGGGGCAGTGTGAATAGGCTTGTCTTCTCGCCGAGCAAGACCTCCGCGATGTGGTTGAAGGGAGCGCTTGGAAGGGGCAGAAATCCGGTTCTCCGGATGAGTGGAACACCCGTAAGGGTGGTCGATGAAGTCCGGTACTTGGGAGTTGTTCTGGACAGGGGTTCTTCCTTTCTTCCTCACGTGAGAGCGACTGCCGAGAGGGCGAAGGTACTTTTCTTCACCCTTCGCCGACTTAGTCGTGGTACATGGGGCCTGCGTTCGGGGACTGTAAGGGCCATATATCGGGCGACGTACGTGGCGCAAGTTACGTATGCTGCTCGGGTTTGGTCTCATAGACTTTCGGTAGGCTCCGTATCTACGGCAGTCTTGAGGGGACAGAGACTCCCGCTGCTCGCCGTCACAGGTGCGTATCGTACTGCCGCTAGCGATGGCCTTCCTGTTATCGCTGGCGTGCTACCCGCTGATTTGGAAGTCCTAGACAGTGTGGCCAGGCGTAAGATCATGGCGGATGGTGGGACTGAACATCTTGGTATTTCCGTTCAGACGGAACCCGGGAACAGGGGAATTAGGCCCTAGCCTTCAGCCAAATCAGAGAAAGAACCTTGGATGTGTGGCAGGAAAGATGGGACCGGGGGAGAACCGCTAGATTTGTCTACGATTTTCTTCCGGATGTAAGAGAGATGATTAAAAGGCGCTTCCTGTCCTTCAATCACTTTGCCGTGCAGTTGGTGACGGGACACGGGGAGTTTAAAGCCAAGCTCTTTGAGTTAGGGCTGACGGACGACCCGTGGTGTGTTTGTGGTACGGGAGCTCAGTATGCGGGGCATATCCTGTGGGAGTGCCCAATGATGACGGATGCGAGGGATGTAATGATTGATAGTTTGAGTGATGATACTCCGAGACCCGTTTGGTCTGGGGAATTAATGATTAGTCCGAGAAATTTCAGGGCCTTCTTGGAATTTACGGATGTCTGGGTGTCTCGGTGGGACCTTCTGCGTGAGCCGGGCTTACCCCCGGCTTACCTGGATGAGCTTGATGGTTGATTTTGCCTTGTGTGATCGTGGCTGTCGCGAGCGAACTCGTTTCTTCGTCTTTTGTGCTGTCCTGTCTCCCTTGGTGGAGAGTCTTAGGTCTGGGCGGGATGTCCCTTGGGGAGGGAAGCGTGTCTGTGAAGACTCCAGTATCAGCGACCCTCGGGTTCACCGGCATGAATACCTAAAGAAGTTTCCGGACACCTCAACTCGGCTCTCTGCTCATTTTTTATTTCTTTTAATTTTTATTTCTATTATTTTGTTTTAAGTATTGATTTGTTATCTAGGTTAAGGAAATGCCTTTATAAATATATTATTAGTTTTAAATAAATTATGAATGTATTTGCTTCTCTCGGCTAGAGGGACATCGAAGGAGTGTAGTCAAAAGATTCCACACACGGGGTTGTTTTTGGCCGGCCATCCCCTCAGGCTGCCCACTATGGCGCCTCCGGTGTGGACAAACTTTGTGCAGTGTAGAATTCGGATAAATGGAAGTCCCCAGACTTCTGCGCTATCCGGGTGATCGGTGGGTCTCCTTCAATGTAATTATTATAATCATAATAGTATCTGTTCCATAGTTCATTCAGTTGTTTTGTAAAATAGTGAACATGTCGTGAAACGTATACCAACCGACTTTTTTGCAGTGTAAGAATAGGAATCTTGTTCAAAGTCGCAGTATATTGGAATAATAAGAGTTCGCCGCCCCATCTGGAGAAGAAAGCATCTCGTGAGGACCGCGTTTTTATTTCTTTACGCGCCTCCGGTGTAACTAAGTTAAAGCCTGGAAATTTAGTTGGAAAGTCCATTTAATTGATTTAATTCTCTGGAATCATGTCCGGTTATCTTCAGTATAGTATTTCTGTGAATCGCCGTTAACCTAGCTCTTAAAGTATCATCGCGCTTTGTCGTAACCAGTTAATATTAGTCAATCCACTATATGTAACCTGTGAATCGTGTAAGAGTCGCTGACCAGTGTTATTCTAATGTAAAACTATCAAGTTTCCAATTCTTTAACCCGACTTAAAAGCATAACTGCCGTCGTGAAAAAACTACGAACTGTAACGCCATCATGAGCATCTACCATCTCGCCTCCATTCTGTGCGTGAACTGTTGGTAGAAACCTTCTGTAAGACGACCCCAAATCTTCTGAGAATTCCCCCATCATCGCTTAGAGGTTTCGTCCTTAGGCTTTGTGGTGGAAGCGCCCTCCGAATTTCACCCTCAAGGAGTGGAGATTTCTCAGCAGACTTCAAAAGACCAGTAAGATCCTTCCATTTACTCATTATTGTTTACCCGCCCAGTACAACTTCGATTTAAATTACAATTTCTACTATTTTGATACCATATAAAGTTGATAATCATATTATTGTCATATTTGTAAGATATTGAGAATGCCTGCTGTGTGAAAGAGTTATTATTTGGATAATATTATTTACCATATATATTGATAATCTCTCATTGTTCATTGAATAGCCATACATAGTCATATCTTTTCATTTTAGCATTAATCTTGTTCGTTCAGCTTATGTGATCTAAATAAATCAAACATATTATATACCTACCTAACAAGTGTTTTCCTCCGCCCTAGTGTGAACTTACCTCTGGATAAACTTGCCAAAACTCATAATGTTGTGAATAATAAGATCTAAGAACTAGTAAAAGCCTGAGTTAGTATTTTGGAGATTACCTTTTATTTTTTAACATATTCCAATCACGCTGCTATCATAATCTACCCTCGGGTGTGGCCGTTTAGGATCACCCCAGAGGCCTGAGTCAACAACACACTTTCGTCTCACGTTCCCGCTCCGTTAGCGTTCGGGTGCAGACGATGGTGCGCCAAAGTGTTAATTTTCGTAACTATTGTGTATCTTAGCAACGAAATTGACGCTTGCAACATCGTCTGCACCCGAACGCTAACGGAGCGGGAACGTGAGACAAAAGTGTGTTGTTGACTCAGGCCTCTGGTGTCGAGGAATGTAGGAGCGTGAAGAGGTATTTGTTGATACTTTCAAAGAAGTATTATTTTTTTGCACTCGATATTTTTTTATGGCAGCCATTTTTCTATCGCGTTGCGGGTGGTTTTTAATAAAAAAAAGATCTTAAAGAAATTATATCTTTTCATTAACCAACATATCGAGATAAATTAAAATGATATAAGTATTATAAATAAATTTTCTAGTTTAGAAAATATTTTTATCATCGGTATCTATCAAAAATTGTACTTAATATTGATTCAAGGTTACTCTACTATACCTATACTATATAATGCCCTCACCCCCCCGTGTTCCAACTGGAGAAGGCAAAGAGAACAGGGCCCCTAGTCAAAACACATTTAAGCGTTACGTTTTCGTTCAAACATGACGAGGTTGCGAGAACGCACCAATTTTCGTAGCTAAAATACACAAGTAGCTACGAAAATTGACACGTTCTCGCAACGTCGTAACGCTTAAATGTGTTTTGACTAGGCCTACAGAAGGCCATGTAGATCTATCCTTATGTAAGTACTTTTGCTTCTTCTATATTTATACAATTTCTCATACACGCACGTCGAAAACTTCCAATATTTGTTGAAAACCTATCCAATTTTTGATTTTGCTGTTTCAATAAACAATGACAGATACGAATTTTTACCTGAACTCACTCTTTTTTGTGCACTAATTATTGCGGGCTATAAAATCTATGGAACAGAACAAAAATATTAACATTCAATACTCCTCAAAGATCAACACAACTATTATTACTTACTTACTCTATGTTAGAGTTCGTCGGTAGCCTGGAGGTAGAGTCTCGGCCTTATGAACATGAGGTCCGGGGTTCGATCCCAGGTGCCGGCAAACTCCCCTTTCACGACACAAGCTTTTAGCTTACTGTGAAAGGTGGATAAGGTTGTATTTGGGTTTATAACAAAACCCAGATATATCTTTTTAAAAAAAAAAAAAAAAATGTTAGCTACTCCTGACAGAAACTGATTCCTCAATCCGCCAATATTCATGGATTGGTATAGATAAGTATATGAATGGTTTTCAAGTTACAATTAGCAACTTTCAGTTTCAAGTTACAATTAGTAACTTTCAGTTTTCAAGTTACAATTACAACACAACTATTATTACTTACTTACTCTATGTTAGGTACTCCTGACAGAAACTGATTCCTCAATCCGCCAATATTCATGGATTGGTATAGATAAGTATATGAATGGTTTTCAAGTTACAATTAGCATTTTAAGAAATTGCGTTATTTTTTTAATTTAATATGTTATATTTTTATTTCTTCCAAGATGTAATCTAGGTCGATAAACAAAAAAATACATATTTAAGGGTAGTCTGGCTTTTAAAACAAAGATTTGATGTAGGCATGATTTCCGATTAAAAAAAATCGTAAATAATTTATATAAATAACTAACCCTGTTTCACAATAAACAGTTTAAACATATCCCTAGTGATGTGAGAAGAGAAAATTCTCCAAAGAAATTTCTCCTCTGATGGAAGAGAATTTTTTCTCCATAATTTTTCTTAGTGGTATTATGACCTTTCGCCCAGTACACTTCGCAGCCAACCTGACTGATCCAAAAATTTGTGGGGCTGATTAAGGCGCAAATCAGAGATTAACACTTTTTTCCATGTACGTACCCGCAATTTTTTTTTCAACTTAAATATGGGCATGTGGGGTGTCAAAAATCAAGAATTTTCATCAGTTATTAGCACTTTTTTCTATGTAGGTACTTAACATTTTTTTGTTTCCATAATTAATTGTAGCCATATTGGTGATTAATTGTCTCAACATTTGTACATTGTTATTGATTGATTGAATAAAGTATTTATTATTATTATAATGTTAAATAAAAAATAAAAAAAAATCTCGGAAAATTCTCTACTTCTTATTTTTTCTTGAGAATTCCACCACACTACATATCCCATATTTTTGGTATTGAATGTTTGAAATCATTGTGCAGTCTCATCACCTCTGCAGTACCAAACAACTAAATTTCTGAAAACTAGAAAAATATATATATATACATAAGATAAAAAACGGACATATGAAATCAAACTTGAGCTTGACGACTAACAGTAGTGTGCATGGACACAGCACGCGGACTTCAAACAATATAAGAAACATTATACACAGAACAAATAAAGTTCGAGATGGTTTCTTGTACTCTGCTGTTATGATTTACAACAGTTTGCCTGACCAATTGAAGAAATGTAAAAATCCTAAGGAGTTTGGAAAGAGGATTCAAGAGTTAGTAATGACTTCTCAATGTTTGTAATAGTGTTTTGTGTTTTTTGTTTTCAATAGTGTTGCTGTTCTGTGATTTTTTGCTCTGGTGTCTTATATTTTACTATAATATCAAATAATTTAAATTTATGAATTGTTTTACCAGATTTGTAATACTGCACGCCTCTGACACCAGCAACCTTAGTTGCTGTTTTGAGGTATTGTAAAAACTTAAAAAAAAAAAACTTTGTTCTCTAAATGCTTGTAAAGTTTAATGTATGAATAAATAAATAATAATATCTAAAAAATTAAAATATAGACAGCTATTATGCAAAACAATCGTAGAGATGAAATTCGTAGAGATAAAATATAGACAGCTATTATGCAAAACAATCGTAGAGATGAAATTCGTAGAGATAAAATATAGACAGCTATTATGCAAAACAATCGTAGAGATGAAATTCGTAGAGATAAAATATATAGACAGCTATTATGCAAAAAAATCGTAGAGATGAAATTCAAAATCTTTATGTGTGATTTCAAAGGGATAGAAATTCGATCTATCTTTGTTCTCGAGCATTTTCGTTATTGAGACTCAAGTTATAAACAGATAGAATTTGATTGTTAATCGAAGTTATTAGGATATTGGAACCAGCCATTAGCTACCCACCTATTTTTTTTTTTTTACTTAAATATAGTCGTATGTGGTATCAAACATCAAGGTTTTACGTGAATAGGAAGAGGTTTAATGATGATTATATCGTTTTAAGTGTATGTATTGTATATATTTGCACGGTTACTCTTTATTAACCTACGCTAGTATAGGTATATCATAATATGTAGGTACCGAATGTGTGATTTTGGATATTCACGAATGCGAATATTTGTTGCCGACATTTGCAGCGTACAGACAGCTGGATGCGAATGTCAATCATCAAGCATGAAGCTAAAATCTTAAATCTTTCGGCGACATTTCGGAGCATTCTCCGAAGAAATATTCGAATGAATGCCTTCATTACGTCTCATGGACGGGTAACGAAGGCATTCATTCCAATATTTCTTCGGAGAATGCTCCGAATTGTCGCCGTAAGATTTAACTTTGCTTGACAGAGTTCGTCGGTAGCCTGGAGG